>CM051828.1:13148333-14640000 GCA_028451465.1 Erethizon dorsatum | reverse complement strand
TGAACCCAGAGTCTTTATAAATGAAAAAAAAATGTTTTTTAAACTTTTAGTTCACTGGCCGTGTAAGTTTGTGAAAGTTTCACTAGGGTCTTTAGTATCAGATACTATTACATATTTTACTATTTTGTTGTTTGTTTTTTTGAAACAGGGTCTTGCTTTGTAGTTCAGGCTGGCCTTGAACTCGTGATGATCCTCCTGCCTCATCCTCCCGTGTGCTGAGATTACAGGCATGTGGCAACATGCCCAACACCATATTTTACTATTTTGACATGATAAAATGTTCCCCCGAGTTTGCTTTAATTTTTTTTCTTCCTTTCCCTTCCCTTCCCCTCCCCTCCTTTCCTATCCTGCTGGGGATCGAACCCAGGGTTTCATGTGTACTAAGTACATTATGTGCTCTACCATAGACCGGCACCCCCAACCTAAATAGGTTTGCTTTTTTAAATAAAGAGAAGTAGGACATTTTCTATTTGGTGTTTCCTCTTTGTATGCTTTTGTATTACAAGGTGTGTATTTCTCTTTTCCCTCTATCCTGAAAGTCTAAAAAGCTATTTCTAATCAGAATAAGGAATCTTATTTTTATATTAAAATTTGACTTTAACATATTTACATTATAAATATATTTAAATATTTCAGGTTGAATTCTCCAAAGAATCCATACCCTTGATTAAATTTAAATCTTGGTATGGGAGATATTTTTTCTTTTTGTATTGCAATTAGTGGAAATTGCATAAAATTTCATTTCACTTTTATAATTCATTTTGAATAGCAAAATAGGCTGCCTATATACATTATAAGCATGGAATTAAAAGCTATCCCCAATAAATTGATATGTGAAATAAACATTATCTGTTTCCTGTTATATACTGGGCATCCACTTGAAACAAGCATTGTTCCATATTGGAGATATGAGAGAGAGCTGGCTCTGGTCATTCCCTCAAGGGACTTTGTGCTCTAGTTAGGTAGAAAAAAGCATAGGTCATTACAATGGATCTTCCACGGTAAAAGAAACAAAATCAAGAAAATTTCACATCTGGTCAAGTCCCAGAATCCCAAAGGATGCTAGTGCAGGGTGAAGGGGAGTTGTCTCATCTAACTTAGGGAGTTAGAGTCCGCCTCCTAGAAGAAGTTATGTTCACACTAGGTCTGAAGGACCAGCAGGATTTACCTGCTTTATCTAAGAGGGCTGATTCATCTGAACTTTGTTGCTATTATTTTTTAGTCTTTGTAGGTGAACCCTAACTGGTTTTGTCTTTTCTCAGTAGGCACACATGGGTGTCACTGGAAAAGAGACCAACCTCATGGAAAGAAGCCAAACAGAAGCCCTGAAGGCCAAACACCTTTACCAGGAAGTCTGCTTGGCAGCTCAGCATCTTGATCTGTTTCTGCATAAAGGAAATGCCCATAAAGAGGTGTTCAAGCCACATGTCCTGGCCCTCAGGGATGTGGTTCAGCAAGTCTGCATCAGACTCATGTTCTTGCACCCAGTGTCTTATGGGAGGAAGGCAGAAGAGCTGTTGTGGAGGAAAACGTACTCTGACATTGTTGTGTTGCTTATGAAGACCAACAGAAGATACAAGGACAAGTCAAGCTCTGGGAAGGCCCCTTGTGGGCACACCAGAAGGGCGCCCTCAAGTTCTATGAACATCTCTTTCTGTTCCTTCAGGGGCACTATGAGCTGAGGTTACAGAGCTACATAGATTGGCCTCATGGAGAGATTCGGCTGATTGGCTGTGAAAAAGCAGGACCCACGTCAGAGGAGGAGGCTGCCTGGGCTCGCGTGGCCTGCCATCACTGCCTGCTCTACCTGGTAGACTTGTTTCAAATATCAGAATGAATTCCTAGACCTGGCCACCATGGACTTGGCCGAGAGATGCTATTACAGAGCCCTGACTGTGGCCCCAAATATGGGAATGCCCTTCAACCAGTTGGGAGCGCTGGAAGGGAACAAGTACTATGATGTTGAAGGCACATACTTCCATCAGCGCTGCCTCTACTCAGAAGTGCCTTTTTGGGGGGCAGCTTGGAACCTCAAATGGCTTTAGGACCATGCCGGGAAGCATTACAGCTATCTAAAATGTGCCAAGGAAAGAAACTCTCTCGCATCCAGAGGCAGTGTTGGGACAACAAAAGGCTGCTGGTTAGCTTCCTCCACCTTCAGAATCTCCTGCAGCCACCTGAGGAAATTCAAAACGGCCAGATTGATAGCTCTGTGCCAGCTGGTTTTGGAAGACTTTCACCTCTGTCTTTCCTATCAGCTGCGTCCATGTGATCTGTGCCAGGTTTCCAAGAGGGAAAGTCCCCAAGGGGCTATTTGATTCTCCCAGACCGCCTCATCTTCCACATGGTGGTTCTCTGCCTGATGAACGTGCACAGCCAGAGGAAAACGGGCTCAAAGCAGCACAAACCGGCAGTCTTCTTCACCTTGACCCTTTTCTCTCATCTAATTCGACATGTGAGTACAAGAATCCAGGGTGAGCTCCAGAGAGGGAAACTGAGTCTGGACGTGGCTGTCTGCAGTGACGGGAGCCAGGAGAAATGACTGGAGAGGGGCACCCAAACTTTCCAGCTCCCAGGGCCCCCGGCACAGGTGGTCTTATGTTTCTAGTGAGGGTTACATCTCCAAGGCTAATTTTCACTCCTGCTGTGACTCTGATGAGATGGAGGAGGAGGAAGACGAATCCTTATAGTCACAGATCTGCTCAGAAGTGATAGTGACACTTCCTGTTCAGATATAAGTGATGAAGAAGAGGGTGGCTTCCTGAATCCAGGAGCAATCCAGGAAAGTGGAGCCGCGCCCAGGTATGAAGCTGACCACGCCAAGAAGAAAATGAAGGCATATAAACCTCCGACCATCTCCTAGATCTCTTAAAAACAACTATTTCTGCTAACCTGTCTATGCCATTGAACCAAAAGCTCCGAGGGACACATGGCTCGCATTTGGCTCCTGTCTTCAGTTGCAGCAAAGCGGTGCTCCTTCTGAGCTGAACCCTGACTCCCACAGTCCCTGCGGCACTGAGGACGATGTGAGCAGCTTTCCAGACACCGAGTTCCACACTGGTTCCTGCGTGGGGCAGGGCACCCCCGTCAGCCAGTCGCCCAACCATCTCCAGATCATTCAAAAGAAGCTGAAAGTCCTGTCTGCAGAGGGGCTGCTGCCCACCCTCAAGGTGATTCTGGGCTGGCTCCGCACCAACCACCGCCTCCTTACCTCACGGTGGTGGAGACCGCTGAGCCTGTGGGACCACCCGTGTGTGCTGCTGAACCCGCTGCCCTCAGTGGGAGAGCTCCAGCAGCCAGGCGTGGGCCTGTCCCACCATGTCCATGACCTGCTGCTGGGCTGTCGAGGCCCACAGAGCCCCATGTTCCCGCAGCTCCCCGAGGACATTGCCCTGTTCCAGCACTCTCCACCTCAGGCTTCCCAGGTCAGGGTGGGCTCACAGCAGGCCCTGCCTGCACTCAGCACCCAGGATGAAGCTGCTGTGTGTGTCTGTTTCCTCCGAAGCTTTGGTCACTTTGCTACTAGACTCCCTGGACAGCTCCTGAGGTTCGACGCTAATTTGGGTGTCTTCATGAGCAGTACGCTTGAAGGACCGGAAGCCCCATCTTGGCAGCTTCCAGAGAGAACTTCAAGGATCTGGTTTTCTAAAGACATAGTCCAGCTCTGGCTTCAATGTAAAGTGGCACTGCTAGAGAAGACCTTCAGAGTCCCCAGACTCAGTCAGCTTTGACCCCTTACCTGTTCCCAGACCCCAGGGCCCTCTGTGAGCAACTTTCGGTCATCCAGCAGCTCACCACCAGTAGGAAATTTTTCCTCATGATACCCAGGATTGTGGTAGATATGCTGTATATCCTAAGGAGAGAGGACCACAGGGCCTTGGCAGCCATCACCTTCCTGGAAGATGAGCTGAAGAGAGGGAACCAGTACATTCTCTGCCAGTCCTTTCTGTCCAAGAGGTTAGTGAGGCCCAGGATGACCAGGCCAGACGCCAATGCCTGGGACCTCTATAATATTCTTGACTTCTGCAAAGGTCTGCTGGACTCATCCAGGCCAGGAATGCCTGATCCCAGCAGCATGGTGACTGTCATTACTGGTATCTGTTTGGACAACCCTAAAAATTTCTCATATCCTCTGCAGTTGGTCCTGGGGACAGCAACCAAAGCTGGTGTGGAAATCAAGAACATCCTGTGCTTCCACAGAGAGTGGAAGGCGATCAACTAACAGAATCACATCTCCATGGTCACATCTCCTGTCATGGTCACATCTCTCTTCCTTCTCCACCTTCAGCATTTATGGGTCAAACTCAATATGTTTCTCTCTCTTGTAAGCACCTAATGTTAAGGTGGTCATTGTGTGAGTGTTTGTTTCTACCTGCAAGTAGAGCTTCTGGGGGCTTTCTTGTTGCCTTCTTTGTCATCTTGCCTCGATATCACGTCCTCCCTGAAAAATCCCCAAATTACTGATCCATGCTTAGTGTTTTATGGCAAAGCAGCAAAGCCGGGAAACACTCCCACGGGCAGGTCTAGCTCCTTGGATGCTCTGCAATTTGCTTAGCTTTGTTTTGTGACATGAAATGTTTACTTTTAATGTTGTTTTATTATGATGGGACCATCCCTACTACCAAGGGTAGGCATCTGCTATCTGTGAAACTCAATAAATGTAAAGCTAAAATTCCTGATTGTGGTGATGATTTTTTTTGTTTTTCAAGGCCTTGTCATGTCTTCCTTACTCTGTGTTATTTCAGATTTTCACTTTTGTGTGGAACAGAGTTAATAGTCTATACTACTAAAGTATGATTTTTAATTTTTTCTTTTTGTTTCTTCTAAGCATGATAACAGGAGCCCCAAGGTTGGTGGACTTCATTTTGCTTTTTGGTAATCTGGGAGTATGTATTTCATGCTACAATATTGGCATTTTTTCCTATACCTGCTCAAAATTTTCAATTTTAAATTCTCTCCCCTCCCTTCCCCTCCTCTCTCCTCCTCTCTCTCACCCCCCTGCCCCCTTCCCACCCTGTTTCTCATCACACCTACCCCCTCTCATTCTCAGATATCTCTGGGGACTCTTCCTAATCTTCTTGATATATTCTCCAGGAATAATGGTTTTCCTACAATTAGTATAAATTGGAGGTACCTCCTGTCAATGTTGGATGAAAGTTAAAATCCTCAACTTCACTCTGACTGAAAGGTATCAAGCATATTAATGTCCATGTCTTCCTCTCTGCCAGTCCTCGGTGTGTTCCCTTGATAAACCAGCACATCCCAAGGCCAAACTTCATGCACATTCAGGACCCTGGGTTCATAAATTGTTTGCGTCTCCTGGGTGCCGCCGTGCTCCTCGCTAACTCAGCCTCAGTCCGACTGCAGTCCACACAAGCAGGGAAACCCCGTACTTAGCTTTCACTCTTGGGTTCTCATCATATTCATTTGTCCTATGCTGAGCCTTTTGTTTCAATTAATCTGTCACTTCCCTGTCTCAATATTTAAAAATTTTTTGGACATTATTAGAAAAATTTCAAAAAACTAAAGAAAAAAGTAAAAGCCCAAATGTCCTTTCACCCTAACATTACCACTTTTGTGTCATGTTTATTTGGATACATATTTTTTTCTCTAGCTGCAGTTATATTTAGTAAATATCCTTTTAGCTGGCTTTTATTTAAGTTACACACATTTCTTCTATTATTGCGTTATTTTCATTGCCACCTTCAATAGCTGTTTCCTATCATGGTTTGCTGAAATATTCATCTTTCTTTTTTAATATTTTAGTTCTAACTTATTAATAATTATTTGATAATTACCTTTGTATGTGTTGTATTAATTCCTCAAATGACAAGAAACTGATTATTGGGGCCGGTGAGATGGCTCAGCGGCATAAGCGCCTGCCTTGCAAGTGCGAGGGCCCGAGTTCGACTCCCGGATCCCACATACGAAAAAGGGGCCGGTGATATCGCTCAGCGGCACAGGTGCCTGTTGGCGCGTGAGGTCCTGAGGTCGACCCCCCGGTACCCACAAAAAAAAAAAAAAAAGAAACTGATTATTGAGTTAAAAGAGATGTGTTCATCATATTATTTTATATGTGCATATATATAACTTTTTAAGAGGTATCACCTCTTAAAAGTTATTGTGATCATTTTCTAACCTATTCTTCCAAAGATGACTTTTAGAAATGACTGTCATATGAGTATGCCATAATTTGCTTAATAATTCTCTTAGTTTTGAACATTTCTTTTTGCATTTTTCCAATTATAAATAAATAAAATTTTTCTTGTGTCCTTGATTACTAGGACAAATTCATAGAGGTAGGATTACTGAGGCAAAGGGTAAAAAATACATTAAGACCCTTAATGATACTAATTAAAAATGATAAAAAAAATAATGATAATGATATTAAATTGACTTCCAGATATATTGCAGAAATTCTTACTTCCAAGACTGAGTGTGCATATTTCAAGGTATTTTTTTTCCTTTGCCAATTTGATAAGTGAAATTATAATTGTATTCTTAACTGCAAGGAAATGAACTTAATAGTTTAGTGGACATATTACTTTAAAATTTTGCCCATGTGTGCTTTCACTTCAAAATTGGATTGTTGGGGCCAGTGAGATAGCTCAGCGGCATAAGCGCCTGCCTGGCAAGCGCGAGGGCCCGAGTTGGACTCCCGGATCCCACATACGAGAAAAGGGCCGGTGATATCGCTCAGGGGCACGGGCGCCTGCTGGAGCGCGAGGTCCTGAGTTTGACCCCCAGTACCCACAAAAAACCCAAAAAAACCAAAAAAACCAAAATTGGATTGTTATGTTTTTCTTATTGTTGTAGTGTGCAACCACATCAGATGAATTTAATTAGTTCCTAAATGCAGTTGTCTCAACCAAATTCTCCCATGTTTTAGTCTTGTTTGCTACAACCTCTAGGTACAGTGTTTCTCACTCATGAGGAAAGTGAGTGAACAGATGGCTTGAGACAGGGGAAAAATAGCTCAAAGCATGCAGTGGGGTGGAAGAGAATAAGGGGAGAAGAAGAATCAATTATTTTTTAAAATGCAGCCAGAATTGTCTTTCTGGCCTAGGAAGAGGCATCACGATGGTAGCGTGCCTTTTCAGAAAGCATGGTTGGCAGGTTCTGAATTGCATCTGGTAAACTTAACTGGATAACATGAATGGGGTAAAGCCAAGACAAGTGAACGTAGAGCTTCCTGCCAGCACAGTAGATACCGTAGCTGTGTCTCGTAGTAGGTTTGGTTCCTTCAACCCCAGGACTCAGTCCATTCTTTACTTCCTGTTGAAAATGGATCATTTAAAAAGACCTTGGCAGCTACGCCGCTGCTGCAGACCATGCACTCACAAATCAGCAATGGTAGCAGCAGTGGCAGCAGCAGCTACCGTTGGCCACCTTAGCATAATTTGCTAGTTTAAAAAAAATTTTTTTTTAATGTGCAGGACTCATGCTCCCTGAGAAAGCTCTTCTATGTGTTCTGTGGTATTTCCTGTGTTTTGCAGTTACAGACATCCCTAGTCTGAACCTATGAAAACACTGAGAAGCACTAGGGATTTCCTTGATGATGTCATCGCTGTGACCTTATGTCACATGGCTGTTTATGGTTTGCTGATTACTGGCTGCTGTAAATTACTGGTTTGCTTGTGAGGCAAAGAAAAAGCATATTATTAGTAAACAGCTGGACTTCATTCTGCTTATTTAGAAGATGAGCACATTGAACTTAGCGCTTGCCAGTTGAACCAGCTAGGCAAAGTGCTTTCGTATCTTGGGTTACTTACTGTTTTTACTCATCCTGAAAGTATCTGTCTTCTAAAAGTACATTCTTTTGGCCTAGGCCTGTGGGATTGTGGACAAAAGTTTATCAATGAAGAGATTTCATTTCCTCATAGCTTCCTCTCTTCTGTTCATCATTTTGTATGAGGAACGATATACCCCATTGGTAAAATTTTAAATAATACAGTGCCTAAATCTCAGTATTTTTTACAGAGCCTTTGCTGAGAAAAATAACTCTTCAATGTGTGTGCATTATCATGTGGTTTTCTGAAGAGGACAGCACTGTCTGTTCAATGCACAAGAGTTTGTCACCAAACCAGGCTATTGCTTAGATGGCTGTTGTTGGAAGGGGACCATCTATGAGCTAAGTGGTTCATAACTTTCTTTTTACTCTACAATGTAGGAGCAAATTCTGCATTTACAGATGAGTAAGTAAAGTCAGTGCAAAGGCCTGAAGCTACCTGGTATTCCATTCTAGATATATCTAGCCGCAAATTTATTCGAAGCAGATTTGGTTCACTTATGTAAGCACCCCAAAGGATAAGACATCCAGTAAATAGGCAGGAAGAGGACTGCTCAGTGAAGGTCAGCGAGAACTTAAGGGGCAGGATGTGGGCCCCAGAAATAAGCCTCCTTCCTCTTCCATCTTACTGTCATGGTGATGTGCAGATGCCCACCCTTATCCAGTGACCTAAGGAAGGGAGAGTTAGTGGAGGGGAGAAACAGCCCTGACAAGGGGTTGCAGCTTTATCTTAAAGGATATTTACCCAAGAAGAAATTGCTTCAGATGGGAGACACTAAGTTATCTTTATGAGGCAAATTTTATGCTTTGGTTGAAATAGGTTAGAAGGTAAAGTTATATTCAGACAATATCTAGTGCTGGCTATTTTGTATATATGATCTAGAGTGTGTAAATTTCAGCCTCTGTATAAATGTATATTATATGTGTTCTTTAGGTTGCCAGATGCCTTATCTATTGTGGTTGAGTAATATATTTTGACTGTAATACTTTCTTTTTTGAATTCAAGACTCATATTTCCAACTGTCTTCTTTATATCTCTGCTGTATTACTCCATATATCTGAAATTTACATCTACCAGTAAAGTCGTTATTTCTATCTGAGTTTAACTTTCTCCTTGTAGTCTTTATTTTGGTCCGTTGCACTTAGCTTGTTTGAAACACTGTTTCCATTCTTCTAACTCCTTTTCAATAAAAACAATTTATAAATGGGCAGACAGAGAAAAGTAGAAAAAATAGAAAAGGAAATAAAACACACATATGTGCATACACACATGCACACACATGTATGCACACATACACGCAATCCTTTCAAAAACCAGTTTATGGCTGACAAATCTGGAATCTGTAGGCAAAGCCTGGTGCTGCAATCTTGAACAAAATTTCTTTTTCCTTGGGGATACCACAATTTTGCTCTAAAGGGTTTTATGTTTTTTCAACTGATTGGATGATGCCCACCTCATTAGTAACATGATCCCCTTTACCTCAAGTTGGCTAAGTAAATGTCTACAAAATACCCTCACAGCAACACTAGTGTTCAATTCAATAACTAAGTACTATAGCCTAACAAAATTGATACACAAAAATAAGCATTACAAGTTTACAACTTCTCAGCAACTTTCTGAGTATATCAATAAGTGTAACAACTTGCTGAGTTTTTATCAGTTCTAGATATGATGTTTGCTACCAGGGAGCCAAGAAAAGAAAGATGTATTTCTTGTTCTTGGAGATGTCAGAGTTCCCAAAATAGCAACTGATACATAATCACATCACAATCATTGTAGTCCGACCAAGGTGTTAAGGGACTAGAGAAGGGACAGTGACAATATGATATGGTCCCAAACGAAATATTCTGACCCAAAGGATCTCTGAGTCTATGGCTTTAATCCATTGTTTCTGGTGTAATCCAGGTCCTCTTCAGCATAAACTGACAAATTACTGTATCTTCCTAAGTGATCCCACAATCTGTACCTCAGTCTTGCTCTACTCTACCACAGCACCTGCATTTCTGTACTTTTCTGGGTCCTATCAGCCAGGCATATCCAATCATGTGTCTCTCTTGGTTAACATGCAATGGCTGCCCACTGCATATAAAGAACAAATTCCTTGGTAGAGTATAAAATGTTCGTGACTAGATGGCTGCATTGCATTCTTTCTAGCATCATTCAGCATTTCCTTTCCTTCAAACATGTACTCTATTTACAAAGCCACACCAGACAGCTTGACATTCTCTGAAACTACATTTTCTTTTTTTCTTGTGTCACCTTTATCTGGAATGCCTCTTTTCCCATTTTGTCTAGGAAGATTTCATTTATTCTTCAAGATTCTGCCTAAATACTTCCTTTTATCTGAGGGTATCTTCTGACTGCAGTAGCTGCTTGCTCTTCCGTATTTTCATAGCATGTTGCCCATACACTGTTACATATTATGTTGGAATTGTCCTTCCTACCTCACTGTGGGCTCTATAATGGAAAGAACTATATTACTATATTTTATATCATGCTCTCTTTTATTATCAGGTTTAAACCTGGAACATCACGTATTTAACATGGATATTTGTGGGCTAAAAATTGCACGATTTTCTTGGCTGTTACCTCAGTATTGCCTAATAATGTTTATAATCTTTCCTGATAATTAGATATTGTTTCTTGTCTTTGGGATTGGGGTTACATTCAAATTTTGAAGATCTGAGTTGAAATCCTACTTTATCACTTAATATATTATCTTTTTTTTAAAAAATAGGATTTTATTTATTTTATAACTAATTTACCCTAGCTTTATCAATGTATAATTATACAAATAATGATAGTATAGTAGTTATTTACACACAAATTGTGAAATGGTTAAATTAAGCTACTTCATTTCTCTGTTATTATCTACTAGAAATATTATGGGAATAAAATTGAATATTGTGAACATTTGAAAATGAATGTCCAATACAAATATCTCTGCCTTTTATAGA
This sequence comes from Erethizon dorsatum, assembly GCA_028451465.1. NCBI lineage: Eukaryota > Metazoa > Chordata > Mammalia > Rodentia > Erethizontidae > Erethizon > Erethizon dorsatum. The sequence continues at coordinate 14,629,253 of CM051828.1, read as the reverse complement.
ACCTCTTCCCACACAATTATCTTACAGACCCAGCATTCATGGGAAAAGACTCATTCATTTTCAGAACACAGTTATATCTTTTCTTGGAAAAATTTTTCTCTTCTCTTTTATACATGTACATTCCTTTTTGATTTAGGTTTGTTGGATCAAGACCAAAGGATATAAAATCTGGTGATTTCCTGTTAAGCATTTATTACATGGCCATTTATCATCTTTTCCTCCTTGTTACTGTGTATCTGAGATTGAAGGTTTAAATGAGGGTAGAAATTGGTTTGCATATTAGGGAAAAACACAGTTTTATTTCTTAGATGCACATAAAATATGTTCCTTAAACCATTTAATGAGCTTCTATTTAATATATGAGATACAAAAATATAAAGAAAATGTGATACTTAATCCTAAAAAGCTTATAGAGAATCAGTGCATTGAAACATTCTAGTGTAAGAACATCATTGAAACTTATCAAGAAATGCCAAAAGCAGATATTGACTTTTTAAAATTGAAGAAATGAATTTAAAACAAGTTGACTTTTAAATTTTTCCACATGGGGGCCGGTGAGATAGCTCAGTGGCATAAGCACCTGCCTGGCAAGCGCGAGGTCCTGAGTTCGACTTCCAGTACCCACATAAAGGAAAAAAAAATTTTTTTTCCACATAGGAAAAAAAAGTAATGCTAACCTACTACAATTGTAAGGGCAATTAATATAACTGTGATTCTCAAAATAAGTTGTATCTACCAGAATAAATGAATCTTGTATGAATACTAGAAATTCTCACCCCTTGTGACAAGCTTTATAGGAAATACTTTTTTTTTTTTGGTACCGGGAATCGAACTCAGGACCTTGTTCTTGCCAGGCAGGCACTTGTGCCACTGAGCTATATCCCCCACCCTGGAAATACTTTTTTTGTTGTATGTATCTAATCTTTTAAAGTCAACTTATGGTTTTATCATTCAAAGAAAATCCAAAATCATCAAATATTGATGTGTATTCCTAAAGTTATTATGAAATCCAAGTGAATCTTAATGTATTATTTAGAATTGCTTGTTCTTTTTTTAATTAGGAAGATCAGTTCTAGTGTTCTACAACACAGTAGGCTAACCATAGCCTATAACAACTTATATATTTCAAAATACCTGTAAGTATTTGAAGTTTGCCAAAACAGACAAATAATAAATGTTTGAGATCGAAATGCTAATTAACCTTGATTTGATTATTACACTTTTTTACATATATCCCATTATACTCTACCACATAAATATGTATAAATATGGTATGACAAAAATAAAAATAGAAAAGATTATTTCGAATGTTACTGTTTGGCATCTGCCGTTAGGTCTTACTCTTTGCACTTTGGGAGAATACGACATAGTTCACTTGGAAGATGTCTGTGTTGATGGGTTGTAGTACTTCTTGGCACCTCAGAAATGCTAATACACAATTTTCCAACTTCTGGATTCTCTTATGGAATGGTTGTGCCCAGTGTAAGAAGTTTTCTTTTTTTCCCCTAATTGTGTCTTTATAATGCAGTGCAAAAGAGTATGAGCTGTGGAGTCAGCCATTCCTCATCAGCCACTTCCAAAACCAAGGTAATGGGTGAGATTTTATTTTATTTTATTTTTTGAGGATGATTTTCTTATGGAGATGTCATGCAGATGTAATGAGCCCTTATGTGTAAAACACATTATACAGTGCCAGGCACATGGTAGCAAAATTAGAGCTATGAGTTATGACTCTTGAGTTATAACTCTAACTAGGAAATCTGATGAGTTTTTCTGCACCAAAATTAAGTGCATATGATCTCAGGCAGAGTATTTCTGGATGAACATTTACTTGTCTGTTCTCAGTTTTATGAAGAAACTGCTGACTCTGAAATAACTTGAAAGCTGATGTTAATATAGAATATTTGCAATCATTGAATAATCAGAGGAAGTTAGAACTGGAAGGTCCATAGGAATGATCTAGAACAATCTTTGACAATAAGGGATCTGAAACCTACAGAGATAACTAATTTGTCAATGATTACACAACAAGGGGGTTGCAAAATAAGGGGCTCCTCTTTGGCTCATTCTTTCATAGAAGAAGAATTCACAAATTTTTTCTTTTTTAGTTTATTCATCCAGCAGATTTACCTAATCTAATAAATGCAGGAAAGTATATTTTTCAAATAAGCTTAAAATTTGAATTCTAGGGCCGGTGAGATGGCTCAGCGGCATAAGCGCCTGCCTTGCAAGCGCGAGGGCCCGAGTTCGACTCCCGGATCCCACATACGAAAAAGGGGCCGGTGATATCACTCAGCGGCACGGGCGCCTGTTGGTGTGCAAGGTCCTGAGGTCGACCCCCGGCACCCACAAAAAAAAAAAAAAATTTGAATTCTATCTGATAAAACATTAAAAATATTAAGGACTCATAAGAGTGAATGCAATATTTTATAGAACAGATTACTTCTGGTAATTTAATTTTAAATTTTCTAAAAAATGATGGTATGTCAGATTGGATGCATTTCTTTCTAACTAGCTGACTTCGATTCATTTATACAGTACTCCCACTCTCTGCTCTCTGAGGACTGAGTGTCAGCAACGAAAGCTGGCATTACCATCGGAGCAGATGTGCAATCGCTTCCTCTTCAATAGCTTGGCTGTAGCTGCTGGTAAAATCACTAGTCTACACTGAGTTTTTGGATCACTGCCTTAAAAAATAATAGCATTCAAAATGAGAGTGTGGCTCAGAAATCCTACTCCAAATGGAATGGTCTTTCCTGTATGTGGTTGGCAAGAAATACTACTGGAAGGAGCAGATAGGCTGAGTAGGCACGTGGTGAATACAATTTCTTTTCTTTGTGTGGGACCGTGAAGGCTGTCTCTTTAAGGACATCTCACTGGTGACATACACCTTGCACTTACTGTTTATTCTGTGGATCCAACAGTCTTCATTTTCTTCTCCCAAATGCCTATTTCCCTACTGGAGTGGCTACTCACTGAGTGTGGTTGCTTCAATTCTGAGTCTTATAGGCAAGATTCAGCAAGCACTAAATGTATAAATGTGTTTCCCCAAAGTTTAAATCTGCTGAATGGTCCACAGCATATGTCTAACTTGGTGGAGCAATGTTTTTGCTCTACTTGAACAGATTTCAAAGAGTCTCCTTTACAGTTTTCGATTTGATTTTTCTGCTGTCATTTGGCTTCACTATTTCTTTTTATTATGCTTTAAAAGAGGAAGGGATTTTAACCCTGGGCATAGATTTCAATAATAAAATCTGTGAGCAGTATTCTGGAGGAGCCATAGAAAGTCATGTAAAAGTAAAAATGATGAGTTACAAACCAGGTGTTGCCAACCCAAGTAAGTTCATTTTAGGTGGGAACGTAATGAAGACATGTTTTAACCATTTTTGTTTGTGAAGTAAAATCCTGTTAGTTTAACATTGGAAGACAGTTCAAATGATCTAGAAATCAATGAAAGGATTACTCGAACTACAGGAAGAACAAATGTCAAGTGTTTTGAGAGAAAGCTGTCATTAGGGACATTTTACAATGTTTGTTTCAGAAGGAACTAACATGTTTGCATCTTGATGAGGTGCTTCCAACCTCTCTCTGGACTTCTCCTCTAGCAGGACCCTTGGCTCTGAAATGAGATCAGATTTTTAAGTTGCCAATACGTGAACATCATTTAGCGTTTTCCATCCTTTAAAAGAGCTCATCAAGTAATTGCTCCCTAATAGCAGGCAAGCAGTACAACAAGCTGGATGAGGTATGATGAAGCTTATGAAAATTTAAAGCGTTCTCCATTTTCTGTTGGCTTGGAGCAGGCCTATCAGAAAATGATGCTTTCCACAGATAATGACATGCTTTCTTGGATGACTGAAACAAAGGTTGCAGAAAGTAAGTTAAGGCCTTTGGTTCTCCCAAAACGTAGCCTTCTGATATTCATGGTCATAGTTACTGGAACACTTTTTGACTCTCTTAGGTTAAATGGTAGCTTAAACTTGACAGCTTCAAAGGTGAAAAGTCAAGAGACGGAGACCCATATATTTAAGTAGAACTGATCATGTAGATGTTTGGTATAATGTCTGTGTAGTCTATGGAACTTTAATTATTTACTTTAAGGACATGAACTGAGTCTCCATATTTCTGAAACTATCATAGGAGATTTTTCTTAAAGATTAGGAAAGTTTCCTAATTAGGTAGTTACATAATTCATGCAATATTTTGTGTTATGAAAGTGGTGTTAAGAAAGGAGGGATGCTTTCGTAGGTTGGGCTTACCCAACATCAGACCTGGGACTGTGACGCAACTACATGTATTTTATTTACAAGATGATCTCAGAAAACACAAGATATGGGGAAAATGTGAAAGAGAGAGAGAGAGAGAGGGAGGAAGGAGAAAACACAATAAGAGAACAATATTGAATCAGTTACCAGTGTAGATGATTTGGGCTCAGTTCCTCTGGGGATCTTTTTAGAAACCATGGAGAATGTGCTTCAGTATTATATCACCAAATGGAAGAAGAAACTGGATTATTTCAACTCTCTCAGGGTTAGCTGGTGTTTTGGGAAACCTCTCAGGTACAGCAAGCACTTGTGCACTGGGGCACTTGAGGCGGGAAGCTGCATGTTCCCTGGACTGTCTCCGCTGTGGCGGCAGGTAATCTCAGAGGACCGAGGTTATGGGACACAGCAACGATGTCTGTCTTTTGCACTACTCACATTCTTTCATGCATCTTTGCATGAAAGGGTCCACTCAGTTAGTGACCCTTCAAGGTATTAGAGTCATGAACTCTAAGAAAGAAAGACTGCAGGTTTTGTGGCGGGAGAAACAACTTTCCCCACTGCATCTGATGCAGAGGCATAACTGACATATTATTATCTTCTTCCTCCTATACTCATTCTAGATTCCCTTCCCTCTTAGCTAATACTTCTGCTGACCTAATGCAACAGAAGTAGATGGCACGAGGGTCCGTCCTTCTTCCTCCCTTTGTTTTACTTCTATGCTCTACATCTACTCAGGCCCAATCCTGATTATCTCACTTTTTCTGTATCATGGACTGCTGCTATGCCTCCCTAACCGTGGACTGGTGATTTTGACAACACCTGCTTCATGGTTACTGGCTCACTTCGTGTCTATGGTTAGGCAGTCTCTACTAAAGCTCTCAGTAGCAGGCCAAGTAGTCCTTCTCAAATGAGAAGCAGTCAGTGCTACAGAATGCTTGTCTTTGTTCTAGAATCTTTGGGAATCTGTGCTCCTGAGACTCATCAAGGGTTTGACAGAAGCTCCACACACTGTCCATATCTATCTCATATCTCTTGCACCATTGGATCTACTGGGTCAAAAGGCCTGAAAGAATGTGAAGCTTTCATTGCAAGTCTTCTCTCCCTCTCTCTCTCTTTTTTTTTTTTTTAATGTGGGTACCGGGAGTTGGACTCAGGACCTCGCGCTTGCCAGGCAGGCACTTATGCCACTGAGCTATATCACCGGCCCTGAAAGTCTTCTCTTGCTGTAAGATCCATTCCAAACTGGTTGTCTTCTAAGACACCCAATAAATGGGTTGGAATACTGTTCCAAAGTATGGAATATATTGTTTTCAAAATCCAAAGCAATATTTTTGGCTCTATATCTACCTGTAGGAGGAACTAACTTGGTCTTTTCTTTAGAGAGTGTATCTTAGTATGTTCAAGATCATTGGGCTTCTGAAAACTTCACCAGAGCAATAAGCCTCTGGATCTTTACAGTTTATTTCTAACCCTTTGACATGCATGTGTCTTACAATGACATACAGAGTACCTATCACTTCCTGCTTACCAAGTCCAACTAGCATGCAGTCGCTATGTAGGCAAGTATAACTATGTGGAATATTAAAATAGCCCAGATCTGTTTGAACTATGGTATTAACAAGAAGAAAGAGAGTTAATAGCCTTAGGGCAAGACAGTCAATGACTGTTCAAGATGAGTACAAATGGCTTCTAATTCTCCTTTCTGATAGGGATTAGAAAGAAGGCCCTTCTCTAATCAACAATTATCCATGGTCAGAGTAGATATATTTCATTCAGGATTTCAAACTTGGTTGTTATGGTTTATATCTAGGTGACCTCCAGAAGCCTCATGCTCTCGTAGGTGGGAGAGGATTGGAACATGGGGGCTCTCTAGCTGACTTTCTTTTAGGAGATAGGGGCTGGAAAGGGGAGCTGGTCACTGGGAGTGTGACCCGGAAGAGTGTGTCTTCCTTCCTAGCTCTTCCCTTAGTTCTTGTCATCTTGGTCAGCTTTCCTCTGCCCAGACCTGTCTGCCACGCTACATTTAAAACTGCTTCACATGGACTGAAACTTCTGTGAACCAAAATAAATCTCTCCTTTAAGATGCAGGTGTCAGTATTTTGTCCCAGCAATGAAGAAACTAAGGAAATGCCATAGGCTCTATGATTGGGGCTACAGGCAGTTAAGTTTGTAATGGGCGATCATGCTTTTTCTGAAATTTTCACTAATGGTACATTAAACTTTCAGTAATTGAAGGTGACACTAATTCCTATAATTCTGCCCCACTAAATTAGATTCTTAAAATTTTTTAGTTTTGAGAAGTTTCAAGACTTCCATTTGGCTTTTCCTATGGTAATGGATCTCAATCTATAGGTCAACAAACCAACACGAGTGTTCTTCCAGCTGCTCTAGTAGCCCAGGGAATGACTACAAGAAGTTCATGGAAGCATTGGATCCGCTGTGAGGTAGACCTTTGCCTCTGTGTGTCCCCACTCTTACAGGAGTTTGTCACAGCACTTCGGGTCTCCTGGTAGCAGTATCAGCTGGGATTTTATATCAAAGAACTATCAAAATATCTGGATAGGTCCCATTTTCCATGTCCATAATTCTCTTTTGGGGAAGGATTGGGAGAATATTTTGGAATATACTTGCTGTGACATTCCAAGGTTTTTCTTTAGATAAAACTCAGCTTCAGGTGATGGGTTCAAGAAGTAACTCAGATTTGGATGTCATTACAGCATTGCAGCAGCCCTTTCCTTAAGAATCTGTGATCTTTTTTGTGCTTCTGTAAGTCAGGAAGTGCCCTTACCAGCTGCTTTGGTGCTCTCGTCTCAAGGGACACCAGGGCTCACCAGCCACGGCCACAAATCGCTGTGGTCAAGACTTCCTGTTTGCCACTCTGGCCTTGCAATTTCCCCCTGACACTTATTCCCACTGACACCAGAGCCCTGTTTCCATGAAATGTCTCCTACCAACAGGCTGGCTTGCCGTGGAGCTCCCTGTGATGCTGGTGTTGCCCTCGCTGATGTATTCTCCATTGTCTTCATGACAGGAGTCTCATTACAACTCGCCCATAGGACCTGGTGAATTTCTGATTTCATCCTGACTTCCTTACCTTTCTGAATCCCTGATCCTTTTCATTACTCTGCCAAGGCAATTCTGCTTCTCTGCCTTAATTGACATAGGCCGTCATCATGTTCAGTTTCTAAGGACACCATAATACGCAGGGAGAGAATTTTACCAAAATCAGTAAAATTCTGACCCTCCCCCCCCAGTTCAACACCCTAACTATTCAAACCCATTTAGCACTTTTTTGCTATTATATATTACTCTGTTAAAGCTCTTTAAGAATAAGCTATTTCTTCATATAGGAATGCTCAGACTATGTAAAAATTTGACCCTTATTACTAGTCTAGGGACCATACATTCTAATCTGAAAAACATTTGGCAATGGAAGTATAGAAAATTCTAGTGTCACGGTTTGCAGCCCTCCAAAAGGAAACAAAAACATAATATATCTGTGGTATTAAATTTTATGGTGGAAGTAGTTAAGAAAAATATTTATGAAGGATTCCTAGGTAGATAATAATGAAAAAAAAGTGTGAAAAACACTTGTCTAGACACAATAACAGGATTTCCTAACCTCAGTATTATCAGCATTTTGGTCTAGATAATATGTGGGTTATTCTGGTTATTCTGGGATATTCTGGGTATTATGTGCTGTGTAGCAGCATACCTGGCATCTGCTTACCAGATACTAACAGCACTCTCTTCTTTCCTGCCCTGTTGTAACAACCAAAAATGTCTCCAGACATTGCAGTGTTTGTCAACTGTAGCATGCATTAGAATCACCTGACAGCCCGGTTAAAATACAGATTCCTGGGTCCTACCTCCAAGTGGGACCTGAAAATTAGCTTTCTAAACTATCTATATAAAATAAGGTAATTGTGGTATCTATGCCTAGGATTATTTTGCAGATTAAACGACAGAAGGCTGAGAATGGCTAGTACAAAAGCTGGACAGAGCATGTTTGATTTGGTCAGGGAAGAACAGGGAGACCAGCGACTGGAGCTCAGTAAACAAGTCAGAAAGTAGAGTAGAAGTAGTTGAATTAAGAGCAACAATGAGGTACAAGATTATGCAGAGAATATTGGCTGCAGTAAATTTTAACTCTGAAAATGATGGAAAGCAATTGAAGTGATTTGAGTTGGTGGATGGCAAGATTGACCTACATTAGAAAGTTTATTCTGACTGGTATGTGCAGCACGGATTGAATAGAAGCATGAGAAAAGTGAGACAAATAGTTAAGAGGCTACTGCAATTCAGAAAAGGATATTCAGAGTTTGGATTAGTGTTGGCTAGGGACCAAGTGATCAGGTCAAGGGAATACATCCAAATATCAATTGGCAAAGTATGGTGATAGATTAGGTACAAAAGATGTTACCAAGGATTTTGGTCTGAACTAGAATATGGGTTAGAGTTAGGGTTAGTGTTAGGATTAGGGTCAGGTTAGGGTTAGGATAGAGGAATGGGTTAGGGTTAGAGTATGGGTTAGGGTTAGGGTTAGGGTCAGGTTAGGGTTAGGATGAAGGAATGGGTTAGGGTTAGGGTATGAGTTATGGGTAGGATTAAGGTTGCTTAGGGTTTGGGTGAGGGATTCGGTTAGGGCTGGTATATAGTTTAGAGTTAGGGTTAGTTTCACGGTTAGGGTTAAGGTTAGGGTTAATGTTAGGGATATCCGCCTTGTTTTTGATATCCTCTAAAGTCTCCTGTAGTCACTGTCGAGGCTTCTCAGAGGTGACTGGATCTGGAGTGTGTGATGCTGGGATTAAGTGCGTGAGTTTGTATTAAGGATGTGTGATTACTAAATTCGTTCACTGCTTGGTTGCGCGTAGTTGCGGCTGCGGATAATGCGAGGCCCTTCCTGGGTGTGAGCGCTACATGTCTTAAGGCAACCCTGTCTGGATAGAATATAAGGTAGAGAACGAGGGATGTTGCTGTTGCTTGGTCCTTGATGCTTTTGCTGCCTTCTGCTTTCCATGCCATGAACTGTTTTTTTTTCCTCTCCTCTGTGGTGCCCTCTGCCACGCCACTCCCCCTTGGAGCCAGCCAATGACGGACTGACACCTCTACCAACTCTGAACCAAAACAAACCTTTCCTCCTTTAATTGTAGGTGTTGGGTATTTTGTCTCAGCAATGAGAAAAGTGACTGAAACATTTAGGTTATGGGTTAAGGTTAGTGTTAGGGTCAGATTTAGGGAATGGACTAGGGTTAGGGAATAGGTTAGGGCTAAGGAAAGGATTGGGATTCAGGTTAGGGTTAAGGTTAGAGTTAGGGAACAGGTTAGGATAAGGGTATGGGTAAGGGTTAAGATAAGGGTTAAAGTCAGGGTTAGGGATAGGGAGCATGTTAGTGTTAGGGTACCGGTTAGTTTGGGGTTAGTTTTAGGGTTAGGTTTAGGGTAAGGCTTGGCGTTTAGGATATGGGTTAAGGTATGGTTTAGGATTTGTGCTAGGGTTAAGGTTCAGGTTGGGGTTAGGATTAAGTTATGGTTAGTTTTGGGGTTTTGGATAGGGTTAAGGTTCAGGTTAGGGTTAGGGTACAGGTAAGGGATTTGGTTTCTTGTTTCAGGTTTGGATTAGGGATAGGTAACAGGTTAGGGTTAGGATATGTGTTAGGGTTAGTGTTAGGGTGTGGGCAAGGGTTAGCATTAGTGTTAGGATCAGGGTACTGGTTAGGTTTCCATTTAGGATATGGGTTAGTATTAGGGTATGGGTTAGGGTTAGGGTACTGGTTAAGGATAGGTTACAGTATGGGTTAGGGTTACAAAACAGAGTATGATTTAGGGTTAAATTTAGGGTTTGGGTATAGGTTAGGGTTAGTGTCAAGTGAGGTTTAGGGAATGGCTTAGGTTTAGGGTTAATTTAGCATTAGGTTGGGGTTTGGGTTAGATTATGGTTTAGAGTTAGTGTTATGATTAGTGTTAGGGAATGGGTTAGGGTAGTTGTATGATTTAGGGCAGATTGTATGATTTAGGTTAGATTTGGGATATGGGTTACGGTTTTAGTTTAAGATTAGGGTATTGGTTCAGGTTAGGGTTAAGGATCGGGTTTGGTTAGGCCTAGGGAAAGGTTTAGGTTAGCATACAGATTACCGTATGGGTTAGGTTATGGTTTAGGCTTAGGGTTATGGTAAGGGTTGGGGTCAGGTTTATGGAAAGTATTAGTGTTATGGTATGGGCTAGTTTTAGGGTTCGGTTTGGGGTTAGGGTTAAGGAATAGGTAAGCTTTAGGGTTCAGTTAGAGTTAGTGTTGGGATACACTAGTGTTGGGTCAATGAGGAATATTGAAATTTGTTGTATGCTGCACAGATAACTTATTTGATGTATATTTCATGAGCCCTGGTTGGTAGGGAACATTTCATATTGGTGATATGAAAGCTTCTAATCAAACATTTATGTCAGCAAGAGTTTTCCTTTGTGGAAGAAATCCAATGTGATAAAAAAGTTAAAAAGGCACAATAATGCCCCGGAGGCAGTAAGCCACTTTGGGTAAGAGAGAGGGCAGGGAGCAGCATCAGAAATGGGCAGATCTTGACAACTGCATTAAAGTCAAAAGCCTGGGAAGCAGACCTGGCTATTGACCTTTACTTCCTGAAGAAGCCTCTTAACCTTCTCATTTAGACAACTTTGAGCCCATGTGTTTACCTGCTTAGCTACACAGCAGTTGTAAGTGCTTGCCTTTTCGTTTCTCCACTTTCATATTGAATAGGAGGAAACGTTGACGTTTTGTTTACTTACATATAGTGTCTAGTGTGAACAATTTCCGAAAGTGAGAGAAAGTGATTTACAATGTGCGTATCAATTTGTATTAACACATTTATTGTCCGCCTCTGTCTTTTCCAACTATTCCAAGCTGAGATCCCTGACAGCTTTTGGCCATGGATTCATTTTCTCTATGAGACTTGCAATAATTTTCACAGGGTCTATGCATTCCTTAGGAGCCTTCATCTTCGTTCCCATTTCTCTGCCCTCCTCCATCTTCTACATGGATTTCTGGATATGAGAATAAATCTGGTATTGTAGAAATGATTGCTGGGCTGTTGATTTAACTTCTTAATTCCTGGGCTACACTCACTCACTCCTGTGCCCCACTGTGCTCGTCACCCACCCCGCTGTGTTCTTTGCTGCCTGTAGACGGGACCCGCTGCACACGTGAAGAGCTCTGGGTGTCTGAAGACTCAGAAGGACACGCAGCCTGTTGTGTTGTCTTCTTCCCTTTGTTTTCACTCACGCTCCATGCAGGTCTGCATGTTGACCCGGGTTCCCTCCTCAGTCACGGTAAGCAGCGTTCTTGTATGGTCCTCCCTCCTCGCCGGAGCTGGAGTCCTGACTTTGTCTATCAATGAACTGGCTGGACCAGTTTACTTGTGATTGGATCATTTTTCTGGAGATCTGAGCTCTTTTAAAATAGATGTGTCTTGTACCCTGAGCAACTACTTTAAAGATAACAACGTGTAATGCATTAACTATTGTCATCCTCCTATTATTTTGTTATGAAATTTTGTTTTACCTTTTTTCCATAAAATAAAATAAAATAAAATAAAATAAAATAAAATAAAATAGATATCCCGTAAATCAGGTATTTCTTCCTTGACGATCAAAGGGACAGCAATCTTCTTGTGTTCTACACTGCCTCCCTGGCTAGATACTGTGGTGCTAATTGGTTCCAGAACATCTGATCAAAAGCTAGGTGTCTTTTTAGTCTTGACTACGTAGGTGTCATCTCTGAGACAATTTTGATGGTGTTGTATTCCCTGCACTTCCTCCTTCTTCAGTCTTGTCCTGAGTCTGCCTCCCTTTCTCCCAACATCCTTTCTGAATTTGTGTCTCTTATGGCTGAGTCTACCCAGATAAAAGTTATTGTTGGGCATCTCATATTTATGACTTAATAACATAAATCTTATATACAGCAGATGTTTAATAATGGTTACTGTGCAAGAGCCATGTTTTAATTCTACCTTTTTTGTGTGTGTGTGGGTACTGGGTGTCGAACTCAGGACCTCACGCTTGCCAGCAGGCACTTGTGCCATGGTGATATCACCGGCCCTTTTTTCCTTTGTATGTGGGTACCGGGAGTCAAACTCAGGACCTCGCGCTTGCCAGGCAGGTGCTTATGCCGCTGAGCCATCTCACCGGCCCCTAATTCTACCTTTAATAGGACAGTTTGTTCAAATGCTTGTGTATGCATATTCTTTGAGATGTGCAAACTTCTTTAACACAGAAGTTGTTCTCAGCTGAAGATTTCTTCTCCAAGAGCAGAAAATGGGTTTAGGGAAAGGAAAGAGATTTCTTTCAGTCTTTCAACACATACGTACTTACGAACCACTTAGCATATTCCAGACAATGTGCTATGTGTGGTAGGTTCACTACTGCAAGCTATAATCCCCATGGGGCTAACATCAGAAAAATTGGTATTAGCACAGTGCTTAGAATATTGTAGGTTTGCAAGAATCTGTAGAATAAATGGATAATAAACTGAATTAATAAAATATAAGACACTATTTATTTACTTATTTATTAGAAAAATCTGCTTTTGACTAACACCAAATTTTAGGTTCAAGATTTGAATGGAACACAATGTTGAATCTCTGTGTGAGGCTTAAGTCCACTTTCACTGAAGCCTTGTCAATATTATGAAACTTTCTAAAGTGAAACATTTAATTTTAGTATCAAATCTAGAACGATAGCTCTTACTATGACCCCATATAGATCAACATAAATCCCCTACATTTTCTTCCCATAGGAAGGTGACAATTTAAAAAAAAATGATGATGACAATTTTTGTTTCAATTAATTTTTGCTTCAGCTTAGTTTAAAAACTAGCTTCGACTGGCAAATTTAATTTTTCATAACCTCAGTTCTATTACTGGCTGTGACCTGATCACTTTCAAAAGAGAATTGAAGCTTCTCTAATGACAGCCTGTCTGAATAACTAAACTTACGAAACCCAACTTGACCATTGTATGATATCTTTTAAGACGGAAATATAATTTAATATAATTTCCTTATGTATTTCCAAAGTTAAAGTACCTTTGTTCCTCCTGGAGGTGAAGAAAAGCTCTGTGTGTATGTTCTCTGATCCCTTGAGCCTTTAACATAATGACATTTGCATTTTTGTATCATTTTATGTATTTAAATGTAAAATTCTACATCTACAATTTTAATTGCAGACAGCTGAAATAAAAGAGCACACATTTTGGATCTGGATAACCTTAGACAAGTCCTAAATGGTACCTTACGTCTGTGTGGCTTTGATCATGTTTCTTTACCTGTCTGAGTTCATTTCCTCAACTCAAAAATGGAGATGAGCTGAGCATGGTGGCACATGCCTGTGCACCCCAGCACTCAGGAGGCTGAGGCAGGAGGATCACCATGAATTTGAGGCCAGCCTTGGCTACGTAGTGAGTTCATAGCCAGACTTGAACTACATAGTGAAACCCTGTCTCAAATAAAGAAAAAAGTGGAGGTGATGCTATTTATTTAGGGAAGTTTTGAAGATTAAATTACATAATGTATGTACTGTTCCTGGAGCAAAGTAACCTCTTGGTAAATCCTAGTTTGATAGCAAACTTGAAAGAAAGAAAACATGAATTACTTACGAGGACTTTTAAACATGCTTAGTAGTTAAATGCTTCATCTTTACACATATTTACACAATAATAAGAAAAGCTATGATTTTGTTTTAATTTTCTAAGTCAAATAAAATCTGCCTGTGTACCTCTACTCTTGAAGAAGGTGAAAAATTAAATCTCAGTCAATGATGTATACCTCTGGTCTCTAAGAATATGAAAAATTAAATTGCAGTAGACAGTTCTAGTGTCTTTTAACTTCCTATACTCTAAATTTGGAGAGGGAAAGATGTATAATCGTGTGGATATAGAAAGATGTGGGGAGAGGACTTGATCATACTTCTTTATTTATCAAAGTCTTTACTATGTGGCTGTCTCTCCCTCTTCATCTTTTGCTCTACTTAACATTCTGTATTTTTCAAAATCCAGATGGATGATTCAGTTAATACCTTGCTGCGATGGTCTCGGTCCTCCAAGAAACAGCAAAGACAACATTAAGCATATGTGAAATTTACTGTGTGTGTGTGTGTGTGTGTGTGTGTGTGTGTGAATGCCTCTGAAAGAAAAATGTAGAGGGACCCAAGAGAAAATTTCAGCGTGACCAGATTATGATGTAGGCTTGACCCTAAGGGAAGAGATTGGGTAGAAGCAACTTTAATTTCAGTTCAGGTCTAAGGAAAGTTTGTCAGGGCCATTGGTGTAGCCTTGAGGCAAAATTCCCTGTCAGAGGAGTCTTGGGTCTCCCAGAAATGGGCCTGCCTTGGTGCCCCCATTGGATCTGGTCATGGGCTGGAGAAGCATATGGGAAGTGTGGCTTTGGTATGATATTGTGATGGATTCTGGCAAACTGTAGCTATACTAATCAATTAATTATGATCCCTGCTGTTTGAGATGAGAGGGCGCATTCTTTTTTATTGCTGTTACACTTTCCTCTCAATTCCTTGTCTTCCTCATCTTCAGCAGTCTTTTCTTGTTATATTTCCTCACTGCCAAGTGCTATGTTCATTTTTATCATTTGATCTTGTTATTGCTAAGATCTGTACCACCCCTAAAATGGCACAGTCCATTCTGTAACTCCTAGAAACATTCCATTCACTACTCTGACACTCATTTCAGTGTCAATTCTTGATTGCCTTTCTTACCCAGCTGTGTGCCCACAGTGCCTCACTATGACCAAATGTCTGCAACATCCAGCTCCCTGTGCTCTTTTTACTCTATGCATCTGTCGTAACCCAAACTGCACTTACAGCTGGTCATGCTCTTACTTTCTAAAGGAAAGTTGTATTTTGCTGAAGACTCTTGGTCTCTGCCTGTTTTTGTCTCTGTTTCTATCTCTCTGTCTCTCTCTCTCTCTCACACACACACACACACACACACACACACACACACACACACACACACATATGCACGCATGCACACACAACCAAAAAATGAATCAAAGGTAATGCTGTGTTAAATTTGAGGAAAAATAAAGTCAAAATAAATGTCATCCAGCTTTATGTTGTCGACATCACATCAGCTTTGAATCACTGTCATGCAATACCTGAGATAATTAACTTACAAAGAGCTATTTTGGCTCATGGGCCCCAGTCCAAGATCTGGGTGACCCTCTGCCATGGGCCTTTGGTTGGTTTGCCAGATGTCAGGAGAAGAGGGCATGTGATGGATCAAATTGCTCACTTTGTGAGCCATGAAGAAGAATAAAACAAAAGAAAGTGAGAAGTCTGGAGTCCTGCAACCCCTTTGAAAATATGTCTCCAGTCACATAAAGACCTCCCGTAAGGGCCCCCCTCCTAAGATGAGCACCTTCCAGTAGCTTCCACTAGGGATAAGACTTCACCACACAGACCTTTGGAAAATGCTTGCCACATCCCAATTTTCCAGCTTCTCTGTGTCTCTTATCCACACTTTCTACTCTCACTCTTGTTTATTTATAGTCTGTAACATAAGATACGTGAAGAAAAGAATCGTGATTTTGTTGTTCACTGACATATCTCAAAGCTGATCCACAGCAGTTACTCCATAAACATTTCATAGTGGATAGATCGATCCATTGAATAAATAATTATCATTGTGTTATACAGGAGCCTTACAGAAATAAAGTGACATCAAATTTTCGCAGGTGATATTTAAGTTTTTCACATGTGAATACAACTCAGGACTGAAAAGACTATGAGAGAGCTAGAGAAGTAGAGAAGTGAGAGAGAGGACAGAGAGAGAAAGGGAAAGAGAAAGAGCAAAGAAGAGAAAGAGAAAGAGGAGAGAAGAGAGAAAAGAGAGAAGAGAGGAGAGAATGAATGAGTCAAACACCCTTTCCATTATCACAAAGATTTTTATACTGCATGTTGTCCTTTGGGCTAGTTAAATTTATGAGGTCATGAAAAATCACATGAAGATGGCAGGCTGCCGCTAGGATGGGTCAAATTTGTCTTTAGTGTAGTTGACCAGGAGTTTGGACAGACCTCCAGCTTTAATTATTTCAACTCTAAATTTTTTTTTTTTTTGTGGGTACCTGGGGGTCGACCTCAGGACCTCGTGCACCAGCAGGCGCCCGTGCCACTGAGCGATATCACCGGCCCCTTTTTCGTATGTGGGTTCCGGGAGTCGAACTCGGGCCCTCGCGCTTGCCGGGCAGGCGCTTAAGCCGCTGAGCCATCTCACCGGCCCTCAACTCTAAAATTAAGGAGTTGTATTGTTATAATGCCTTGGTATCCCTTCACGCCTTCAACATGTAAGTATGAGCTGGCAGTTACATTTGTGGGTATTACCCAGATGTGTTACTTGATCCTATGAAAATATTGTACTTCAAACCACCATTAAAAGGAAGATGGAGGGCTGGTGATATCGCTCAGTGGCACAAGCGCCTGCTGGCAAGCGTGAGGTCCTGAAGTCGACTCCCGGTACCCACATAAAAAAAAAAAAAAAAAAAAAAAAAAAAAAGAAGATGGAGGTTTAGGGTAGGACTTAATTTACACAGGAAGCAGTAGTGTACTATCACAGTGTTCTGTTGCCATGGCATCCGTTTTGAGGACAAATTTAACCTCATACCTGTCACCCTTCACACAGTTGTGAGTACCCAACCCCATACTGACTCAAGCCTGTTGCCAGAGATAAAAACTTGGCGCATTCCTCCTGCCTCGTCTCATCTGAGAAGTCATGGTTGTGGCAGAGTGATTATTTCCAAGATAGTACCCGGATAGGCCCTAGCGTAAGCGCTCGGCCTGGGTAAGCTGAACAGGGAGAACACTTTGCACCGGTTGGAAGCTTGTGGTGATCGGAGAACCTGGGGTCCTGTTATGGCGGGTACATCACACAGATAATGAAAGCCCCTTGCACACTGTACCATTTCCAGAAACATTAGTTGAAATGGGCTAATTTTTGCTTTGTATGTGTTCTGCCAAGCTGATTACATTATTTTCTTGGTAGAAGATGAGGTGCTAGGATCAAAATGTTAGATGCAAATGAGATGTTTTCCATATTAATCCTTAGGTCATTACCATATTCAGAACTATATTAGATAATAAAATTTAAAGAGCTCATTTTCATGCTGAGCTGCTCAGTTTTAGTAACTGTTGAATTTCACACCGCCACTTTTTATTCCCATACCAACTGCCTTCAGGAAGCAGAAACTTAATTATTGACAGACTAAATATTTGCATCTTTTGGAAACCAGAATATTTCATAATTTAAAAACTGAGCAAATATTTTTCTTAAAACCAGATTTTGCACTTAGTTGTGGATTGTATTTAAAAATAGCAGTATAGAATTTTCAAACTGTAATTGGGATCCTTTATTTTTCTACTATCTGATCTTAAGTTACTTGCCCTTTTTCCGTTTTTAAACTGTTTAATCTTTGCCCACATTTGCTATTTTCTTTGTTCATGTGCATAAAATACCAGCTTCCGGATTGGTGGGCTTCTTTCTACTATATTCTTTCAAAGCATCAGCAATTTCCATACCAGGTGGATATATTTGTAAAAAGCTATCAGTCAAGGTTATTTTATGCAAGAGGATCTTGTTTGTGAGTGTTCATGATAAGCTTTTATTTTCTCTCACTTCTCCACAAAGGGTGTATTTGATTAGCATCTCATTAGGTGTAAACAAATTGCTTTGCTTTGCAGCGGTAGATGTCTCTAGGGAGCTCCAAGCTACCATGTCTGAATCCTTTGTGAAATGCAAGATGTTGTGAAATAAAAACATTGTTATATTTTTATAGCCTCCAGGTGACCTGCATTTTAAGAATTACCTTTGGGAAGTCCTCCAAGTTATTAGATATCGTGGGAAAAAGTGCTGCGTCAGTACTTTCAAATCTGTTTTTTCCTCATCAAAACAAGGCTGTTGGAAATGGTTTATATCCTGAAAATGATCAGGGTGGAGTCTTTTCTGTTTTTTGTTGGTCAACGCTTTCAACAGCAGTGTTGTAGAAAGGGCATAGAATTAAGAAACAAGATAAGAGTTCAAATCTGCTCTGCCTCTTCCCTTCTACATAACCTTGGCAAATCATTGAGCCTATTTAGGATTTTCTACATCTATGAGGATGAATGTGTTTGCTTGACTTAGTTTTTGGAATTAAAAATCCTGGGTTTTAAAGTGTTACATGAAGTTGGTTATTATTAAGATTTATTTATTGGTGTATTGTTTCTCATTAGAGAGCCATATACCCAAAATGTACTGTTTTAAAATTACTCAGCTGCATTTTGGTATCATTTTATTAGCCAAATTGAAGAACATTGTAAGGAAATTAACTTTTCTATTTGCATTTATGCTGTGGAAAAGTAATTGAGGAAGCTGTTTATACCCCCATAGTATCCTTTGCATGAGTACCTAGAAACACAACACATTTTTTCTCTGACTATATGAATTTCTTTTAAATAAGGGCTTTCTATATTTATTTTTAAAGTCATGTACAGGTGCTTGTGTTCTCAAGCTGACTTCTTGGCAACTTTGTGTTAAATACACGGTTTGTATTTAATGAAATAAATATGAATTTATGACATGTATTTAACTTTGTACCACTATCTTTGTGATATATATATATATATATATATATATATATATATATATATTTAACCATGCCACTAGTTTTGTTCATATTTCCTTTCATCCACAATTTCTTTGCTTTTTCTTTCTCATGTACTACATGTTTTTTGAAAACCATGATTTTTGGAATGAGGTGATATCTAAATACAAAAAAATTACTCCTATAAGATATCTGATGTAGTTAAGAATAATTGCTAGTAAAAATTGCGCACTTACTCTGTCCCAAGTCCTTTGACTAGTACTACATATAATCTGATTTATTTTTACCTAAAAGGTGTTATTTTCTATATTAAAAAAAACTCTGAGATTTAGAAAGATAGATTAATAGACTTATCTAGTAGCTCTTCATTAATAAATGAAGAAGGCTGAATTCCAGCATAGATAGTTTTTTTTTACTCCAAAATTCATGTTAACTAGTCACTTATTATGCCACTTTTAATATTAATTATAATAATGTAATAAGTATTATCATTATTGTCATAAAATTATCAAAGATTTCCAAGGTAGTAGCGTATTTAATCTTTGCCAAGAGCATATACAATTAAAAAAATAAGATGTTGTAAAACTATTACTCATAGCTTTGCTTGACAGTTTGATAGAGTGAGTCTTTTGTCACATCTTGCCTTCGCTGCCAAGAATTATTTCAAGATCTGTCTGCATATGTGACTTGGTGCAATATCCAAGAAAAATGTATGCCTTTTAATGACATATGGAGAGATACATCCAACCATCCTCTTCTAAAATGTAGCGAATACTTTCTGATTCTCCCAGTAATCTTCGCCTTGCTTGGTTCCTTCAGTTGTTCTTCAAGTGCTTTTGCTACTGTTCTTCTCTTTGTGCTCTTGCAGGGTTAGAATTCATTGTCATGTCTTTCTGTTCAGCCTTGTTTAACTGGGAAGCATCTGTTGAGTCCCTGTCCCTTTTGCACGTGGTTATTGATTTTAATGGCCCTCTTTCTTTCCTAATTTCATGGACATGGTTTTTAAAAAAGATTGAGGAAGTGTACACCACACAGAATTGAAAAAAAATTAATAGTAAGATCCCGGCAAGGGTAGAAGGAGGATGATGTTTGAGGCCACAACCAGGAAAGCACTCATAAAATCATAATTGGGTTCACACTGGAGAGAGGGGGTGACTTGAGGGTGGATGGAAGGCATTTCCTTCACAGCAGAGCCACATAAAAACCCGCCTACTGTCACAGAGCCATCTCTTCTCAGAAGACAAAAGCAGTGTTCCAAAATGCCAAAAGACACACTCCAATTAGAGGAGGCATTTCCAGGAAAATTGGTGACTGAGAGTGTCATTTTTCAGAGAATTGATGGACACGAGATCCCCATCATTTCAATGTCTGAATATATCTGGGAAGTAACTAACAAGGATGGGAACATCTGGAACTAGAAGTAAGTCACTCTTAAAAACTCTCCTTGCAGTGATCATTTGAGCCTTATGGTTTCCCTGTGTGGGGACTCAGGATGAGTTGTCTAAATCCCATGTTCAGGGTCCGTCCAGGCTGAAGTTGAGACTATGAGTTTACCTGGAGACTTGGTTCAGTTGAGTAAGAGGGAATCCTCATGGTAGTTACACCCTGTCAGCTTGGTCATATTATCTAAGCTAGTCGAGAGACTGCTATCTCGTCACCTTTCCTAGATTCCATTGGTAAGAAGCAAGCCATAAGACCTAGCTATATTCAAGGGGAGAGGATTATATAAATGGAGAGGTGATCACCATCCTAAAGGGACTTATCTGGAGTTACCTTAGGATGTATCTGCCACAACGTTTAAAGGAACTTTTTTTTTTTTAAAGTTTTGTTCTCTAGTATGCACTCAGTTATTGTCAATTGTTTCTGTGGTTATTTTTATATAGTTCTAAGATAATGAACTCTTTCACCTATGTTAAAGATGAATATTAAAAGCAGTTTAGCACATGGTAGGTGCAGGATTAAGGAATTGCAGAGAAGATTCTTTTAACTAAAGAGTATAAAAGAGAGAATTTAAAGAAAGAATTGTTCCTGTGTGGTGTGTCATGTCCCCCAAGTAATCATGCTCCTGGTGTTCTAAGAAATTTCATGGTAGTTTCAGTCAGATGTTTCACCTGAGGTCATGGAACCAATTCAAGGCATTAGGACGCACAATGTAGAAAGATAAGAAAAAGCCACCACTTAGGACTGAAGTAATATTACTTATTGGTTATAATTTCATTCTAATAACCTTGAGAACCACCAGTACAATATATGTATTTTACTCCTGTTCATGTTCTTTTCTACTCCTGTTTCTTTCATTTCCTCAATTCTTTATCTCCTGTATTTTTTCTCTAATATCCTCTCATAATCACTCTCCACAGTTTGGTTTCTTTCATTTTATTGTATTAACACCATCTCAATATGTATTTCTTATATATTATCTTTTCATCC
The DNA here is from genome assembly GCA_028451465.1 of Erethizon dorsatum. NCBI lineage: Eukaryota > Metazoa > Chordata > Mammalia > Rodentia > Erethizontidae > Erethizon > Erethizon dorsatum. The sequence continues at coordinate 14,607,927 of CM051828.1, read as the reverse complement.
TGTCAGTGTTATTAATCTCATCATCACTATAGAGAAAAAGCGTGGGTGTGGGCATGTGTGTGTAAATGTATGGTTATAGTCAGTGTGTAAATGTGATGTGCTACCATTCGATGGCTTTAGATTTGTGTGGTTAGATATATGTGTCTTCTTTCACTCTGAAATGAAGAGTCAGGGTCACTTGGGTCATGTTTGGAGTAAGCGATGCCTAGAACTCACACTCCCTAGAACATCTGGGAACTGGATCCAGCAAGGGGAGCAGCCTTGCTTGCAGGTATGTCTTGGAAAGAACTGGACTTGAGGGTGAAGTGAAACATCCTAAGTCTCACAGTGAAAAGTTTGTTTTCTTGGGTGAGATTCCCCAGTTCTTCAGAGTCACAAGGATTTGAGAGGCAGAAATGGTTATCTAATGTCTATAGCTAACATTTAAGACGAAAATGAGGACAATTAAAAGGGAGGATCCATGGTTGGTTATTATTAGTCTTGAACTTATTCCTTTTGGAGCCAAGATATGAATAACCCTATACTACGAGCAGCACTGTTGGCTGGCATTATAAAACATTAAGATGGCTGTCAGGGCCCGATGCTAAGTTTGAATCCCTGCTATGAAGAAATAAGTTGTGCATATTTAGATTACAGTTGCTTCTCTGTATTATAACCATCTGAGGGACTTTCAACTTCAGTGTATTTTGATGTCCGAGCAAATGAAACCACATATTAAATGAAGAGTGAAAATTTCTTGTCTCCTCCATTTCCATTTTCCAGTGATTGCAGATGCTTGAGGTAATTTCCTCAGCTGAAAACTGGTGGAGACAGAGCTAGCTGCCTGGTGCGCTCATATGATTTTGCCATCTGTCTTTGGATATGACACCCCAGGCTGACTCTCTAAGTAACGTAACAGGAACATTTCCACCTGGAATCCTAGTCAAACTTGAAGTTTGTATTTTCCTAACATAGAGATTATGGAAAGATGAAGAAGTAAAGAGGGAAGATGATAATTTATGTGAGAAAAAGGGAAAAGCAGTAAAAAGAAGAAAAGTGAATGTAAGTGGGTAGTTAACAGTAGAAAAAGATGGACAATTTCAGAAGCAATATTTTTCTCCCACTCTACAGCTGGGGAGCCTCATGGAAATAATTACTGGGACAAACCCTTTAGAGCTAATAAATTATATTAGTTTAATTAAGGATCTCTCATTAGACTGGAACATTAGTCAGATGAAAGTTGTTTTAGCCCTTTTATTAAAATCTCTTATGTTAGGCCTGGGGATATAACTCAGCAGCACAGCACCTGCCTGGCAAGTGTGAAGTCGTGAGTTTGATTCCCGGTACCAAAAAACAACCAAACAAACAAAAAAAGAAACCCCAAAAAGCAAAAAAAAACCCCTCTTATTTTAGGTACTATACATTATATTATATTTTAAATAAATCTTCACAGACAGGTTGGGATTGATCTATTTTAGCTGATAAATCTGGAGTAAATAAGGGATTTAGAATTTATTAAGTTAACTTTATGCACGTAGAATCACCTATCAAGTATATTTTAAGAGAGACTGGTATAATCATTGCTATAAGTTTGGATAAGTGATCTCAGGGGTTTATGTGTTAAAGGTTTGGTTTCCAGCTTGGTGTCACTGGGAGGCGATGTAAACTTTCAGGAGTAGAGCTTAGGGGGAGATCCTCAGGTCTTGGGGCATCCCGTGGTGGGGACTGTGGCATCTCAGTCTCTTCCTCTTCTTCTCTCTCGCTGCCCAGCCATGAGAGGAGCAGGTTTGTTCCACCGTGTTTTTCTGGCATGATGTGCTACCTCATCACAGGCCCTAAGCCATCGGACCAGTTGATCATGGCCTGAAATCTCCAAAACTGTGAACAAAAAGTAAAACTTTTCTCTTCATAAGTTGATTTATCTCAGGTATTTGTTACAGCAGTGGAAAACTAACACAATCATATTAAAACTAAAGGCGACTTTGTGAACTGAAGTGAGAAAGCCGTGTGCATACTGAAGTATTGTAAAACAGCATGATTCAGAATTATTAAGTGCCACTCTTACTTGTAAAGAGGTTTCTACTCAGAATTTCCTTCTTGGCTAGTATAATGCTGTACCATCATACTATAATTCCTTCTTAATATGCCCTGGATGTAGAACTTCAATTATGGCAGCCCATATCCAAAATTTCCATTTGAGAGAGCAGATGTATACTAACTTTCAAACTAAGTGGGGTTTTGGAAACTCCTCAATGCATTTCAGTTCCTATGGGAGCATTAAAATTAAGCAATATGCAGGCCAGACCAGACCATTCTTTTTAAAGGCAGAAAGTGCTTCCTGTATATGGATAGTTATTTTTTCAACAAGCATTAGAGGCCACCATTGGTGATTCTATATATTCTATATACTTCTTAGAAGTTAGTCATTATGTAGAAAAAAAAAGAATGTTTTCTTATTTGAATTGTGTTCATATTTTGAAACATTTTATCCATGACTAGAGAATAAATGAAGACATTTAGCTGGACTCAGAAGACTAAGCTGGAATGAGGGAATATGTAACATTAGGTTTATTCATAATTGTTTCTATGCTATTGAAAGATGAAATAATAATATATAATATTTTGAAAAAAGGAAACAACCACAGATTGTGTTATCTTCAAATTATAGAAAAACAATTTTTATACCTCTATACTGGAAGTTTAATTAATTTGGTTAAATGAATGATTTTCAGGGAAGATTACCTAAAATTAACACAGAGCAATTCCGAAAATACAACTGAATAAAAATTAGAGACAGAGTTGGGGGGAAAATGACAAATATCCCCTCCTCCACAGTCTGCAGGCAAAAATTAGGAGGCTCTGATTGTAAACTGTCAAGAACCTATTTCTACGCTATTTATATTGTTCCAAAGTATAATGCAAAAAATGTTCACAATTATTTCAAAAATCTCCATAATTTTAATATGAAAACCCGAAGACTTGAACAAAAAAGAAAAATAATCTCTAATCAAATAAAATAGTTTAATGATGTGATCTCAATAAAACACTAGCCATTTTATTATAAAATATTGCATAATTAAAGAACAACACATTAGGGACAAGGAGGATTAATCTCAAGGATGTAAGGATGAACTGATGTTAGAAAAATTTTCCAACATACTTTCCAATGTGATTGAAAGTCTCTTTTTGCTTTTATGTCTCATCTTTCTTTTTATCTAACTCAGTGGTCTTTTCGTCTCAGCCGGATCCTTCTCAGACTTACCCTCTCTTTCCAACACGCCCTGACTCGATGTTCTCTTGAGAATACCCAGAGCGTTCCTGAAAGGTCCCTCTCGATCTTGAAACAGATTTTAGAGTCATTCTTTCCCTCTCCTTTCTCAACAGGGAGCAGAGTATTATTGAGAGATTAATGAATGGTTTTTCTTTGATTTCTCATCTCTGACAAATGTGGTATTTCCAACTCAGTTTTTGTCAACAGTCAGGGCAAGTGGGCTGCCCTTTGATCATCTGCGTACACAGCTCCATCGTGTGACTCCACGCACACAATTCCTGGGTCTTCTTTCGATTGTTCTTGAGACTCACAGAGTACATAAAAATAGGTACAGACAGTGTTCAAGTGTTCAGTACTCGGTGCTTTACTAGGGACACCCCTCCCGGAATATATTGTACCCATCCCAGTTTCTTCTAGTCCCAATATCAACTTTTCCCCTAGGATTGTTTTAGGCTTTGTCTGGAAAATAAAAGCAATGGGAATAGTAAAAGAAAGGTCTGTGATAGAACTGAGGGAGGAAGCTTGGAAACTTCACCCTGCCGGTCCATCTCCAGGCCTATTTTCTTTTAGTGATACTGGTTTGGGATTCTAAGGTAGATAATAAAAAGCAGATAACGTAGGAAGGTGTTTCACTATTTTTGAAACAGGCATGGTTTTATTAAAAACAGTGACCTAGGTGAGTTTACATTAGTTGACTTATATCTCATCCTTTTGTCTAGATTCCATCTGGCATGATTTTTATTGAGATGTTTTACCTACTCTGTCTTCATAGGTAAGGTGAGAAGGGACAATACATAAATACCACTTTGAATGAATGTGGTATCTTCCTTTAATGTTTTCTTTTTGATATATTACAATTTTATGACTTAGACTAGGGATACCTAAAGTGAGGGAGGATGCGTCTATGTCACTTGAGGACTCTTTCGAACATTTTGTTCTCCCCATTCTTATGCATATGTCCTCTCTTTAGTCCTCTGCCTACTCAAACTCTATTCGACAAACATTAAGAACCTAAGGACAAGCGTAAATACCCAGTGTCATTCACAGAGTTTGGAAATGCTGGAAAACAGAACAAAATAAAGACCAAAGACACCTGAAGAAGGACTCCACAAGGCTCACAGCAGTTTGAGAATATTGGCGCATCTGCCAGCCAGAGTGGGACACTTCATATTTTATGGGATGTACAGCATTTAGGGGGGCATTGCAGAAGTGGGACAAAAGTATTCCTAGATGATAGGCTGCTCTGGTTCTTGGTTAAAGAACTGAAGGAGGCCTCAGAATGTCAACTGCTTTCTGCATAACTCACTGCTTAACAAAACAAAGCTCAATAGCATTTAAAGGAATACAAACTTGCAAAATTATTCAACAGCCAGGAAGTCAAAAAAAAATTCTGGCATTGTGTGAACAAAGATGAAAACACAGTCTATAATTAGCAGAATAAAACAATCAGTGAAAGAGACCCAAATATGACACAGATGTTAGAAATAGTGAACAAAGATACCAAATCAGTTATAGTAATAATACCTTATACAGTAAACACAAAAAGAATACGAATAGAACTGGTAGAAGTGAAAAATATAATAACTTATATAAGAAATGCATTGGATAAGCTTTTAAAAAAACAGCTTAGGTTAGGAAAAGATGAGTAAATCTGAAGATACTGCAGTAGGTACTACCCACAATGAAGCCCAAAAGTTTGTTTGTTTTGTCAAAAATGCTAAGGTAGGGCTGGTGAGATGGCTCAGTGGCTTAAGCACCTGCCCGGCGAGCGCGAGGGCCTGAGTTCGACTCCCGGAACCCACATACGAAAAAGGGGCCGGTGATATTGCTCAGCGGCACAGGCGCCTGCTGGCGTGCGAGGTCCTGAGGTCGACCCCCCGGTGCCCCAAAAAAAAAAAAAAAAAATTAAAAAAAAAAAAAAAGCTAAGGTAATTAAATGTGGAAAAGAATGGATAATTTTTCAGCAGTGATATTGTAAAAATTAAGCAGCTATATGCAGAAATTCTTGATTCATATTTTGTACTATAACAAAAAAGTGAAACTAATTATAAACTTAAATGTAAAAGTAAAACCACAGAACTTCTGAAAAAAAATAAGACTTTTTCAAAGATATATGGATATATAAAAATTTACCAAACTGTATAAATTAACTGTGTAAATTTAAATTATACCCCCGTTAAGCCTTAAGCCTTAAGAAACAACATTAGACTAGATAAAATGGAAAAAGTAGCAAGATACTATGCAAAAGTATTCTAAAATATGTATAAGTTTATTACATCTTACAAATATTTTTTAAAGCAGAAAATTCATGTTCAAGTAATATCTGGCTTAACATTTCTGAACTAGTTCTAGAAAAAATAGGAAATAACTCTTATAAAGCAAATAAAAAACTCATAGGGAGATCAATTGTCTAAATATATGTGAAATTTGACAAGTTTATTCAGTCAGATTTTAAAGTGTCATGATTTGCATGTATATGTTGGTAAAATCACATTAGAAAAATTAACTTTTACACGAATTGTCTTTTTAGCAAAATAAACTGCATTCAGATATGATTCCCAGTTTTTCATTTTTAATTTAAATATTTTTTTAAGAGTAGAGATGAGAAGAGTTGGCAGTTGTTTTGATTATTAAATCTTCTTTTAAAGACTTACAGCTTTGAGAGGAAAGTCAATTCAAATCTTTAAACATCAGATGCAGTTTCTGTGTCTAAAATGACAATCGTATAGCTGACCCTTCAGGGTCTGACCCACTAAGAGGGGAAAACTAATTTTTTTTTTTTTTTTTACTGGAGAGACATCTTGCATTTGATCTTCTTAACTTTGAACCTAATTCATTAGCAATAAACAAAATAACAAGAACAATGAAAAATTATCTTTTGTTTCATCATTAATGTTTCAGTGACTGGCATAAAAATCATGTTGGGATAGAATAGAGATTACAGGACACGCAATGGAAAGACTGTGACATTTACTGAATAGTTTTCCATTTTATAGTTCTAAGAAATTTTAGAATTGTGCATAAAGTGTCAAACGTTATATATGACACAGTGACTCTGGGATTTCTAAATGATCACTGTACTACTAAGAGACAGTTCTTCTCTTGGGGAATTTTCTCATTAAAACAAATGCTTTGCCTCAGTGATATATTTTACATTTGGAATAAACTACACATTCTGAAGTTTGAGAATTACTAATGGGCTTCAGAGTCCTTTTCCAACTACAATAAAAAATTGCTATATTCAAGAGGAAATTTTTAAAGAGAGTAACAGTAATATTTGTATTGGGAAGACGAATGATCTTGGTATAAGTCTCTCTTGTGGAGGTTCTGCTAGCGTTTAACCCTTTCTTACTTTACTGGGTCACCTCAGAAAACCGAACATATGGAAGATGAAATTGAGTGGTATTTTCCATCTTCAACATGGATACCCTGGAATAAAATTGCATTTTCAGGGAAAAATCAGTATGACTGAAATATCCTTTAAATTCAGAAATGAATAGAAGCAGTGATGGTATTTTTTATTCAGTAGTCAGGTAACTTAACAGAGGAAATCCAATGAAGCCACAGAGAAACCATTTGTCCAGGACTGAGAGAGTCTGAGATTGTAGGGTTGGCTCTTACTGCAATAACAGGGGGGATTTGCATAGTCCATGGGCCTGCTTTGGTCACTAGCACCTCTTCTGTGAAATTAACTCAAGGAATTAAACATAATCCATATCTCAGTACTGAGAATTCACTATTCCCTTTGGGGGAATTGTTCTACATTTGAGTTAGAGAGAGTAGAGATCAATGGAAGGTTCTTATTTAGAAATCATTTTAAGATCAGAAATTTCAATTACTTTAAACAAATATTCCATATCCACTGTTCTAGGTGTTAGGGAAACAGCAGTGAAGGAACAGACAATAGTCCTACTTGTATGCTTAGCATACCTGGAGAGGAGGGACGACTGCTCGAGAAATGTTTTTCATGTCAACCTGTTTTGATTTTTAAAGGTAAGAAAGCAAAACAAAGTTAGCGACAAAAAAACTAACTTCAGGAAGGGTGTAGTAGCCACTGATATTTTATTTTGGGAGTTGGCAAGGACATAACTATAGAGACATTAAAATTTTAGAATAAGTAATTCTTGTAGCTGTTTTATTTTCCAGCCCCTGAAATCTTCCTCTTCTTCCACATTATATCATGTTCCAGACCAGAGTTCCAAAATGCCTAAAGTCCCAATCCATATTACTACATATGTAAGTGGTTTTCTTCTAACCTGAACCATGACCAGAGGGTGGAGTGCCTGAATACAATCCGTGTTGAAAAAAAATGAAAAGAAACCAAGAGACAAGGGTTTTGACTGTCTTGGACTCTCCTGATATGGGCTGACTGAAGTTCAGGCTTGTCTTGTGATCTTTGTATGGTCAAATTCTATCCTGAGAGCTACTTTTGCCTTTTGGGTAAAGTAGAGAGAAAGTCCAAGACAGAGACTAGAACAAAAAAGTATCAATATTGGAAAGAAACTTAGATATCTAGATAAATAAACGATTATCCACATATAGACTTTAATTATCTCATCTTTGGGAAGACAAAAAAATTGTATTTGTTGCTTAGCTTCCAGACTCAGCTTGAAGGTATTTTTTTTATTATGGTTCTTCTGAACCCCTCTTCCATGCTGATTGATTCCTAAAGCCTAAGCTTTCAGGACCCCTCTTCACATCTCTTTCTAATTTACCAGTCTCCATGTTGGAAAAAAGCCTGGGAGGTAGTTACTTCCAATCCTCCAGCCAAACAGGCCCAGCAGAGCAGCTGTGAAGTGTTAGTGTAGACGTGGATAAAACCCGAGTGGGCACTGGATGAACATGCACAGGGGAAGTGCATTGCCATAAATACAAAGCGGGGCCTCTTGATTTCTCGTTCTTGTTTACCATGGAGGAGTTACCACAGACACTGAGTAGAAGATATGTTTTGAGCTATTGGGCCTGATGGGAATAGAATGCCATATTTTTTGTCCCCCAAATCTAGCTGTCATGCACAAAGAAGTGAGCTGAGCGTGATGGCTAATCTTGGTTGTCAACTTGATTGGCTTGAGAGATGCCTAGGCAATTAGTAAAGCACACTTCTGGCTGTGTCTGGGTGGATCGTGGGGGCATGACCTTGGGGACTGTACCTGGTCCTTGGCCCTTTCTTATCTAGCACTTCCTTGTTCACTTTGCTTTCCAGCTGCCATGTTTTCTGCCATGATGTTATGCTTTGGATCCAGCTGACTTACCAGGACTGACATCTCTGAAGCCATGAGCCAAAATAAACCTATTCTCTTTTAACTTGTGTATATTAGGTATCTCGGTTACTTTGCTAGATGCTGAGACACAGTACTTGACATCCACAACTTAAAGGAGGAGAGGATTATTTTGGTTGACAGTTGCAGTCTTGTGCTAGAAGGACCTCTGTAGAGGAAAAGCTTCTCATATCACAGCAGTCAGGAAGCAGGGGATGAAAGGATGAGCCAGGGAAGGAGATACACCTTCCTAAGACACCTCTCAGTCACTAACATTCAACCAAGCCCCGCCTTCTCACAACAAGCAGCTATAGTGCTCATGTGGTCCAATCACCTTCCAAAAGCCCTACGTCTATGCACATGAGGTCTTTAGGGGACGCTAGATCTAAACATAATATCAGGTATTTTGTCCCAGCAATGAAAAGCTAATACACTGAGCCAGAGGCATTGATTGGAAGGGCCCATTCCCAAACACTGTTTCAAGGTAAAAATGTCTAGCTAAACCATGAAAAAACAGTTATATAAGTGCCTTAAAATACCGACTGTTTCTCTATACCTCCTCCATTTAGAAATAATCTTCAGAGCATAGTAGTGCACGTCTTTAATTATAGCTACTTAGGAGACTAAGGCAGGTAATTACAAGTTTGAGACCAGCTAGAGCAATTTAGAGAGACCCTGTCTCAAAATGAAATACAAAATGGTTGGGGATATAGCTCAGTGCTCTAGGGTTCAATCACCAATATTGTAAAAGAAACAAAGAAATCAACCAACCAACATACCATCCAACCAACCAACAAACAACTAAACCCAACAACAAAAAACTCTTGAATTGAAATTGCATACATACATAAAGATGTACAGATTATAAGTATATGGTTCAATGAATCATTTAGCATAATATGAACACATCTGGGTAATCATCGTCCAAGTAAAAAAATAGAATATCGCCAGCACCCGTGGGTCTCTCTGTGCCCCTTCCAGTTTTTTCTTCTCCAAATGAAACCAGTATCCTGACTTCTAACACCTGTTTTGCCTGATTTTGAACTTTATATAAATAGACACATCCATTATATATTTTTGTTTCAGACTGTTTTTTCAGCACAATATTTGTGAAATTCATCTATGTTACTATCTGTGCAGAAGTCTATAATTAAATCTACCTACATTCTCTCAGGTCTACCGTTGAAAAGAAAGAGGCCAAATTCCACCTGTTCCAGAGCTTGTATTGGGAGTTAGAGCTTCACCTTTTTGCACCTGAAAGAAATGCTGAGAGGTCAATTACTCTCTAGCAGACCCTGGTGACTGACAAGGGTTCATATGCAAATACTCTCGCTCCCTCACTCCCTGGGTTGGATAACTCCAAGCACACAGTTTATATTGATTCTTCGGGGGATTAAGGCCCACTTACAACAGTGTCTGATTTTCTAATGTACCCTTTATTGATTGTATTCTCTTCCCTTTCTCATTTCCCCACCCTCTGGTAATATTTTCTGGAGTTACCTTCCAAATAAATCTGTTGGATTTAAATCCTTATCTTCTGGTCTGTTTCTGGGAACTTGATCTAAAAATGAGTATTTTGATCATTTTCATTGCTGTATGGTATATTATTGTTGCATAACCATATCTCACATTATTTATATATTATTATATCAGTGGACAAATGGATATTTGGGTTGTTGTTTCCAACAATGGCTATTGTTTACTAATATTGCTATAAACTTTTTAGCATATGTTTTGGTCAATACATCACTGTGGAATTTATAGGTCAGAATATATGCATATATTCAGCTTTAATAATAAATTATTTTTCAAGGTATTTATAAAAATTAATATTGCCATTTAAGAATTCTGGAGTATTTAAAAATTCTGGTTGCAAGGTGGGCATGATGGCAAATGCTTATATTCCCAGCACTCAAGAGGCTGAGGCAGGAAGATCATGAGTTCAAGGCTAGCATAGAAAAATCTTGTCTCAAAAAAATTCTAGTTTTTGTATGACTTTGTTAATATCTATTATATGTCCTTTTCTGTTTAGTAATATCACAATATATATAGTGTTATTTATTATGTTTTAATTTATATTACTTTGAAGATAAATGATCTTCGTCATATTTCCACTTTTCATATTTATTATTTGGATATATATTTTTATAATTTTCATTTTTTATTAGTACATGTTTGTAGTACAGAATGTTTACATTCTTCGTGTGGAGTTTGGCCCATGTACACAACACATCTTAACTCTTTTTTCATCCCCTTTCCCTCTCCTCCATCCCCCTCCTTCTATCTTTTGATCCCCTTCCCATTTGAGGAAGATCTATCTACTTCCTATTATCTTTTGTGAACTCGTGATATGAACTGAATGTTCATGCCACCCCAGAATTCATATGTTGGAGCCCCAATGGCCAATGTGAATGAATTTGGAGTTAGGGCCTTTATGGAGGTGATTAAGCTAAACCAGTTAATCAGTGTGGCACCCTGATCTGACAGGATTAGTGTCCTTTGGAGATAAGATTCTTTCTCTCTCTCTCTGTCCCTCCCTCCCTCCCTTCCTTCTGCAAGCCAGGAAGAAAGCTATCACCAGAAACCCAACCTATTGGCACCTTGACCATTGAAATCCAGCCTCCAGAACTGTGAGAAAATAAAGTTTGTTATTTAACCCACATAATCTGTTTATTTTGTTATGGAAGCCTTAGCTGACTAATACAAATTCTGGTACTGAGAAGTGGAGTTCCAATGAAAAAAAGACCTCTTAAAGTCTTTGGAACTGGATGACGGGTAAGAGGCTACAACAGTTTTGAGATGGATGGTAGAAAAAACTGCGACTCTAGTGAAGGGACTGTTGGTAGAAATATGGATGTTAAAAGTGATTCTGGAAAGAGATCAGAAAGAAAAAAATGATCTGGAAAGAATGTTCCATCTTCTTGGAGGATATACATCATCAAGAACAGAATGCTGGAATAAATATGGGTATTAAAGATCATTCTGGAGAGGTCTCAGATGGAAATAAGGAATAGTTTATGAAGTGCCCCTAGCTGTCTAGCCCCTGGTCCCAGGGCGATTTGCTCAGGTGGATAGCGGCTCAGAATGTGATAGCCCAAGAAAGCGGTGACTCGAGCTGTGAGTTCTGGCTTGGTCAGATGGCAAAAGAAGGACACGTTAGCAGCTGAGTCGTTCATGTAGCTCTAGGAATTGGCCAGCGCTGAGAGGGGAAGTCCCTCCCTGGACAGCAACACTCCGCGATGTCAAAGCATTAAACAATTTGGAAGACCTGATCAATCCACTTCTCGGGGTTGGACAAAAGACGTCTCAGTTTAGTTCTGGAATTGGCAATCAAGCTTTTCATTTTGAAAAATTCTCTTCTGGTCTCAAAAGACCTTACCTTCGTGCCTTACTCATTTCTGTGCCTCTTATATCTTTAGATAAGTTTTAAAATTTTTTTAATTAAAAAAATTTTTTTATTTTAAAGAATAAAACCAAAAACAATGATACAGAATTTCAAAACAAGATAATAGGAGATTAACAATGGTAAATATATTGTGTATTGTTATCTTCAAGGTAGTTGCTCAGATTACAAGACATAGGCAAGCAAAATTGGATGGCGCAGTTGGCGAAAGGAGTCTGAATCCGCTCCCCCCTCTTAAAAGGTTTTAAAAGTTGCCTGTTATTCTTTCCACAGCTTCATATGGTAAGTAAAATTTTTATTTTTCATTTCTGGTGTTGTATTATGTAAACGACCCAGTCTTTCTGTACGACTGGTGTCTTCCTTTAACCCTCATTGGTCTCTCCATATAGAAACTTGTTCACTGCTGCTGGAGATTCCATGAATTTTACCCCAGGCAGGGTGTGTCTTTATTCAAATCTTTCCTTCACAGGCAGAAGATATATAGAGAAGTTTAATTTATTTTTGTTTGTTCCAGATTTCAGATTCAATAGTTTATTGGCTACATTATGGAGGTGAATTTCCTTGCAGCGGTTTGCATATTTTTCCAATCATTTTTCTACAGTCTGACTTTTTCCTCTAGGACTTCATTGCCATAAATTTACTATGTTGTTTTAAAGAAAGCGTGGTTCCTGTGTAAATCTCATGGAATTATTAAAATTATATTATATGCTTGTTAGGCTGGATTGCCCACATGTGGTCTGAGATGGGCAAGAGATTTATTGATGGAATTGCCAGAGTAGTAGTTTTCTGAGTTTTTGTGTCGTCTTGAGGAAGGTGGCAGGGGAAGGCGGGGGTGAACTTTTGTACCTCTACATCTGGTAGTCTTATGCAGGCAGGAGGGGAAGGGGCACTATGTGTGGGTGGTCTGGTCCCATTGCTTGAGGGAATTTCTCCAGAGGGAGGAATCTTGTGAACCATTAAGGGACAATATAGCCACTGCCGGTTGGACAAAGGGGATCCATCTGTGTGGCACCAACAGTGACTCTGCGTGTGCAATAGCTCTAAGGGTTAACCTTTAAGAAGATGCAGCGTCTCTTTATATTTCTGGTCACTGGATCTTATGTGCAGTAGCCTCTTTAATTCTGAGGAAGTGAGCATTGAAGGTCACAAAGGACGGTTATGCTTGTGAGAACGTCTCTAACAAAACAAAATCCTAAAAACCCGTGCATCCCATGACATGAGTTAATTTTAAATTTAGCAGAAAATAAATACTAAGTAGATACTATCTGTACTTAGAAGTGTTTATGAAAAATAAAACTTCTTCCCGGAGGTAGTGGAGTTTGCTGATTACCCACCAGAATTCCTTTTATATTCAAATCCCCAGCAACTTGAGCTGTAGTGGAAGTTGTCAATCTAGAAAAGAAGCTAATTGAAAATGCATTAATAGGAAAAACAACAGCTGTTATAAATAGTGCTTCATATGCCTTTTAAGTATAGTATAAGCTGCTGCTGAGACTGAAAGGAATTGGGACGATAGTGAAACTTCGTAACACAGCCAGTCAAATTGAAATACAGTTTCAGTTCTATTCAGTTTTGCAGCAGCGCACTAATGATTAGACAGCATCACTTCTGGGTTTGGGGAAGACCATCATAAAGAATGCCAACCGTGGATCGCGCAGGCATCTACCATTATTATAAAATCAATTCAAAAATTAACATTTTATTCCACAGAGCCACTGTTTCTTATAACATATTCCGATATTCACTTATTTTACAGTTAAACTGTGGTTTACTTCTATAATTCAAAACATAATCATGATAAAATGTGTTTGGAAGAGGGAGAGAAAATATGGCCATTAACCAGAGAATTTTGTTCTGCAGGCGAGATGTGAGATTATGTTTTAAGAATCTAATGACCTAGAGTCCCGTCTGGAGGGTTTGATTTAAAAGACTTGGTTGTCTATTTTATATCGGGAATCTTACATTTTGTAATAATAGAGTAGAATTTCAGATGTGACAGTCACGAAAATCTACTGCTTAGATCTCCAGCTACAAAGAGCATAAGTGACTAATTGTGTCATCTACAACCTCCAAGGACCTGACACTACCTTTGTTCTAGGGCTACACTCGTAAGATGCCCTCGGCCAGTGACAGCATGGCGAGAGTTAGAAGGCAAGTCCAATATTGCAAGATGGCAGGCTCCTCACTGTGTCTGTGGATTAGGGGTGCTTCTTTGGCTTGGCTCAATCTTTCTGAGAATTGTGCTGCTAACTGATTTCTCCTACCCTGTCCCTACTTCCCTTATTCTATCCACGAGAAGCACAGTCTCAAGTTTCCCTCTACCTTCTCCTTCTCCCTTCCCAAATAAATTTCTCATGTGCATAATCTCATATTGCTCTGTGCTTCTCAGTGGACTGAAATGAACACAGGTGGTAATGCGAGTGGTCCAGTAAGACAGGTGGTTGGGTGCGGACCTGGAACTAGCTCACTAAGCACTTAGTCAGCAAAGAAGACACCATCCTGAGCAGATCATCCCTGGCACAAGTTGGCGGCTCAATTGCTAAATATTTCATCAGTTAAGTAACTTGGGAAACCGTTCTAGTCAAGGGAATGCCTTAGCAGATGTGATGATTCGGACAATCGAGCAATGTTGGGGAACAAGGCTTATGAAAACTGCAGAACTGGCTTGTTAGTACTAATTTGTGTTGCTCTCCTGCACAGGGAGAGTGAGAAACTGAGAGCTGTTAAACTAACCGTGGGTAACATGAAGTATCTGGTAGCTTATGAAGTGTCCCTGATCCTCCAAATAGGAGAGCAGCAACAGCCGCAGAGCAAAATGAACACGGATAGAGCGAATGTGTTCCAGGGACATTTGAATGCTCATTATCAAGAAATGGTCTGTTTTGCTAAATTCAGTGTGATGGAGACCTGGAATCCTGAAACATAAGATGCAATATATGAGTTGATAATTCTGGGTGGGATGGCTCTGCAGATCCTCTAGAATCCTTAGAGCTTGAAGAAAATAGATGATCTTTTTCTAGAAGACTCTGCAGGGGTTTATCCTCTTAAGATAACTAGTGTCCCCTTCAGGATCTCTTCCTAGTTCCTTTCCTGGCTTGCGGGATGATTAAGGTTAAATCCCAGCATATTTCAGTCGCTAATCCTGATAAGGAAGAGAATACAGACCGAAGGTATTGCAAGACTCAGTTATAATGAACTGGCTGAGGCTAGAAACTATGCAGAAGCATCAGTCATCATAAAATGCTGGAATAACCTTCGGAAGGTGCACAGTTTCAGAGGTAAAACTTGGAAAGAATGGGGTATCACCATTTTGGATAAAATATACACATTAAATCAGAAGACTCCTTACAATTCTCAATAAGGTCCTGGGTCCAGGAACAAAGGAACTCAAGTAGGAGTGGCCGTACATGCTAACTTTCTCAATGACTTGCTGGGACATTTTGTGCTTCCTGTCCCCACAACTCTACACTTGTATATTTGGAAATCTTGGTCTCCAAAAGAGGCTTGCTACTGACAGGCAACACAGCAAGCTTTCCAGTGAACTACTGCTGTCATCTGCCATCAGTGCACTTTGGACTTTTGTGTCTAGGATCCTGCAAGTAAGAGTCAACATTATGGAAGAGGTGAACAACTCTGGGTGAGAGGGGATGTGGGACATTTTTATACCATGAGACAAGAAGCAGTATGTGTGGCACTCAGGTTTGCTTGCATACCTTCTGCTACTCCCTTGCCCCACTGAACCCATCAATGGATAAGTGCAGCAATGGTTGCTGAGGGTCCACAGCCCTGAAGAAGTAAGCCTTGGGTCCTAATAGCACACAAGCTATCCAGACCTTTCGAGATAATAGAAGGCATGGGGAATTCAGAAGGGCAAGTGGATGGGGAGAATGAGTACCAACTGTGGCTCTGTGATCAAATACAATGGTGGGTCTCCAGCTCATGCCATGAATGCCCTTCTTGTAAGTTTCTTCTCAGGAGAGAGTCAGTCCCACAGGGACTGTAGAGGAGCTATTCTCTGGACTGTCATGGAGAAGTAGGTGTGTACCACATGAGCAGTGGACTGTGTTGCTGAGGAAATTCACTGCTGAGATGCGCTGCAGGGAGTGTACTTGAACGATTGGTCCTGATGCTATTCCCCAAATCATCTCCCACTGCACATACACCACTTCCGGCTGGCTGCTCCTATGGCAGAGGTTCTGAGGCTGGCCTATTCTAATCAGATGTGGGACAACTCAAACTGGTGACATACGACATTAAAAAAATATATATATACATATATACATATATATATACACACACAAACTAGTGAATGAAAAACTTTTTAATTTTTTTAAAGAACTGTAATAATTAAAAATTGGCAGAAGAGGGACTGTTGAGATGGTTCAGCAGCGTAAGCACCTGCCTGGCAAGCGCCAGAGCCCGAGTTCAACTCCCGGAACCCACATACGAAAAAAGGGCCGGTGATATCGCTCAGCGGCAGGGGCACCTGCTGGCGCGCGAGGTCCTGATGTCGACCCCCGGTACCCACAAAAAAAAAAAATTGGCAGAAGACACAATTTAGATATACATATGACCAAAAAATACATGAAATTTTTCATTCTATCGTAACTACAAAAGGCACAAGAATGGAAGAAGAATGGAATGGAATTTCTCATGATTAAAGAAATTAACAACAAAATATTGCTGAGTGTGGTGGTGCCTGCCTGTAATCCCAGTTACTCAGGAGGCTGAGGCAGGAGGATTGCAAATTTGAGATGTGCCTGAGCAACTTACTGGGTTCAATCTCACAAACAAGCAAACACCACCCCCCCAAAAAAAGAAAGAAAAAAATATTATTTTCCTACATTTTAGATTTGCAAAAATTAGTTGAATTAACCCAGTGCTGGACAGGATATTGGGATGTGGGTAAATTCATGTAACCATTACAGAAATATTGTTAAAATATTGGGGGAAGGCAATTTCTATTATTTATCCAAATTTTCAATGGCATTTCCTTTGACCCGGTAATCCTATGGGTAAGAAATTTTCATAGTCACCTAACTAAAAAGACATTGATCTATATCATTGTTCATAATTGCATTAGTGGGGGCTAATACTGATTGAGATCTTACTGTATGTCAAACACTGCCCTAAACACTTTACCTGCACTGTGTATTTAATCCCCACATCCCACGATATAGGTAATTTGCATTTCATTTAGGAATGAAGAAAGTAAAGCAGAGATAAACTCACTTCCTCAAGTCGCTCTCCACTGGCTAGTGGTAGAGATGGACTTGAACTAGATACACTGGCTCCATGGTTCATCCTCTTGACCACTTGCTCATTACAGTACCATCTAAAAAATTGAGGCATAGATTCATAATTGTTTAGCCAGAGCTAAAACTCAGTTCTGATAACCAAAAAATCTTACACCACATTTGGTACAAAATCTTAACTATCTGAACTTATATGGCAGAAAAACTGGAAATAAACTGATATGAAGCTATAGTTAGTATTTAGTTCAACTTAAGAACATAGTAATTAATGTTTCACTACAAAAATATTAATAAGTTTCATTACAAGTGATGTCACAAGCTTGCTGAGGACGTTCTTACTGTACAGCATGTGCCATGCATGTGGATGGATAAAATCAATATTGATGGGGCTGGTGAGATGGCTCAGCGGCATAAGCGCCTGCCTGGCAAGCGTAAGGTCCTGAGTTCGACTCCCGGTACCCACATTAAAACAAAAATCAGTACTGATGGCAAACTGGGTAAGAAGTGAGGAAGAGGCTTGAAGAAAGACTCACAGATTAATAATTTGTAAGCTTATATGGATTTATTGAGCCACTCCTAGAAATAAGGAACATTGCAATGGAATGCATTTGGAGAAAGCATGAGCTCAGTTTGATATCCCTTCGAGACACTGGCTGAAGTATCACATAGGCCAGTGGATAGATTGATATGGAAGTCAAGGACAGCTCTTTGCTGAAGAATAAAATCTTTGTTTCCGAAGTAGGATGTGTGAAATTCTGCTGAAATATAAAATAAGACAGGACTTGATTTATCCACTTGTAGATTACAGATAACTTCAATAAAAACTATTTCTTTGTAATGTACTCATAATCTTTAGAAGGCTACTGGTAGAATCCTGGACTGAAGAGTGAGTGTTAGAAAGGAAATTTAAATTAAAAAATATATAACTGATGCCTTCAAGAAATTTGTCTTTTAAGGGGAGAGGAAAAGCGGTAGTTGGAGGAGGCTGTGAGGCTGGAGAGAGTATTGAGACCTCGGCACGCTTAAGAATAACATGAAAAAAGCGTAATCAATACACAGATTTGGACCGGTGAGATTGCTCAGAGGCATAAGCGCCTGCCTGGCAAGTGCGAGGTCCTGAGATTGACTCCTGGTACCCACATATGAGAAAAGGCCCGGTGATACCGCTCAGCTGCATGGGTGTGCCTGCAGGCGCACGAGGTCCTGAGGTCGACCCCTGGTACCCACACACAAAAAAAAAAAAAACAGAAAAAAACCCCACAGATTTTCTGAGCAAATAGGGTAGCATAGAATCTGGAATGGTAATGGAGGGCTAGGCTTAGACAAGTGGAGGAACACTTGTGCACTTGTCATAGGAGAGAAGGTAGACAGCATATGTGCACATTTTGTATACACAGGTCTCAATGTTTTGATTCAAGAAGAATGAACAGATCCCATCAGACAGTTTCTCATCTTGTGTCATGGCTATGCAGCACACTCGGAAGTTTCACTAGACAAGAGATTTGAAGTCACTCTGTTCATTGTGGCATATCATTAAAAAGATCACCAGGATATTGCCATACAGTTATGAGGATCTCTTGAGATGAGAATTAGGAGCTTAGTTTGCTACCAAAGCACAGCACCTTCTCCAGCAGGACTTTCTCCAACAAGGGTGCAGGAGTTAGAAGTAATCCCAAAGACAGTGCTTCAGCAGACCTATCTCTGTTTAATTAGGGAATCTTGGCTGCTGGCTTCCATAAAATTATATTTGCTCATTTCTGAATAATTATTTAGCAAAAATTCTAAAATGAAAGTTAGAGTGTAGAGTTTATATTTTTACTTATTTTCATTGTTTTGAGACAGGTTCTTGCTATATAGCCCAGGCAGGCCATTGTCCTCTTGCCTCGGCATCCTGAGTGCCAGGATTACAAGCACAAACCTGGATCTTAGAAGTCAAGTAGCACTGAATTCCAGTGGGGTAGTTACTTAGCTCAGTATCTTTGGACTTATTAGTTCAATGCTTCTACTGCCTAAAATGGGTTAGTTTATGGAAAATAGTTCAAGTAGTGCTAGTACATAATAAATGCTCAAAAGATGTAGGACCCTGCCCAGGGACGCAAAGAAAATAAAGGAACTGATAAAACCCGGCAGTCTGGCTTCAGAGGGCAGGCTTTTAAATATCATGCAGCACTGCTCAGAGAACTCAAATGTTAGCTGCAATTTTTAAAATTTATGAATACCATCTAAAGAAGTATGACTTTTTGAAGTATGCTCTCATTTTTTGTTTGTTCGCTAAAAGTCAATAAAGAACAAGTACTTCATAAAACATGCTCTTGCAAGACTATCCTTGGGTGATATAGTGGATTGACATTTTTTTAATATGCTACATCTAGATCCTACTCACATGGTGGCATTTATATTTCAGTAGATGTGATTGTATAGTACAAAACAGAATCTCTTACAGTAAAGTGGCCATTCAAAGAAGAAAAATTGGTACACAATAGAATTATGAGTGCTTTGTATCTTTCTAGCTAAAGTGATTTTAAAATCAAAGTTTTAAGGCTTTAAACTAAAATCTATGAAATGATGAGATATTTTCATCTCAATTATGCTGTTTTTCTTTGTTAGTCTAAAGGATAGCACAATACAGATATCCCTATGGAGTTATCCCTGACTCCCTGTGGTATATCTTATAATTAAAAAAGATTAATATTTAAAGAATTAAGGAAAAATAAACAATTATTTTTTGTGTGCTCCAATTAAGGTCAACTCAAAAGTTAAAATATATTAAAAAAAAAACTAATAGCTAATACTACAGTAAATAGGAAATATCCCACCAAAAATTTCTTCTGGAATAGTAACAAAGCTATTGGACAGGATAAATGCCTTCTTAACTCTTTTTTGTCTTATGGTTTATATTTCTGCAAAAGTTAAGATAGGATCTTATTTAGCAGATTTCATTAATTTCAGGAAACATTTTCTGTTAAACTAAAATAACCTGGTTTATGACAGACTATTTTCTTATATCTTCAAAACTCGGTCGGATTGAAATCTCTCTATCATGATGTCATACAGACGATATTAACGTAGGTCCAAAACGAACTTCCACACTTCCCTCACTGGCAAAGATTCCATCATTCACTCACGCCTAATCCTGAGCTTTACCTCTATTCTTTCCTGTGCTTCCTTCAATACATTGCTGGTCTGGATACGTTATTTCCTGACTTTTCCTTCTCTAGCTCCACTGTCAGGGCCTTGTCCTGACCTCTCACAGTTTCTGGCTTCAGCTATTTCCATAGCTGTGAGCCAGGCTTAGTTCCTTTGTGACTTAGATTACAACACTTCCCTCTGAGGTCACTTCAGTAGTTCCCCTTTTGCCTATAGGACGCCTTGGTGCACAGGGTATATCATGCATTTCCTGATCTGCGCCCCCCCAGGACGCTTCCATTTCATCTTGCTTTCTTCTTTTGTACCCTAAGGTCTAGTAATATTCAACTACTTGCAGGTCTTTGAAGGCAGCACTTCCATATTGACAAAGAGCAAGTGTGTGAGCCTTCTGTTGAGAATACCATACCGTCTGCTTTCGTCTTCCTGTTCTATTGCTAGTCATTGTGCAGAATCTTTCTCAAGTGCAGTGTCATCCGTGAAGGCTTTGTTGGAATTCCTGTAATCCTTTTGCTCCCCACTTGCTTTATCCACTATAGACCTAAATACCACTTAAAGTATGTTTGTACTTTGTGCTCATTTGTAGAAGTATTCATCAAAAAGTATTGTAATTATTAGATTGGGTTTCTTGTCCACTGAATATTGAATTCACTTTATTTGCTTAATGTCTTCTACATTGCATTTTGTGTAGTGTATTCTTTATAAGTATTTGTTAAACTGAACATTAGATTAAGTGCATTGGGGTATTGAAAATAGTTAGATTTTTATAGTCATTTTCGAATAGTCAGAAACTCCTGAATACTATTTCTGAATTCAAAATATTAGTTAAATGAATAGGTCATTTAATGGCAAATGGAAAGTACCAAGAATACTCATGTATCAGGGTTAATTGCATTGTTTATTCCATATGGTATTCAGCATCAGTGCTTACTGAGTGGTTCCTTGGTTCTCAGTTTTCTTCCTTGTATTGATATTATTTTAGCTTTTTTCTTCCCTCATAACACTATTCTCCCTAGAGTGTCTCCAGCTATTTCTTCTCTGTTCCACAGTTCTTGGTATTTATGAATGCTGCTAGTTAATCTTGGACCTTTTAAACTTGATTTATGTATTTCCCTGTAAGATAATTGCCTACTTTTCAAACATGATAGTGAATGATAAAACATTGAGTTCTTGGAATACCCAGGAATAAGTCACTCTGTTTTTCTCAGAAAAATTTTCTGTAGGCATCTAGCTAACACTGTTGGTATTCCAAGTTTGTGCTTGAATCATTTTTGAATGAAATATATCCTTTGTTTGCTGTCAATCTGACATATAGACAATAGGATGTCCATCAGCATTATAAAGATTATGATTATTTTCTTGATAAAGTGTTATACTGACAAAAATTTCAGATTGAAACATTAAATATTTTTTGAAAAATGGTGATACATTCGTCTCTTGAGAGAAACGCATTATTTGACTTTGGGTTAACTGTCAATTACAATTTCTTTATCCTTATTTTATTCCATTTTTCATAACTCATGCTTATATGTCCATAAATGTGTTTCTTTAGGATGTGGTTCTTCATTTTATTGTCTATAAAAATATAATATAAAGTGTACTTTTGCATCAGAGTAGTGCTCATTTCATATCAGAGATTTGAATCCAGTGAAAATACTTTCAATATGAAATCTTTTAGTTTTTAGACTTGTTACTTTGTGTTTAATCTCAATCATGGCTCCTTTCAAAAACCCTTCTCCCCCCTCAAAAAGACTAGGATTAGGAGCGCAGATTTTATTAAGTGTTATTGAGAAGCAGAGTTTCATCTAGCATTTGGTACTGTGCCCAGTACGTGGTAAGACTGCAGTTCATGAAAATCAACATTATTATTACTGTCACAACACCAATAATTTCAAAGAAGAGCAACCTTTAATTTAAAGATAAAAATGAATCAGCGGTAAAGATGTTCCCGCTACCAGGAATCTTGTACATCAGAATACTTTCAAAATAACATTTTAATACTATGATTTATGGAATGTTGTGTTCAGAAGAAAAGATAAAAGAAAGAGAAACAAAGCATTTTTGAAGCAAATTTAGGGTAAACATGCACAAAATTTGAGTATTGTACCATTTAGAAATTACTCTTAAGTATAATAAAAAGAATATTCTTTCATCGCCTATCCTTGCTATTATGGATAGAATTGAGATTATTTTCTAGTGACTTTCTTAATCACTGTGAAAGGAATTTATTGAGATTTTCATTGCATGTAGTCCTCTTATACTAAAAAGTATAAGTTTTGGTAATTATGGGGAAATATTTAGCATTTTGTGTTTTTTGTTGTTTTGTTTTGAAACAGGGTCTTACTCTGTAGTCCAGACTGGCCTGAAACTCCCTGTGTAGACCAGGCTGGCCTTTAACTCATGATCCTCCTGCCTCAGCCTCTCAAGTACTGAGATTTTTAGGTGTATGCCAACACACCTGGTATTATGGGGAAATATTTGTTTATCATTTCATCTGGGGGGTTGTGTCTTTTCTAAAACAATAATAGAAATATCTATTGTCTAGACAAGTGTAAAATATAACATCAAACCCATAGGCTTCTACTAACTCTAGAAAAGAATGAGGAATGAATTGTTTTTACAAATCTTCTGATTTCTCTAAATCCTCTTTCCAGTGCCCACAGCATTGACTGACACCACTAATCACCTCCTCATTTGGGAAGACTGAAGTGTTTATGTTGTTTATTACAATAACCTTCATATTTCTCTTTTTGTAACCATTTATGATTCCTCTTTTCCTTGTCCATTAAATATGGCTCCCCCTAGGGATATTCTTTGGTCTTTTATTTTTTCTGTGTGTGTGCACATTTCCTCCAAGTGATTATTGTAGTTTGAAATTCCATAGCTTTAAGCTTCTTAAAACTATATAAAGGGTATTTTATAGATTCTTGAATTCATTCTTTTATGAAAAATTATTAAGAATTCCTGTATCTGTGCTAGGTGATGGGGAAATAAAAATGAGAAAGATACAGTTCCTGCTTATTATTATTTAAGTACTTAGACAGAGAGATATAGAAACAAACATTCCTCCACAATGTATTATAAGTGCTAGATTAGGAAGGCAAAGTTGTTCCAGAATGGAATGAAGGGATGAGTCACCAATTTCTCTCTCTTAGTAAGGGCAGCTGTGATCAGAATGGACCAGCAGCCAACTTCCTATGCAGGCCAGCATTTCCAACCCTGTATTGGTCACTTGCCCCTACAAGTTCCAAAGAAATGCATCTTCTACTTCATGTCTTCTTTTGACAAATCTTCTAATCTGAAGCAAGAACCATTGGTAGCATCAAATTAAAAAAATACAGTGACTTAAAGAACCAGAGTCCTAATGTTTTTCTAATTTATGATAATAGAAACTTTTTTCAGTGGGGTCAAGGTACTAAGCATTAAACCCGTGGAGTGCTGAGATATACCCCCAGCCCTTTTTATTTTTTAATTTTGAGACAGGGTCTTACTAAGTTGCCCAGGCTGGCCTGGAAGTTACTATCTTCCTGCCTTAGCCTCTAGAGTAGCTGGGATTGCAGGTGTGTGCTACCATGCTTGGGAAACTTCTTAGTATGTGTCTGTTATGGTATATGTGTGTGTACAGGTATATCTAGAGGATGGGGAAAGTTGGTGTTTGAACTACAAATGTGGACAGATGGTCAAGTTGTCTGATATTTAAATAGGAAATCTGATATTAGGATAGCATATTAGCCTTTCAGTCACTGGAACAAAATAGCTGACACCTGAAATTTAAATGAGGGAAGGTGTGGTAGTTACAGTGGAATTCCAACTTTGTTGGCTTTGGAATCTGCCCTGGGAATTGACAGAGTGTACTTCTAGGTGTGTTTTAGTAGGTTCCACTCTGGCACTCTGCCCTGTTTTGCTTCCCAGCCTCTGTGAGGTAAGCATTTTTGTTTTGATGTGCCCTTCTGCCATGATGTCTCTGCCTTGGAATCAGCTGATCATGGACTAAAACTATGAGCAAATTAGATTCCTCCTCTTTTAAATTGTGGGTGGTGGGTATTGTACCTCAGAGATGAGAAAGCTGATTAATGCAGAAGGCTTATTTGGCTAAAGGTTTTAGAGGGTTCAGTTCACAGGCAGCTGGCTCCAAGGCATAAGCAGCATGGCAGAAGGGCGTGGTGGAGGAAAGCTGCCTAACCTATGGCAGGCAGGAAGTAGAGAGTAGAAGGAATCTGGGACAAGAATATACCCTTCCAAGTCATGCCTCAGTGAAACATCATCTCCACCAACAAGGCATCATCTTCTAACAGTACCTTGAGCTATGAACTCATCAAAGGACTAATCCACTTCTGAGTATAGCACCTCCATGATCCAAACACCTTCTAAAAAGCCCAATGTTTGAATACCTGAGTCTTTTAAGGCACATTTTGGATGTCTACCATAACAGATTGACTGGGAGCTTCCACGTGAGAAAGGAAGTCAAAGCAAAAGAACTGGATTGCTGAATATTCAAGGCAGTTCCCTAAGAGTTCAAGGACAATTTTTCCCTTAGGGCAATCTCCAAACTGTTTTCCTGCAACATTCTATTTTTCTATTTTGCCTTTTACTTTTTAAATTAACCTCTTCTGCCTTTAGCTTTTATGTTGCTTCCTGTTAAATTTAGAAATATGATTTTATTTTTAATTCTAATAATGATTTTAAACTTTCCTTCAAGAAATTAATGATTATCAATCATTTTAATCAATGATTTTTAATCATTTTTTCCATATTTGTTTCTTTTCTCATTTTGAATTGTATGTTTCATAATTTATTATCCTATTTTACGGATCCTCTTTCCTGAGTTTTCTAATTGTTACAGTATTTTTACTTCATCTGGACTGAAATATTCTTCCAACTCTTGATTTAATTCTTTACAAATATTGGAATTTAATTTGCATATTTATCTTGGATTTTCCCCATTTCTTCCTGTCTCTGTTCTCACTTCCACCACTTGAAAGACTTTGCAATTGCCTTTACTCAAGCCTGCCATGCCTTAAGTTCTGGAGTGAGTGGGTCTTGCATTGCCTCATCAAGATGAGATATTGCCAGTCTGTTCACATTACACGTGGTTGGTTGTCTCAGCACAGGTCACAGACTCTTTTTATTTTCTTCTATATACTTGGGAGTGTAGTGATAGTGGCAGCTTTATCTTTAGTCATTTAGTGAATTCCAACCCAAGTTCTTGGTCCTATCAATGATTCAACTCTTGTTTTCCACCTCACTTGGAAATCTTCATTTTCTATTACCCCATACATAGGGGGTTAACTCTAATTTGGCTCTACTTGTTTTTTTTTTTTTTTTTTTTTTAATGTGGGTACCGGGAGTCGACCTCAGGACCTTGCGCTTGCCGGGCAGGCGCTTATGCTGCTGAGCCATCTCACCGGCCCAAGCTCTACTTGTTTTTAAACCTGAGGAGATGCCTGTGGCTGCAATCAAACCTGCTTCTTGGTCCACAGAGGTGGGTCAAACTTTGCTTTTGAATCAGTCTTGTTCTCTCATATTATTTTTACAGTTAAACTAACATTTTCATATATTCTGATCAGAGAATTACACAGTGTCAACTTATATATTTATTATGCCACCCTGACTGGAAAACCCATATTTCTTTCTGTCTGAGTGCTAGAGTTGAAATCCAGCAATGATCCCAAATGGCTCATTGTGTCGAAGACTTGGTTGCCAGGTGACGGGATTTGGGGAGGGACTGGATCATGAGGGCTCTAATTTCATCAAGTAGGTTAATCCATTGATGAGTTCATTAGCTAAATGGAATTTTAAAGTGGTGGAACCTAGTACATAAAACAGGTCACCTGGGAAGTAGCTTTGAAGAGTACATTTTATGTCTGACTCCTTCCTCTGGGCCTGTTTCTCTCTCTCCTTCCCAGATGCCATGAGGTGAGCAGCTTTTCTCTACCAGGGCTTTCCACTGTGATATTGTCTCGCCTCAGCCCTTCAGCAATGGAGCCAGCTGACCATGAACTAAAACCTCTGAAATCGTGAGTGAAAATATTCCTTTAAATTAATCCTGTCAGTGATGACTAACACAGTTAGTGTATTAGTTTTCCATTACTGCATAACAAATTATCACAAACATAGAAGTTTAAAATAATACCAATTATTATCTCACAACCTCCATGGATCAGAAATTTGGATATGGGTTAGTTGTTGTAGTTTCAGGCCAAAGTCAATGTATCAGCAAGGGTGTGATCTTATCTGAATTCATTTCTTATGGCTGTTGACGTCTACCTTTCATTGCTAGTTGTTGGCTGGGGAATGCTCTCAGCTTTTGGCAGCCACACACAACAAGTAGACCCTTGCTTTGGACCCCCATCTCTCACAGCATGGAATTTGCTCCATCTTCAAAGACAGCAGAAGAATGTCTCTCTGATTTTTCACCTTCTTCATGTGGTGAAGTCAGACCCACTCCATTAGCTCAAAGCAACTGACTCATTTCCAAGTAGGCAAAAGACAGGTCACTTTGTCTTTATGATCTGCTCTAAAAGGTTGTTAGCTTATCTGAGTATAATATTGTAAAGAGCACTGAGATTTCACATATGTGTATCTATAAATGGACATTTTGTTAGTCATCGTGTTTTGCTCTCAATGTATCACACTTTGTAGTTGATTGTTGCTTGATACTGTGTATTGCTCATTGATCTGGCAAACTTGTAGAACTCTTTTGACAGTTCTAATTGTTCCCGGAAGAGAGGCTTTATCATATGTGCTGTATTAAATAGCCTACCCAAAGAAGTGATATCCCATCACCTTTGCCATGTTTTTTTGGTTAGTAAAATTTTAAGTTGCATTGAGGTTTATGAGTCTATGCATTTTCAATTCCCATTGTTTTTGTAATTTATAAAACAAACAAAAATTTAAAAATATTTTTGTATTAGCCAAGAATATAGGGCCTTTGCAATGAAAATGAATAAATAAAATGATACTCCATGATCTGAGGTGAGATTACTTAATATTACTTAAATGTCAATTCTCCAAAAGTTATGTGTTACATTACGTACAAAAACATAGTAATAAAATATCACAAAGACAGAGTAATAAAACAGCATGAATTAGTACAAAAATACAATAGATCCATGTAAAGGATGAAAGAACAGAAACATTCCTCTGTGTATATAAATGATTTGTGAACACACACATATACAGGCACACTTTTGTTTATACCACAAGTCAATGGGGAATGGCTGTATTGTAAAAACAAATGAAAATGAAAGGGAAAACAAAACAATAAAAAATCCTGACAAAACTCATTAAAAAAATAAAGCTTAATTCCTACCTAGTAGAAATGTTATCTCAATTTGTATTAAATCTAACTGCAAAAGGTAAGACAATAATAGTTATAGAAAGATGTAGTCTCCTACCCAATAAATGTCTTAAATTTTCAAAGCATAAAAATAAAACAAAACTGATAAATTTAATCACATCTAAATACAATATTTCTTTAAAAAAGAAATATAATGACAAAGTTAATAAATAGCATAATTATAGACGAGCATTGTAATATCTAAATCTACCAAGCTTTTAAGATTTCTTTTTCTTTTAAAATATCCTGTCTCTTTTCTTAAAGAAGATTTTATTTACTTTGTCAAATCTTTTAAAACTGAATTTTCTTACTGTTTTTTATATTATTTTATCAATCTTAAATTGATTAATTTTAAATAGGTCGTATTGAAGCAGGGAAATGAATGGGATCCCCGACAGAACAAATCACGCAGGCACAGAGTAGAAGAAAAGGGTGAATTTATTTTGCCGGTGTCTCTATAGGGGACTTATGTTTCCCTGAGAGCCCCGAATAGGTCTTGTTTTTACTTTTATACCATTCCTATTCTATGGGGCGACCTTGCATTGGCGAGCTGTTGTCAGGCGTGGTTACAGAGGCAGAAGTGAAGCAGCGGTGGTTCGGGGTAAACAGTAGTCAAGGGAGAGCCAGGTGGAAAGTTCTGGTGGAACTTTCTAAGTCTGTTATGCTCTGCTGACGCTACATCGTAGCTGTACCCATATATAGTTGAGGTCATAATCATCAGTTTCCTCAGGGAGTTTAGCTATACAGTTAAATAGTTACCCATAGTTGCCCGATTTCACCTCAGGAGGTGGTTTCCTCTCAGTGTGAATGTGTAATACCAGTGGAGAAAATAAACACTGCTTTTCATAAAGAGTGGTTCAGGGCCTACCAGAAACTGTGTAAAAATGAAGATTCCTGTTTCCACACTAGCCCTATTTAAACTCACTCTGGAATTGGGTAATTCTTTCTCATACCATAAGAAGTTGGATTAGTTATTTCTTTTAGTGTTGTGTAGTACGTAAACAGAATTAATTTCTTCCCAGGAACCTCCAAAACAATCTAAAATTTCTCCCCAGAAATCCTTACCATACTAGCTACGAGGAATTATTTATAGTTTTCTATAATTTTCTCTGGATAGTACGTACAGTTGATTTAATAGAACTGTGTTTTTATTTTTTTGGACAGGTCAAAATATTTAATTCTGAACTAAATAATTTAATTTTTATAACTTTTATGTTGTAAATTGTATAGCCTGAGGAAATTGGTTTTTTTTTCCCCACACACTTTTCCTTACCATAATAGGTCTTGCTTGTGATAAAATGAACAGAAGAGTGGATAAATTAAGGAGGAAAAATTGAGAAAACTTGAGGAACAAAGATGGCCATTTCCCCACAATGATGTTGACTTATTAAGCATAAATACCTTTTGCCTACCTTTAAATTTAAAGATTTTAAAAGAGCCTTAGAATTCAGGAGAAAAGCATTTTGTATGTTGTCAGAATCTTGATCACTGTGGTACCTACTTTGGTGATCACAAATGAGGGTGATCAGTGTTGATTTTAAGTGATTAGTGTAGATTAGAGTAGTTAAACCCTTTTGGTAAAGAGCCAGTTGATAAATAGTTTAAATTTTGTGGGCCATATGTTCCCCATCACGAGTACTCAACTCTGCCACTGTAGTGCAAAAGGAGCCAAGACAATATACAAGCATTGGGGATGGCTGTGTTCCGATGAAAATTAATTTGTAAGGACAGATTGTAAATTTGGCCAGAGGCAGTGGTTTGCAGACCTCTAGTTCCGTCTTAAAGCAGACTGGCTCATATTTGGCTGTGGTGTGTGGATCAGAATTAGTTATTGCTTTTCTCCATAAAGATCAAGAGTCAGGAGCTTAGTAGAAGCATTTGTGTTGGCAGCAGAAAAATAAATATCTTGGGATAGAGACCCAGTCACACAAAGTCAGGATTTATCGAATGGAATGTGTTTACAGTGACAAATTAATGCCCTTACAGTATTAAAAAAAGATAAACTAGTGGGTTTTCATTTCCATGGAGATTTTATGTAACACAATGGCCTTTTCACTATGCCATTTTAAGTAATCAACATTAACACTGAGGCTATTAATTCAATATAATCAAGGAATGTAAAGGTCAGCTAACATTGCACTGTATCCATCACTAAAATATTTCTCTATTTTTCCACATTTTATAGTTGAGTTTTCTTGTCAGACTTTTTAATAGTGAGATTTGGCTGTTCCTACTAAAATGAAATGAAATTATTAACACGGAACACTCAGCATTCATTCACATTAAAAATTCCATTTAATATATTTTTTTTCTATTACATTAAGCAGAAGAGCCTTTCATTTATTTGAAATATACCCTCACTTGGTGTGGGAAAGTAGAAGGGACATCATTTACTGATCTAAGTCAAATTTAATGAGCAACAGTTACTTATGAGCCTGTATTCTTTAGTCCTTCTTCTCTTGTCCAGTGACCCAAACAACCATGATGATGGATTTGATGTGTGTACTTACAAAGTCAAACTCTGAGCTTGTAACCCTTTCACTTATCAGCCTACATATGTAGAATTATGTTTAAATCACGATCACTTTACCACTCTCCAGTTTCTCCACAAGTGAAATAAAGTTAGAAGTTATGTTCTTCATATACTACTAGATAAAATATAAACAAACTAAAATTTACTTTGTAGAGAAAATACTTTAAAAATTTCTAAGAGCACAGTGTTACTATGGAATCTCCAACTCAAAAGCCTTGGCTAGTGGCATCAGTTTTTTTCCACCAGGTTTTGGATCTTTTACACAAACATCCTGGAAAAATGTATACTCATTTTATGGAATTTCTTGGGAAGTAGGTAGGTGCCACAGTCTTTCTGAATTTCATCTTTTCATGTCTCTTGGAAGAGTTGTGCACTCAGCTTGACACAATACACTGAAACAAACAAAAACCAGGTAACCATTTTCCCATAACCATTCTGACACCTAAGGCCATGTGATAACTGAAGCTCACCTATCATCCTCCACAGTCCTTCCAAATTTTCATCGTTCATTTCACATACTTATCCTCTCTTCTCATTATGTTTCTTCCATCTCCATTTTCATTTCTGAGAAATGAAATGAGGGAGTTTACTCTCTCATGGTTACCTATTGTTTTGGATTTATTTCCTGATTGGCTTTTATAATATCTGTCTTAACTTCTGAAATTCATTCTTATACGATTACCAAAATGAGTTTTCTTGACAAATTGATCTTACTTTCCTGCTCAATATCGTTCAAGGATTCCAGTGTTCACAGAAAGAATATCTGAAATCATAAGAATGCTATCTTAATATAGGCTCACTCTAGAAAGCAGAGTCTAAAATGAAGTTCATATAGTTTATGTGGGAAGCGATCCAGGAAGCATGAACCTTTCAAGGCATCTTAGCAAATGTATTGGAGATCTCTCTGCTAGAGATTAAAGAGGAAAGCACTTATCCTTTAGTTCCTGTTCCTACTAGTGAAGGGTTGTTCTCTGGGTTTCAACTTCCCTTCCCTTCTCAGTTGTGAATGCACTGTTGCCAAGTATATTCCTGCAGATGTCCCCAGGACAGTGTCAGAGAAGGTGCCGGACAGGAAGTGAAAGGTATGTGATAGGGTACAAGGCAAAAGCCTGTAAGGATGCTGGAGTGTTTGTAGTGCTGTATATCTGAGTTTTAACATAACATTTCGATATTGTTAGCCTATTTTCAGCTTGTGATTTATTCTACCTTGTAGATCTTTCCTTCTTCTTCCGGTGACTCGTTTAAATGTTCTTCACTGTGAAGTTAATTTTGTTTCAGTAAGTATGAGAGAGGGAGTACAGTGTAGGTTTAAGAGTGCAGACGCTGGAGTCTGAAAATGAGGATTTAAAAGCTAAATTAAAATATAAGTTTGTGACAGTGCAAAGAAGATTTAGCATTTAAGGAAGGGCATCAGTGACTTAGAACTGCTTCCAGAAGGTAGAGGAATAGGAACCTGGCAGACAGAAGCTTGAGCTTTGTAGTTAGAGATTCAATCATGAGTGTATTATTCGTTAGTTCTGTGATTTTGAGTAATCACTTAACCTTAATAAGCCTCAGTTATTCAATGTGAATAATTGTGTCTCCTTCATAGGATCTTTGTGAGACTTAAGCAATAGAATTGCACTTCATACATTTAGGACAATTTTGGACACATTTTATACTCTCAAAACTAGTTAGTATTATTCTCACTAGCTAAAATATGGCTTGGAAAAGAATGACATAAAGGTAGCCTTTTCCAGCTAGGGATTGAATGAATTATCTGTTGTTGGTCTTCCTTGGAGAGTTGACTTGGAAGGTGTTTTGGTCAAGTATGGAGCTAGAATGCAAGCACTCTTGCTTGCAGTTTTGAATTCTATGACCATTGATTATGATATCTCAGCTTGAATGGATTAATACATACCTAGCAGATTAGTGGAGCACAGTTCTGGAAAGGCCTCTGGATAATTCACACATAGGCCAGCAAACTGAGGGGTCAAGACCCACACCGACTGTGGGCAGGCACCAACTAATAGGGTTGTAGCCTGGATTAGATAAAGTCAGAAAAAAGGAAGCATCCCCATTTCCAAAGAGCTGCCGTCTTCACCATCAATTTTGGACATTAGTCTTCAGTTTCGTCAGCCTTCCAATGCAGACTCATACCGCTGACCCTAGTGAGCTTCTAAATCTTTGACCTAGAACTAGTGCTGCATCTTTGACCCCTCTTGTACTGAAGCTTACACACACACACACACACACATATACATATATATATATATATATTTTTTTTTTCCTGTTGATTTGGTTCCTCTAGAGAACCCTAACTAACACAAATTCCAACCTTACAATCTAGGGTCAAAGAAAATCATTGACTTAGAAATTTTTAATGAATCCATTATCCTCAAGGAGAGAGGATGTAGAAGATCAATTTTTTTTAAATCCAGAATATTGCTGAGTAGAACTATAACACAATTTTCAAATATAATTTTACATATGAAATTTTACTAACTCAGAGTAATTCAAGGACTTTATTGGTGAGGAATAGTTTGGTTATGAGTTATAGAAAATTCAACTCAAAGAGGCTTAAACAAACAGAGGTTTATTTTTCTTCACACAAGAAAAAGTTTAACTGCTCATCAAAGCTGTTAATCAATGCTTTGGTTTTCCTCCATTTGGCACATGGTTGAATTTTGCTTCTTTCTCTCTTGATGTCAGGTTTAGTTATGTAACTTGCTTTGGCCAAAGGAATGTGAACAGATGTAGCTTGTGTTATTTCTGGGCAGAAACCTTTAAGAGTAAGTGTTCTTGCCAAGTTCCCTTCCCGAGCCGTGGTTACTGGTGACATAGCCCACAACAGCCTGAAGGAACAGAACCATCACTGGCCACTGTGATTGTGAGGTTGTTTGTTATAGCAGCACATCTAGCAGATAAAATATCCTAGCTGATCCAGATATCATAAGAGGTGTATGCTCTCTTTTTATTTTCATCCTTTGATTTATCACCTTATAACCTCAAGATGACTGCTGTAACTCTGGGAATCATTTTAAAGTCCAAAACAGGAAGAACTGGTAAAGAAGGTTGATACCATGTGCATGATTCCTTTTTACCAGAAATCCCTAAAAGTGTTCTGGGAAGCATTTCAGAAGAATTCCCTTTACATCTGTTTGAGCAGTAGATCTCAGATAGATAGGCTCCACTAGTTGTGAAAGTAGGCACAAGACCATGCCAAAAAAATGAGGAAGATGGGGGTGATGCTGAGTAATAACTGACCATGTGCTACAAATGCACAATTACCATGGGAAAGTTTCATGAAATCACTTTAATACTATAATTAGATCAGTCTTCAGCAAGACCCACTCAAAATCCCCATTTCAAGTCAACAATGTACTATAGAAAATTACCTTTGAAGTAATTCTTTCTAGTACTCTCTATTCCAACCCATTGCTTTTATGAGCTAAATTCCATTTCCTAAATTATTGTTGGAGTGTTATATGGATAGTGATGTTTTAAAAGTCTGATGCAAAAGTAGTATTAGTTCTATCACATATTTCTATCTATAAGGCATCTTGTATAGATATAATATATAGGTATAGATAGACAAACAGACAATAGATAGATAGGCAGCTAGATAGACAATAGATAGGTAGATAGATAGTTACTTATAAAAAATCATAAGGAATTATGATTCAGTTATTATCCAAATCTTAATGACTTTTTGGAGACTTAAAATTGACTAGTGGTTTGTTCCAATATCCTAGTACATATTAGAGTTGCTGGGTTTTAGTATTCATGTTATAATACTTTTACTCTTTCATATTTTCCATTTGTGGGCAATTATATGTACCACTCTTGTCCTTTTTCAAAAATAAATGTTTTTAAAATGACATGCACTTTTTAAAGAAGAGTTTCATTTTTAATTTGGACTTCTTGATGTACATGATACAAAACCAGTATAGCTTTTTATACTTAAATATTCTCTGTTGATGGTATAATGTTTTCAGCATATGGATGGGGGTGGTGGCTGAGAAGACAGGCATTTAAATAACAGTTTCTCTTAAACTCGAGGGCTTTCTTTTGATTTGGTTTAAAAATACTGTCACTAGTCATTTTTTCAGTTCCTTGGAGAGCTTAATGATATAGATGAGCAATGAGTCTGGTCCTGTTCTTAGCTCTGTCTTTCCTTTGGGCTAAAAGATCATGCAAATACTCTGACTTTGACATATGTGAGGCTGGGCTGAAGCTGCTATTTCTGTGCTTTGCTTGATCATTGAAGTTATGATTTTGGATGCAAGTTTATGATTCACTCTGCAGTAGCTTTTCTTCAATCAGGCATTCAACAGAGGCTTCAGTAAACTAATTACCAGACATTCTTTACAGCTTCCCCTTTGGTCTAATGGCTTATCATAAAGGATTCGAAGGCACGGATCACTTAGAGAATGTCATCAGAGACTGGCCTAGTGGGATCCACTCTGAAGCCCATGAAGTTTTTTTTTTTTTTTTTTTTTTTTTTTTTTTTTTGTGGGTACCAGGGGGATGACCTCAGGACCTCGCGCGCCAACAGGCACCCGTGCCACTGAGCGATATCACCGGCCCCTTTTTCGTATGTGGGTTCCGGGAGTCGAACTCGGGCCCTCGCGCTTGCAAGGCAGGCGCTTACGCCGCTGAGCCATCTCACCGGCCCTGAAGTTTGTTGACAAGATCACAATCCTATAGATACATGATCCTCTTTGGGGGAGTCATAAGAGACTCTTCAAACTGATTTGACTTAAATGTTTTTGTATTAATTATAACAGAAATTAAAAGTAACAAATTGTCCTTAAAATTTGACATTCTGAAGACCCGTCAAGTTGCCTAATGTTACCAATAAGATGACATTTAATTATTAAAATGCCAAACACTAAAAAGAAGATTATAACTTTTTATGATACTAGTAAATTCATTTGTTCAGTCTGCAATAAAAGATTAATCAAGCCCAAAGAATGATTTGGCTTTTGATTGGCTTCTAGGGGATAACCTCTAAGCCAGCGGTGGCAAACCTATGGCACACATGCTGCAGCCGGCTCTTTGTTATCATTGAAAATTCTAAAAGGTTCACCATCACTGCTCTAAACCTTTGAAATGTCCTGTGTCTATTACCATGGGGCCTTGGGCCATACCCAGTACCTGGTTGGAAGACTTGGGCCATGCAGTACTTCAGCCGAGTCCCTGAGAGGTTGGAAGCAAGACATCTAGGCAGAAGATCAGCCATATCTATGTGGTCAAGCCTCAGTAAACCCCTGGAGAATACATCAAGGCTTGGGTGATGTTATGGTTTATTTGTGGATGTCCCCCAAAACTTCATGCATTCATAGTGAGGCTTTTGGGAACCGATGGGTAATGGCAGCACTATACTCATTGGTGGATTAGTCCACTGAAGAATTTATAGCTAAATATGTTAGGAGGTGGGGCTTGGTCCGAAGAGGTGGGTCACTGGAGTTGTGTCCTAGAAAAGTGTATCTCTTTCCCAGCTCCTCTCTTCATTCTCTGCTTCTTGGCCACCAAGCTAGAGCAACTCTCCTTTGCCATGTGCATCTGCCTTGCCATCCTCTCCTGTAGCCAGTGAAATATGGACTGAAACATGAGCCAAATTAAATCTCTCCTCCCTTAACTTGTGGGTACCAGGTATTTGTCACAGTGAAGAGGGAGGTAAAATAGAATTTTGGTACTAAGAAAAGTAGGGTCATAGCTGGGACTGTAGCTGACCATATGGTTCAGATGCCTTTGGAACCAGTCTGTGGGGGGACTTTGGGAAGGTTTGGAGATGCTGACTGGAGAAGCAGCCTTCAGAGCTCAGAAGACCAGATTGCTGATAGAAATGCAAGTGATAAAGCCCAGGCTCAGAAGATTTCAGTTGGGAACAAGGAGTCTCTTGGCAGTTGGACTCCATGTGTGTTTTGCTCAGGCACATAATTTGTCTACATTTTGTTCATATCCTGAGTCTCATGTCCTGAGACTTCCACTAAGATTAAGGGCAATGGAAATTTTAAGAGGTGGAGGACATTTCAAGACAGATCAACATTCAGGCCATAGTATGATTACTGCTTGCTTCTTTTAGAGAGATCTACTGTGAGAAATAGGAGCAAAAAATCCATATAAAAAGTTTTAAGATTTGCTGAAAAGTACCCACAGAGAGGGAGAAGAGAGATTCGTTGGTGAAAATATTAGTATTAAAAAGAAGCTAAGTAGTTTGGATCAGGACAGTAAGCAAAGCAGCTTGAGGGCATGTCAGAAATCAGCAAGGTCCCATTCTTTGCAGGCTCAAAATTGCAAAATAGAAATACTTTGGTTTGAGAAGAGAGGCCTTGGGGAATGTATTTGAGAATGGCTGCCTAGGGAATTTGTTCCCTGGGGATTTGGTTCATAGTGCTCAGCCATCTAGGTGTTCTGAGACTGCTAGAGTGATTGCCCAAGAGGGCCTGGCTTCTGCCTGAGCTGGTAGTAGACCTTGGCATCATCTACGTGGTACTGGTTTTCAGTCATGCAACATGCAAGGGGCTCATAGAGGCTTCCTCCCAGGTTTCAGAATAAGGCGTAGGAGGCCAGGTAGTATGCTCCTGAGAAAGAAGTGCTTGATGCTGTGAGAGTGAAGCTGAAAGTGCAGTGGAGATGCCAGGAAATTGGAGAAGCCAGGAATGTAGAATATCTGAGAAAAGCTGCAAGAATTGAGTAAATTCAGCCCAAGAAAGAAGACATCTGGGCTACAACCACCAGCAATATTGTAAGGACAGGGCTGCCCAAGTGCTTTGGAGTTCATATCTCATCACAGCTGGCCCTGAGAGCTGGACATGGAGCTATAGGATTTAAGGTTTGGCCTGCTGCATTTTGATCTTGCTTTGGTTCCACTGGTTTCTATCCCTCTGTTCTTCCCTTTTGTAATGGGAATGTTTATCCTGTGCCACTGTATGCTGAAGTGTTTAACTTCTTTTTGATATTTACAGGGGCTCACAGCTAAGAGTTTGCTTTGAGCCTCTTGGACTTGAACTTTTTTTTTTTTTTTTTTTGGTACCAGGAACTGAACTCAGGACCTTGTGCTTGCCAGGCAGGTGCTGTGCTGCTGGGCTATATCCCTGATCTGCACTTGAACTTTTTAGCAATGCTGAAACTTTTAAGACTTTGGCAAACCCTCGATATGGACTAAATGCATTTTGCATAAAGAGAAATGCAGTACTTCATTCACATGGCTACACATCACTGCTCACCAAAATAAGTGCTGAAAGGAGACAGCTAAAAAAGTCTACACTTGGTCTCTACTGGGCCCTGTTCAATGTGCTTCTTCCCCTTGCTGCTTTTAATCTGTATCCTTTCATTGTAATAATAACTGTGAGTTCTACAAGTTCTGGGAAATCACCAAAATGAATGTGATCTTAGGGACCTCCTGAATGACACTCAGATTAACATCCTTTGCCACAGAGAATTTGCTGTAGGTCTAAAGGTAGTTGCAGTCTCCAACATCAGTCCACAAGAAATTCTCCCTCTGTGCTGGGCTCAGAAATACTGCTATCGGATGTCTCGGATGACTGATACAGTGCTTTACTCTACCCTTCTAAGGAGGTGGTGCCTAGTTTCTTGTACAAATGCTTCTTTCCTTTATTAGTAGTGATTGTGAACCTCATGCATCCTTTCTTCATGGCCACTTTTTCAAAAGGAGGTTAAGAATCCACCTCCTTTCCTTTGTCATCTTAATATCTTATTGCCCCAGATTCTGTTTTCCTAAACTATTGAACTGTATTTCAAACTACTATCAACTAAACCCCACTGGTATTAGCTAAAAATGGCACAGGACACTATTTTTTTGAAAAATTCCTTTAGAATTAATGATACAGATCACTGGTTTTCAGCAAAGCAGTAGAAGAAGGCAAAACAGTACAGGAAGTATTTGGGGCAAAGATTTTTCAATGCTTGTTTATAATGGCCCACTTGGGTATGAGGCAGTAAAGAAGATATCCTTTCTGATGTCACCCAACATTTCTCCTGAAAAGAGAAGAGAGTTGAATTGAATTGAAAATAACTTCTGTTCATTTGACCATTTCCAAAACTATCAAAATGCATATATACATTCTTACTGTTAGTAATAACTTTTGCTCCAATAAGGAGAAAGATCTGAAGCACTACAGAACAATTCATACCTTGGTACTTGACTGATTTAAAACTGGTAAAATTTGGTGCCCCATGCAAAAATTTTGTTCTGGTACTCATTAGATACTCAGTGAGTACTAATGTTCCACTGTATATCTTTGAGTAGAAATTCTGGAACCTCTAGGATCCTCCTTTCTAGGTTTCTTAAACACTTATTAGGGTTTTTGGTTTTTGCCCAGGTTTTGTCTCTTTATCCAGCTCTTTGGAATTAGTCTTTGTTCAGATTGTCTGTTTAATTGGAGAGTCAACTTTTCTTCTCATGGTTTCTATCTTGATTTCATTAACTCTTTATGGCTTTTATTTCAATCTTTTTACTACATAGCTTCCTTTCTACAGTGAAAGAACTGTATCTGTTGTTTTTAATTTAGGGTTATTAGAACCTAACTTAGTTCCTAAAATATGATATTTGCTCAATAATCAGTTGCTGAGTTGATGAATTAATGAATTAGATGATAAAGGAATTAGAGCTAGAACTACTCCATTTCCCCATCAGAACTGACTCCAGGAATGTCAGAGTAGATGACTTGATGGGATGGCTATTTTGATTGTGAACTTGATTGGGCTGAGAAATTAGCGAATCATACCTCAGGGTGTGTCTGAGGGTGTTGAGCATGTGGGGCAATAAACTAATGGGTAGACACGTCCTGGATGTGAGTGGCACCACTTAGTAAGCTGGGAATGTGGATAGAATGAAAATAGGAGGAAGCCTGCTAGCATAGCAGCACAGCCTTTCCCCTCTACTCTCTCTCTCTTTCTCTCTTCCCTTTCCATCCTTTCTAGTTGCTACAAGATGAGCAGTTTTCCTTTGCCTTACCCCAGGCCTAGAAGCAATGGAGCCAAATCACTATGGACTGAAACCATGAGCCAAAATAAACCTTTCTTCCTGTAAGTTATTTCTTTACTGTTTTGTCAGAGCAACAAAAATCCAACTAACACATTTGACATCTCCAGTTTCCTGGCTTGAGCATTTTGATAAGAAATTGTACTAAAAAGGCATTTTTTGAACTTGGTGACTTAGAACATCAATGAAAGTTTTTTTTCCAAGTGCTGTCAACAAACTGTGCAGAATATTTAGTTACAATCGATAGTTAACAGGAAGATGAGAGGTAGCAAAATTGCTACGAAAAAAATAAAAATTGGGCCCATGGAGGGGGTCAGGTAGGAAACAGAGGCTTCTTACAAGTTGTCATTCTTCAATTAAAGAGTGCATTCTATTTTGGTAGAGTCTCTGCTGAGCGCATTCCCACAGTTTTTAATAGCTCAGTCTCAGCTGTCAGGAACATTTGTGCTAATTTTTCCTGTTCAGCACACATAGGAATGGCTGTGCCTCTTGTTTGTAGATACCAAAATCTGCTTCCTAATGATGTGACTGAAAGTGCTCATCAACCATCGCTGTAAAAATTCCTTTATGTTTCTTGAAAACCTGGGAATATTATATGATTCGTCTGGTGGGATAACAAATCACACTAAAAATTAAATGGAACAGTAAACATAGTTAAAGGTTATATATTTTTTGGTACACTAATAGACTGTGATAATGGAGGGATGATATTTATGATTATGTTTTTAGGCTTCATTTTATTAGTTTCAGGGAGAGGTGGATTTGTACATCATTCTGAAAGCATTAGCTACACGGGGACCATAGGTACAGAGAGTATTGAAGATGACTCCTGCATCTTTCTTTGGATTCGAATGCTCACTGTTTTTAATAATCTCTTGAATCTTCCATACTGTGTGTATTCATTTGCTATAGCTGCCATAAGAAATTACCACAAATTTGGCAGCTACACACAACACCCATTTGTTATTTCAGTTTTGCACATCCAAAATCCAGGTGCAGGATGGCTCAGCTGGTTCCCTGGTTCAGGTTTCTCAAAGCCAAATTCCAGGTGTTGGCAAGGTGCATTGCTTCTGGAGACTCTAGGAATAAATCTGCTTCCAAACTCACTTGGATTTTTGTAAGTATTTAGTTCCATAGGGTTGTACAACTGAGGTCCCTACTTCCTGATAATCTGTTTCATGCTTCTACAGGCTGTCTGCATTCCTTGGAATATTGCCTCCTTCTCTCTCTTTTTTCTCTTTCATCATCATCATCATCATCATCATCATCATCATCATCATCATCATCATCAACATCAACATCATCATATTTTACATGGCTGGGGATCAAAGCCAGGGCCTCACACTTGCTGGAGAAGTACTCTACCACTGAGCTACACACCTAAGACACCTTCCTTCATTTTTATTAACAGCAGTGGAGATTTGAGCACTTTTTTTTTTCAATATTTCCTTCTGCTTCATCATTCCTCTACTTTCCTGTTCCATTGCATTTCTGTCAATTCAGATAGAAAAAATTTCTCAGCTTTAAAGGATTCAAGTGATAATATAGGGGCAATGAATTATCCAGGATAAATCCTTTGTCCTAAGGTACATAAACTTAATTACATCAGAGGAATATGGAGCAGTAACTATGTTAATGCTTGGCTGAGTAACAAGGTGTTGATAATGTTGGGGAAGCAGCTTTAGAATTCTGCCTCACACGGGGTGACAAGTAGAGTCTGTTGTGTCCATGTGTGTGCTCAGTAGACAACAGCTTTGCCACTGAACAAATGAGGTTTCTATAACTGCAATGATTACTCCACACTGAGGTCATGCTCTACAATAGGCACTCTATACATGTGAGGTAATCTTGAAACAGCCCTGAAAATTAGTGGTGTATCATTTCAGTGATGAGAAATCCAAATCTAAAGACAAAGTCACTAAGTAACTTTCCCCCTGTGGCACAGTTTTCAACTTGTGGAGCAACAATTTGAGCTCAACTTGGAGGGCTTGGTCTCATAGTCTTATGGATTAGATGAATGAAAGTATGCAGAGGAATGATGGGCTACTTTCCCCCTGGGTTAGCCATCATCTGCCCCTGCCCTGTTCTTGCTACCCTTCATCTTCTCACCACTGGCAGGGACTATAAAACTAAAGGAAGTGCTACACTAAACTGCAAGAAGGAAAAGAGGGAGGAAAGGAATTCCAGATATTAAAAACTTACTGCCTGCTAAGTACAATGCTAATATTCTTCATTCTTTTTCCACTTTTGTGCATAATATTAAGAGTAAAACTCTAAGATAATGAAAGTGATATTTTAAGATAGAGTGGTGTGAGGAAGAGCAAAAAATTTATTTAATGTCTCCTAGATATTGGGCAAGAAAATTAATGATTATCTCCTTTAATCTTCTTAAATAATCATGAAAATTGATTTTTATTACTTCCATTTTAGAAATGAGGAAACAGATAGTGAAGGAGAAAGCCACCTGATCAAAGATACAGTAATTAGAGAACTGACCTCATATGTCAAACTACAAACCTTTTACCAGAACATCAACAAAATGTTTCCTTCGCAAGAGGCATTTTGGGTACTATGTGTTCAACTGATCAATATTGCCATTGTTACATATTATATTAATTTTTTAAAAAATCATAAATTGTACAAAGTTAATTAATTACTTAATTCAATAGATTTTTATTATTTGAGTGCTTAATGTATG
This sequence comes from Erethizon dorsatum, assembly GCA_028451465.1. Lineage (NCBI taxonomy): Eukaryota > Metazoa > Chordata > Mammalia > Rodentia > Erethizontidae > Erethizon > Erethizon dorsatum. Next base: position 14,566,055 of record CM051828.1, on the reverse strand, counting down.
CCAGTCTTGTACTATGGGTAATATAATGAATGATCCATCTTCTGTCAGGAAGTTAGCTATTTAAAGAGAGAAATAAAAGCAAGTAATTGATAACATATGCTTGCAAAATTTTATGCAAGGAAAAGAAGAGAAAGTGCTTAAAGTAGAAAAAACTTCACAGAGTAAAATAGAATTTGGGTTGGGTTTTAAGGGTAATTTAGAATTTAAGGTGTAAAGTAAATAAGAGTAATCTTCCAGGTGGCAGGAAAGGTAGACACAAAAGCACAAGAAAATACATGTTTTTGTTTATAATTTGTGTGTGAAGTCATGTTTAAATATGAGAGGATTTTATTTTTTCAATAAGTATTACCACTCTGCTCTATCGAATATTTTTTTCTGCCGAGTAGCTGGTTTTGCCAATATCTCTAAGCCAATTCCTTAACTGTTCCATCACTTTCAGTTACCCACAAGTCAGTCCCAACAACATTTCAACTCAGAATTGTTTCACAGTGTCCTCCTTCCCTGCCCGTGCAGGGCAGTGGAGGGTAGCAGAGTAGTGGCAGACATGTTTCCCTTCGTATACCCTTTCTATTTACCCTACCTCTCATCACCAACCCCACCCACAAAATCTTTGAGTCATAAAGAACTTTGTTTTCAGTCTACTCTTTGGTTACCATCATATTTTTCAAAATAAGAGTTATGCAAAGCTAATTCTGTAAATAATTGTTTTACTGAGTCATTATTGCTTGAGAGTAAAAAGACAACACACTTCTGGGTGTGGTGGTGCAGGCCTGTAATCCCAGCTACTTGAGAAACTGAGGCAGGAGGTTAGGATCACAAATTCAAGATCATCCTTAGCATCTGAGTGAGACCTTATCTTAAATTATAAAAAGGGCTGAGGATGTGGTAGAGCACTTCTAGGTCCAATACCCAGGACCACAAACAATAGTAGCAACAAAGCAAAAACAAACACATTGCTTTAAGGAAAACAGATTTATGGTATTCAGGACTTCCCAGGAAATGGTAATTTGCTTAAATACACAGTAAAAGAGCTACTGAGATACCACTTCTAACTGAAAATAAGTGCATAGTGTCTTTGCATAGCCAACAAAAGGAGATCTTAGCCATCTTGAAATAATATTACCCATTCAAAACTGTCAAGTGCTTCTATCATTCGTAATGGTTCTCCAAAGCATCCTGAATAGGGATATTGACATAAATGTAAATTTGCAAGGGTTGAAGAGTTGTAAGCTTTATTAGTCATGGGAAATAAATTTTAAAACCCCTGTAAAAGCCATTGATAGAGAAGTAAATACTGGGTGATACAGACTGTGGTAAAGACACAAATGTAATATTGTATCTACATGTAGGAAAAAGTGCACTTGTACAATGTACTTTTATTTCATCACAACAAAACAATAATGTTAAAAAATTTAATGTACGATTCATAAATTACCTTTAAAGGGAACTCTGGAGACCATTTTGAGCAATGGTAGCTTCGCTAGCATGAATGTGTAAAGCTTTACTGGGAAAACTTTAAATAAAAACACTGATTTGAGTGTTTGCTAAAGTTACAGTTACATTAGTATATTGTCACTGGCTCTTCTTCTCCCTCTCTGTTTCTTCTTTCAGGGACAGTTTTCTGGATGTGTGGCCTGTGCAGTAGAACAGTGGCTGTTTTCTGACAAGCTCTTCTCTTCTCTTTCCTCTGCCTCCACACTTCTCCTTCCCTCTCGCGCCCTTCACACCCTGCCTCTGTCCTGAAACTCCATTTCATCGCTGCACTTGGGCTTGATGAGGAAAGTCTGACGCGACAGTGCGGCACCTGCCTAGGCAGAGCTAAGGGGCAACAGAGCACAGGCTCAAGCCAGTGGCCGTGGCGGTCTGGTTGCTTGGTGCATGTCTATTTCTACGCAGTCCAGCGTGGGAAAGTGCAGAACTGGCTGGGACCTGGGCCCACAAAGGCAGCTCAGTGGCGCCTTAGTAGCAGAAGCCTGAGCAGAAGAGTTTAGGCAGCAAAAAGAGTGATGGGGAGGCCTGGGGAGAGAAGAGAGAAGGGCTGCTCTCAATCCGGACCCCAGGCCCTAATCCTGTGGCAGCCATGAATGCTAACTGTGGCTTCTGGGACAGTGAGTAATTGATGACACTTAACCAATAAATGTTTTAGTAAATTTTTGCGAAATGAAAGTAAACACATGATATGTTGCAATGCAGCACATCAGTTATTAGAATTCATCAAAGTTTAGAATCTCTGTTAAAAAGAAAGTGTTGCCCCACAGTAAGGCAAATATTCACAAGCTTACAATTAGAAATTAAATTTAAACATTACCATATTTTATTAAAAAACAGTATTTATATGACATTTCAACTAAACCAACTATAAGGGAGGATGATTTCAATAAATTTTTTATTATTAAAGATATGAGGTGTGATAGAAAAATACAGTGCATGTTTAAATTAAAAAGAATTCATTACCGTAAAGGACACATTGCTATTTATCTCCCTCAAAATACTCGCCCTCCCTTCAAACACTTATCCTATCATTTTTGCCACTTTCTGAAGCAGTTCTTGAAGTCCTCTTCTGTGAGTGTTTTTAGTTGCACTGTTGTGGCTGCTTTGATGTCCTGAATTGACTCAAAATGCTTACCTTTCATGGTCATTTTGTCTTTGTGGAAGAGCTAGAAGTCACATGGTACCAGATCTGGTGACTAAGGTGGATCAGGACGCATCATAATATTTTTACAGTTCTGCCTTTTTGTTCAGTGGCACTCAGCAGCAGCATTCGCCGTATTTTTTTATTTCTAAAAATTTTGATTTCATATAAATTTTATATGTACCAAAGTATTGTATACTTGAACCTGTGTCTCAAATAGAATATTATTTTAGCTCTTCAACCCGATCTTCCTTCAGAGGCAAATAAATATAAAACCAGCCATATTATATCAAGTATACATACTAAAAATGTTCTTTTACAAGAAAATATATATTTGCACAGCTTAGCAATTCACATTATGTTGACAAAGTTGGTTCATTTTCAGGGAGTACCCATTATATATACATAAGAAACCAGTAGATGTTCAGTGGGCATTCTAATACTAAAGGATAAAATATCTGATGCTTGCTTCCAGGAATGACTTTAGAAATACTGCTTATCTTTCAATTTCATTAAAGAGTTTGAGAAGTATTGGCATTTGATCTTCTCTAAAGTTCTTCTAGAATTTGGCAGTGAATCTGTTGAGATGTGGGCTTTTCTTTGTTGGTAGTTTTTTCATTACTTCTTCAATTTCACTGACTAATATTGGATTATTCAGGATTTTTATATCTTCTTGATTCAGCTTTGGTAATTCATATGTACCTAGGAATCTATCAATTTCTTCCACATTTTCCGTTGTATTAGAGACCAGGTTGTTTTTGCAGATGAGGTGTGTTTCTAGAAGACAAAACATAGCTGGGTCTTGTTTGTTTGTTTTTAATCCAGTCTGCCAATCTGTGTCTTTTGGAGAGTTAAGACCATTAATATTAAGTGTTTTTATTGAAAGGCATATATAATTCCTGTCATTTTGTTATTTTACAGATGTTTGGTTTATTTCTGTTGTTCATTCATTTACTGTTTTTCTCCAAGTGAGATGCACTCTTTTCCATTGTCTCATAGGCGTCTTGGTCTGTGTTGAGAGTTCCCTTATGGATTTTCTGCAATGCTGGCTTGATGGTCATAAATTTCTGTAGTTTACAATTATCATGGAAGGTCTTTATTTCTCCTTCAGTTTTGAAAGACAGCTTTGCAGGATGTAGTAATCTTTTCTGGCAATTATTATCTTTCAGTGCTTAGAAATCTTTTGTTCAAGTCCTGGACTTTAAGGTTTCTATCGAGAAATCTGCTGTTATTCTGAAGCATTGGCCCTTCTCTAATAGCATTCAATATTGCTTTTTCCCTGAATTTCTAGCATTTTGTCTATAATGTGTTCTGGGGAGGTCCTGTCTATTTAGGGTCCTAAATGCCTTTTTTCCATCTGGGTATTCATCTCATTTCCCACATTTGAGAAATTTTCTGTAATATCTTCATGGAATAGATTTTTTTAATGCCATTTGCCTACATTTCAATGCCTTCATCCAATGAACCTTAGGTTATTCCTTTTATATTTTTTTATGGACTATTGTTCAGGGATTACTTTTCTGTTTTACTTTGATCTGGTCTGAATGTTCTAGCACTTCCACCCTGTCTTCAAGTCCTGGTAATTTTTTCTTCTGATTCATTTTGTCTATTGTCTAGACTTTCAACTTAGTGTTAATTTTAATTATCAAGGTTTGCATTTCTAAGATATCTGCTTTGTTCTTTCTCAGAACTTCTGTCTCTTTGATGAAATGGCCTTTTATATCCTGCAGCATCTTCCTTAATTCAAATAGCTGATTATTTGTATCTTATTTAAGTTTATCGTTCATTGTAATAATTGACTCATTCAGCTGTTTATTTGTCTCCTCTTTGATCTCATTGATCCTCCGTACTCTCGGTTTTTAAAATTCTTCGTCTGACTTTCATGAACATTAGTATCTGTGGGATTGGTGTTAGGGGAGTTGTGTAATTCTGGAGGCATCGTGTTGCCTTGTTTTCTCATTTTATTACATTTCTGTGTTGAGGTTTGTAGAAAAGTTGGGGAGAATATCTTTTCCACTGCCACGTGGGGTTCCTTTCTGTAAGTGGTTTTATGTGCCATGCTCTGGGTTGTCAATTTGTCTCCGTGTGAGGGTTTTCACTCAGGCTTCTCTGGGTGCTAGGGTTCAGCCCTTAGCACTGCTTTGAGAAAATTTTCTATAGGAGCAGATTAAATGAAATGAAGAAGATGTTACACAGAATATAAACATCATTTATTAAGAATTTACTGTTGCAGGGAATTTCAATTGTGACATCTCTGAAGTTTTTATCATTTAGAATAAATATATGGCTATAGAAAACTTGTTATATAGCAAATTAGATTAGAATAATAACTGTTAAAATTTGTGCAAAATTCAGACCCAAACAAAATTATTTCTACCTACATGTTGCTGTGGACCAGTTAAAGCATTTAGTACAATTGCTTAGATGTGACAGAGAACCAGGTTGAGTAGTCTAATAGAGGTAGTTGAAGACACAGAAGCAAGACAAAGTGCCTAAATTAGAACCTCTTTACTCTTGTTTTATTTTTAACAAATAGGTATTTTTCCAACTCTTTTATTGCATAACTTGATTCTTTTGCCAAATTTGTTCTTTCTATAAATGTTAACATAACAGCACTTAAAATATACCACTGGTATTATTTGATTAACATACAATATCAATATGATTGTCTTAAAGAGAAATATACATCTGGACATTTTAATAGAAATACAAGTAATTTTAAGCTTTTTAGAATGTACAGAAGATGCCTTTGTAGCTGAAGAAATTATAAAGAGATTTCATCTCTTTGTGTCCCTCAGTATTCATGAAAGCCATTATTACTTCCAGATGCAAGTGTTACCAGATAAGTAATTTGAGGATAAAAATACAAGCAGCATTTTTCTTTCAAGTATGAAACTTTGAAATTAACTTGGCATCTGTGTATTGGCCATAACATTTTATGTGAAGACTTTATTTTTACTTATTTGTAGAAAGATTCTAATCATGTGTCTCTGAAAGACTGTGGAGAATGAGTGAGAGCCATCTGAGAAATAATGGAACTAAAAATTTCAACATGGCTTTCATTATACTATTCTATGCTAAAACAAGTCAGAATTTCTTGTGTAAAATTCTCTGCAAGTATGAAACGAACATTTTGTCAATTTAGTGGACAAATTTTCCTTTCTGAAAATTTGCCCAAAAGTATGTCAACTAGCTGACTCAGTGTTTGGCCGGAGTCTGTTTGTGTTACTGGTGCCTAAAGTAAAATTTTGAATTAATCAAGTGACAATAAATATCCTCTGAGTATAAATCAATTTATGTTAAGCAAGAGTCTGAAATTCACTATCAGAATTGAAATAATGGAAAGGATGGGTATGCAAGTCTGTTTTCTTTATCAGCAAGACAAGTAGCTGCTTTTTCTCCTGCTCAGTGTGGACTTCATATGGGAATTTAATGATATTTACAGAGAATCTGAGCATCTAGTTGAGCTGTTAAAAAAATCAAGTTACAATACTGAGGTGTCAGCTATACAGTGTCAATTAGCAAAGCAGATATTTTCTTTCACTGAACTAATATTAACACAAAATACTTTAAATAGAGCAAATAAGTTATTTTGGAAACCCAGCTTCTCTAGATGCTGATGGACTTTTATGGAATTAAGATTTACTAAAAGTGAAAAGAAAATCATTTTTAAATTACATTTCTACTTCTGAATTTCCTAGCTATAAAGTATGTATGGAATTGAGAGGAGAAATAAAAAAGAATGAAAGATTTAACAGTGAATTAGGGGCTAAATGTACATGTGAGGACTGATCAGGATCTCCATGTGCAGTTAAGAAATGCTTACATGGAAGAAGGAAAAGGAGCAGAGCTGTATTTAAGAACAGAATGAATTGTTCAGATATTATTTAAGTAAGAAATTAGGAGCCGGTGAGATGGCTCAGCGGCATAAGTGCCTGCCTGGCAAGCGCGAGGTCCTGAATTTGAATCCCGGTACCCACATACGAAAAAAGGGCTGGTGATATCGCTCAGCAGCACGGGCGCCTGCTGGCGCATGAGGTCTTGAGTTCGACCCCCGGTACCCACACACACACAAAAAAGTAAACCACAATGTGGTAAACAATAACATCAACATCAACAATTAAACAACCATGTTAATTTAATCAGAATTTTGTAGATCTGACCTTCTGAATATTTCTCAAGCATTTGTCCTCCTCTTTATCCTCACTGCCGCTGGTTTGGCCTTTATAAACCTTTCCATTTCCCTTCTCATAGCCAGTTTCTTTTCCTGCTGATCCAAATTTCATACAGCAAACATAAACTTGATTCATTTCGTTTAGCACTTGAAAGCCTTCCATGGCTCCCTGTAGTCCTTTATGACTGAACCCTCAATTCCTTCCTGTCTAACTCGTCATTAAACTACCCATTATGTCTCCTCTGCTGCTGGCACAGATTTGTTGATGTGCCCTTTTAATTTACTGGTCACTTTCCTTCAAATACTCTCCTGTTCTGTTGCCACCCTTGAGAATCGTATCTGTCCTTTGAGACCTTGCTTGTCATCCCTCTGATTTTCTAGGCAGAGCAAGTTCCTTCCTCTCCGTTATTTTTGTAATGTTCTGTTAACAACGCCGCTATCCACTTAGTATATGTATTGCAATTATTTGTTGATGTGTTCTTTTGTCCTACAGGATGACAAGTGCTGAGAAATATCTTATCCCCTCTTCCACCCGTGTCATGGCAACACCTAATCTAATAGATGATTAAGATCCGATTTTGAATTTTTAAGAGAGATCTGAATAAATGCTAGTTTACAGCAGGTGCCTCAGAAATCATGGTCAGGTGATTAAGGCAAAATCTGTAGAAACAAAGGATATGGAGTGTTGCAAGTTAGTTGATAATTATGACTAGAGCCATACAGTTTAGGTGAAATCAAACAAATTGATTTATGATAAATTTTTTGGCATTTCTAAAATATTGCTTACATTGTTAACTGTTTTTCATTTTCTTTTTTTGCTGGGAATACTCTGCATGCTTAAAAAAATGACTGCATCCAAAATGAGTAAAATAAAAGTATTTTACATTCATATCTCAAAATAACTCTGCAGATGGTCTTCAAACTTTCCAAGAAAATAAACTTTGGAAAGAAATCAAACATGAAAATTTTCAAACTAAAAATATACCCCTCAACCCCACAAAGTTATGGATATGAGGTAACCAGAGATAATTCACCTTTGACTAATTAGTACTGTTGTTACTTAATATAGTCATTTGCTGTAGAAAGATATTGAATTTCTACTTATACAGCTATATATATGTACATATACATATATACACTTAAGTAAATATAATTTTTCATAAATGGTTAAGATTTAATTTTTTATTTATCACCATTATTAGAACATCATTATCATGAACATTATTAGCAATACTAAATTATAACACACTTTATTTGGGATCATTTTTTTCCTCATTTAATATTTAGACATCTATGAAGGCAGGGAGGCAGATAGTGAAAAGAGCTCACTCAATATCTACCTCAATTTCCTTCCCTCTTATCATTATATATCATGGTGGTTGAAAGTGAAATATTAGAATTCAGTCTCCCCGTATCGAAGTATATGAATGTGGCAAATTCTAACCATTGAGATACAGGTAAATATCTCTGCAGGAAAATCTCTCCTCAAAGCCAATCACAGAAAATTTGGCCCATGTCCTTCCTGGTGTTTATCTAAAACTTGATGCGTGAAAATGTAGCAGGCACTGTGAAAACATAGGGGGAAAGGATGTTAGAAATGGAAATGCAAGAGGAAACACCAGGGGCATTAAGTAGGCTATTAGAAAATAATTTCTTCCAAAAGCAAATCCCGTCCATGCCAATTAACAAAAATTATTAAACAATTACATTGATTTAACCAGAATTCTACAGATTTGGTCTCTTGAAAGCCTTTTAAACCTTAGTACTCCTTTCCATCCTCACTACCAAGGCCTGGACCTTTAGAATTCATTCTTTTTTTTTTTTTTCTTGAAGTCAGTTCCTTCCCTTCTTTAATGACTTCATGAAACTCTAGCTACACTCTGGCATTCTCAATCTATGCAGTTTTACTTATGTGAGAAAAAGAGAGCTCTTCAAACTATTGTGATTGGGGTTTTCTTTTCTTTTTTTTTTTTTGTGGGTACCGGGAGTTGAACTCAGGACATCACACTTGCCAGGCAGGCGCTTAAGCCGCTGAGCCATCTCACTGGCCCCTGGGGTTTTCTTATACAACCAAGCACACCTAACTAATTCAGTTTCACATTACTATCTCTATTTTGAAGATAATGAAATGGAGGATCAGTAAAGTTTGTCAAAAGAAGAAATAAAAATCGTCAGTTGGTATCTGAAAAAGTCTTTCACATCTTTGACCATTAGAGAAATGCAAATCAAAACAATACTGAGGTTCTGTCTTACTCCACAAACAATAGCTATCATGTGGAACAAAAACCTAACAAACGATGTCCTTTTTTGTGGGGAAAAGAAAGTGTTCTACATTGTTGGTGAGAATGCAAACTAGTACAACTGCCATGGATAACAGTATGGACATTATTGAGAAAAAATATATACATACATCACTTAGCCATAAAGAAGTATAAATTTGAGTCACTTGTAGGAAAATGGATACTTCTTTTTTTTTTTTTTTTTTTGTGGGTACCGGGGGGACGACCTCAGGACCTCGCGCGCCAACAGGCACCCGTGCCACTGAGCGATATCACCGGCCCCTTTTTCGTATGTGGGTTCCGGGAGTCGAACTCCGGCCTTCGCGCTTGCAAAGCAGGCGCTTACGCCACTGAGCCATCTCACCGGCCCGGAAAATGGATACTTCTTGAGTCCATAATACTAGGTAAAATAAAACAGACACAGAGGGTTAAATATTGCGTGGTTTCTCTCATATGCAAAACTCAAAATATAAATAATTTAAAGAACAAAATAAGACAGATGATAGGAAATGGAGAGACACTTTGTGGAGATGAGGATTTGAGGATGGAGGAGAAAGGGAAGGAAGTGAGAAAAGAAGTAAAAAAGATCAAGATGTGATGGTTTGTATCAACACTCCACAATAAATATATTAGGTATGACAAACATACATTAATACAAAAATTAAAAAAAAGGAAAACAGTAGAAAACAGAAAGTCATTGTCACTTGTCCAGAGTTGCATAGTTGTCAGCACCTCTGCAAGATTCAAGTTCTCCTTATCAGAACCCAGCTGTACTTAATCTGTTTTACACTCACATAATCATACATTTTTAAATAGTAAGCTGAGCCACTTTTAATTTAAATGGGAATAACATACAAGTTGTATTTATGCCCCATACATGAATTCTAAAATTGCATTCATGTGTTTCCTGATCAATTCACAAAACTCAGATTTAATTAATTCAGCTGGTGAATAGGAAAAACATCCTGATTGATCTGACACATTTGTATTCTTCCTTGGCTTACATCATCTACATTGTGAAGACTTCATAACATCTACCTTGGTCTAACTTCTTGCCTTGTACATACCTTTGTTACTGCATTGGTTGCACTCACATTAATTTTCTTATCAATTTATGAACTTCAAGGAAAGAAAACTTGCCTTCATCTTTATATTTCAAAGAGTTGGGTACCAGTTAATATTATTTGATGAATAAAATGTATTACTGTGATTCAAAAATTTTAAATGTGAACTATACATTTCATAGAGACAAATTTATCTGGACTCATATGCTTTAAAATTTCCAAAAGAAATTTAAGGACTTAATTTTAAGAAAGTATGGCTTAGGCATTTATTTGAAAGAAAATGAAGAAAGCTAAAAGTAAATTTTGGAGGATATTAGACTATGTGGAGGTATGTAAAATAATTGAGGAGAGGCAGAAATGGTGGATAGGGTGGTACCAGATGACGTTGGCTATAAAGGGAATCAAAGAAAAGCACCTCTGTGATTTCAACTTTTCCTCCCTGTGGGAAGGCAATGGACTCTGTATGAAGGGAGGCCAAAGGCTGCTCATGAGCACGGTCATTGTGAATATGGTCAGGTTTTGATTCACTTCAGAAAGTTCTGCTTCGTTGCAGCCTTTTTATTTTGGTGCGAGTTCATCACAGATGGAACTGGAGATGAATGTGACAAGATCTAATGCTTTATATAATAGAAACATGAGATGAGTAGTACTGGGCAACCATGGGTCCCGATCATTTCTAACATTCTTGCTGAGTATTACAGATCTTCAGGTGTGTATACCTTCCTCCTGAAACTGAGCCACCTTCGTCGCTTGTCACACAGACAAAAATGTAGGTCAAGGTAACCACAGGAAGGTTTCTGTGAGATTGGTGTTTTCTTGGGGCGATCGGATTGTCCAACAATTGCCACTATGTTTATTGCTTACTTAAATGTGCTGAGACCTTTGGCTTCTCTCTGTGATACAACCCACTGTATGCACAGGTGTCATCTAGCTCTCCATGTGACCTTTTGGGAACAAATATATTGACATTTGTGCTGCTTGCTGTGCTGTAAGTAGTAAAGATCTTGTCTTTGACTCAGGAATTTCAACATTCATGACATTGTGGCAAACTAATTTGTAAGATTTCGGGCCCTCCCCAGTTCTTGAAAATTCATGCTTCCTGCCTAAATCCATACTTACTGGGTTAAAAAAAAAAAAAAAGGATACAAAGATTGAGTGATAGTCCAGGGATTATCTGTAGTTGGAGACCTAAATATTAACCGAGAAAAGTGAAAGTTAATACAGAAATTATTGTGACACCTTGAGGCATAGTGGCTCTCATATTCTGATTTTCCAGAGAATTTAACTTTTGCCACAAGGAATGAATACATTGTCACACTTATGTTAAATAGATTTTTGAGCTAAGTGGGTCATTTAAAGCATATGATTTCAGGGAACTATTTGCTGGGTATAAAGTGTAAGATGTAACTGACACCAGAGAAAGACTGAGTGCTTACTGGAGCTCTCAGGCAATTTTTCATACATATATAAATTTGGTAAATAATTCTGTGGAGAAGTAACACTGTCCCGAAGAGTGATATGAGTAATGCAATAGACGTACAAGACTTTTGTACATGCTGGGAGACATGATTCTACATATAAAAGAAACAATAAATAGTTCTGTTCAGGCAGCCACACCATATTTAAGGGCAATCAAGCGAATAATGCAATAACAGTAAAGTGCTTTTATTGACACTGAGCAAAAGTCAAGATAGTGTTGTAATCATTGCTGACTTTTGAATTTTTGTTTCTATCCTCTTAAACGTGTAAAAAATATTCTAGCATTCCAAAGTAAAGTATTGGAACTCCTGACCCAAAATCCATAATTGGAAATCAGGGAGCAAGAAAAACACAAATAGTTAATGCTTTAAACTGGATATGTATATGAAAAAAATGTCTTAAAGAAATTTTCACTAGTTCAGAAATTCATAATTGTGATAGGAGAGATTCCAAACTGGGAAGGTCTATTTATAAACATTTAACAATCTAGAAGCAATTACTATCCAGGAAAGTAGAATTTTAATTAAATGCCTAGAGGCAATCTAAAATTATGTAAGTGAATCTAAATTTAAAAAGGAAGTCATCCGTTATAACAATAAATATAGTTATAGATAATTAGGCAGAATTTCTGAAGTGATATAATTAAATGAATGAAATGTCCTTTGATCTGTGGTTCATTTGTTCAATAATTGTTCTGCTTCAGTATATGCCACACACTGTTCCTCTGCTTAATTCATTTTCTAGTGGAGGAGAAAGCCTGTAAACAAAGGCCTACGATATGTTTGATTTAATTAACTGGTCTAATAAAAGAGTAAAGTAATTTTTAGGTGAATTTCTGATCAAAACAACCACAGAGGGCTTCATGGACGAAGTAGCATTAGTGCTGAGATTTGAATATTCAAGAGGGTTTTTCTAGACAAAGGATTGGGAGAGGCATAACCAAGGCACAAAAGTAAGAATGTGCTGGGCATGATCAGAGAAGGCCAAACCCTCTGGACGCCAGTAGAGTCTAGGGTTTTGACTCACTGGCCAATTTCATAATCTTTCTATTTTCAAAGCACACAGCCATTACTCCTTATAATTGTTTCTTTGTTATCATTTCATCCAAATGTAAATGAAAATATGTTTTTAATGTCCTTCACTGATCTTTTTTCATTATATGAAGTTTCTCTTATAGATTCCTGAGGAATAATACACAGGAAAAATATTGCCTGTGTTATTTCACATCCCCAGCATTTTGTCTGCAGTCTCTAAATGGGGGACTGTTTGACTGGCCCACATTTTTTTTTCTTTTTCTTTTTTTGTATGTGGGTAACAGGAGTCGAACTCAGGACCTTGCACTTGCCAGGCAGGCACTTATGCCGCTGAGCTATATCACCGGTCCAAATTTTCTTTTCTTGATCAATTTAAATATGTCTTTTATAATCTCTTATAGCCTGCAGAATTACTATTGAAAAGTTTAGCAATAAACGGATTTTTTTTTCTTTTCTGTATATTCCAACACATTTCTTAGAGTAAGTATTCTTCAGTATTTTTATCTCAGGAAATCTTTATAGTTTTAAATATTACCGAGGATCTCAAAGCCTTTTTATTTGCATGGATGTCTAATGACATTTATCATATTAAAAATTAAAATTAAGTAATTTAAAAATAGTTATTAATTCATTTAAGAATAGTAATATATATGAACACAATACCATATATTAAATAAATAACTGTTTACTTCAACAAAAAATAGTGAAAATAATTATTTAACATTTTTAAAAATCTTTTTAGTGTCTGGTATAAAAGAAGACCACTGGATTTCATATCTGATATGTTAAATTTTTGAGGTGTACTGTGTGAGCTGATATATTTAAAGAAAACCTGGCCTCTCACTATATATAGATGAAAATGGAGGAGTATTTCTTCTTTGATGCTACTCCAAAATTTGCTAAGCAGCAATTTTGTAAATTTTAGTTGTAATGTGGAATCTGAAACCCGTAGCAATGAATTTTTTGTACTCAGCTACATTAAAATCCATTGTGCTTTAAATAGGTCTTTTCTTTTTCTTCTATTTCCCCTTGTTTATGCTTGTTAGTACATGTTTACTGTACATTCTCAGAAAGGCAGAAAACAAGATCTCAGACCCATCAGGGGAGACAGAATTAGGACTCCTAATAAATGTAACCTTAAAAGCTGGTTTAGCTACCTCTGGAAAAGAAGACTGCAAAAACTTCCACCCCCCACCCCAGGGAGCATGACACTTACCTCCTGATACTTTGGATGGAGGAAAATATGTCTTGGTAAAAACCAAAAATTCCAAGCCAGCACTAAGCGTGGACTTGTGTTTGAAATTACAAAATACACAAGTGAGGAAGAAATCACTAAACCAGGTATTAACATAAAGATTTAAATAAAACCAAGCAGAATTCTTATTAGAAAAATTTCCATGATCTCTCTCTCTCTCTCAAATATTGTTAAACCATACAATGGTATATTTCAATTTGAATGTCAGTCTACAGATATAACAGGAAGTGTATTTCCACTTAGAATTTGAGGTGATGGACAAAGAAATAATTTTTAAAAATAAATTACAGACATACTTTACTTAACAGTAACAGTCTGAAAATAATGAAAATCATATTTTGCAGGAAAATAATAATTGGAAACTTATTTTCCCAGGATTTTAAATGAGAAAAATGGTAATGTATTACTTGTTGCTCCCAAACTCCCGATCAAGTTTTCTAAAATGTAATTTAGGTGTTGTAAAACATGTACATACAAGGGGAAAAATACTATATTAGCTTGTAGAATGCTTAAAACTTTGCTTCCTCCTTACATAACAATTAATTTGGTTATTAATAGTTGCTCTATTTTTACTAATGTACTGTAAACTCTGTGTTTGCATTACAACACAGCCAAAACAGAGAAAAAGCAAATGTGTTTAAAAATGCAGGCAAGTTCACAATAAAAATCAAGACACTTTCCTGTAATTAAAATCATTCAGAGCTTGAAGAGAGTGGAAGAGAGGAGTAGAAGATGATTGAAATGATCACTGTCTGCAAAAATTATGGAGGTTGATAGTGCACACAAGGTACTACAGGAGTGATTTCAGGCAAAATATCAGACTCAGAAAAATAGTTATGATGTGATATTTACACATGATGAGTACTACTCTAATGTAAAGAAGGATAAACTCAAGTCATTTGTGGGAAAATGGACGCAGTTGGAGGCCATAATGTTAAGTGAAATAAATCATATACACAGGCTTAACTATCACAAGGTTTTCCTTATATGAAAAACTTAACATATAAAGTACAAAATAATAGATAATAGGAAAAAAAGAGAGAAAAATTTTCATTGTAATCAAAGCATGGACAGTGTGTCTAAAAGTGTATCTTGATTAGTACAATTATCTTACATGTTTTATATTTTTTTGGCCTATTATGTCCAGTTGTCAATCTCTATATATGATAATTAAGTTTATAAGGTCTTATAAGACAAATAAATGAATCTGATACTGGCAAAATAAAAGGGGGGCGGTAAGGAGAAGGGGAAAATGAATAAAGATGAGTTATGGACGTGTACCAATTTCCTACAGTGAATGTAATCATGGACTGCAAACATGGACTGATAAAAGTTTAAAAAAGAAAAATAGTTATGAATTCTCCATTTAGCAGTGCTTCTGGACAAAGGAGCTCTAGAAAACCTTTAAATGTTTAAGAGTGCTTTCTTTAGTCTCTGATGTGGGTGAGCTCCCCTTACACGTTTGTTTTTTATGTGGGTAAACATACGGCTTTGTGTAGTTCCAGCAGCATCCAAGACACACGCCCCTTCACTGACACAGCATGATTTTTTGAAACATTTAACATTTTAGCAACTATATTTAGATTATAACTTTAAATTTTTTGTAAATATCATTTTGTTGAAAATGTTGTATTTAATTAAAAAAATGTAAACATAAAACTTTCCTATGTATACATCAGCCATAAAACATTGTATTGAGACATATATATCTTATGAAGTTTGAATACAAAAACCATGATGCGTACCACCAGAAAAATATTGACTGGGAAGGTTTCTGTGGGATATGTCTGCCCATTTAAAGTGATTAAATCCATAGAAGGGATATAATTCATAGGAAAAGTATCTTGTTTTCCACAAGGATAGAATATAGTAGTAACAAAAATGAAAAGAATGAAAGAAAGTGATCAAATAAACCTTCTATGGCAATAAAACATAGAGACAAATAAATCTTCTATGGCAATAAAACATAGAGACAATGAGGTAAAAATCTTAATGGATAAGTTAAAATGTATATTAAAAATAATAGAACAGAAAATTAAAGAACAAAAGCTATATCTTATGAAATTTCCCAGAATGATTGCAGCCAAAGATTTCATTAGATGTAAATGATTTTTTAGAAAAGAGATTTTCAGAAAAGATGCCAAGAACATGCAACTGAAAAAAAGACATTCTCTTCAATAAATAGTACTGCGACATTGGATATCTAAATGCAGAAGAATCAAATTAGAACTTTATCTCACATCCTATACAAAAATCAACTCAAAATGGATTAAAATGCTCCATGACATTAATTTAGGCAATGATCCCCAAAGTGCAGGCAACAAAAACAAAAATAGACCAATAGGATAATATTGAATTAGAAATTTCTGCAAAGAAATCAACATAGAAGACAGTACCTAGAACAGGAGGAAATATCTGAAACCATATAATTATGAGATGTTAATATCTAAAATTATAATGAAGTCAAACAACTCCCTAGTGAAAAAACAAACATCCCAATTCAAAACTGACCAAAGGTTTTAATAGCTATTTTGCAAAAGAAGGCATACAAACGGCCAATAGGTATATGCCCTACATCACTAATCACCAAGAAATGAAAATCAAAGCCACAAAATCACTCAACTCTAGTGATAATGGCTACTATCAAAAGATAAAAAATGAGTGCTGGTAAGAATGTGGAGAAAACAGAACTTCTGTAGACTCGTGGTAGAAATGTAAATTAGCATAACTTTAATGGAAAACAGTTTGGCAGTTTCTCACAAAATTAAAAACAGCCCTATTGTGTGATCAATACTACTTGCATGTGTGTATTCAAGTAAATTGAAATCAGGATCATGAATAGACATTTGCAATCTTCTGTTTATTGCAGAGCTATTCACAGTAGCCACAAAATGGAATCAATCTGGGTGTCCATCAACAGATGAATGGATGAAGAAGACATGGTTCATATACACCACAGTATACCATTCCGGCCTAAAGAGAAGGGAACCTATTTGATAGTTAATTTTGGTCGTCGACTTCATTGGATTGAGAGATGCTTAGAAAACTGGTAACGCACACTTCTGGATGTGTTGGGAGGGCGTTTCCAGATATGATAGAAACACAGGTGAGAAAACTGAGGAGGGAGGATCTGTTCTGAATGTGGGTGGCACCATTTGATAAGCCTGGGGCCAAATGGAATAAAAAGTGGAGGAAAGGGGAAGCTTGCAAGAATGCAAGCTTGAGTCTTCTTGATTGGGTGGGTTTGTGACTGCTGCCGTCATCCATGGACATCAGACTCTAGCTTCTTCAGCCTTTGAACGTGAAATTATAGCTTCTTCAGCCTTTGAACATGGATGCATAGCGGTGATTCCACATAGAGCTTCCAGGCCTTCAGGCTTAGACTAAGGCTGCTTCGTTGGTTCCTCTTGTTCTGAGGCTTCTGGCTTCTTGGACTGAACAGCTACTGGTTTTCCTGGCTATCTTGGAGACAGCCATGTGGGCCTACCCAGCCTTCAGTAATGTAAGCCAGTCTCATAAATTCTCCTTTATAATTATATATATATATATGTTTTATTGTTCTATTTCTCTAGTGAACTATGACTAATATACTCTATTATCTGTAACATGAATGAACTTAGAAGACATTATTTTAAGTGAAATAAGCCAGGTACAGAAAGACAAATATTGCATGTAGTCACATACATGTAGACTCTAAACAACTTGAAATAATAGAAGTAGAGAGTAGGATAATGATTATCACAAATGAGAGTAGAGTGGGGGTGGAGAAATGTTGGTCAAAGGATAGAAAATTTCAGTTAGATAAGAGGAACAAATTCAAGAGATCTATCATATAACATCATAATGATAGTTAGCATCAAGGTTTTTTAATTATATTCTTGAAAATTGCTGGATTTTAAATGTTTCCATTGCAAAAATAAGTGCAATATGTATGTTAATTAGCTAGATTTATTCATTTCATAATGTGCATATATTTCACACCCCTTCTAACAGTACATTCAGCTCTGAACTCATCCACGATGAATCCACTAATGAGTATAGTACCACCATGATCCAATCACCTTCCACATACCCAGCCTCTAAGTGCATGAGAATTTCGAGTGAAATTCTAGATCTAAACCATAACAGAGTACAATTATGAATAATTATGAAACTTGTGAAGTTATCAAGTTGATAATGAGAAAGCTATTTTCTAATATGGCATCTTTGATCTGATTCATAGGAGAGGATATTTTATGACTTGTATGATTGTCAATTATCAGAACATCGTCTTGTGGTGTTGAGATACTTTACTCGATGGTTTGTGTATGAATATCACTCAACAAATTCATAACTCGTACAAGTCTATTAGATTGAGGAAGGGGGCAAAGAAGAGAAAAAGAACAGGATAAAACTGATATTGGTGTTAAGGATTTATAGCAGAACATTAATCATTATTCCAGGTAAGTACTAGAATACAGGTCCTTCAAGGAGGTGGCCAGGCTATCTGAACATAAAAACTATTGAGAGAATAAGCTCTCTTTTCATTCCAATTAAAATCATGAGCAGAAAGAGAAGAAACCGGGATGGATCTAGAATTGACACAAGACGCATGGCCTTGGGAAGTTACTTAACTTCATGAGCGTCACCTGTTTTTAACCTTTAAAATGGATCTTTAAATAATAAGAACCAAAAATATTTGTAAAAATTAAATATGGAAGACTACATAAAGCACCAAAACCTCAGCAGCATGTGCAAAATAAATACTAATTCACTTTACCGTTTGTGTTCCCACAATAATTTTTACATGCTTAACGATGGGCATTTATTCACTAACACATTGGCATTTCCTGTACTTCATCCAACTATACAAGTTGTGAATGTTGATGATGTAAATAACAGAATTTATTAATAGTATTGATGTTAACATCATTATAAAAGAAATGGTTATCAGGTATAATTGTTAAAATAATTCTTATTCTTGATTAATTGCTTTTTATGATTATATGAATTCTACATTTATAGCTACTCTATCAGAAACTTCTCTAATTTTAATAGATAATTTTAGGTTTTAAGAACACAAGATAACACTCTCATGACTGCGATTTTCATGTTTTCATGGGAACCACTAAAAGATTTCAGGAACATTTATTTTAATGAGAAATCCTGGACCCCTGAGATAATGAGATTGTGAACTTTGCTTCACAATAAACCTGTTACCCACATTCTCTGTCCAATTTTTTTTTTTTTTTGGGTACCGGGGGGTCGACCTCAGGACCTCGCGCGCCAGCAGGTGCCCGTGCCATTGAGTGATATCACTGGCCCTTTTTTCGTAAATGGGTTCTGGGAGTCGAACTCAGGCCCTTGCGCTTGCCAGGCAGGCGCTTACCCCGCTGAGCCATCTCACCGGCCCTCTCTGTCCAATTTTTAAATTATAGATCATTATCAGTCTCAATCTGAGCTTTCTGAATAGTTCAACTGTGCCAACTTACTTCATCACTCTGCTTAATCATCATTTTTGTGAGTATTCTTTAATTTCCCTTGCCTCTAATGGTAGTAATGAGTTTTGAATTTATTTACCCAAACTACAGGCTAAGACTCTGTGATACTTCTATCAAATGATGTCTAAAATGTAGAGAAAAGGAACTATAAACTCACCTTAACAAGAACCAGTGTTTACTAACTAGTTCACGCAGGCAGTGAAATGCTGCCTACGAAAGGTCGGAACATTTTCTATGTGAAGTTAAATTTAGGTTTTATAGTTCTAGATAGTTGGGTGATGATCGTGGTGTTGAATATTACAACTTAACAAAAAAAGGAATGTTTAAGTGACACTCGATGACTCTACAGATGTTTCACTTTGACAGTTGTCTCTCTGCTAACCATTACCAACAGGAGCTGCCAGAGGGGTCCTACGAGGTTCAGAAGGAAGAAGGGGAGAATACAGATGGTGAGGCAGGTTGGCTCGGTGAAGGGTAGATGCCACAATCAAAGGGCTTGTTTATTCTTTTAAGTTGTTTGAACCCTGACCATCTTCACAGGTCTACCTGGTCTGATACCTCAAATCTGTGGTCCTTGTTAGAGAGCAGGGCTGTTATGAGGAGTCCTAAAGCTCTGGGAGAATTATTTAAAGAGCTGACAATGAGAAGAGGAAAGAACATCCTTTCCGGTCAGAGAAGGAGAGGAATATCTCAGTTCAGCTGTCCAGAGAAAATGAGCAGCAACGTGGGCCACAGGCAACAAGGTCAGTGGGTCAGAGGCTGGCAAAACCAGCTGGCTCCGACGTGCAGCTGTAGAGGCACCTCCCCAGCTGTCCCCCTTTCTTCTCTCCATCCCCTCAGAGCCTGGAGATTATGGAAAATATCACATCTCATCCAGCACAAGGGAGCGCAACTGGGAACTGAGATATTGTAAACACTACAGAGTCGCACTCATCACTGGGTGGGGCCCAACTACCTCTAAGCAATTTTTGTTTAAAATGAAATGAATTCTGTAATATTAATAAATTTATATATGTATTCCACTATCAGATTAGTGGCTAATCATTAAAGATGTTAAACTTACTATTGTTACTCTACTAAATAGTTGTTATTCTACTAAAAATGAAAAAAATAAACCCAACAAATAACATTTACTATAAATGTTGTAATGAAGGGCCATATGTAGGTAATATGTGTTTATTGCAGTTTCCACAGAAAATTGTTATTAAGTTAGGCAAGTGGATGCTATATAGCTGCTATAAAAGGGGAAAGTAGTTAAAATCAGTGATCAATAGACTAAACACCCATTTGGAGACAATATACCAACATCAGCAGGAAAAGTTCATTGAGATTTTCAAGTATTTATTGAAATATTCAATGAATCTGTTGCATGTGTGTCTGGCAAAAATGAAATTTCATTTAAAAGGACCCCAGTGATTTTTTTATTAATTAAATTTATTGGTATATTTTATTTTATTTATTTTTTATTTTTTTATGTGGGTACCGGGAGTCAACCTCAGGACCTCACGCTTGCCAGCAAGCGCTTGTGCCACTGAGCGATATCGCCAGCCCTTTTCTTTCCTTTATATGGGTTCTGGAAGTCGAACTCAGGACCTAGTGCTTGCCGGGCAGGTGCTTATGCCACTGAGCTATCTCACCAGCCCTATTGGTATATTTTAGATATGCATATTTATCACTTGCATCATAGAGACTTTGTACCTGTACATGACTTATCTCAATTCCTCTTTTTTTCCATTCCCGTATCTTCCCTTCAATCCCTCTTCCCCTCCTCATTTACAAAAGCTTTGTTTCCATTTTCCCTCTTTTCTTCTTTTTTTCTTTTCCCTTCCTTTCTTTCCCCCGCCTCTTCCCTAGTTCCCCTTCCCAAGTAAGCATTTTCTTCCTATTTCATAACATTTAGTATACATTCTGGTCTTTATTTACACTTTCAGTTTCTCACACCAGAGAAACAAAGTGATATTTACCCATGTGTGTTTGATTTATTTCACTTAAGAGTATGGTCTCAAGGTCTATCCATTACATAGAAATGTCTCAAGTTTATCCTTCTTTATGGCTGAGTAGTATTCCACGGCATAAAGAAACCACATCGTCTTTATTCATTTATCAGTTGACGGGCATTTGAGCTGTTTACAAGATTTAGGTATTACAAACTGTACTACTATAAACATGGTTGTGCATATATCACTGTGGTATGATGTTTTTAATTCTTTTGGGTGTACACCAAGAAGGGGAATAGTTGGTCAAGTAGAACCTCTCATTTTAACTTTTTGAGGCATCTCCACACTGATTTCCACAGTGGTCGCACCAGTCTACACTCCCTCCAACAGTGCAGAAGTGTTTCTTTTTCCCCACTGCCCTGCCAGCACTTGGTATTGGTTGATTTCTTGATGATAGCCATTTTTTCTGGAGTGAGATGGAATCTCAGTGTTGTTTTAATTTGCATTTCTCGAATGACCAGTGATGTTGAACATTTTTTCATATATTTATTTGTCATTTGTACTTTTTCATCTGAGAAGTGTGTATTCATCTCAGATGCCCATTTTTAGATTGGGTCTTTGAATTTGGGAGGTCTGATTTTTTTGAGTTCTTTATGTATTCTAAATATTAGTCCTTTGTTTGAAGAACAGCTGGCAAAAAAGTTTTCCCACTCGCTGGGTTGCCTCTTCACTCTGTTGATGATTTCTGTTGGTGTGCCAAAGCTTTTTAACAAGATGAGATGCCAATTATTGATTCTTTGTAATATTTCCCTTGTGGTCTGAGTTTTGTTCATAAAATCTTTACCTATGCCTGTGTCTTCAAGAGTTCTACCTATTCTATCTTCCAGCAGATTTAGTGTTTCTGTTTTAATATTTAGATCATTGACCCATTTCAATTTTAGTTTAGTGCATGGTGTGTGATTTTAATCTTCGGCATGTGGAAAGCCAGTTTTTTTCAACACCATTTATTAAAGAGGTTAACTTTCTTCCAGTGAACGTATTTGGTGGTTTTGTTGCAGATAATGTGGCTGAGTGTGTTTGGAGTTGTTTCTGCATCTTCTAATCTATTCCATTGATCCTCAGGTCTACTTTTTGCCAGTACCTTGCTGTTTTTTTAATCACAGTAGCTTTGTTGTATGATTTAAAGTCAGGGATTGTGATGTTCCCTGTGATTTTTAAAAATTATTTCAAGTATTAATTTTATATTTATAATTTTAATTGTTATTTTATTAAATTATGTGACAGGCTGTCAAATCTTTTATAATCAACTTAAATTAGCTTAGGTGAAGTAGATCTTTGATTTCTTTATTCAATTATTTTAATGTTTAACCCAAAAAGAGTTTGATTTGGCTAAGGATGAATCTATTAACTTATTGAAATTTTTAAACTTGTGGTAGGAAATAATTGCTGGAAATTCAAAAGCAGAGTAACTAGGTAGATCATCTTAAAGCGGAACAGTTAAATTTAGAGCAATAGATAAAAGAAGGGCACATCAAAGAGTAAATGGATGACAAAAACTTTGATGGTGAGAAAATGCCAATGTAGCTTTAAACATTTTATTTTTTATAGAGAATGAGGATGAAAGAAGAAAATAATTATTGACATTTTATTTTTTGTAAATTAGCATCATTGTAAGATTTTAGTAAATTGCATATTTAACTTAAGCTTTTAGGATAAATGTGGATGACTTATTTTAAGAAATATTTTTATGGTGCATTTTAGCTTTAATGTATGGTTGAGTTTAATTTTTGTCTCTAGCAAAACAATTATTTCAGTGTATCAACCATTGGGAATATTATTTCCCTCTTCAGTTTTCATTTGAAAATTTCATTATAGCATGATATGGTTACCATCTGGTGTTTCTTATATAACATTATACCCAGGCTTTTCAGCTTTAAAATAATAATATTTCAAAGCCAAGTGGAAATCCTTTCTGAGAATATCATTTCATATAAGTGACACATTTACAAAACATACAATGCAGTTTAAGCTTATGCTTATTATACATATTGGAAATATGCAGATAGCATATGCACATGAATTTCAAAACCCTATTGGTGTTTGATAGTTTATTACAAAACAGACAAAGTTCTTCGGATTAGCTTTTTGCTTGGTGTTATTGTTTTAGTTGTCTTTAAGCCTTGAAATCTCTATATATTTCCTGATAAGTGCCCTAAAATTTTGTCAGATTTGTTTAAGCAACTCTGCTGAATAATTTTGTAAATATCTTGAGTAGGTTTTCTGAAAGAAAAACATGTGTTTGACCTTCCTTCCTTTCTTCTTTCTTTTCTTCTTTCTATCCTTCTTTTCTTCCTTCCTGCTTACTTACCTACCTACCCACACTTGTGGTGTTGCCTGGATTCTACAACAATCTTGGCAACCAAATTTCCATTTATAAAATTAAAGTTCTGGATGTATTTCAATCACAAATATAATTTTATTGAGTCACAAAGTGCATATACATATAATGGAATTAATTTGTATTTCAATTCATTATTTGAAAAAATTTTTTAGTCCCTGTTTGTTATAGATAGGGATTACTTTCTTCCAGGGTAATTTTGTACATGTGCACATCAAATCTTGGTCATCGTATTCACAACTCCTCCCCCACCCTCTCCTCTCCTCCTCCCAGATTCTTTCCATCTCCAAGAGCCCACCTCCCTATTTACTGTCTCTCTTCTATCTTGCTTTTAAAATTATTTACATTTTACCTTTCATATTAGAGAAGCCATGTGATATTTAACCTCCTGTGTCTTATTTCATTTAGTGTTCCAGTCTCAAGGTACATTCATTTTCCTATAAATGGCTCAATTGTATCCTTCTTAATGACTCACGAGTACTCCATTGTGTATATGATATATACACACATATATCTATATCATATTACCTTTAGCTTTTCATTCATTGATGGGCATATAAACCACTTCCATATTAGCTGTTGTGAGTTGTGCTGTCATGAGCTTGGGTGTACGTATATCACTGTAATGTGATGACTTTAAAACTTTCAGGGAAGATGCCCAGAAGAGGTATAGCTTGGTCACATAGAATTTCTATTTTAGTTTTTTTGAGAAATCTCCATACTGATTTCTGTCAGGGTTGTACTAGTTTATATTCTCACCAAAATTGTAGAAGGGTTCCTTTTTCCTCACAACCTTGCCAACATTTATTATTTTTTGAGTCCTGGATAATAGCCTTTCTTATTAGAGTAGGTGGAATCTCAGTGTTGTTTTAATTTTCATTTCTCTGATGGACAAAGATGCTGGGCAGTTTTTCCCATATTTATTGGCCATTGAAACATCTTCTGAGAAGTATGTATTCATTTAAATTACCTATTTTTTTGTTGGGTCTTTCATTTTTTAAGGGCAAATTTTTTTGAGTTCTTTCTATATTCTAGATACTAGTCTTCTGTCGGAGGGGGAGTTGGCAAGGAGATTTTCGCATTCTGTAGGTTGTCCCTTCACTCTGTTGGTTGTTTCCTTTGCTGTACAGAAAAATTTAAATTTGATATAATCTCATTTATTGATTGCTGGTATTATTTTTTTGCAGTTGTATTCTGTTGAAAAAATTCTTTCCTATGCCTATGTTTTCAAGAGTTTTACCTGTTTTATCTTCCACCAGACTCAGTATTTCTATTTTTATATCTAGGTCTTTCTTTGGTCCACTGTGATTTGATTTTAGTACTAGGTGAGAGATGTGGATCTAGATTCATGCTCCTGCTCATGGATAACCAGTTTTCCCAGCACCATGAGTTGAAGAGGATAGCTTTTGTCTGGCATGTGAAATTGGCCCCTTTGTTAAAAACAGATGGCTGAAGGTGCTTAGAAACCAGCCTCAGGTTCAGTAGTGAACAGAGTGCTGGGTACATGGTTGGTATCAATAGATGCTATACTTTACTCAACTGCATCATTTGTTTTATAGGCTTACTAAACATTGCAACTATATTATGCAATACAATTTCATCTTTAATTCAAATAGTCTGAACCTCTCAAAAGGGTTTTATATAAATTGATTCAGTTGTAATTTGGTGCATGACTGACTTACACTGACTTGGTCAACAAGCATTATTTGGTAAACACTGAACGAGATAATTCCTGTCCTTTAAAAGGTAAAGTTAGCAGATATTGATTCTTGTTCATTGGCACCTAGAGGCATGATGAGTACCAAAAATGAGGAGTACCCAAAACATTGCTCCAGATGGAAAGGGTAGCAAATCACCGATGAGTTCTAACTTGTGCATCTAGTACCAAGCAAACAACAAGTATAGGGACAGAATTTTCATGTCGAAATGCATCAGGTACTGAACTCAATGAGTTTCAAACCAATGGAGTACCAAGGTATGACTGTAAACAACTGAGTATATTTGAGCCTTCAGAATTAGTTCTTGCATAGTATAGTCTCACAATGGACTAAGCCTCTCAGTATTCGTGCTCTTCTATGGTTTCCTTTCCTCAAATCAGGACTGGCTCTGTAACACACTTATAACCAATGGAATACAGCAAAAGTGGTGCTACAGACCTATAGGGTGTGGCAAGCAGAAGCCTTGCAGCTCTGCCTCAGTCTCCTGGAACCTTCAATTTCACCATTAAGTAGAAAGTCCAGCTATACCAAAACTACTGCTTTATGAGCAAACACAACCTAGCTACCTAGTGAGGCTGTGTGAGGAGAGAAAGTCTCCACCAGACCCAGCTAATCTAGCCACCCTCGCTGGATATGTGACTGAGAGTCCAAAAGATGTGTCCAGCTTAAATCACCATCTGAATCTACCATATCGGGAGTCCATGCAAGACCCCCGTCCTCCTGCCCAGCAGAGCTGTAAAGCCTCAGGGTGTTTGCTGTGCAGCAACGCACAATGCAGCGGCATGGTACAATGTGATGAGTATGGAAGAGGAGTTCCTATCTGAGGTGGGTGTAGGTGGGTAGGGGCCTGAAGGAAGAGAGCCATGGAGAATATGAACAGTTCAAAAACCAGATAGTAAAGAAACCAAGTTTCTTCTGTGTTGGAAATGCAAAGCAGTTTTTAAATCATTTCTGTCGAAGTCAATAGTCTGTGCTCATAAATATATTTAGGAGCCTAGAAGTAGGAGTTCACACTCATTTACTTACTGATTTAAGAAATGTTTTGTGAACTGCTAGTAGGTCCACTGTTCTGGGCCAGATGTGACCAATAGGCAAGGAAGCTGAACTATTTACTTTCAACAAGAATGGTGGTGAAAGGAAGGAGACAAAGGAATGGCAGCCAAGGCGCCATCACTTGAAGAGACTTTTAAGTGGAGGAAGAGGAAACAGGTTTGTAAGATAGGTGATCATATGAAGAGAGTTAAAGAAATCTGCTTGGAAAATAAAGAGGAGAGACAGACAAAAAGAGGAGTAGGATTTGTCCTCTGAGACAGGCAGAAAGCAGGATGGGGGGACTAACTAAATTTGTATTAGTGGAGAAGTTTATATAAAATGGCGTCTTGTCCCAGTTGAGCACAGGGTAAATTTGTTTGCTGGAAGTGGGACAGGAAGAGGAGGGGTGGGCTGGAATGGGAGAAAGTTGTGATAATCAACTTGGTTTATGTGCTGAGGAATGGGATAAGGAGCCAGCTAGACATGAGTAAATGACTGCGGAGCTGAGGGCCCAGCTGAGGTTACAAATCATTAATTTGTACTGCAGCCAATCACCATGGTAATGTAAGTTTCTCATACAGTGTCATTCCCAGAAGCAGAAGGGATGGAAATGGATGACTGAGTCTGCATTCGAAGGAGAATTCTGGAATACATTTTCGACACTTACCTTAGTAAATAATACTGAGTCTGAATAATATACACAAGTCTTGGACTTGTGCTTTCACTGTCTACATTCCTGGAAGACTTTGGAAAAAATCACCTGGCCAGTTAGCATTTCTCCTCACATATGAAATGGCGGGATATGTACTTACCAGATTGCTTATGAGGCTAAATTGAGAAAATTTAGGTAAACATTGATTTCATGGATGACTTCAGTTACAGCTTGTCTGCTGTTGTCTATTAATTTGTCTCTTTCTATCTGAATTTGTGGAAAACTTTTTTTCTCCTCATAGCTACCTCTCTGTCTCTCATTAAGTTGTTTGATCTGTTTGTCCTAACCTACAGAGAATATCTGACTTCTTTTTGGCAGCTTGGGTTCATTGGCTATGAC
This sequence comes from Erethizon dorsatum, assembly GCA_028451465.1. NCBI lineage: Eukaryota > Metazoa > Chordata > Mammalia > Rodentia > Erethizontidae > Erethizon > Erethizon dorsatum. The sequence continues at coordinate 14,538,522 of CM051828.1, read as the reverse complement.
ATCTTTTATATTTTCTATAGGAGGCCTAATTCTGTTTTCTTGATATACTTTCTCATAACTGCCTGGTGAAAGAGTGTAATATAAATATTTCTAGTTCTTAACCTGGTCAATCTAACAGTAAAAGAAGCCTGGCAATTGTATTGATTGTCTAATCTTTTAGATCATATTTTCCTATATTTAGGAAATTACCAACATTCTTTATGCATGCAATTGCTTATTATTTGCATACTTTTCATAACCTTTATACACTTATAAGTGACATCTTGGTGGTATCCCCTGAAATGGATGCTGAATTTTAAAGTTTTTTCTCATTTAAATATCCATTTTCCATTTTCCATTTCCATGAACAAACAAGTTAGCATTTTAATTTTCAAGTGAAAATAGCTGACAGACTGAGTAGGTGAGCTGCAAATTGGAAGAGGATGTGGCTTCATTTGATGGGGGTGACAATTTTCGGTTTATTCAAGGGGGCAATGCTGCATAGGGAAAAAGACATTGCAGATAGTTTCTCACCACAGATAGCTGTCACAGTTCTAATGGTTGGGACAGAAAGGAAGGTGATATATCTAGCAAGGTGGTTGAGATGATGTACAGAAACAACAGTGAAATGACTCTGAAGGACTACAAAAGAAAAAAAATACATTACAGCTTAAGTATTAATATGACCAACTCCATATATAGGAGAGATGATTATTCTGGAAATCAACAAGCTACAACAATTTTTAACAGAAGAATCTGGTAACACCAAAAAATCAAATTCCAGTGATCTGTTGTAGAACTGTAGTACAGTTGTGGTGGAGATAGCGGCAACAAAGTTTGGCTATGCCTTGAGGAAGACTTCCAAGGTTACTAGTCAAGGTCAGGAAAGGGAAGCCCCAGAATCAAAGTTACTTTGCTTCTCCAACACTGAATTCAGCAGAAAACAAATACATCCTGGGAGAGATGTACTCTAATTTGGGTAAAGCAAGTTAATCAAATTTAGCTACAGCTTAACCAGGTAATTCTTGAAGTTACGCATCAATCTTTGTACGCACCAATCTTTGGTCTAATTCCAGAATCACAAAGACACATTGTGATGAAATAGTTGGTTCTATATGTAAATAAGCATGATAATTAAGCAAGCTGATTAATCCAAAAGAATGCTTTCCATGAGAAATTAACTAGTTGACTTTCTGGCTTATAATGTTATGAATTTGATTGCTATGGGTCAATTATCTCTACTCACTCTTTGAATTTTAATTTATGGTTCTGTGGGAATGAGAGCCAATGATCTAAGCCGGCAGTTCTCCAGGTGTAGGCAGTCAGGCTAGTCTTGGAGTCTCCAACACTTTAAAGTGGATCCATGTAGTCAAATCTACTTTCATAATGATATTTAAATATTACTTTTCCTTTTTAATATATTGTTTTTGTACTGAGGTATGAAAACAAAAATGGCTAATAGCAAAAATGGCAGGCACTTTAGTAAGAATCAAGACAATGGCTTCAAATAGTACTATACTGTGTTTGGCATTTTTATACACTTCTAAAATAATTTTCCTTAATAATGTTCTTGAGGAAGCAGCAACATTTATTATTTTATTAAATCTTTTAGGTGTAAGTTAGGTAGTACATATTAAGCAAATCTGCAACATACCAAAGTACAATGTTTCCCTGATGAGAAACACTTGTGAACTGAACAAGTTGCTTTTTTCATGAAACATCCTGTTTACCTGAAAAACAGAGGTAACCTGGGCTTATTTTTACTTGATATTTTGCAAATACATTTTTGAAAGTGGACAACGTGAGCCCATTATTTTCAGGGAAACAGCTGACAATACTTGATTAATTCCAATGGTAGAATTTTAGCTTTGAAGTAAAATTTATAATTTTGAATAACTTTTATCAGCCAGACTTTTCCAATGAGATCAGTAATTACACTAACACATGTTTTTTAATATATCATAAAAACATTTTTCATAGTAAGATGTGTTAACTTTTGGAAGATCTGTAAAGTTCAGTGAAACAATATTTTCCAAATAACCAATAGACGATGTTACAAATCATGCATGAGTAAAATATCTACTAAAAATATACAGAATATATCAATGAATTTTAATGCAACAGAGCATGAAAGATTATTGATATGGTTCCAGACTTAGCATGGTAGCTAATCTTTAAAAAACTACCAGTTTTTTAGTTCTCATGTACTATTAAAGAACATTCAAAGTAATCTGAAAGGCTAATAAAGTGCTACTGATTTCCCCCAGCTACATATCTAAGTGAGACCCTATTTTTGCATGAAAACAATCTATCAATATAGATTGCATGAAGAACTATGGGGACTTCTTTTAAGCCAGATATGAAAGAGACTTGCAAAGTGATAACATTCTACTCACTTTTTGCTGGCTTTGGAAAATAGGAACTTTTCGTATGTTATTTATGTTATCGAGTAATGGACATAATGAAACATGTCTCAGTTTGGATTTCCAATATCAGAATGCATCAGCAGATATAACCTACAGAAACAAGACCTCTGTGGAATTGTCAACAGAACAGCTGAAGGGGTCTGGAGACTGAGAAGTTTAAGTGCTTTTGTTTCAGGACATTTTCTTTCTTTCTTTCTTTTTTTTTTTTTTTTGTGGGTACCAGGGCTCGACCTCAGGACCTCGAGCGCCAGCAGGTGTCCATGCCGCTGAGCAATATCACTGGCCCTTTTTTCGTATGTGGGTACCAGGAATCGAACTCAGGACCTTGCGCTTGCCAGGCAGGTGCTTCTGCCACTGAGCTATCTCACTGGCCCCCTCAGGACATTTTCTTAAATACTGGTTCTTATAGAAGCCAAACAGAATTTTAAAGAGTAAGTGAGAAGAGACTGGCCATAAGAAATAACAAAGCAAAACCAAACAAATGGCAAAGCACACATTTAGTGTGGGAGGAGAACCTAGCACTTGACCCCTAGGAGCTGCTCTATGCACTGGTGATGCACACCCACTGTTACAAAGCTTTTGCTGTGTCTAAAGAAGTGGGAAATCCAGAACCTTCTGTGAACTGTTTTAATATTGACAATTGATTTGGTTAACAATAAGATAAGTCAAGACTTTGTGCAAGTCAAATAAAACATTCACAGAAGCAGTACTGGACTCTAAGCCTTTCATTTGTGGGCACTCCACAGGATCGACAGGGGCAGTGGTGAATTCACGACGAGAGCTTTGGCAGGGACTCTTCGTGGAAGACTGCATCTGCTATCTTATCTTATGTCTCAGTCAAATAAAGAGATTACTTTAGAAATCCATTATGTAAGTGACTTGACATTTGTGGGTTAAGACAAAGCAAAGGCACATCATTCATTTATGAGGAGTCTGAATCATTATCCCAAGCGTGCTCTAGGAATTCCACTATGCATGCTGGGATTTAAAAGTCTTCAGTATTCCCTCGCCTAATGACAAAGCGGTACTGTAGAACTTCTCTTGCTTTTTCTGGTGTTATTCCAAATGATTCATACTTCTATAGAGAACTACATAGTATGGAATAGGTTATGACATTATCAACTGTCTTATTTATGTACTAAAGAATTATTTAGATTTAAAAAGGAGAACAGAAAAGTAATCATTCTAAATGTAAATTATCATTACAATAAAATTAGTAGGCTAGCAATTATTTCATTCATAAATCTTTAAGGAATAAAATTTAGCTTTTTGATATAAAATGTCAATTTTTTATATTGTGTATTGACTAAACCTGTAGCAGAAAATGCCCCCCCCAGCCAGTATACTTAGGTTTCTGTTAGTTGCCCCGGTAACAGTTCCTGTTACTTCTGTCTCTTAGAAACGGCTGGTCACTGTGATACACAGCTTGTCACTATGGTGCATATTGTAAGAACCAATCAAAGACAGCCAAGTACTTTGCTTCTGTATTCTTCCTGCTTGCAAACTCCATATAAGCCCTAGACCACTGGAGATCAGGCCTTGATATTTTGGGAATGATCCTGGTCAGTGCCCATCAACGTAAATAAATCTGCCTCCAGATCCTGGGTGTTGTTTCGGTGTTTCTGTTTTCCATTGCATCTAATGCATTGGCTAGGAAGAATGACCATGTTAACCTCTTTGTTCACCAGTCATGGCCCTCTCAGATGGAGCAAGGACCTCTCCAGGTCCCAACGGGAATGTGTGCCCTTGAGATTTCTTGAGTTCTCTCCGAGGTCTAGAGGAGGTTTCTTAGCTCCCCGTCCAAGCAGCTCACATTGGACCCAAAAGGGAGGAGGATGCAGTCTGCCTGACTGCTTGCCTGCCTGCCTGCCAGCCAGATTCTGGTAAGACCCCCAGGTCACCCAGTTAGTCTGTCTGTCAGTCCTGCTCAGCTTCAGCAGAAGGAGAGCCTGATCAACTCTTGTTAGCCAGGGCCACTCTCAAGAGAAACGGGTTGGAATGTTTAACTTCTGAATGTCTACTGAATGATTGTGTGTTTGTAATGGATGGCAAAAGCAATAAGCCATTCCATCTGTGCTCCATGGTGAGGAGTTGGACTTCCCTCTCCAAAATACAGAGCTTGATTGGGCCCCAACCTGCAGTTCTGTGGATGTGTCTAATAAGGACAAAATGGAGAACCTACTGATGCTTCTCCTTAGTCCAGACAGTCCCAGCATTGCCAAGAGGCAAGTGGCCAGGTGGGCATCTGAATGGTCTCTCTCTCTGAGGGGCACCCACCTTTTGTCTGTTGCACCGTTGTTCAAGGGTACACAACATACATGAAGGGAGTCAGAAATGGGAACTAATTAGTCAAGACCACGGTTGGTCCTTGATTGCAGGCCTAAGAATTTTAAAAAGGGCTTTTCTGGTGATTATAGAGTTAAAATGAAATCAAACTGCTTCACTCAAGCCTGAAAAAGACCTGAGAATTCTGCCTTGGCAGACAGCTCCTTAGCTCTCACCAGGCCAGCTCTCCAGCTGGCAAAAAGAAACAAAGCAACCCAGTCAAGTGCTTCTCATAGTCATCAAAGGGTGGGGGGGCAAAAGGCCCATCAACATGTTAAAGTTACTACTCTTACCCAGAGGCCTGATAAAGCCCTTCAGACTTTTATGAGAGACTCTGTGAAGCCTACAGTGTCTACACCACTTTGACCTTAAGGCCCCAGAAGATTTACAGATGGTAGACGCAGCCTTCATTGCACAAAAAGCACCTGGTATCTGCAAGAAAATCCAATCTGATATATGACCATACCCTCTGGCCAAAAACCAATATGCAAGTTATAAGGGCTATGGACACTATAAAATAAATGCCCCTTCAGATTAAAAGATAAGGACTCTCAAAAGCTTCAACCTGGATCAAATGACAACCCTTTCATCAGTCTGAAGGGCTCAGACTAGGCCATACTGGACTCCTTTCTTCAGCTGGGCCACTGGGAGCCCACAGTCCACATCCATATTGGGGTCAACCTATGACTTTCCTGGTAGACAATGGAACAGAACTCTCTGCTTTCAAAATCCCTCTTTTAGAAAAAGGTTACCATCACTGGGGCAACTGGTACTCTTGCCTCTCACCCCTTCTGCCAGGTACAGACTTGCAGCCTCTGAGGACATCTCACCAAACATGAGTTCCGGTATATGCCTGAATGCCCCATATCACTTCTGGGAAGAGACCTCCTCTTCTGATTGGCATTGAACCAGTCAGCCTCCCCTTGTTTAACCCTGCATCAGACCAAGACAGATAACTGCAATCCTGAAATTCTGAAAACTCTCCACCTAGTGGTATGAGCCAAAGACTCTCCCCCAGGCCTGGCCATCAACTGTGCTCCCATATCCTATGTCACAGGAAGCACAAAGAGGTATCCAGCCACACATCAGCCACCTGAAGAAGTTTGGGATCCTGATAGACTGTTAATCACCTTGAAACATTCCTCTTCTCCTGGTAAAATTGCCCAATGGTGATTACCAGCCAGTGCAAGTGCTCCATGCCATCAACAACACAGCTATCACCTTGGACTCTGCAGTTCCTAACCTATACACATTTCTTGGACTGCTAAGATCCTGAGACAGGACAAAAAGGGTCAGCTCACTTGGACTCAATTGCCAGAAGGGTTTGGGGACTCTTTTATTTTGGGGGAGGCTATAGCAAGAGATTTGGCCAAGCCACCAGCACCTTTGCTCTGAGACAGCTTTTTCCTCTGTCCCTTCCAGCTCCACAACTATACGTCCTGCTTGCCCTCATGGTCCCCTGAGAAAAGAATGACAATGGATAGCAACCATACATCCAGAGGCTTCAAAAATTGCAAAATGTTTAGACTCTCAAATTGCTAAAATACACCTGTCCTGCCTGTAAAGCCAGTTCAGGATCTCCAAGCTGTCAATGCCACACGGTTGCCCTCTATCCTGCAGTCACCCACAGCCTGCTGGTACACATGCCTGGACCTCAAGAAGGCCTTCTTCTCCCTTCGATTGGCTCCTGTCAACCAGCCCCTCTTTGCCTTTAAATGAAAAGACCCCAGTTCTGAAGACCCCAGTTGGAAGGTTAACTGACCTGGACTCAACCTCCCAGAAGTTCAAAAACTTGTTTACCTCACTAGTTTCCCAGCACAAAATATCACTGCACTTCTAACTAATGACACCCAAGCTGCCTGCTGGGTGTCCTGTGCATTGTAGGATGTAGGTCAGCAGCCCTGGTATTTAACCAGTAGATGACAGCGACAAATGTTTTATAACCCCTGCATTGTGACAATCAAAAATGTCTCCAGACACTGCCAAATATCCTCTGGTAGACGAACATGATGAGTGGTTGAGCGAGAACCATTGTTCTAGGGCCTTATCATTTATTGTAAATACTTTGGCTTTTTATGGGAGTGAAATGAAAAATCACTAAGTGTTTAGAAGCAGAAGCGCATGATCTGAATAAAGTTTAAATGTGATCGCTCTGGCTGGAGTGTTGAGGGGAGCAAGTTCTACATCAAGGAGATCAGTGAGTGGGTAAGGAAAAATAGAGTCCTGGATCACATGATAGCAGGAAATGTGGAGAGAAGTGTTCTCAAGCTGGATGGATATCTCTGAAGATGGAGTGAACAAGAGCTGCTGACAGGTTATAGGTGAGGTGTGAGGGTGAGCTGAGACAAGGCTGCTTCTAAGTCTTTTGAAGTTGAGATGAAAAAAGCACAAGTAGCAAATATGAAGAGGAAGGTACTGGACCATATTGAAGACTTCAAGATGACTATTAGAAATTTACACTGATCTGTTGAAAAGGTAATCAGGTGTACAAGACTGAAATTCACAGAAGATCATGAGGATATCATAGTTTGGATATTGACTATGACCTCAGGACTCAAAGACTTGGTTTCCAGGCTGTGGTGCTATTAAGAGGTGGTTAATCCTAAGAGCCAGGGCCTAGGGGTTGTCCTTGGCCACTGTGGGAGTGTCTTTGAAGGGACACCAGACCCTTCCCCTTCTCGAATTCATGTCCTGGTCATGAGGTGAGTGCTTTACTTCTGCCACATGCTCTCCACTATGATGTGCTATCTCCTATCAGGTCCCAAAGCAACAGGACCAATAGATCATGGAATAGAACCTTCAAACCTGTGAGCTGAAAATAAACCTTTTGTCTTTAGATGTTAATTATTTCAAGTATTTGTTATAATGATGGAGAGCTGACACAGAGAAAAATATGAATTTGAAAGTAATCAACATAAAGTCGTAAGACTGGGTGAAGAGGGAAAGTATAGATGGTACAAAGAAGAGTACCAAGGAATGAGCTCTGGGTTAGTTTGAGAGGCATTATAGATTGTGTAGAACAGAGAGAAGTCATCTCTTTAATTACTAGAACAGAATAGAAAAGAAGATTGATATTTTGAAACCATTATTTGCATGTAAATTGCTTTTCTTCATCAAAGTTTGAGTTTTAACATGATATAGAGATGAGGTTGCAACCTCTTCCAAAGCAAGTAGAGGAAAGCTGTTAATTTAATTATAGTATTAATTTTCAGACTGCCAGAGAATAAAGAAGTTATTTTCCTATCTTTATTTCTGTTTTCCAGCAGTTTCATTTCCCTCCCCAATTTGGTACCCTGGAACTGTTACATATAAAGTGAAATAATGAGAAAGCATTTTGTTAAAAAAACAAAAATAGACATTACAAAAATATTTTAATTAAAATCACATCCAGTAAAAAAGCAACAGAACTATTTTTATTTTCTTTTAAGAAGAAAGAAAGAGCAGAGCATCTTAAGAGATATGTTCAAATACCCTGCACCGATACCTATTGTCGAACCCCATGTTACCGTCAGGATCTTGGACACCCAAGGCAAGTTGGTAATAATACAAATTTATGCCCCATCAGATGATAGCATGAGCATTCTTATGGGAAGGATTACTGAGCTTTACAGCTCTAGATTTTATAATGATAAAATTTTCATTAGTAATTTCTATAGACCATTGTATTAATCTTTCAAAGGTAATGTTAGCCATTGGATTAATTTGTTTTCTATTTTCTCTACAGCAAATACTTTTCAGAACATCAGATGAATATGGATTATGGTAGAAAATAAAAGTTAAAAGGATAAAAGAAACAAACCCGAAGGGAATGATTGTAATTTAGCATACGTTGCACGGAAAAATATATTATTTATTTATTTACTTTAGTTTTTAACTCTGTTATTATTATTCTTGTTATTGGTTGAAGCTGGGAATCAAATCCAGGGACTAGTGTATGCTAGGGAAGGGTTCTACCACTGAGCTCCTCCCCCAAACAATATTTTTTTTAAGAAAGGATTTCATTTAATTAGAGCACTATGGCAATCAAATGTTTTGGTTCTTAGAGTTTTTATACTCAAGGACTACTCTGAACTTTGTAGGGTACTAGCTGCAACCTGGCAAAATTAAGAGATTTTTGAGGTCTAATAAGTGGACTGTGGCTTATAATGAATGAAGAATATGGGGGTATCTGGCCCCCAGGACTACTAATCAGATGAATTACTGATTAGTTGGATTTTGATCTTTGGTTGTTTGAAAACTTTCCTGTTTTAGTGTAGGAAAAAAGCCACCTTCCTTTAAAATTTGCATATTTGATACTAAATATTATACAGATAAATAGACTCACTAAAACAAAATGAAGACCATACTAATTGTACAAAATACAATTTTGCAGTGGTAAATTTTTTAGAAAGTAAAGAATATGATTATTTAATGAAAGGTATCTTGTTTTAAAAGGAATGAAAAGTAGAATCTATAAGAATAATCTATGATTAACATTTAAAAATTTTTGTTTCATTTAATGGTTATGTGAAAAGACCTTGCTCTCCTCTTAAAGTGTTCTTTTCACTCAACACTTTATATAAGATAAATATATGTCTAAAATATCACAGAAATATATGAAGATGAGTTTCTTAGTTATCTCCATTTTAAAATGCACTTTCAATAGGAATGCTTTAAGCGCATTACTTAGTATAGTATAATTTTTCAATGTACACATATTCTCTGGGAAACCTGAAAAATACATATTTGTTCAGGATTATAGAAATTAATTTGCTAGACCATGAAAAAATAGTTAATGCCTCACAGTACAACTATATGTACTGTTTGGGATCATATTTTTTGCAGGATGGGAATCCATTGAACTCTAGGAAAAACATTTACTTGTATGTTTATAGACCTGAATCATTTGTACGACTATCAGTTTTCTGCAGAAATGCAAAATTGCCTATTTATTAGACAAAGAATATTTCTATATGATAAAATAATTCCCCAAGGTATCTTTGGACAACGTCTAGCATTTGATGGAAAGTATGCCTAGTAATTATTTTCCCTATTTCCTAGTTTTGAACTTTTCTGGATTCCTTTGCCTTTGTACCCATCCCTTTCTATTATTCCTTAGTTGATTTCTGGAACTATAATTTCTTCTCTCTTTAACTTCATTCCTAAACTTTATTCCAGCTTTACATTTGTATATTCAAATATATCAATGTATTTTACAGAACAAAAGAAGCTTCTGTTTAATTTGAAAGCAGTTGGATATTAAAAATAATTCTCTTCTATCCATTTCATAAGCCTTAAAAATGTCCACAGATTTTTGGGAAATTTTCAGGTGATCCCTGGCCAGAGTTCCTGACTTCTATCTCCCTCCATACCTTAAATCTTTGTTCTGTCTGCTGCTCTAATGCTTGCTTCTGAGCAGAGAAATTCAAACTTTTTTAGTTAGTTAACAGTGTAGTGCCATTTAAAATGATGGTGAAGACCTTTGCATTATTGCCTTGCAGTGAGGACTAGTCACTTGGTTTGCTCTAGAATGTTAGTCCTTTTGGAAAAGTTACTTGACTCAGTTCTAAACTACAAAGACCACTGTTTATTAAAATATAGAAAGTTGAGGTGTGCTGCGTGACTGTGCCCACTCTCCATAAAGAATGCAGTCATTATGTAATGCAAACATGTAAGAGTAAAAAAAAAAAAAACAAAAAAAATATGAGTTTGGTTTTGCAACAACTTCATATTAATTAGTAATACTTAGTTTCTGTTAGGTTTAAGGTGTTAGTTGATGCATACTATGGAAAGGCTATAAAGGCCAATCATGTTTATTGATTTTAGTCAATTAGAAACTTCTTTCTCTCTCTTTCCTACCCTCCCTCTGTCTAATATTCCTTTTCTTGACAGCCACAGGGCTAGGCCTTGATTTATAATTACAAACCAAAAAGAAATCCTGTCTGTTTTCACATAACCTTCTGGGAGTAAGGACAGATACAATTAAAATGGAATTATAACAAGGAAAATACTACTCCTATAACAGGAAATATCAAGGGTGTTGTACTAGTTATCTATTGTTATGCAACAAATTACCTCAAAATTAACTGGCTTGTTTTTATTGTTGTTTTATTTTGTTTTGTTGTTGTTTTATTATTATTTTTTTTCCAGGCAAGGCCTGGCTAGGTAATTCAGGCTGGCCTTGAACTCACTATGTAGCCCAGGCTGGCCTCAAACTCATGGTGCTCCTGCTGCCTCACCCTCCTGAGTGCTGGGATTACTGGAATGCACCACTATGCCCAGCAAAATGTACTGACTTTAAATAAGTACTTATATCTCAAGTTTGTGTATATCAGAATTAAGAGTGACCTCAGGTATGTGATTCTGACTGTGTTTCTCTGAAGTTTGCCTTCCAAATGTTGAACAGGGCTGGAGTCATTTTAAGGCTTAAATGAGTCTGGAAGATCCATATCCATGATGGTTCATTAAAACGTGTGGCAAGTTGGCATTGGCTGTTGACAAGAGTCCCCAAAGGTCATAGCCTCTAGAAGACTACTTGAGACTCCTTACCATATGGGGTGTGGTTTTAAGTGATTTAAGAGTGATTTAAGGAAGAGCAAAGGGGAAACATTAATGACTTTTATCATGTACCTTAAGTACTGCACACCATCAGTTAATAAAGTATCCTATCGGTTGCATAGATCAGCCTTACTTAATATGGGTTTGTAGAAGGAATACACAACAGCATAACCATGCAAGATGTTGGAGCACTAGTGGCTCCTTGGAAGTGGGCAGCACAGATACCCAGCACAATCTGGTTAGAGAGACAGAGAATGATTTAAAAGTTAATGGAAATGAGATTCAGATTGTAAAAGATGAAAAAATTAGGAATATATTTGTGGTTTGATTTTAATAATTCAGATTGATTATATAGACAAATATTTTTGCTTAAGAGCTGAATGAAAGCTCTATAGAATATTGTTATATTTTTTAAATCATAGTGCTTGGCAACTCTAAAGTTACTGATACCAGAATGTTCGAGAGACCTGGCAATGACTTTTGAACTGCTGACCTCCAAATAATATGAATCTAAATCTGTATTCATTCTTCTTTCTTATTTTCAAAGAAAATGTGTCCCACCCCTTTCCCTTCATAATCTATCAAATTTTGCCTTTTCCCCTTAAATTATTTTCCTTTTATTTCAAATGTAATAGGTATATTCACCATGGAACTAGCATTTGAATAATAATTGACAAATGTGTAATGTTAAGAATCACTCACTCTCACCTGTGCCATTTAATACTGGATAAGAATTTCTAGCTGGTGAATTAAAAAAAGAAAGGAGATATATATAATGTATGGATTGAAAAAGAAGAAATTAAGGTGTTATTATTTACAGATAATATGATTTGCATAGATAAAACAAAAATGTATAGTACAATTTACTAAATAAGTTTAGGAAGGTTTATTGGAGTTAGTTGGTAAATTAATTCAATGAAGATTTTAAAAAAGAACATTGATAAACCAAGTCTAAAACACATATGCAAAGTACCAAAAAATGTCCTAGATAAACTTGATAAAGAACAAGATGGAAGGGTGTCTTATACTTTATAGCAAGAATTATTGCAAGTCTATAATTAGGGCAATATGGTGTTAACACAAAATGGACAAATTAGATGGGTGAAATAAGGAATCTGAGAAATATGAATGCTTTATGTAATGCAGCATAACGGAGCATTAGCATCTTGGTAATAATGGTTTTGAGCAACTCTATATTTAAAAATATTTAGAAAACCCTCCTACCTACCTTATTTCACATAATGTAAAATAATTTCAGATAGATTATAAATCTAATGTCAAAATAAACATAATAAATGTTTAGAAAATATTATATATTATTGTGTTTTATAGTACTACAATGAAAATAAGCAAAAAATCTGTTATTTGTTACTATGGTTTGAACATGTCTCCCAGTTTTCATGTGTTGGAAAGTTAATCCCCAAATATGTATGTTAATGGCATTTGAAGGTGGGCAAATGTTTGGGTCATGAGTTCTCTTCCCTCATTAATAGACTGGCACATTCATGGATTAATGGGTTAGTGGATATATTAGTCAACTTTCCATCACTATAATGAAATAACTAAGGTGATTAGCTTACACACAAAAAAGGCTTTATTTTGGCTTATTGTGCTGGAGGGTTTAGTCTAAGACTTTGGTTTAGCTCTCTGACAAGAGAAGCGTACCACGGAGGGAGCACATTGTGGAGGAAACTGCTTACCTTGTGATCCGGGAAGGGACTGGGGTCCCACAACACCTTGCAAGACACACTCCCAATGAACTAAGGACCTCCCATAAGGTCCCACTTTCTGAACGTCCACATTAGCTCCAATTGCTCCACACGGAGGCTCAAACTTTTTCCAGAGGGGCCTCTGTGCAACACTACTAATATAAAAACCATAAAAAGAATTAATTTTGAAAGAGTAGCTTTGTTAGAAGCAAGGTCTATCGAGCATGATTTCTCTTTCTGCCATGTGAATTCCCCCACCACCTATGATGCAGAGCAAGGCCTTCACCAAAGGCTGAACAGATACTTTTGGACTTCTCAGCCTCTACAACTATGAGCTAAGTAAAACTCTTTTTTTTATAAATTAATTTAATCTCAGGTATTTTGTTATAGTAACAAAAAATCCTTAGCCCACTTACACATATTTACTAACGTACAAGTAATGGGAAAATTGGAATTGTGGATCTCAAATACCCTAAATGCCATGTTTCTTTCTATTACTCTGCTTGCTAACTCTGTTTTATTTCATTTTATGCATAAGATCTCTCCATTGATGACATAAAGTGGGAGGGTCTCAGTTCTTCTCTTGTTCTTCAAGGTGGCAATGTCCATCACTGAGGTTTAGAATGAAAACTGAAAAATAACTTTTTGTTTAAAACATAAATTATGTGTGAGAATAATATAGTGAATCATAATGGTCAATGAACTGCTTCGGGTAATTTTTAATACCTCATACTTGTTCTTCCAAGAATATAATAAAATATACTGTACATTTAACATCTAATATGTGCTCTGCTTTTTACATACCTTATTACTACACTTTACAACAAACTTAAACTATTCTGCTTTTGTTTCTCTTTGAAGAAGAGGGAAAATATCCATGTGGCAAAATTATGATTAGAATCCAGATTTATATTGATGCCAAAAATGGTTTTTTTCAATACACCAAATTATACCAAATAAACAAATTTCAATAGAAGTTTTGCTATGTCAAATAATAGGTAATAACTATCATATCAGCAAAGGTCACTAGATAGTTACTTATGGAATAAAATAAAACTAAATTTGGAAAAATTAAGATTGATATGTTATTTTAACTTGAGACAATGTTTTGCACATACTAAATTTAGAGTTAGATTGCACATAAATTATCAGTGACAAATGGTAAACACAGAAATATTAAAAACAGCATACATTGTGTTCCCTGTGACTAACGCAGTATTATTTACAGTTCGGTTGCTGCGGTGATGATCTCAAACATTCATCTTCATCCAGAAATCCAGCAGAGATTTTTCTAGCAGTATAAATAAATTCCAAATTAAAAATTTTATTTTAAGAATCACTTAATTTTTGTGAATACAGAGAACACTCAATTTTGTATAATTCTATTACATTACATTATTGGAGTAGTAAATTAAAAGAGATATTAAAATCTGTAGTTTTTAAAGATTAGATTTGGAAGACAAGAGTGTTTTCCTCTTGATAGGCAATGGGTTTTGCATTTTTCTGCAGTGAAGCAGTGTAATTCTGCTAAGGCTGGGAGATTTATGTGCTTTCACAGAGTTTAGAACACAGTTGTAACCAGCAACATTTTGTTGAATTTTTTAGTATGAATTCCAAATACAAAAAAAATTTATTGAGAAAATCAGATTTCAGAAAGTTACTTAATACAGAAAAAAGTGAATAGAAATGGAATTAAATGAGTTAGACCTAAAAGATTGGTTTCCTTGCTGCGTGAATTATTCAGCCTTTTGGAGGAACAGTTTCTTCTTGCATGATGTCAAGGATTTATCTTTATGAGGTCACAGCTCCTATTTATATCCATATAGATATTTCATGTGGAAACTTCTCATTGAAAATCGAAGCTTTATGATATATAAAGCCCAAGGTTGTTGTCAAGTTAAATAACTTTCCATCCATTGCTACTGTCTTAATTTCTCTGTACTGGTTTGCTAGCTAGTTCATTTGATTATGGCATCCATATCCAACTGAATGATTAATTTGACGTTTTTTGTTTTTTTTTTTTTTTTGCTTTTTATGTTTCTTACTATTTGGAATAATTATACATAGTATTTGTTTACTTGCATAGAAGGTAAATAAATTTTTCTTTGTTTTCTTTTTTGCCTATCATCTACTTGAAGACATAGGTGTAGGCCAAGACTTAATGAACAAAACCCTGATGGCATGGGGAATACTACAAGGAATCAACAACTGGGATCTCATCTTATTAATTGCCTTTGCCCTTGTTGATGCTCAATTTTTCTTTGTACAAATTGTTGTCAGTATCTGGAACTTTTTAACGGATCAGCAATAATGTATGTATATTACCCAGTAATAGGTTATCTAGTAATTGTTCCCAAGTGTTTATGGTGGATGGTTTAATTACTAAGGTTGTGAAACATTTTTACTGTGTGTGAAGGTAGCCTTTATTTCTGTTTAAGAAGTAACCACAACCATGGCAGTTATCTGGTTGTACCTGGTAAAATAATTCAGCATTACTTAGTTATTACCCTAGTTTTAATTGTCTGACAGAGGAGTCTTGGTGTAAGAATCTTCTTGTTCATTTGTTTGTTTGTTTTGAGACAGGGTCTCTATGCATTCTAGACCTGCCTTGAACTTCATATTTAGCTGGGGCTGTCCTTGAACTTGTGACAATCCTCCTGCCTCGCCCTCATAAGTGCTGGGATTACTGGTAGTGTGCCACCACACTTATCCCTGATCTTATATTCTTTTTTTTTATTTTTTATTTTTTTTATTTTTTGGTGGGTACCGGGGGTCGACCTCAGGACCTCGCGCGCCAACAGGCACCCGTGCCACTGAGCGATATCACCGGCCCCTTTTTCGTATGTGGGTTCCGGGAGTCGAACTCGGGCCCTCGCGCTTGCAAGGCAGGCGCTTACGCCGCTGAGCCATCTCACCGGCCCTGATCTTATATTCTTAAGAAAGTTACCTTGAAGACTTACCTTCTTCTATTTAATCTATAGATATAGTTGACTTTTCCAACCTTCCAAAGCCCCAAGTTCCTACACTGTCAACATCTATTACAGTTGGCAGCAAAAATCACTCAATAGAGGTGTTTTACACATCACATGTTTGCCTAGTGGCTAATTCTTGCTTGACTTCATTTCATTCCTTCAGTATCTTGTTAAAAGCAGCAAGAGTAGTGAAAATAAATAAATTCTCTCGAATTTTCCAAGTTTCTCCTAGATCCTGAGAATCAGGAAAGAATTACTTTTCCAAATTTTGGTGGATAAATATTGTACACCAAATGGTTTTCTATGCCATAATAAGGTCCATCAGCCTGCATTAGTTGTTCCAGATTGCTTGTTCTTGAATTCTCATATGAGTGCTTGTATTAGTCAGTCTTCCTGTCACGAAGACAAAATCCCTAACACCCACAGCTTAGAGGAGGAAAGAGTTAGTTTTAGCTCACAGTTCCAGAAGTTTCCACAGTCTACCGGCTGAGAGGCAGAAATGTTGTGGCAGAAGAGGGGCATGGTGAAAGGAAGCTGCTCACTTCATGAGGCCCAGAAGAAGAGCACAGGGGAAGAGGCCAGCGAAAGCTACAGCCCCAAATCCTATGCCCCATCCTCCAACTGGGCTTGGGCTCCCAACAATTCCGCTATGAACATAAGTGGATGAATACACTAATGAATGTGGCACCCCACAACCCAATCACTTCTCCAGAAGTTTCTTTTTTTCCCCCGAGAGTCTTTTTGTGGGTCAAGTTGCTATTTGAGATTAATTAGCACAGTGCTACCTAAATTTTATATTTGTTGTATTCCACTTCGAGATACCAAGTTTTTTATTCACTAGGATATGACTAAAAGGTACACAGGGCCCAATGAGAGTACAGGCTGGCCAAGCAGGGTGGATAGATGGATCTCTACCACAAAATCATAAGGGGACCCGGGTTCTTCCTGCACTATTGTGCTGTTATCCTCTGTTCTATTTAAAACGTATATGGAATCCAAGTGATCTGGCCAGCGGACAATGGTAAATGCTCAAAGTTCCCATTGTAGGTAATGATAGAAATAAATACTAAGTATACCTGCATATTATGACTTATTACTTATATGTTTAGCCCACTATAGTGAATATTTAGCAAATTGATCATTCCTTTGGGTAAAGGATCTAGTTTCTCTCAGCTGGTCTTTGCCTAATTTAGAAATTATTTATTGCAGGTTGGACAATATATGTAAGAACATTCTATGGATATTGTGCTGGGCTGTAGGATCTATCTTGATTTTGCCACTGTTTATAATATTTGGGGCTTCCGAGAAGGATGGTGTCAGTAGTAAAGGGAGAAGCCAAAGTCAGAAGAAAAAAGGATGAAAACAGAAGAGTCTTGTGAAGAAAATGAGCAAAGATGTAGTCCAGCTGTTTGCTTATTTTCCTCCTAAATGTCTTTTTGTGGCATCCTCAATCCAGTAGATTGTTTACCGTTAGTAGAAATGTTTATTTAAGTAAAAGGTAAAGAAAATAGTAACTACATAATAAAATGACATAGTAATATTCGTGTGGGATTTCCATGATACAATTTTGCCTCAGAAAATGAAGCTTGACTTTTGTTAGAATGGTTTGGAAAAAAAGTGCATTTGTGGTAATAAATTCTGAAAGAAAATCCTCTTTCAGATAAATAAGTGCTTCCTACAAGAATGGCATGGAAGGCCACCCACTGTGCTGTAATCTCAGCTGATGAGACTACAATCGCCCAAACTTCCTCTGAAGAAAAAGAGAGGAAGGGCTTTATTAGGCTTAATCAGAGATTTCCATGGCATTGGCCAGGCAACATTATGAGTCTTTTCTGAAACATAAAGGACAGATGGAAATGATCTATGTTTATCCATGCAACTATGCTGTGAGCATCTTTGTAAGATGTAAATCTCTTCTAATACAAGCAAATAAATAGCTAGTGCTCTCTATAATTATGCTGAAATAAAGACACAGACCAAGTAAGCCTGAGAGAAAAGAATCCATCTGGAATCAAATAATTACATGCAGTGTGGATGCAGAATTTAATTAAAAATTTAAATGAGCATTTTATTTTTAATAACTAAAATGTAATTCTAAAGGAAATTTTAGACAACCCTCATATTTCATTGAAATTATAACTCTCCCATCTCTGCATTTTAAAAGGCTGCATTATTAAATATTATAATCATATCTTGGTCACCTTAAGTGTCAAGTGAATTATTTAGAGAAGTTATCTAAGACTTTTTGTGAATCATCCAAGTCTTTTTTGTGGCTTCAGTTCTTTTTCTCTTTGGAATAGAAATAACATATACTAGATTTTGGCATGATACTTAAAGAAACAAAGTAATATGTAAACCAAATGATTTCAATTTTTATATAGACTACATTTGAAGAAAATTTTGATGGATAGAAAACGTGAGAAGATGATACAGAAGGTTCCTACATACTGTGTCACAAATTTTCTCTTTATATTAATATCTTGCCTTACTGTGGTATATTGTTACCATTAAAAAATAATAAATTAATACAATAGTAATCATCAAAGTTAACAGTTACTCAGGTTTCCTTGTTCACTATAATCTACCTGAAAAAGTCTCTGTACATAGCCAACATTTAAGGAGTAAGAAGCCTATGTTTTCCATTCTATAGGACAGAATATCTAAGTAAAATATGTGGCACTTTTCTGTATGGGAGAGTTGTGTCTTCTGCCTAACTTGTTACTGCAGTCAATAATTTATTTATATCAATCTGGTCTCGGGTATTTGTTTTATATTTTGGGTTATAATGCAACACTGCTTGATTTATTTTGTTGTTCAATTTGGTCCAGCTTTAACCATTGGTGGATTTTGCATTTGTTGGCCCCTATGCCCATTGATTTAGGTCCTCAATATACTGTATTTCATGTTATTTTGGTTTAAGTGTTGATGTTTTGGAGTACTTCCTTACTTTCTGGCATCACAAAATACTGTACTAGTTGAAAAATTAGTCATTTATCCAAGGAAATCTTTCTTTCTTTCTTTCTTTCTTTCTTTCTTTCTTTCTTTCTTTCTTTCTTTCTTTCTTTCTTTACTTGCTTACTTATTTATTAAGAAAGGCATTACGAACCAAGATCAGGGTGCTAAATGTGCTCAGTTATTTGGATGTTGTTTCTTTTAGGTCCTCTCAGGCAACTGAGCAATGAAACACATATCTTTATGTAAACATCTTTTATTGTATTCTATTAAACATAAATTGAGACTTCTGGGAAGATGGTGGAATGGTGAGCAGTAGTGAAACAGCTTCTCTGATATTTGGAATCCAGATGCTGGAATATAGCAACATGAGGAAGAGAAGAAGGAGGGAAGTGGGTCCCTGGGACCCAGCAAGGATTTGAAGCGAGAATTAGAGCCCACAGGGAGAGAGAAGAGAGGGACTCGTGGAGGAGGGTGGTGGCAGGTGATGCTTTCTGCAGGGCTCTGGCTCTTGGCATGGGAGGGGTGGCTTGAATCTGCAGAGACACAGTGACTACTGGTGACCCCAGAGGCCTCCACAGAGAAATGCACCAGTGGAGTAGAGCAGTGGACATGTGGACTGCAGTGGTTGGTGAGTTATTTGGGTTCAGACACCCCCCAGGAGAGGGTGATTGGGTGGTAGCCACTTTGGAGAGGGGCCAACAGAAGTAAAAATTCAGAGCAACTGTGGGTCGGCCCTATCCAGTAGCTCCAAGTGTCAGGTGGAGGTGGAACAAAATTTGGGTCGGCAGGAGGTCGGTCAGGAGGCTGAGTCCAAGACAACAGGGAGCTGAGTCCAAACCTACAGGGAGCTGAGTTCAAGCCGGAAAAAGTCACTTAGAGTGTTGTGTGCTGAAAACTTTGGGTCTGAGTCTCACAGCCAGAAACCAGAAGCAGCCTGAACTTCAGTGGAAGTCAGGTTCAGGTTTGCTGGATTTGTCCATCACAACCATAATTCTCCTGCTACCTTGTTGGTATCAATCAACATGGATCTGCGCTCTGTCTGCCCCCTCTGTCAACCAGTGACAGTAGAAACACACCCTGAAGGGAACATTTTTTTCTGTTTTTCTTCCTTTCTTTGCTTTTGAATTTTTTTCTATTTTTCTCTTTTTCTTGATTTCTTGTTCTTCTTTTTATATGAGTCAGAATATTGTTCCTAGGTTTTTGTTTGTTTTGTTCTGTTTTTGTTTTTGCTTCTGTTTCTTTCTTCTTTCTTTGCCTTCTGTCTTCTTCACCAATTCCCAAAGGTTTGAGTAATCTTCCTTTGTCTTCCAGCCTTGCTTCTACGCCCTTTCTCTTCTTCTACTTCTCTTTTTCCCCTAGTCCTTTTAAATTTTCCTCCCTGAGGCTAAAATTGCCATATTGAGGAGATATTTAATTTACACAACTTTCTGGTTTATTTTAGATTTGGTTATATAACTACAAATCCTGTTCATATGGTTAAAGGTGGTAAATTGATGGTTCCCTCAGTTTGTCATTTTCTAGGGTGTGTTTGATACTATTGTTATTACTGATTGTACTAGTTCAGCCAAGTGACATAATTCTTCTAATCAGTTTTTCTTCTTTGTATGCAAAGACTGAGATTGCTTGAGGGTCATAAATAATACTAAAGGCCAGTGCCAAAGAACCAGGGGCCAGGCCAAATAGGCAGCAACTTCTCATTACTAATAAACTGGGGAGGTAGGATCTTGCAACAGACTCAAAACCAAACAGCAAGGTATACCTGGAGGACATCTCTCAGAAGTAATCATTTCCTAAGGGTTCACAATACTAGTAATAAAGATACCTAGCATAAACAATTTACAAGCATCAATGCAAGGATTAAACTGAAACAAAAATGAGAAGACATGGAAGCAAGATGCAACCCCAGACTTCCACCTCACTAATGGCAAACCCAGGGGGTAATGAGGTCGAAAAAATTTGAAAGTCACCCACCTGGACTCTGTAAAGTGGTAGCAGCAGGAGTAACAAAGCAAATGGATGAAGCTCTAGAAAAAAATCAAATCAGAAATAATTTCTCAGATAACTTCAGATATGATGGCCATAATGAAATACATGCTTAGCAACTCTAGAGCAGATACAGTTTAAAAAAAAAATAGAGGAGCTTAGGAAAACGATGAAAAACAAGAATTCCCAAAATAGGAAAGAAATGAAACCCATGAAACAGATTCAATCAGTTATCTAGGAGATTAGAAAATGCTATTAAAAGTATATGCAGCAGAATGCACCAATATGAGGACAGAATGTCAGATCTGGAAGACAGGATTGTGATTAGTGATCATGAAAAGAAAGATTTCTTACAAATATCAGGGACCATGAAAAATCAGTCAAACAGCTGCTAGACAATGCAAAGAAGAGTAACATAAATGATCAGAATAACAAGCTCACTAACAGAGAAATTAGGAAAAAAACACCTTTCCCAATAGCATCCAAAAAAATTAAATACTTAGAAATCAACCTAATGAAGGAAGTAAAAGACCTTTACATTGAAAATGACAGTACTCTGAAAAAGTAGATTGAAGAGGATATCAGAAAGTGGAAAGGTATCCCTTGCTCTTGGGTGGGAAGAACCCATATAGTGAATTGGCCATACTTGTTATACAGATTTAATGAAATCCTGATCAAAATACCAATAACATATCTCACAGAATTACAGAAAACAATCCTAAAATTCATTTGGAACCAAAAGAGGCCTTGAATAGCAAAAGTAGTTCTGGGCAACAAAAGCAAGGCAGGGGGCATCACAAGAAATTATACTAAAAAGCTACTATGAAAAAAACGGCATGGTACTGGCAAAAAAACCAAACGAAACCAAACCAAACCAAAACAAAACAAAAAACCCAAGGATCAGTGGAACACAATAGAAGTTGCAGAAATACCTCCAACACATTCAGCCACCTTATCTTTGACAAAATGGCCAAACCCCTTCACTGGAAAGATAATCTCTTTAATAAATTATGCTGGAAAAACTGGCTTTCCACATGCCAAAGACTCAAACTAACCCATATCTTTCATCATGCACTAAACTAAAATAAAAGTGGATCAAAGATCTAAATATTAAAACAGAAACACTAAATCTGCTGGAAGAGAGAATAGGTAGAACTCTTGAAGACACAGGTGTAGGCAGAGAGTTCATGAACAAAACCCCAATTGCCAGGAAATATCATGAAGAATTAACACCTGGGATCTCATCTTATTAAAAAGCTTTTGCACAGCAAAAGAAACCACCAACAGAATGAAGGGACAACCCACAGAGTGGGGAAAAATTTTAGCCAGTTGTTCCTCAGACAAAGGACTAATATCTAGAATATATAAAGAATTCCAAAATTCAGACCCCAATTTTAAAAACCAAGTCCAAAAGTGGGCATCTGAAATGAATAGACATTTCTCACTTTTCACTCCAGAAAGAATGGCCTTTACCAAGAAGTCAGCCAATAGCAAATGGTGGCAGGACTGTGGGGGAAAAAGGAACCCTTGTCCACTGTCAGTAGGAGTGTAGACTGGTGCAACCACTGTAGAAATCAGTGTGGAGATTCCACAAAAAAACTAAAACTAGAGCTTCAATTTGACTAGCTATTCCCTGTCTTGGTATCTTACTGAAAGAATTAACATCCATGTTTATATTAACACCTATGTTTATAGCAGTGGTTTGTAATAGCTAAATCTTAGAAACAGCCCAAATGTCCATCAACCAATGAATGGATAAAGAAAATGTAGTTTTTGATACAGTGGAGTACTACTCATCCATAAAGAAGAATAAACTTGAGACATTTCTAGCTAAATGGATGCACCTTGCAACCATACCCTTAAGTGAAATAAATCAGGCCCACATGTTTAATATCACTTGGTTTCTCTGGTGAGAGAAACCAACCGGAGAAACCAAAAGTGTAAATCAGGACCAAAATATATAATAGATATTGTGAAATAGGAAGAAAATGTTCAAATGGGAAGGGGAACTAGGGAGGGGTAGGGAGAAAGGAAGGAAGGAAGGGAAAAGGAAAAAAGAGAATGGAAGGAAAAAATGGAAACAAAGCTTTTGTAAATAGGAGGGGAAGAGGAGTTGGAGGGAGGGGAAGGAAGGGAAAAAAAGTTATATCATATACAAGTACCAATTCCATATGATGAATGCTATCATTATGTGTATGTAAAATGTACCAATAAAATTAATTTTAAAAATAAACACGATACTGATATGTCCAGTTCTAATCAACTACCACATGGATCATTCTAGATTCTTTCCCTTGTTTTTTTCCAACAGTGTGGAACTTGGTTCCAACCACCCACCTTCCATTTATTTAATTTTTAAGTTATATAATATATACGTATCTTAGTGTTAAGTTGTAAAGTCCTGTCCTCATACCTATTTTCTTTTGCACCTACTCTTATAGATCTGCTTAAAACTTACTTAGTTACTTTTCCATCTCAGTGATATTCTTTGCTACATATGTAGTATAGTTAGAATCTCTTGTCATAGTCTGGATTCAATCTTGGGATCTTCCCACCTTTTAAATTATTATTATTTTAATAGTTTGCATATATTATATATCAGTTTATTTAAATGTTTGTATACATTATACTTTGATTTTTATGCTATAGCTTTATGGATTTTGACAAATGGATTATTTCATACATTCATCATTACAATATCATACAGAATGCTATCACTGACCTAAAAACTTCACCACTACCTACCTGTGCATGGCCTCCCCTACTACCAAGCCCTCAGCAACCACTGATCTTTGTATTAATGCTGTTTTGTCTTTTGCATGATACCATATCATTGGAATTAGATATCAAAGAGCCATTTCAGACTTGATTCTTTTACTTAGCAATATGCATTTCATGTTCTTCCATGTTTTCTTATGGCTTGATAGCTCACTTCTCTGTATGCCTGAATAATAAACCATTTTATGAATATCCGGTTTGTTTATGCGTTCACCTACTGAAGGACATCTTGGTTACTTAAATAACCTGAATAAAGCTGATATGAGTAACTGCATGTAGGTTTTTATGTGGACATAAATTTTCAAATCGGTTAGGTAAACACCTACAAGTGTTATTGAATTGTATGATAGGCTTTTTAGCTAAGAAACTGCCAAAATTACTTTTTATTTTGTCTTCTTACCTGCAAGATTGAGAAGTCTTGTTGCTCTGCATCCTTTCCAGCATTGATATTATCAGATTTTAAATATATAATGGTATCTTGTTGTTGATCTAGTTTGAAATTACCTAATTGTCTAATTGTCATTACCTAATGACAAACTATAATGAGAATTTTCCCATGGAAAAGTGTGATACTATTTTATTTCATCTCGGCTAGGTTATATAGCACCTTCATATTTAGTCAAACAGTAGCCTAGGAATTTCTGTGAATATAAATTTTATACACAACTATACACTGGGTGATTGAAATATATAGTGAATATTTACATAAAAAATGTATTGCAGTAATAGACAGCTTGCTATTAATCCTCCTCAAAATACTCCCCTTCATGTTGAACACACTCAACTCCTTGTTCTTTCCACTTGCTGAAGTGATTCTGAAAGTGTTCCTTAGTTTGGGCAAAGGCTTTAATCCTCCACTATGACAGTGTTCCATGTCACACATCACTTCCAGTACTGCAATTTCTGTCTAATAAAAACATGGTGCACCTCATCCACCTTATTCACTGGATCTGGCACTGTGTAACTTCTGGCTCTTCTTTAAAGTCAAAATGACCATAAAAGGTAAAAGTTTTGTATCTCTTGAGACAGCCAGGGCAATGCAACTAAAGACACTCATAAATGAGGACTTCGAGATCTGCTTCAGAAAGTGGCAAGAACGATGAGATAAAAGTGTTTGAAACAAGGGAAAGTATTTTGAGGTGGATTAATGGCAAGGTGTCTTTTATTATAATAAATTTTCTATCTAAACATTCACCACATTTTTAATTACATCCCACAAACATATTTTTGATGTGACTCACATTGAAATCAGTAAACTTCAAGAAAAGCAGATTATCTTCCACAGTGTGGATGATCCTCATCTATTCAATTAAAAATCTTCAGAAAAAGATTACCCCCCTGACAAAGAGGGAGTTCTGCCAGCAGTGTGCCTTCAGACTTGAACTGCAACCCTTTCCTGGGTTCCAGCCTGACAGCTGACCCTGCAGAGTTTGGCACTTTCCAGAGCTGCCAGTAAAGTGAGACCCAATTCCTCTCTCTCTCTCTCTTTCTCTATCGTCTCTCTCATTCCTTTGGTTCTATTTCTCTGAAGAACGCTAAAACAATAACTGTCCCTGTGCTGGACATAAAAAAGTAATTTGTTAGTAAATTCAAATAAATCTGTGCGGCAGTGCCATATAGACACTCGCTGTAGTGCACGTTTTCTTATTGATGTTAATAGCTCATGTTTCAGCTATCTCAGTTTCTTGAGTCCCTCATCTACCTTCAGCTCAGCTGAGCCTCAGATATTTTCATAGCTCTACAGAAAAGAAATTTCCCAATGGTTCTTAATTTATATGTCTTGCAATTTTCTTTAGTGACTCCAGAAGTAATTACTATGAGAGTCAGATGTGAAGTATTGAGTAAAAGGAACTGATGTAAATTTTCATTTAGTAATGTGGCATTATGATGAGGGGGAAGGAAAGAATTCTTTGTCTTTTAGCAAGCTGGTGCCTCTGAACCATGAATTCATAAGTGTTTCTCAGTTTGTTCTGCCCCACCTTAGGTAAGACAAATATGTTAGAGTGTACTGAAGTTTAGTATTTTCCTTTTCACAGGGAAGGTGAGAGCTGACTGGTCTTGGATATTTCCATTCTCCCAAGGCAATTAGGCTCTGAGAATACCCCAGCAGATTAGGTTGTGCAAACTAGTGTCTCTTGAGGGCATACCTTGCTAAGAACAGGGTGGTTTTATGTATTTAAAAAATAGCTTCTTTTTCTTTCCCCCTACTGGAAGCATGAGGGGATATTTCTCTGATAGTCACTGTAGTAGCTTGGTTAAACTCCTGGAGTAAATCTCACAACATTGTGGGGTCTCCCTACAACTTGGTCCCTCTGAGGTTTCCCCCTAAGATTTGTCTGCTCTGAGCCTCTAGCAATTCTAATGACACTTGAAGTTTCTTTATGCTGCAACTGCTTTCTGCAGTGATTTCCTCTCGTGAGTCTCGGACCCATGAACGTTGCCTGTCTGTCTTTACAATCTTGAGAGCAGCAGTTTGCCTGTGTCCTCCCCTCCCTTACAGATCCAAGAAGAGTTGTTGATTTTTAGTATGTTCAGCTTTTTACTTGTTAGGATGGAGTGGTGATTGCTAAGCTCCTTACATAGATAAATAGAAACTGGAAGTCAAGAATCACATTATGTTTTAAAAAATAATGAAGAAATAATTTTCGTGGGTGTATTAATCAACTTTCCCATTACTAGGACAAACTACCTGACGTCCACAAATTAAAGGAGTAGAAGTTTAATTTGGCTCACATTTTCAGGGGTTTCAGTCCATGGCTGGCTGGCTGCAAGGCAGGAACATCATGGTGGAAGAGGGTGGTGGAGCAAAGTTCATTTCATAGCAGCTGGGAAGCAGAGCGTGAAGAGCACCAGCAAGAAATACACTCTCGGGCCGGTGAGATAGCTCAGCGGCATAAGCGCCTGCCTGGCAAGCGTGAGGTCCTGAGTTCGACTCCCGGTACCCACATTAAAAAAAAAAATACACTCTCTAAAGTCATGTCCCAGTGACCCACCACTTCCAATGGGGCCCCCTCTCCGAACAGCAAATTCAGGTATGAACATCAGTGAACTAACACACTAATGAAGATAGTGCCCCATGATCCAGTCAGCTCTCCAGGAGTCTCCTAACCTAACCCAGTTGACAACTAAGATTTACTGCCACAATAGGCAAGTTGTTCCAGTTCAATTAAAATATTATACCATGAACTGTAAGACTGTCATATGAGAAAAACCTCCTCAAAATAAACAATAATTTTATCAATAACAGGTAAAAACTGTTTTATCTCTAATCCACTGTGAGTTCCATTGATATAAATTTGGATTGCGGAGTCTTAACTCTACAGTTACAAAGCCAGTTGAACTCACATACCACCAAATCAAGAAATCATACCAAGTGATTTCTCCCAACCAATGTGTTTTCAGTACATCCTTTGCATGTCCCTAGCTCACTGCTGTCACATCCTGCTGCAGTGTGTGCAGTTCTGGTTGAGGGCTGATGAGGTTCACTTTAACACTTTTCTCTGTATTCTGGGCTCTGCTTTGCCATATTATCTACCCTCTCTACCCACCACACCCAATCACACCCCACTCCACCCCACTCCACTATCCCCTATTCTATTCTATTCTGTTCTATTCTATTCTATTCTATTCTATTCTATCCATTGCATTTTATTCCATCAACTCCATTTAAGAAAAGTAGTGGGCCGGTGAGATGGCTCAGCGGCGTAAGCGCCTGCCTTGCAAGCGCGAGGGCCCGAGTTCGACTCCCAGATCCCACATACGAAAAAGGGGCCGGTGATATCGCTCAGCGGCATGGGCGCCTGTTGGTGCGCGAGGTCCTGAGGTCGACAGCCCTGGTACCCACCAAAAAAAAAAAAAAAAAAAAAGAAAAGTAGTAATCATAAATCGATCAATTCGATTTATTTCAAGAACTGTTAGTGGTTTCTGATGTGCAGTTAAAAAAATAACTCCTGGGCCGGTGAGATGGCTTAGCGGCTTAAGCACCTGCCCAGCAAGCGCGAGGGCCCGAGTTCGACTCCCGGAACCCACATACGAAAAAGGGGCCGGTGATATCGCTCAGCGGCACGGGCGCCTGCTGGCGCGCGAGGTCCTGAGGTCGACCCCCGGTACCCACAGAAAAAAAAAAACAAAAAAACCTCTCACACTCTGTATGCTAATTCAAATTGTTTCTGAATCTTGGAGTTAGAGTTCTCCAATTATTTCTAATGTAGACCTTGTTTTGGTATTAAAAAGAGAACAGAGAGATGTACCTTTACTCTATAGGTAGTTAAAATAGCTTCAGTATTTGTTTTGCAAAAACTATCTTTGTCTCCAAAATATGTGATGATTTTGTTTTAGAATACATTCTTTGATCACAATTACTTTTAAATTTGAAACGAAGTAGAAAATACTGATATTATACTGACATTGTCAGTTCTGATATGGATTGGAAAATTATTCCACAGTGCTTTTTTTCTACATCATATATTATCCTCTTCACATATCAGTTAATTAGCTTCACTCTCTGTGTATGTGCAATGTCCTTGAGGGAGTGTCAAAAGAAATTAAAAAAAAAAAATGTCTTGCTCAGCCCTGAAAAACAGTTCTAGAAAATCAGCGTCAGCAATATGTGAGAAGAAGGCTTTCCTAATTAGATTATCAGATGTGTGCTGAAAAGGACCTGAAGATTTATTTGCCGTATCATATGATGGATGCCAACTGCAGAGAAAGAAACGGTATGTCTGTGAATTGAGGAGCTTGGAATAAAACAAATTGGTTTCTTTGAATTATTTCTTGTTTTATGTATTACTTTTACTATTTTAATTGGACAACGTTGTGAGGTACCATGTGATCACTTGATGCAGGTATCGCGATGGCTTAGATTGAGAATGTTCCTCCAAGGCCTCATGTTCCCATAGGTGGGCTTTTGGAGGGTGACTGAATCTTGGGACAACAGAGCCGACTTGCTGTTTGGAGTGGGACCTAGTCAGGCGAGGAGAGTCGGTGGGGGTCTGACCCGGAAGGGGATATCTGCCTCCCCGACTCCTCCATTCTCTCTCTGCTTCCTGACCCCCATGCTGTGAGCCGCTCTCCTCTGCCACACCTTCTCACCTGGCACAGGGTGATCATGAAAGGACTACGACTTCTGAAACTACGAGCCAAATTAACCCTCTCCTCCTTTAAGCTGTGGGTGTTGGGTATTGGGTCTCAGCAAAGAAGACCGTGTTAAGCTGGGCATACATTGTGTAATGATCAACTCTAGTTATAATTCCATTCCCTTAAATGTTTAAAAATTGATTAATATACAATAATTGTATGCATTTATGAGATTCAGAGTGATATTTTTATACATGAATGCAGTACGTACTGATCAAATCAGATTAAAGCTTCCTTCTCATTTTCATTGCTTTGTGTTGCGAGCCTTTGAGCGCCTCTCTTCTAGAGATTCATAAAACGGATAATGGGTTATTGTGGACTACAGTCACCTCACTGTGCTGTCGATCACAGGTTATTGCTTTTGTCTAATCGTGCTTTGCTGCCTGTTGTCCAGCTTTCCTGTAGTCCCTTCCTCCTCCTTTCCAACCCTTAGGAATAACTATTATACATTCCAGTCAATTTTTTCTCTTGTTATTTTATTAATATATATATTTTCAGTACCTGATGATTACATTCATAGTGGAGACTTGGCACATGTACAAAATTCAACTTAATTATTTTTCCATCCCCTTTCCCTCTTCTCCCTCCTCCCTTCATCCATCTCTTGGTCCCTTTCTCTTTCCATTCCAATCAGTGATTCCTAACATGAACATAAGAGGGAGGGCGTGTGGTATGCATCTTTTTTTTTTGGTCTGACTTACTTCACTTTCTTTGAGTTCATTTTAAGCACATTTGATTAGTCTGTTTGAAAAAAATTGTATATTTTATGTACAAAGGAGAGCAGAGGTGTATTAAGGCAAAAGAGTTTGTCAAATTTTTTTTTTTTTGTGGGTACCGGGGGGTCGACCTCAGGACCTCACGCGCCAGCAGGCGCCTGTGCCGCTGAGCGATATCACCGGCCCCTTTTTCGTATGTGGGTTCCGGGAGTCGAACTCGGGCTCTCGCGCTTGCAAGGCAGGCGCTTAAGCCGCTGAGACATCTCACCGGCCCCTGTCAAATATTTTTTGATAATACATTTCTTCAAACTATTATTACAAAGATACCCTCTTTTTTAAAACTAAAGACAAAATTTCACCCTAATCTGATCATTACACATTGTATACAGGTATTGAAGTCACACTATACCACACCAATAGGTGCAGTTACCATGCATCAATTAAAAATTTAAATAGCTGGGCCTGGTGGCACATGCCTGTAATCCTAGCGCTAGGGAGGCTGAGGCAGGGGGATCACAAGTTCCAAGCCAGTCTGGGGTACAGAGTGAGAAACCCTGTTTCAAAACAACAACAACAAGAACAACAAGTTGGGCATGGTGGCACACACCTGTAATCCCAGCACTCAGGAGGCTGAGGCAGGAAGATAGCCACGAGTTCAAGGCCAGCCGGACTACATAGTGAGTATGGAGTACTCACTATAGCGAGTATAAGTATGGAGATTCCTGAAAAACCTTAAAAGAGAAATTCCATTTAACCCAGTGGCACCTTTCCTGGGAAAATTCCTGAAAGAGTTGAACACATATAGTGATGCAGGCACGCCCGTGTTTATAAGCAGCTCAATTCACAGTGGCTAAGCTCTGGAAACAGTCTAGATGCTTAGCAAGAATTACATGAATTTTTAAAAAATGCGGTATATATCATAATGGAGTATGATTCAGCCCTAAGGAAGAATAAAATTGTATCATTGGTAGGAAAATTGGTGAAACTTGAGACCATAATGTTAACTGGAATAAGTCAGACACAGAATGTAAAATATTCCATAGTTTCTCTTACATGAGAAACCTAAAATATAAGTAGATAAAAGAGTAAAATAAAGGAGAGATGGTAAGAAATAAAAAAAACAGACTTTGTGGAGATGGGGAAGGGGATCAAGAGGAGAGATAAGAGAGAAATTAAGGAGGGAGGTAAAGGGATCAAAAAATGATCAGGAGGGCCGGTGAGATGGCTCAGCGGTGTAAGTGCCTGCCTGGCAAGTGCGAGGGCCCGAGTTTGACTCCCCGAACCCACATACATAAAACGGCCGGTGATATCGCTCAGCGGCACGGGCGCCTTCTGGCGCAGAGGTCCTGAGGTCGACCCCCGGTACCCACACAAACACACACACACACGCACACACACAAAATCAAGAATATGCATATATATATATATATATATATCCCCCAAAATGAACATAACTGTTATGTATTGCAAATATACACTAATATAAAATAAAATATCAAATTAAAAAAATTAAAAGGAACAACATTGAGGTTCATCAAAAATTAAACTACTGTATGATTGAGCAATAACATTACTGGATATAGATAGATGGATAGACAGATAGACAGACAGAAAGACAGACATGAAATCAGCATGTTGAAGATACATTTTTACCTCCATGTTCACTGTAGCACTTTTCACAATACCCAAGCAGTGGAAACAACCTAAATGCCCATCAGTGGAGGAGTTGATACAAAAAAAGTGGTACATCTGCATAGTAAAGTACTTTTCAGGCATTAAAAGTAATAAAATTATATCACATATGGCAATGCTGATAGGACTTGAAATAATTTTGCTAAGTGAAATAAGCCAGGCACACGGGCAAGTACGACATAATCTCGTATGTGGACTCTAAAATGTCGATCTCATAGAATTTGAAGGTAGAATGGTGTTTATGAAAAATGCAGAAGAGCAGGGTTGAGGGAGGGTGAGGAAGGATGGTCAGTGTATAATAAGTTGAAGTTGGTTCACAAGAATTTCTGTTGTTATTAACAGGATGCTAATTATAGATAACAATCAAATACCGTTCACTTAAAGAAGATAGAAGGAGTGATTTTGGGTTTCCACCATAAATAAATTTTTGAGGCGATAGACTTAACTTGATCTACATATAACATAATATATATATGTGTTAAAATAGAACATGTTAACCCATTAATATGAATAATTTTTATGTTTTATATATCCATGAAAATTTTTAAAAATAGAAAAATTAATATTAGAAAAAGAAATTCTACTGTTATCCACAAAGGATTTTTTTTTTTTGTGGGTACCGGGGGGTTGACCTCAGGA
The DNA here is from genome assembly GCA_028451465.1 of Erethizon dorsatum. Classification (NCBI taxonomy): domain Eukaryota; kingdom Metazoa; phylum Chordata; class Mammalia; order Rodentia; family Erethizontidae; genus Erethizon; species Erethizon dorsatum. The sequence goes on along the minus strand of CM051828.1, from coordinate 14,506,675 downwards.
CCTCGCGTGCCAACAGGCACCCGTGCCGCTGAGCGATATCACCGGCCCCTTTTTCGTATGTGGGTTCCGGGAGTCGAACTTGGGCCCTCGCGCTTGCAAGGCAGGCGCTTACGCCGCTGAGCCATCTCACAGGCCCCTCCACAAAGGATTTTTGTAGAGAATTTTCTTCATTTGAAGTCTAAATAAATAAAGATAAATGATATATATTAGTGAATAATAAAGGTCATGTGAAGAAAGATGCTTTGATTTCAGTAAAATAGAGAACGTTTTATTTTTACATTTTCGATATTTTTTTAATGGCTTGTGGTCAAGGTGGTGCTATTGTCTATGAGGGTCTTATTTTTAACTTTAGAGGCAAAGCCTATTGAACTAAATTTCCTACAAAGTATAGTTTCCATAGTAACGTAACTGTCTTATTTTCACTTGTACCATTTAGAATTAGTTGACGATAATTACAGACCATTTAAGATAAAACATTTGCTATAGCTAAGACATGAAAAAAGAGGGGGTTTGGAAAATGTTGTCCTAGTTTAGAGAATTTTTTTTTCTTTTTTTGTGGGTACCGGGGCTTGACCTCAGGACCTCGCGCGCAGGCACCCGTGCCCCTCAGCAATATCATCGGCCCCTTTTTCCTACGTGGGTTCTGGGAGTCGAACTCGGGCCCTCGTGCTTGCTGGGCAGGCGCTTATGCTGCTGAGCCATCTCATTGGCCCTAGTTTAGAAAGTTTTAAATCACTTTTAAAGCAAGATATGATTTTTGCTTAGGTAGATAGTTGAAATTCTATCCATATATCCAGTGTGATGCGTTGAGATGATTATTGATATATATTAAAGATTTTCTTTCTCATAATTTCAAAACCACATTTCTTGCCATAAGTTTTTACTTTTTTCTGTGCTTGTGTATATGCCTTCTCCTAACTTGTCAAATTTTCTTTGTTCAATTATTATTTGTTTGCATATAATTTGAGTATTAAACAATGAAATAATGTAAAAAAACATATATTATCATTTTTTTTAACCAAACCTCTTAGGCTATTGACGCTCTAAATAAAGTGAAGGAAGGTTTTGTGTAACTGGGAGAGTTGCCACTCAACTGTAGAGCATGAAATTAAAATTTTTAAAAATTCATTTATTTTCCCCATTACTTTAGATTTAGTTGCACTGTTATTGAAAACATATTTATCTCAAATGGTCTCACAGGAGTTAAGATGTAAACATGAAAGCAGTTTTCAGATTATTAAAAGTGTCCATTAAAATAGTATCATACTTGGTGTGATGTTATTAACTCAGAAAAAAAAAAAAAGAAAATGGGATTTAGATAAACTTGAAATTTCCACCCAAAATATTTTCCTTCATACTATTTCTTTGTTCAACAGTAAACATAAATAGCATGATAATGGCAGTTCTGTGCAGCATAACTATCAGGATGTGTGTCAGTGTGTAATAGTGGTGAAAAGCATTTTCTAGGATGTAAGCTTATTCTCGGAGGCTGATACAAGCAGGAGAGGACTTAATTTGTAACTCTTAGGATTCTGGGGCATGGGGAGAGACAATGTGCTTCACTGTGGTGCTGTAGATGGTGGGAGAAGGGGGAGATGACTATTAGTGGCTTCACAGACCAGTTGTAGCAATTAGGTCTTGTTCTCCCCACCTACTTGCTTTTCTAACTTCCCCTCAGAAAGAGAGATCTTGGGATACAAGGAAGGGATACCGCTAAACCTGCACAGAGACACGGACCTGTGTGGCTCCCTAGATTGATGGTGCCAAAGAAAATGCACTGCCCAGATCCCTTCCTGAGGGAATGTGATTGATTGAGAGCCTGAGATTTTCTGGAACAGTAACAAGACTCTTTAATGGGCTACTTTTGCTCAGTGTCTCTCCATCACCATGACTGAAATGTCTTAGAACTGGTCTGCAATCGAAGACGCATCTTACCCAATCTTTCCTCTTCTGCTTCAGAGCCGTCAGATTTGCATCCAGATCAAAAGATTTGTTTCACCTTGTATAGATGCTTCATTTTATCATTCAAGGATTTTTATTCCACAATAAATATCTTGCACCTAATCAGTATTGCAATAATCATTTGCTTTGGTCTGCTTTTGAGAGGACTTAAACTTAGAGTTTTGGGAAAATGTGGATGATGTTTTGAGATTGGATGTATTAAGTGTAAGATATTTATTGGACATTTGTTGAACAGCTGCAGAAAGTGAATGGGAATAGAAATAGACATAGAAATTTTGGAGTTGCCTATCAGTAATATTTAAGCCATGAAATCAAGTTATTTTATCAATAAAGAGCAGAAAGGGACTGCAGATTAGGGCCTGATTGACCACCTCAACCAGAAAGACAACCGAGCAGTGAAGTAGGGGCATAATTAAGAGACTGAAGAGTGAAGTCAAGTCAAGGGGGTGTTTTAAGGAAGGTCCTGCAATTAATCTTATATTGTTGATGGACTGAGCAATAAGACTTCAGAACACTGGGCATTGGATTTAACAATAACAAGGCTGTTGCTGACAATAAGAATAGTCTTATAGGACATGTAGAGATGGGATAATGACTTGAGTAGATTTTCAAGAAAGAATGCGAAAGAGTGAATATAGAAATGGAGAGGTGAGTAGAGAAAATGCTGTCAGGTTTTGCCATGGAGGAGAGCAGGCCGTTTGGTGTTTTCTAGAGAATGACATAGACTCAGAATTTCCTTGCTTGGTTTTTTCTTTTGATTATTTTAAGATGGAAAAATGAATCATGTTTATATGTTGACAAAAATTTCCAATAGAGAGGGAGAGAATTGAAGGTATGGCAGGGGAGAGAAGAGACTTTCTGAAGCATTGTCTCCAAGAGTTGGAGAAAAGAGTGGGTTGGAACGTTCAACTGGGGAATGAGGAAAGGCAGAGTGAAGAGGAACAGATGGAGGTAGGTGGATAGATGTGGGTGCTGCTTCCTGTAGAAAATCTCTTCTATCGTTTAATTTTCCCAGTGCAAGAGGAATCAAAATGAGGTGTTAGAGATTTCCATTTATTCTGAAAGTGAATGGACTCAGGAATTGCAGTATTTTTGCCTGGCAGCATAAAGAACCCAAATGGGCTTGGAGACATGAATATAAAATGAGAGCAATCAGCATGCATTGTGTGTTTTTTCTGTCATCATTTTTGGCTCTAGAGGAGCAGGCAGGGGTAGATTTGGATTGGGTTGAATTAGGGTTAGGGTATTGCCAATTGATTATCAGAAAGGAAGAGGAGTCAAAGTTCAATGGAGGAAAGTGGGTGAGCAGGAAATAGAATATAAGGAAGTGAGGTCACGAGAATGGTGAATATCTAGGTCATTCTGTTACTCCTAAAGACACACCATGTAAACCATCGACAGTGGGGTTTATGAGTGAAACTCTCCCCATGCGATATTATTCACCTATATGTCAGCCTGGCTTGGGGAGATGTTTAGGCATGGTGGTGCTTTGGGAAGGAAAATCATCAAGGTAAGTATGGAAATATATTATTGTTTGGCCAACCAATTTTCAACTTTTAGTCACAAACTGAAGGATTAATAAGACAGATATTAATGGCAAATTTTTCAAAAGAAGCTTTTCATATTAAAATATGTAAGTGTAAATATTTGCCAAAATAGTAAGCTTACCAAATGATAATACTTTGCTTAGATAACTTGGGTAAGAGTATATATTTTCTTCATGAGCTGATGCAGAGATTCTAATGAGAGTAAAAACTCCACATTGAAACAGAACTGATATTTCTACCTCAGTGAACTCTTCTGTGAATTATGTATTATGTTTAATAATATTACTTTCCATTAAAATGATAAGGGCAACAATTCTGCATGTGTCTGTGTGTATATTCCATATATGGGGGAAAATAGAATATGAACGTGATGTGGTTCCTCTTAGAGAGTTTTCAGTAATTTCTTAAAATTGCTCTTTTGAGGTACTCAAAATTGTTTCTCTGCATTCAAAAGTTTTTAATTAGTGTTCTCTAAATAACTTAGAGAAAGACAATTCCATTGTTTTATATTTCTAGATAAATTAAACAACATTTTCTCAGAATAATTCTTAGATTTTGAAGAATGTTTAATGTTTTTAAAATTATGGAATATAAAATTGGTAGTTCCTGCCTTGATGTATTATGTAAATTAAATTGATTTGCTTATATACACACTCACTGAATAAGCACATTGATATTTCATATAACAGCAAAGTTGACGAAGCAATGATATTTTGGAACTTTTTTGAAATGTCCATATCTTGACAAATTTTATATAGCTAACAATCACATTTGTGTAGAATATGTTTAGGATCCTCTGTTAGAGGGAAAAAAATATGTATATATAATTATTCATTTAAAAATTTCTAATTTTTATTCTAATGACACTATTTTTCTTGTCCAATAACTAAGTTGTCACAACTGTTTTTTAAAAGCACCAATCCACCTCTGAGAAGAACCTGATGTTTCTCTTAAGGCATAGTAAACCTCGCCGTCCACAAGGAGCTGGCTTCCCTGCCTCTGGAATAAATCCCTATACGTGGGTTTTGTTTGAAGAATAAAATCTATAACGTGGCTTTCTGAGTTTCACTTTCCAAGCCAGGTAGAATGATGTTCATTCCTGATTCTTCCACCTGTAGGCTGTATGAATTTAGGCTAATTTACATATTTTAATACCTCGGTTTTGACATCTCCCAACATCCTTGAATATTAAACATAAAAGATCAGGACTTAGTCTTGTTTAACAAAGAATCGTCACTTCCTACCATTCAGAGGAATACTAAATACTTTTGAATTATTAAATTTATAAAATATACATTTAGAGGCATATAAGACTAGTCATATATAAAACTGGGATATTTTCAGGATAAGGTGACACAATACCGGATAAGTACGGAGGGTAGTACTGAAGCAGAGTAACTGTCCTTATCAGGGAGACCTCTGGAGAAGCCAGAGTAAGTTGGTCTTCCGTGTCTAATTTCTACTTCCCCTTCGGAATGTGAATGGGATTTATACTAGGACTGGTGGCCCTATGCCATGACCTCGTGCTGATGTCTGTGTGTAAGATGTTTGTTAATACCCTTTTTTTTAATATTCAGGAGGTGTACAAGCAAGTCACATAGATGAAAATACTTTCAAATAGAATCTAAAACTCATGCCACCGATGGAAAAGTCTTCAGAGCTTAAGCAGGCATACCAGCAAACAGGAGGTAGTACATGCGATATTTCATTGCTTTTGAAGATGTATGCATTACATGTTCAAAATCTGGTTGCATTTGACAATTCACAGCATCTTACAACTAATTGGCACTTTCCTTCTTGGTATTTCATAATATAGAGGGTGTCTTAAATATAGTTGATGAAATATGTTATAGCCATATAGTGAAGCAATGGTTTTCATGGGTTATCACCACTCTCTCTCAGCAAGTAGCCATCTAGGCATTTTTCATAAAATTCCTCTTCATGAAATTTTAATGTCACAGATATTTTGTATATATATTTCCATATAGAATGTATATCTGTGTTTTATTCAGAAGAAGAAAAAATATCCCCAAGATCCAATTTTTTTCCCTTTAGGGGTTAGACTGCATATATTGATAAAGCATTTTATGAAGCAGATACTAAAAGTGATTACGGTGACAGAACAAAGAGATACATTTCCTGTTATTCTTCTTACTTTAGAAAAATTTCCTTTACTAGAATATTTGGAATCAAAAGCTCACTCTTAGCTTTAGAGGTTTTGGCTTTAATTATGTAACAGAATGTCTAGGAATTTTATTATTATCATGAATGTCAAACTGTTGTCAAAATGCCTGCAAAGTTTGAACATTTGTTGTTTACCCCAACAATCAGAAATCTATCCATAATATTTTTTGTTAACAAATTAAAGATCGGCAAGTTCATCCAATGATGTCATTCAACATATTCTTATTTTATGAAATAAGACTATTTAATAATCTCCGCTCATAAATTTAGGATGCTCACAACTTCACTTTTACATATGCATAATTTTAAAGACATGACTTAAATAAAACATCTAGAATGAGATGTCTTAAAATTAATCTGATTTCCATGAAGAACTAAGAGATAAACTGCTTTATACTTTACATACCATACTCAGTTGGGAGAATGAAGTGTGCAATTCTGGAGTCCGTGCAAACTCATCTACTGCAGGCTAAGCAGTTTTGGGACTCCCACCTGTAGCAATAAGGATGGGAGGCTGACGGTGAAAAGTGATCTGCACCATGTGGAAGACAGGGACACATCTGTGATCCCTAAGTCAGGTTTTTTCCCACAAAGCTAATTGTTACACTCAAGAGCTTGAAATAATGGGGAAAGGAGTAATTTACTCAGAGAATATCTTTAAATAGCAAAGATGTTCAGAGCTTTCTTAAATGTCCACTTATCTCTGGACTAGCAGTTTAACTTCCATTTAAAAATTAGTGGTGCAAAATATTTTCTAAAAGTAGTGACACATATAAAACTTTGAACTATATTGGATGTATTGCAATAATGTTATTTCATATATGACAAATCATACATGTGTAAATTGTCCCAATTCTATTTACTTATGCTAATTGAGTATTTTTGAGACAGAGATGTATCAAAAACAATGTGTAATTGCTATGGGGGGGTGTGAAATATTCTACCAGACCAGATAACGTATCATCAAATATGAAGTGGCTAGAACTCGGAAGATTCCTCGTCGGCAATGCAAACATCCATAGCAAGGCTCTATCATTAAGTGTACACAGCTTTTGGAAATAAATTGAAAACAAATTTAAAACCAGAAATCATCTCCCCCACTGCTCCTAGTGCTTGCTCTTTCTCTGCCTTTTAAACGAAGCATCTCCATGATACTCCGGGCATAGACATCTCTCAGGTTTACACTGATGTATGAGTCAGTGGCTATGTTCTTGGTGAGCTTCTTCAGAGCTTCACGCTGTCTAGCAGCTGCTTCCTTGAGTTTCAAGGTGAAGTAGCAGGCAGAGAAGCGATCGTTAATAATAGCAATAGGCAAGGCCAAGACAAGGATTCCCGATAATATACACATGAAGGCCACGATTTTTCCTGTGGTGGTGTCAGGCCTAATGTCCCCATATCCCACAGTAGTCATGGACGTTGTGGCCCACCACCATGCACAAGGGACGCTTGTGAAGGTTGTGTCAGGAATGCTTTGCTCTGCAAAATATTCAACAGTTGAAAATATAGAAATTCCCACAGATAGAAATAGGAGCAGTAGGCCGACTTCTTCATAGCACTGGGTGATTGTCATCCCGAGGGAGCGTAATCCTGCAAGAGAACACCTACTGTCAGTCACCATCCTCAGTGGTACCTGTCCCTTCTCCCTGCCCTCCCCACCCCAGCTTTCCACCCACAGACATACACTGCACAGCTAAATACATCTCCAACACCAGCCAACATTTGGAGATAGAAAGATGATTAAGTCAGAATCCCTGTCTTCAGGAAGCTGATAGTCTAGTTGAGTGGGCCAGTTTCAGAGGATAGAGAAAAATGTAATTCACTCATATAATTTTAGAACTTGTACAATTCATATTTTTAAAAGGTGAGTTATTTTTAACAGGCAGGCTGAAGGTGTATACTAGGAGTTTTGTACTTTTAGTGGAAGAACTTTGTAGTGTTGCAGACAGAGGCCTCAGCTGGTCAAACCTGAATTTCAATACATCATTTCAGCACCTGCTTTCTAATACTAGTTTTATTTTGTCCTCTTATATTTATGTATATGCTTTTCTCATCCTCCTGATAAGGTTAAAGGTAATCAGCTGCCTCATTTCCTGAAACCCAAAGGAAGCAAAGAGTGTATACCATGGCAATGAATTAAAGTAGCCAAAGCAAGTTAGGCCATGGGGACAAAACTGATATCACATGCATTTTGGGGACCTTCTTAACCATATATCAGAAGAAGATCCCTGAACTCTGAGGACCACCAACTGAAATCCTAGTTCTTAATACCAAAGCTACAGGGAATTATCTTCCTGGGCACCTGTAAGAAGATATAGCTGAATACAGAATATTCCTCTGCAGTAGAACATGGGATTGGAACCACTAGAGAATTCACTCATTATGAGGCCTTGGCGGAGTTCCCCCTGCTAGATCTGGTGATTTATTAAGCCTCTGGGAGACAGACCCAAGACTGTCCAGTCCTACCTGTGAATAGACTAAGCCCTAAAGAGAGGAGCCCATTATAAACTAAACTAGAATTTGAATTAACCATTAGCTTCTAAAAGTTTATCCACATTTTGAAATGGTATCAACATGACATCACAATGACACTGCTTCAGGAGTCCGAAGCAATACTTCTTAGCGCCATTTTAAAATTTTTATTAATTTGCTAGAAGTTATTTGAAATACATTAGAATACTTATTTTGAATTTTGAATTTTGCTCTTCAAATTTTGAAATCTTCTTATATATATAACCAGCTGTTTTTAAAGACCAATATATATTCATTTTGCTGCTTACCTTCAAAAGAATATCTTTCAGAATACTTTTAAAGTACCTATTTATAAAACTAGCCTTAATGTGTCTATATGGAATGATATTTATGAAATAAATTCATAATTTATGAGAAGTGTAGTGTTTATCTGGGACGGTGAAATGTTCTAAACATTTTTGCAAAGAAACATAGGCATTATATGTCTAGCCTGTTACCTCATTAACTCAGATAATTCTCAAAAATCAATATAAGAGAGATGTCATTGTGGTACCATTTTACAAATGAGGAGGTTGAGGCATAGAGAATTAGCTTATCTAGTGCAAAGCTGCAATGCCAGAATTTAAACTTAGCCTATCTGACCTCCTCCCTAGTATTCTACTGTACCTCTCATATTTTACTTATAATTAATGCGTGGGGACATACGGTGTCTATGTCTACATTTTACTATATGTTGTGCTTGAGGTAAAATGATCAAATAAGCATATGATTGTCATATATTTTCACTAAATTAAGGCTTTTGTAATCCTTTATACTCATTTGGAACTGAGAAAACTTTGAAGAGGTAACACAAGAGGAAATTACAGCTATTTTCCTTTTCCTTTCATTTGGGAAAAAATGTAGTCTTTGCTGGGTGCTTTTAAAATTGAATCTTGTGAAGAGTTTATAAATACCCAAAGAAAGCATCCCATTATGTGTGTCAGAAAACAAAGAGTGGTACTTATAAAAGTTGCTGGAAACCCCTTTATCATGGCGTGTGAGACTAGCTAGAAAATTATACTACTGAAATTATATTAGGATAAGCTCTAGTTATCACAGAGATGTAGAAAAAACACAGAAGTTAATTTCTCCCTAAATTTATAGGGAGACACAGCTACCATCACCCTGTTGAGGTGGCTAGTCAGGGGCATGTCTAAGGAAATAAGGTGGGAAGAGGGATCTCTAGCCAACTTCTTGGTACCAATGTGCATTTACATGAACGTGTGTTGTACTGATGGCATCCTACTTCTGAGTTTCTCAAAGTGTGGTCCAAGAATCACCTTCATCAAAATTAATTGGAATCAAAATGCTCCTGGATTCAACTTCAGTACTCAAATCCAACACTCTATGTGTTGGCACTCAAAATCTGCATTTTAACAGGTTTGTCAGGGCATTCCCATTTTTCTTAAGATCTGACAAAAAATAACTCATATGTTACTCCAGAATAATCAGCAGCTGCAGGGACAGCCACTGAGAATCATTCCCTCGGACTCATCTTTAATTCATCTGTGTGATTTCCACTGACATTGACTATAACCCTATGTACAGTTAGGTGTGTGCATGTGTAGCTGTTGTGTTAAAGGGATGTTTTTCTATGGAATGGTCATTTGATTGTCAAAGTCTCTTTAACACATAAAAAAAAAAAAAAAAAAAAAAAAAAAAAAGCTAAGGAATTTCCATTCCCTTCCCAAACCTCATACATCACAGGTTAGGAAAAGGAAAATTCTCAAATACTGGATAAGGCATTAATTAGTGTCTTCTCATTCTTACAAAGCAAAATATTTCCATTGCTTCTTCAACAATTGTGGGAAGGCCATTAGCACTTGGTCTCTTCCTGTAGTATCAGGGAAAGTGCTGGAGGGCTGATTTTCTTGTTAACCAAGGAATATACAGAGTGAGCAAGCACTTAGGTGTAGAAGACAAACTAGCTGATGTTCCTCTAGATCACAGCATGTGTATGTACCATCTTACATGTCATTTATACATATTTTGTCTAGTACCTTCTACAGACAGACTATTGTTAATTTTTGTGAATCTTTGGGCCCTGGATTCCAATGACATAGAAATAAATAGATGGTCAAAATGTCCCCCCATGTCTTGTAGAAAGAAAGTATGTGAGACACATCTCCTCTAGACCTGTGATAACAACTCGAAGGTTTTGTTTCCTCATATTTTTTTAGCAGTTCTGGTTGGGTAAAGCATGGAAATTGGTAATTTTTAGTATCAATTCGGAGCTGCCTTCCCGAACTATGGTCAAATCACTAATGCTTACTAAGGATTTGTGATCAGTCAAATCACTAACCCTTACAGATTAAAAGGCATCAATGAAATCTGAATACCTGTGGAATGCCTGCCCAGCTTTAGCATGCGCAGGGCCCTGAGCAGCCTCAAAACCTGGACGATGCGTCCCACGTTTTCCAGCTCTTGTGTGGTCTGGCTGCCGCTCAGGCTTTCTACCAGCAGAGTGATGTAGAAGGGCAAGATGGCAAGCAGGTCGATAATGTTGGGCACCTTTCTTAGGAAGCGGCACCTGTCCCGCACACACAGGAAACGCAGGACAAACTCCCCCGTGAACCAGCTAATGCACACATACTCCAGGATTTCTAGCAGCTGCAGGTTCAGCCAGCTTAACTCTGCTGACATGAGGGCCATGTTGACGATGGACACGGCCACGAAGATGATGGAAATGACCCCAAAGATTCGGGCAGCCGTGGAGGACCCAGGCTTCTCCAGGATATTCCAGAGCTTCTGGCGGACTGTGGGACAAGGTCCTTGTGAGAAGTCCTGCTCACTCTCATGTTGACTTTCCTGGTCGTCCGTGTCCTTCTTAAAGTCTAGAGTCTCACTCAGCTCCTTTCTTCGGAAGTATCTTTTGGAAAAGACAATTCGGTAATTAGTCTAACTTTTTAAAAGACGGACACCGAAGAGAATTAAACTTGACAGGGAAGTCACTTATTTTTATTTCAGGAAAATGCAGAAAATGTCTTCCTATATTTTACTCAGGTTGCCTTTTTCCCGTTTTCAAAAATTCTCACCTAGAATCATGAATTTTAAAATGACGCTCTCTTAGTAGAAATGTATGGAAAAGGATTTACACATAACAAAGCCACTTTGGACCAATGCATTTTATTACCCATTTTCTGGTAAACAGGGACAGGTGTCTGCCATATGGATCTTTTTGAAAATAAAGGAAAGTATTCACGAAGAAAGGGGAGTATTGGCAAGAGAACAGTGAAGTTACCATTCAGAGCCCCACAATTATTCAGTCAAGAAATCTACTTTCTTCAGTGTTTAAAATAGTTCTCTGCATAAGATTTTCCAAGTTAGTGTTCCAGGCTTAATAAATAATACCGCGCACCAAAACCTTCCTCCCTATACATGTACAAGTATCTTTTGAAGCACAACTTCCCTGATTTATTTATTCAGTCACCAAATATTTATTGCAAGTCTGGATTCCTTCTTCTTATACATAAAAGTGGCTTAACCCACTTGTACAAAAGGGACAAAAAGATTTAAAAAGTTGGATTCAGAAGTTGGCTTTGAGGCTTTCTGACCCCACGCTCGGAGCCCCGCTTCCCAGAAGCAGCGGCGGCCGCACCTTCCTACCCAGGGCCTGGGCTCCAGCCCCTGGCTCTTACCCGCCCCTCCCCGGCCCGCGCCCGCCTGCCCGCCCAGCCCCGGTGCCCGCGCGGGTACCTGTCCCTGCAGCAGGAGTCGATGCTGAGCTCGTCGATGCCCCAGTACTGGATCTCCTGGAGGAAGGACAGCGCGCACAGCTGCTCCATGACGTGCAGGCGGCCGGTGCGATAGTAGTGCAGGACGTAGCGGAACGCCTGCGAGCTGCGGTCGAAGAAGTACTCGTTGTCCACCGGGTTGGCGTCGTCGCAGAGCTCCAGGGGGCTGGGCGCGGCGGCCAGGGCTCCCAGGCGGCGGTAGGAGGCCACCACCACGGCCAGCTTGCCCAGGCGCGTGTGCGGGAAGCAGGAGAGCGCCTGCTGCGAGAGCACGAAGCGGCTGCCGCCCACGTTGACCGTGAAGCAGTCCCCGAGCGCCAAGGGCTCCCCTTCGCCCTCGCTGCAGAAGACGCTGGAGTCCAGAGAGGTCAGGGAGCCGCTGGACAGCGGCGAGCCGGGCGGCGCCCGGCCTCGGGGAGGCAGCTCCATGCCGATCGCCAGTGCCTGGGGGCGCGCCAGGGTCGGGAACGCGGCGGCAGCCGGGGCCCGCGAGGGCGGTGACACGGCGCCGGGCGGCGGTCGGGAGTTCCCAGGCTCCCGAGGCAGCGGCCTCCCACTCGCGCACCCCGGCTCTCTCCGCCCCGTGGGAGACGCGCGAGTGGCGCAGCGAGGAGGCTGCGAGCAGAGCCCGAACCTGGACGGCCCCGCCACGCTGCGGGGCGCTGGGCCTTCCCGACGCGCGCAGCCGCCCGCAACTCTGCAGCGGGGACCCTCGGCCCGGGCGCGCGCGGTTCGAGCCTCGCTGGCCGGTGGGCGGAGGGCTTGGGAAGGGAGGGGACGGGAGCTCTGCAGGGCCGGAGGAGGAGGACGAGGAGGGAGCAAAGACTCACTCCTGCAGCCAGGAGACCCGAGTTAAAAGTTCAGAAAGCCGCGGAGATGGTGGCGAGGTCTGGGTCCTGTTTAACTTGAGTTCTAGGGTGTTCGCTGGGGTGTGAACACGTGGGGGGACACCCAGTTTCCTCCCATTTCTCTCTCATTCCAGTCTGATTGTCACTCGCCTCCCCTGTAGGGGCTGACCTCCTCCTAGTGGGGAAATAAGGCTAATTAATGAGTGCTGACTGTTAACTCGAGTCCCGGGGAGCCTTTCGGAACTAGAGGTCACTGTTCTTGCTCCCACGCCCGTGGGTGTCGTCGCCCGTGGAGACACTCTGTGCCCATCCTAAGTTTCCCGGGGCGCAGGGGTTCTGAGCGCTTTCCCCAGCACACAGCAGAGCTCTCGTTTTAGGAAAAGGGGAAATCAGAAAGGAAAGGATTAGAACAGGCGTGGGCTGGAGCAGGAGTTTAAATAATAGCGACCCCTCCATAAAGGGAGAGGCTGGAGAACTGGTGCCCAAGTGAGACCAGTAGCTGCCTACAGGGCCTCCTGGACTTGTGTCCGGGCCAACCTGTTGGCCACTGGGCAGGTGGGGAGGGAGGGGCACTGACTCACCTGCAGCTCCTGGCACACCTGGCTGCGTTCAGCTCGGTACGTGGTGATGTAGCCTTCCTTCCATTCTCCAGGTCCACACGTGAGGTCTGGTTTCACCGGTTCGTAGAGAAGCTGCTCACAGCTGAGCTCTTCGCCAGCACTCGCTGCCTCGCTGCTGCGCCTCCACCGCCTCCAGCTTCCCGGCCTCTGGGCTCTGCCGAGCGTGCCCGCCCCCGACCCAGCGCTGGGAGCCACGCGGGGAGGTTCCCAGCTCCAGCTGAGAGGGTGTAAGGAGCAGAGCGAGGGAGGTGAGAGTGAGGGAGGACTGGGCGCGCTCAGTGACACTGAATATTATATTCATCCTAAAGACACTTAAAGAACGATTGCATCTCATTGCCGTTCTTCTTCTTAATGTATGTCCACGCAAATGCTCAGAAATTTGCAAACTGAGTATATGCAATAACTTGGGCTGACAGCAGGTGTACTAACTGCTTTGTGTGGCATGGTTCAAGGTTTTCTCATTATTTCCAGCAAACATCTAAGAACCTTGCCTTTAAAACAAAAGTCTCTGGCAGAGAGAATGAGCCATAAGCATCTTTGTTTTCCACAAAGTGCTTCTAGAAGATATCCAGGTATAAGGAGCAGGCAGCTGGATGCAGTAGGAAAGTCTTCATCACAGGTTGGACAGAAAGCTGGTTGTTTGGTTTCGGCTTTGCCACCTGGCTGTGGGACCTCCGAGGACCACCGACTTCATGGATCTCAAGGTTTCAGCAAAATTTCCAGTTTTGATGAAAACACTAGACCCTTACTAGGTGCTAACTTTACACCAGGAAACTGGGAGGTTCTTTATTCATGCAATACTTTATTTAACAATACTATGAGGTAGCAAAGCACCTGTCTTGCAGAAGGAGAAACTGAGTCACAGAAATTAAGTGATTCACTTGGATTCATATGATACCAATTCAAAGCCAGGACCAAATGTTTGCGGCTGCTTTCATAAGCAAAATGCTTGAAAGTTAATATTTTGTTCCTCTTTAATTAAACTGTGATTGAATTTTTTTTCTTTTGCACTTTTCTAAAAATGGAATGATAGTTTAATGAGGTATGTTTCTGGAGGTATCAGGCAATAATATTCTAGGTGTTGAAGATACTTCCGTAAAGAAAACAGAGAAGATCCCTGTCTTAGTGAAGCTTGCAGTTATCCTGTGAGAATCAAAGGAGCGTTTCAATGACATTTTTTTGAAATTATAATTGTATTGGTCAGCTTTCCATTGCTAGGACAAAATGCCTATCACCCATAACTTAAAGGAGGAGAAGAAATGATTTATTTGGTTCATGATTTCAGAGGTTCCATGGCAGGCTGACTGCAAGGCAGGAACATCATGATGGAAGGACAGCTCACTTAATGGCCCCAGCACAGAACAGGGGAGGAGCAGCAGAGAGGAAGGGGCCGGAGACCAGATATAGTCCCTGAGGTCACATCCCCGTGACCCACCAGGAACACCCACAAGTGTGCTTTACTAATCGCCTAGGCTGCTACATTAACCATCACAATAATATTTCTAGGTTATGGTTCTATTGATAGCTGTCCATTTGGTTAATTCTCATCTCTACAAAGAACTCTTTCATATGGGAACTATGGAGAGGTTAAAATTACCTCAGTAAATAGTTTATCATTATGTTTAGTTACTTTTTTTAAGGTAACAGAGCTTTCCTTTACACTAACTGAAACACTCCAATATCTTAATTACAGATAATTTAGGCAATGAAAAAGACAAAAGTTCATAGTTCTGTTAAGCCTTCTTTGTATCATGATTAGTGATAAAAGTCTACACTAGCTTTAAAGATAATAGGAAGAAGGAAAACCTTTATTTATTTATTTTGTCTATTAGTACATGATTGCAGTACATAATGTTAATATTCCTTGTGGGGTATGTAGTTGGTATGTGTACATAACACGTCCTAATGCCTTTTTCATCTCCTTTCCCTTCCTTCCCTCCCAACTCCCTCCTTCTCTTGATCCCTTTCCCTTTTGAGAAAGATCTATCTCCCTACCTCCTATGATCTTCTATTTTGCTCTTTATTTATATTTTAGGTTTCTCATTATAAGAGAAACCATGTGATATTTAAACTTACTCATCTGATTTATTTCACTTAACATCATGGTCTCAAGGTGCATCCATTTTCCTACAAATGAGTCAAGTTTATCTTTCTTTATGGCAGAGTAGTACTCCATTGTATATAAATACCACATTTTCTTTACCCATTCATCTGTTGGTGGACAAATAGGCTGCTTCCAAGCTTTAGCTATTACGAATTGTGCTGCTATAAGCATGGGTATGTATGTCTCACTGTAATATGTTATCTTTCGTTCTTTTGGGAAGGTACCTAGAAGGGGAATAGCTGGGTCAAATGGAACTTCTAGTTTTAGTTTTTTGAAGAATCAGGAGAAAGGCAACTTTAGATGAGGAGAGAGATCTTAGATGAACAGATGTGAGAGAGAGTGATTGAGGCTCACAGGTTCCCCCCACTGCCACAAGATTCTGGCCCTCTGTTGCACCAACTGGTGCTCTAAAGAGGTAATTAGGATAATAACTACTTTTTACTATGCTAAGCATCTGCAGTCTCACAATGACTCTGAAGTCAGCATTGTCACTCTCAGTTACAGATTTCAACTCAGATGTGCACAATCACTAAGTAATTGCTTTCCAGTGTCCACAGAGAGTATGTGAAATGGTGTATAAAGCACCTGAACCTGGGATCTTTCTGACTCCAAATTCTACTTCCACTGTTAAGAGGCTGCAGTCTTCAGTTAGGCTTCAAATATGATTACAACCATTTACACTAATGAAGGCAATCATAACGAGAGAGATGACTACTAGTTACCTGGGTGCACATAAACATGAAAGACGCATTTTAAATAAAGTCTTTTCAGGAATAGAAATCTCTGCCTTGTTCCTTGTCCCATTCCCTTAAATCTATTGGCTCTTCTCCCTCCTTGATTGCCTTATTTTGTGTCAAAGAGGCCAATGAAGAGAATATGATAAAAAGAAAAGAAAGATGCCACTCAAATGATACCTTTGCTGGCCTGATTCTGAGCTGAGATATACCAGAAAGTGAAAGGGGAGTTGCTGATGGGTAGTTGGCCGTGTGGAGATTCTCTTTCCATGTCTTTCCAACATGGCATCAGCCGGATGTAACCATCACGAGGGAGGCCGTGCAGCTCTGGTCGTGCAAGAGAACAGTCTAATGGTTGCGAGTGTATTTCCTAGTCATCAAATGTTGACTGGTGACTTTCCATTCTAAAATATTCTACTAGTTTTTGGCTTCAAGTCTACCCAATATCAATTTGAATATCAAATCTCCAGCTTCAACTGGTTTTTCAACATTTTTTCCATTTTTATAAGTATTTCTAAATTTATTAATGAACAGTGTGTTTTTGAAAGCTACGTCTTAAAATTGGATCAAATGAAAAATCAGGATGTCCTTTAAATGTCTGATTTTATTGATGACAATTATGAAGATAAAAGTAAAAGTTGTTTGAAGCACATCAGAAAATTTTGTTATTAAAAATACGGAATATTTTTCTCATTTCTCAAAAAATAGAATATTTATAGTAATATAATCTCTATCTGTGATCAATTTGAATAAAATATTATGTTTCTGTAAAATCATCTTTTATACCAATGTTTTAAAATGTTAATACAGATGTGATTTTAGGTTATTAAAAGATTGTTTTTAGAAAAATATACAATCACTGTTAATTTATATCCAAAATTCTATAATTTTACATTTAGTTTTGGCAATTAAAGGGGGAGATACAATGAGCGAATCATCATGAATAAAGAGTTTCGTAGAATTCAACGTGGACAGACACATTTTTTTCATTTTCAATCCCCCTACTATCCTCATACATTTATATTAAATCCTTTTAATTTTTATCATTCATGAACAGTGCAGACCATATTCAGGTGAGGTATGCATATCTTTGGCCCTCTTTTTGTTTTCCCAGGGACTACAACTAGGTAAGTCAATTGCAGTGATGTTTAAACAGCCTTGGTGTGGAGACAAAATGGCTTCATCATCTTTCTCTTTATCGCATTGGGATATGTTTAGAGAAAAAAGAAATCTGATGAATTCTATCTATTCATCTTTCGTGTGCCTTCTACGTGCTTGGAATAAATCCTCCCAACTGTATGACAGCCCACTCTCATGCAGAATTTAGCTGAATGTGGGCTTGTTCTGGATTCCTTCCAAGGGGAGGCAATCATCTTTGGAAGTACCCAAGAGCTCACTTTTATAGCCTAGTCTGCTACATGCATTAATGATGGATATAGTAAGGTTAACAATGTGACAATAATAGTTGCTACCTTCATGTATTCAGTCCCTGTTCTGCCCTTTACTAGCTGTGAGACGTTAACGAGATTCTTAATACTTATTTTTCCTGTCTGTAAAATAAGAATAACAATGGTATTTTATGCTGCTGTTTTAAAGTTAAATAAGATAATCCATGTAAAACATGTAGTGAAGTGCCCTTATTCTTGTTGTCACACTTTTATTATTACGTTTAGAATTGTTTTCTGACTTCCTTCCTCTGCATATTACCTGGTACTTACTCTGTGATAGGTAGCACAGTAAGAACTTCACAGACATCTCACATCAGTTTTATTTCCCTAACCTTGCAAAAAAGGCAATATTAGTATTATACATTTATAGATGGCAATGTGGAAATCATTTTCCACATGTTACTCAGGACTTGAACACATTTGTGTGATTCAAAGCCTGTATTCTGTGAAGGGCACTAATATAAAAATAGCACAACAATGAGTAACCACTATTAGCGATGTTCTTTTTATACATAATCTAAAAGAGAAAATATTTATACTCTTCTTTAAATAATTAAGAAATGATACTTTATGGACATGACCAATATCAATATATTGCCTGTGTTCTCTCTTTCTTTTTTCTCTTTTTTCTCTCCTCTCCTTTCTTCTCCTCTCTTCCTTCATTCCTGCCCTCCCAGCTCTCTTATTTTGAGAGTGGATTTCACTAAATTGCCCAGGCTGGCCTTGGCTGCAACCCTCCTGCTTCAGCCTTCCAAGTAGCTGCGATTATAGCTGTGGGCCATTATACCGAGCTGATTTTTCTTCTAATCACCATAAAGCAGATAACTGATTAATTATTATCCGATTTTCATTATGCCATGATGAGGTTCAAAAGACGTAAGTTACATTTTTACCTGGATTATCAAGAAAGTTTGTAGAAGCAGGCACTGGATTAACTCCTATAATTACATTGAAATTAAACTTTCATAAACAAGATTTAGTGGTAGCAGAGCAAAGGCAGGTCAAGCACTTTGTTCACCCAGTTCTGTGAGCTGGTAAGTGAACCCAACATTGAATTTGAAAATTCCAATTAAATTCTTTTTACCCCGATTTATCAAATTCCCTTATGTTGACTGAGAGGTTAAGTCATACAGAACCATTAAAACCACGTTTCTCATGGAGTGTATGTGATTTATTAGTATTAGGAGAAAAATTGCCTTTAGATTTATCCTTCTTTTTAATTGTTCTTCCTTCATTATTGAGATCCTCGGTAAACTTGAATTTCATGCTATAACTGGAAGAAAGGTAATCTTAGCACCCTGCTCATGTCATGAAGTTTTACGTGTTTTTCTTTGTTTTTTTTGCAACCAAATCAAAATTAAAAAGTTTATTAGTCAGTAAATGCTTGTAGGAATATACTTTTATAAGCTTTGGGGGATGGTCTTAAGTGTATGCAAATAGAATATATATCATATATTTTACATATATCAGGCACATCATATATTGTACGTATGAATACGCAGGCATACACCACACACACAAGGAAAATAAAAAATACGGTAGAGTTTACAGTGAGTACTAAGTCAGGGGATCACATTTTCATTACTCTATGCAAGAAATATAGTGAGCAATTGGAGGCAATATAAGAAAAAAGGAGAGATAAATGAGGAGAAAGGCAATTTTTCTCTACAAAATGGCTCTCAGTTATGTAGTATAATTCCTTTAAATAGCTTTGTCATGGCATTTAAAACACAATCTAATTACAGAAACATGAAGTGCATTTTTAGGACACACATATGCTGAAATCTGTGCCAAAATCTTTTTGTTAACTGGATTGTGAAGTTGTATAGAACACATTATTCTGACACATCAAAATTATTGTAATCTCAGGTAAGGCACATGGAACAATTTAATTTAAGCAAGTATTTTATATATTAAATCCATTGCGCACAAATGGCATAATCCCTATTACATTTCAGCACCTAAGTCGATGCTCTTTTTTACATATAGCTGTGTGCTTTACTTTTTAGAGTTTTTTCCACTGGCACAAAAGAATAGAGATATGGATTTGGAATCAGTACACACTAATCTTGTTGATTTGAAAAAGGAGCCTGAGATCAGTTGTTGAATTGCAGAGTGTATTTCCCCTACACAGCGGAGAATTAGACTGGAGATAACTGCATATGCACACTTGTCATTCTTCCAACGTGAAGAACAGCAGAGCCATCTGGCTTTTCCCCTACACCACTGCCTCTGACTGACATCTCAGTTTTAGACCCGGCCTCACAGTTCTCCCACAAACAGATTTCCCGGAAATCTGACCCACATGGGAATCCAGAGGGACGTCAAAGCTTAACAAATGTGTCCTAGGTCTGCTTTTCTTGTTTAACTTCTATATTATCTAATTTATCCATTTTAGAAACTGGAAATATTTTATTTTCATAGTGACAGAAAGAAGTATCCAGTTTCGTAGTATTCAATTTTTAAAAAATGGAAATAAGTTTCAATTAAATAGTGAACAGAAATGAAATAAATAGGATTTTGGAGATGAATTTAGGAGATCTCCAACTTTGCAATAGGTTCAATATTTAGGGTGCCTCTAGGTCACAAATGTTTTAATTTTGATAACAGAAGCTTAAAATGAATCAAGGATAGAGAATTACGACTAAACAAATGGAAGTTACGTGGACAGCAAATGTTTTACGGATGAATGTATTTTTGTGTGTGTACAGAGCTAGTATTTTACTCTGATTTTTTACAAAGTCAATCCATAAATATATTAAAATTGTGTTTCCTCATTTTATATCATTTCATAAGTAGAAAACTATCCAAAAATTTACATCATAAATTAAAAAGAAAGGAATCCATTGCATGGGCGTGGTATTGCATGCCTGTAATCTCAACACTCAGGAGGCTGAAGCAGAGGGTTGTGAGTTTGAGATTGGCTTGGGTTAGTTACATAAAGAGTTTAAGGCCATGGACTTAACAGTGAGTCCTTATGTTAAAAAAAAATTCTCCAATTGATATTAGCACAAACCTTCCTTTTTAATGAACTAAGAGACACTAATAGTATAACTGACTTGCATCTTGTAGCCTGAGCTACTACTTTAAAGATAACAACATGTAATGTATTAACTATTTTGTTATTCTCCTATTATTTTGCTATGAAATTTTGTTTTACCTTTTTTCCATAAAATTAAAAAAAAAAGGGAAATAGAAAAGAAAAAGAACACATGTTTGGAAACGATTAACTTTTAAATGCTTCTCTTTTATTTTGGTGACAACATGTTAATAGCTGGCATTGTAGTCTTCAGCAAAATGCTTCTTGGATAAATAAATGACAAGTGAAAAGCAAGTTTGGGTGGACCTGAACGTACAGGTGCTTGGTTAGACCATGAAGACAGAGTCTGGATCTCTGTCAGTGTTGTTAGCTCAGGGGAACACTGCTTGTAGTGGAGCTGAGTTTCCTAATGAAAGGAGAATCTACTTTCTCTTCCTACTCCAATCAGAATTTCACCCTGGGGTGGTAAGAGTCCAAAAGGAAGTGGGCCTCCTTCTAATGACCTGGTGGAGATCACTTTCTTATATAATAAGCACCACGTAATGGCCTATCTTGCTCTTGAAATGATTTCTAAAACAATCATGATTTTGTTATGTCATGAAGTGCTCACAGTGGTTTTTTGTTTAGCTGTACAGATTATCTCAAAGGTGACATATTTCATGAAAGAGCAAATGAAAAATCAATTTTGTTAGTATTGCCACTAATCAAAAAGCTTTTAAGCATTGGGAATTTATCAAATTTTTTTGTGGTAGAAATACATTTTCCAAAATTTAGAGTTTCACTTGTAAGTTCAAATTTTATCAGCAACAAATATTGTGCAGTTTTCTTGACAGTGGCAGCCTCCACTCATCCCCCCTCCCCAGGGGATGAACCCAGGGAGTGCTGAGCTATAAACCCAGCCTTTACAAAAAATTATTTTGAGACACTCCATTCATTCATTTTAAAGAAATTATTCATAAACCTCTGACTAACTATAGCTTCCCTATCAGTCATCTTTTTTTAAGTAAAAATAGTGATTCTTGGGGAGTAGAGATGTCATCTTGTAACTCAGTTGCACAAATACTTTTTTCTCCAGTAACCATGGTCTTGAGTCATACTGTAGAATTTTAATTTAGTAAAATAAATAAATAAGTAAATAAATACATAAATAAAAAAAGAAATGTGAATGTATGAATGTACACATATTTTAGATATGCAGAGGAAATAGAATTAATTTTAGCTCCAATTGATTAGCTATTTCGTATAAATTCCTTCATAATAGGTACAAGGTAAACTTTGCTTTTTAGTATAAATCAGTAACCATAATCTAATGCAATGATTTAAATATGCCTTTTCGGTAATGAGTACTCTTCTGTGGTAAAAATGCCCAGTCTTTCAGACTTTTTGCCATTCTTTATGCCTTTCTCCTTCTATGCGTAGTGTGCCCCAGAAGTTAAGGTCTTCCCATTGGGTCTAAGTTGGACAGACTGCATCACTGGGTAGTTGGAGGACTTCCTGAGCTAATGATCCCCAGGGTATTCTTGGAGGGGAAAGTTTGGAGGCCACACTGGGCCATTTCCCTTTCCTTTTGGCCTCAGGTTATAACTGGTTAATCAAGTTCCTCCTGCTCTTCATCTCTGTGTCTTCTCCTTGTGTCAGACGCCACTTCTGGTTTATCTGTGATCTTCCATTGTTACTGCCACACATTTACACCTGCTCCATGGAAGTGGCTGGGCACAGAAAAGCTGCCAGAGCCTGTAGCTTTTCACTAACTCTAATGGCAGTGTTAACACACGTTACCGAGCTGCCCGTACCACTAAATGGCCTTTGTTGAATTGCTAGTGTTCATCATCCATGTGTATTTATTTATAGATGATACAGGAACCCTGAAGCTGATCTATTTGATTTTCCTATCTCTCCCCATCTCCCTATTTTTATTCATAAGTATTCATGTGTTTTTCCCCCCACCTCTAAGTCAGGGGTTCTCAATCAGTGTTAATATTGCTTCCTTAAAGAGACATTCAGAAATACAGTCCTGGTGGGGATTTGGGGTGGAGGGATGGATACTTTTAGCTATCATACTGATTGGAGAATTTTACTGACATTTACCATTCAGGGACTAGAAATGATAAATATCCTTCACTGTACGGGCAATACAGAATTTCCATTCTCCAAATGCGGTGCCATGTAGACCACTGCTTGGAGACACACATTCCTCAGACTCTCAGGAAGAAAGCCTCACAGCTTAGCCCCGGTCTTCATAACCAAGACAACATAATTATCCAAGTCTTCCCGCGATGCTCCAGATGGATGCCTGAGGCTGACTGAAAAAAGTCAGGGAGCAGGCCGAAAAATGAAAATTATTATCATCACTTTTGAAATGTTTATGCATTAGGCTTTTGAATTTGTGATTTTTTTATTTTACCATTCCCCAGGTAGGCCACGTTAAGCATAGAAATTACATATTATATTTTATATAACATATTATATGTAATGTATATATGAATGTATATTTTAAATCTATAGTTAGATAACGTTTTATTTTGGGGGCATGTCAACGTTCTTTTTATTGGTACATGTTTTATTGGTACATGATTGCGTTGATTGTGAGGAGTTGGTACATATGCGTAGCACGTATTAGTTCTTTTTGTGTTGTATTGTGGTAATTGTGGAGAAGGTACAGCCCTGACTTCTCTGAGTGGAGAAGCTTACTGGACCTTCGCACACATTATAGAGATAGCCTGTCATATATTTCCATAGTGAATTCTCAAGATTTCTCAGGAAGATGCTGTAAGTAGGTGAAATTATTACCATCTTTAATGCTTTTGGTCGGCCTTCTCAAAGACAGGATAGCCTGAACGGTTTCTTTGCTGGTTACCAGCTTTAAGTACACAGTGCTCTAAGTACTTCAAATACAAGACTCAATGTTCTCAGAATGTCTTTGCAGTGCTTTTCTGTCCACTTCCCTAAATTTTATCTATCTGTTTTTTCTTTTATTGACAAAATTTATTAATTGAATCTGCATGTGAGGAATTAGTTTGCATATAAAAATGACTAAATAGAGTGCAAATTATTAATCAAATATGCCTTAGTCTTTTTTTGATACTGTTAATTATGAATATTGCAAACTTTACTCCTGGTTTAATTAAATACATGTTATATTCGTAAGAGTCATAAAATTCTTAAAACTTTATTGCAAAACGTTGAATTTTGGAATCAGAGTTCTTTACAATTTGTGTAATACTGATTCTTTGAGTCAATATACAATATTAATAGAATTCAGATTAAATATTTTTTCCTGGAATGTGATATATTTACAAAGGTCTATTTTCGCTATAGTATACTGTTTACATTCACTTAATTAATCATGTTTTTCCTCAAAAATACATTCATGGGCATATGTTATGCACGATGAGAACAGCACATTTGATTTGTTTTGTAGAAAGAGTTGCAAGATGAATTTCCTGAATTGTGAATTAACATGGGATGATTCAGAATTGATAGAAGCTTTGGAGATGATTTAATTGCAGAAACTGACAATGATACGTGAAGTAGCACCCAAGTTACAAAACCCAGAATAATGCCCAGTACGCTGTGTACAGTCGAGATGCGCTCTCACCTGTCTGAGGTGAATTAGCCCTGTCACTAATACCAATACCATGGGAGAAACTCCTGTCATCTTTTAGAATTTTTACATTTGATTGATCTCTTTATGCTTCTGTCATAAAATGTCGAATTGAAAATCAAAATAACCTTTATCAGAAGTTGGCTTATGTTTGAAGTTTGTCTCATAGTATTTTTTTATATTTTCAATTTTCAGTTTTTATTACTATTGTTTATTCTCTTTCACCTTTGTAAGTTTAACAAATTTTTGAAAAAAAATACCTTTTGTGCCTCAAAAATACTGATAATCATGTAGATATACCTTGAAAATATAACATTCAGTGAAAATTTTTATTTAGCAATGCAGAACTGAAAATGGTACATTTCACTTCTGTTACTGTTTAGTCATCTGTACAGATTAAATGGTTGAATTGAGAAATTGGGAAAAAATCTTTAAAAACTAGTCAAAAAGTCAGGGATTACTTGGCAAAGTTTTTGTGTATTCACTGGAAAACAACAATGAAGCTAAATGTAGCTATAATTGTTAAAAGATGGTCTTGTAAGAGCAAAGTTACAGAATAGCAAACTTACAGAAATTTCATAGCAGAAATTAGAAATCAGTTAGTAGCCTCTGACTAAGCATCTTGCTGCCTGTCACATATTTAGACTGCTAAGCTCAGGCAGCCTTGAGTGTGAGCGCAGCTGCAGTTTCTGGATAACATGCTAGGTCAGCCTGACTGAGTCAAGTTGTAATGTCTGTGTTTTCCTACCCAAAAGGATATGTTTATAGTTTTTCCAGCTTGCTTCAGGGCCTTTGGGCCCAGAGCAGACCAGCCCGCTCAAGGACACACTGAACTTTACCTGCTCAGCTCAGACCCCCTGCTTTCCTTCCCAGAATGTTATAAACCATTCCTTATAAGTAAGATTACTTGGAATAAGCCTGCCTGGCAACCTATGATTTAATCCATGTAACCAATCATGTAATAACCTGCAATCAGCTTGTACTTCCTGCTTGCTAAAATGTATTTAAACTGAACTTTAAACTAACTCTGGGCTGGTGATTTGCACTCAGATTCAGTCCCCCAGCCCGCTGGCATTACTAATAAACAAGTTGCCTTCCAGCCTCCTTGGTGCGGAGTGTTTTCCTTTTGGTCCTTGTTTGTTTTGTTTTTCTTCCCCAACATTCTGAGATAGGGTGCCATGATTAGGTTGCTAAGAAACAGCATTTGCAGAGAGTTCAGCTAAGTATCCGTAGATGAGTTAGGAGTGTTTCCATAAAACAGGTGAAAAGGAAAAGGTGGAATAATGAGGTGTGTAAATCAGGACATCCATTTTTTTTGGTGATGAAAGTTTGATATGTCCATGAGGATTGGAATATAGGAGGAATTAAGTGAGATAATATGCAGAATGTTTAAAAAGTTATCGTATTTTTTATTATTTTTATTTCCTGGGTATAAAGTACTAAAGTGTTACTAGTATTTAGTGATGGCTAATATGTCCATGAGGATTGGAATATAGGAGGAATTAAGTGAGATAACATGCAGAATGTTTAAAAAGTTATCGTATTTTTTTATTATTTTTATTTCCTGGGTATAAAGTACTAGAGTGTTACTAATATTTAGTGATGGCTAATATTTACTAATAAATAATTAGTAAATAATAACTTACTAATTGTTACTGTGTTTGAAAAAATAAGAGTAGTAGTAAATTCCCCAAATCTCTGGGGTTATCATCCACACAAATGGCAGCCATTTTCTTCTTGAGTTCATCTATTACAGGACCTGTCCTTTAAACACACACAAAATCGATTCTTAGATGCAAAAAGAACCAGTTGGTCTCTGATTACTGAACACCGGGAACGCTCAACTGCTGTGTCTTTTAAGCAGCCAGTGAATTTTATTTATTGTTTGAAACTGAGTTTCAGCACACCCTTAACATTTGTTCTCTTTCTTTGGCTTTTGCTGCTCTGCTTCAGTTCACCATGCATCTCCGATGTCTGTGTATCCTTGTGTCTCCCATTCTTCTCACAGTTTTAACCCAGTGGGATCTGATGGTAGATTAGAGCTGCCCGACTTCCAGTTTTAGGATTAGATCATTTTCTTATTGATGAAGGGTATTATTGCCACAGACAGTCCTTCCTACTTGATTTTGGTAGTGAAGAGTATGAGGTGGATCTATTGCTGGATTAGCTATTATCATGGACATTTCCCAAATTTTCTGGAACTCTTTCAGCCTATTAAGAAATGTTTTATAAAAGATATGTTTTTTAATTGAATATATTTGAACTAAACAAAATTAAAGAGTTTTGTTTTCTCCCAGGGTATTTTAAATTCATTCACTCCAACACCTCCTCACCATTGTTCTAGTTTGGGATATTAACTCCTGGTATCTACTGAGTGCGTCCTTTTTATCCATTCTTGTTTTTTTACCAAGGTTTATAGGTTCTATTATAATATTTAAACCATTTAAGTCATATAATACTTGTTTATATTTATTTACTTACTTACTTATTTATTTATTTATTTTTAGCACCAGGAATTTAACTCAGGACCTTGTGCTGTGCCGCTGAGCTATATCCCCGGTCCCACTTGTTTCTATTTAAAAGCCTTCAAATCCCCTTTCTTTGCACATAGCATCAAAGTTCATTATTTTCCATAGCCCTCAAGACTTCTGCCCTTCTTACTGATCTCTCCCACCACGCATTTGTGACCATACAAACTGTGCATCTTCATATGGACTTTGGAGTATAAAGGATTTATTCACAGACTTTTTTGGGAAACATTACAAATACTATTCATCAAGCTCTTACCATGAGCTAGCTATCCTACAAAGTACCCCATATGAATCACTGGATTTAATTCTCACAATCCCATGACGTAAGTATTGTTACTATTTCATAGATGAAGAAACTAAGCGAAGCAAAGGATAATCATCTGAAGGCATACAACTAGAAAATTTCAGAACCGAATTGCGATTGTAGCCTAACTTTAGTAGATTGCTGTTTACTTAGATCTAGCTTATTTCCTGAACTTTATTTTTCTTCTGTCTTTTATTTATCTACTTATGCAATCTTTAAATCATTTTGGTAAAATATGAAATATAATGAGTAATGAAAAGACACCGAGATCCCTTTCCTTATGAGTTTTATGTTATATCACAAAGCGCAATTAAATGTATAGGTAGGAAATGAAGTGGAAAGAATATGAAATGCTTCTTTATTAGAGTAAGTTTTTTATCAACTATTGTTCCCTTCTATATGTGTATTTCAACCTCAAATCTGTGGTAAAAAATAACTTCCATTTCTCTTAGATTATTTCTTACAAGTACACCAGTGAGAACGCTGAATTGTTATGTTAGTGAAGATTAAACAGTGTCTTAGGGATGTTTTACTCAGTCAGTTAGGATGAATGTTCGGTATTTCCGTGGACTTCATTGAAATTAATAATAATTCACAAGATGCTCAAAAAAAGTATTAAAGAGTAATTATCTTTTTAATTTATCTGCACACTTAAGACCTGCATCCAACATTGAGTACTTCTTCTTTCTCAGTTTTCCGAGTCACAGATTTTAATTATATGCAAACACATATGTAATCCACCCTTAAACAATTTTGGAATATGAAAATACTCATTAAATACATGAACAATTATGGTTCAAATTACTAAAATTCTACAAGAAAACCTCCTTAATTTATCAGTAAGACATCAACTGTTTAAAAGAGTTAGAAGGTCTAGATGGTAATGTATAAAATTTCTACTCAAAATTCTTACAAGCCGTATATATATATATATATATATATATATATATATACACTTTTAATTATATCTTTAATGATGATAATGCCCAAGGATAGAGCCCATGTGAACCAACTTTGTTACTCTACTACTATATCTTTCAAAAATGACTGAATTAAGGCCGGTGATATAGCTCAGTGGCATAAGTGTCAGCCTGGCAAGCGTGAGGTCTTGAGTTTGACTCCCAGTACCCGCATATAAAAAAAATGACTGAATTAATTTCTCTAAATAATTTCTCTAGTTAATTTCTCTAAAATTTCACTCCTTGTCAGTTTCCCCTTAACAGCCAGAGTAGTCTTTCTAAATGGTGGCATTATCTATGCTGTCTGTTCTTCTACTTAAACCCTCTAATGATTTCTCGTTCCTCTCAGAATAACTGTACTTTGCCAATTCCTTATCAAGACTCCCAGAGTGGCTTAGGACTCAGAGTCCTCTCCCACTCATCCCTCATCCTTTTCCTGCAGCCACCCTAAGCTATTAACCCTACTTCTGAGAAAGAGTCTTATTCCTCTCTTGCATCTAAACCTTCACATTACCTGTGTACAACAACTTCCCCTTTTATTTTGACCTACCTGACTTTTATACATAGCCATATATATATATATATATATATATATATATATATATATATATGAGCCTAGGTATTTCTTTCTCTCAATCATCCAAATAGATGCTTCTCCTTTCTTATCCCATGGCTCCTCTGAGTTGGCCCCTTAGAGCTGTTGCTTGTTTACCTCCCCATCATTTCCATGGCAACTGCAACCCACTATTAAAAGTGTTTCTATTTTACCATCTTATTCCCTTCCCTAACTCAGAGATCAGCCCTCAAATGGCCAACAGTATTATGTTTTTCAGAAGATGAATAGATTTTCTGATATTTTGTATTTTCCTATTCTTTTTTCCTTAAATAAATTTTTGATGTAGTCCCCAATTTTTCTTTCTGAATTTAAGTTCATATTCTAATTCCTTTACTTAGTAGTTATGTGTCTTTAGGTAAATTAACCACAATCTTTGTCTACTCACTTTAAAATCTTAAAAAAATGGTGTTACATAATAGGATTGCAATGAGTAGTGCTTATGATATGACATAAAACACTTAGCATGATGATTAGAACAAAGTAAGTGCTTCTTATTACTATCTGTATTTTTTTTTTGTATTTGTTAGACCAAAACTCTTGAGATCAAAGAATTTCTGAAACCAGATGTCATATAGAGCTATCACAGATACTAGCCAGAAAAAGAAAGTGCCAGGTCCTGCGGAAGTTTCCACAATTAATGGCATTAGGCTAAGTAGTAAATGGAAAAACACTGTGGGGACTGAGATTAAGGGCATTTTAAAAATAAACTTTGGGGAAGGAAAGCGCTGTAAGTTACATTAGCTATAGATAAAGGGACAGGTGATGCAGAGCAGAGAAAGCTTTAAGACTGGGACAATCCATTGGAGAAGCCATCGTGGGGCCGATAGTCTGGGAAGTTGGTGACTCGACAGAGCAAGGTGACCCTGGTGGCCCGCTGCGATGGAATCTAAGTCAAGATTTTACCATGAACAGTTTTTTTAAATTGGTTTCACCTACAACTGATGAACATCCTCTACATCTTTCTTTCTTTGTAATAAATTTAGGCCATCAGTAGAATTTTTCTTTTATTATAGGAGAGATAATGTAATAAAGGTCTTCGGGACTCTTGCTTTTGGAAACAGATTTGGGGTCAAACTCTGATGTGGTCTCTTAGTAGATGTGAAAATTTATTCTCATTTTCTTTTATAAAATGGGCATGATAACAATTATCACTGTGAGGTTAAAAAGGATAATGTAAATAAAAAGGATAATGTAAACAAAAGTGCAGCACGTTGCCTGGTATACAGTGGAGGCTTAATAAATGCTAGGTTTCGTTTTTGGTAAATCCATATGTCTCATGATAATAGGATCTTAAATTCACTGAAGTTATAGAATTTTTATTTCATTCATTTTTGAATTCCTGGCATCATTATTTTAAAAGGATATACCAGTTAATCTTAATTGTCAAGCCTCACAGTGTTAAACGTTTCCTGGAGAGGAGATTAGATCGGAGGATTAATCCGCCTATGTTCATAGCTGCCTGTGCTGTTAGGAGGTGGGGCCAGTCGGAGGGGCGGGTCCTAAGGGCCTGCTCGTGGAGGGTGTCTCTCTCCTCTCGCTCTTTTTTTGTGTCTGTCTTGCGTCCTGGCTGCCGTGAGGAGAGCAGCTTCGCTGCACCATAACCTTTTGCCATAATATTCCTGCTTTGGAACTGGCAGGTGGGGCTGAGATTGTGAGGCAAATTAAACCTTTCTTCTTTTACATTGGGGGTGTCAGGTATTTTGTCCCAGTGATGGGAAAGCTGATTGATTTAAATGATATATGTATATAATAATGTGACTACTTATAAAATAAAAATAGCCCAAAGAAGAGGAAACAATTGAACTCTCTTGTTCACTGAGAAGCTTAGTATGACGGCATCAACTGGTTGAAAGTGTTATAACCTAGAGGTGGAAGCAAGTTGTAGGGATATAATTTTGGAATGTGGGGACATTTCAAGGGAAACTAGGCCTATATGATGTATTATCTTTAGAGAAAAGAGTGTTAAAAACTGAGAAAAAATGCAGTGAGGTTAATTGGGAGTAGAGCAAGGGTAAATTTAACCTAATTCTGAATTCTAGCAATGATTAACTTTGGGGGTTAGAGCAGAAACAATGAAAGGATACAGAAAAAAAAAAAAAAGAATTATTTAAATAGGCTAGGGTTTTTTTCCTATTATTATTGTTTAATGACATGAATTCCATAGAACAAGATATTTTGTAAGTGGGCCAGTTTTTGTTAGAACTGAGGTCTATCTGAATAGCGTAAAACCCCCAAGGGAATGTGCATTAATTAGTAAGTGCTTAGTTTTAAATTGCTGCTAATTTGGGTCTTGTAACTGAAAGGAACTAGCAGACTACAGAATGGTGTTGACAGCACTCTGAGATGGGAGGAAATTGGAAACAGCTCTTCTGCAGCTCATCTTTCTGTGGTAAGAGACAAAGTCTATTTCACTTGACTGAATTAACTTTGTGATTGAACTTCCTGCCTCCTCTTAAAAATGACAATTATGTATTGGATAAAAATGAGTGAGAGTTCTTCTCGAAGTTCAAATGCTACTTCTATTGGCATGTAGGAGTACAAAATGTTTTAAAAAAGATAGCCAGGCAGAACTGAAGTTTTTTGTTTATTTAATATCATATGATTACAAAACATAGACTGCTTCTGAAATGTAATTGTGAGCTTCTAATAGGGGGAAACCAATAATTCAATAAGAATACATGATATTTAAATCCACACCTATAGTTTACTTCTTGCCATAAAATAAAACTCCAAGCATGATAATATGAGGTGTTTGTGGACCTCGTCCAGGGAAACAACAATAAAAGGTGAAAAACATTTTCAAAAAAACCCAAACTTGAAGTCTTTGGAAATTGTCCTAGACATATAAAGCAAATGGAGAAAGAGATGTATTCAAATGAATCTACTCAACCTTATAAGACAAAGAAAGAGCCTGCGGCGCTTTGTGTCATCCCAGCCTAGTGTAGGAGGCACCGCTCTGGGCAGGTGTGTCCGGAAAGCCTGGACCTCCTTCTGCTCTCAGCTCCTCGTCAAGGACACGGCATCCGTCTAGGAATGGCAGGCCACCAGCAGGCCCACTGACCCCTTCACTTCCTTTTGTTGCAGAGCCCACAGCTTTGTGTTGCCCCGTCACATTCCAGGTAAGAGTGTGGAAGAGCTCAGGAGCTCCCTTCCTCCCCAGTCCCTAGGCACAGAAGGGAAACAGACCCAGGTGCTACGTGATGCCATGAAGCCGACAGAATGCCAGGAATATTTGCTGCTCACTTGTAGAAAGAAGTTCAACGTTAGAGGTACAAGCCTAGAAGTACAAAGGCTGCCACCCCTGCACCGTGTCCTGTTTATAAAGCCGAGACTTCAAGAGAAGCAGGTCGTTCAAGAGGGTGTTATTTAATTTCCGTGTGTTTATGAAATTTGTGTGGTTTCTGTTGCCATTGATTTCCAAGTTCATTACACTATGGTCTGATAATATGCACGGGATAATTTCAACTCCTTTGCACTTACTTAAGCATATTCTGTGGGCTAGTATATGGTATATTTTGGAGAATGTCCCGTGTGCAGCTGAGAAGAATGTGTATTCTGATGTTGTGGGATGGAACACTCTGTAGACATGTACTAAGTCCATTTATTCAAAAGTTTGGTTCCTTTCTGATTTTTTTTTTTTTGTCTAGTTGATCTATTTGTGACAGTAAGGTATTGAGGTCACCCATTACAATTGTATTATCTTCCCAAAAGAATTAACATTTCATACCACAGCGATATATGCACACCCATGTTTATAGTGGCACAATTTGTAATAGCTAAATCTTGGAAACACCCCAAATGCCCATCGATTGATGAGTGGATAAAGATTTTTGTATACAGTGGAATACTACTCTGCCATAAAGAATGATAAGCTTGAGACATTTCTGGCTAAATGGATGCACCTTGAGACCATACTCTTAAGTGAAATAAATTGGACACGCATGTTTAAATATCACATGGTTTCTCTGGTGTGAGAAAGTGAAAGTGTAAATAAGGACCAAAAAAAAGAAGCAAGATATACCTTGTATGGGTACAAATTCCCTGTGAGGGATGTTATCATTATGTGTATCTAAAATGTACCAATAGGGCCGGTGATGTAGCTCAGTGGCATAAGCACCTGCCTGGCAAGTGCAAGGTCCTGAGTTTGGTTCCCGGTACCCACATAAAGAAAAACAAAACAAACAAACAAAAAAATGTACCAATAAAAAAAGAAAAAAAAAAAAAAAAGAGAGAAGCAGCCTGCTAGCTCTGTTTAACTCCCAGGAAAAGCGTAATTGTATTTGGGTGTCCCCTCTGTGGATCACACTCTGAAACTCTTCTTTTTTTTTTTTTCTGTGGGTACCAGGGGTTGAACTCAGGACCTCGCGCGCCAGCAGGCACCTGTGCCACTGAGCTATATCACCTGCCCTTTTTTCGTATGTGGGTACCGGGAGTCAAACTCAGGACCTCACACTTGCCAGGCAGGCGCTTATGCCGCTGAGCCATCTCACCAGCCTTTAAACTCTTAACTAATGCTGTAAGGTGGCATTTGGCTGATTTGTTTCCTATCTTATTTACGGTCTACATAAGAGAAATACAAAATCTTATATTCTACGTTTTGGTCATGATAGTGGTGTAGGGAAAAAAGTGGAGAATTTTAAAACACTCAAAAACTTGCTGACTGTTTTTAGTGGAAATCTATGCATTGTTTAGAGGACACCATTCTGAGTTATTTGATTGGTGTTGGTACTTTTCCATTCTCTCTGAACTTTTCTTCAACTCTGGAAATTGTAGATAATTCATAGGCAGATAATTCTTGTGCATCGAAATGAAGATTTGTCAGGTAGAAAGCAATTATTGCTGTGTAGACATTTACCAGTTTTCACTCATCAGCAAATTCATCTCAGCATAGTGATACCTTGGTTGTTGAACTCGATTCATTCCAAATTTGTGTTTGGACACTTAAAAGTTTGAGAACTGAATGTTTCCCATAAGAAATAATGGAAAAGCAAATAATTGGTTCTGAGGCCCAAAGATTACACTTATAAATTTATTTTTCCAGGACTTTAACAAATTTTGCAATGATTTGTTTAACTCTATTGTGGTTCTCACAGTTTTATTTTTACCTTTACTGCTGGCATCCCTAACTTTCTTTGGAGCCTTGGTCATGATATTTTATGTGAATAAAGTGCAAAAAAATAAATAAAAAGCACAATTGATGAATGTTTTAATGCATGAACACAAGTGCTATATGTTGTCTGGGTGAGATGTGGTGCATAATTCACTCTCAGCTATACAGGTTTTTTCGAGTCAGATTTTCCATTAGACTATCAAGTAAAGTTACAAACACTGAGCAGATTTTTTCCTAAGTTTGCTGTTTGGGTAGTTTGAGCTTGGAGCCATTCAACAGCCAAGGTATCACTATTTCTCAGGGAATGTATATTCTATGGATTTGCCTTAGAAGTAGTATGACATTTTTCTGATTCTCACTGAATTAACTAAAATCTTTGCCAAATGTTCATATTATATGATAGTCATGAATTTGCCATTGAAAACACACCAGACTAAATACTTAAATGACTTAATCTTATGTAGCCTATATGCCTTTACTGGCTGGAAACACTTTAACTTCAAAGAAATCTTGTAAGAAAATAAATTGCTAAGAATTTTCTCCACCACTTTTAGAAAATTTTAGCTGTTGAAATCTGGCTCTCATGATGTTGTCTTTTCACTATTTCTCCTTAATTCTCTGGACATTTCTTATTAAATGGCCTTTTTATGGGGCTTGATTACCAACATCAATTCCTTCAATATTAGAATGGCTCAAAATCCTCTCTGAGGTAATTTTCTTACTTTAATGACTTTCCCTGATCTTGTCTATTCTCCAAAAATAGAAGTTGACTATTCTTAAACTCAAATGAAGTCATCCTGATAATAATTAAGAATTTCTTATATTCCATGTATGGAGTCTTATGAATATTATGACATTAATTCATTAAGTCCTCATAATAACCCAAAGGTAGTTCTACAGTCACTATTGCTATATAGGCAAGGAGCCTAAGATCTAGAATTTTTAAGCAACCCCCTAAGGTCATACAACAAATAAATGATGGTTAGATACAAATTTAGATAGTTAATGCCAGCATCCAAATGTTTAGCCAGTATAAAATATTTCCTGCCTTCAGATTTCCAGCAATTTCAATTCTCTCTCTTTCTCTCCTAAAAAAAATGCCTTTAATTGCTGGCTTCCTGCATTGTATCTCATTCCAAATCACTTGCTTTCTTGGGGCTTCAGTGCTGTATTAATTTAATTGTACATTCAAGTTACATGATGACTTATCAACATATACACGTAACGATCACCACGATCAATTTATGCAGCACATCTATTCCCATTCGTGTTGTAGACTAGACACCCAGAACTTGTTCATCATAAAACTGAAAGTTTGTACACTGTCTTAGTTACTTTTCTCATTGCTGAGACAAAATACCCAGCAGCCAAAGTTAAAGGAGGAAAGTTTATTTAGCTCATAGTTTGTAGAGGTTTTAATCCATAATTGGCTGGCTCCAAGGCAGGCAGCAGTTCATGGTGGGTGGAAGGTAGCAAAAGCAGCAAGGGACAGTGCACAGCTCTTTCTATGTTTTCTGTCCATATCCAGGCTACCTGCCCTTAGGCAGGTAGCACTCACATCCTTAATCCTAGTGCCCTTGATAGCATTGCACCATGAATCAGTCCCAGCGTCACACAATGAATCAATCCCAGTCATCTTTAATAAAGTTATCATGGTTTTATTTAGATTCAGGTAAATTCAGTGAACTATGGAAATAGAAAAATGCTTTAATATTTCCCTATCATATCTTCAGTTGGTGAAATTTTTTCTTAAAGGATGAGTTTAGTTTCATTTCTATGGCAACAGATCTTAATTGAAAGGTAGAAATAAACTGTTAAACCAAGTTTTTGATCTAAAGTTACCCTCTTTCTTTCATCTGCACAAAATAACTGACAAGAATATAATAATTATGGTCCTAGAAATATCATTCACATTGACCTCAATTTTAATAATTTTTTGTTCCTTAACCCAAAAAGATGATTAAAGAAAATATGTGACTCATATGGCCATGAGGGGTTTATGAAGAATTTGTCATTAATTGAGTCAGAAGTTCGTGATGTACCATAATTTCCTGTGAAATATGACTGAGACCCTGCTTTTTGATGTGTGTACCCTGTAGTCTGGCAGTTCCTTTTATTGCCTTCAGAACTGCATGTCCCATGACTGCAGGAGTCAGGGATGTGCGCTAAGGTTTTGCCCAATGATACGATGGTGGACTCTTGAGGCCAGAACTGGGGAAAGTTCTTAATCATCCATTTCCTTGCTTTACGAATGAGGCACATTATTTAGCCTCTTAGCATGTTATACTACTGACTAGTATCATTGTCTTTTCATAACATTTTTTCTGTAAAGTCATGATTACAGGCTTACAACATAGTAGTTATAAAAACTGTTAAAAGATGCCACTAACTTAGGCATTAGAACCACTTTTTTTCCTGATGGAATATAGTTTAACAAACAGAACATTTTGTGCGTCATTAAATCAGAGTTTACTAGGGTAATAATGATTGATTTCTACTTCGCCAATTCCTTTTCTGCTTGGGTATTTTATATATGTGTACTCATTTATAACTTAGAAAATCTTTTAAAAATAATATAATTAATTCCATTTTTTAAATTCAAGGGAGGTAATACAATAATATTTAGGGCATAGACTTTAGAATCTTGTTTCCTCATCTGTCACCTTTACGAGGTATGATAAAAATATAATTTTTTTTATATTTTTTAAAATGTATGATAGCAAGAGACATAAAGTTGTTAATCCCCCTCCAATACTCACCTTTACTTTGAGCACACTTGTGCCAGTGAACACTTTCTCTTGAAGTCCTCTTTCATGAGTGTTTTATGAAATGCGATTAAAAATATGGTGAATACTGCTGCTAATGCCATGCAGTAGAAAGGTGGGCTCATACAAACTTTAAGGGGTGTTCTCATTCATGTCATCGACTCCATCTGGCACCATGTCTCTTCTGGAGATTTCCCAAATTCATAATTACCATGAAAGGTAAGAATGAATCTATTCCGGATGTTGAAGCAGCCATAATGCATAACTGAAGACATGAAAGACTTCCAAAATTGCTTCAGAAAGCGGCATGAATGATGGGATAAATGTGTTGGAACAAGAGAAAATACTTTGAAAGTAATTAACGGCAATGTGTATTTTGCTATAATACATTTTTTAAAAATTTAAACCTTCATGGTATTTTGATCATACCTTGTAGCTATGGGACTTTATCTAAAATACTAATTACTCTGTACCTCAGCTTCTTTTTTTTTTCTTTTTGTGGGTACCGGGGGGTCGAACTCAGGACCTCACGTGCCATCAGGCGCCCGTGCTGCTATGCGATATCACCGGCCCTTTTTTTGTATGTGGGTACCGGGAGTCGAACTCAGGACCCCATGTGCCAGCAGGCGCCCGTGCCGCTGAGCGATATCACCAGCCCTTTTTTGGTATGTGGGTACCGGGAGTCGAACTCGGGCCTCGCACTTGCCAGGCAGGCGCTTACGCCACTGAGCCATCTCACCGGCCCCTCAGCTTCTTCATCTGTGCAATTTTTAATAATTATCTAAATCAAAAGTTTTTATAAGAATAAAATTAGTCAATATAAGCATCAAGTTTAAGGCAGAATCCGGCCTGACATACTCTATAAAACTTATATATTACTACTGAGTAGATTTCACAGAGATATGAATTTACTACTTGATGACAACATTTGTTAAAAATCCAAATTTACTGAATCCAAATCTCCATTATTTCCTCATTATTATCTCACAAAATAATTTGTGTTATTCTTATAATTCTGTTTACTGTATATACCGTAATGAAGGGAGAAAGTATAAATTGATGAGTTAGTCTTTAGTATTATTCATTTATTAACCCAAAATAATGTATTACGTGATGATTATGTATGCATATATTTAATATAAATATGTACATACTTATTTCATGTAAGTATATAAGTATATAAATTTCCCATAGGTTGGAATAATTGGAAAACGATACTCATAAGGTCCTCCTAACTTCGCACAAGTTCCTACTTAAGGTGTAAATCAGGTAATGTAGAGATGGAATTCAATAGCAGTTATCTTATGTGCTCTACATCAAGGTACACCACTGGTGCATACTTTAACTAAATCACAAGCATATGAAAATTCTAGAAGACTAAATTCTGGGATTCCTGAGCCCATACTAGTGATGATTTATCTAGACTTTGCATGTCAGTTCTTTCCCCTGAAACAATATATTTCTCCTCTAGAAAAGGCCATGTATCCAGGGAAATAACGTTCCTTAGCAAGTCATAGGTTTAACTGCAGGGAAGAACAACCTAGATAAAGCACTGACTATGTATTCTTGGCTACCCTTTCAGGACAGTGTAAATAGAAAATAGTTATTGCTGCCTCAGTGTTGGAGAAATGGTGGACTGGCAAGGAAATATGAGAGAAAATCTTCAATTATAGTAAGGTTCCTTTCTCTAAGGAGGATGTGCTCCAAGTAAGGGATGTGCATCCCTAATGGATGCCTGAAACTGCAGATAGTGCCAAATCCAACATATATTATGATTTTTCCTACACCTATGTACCCACAGTAAAGTTTAATTAAAGATTAGCTACAGAAAGAGATTAACAATAACAATAATAAAAGAGAACAATTAATCCAATATAGAGTAATAAAAGTTATATCACTACAGACTCTCTCTCTCAAAATATGTCACTGTACTTTTATCTATTCACTTAAAAGAAGCAATCTTTGGGATCTCTGAATTGCCAGCATCACTACTGTTGTGCTTTTGGGTCACTATTAAGTAAAATAAAATTTACGTGAATACAATCACTGCAATACAGCAGCAGTTGGCCTGGTAACTGAGATGGCTACTAAATGACAAATAGAAGGGTAGTGTGTACAGCACGGATGTACTGGACAAAGGAATGGCTGATCCTGGGCAAGATGGAGCTGGACAGCAGGAAAATCAATCACGCTACTCAGAGTGGTGTACAATATAAAACTTATTATTTGCTTCTGGAACTTTCCATTTACTATTTTTGAGCTGCTGTTCACAATGGAGAACTGAAATCATGGGAAGTGAAACTTTGGTTGGGGGGAGACTACAGTAATAACAAAGATATTATTTTCTAAAATAACATACACAAAATCAGCTTAGAGGAATAAGGATTTGTTAGTAAAAATAAGATAATTTTCATAGCAGTTTCAATAAAAAGGGATGGAGATGTGACATCCAAGAGCTGTGCACACTGAAGTTTTCAGATTTGTTTCCAGGCAACATGGACATTATGCAATGTAAACTCCATTTGATTTGAACTGATGAAGTATCCAATTCCTTGCCACAGTTTCTATGAACAAGTTTTTGGAACTATGCCTTCTCTAGCTTGGCAACACAATGAAATTTTCTCCAGGATTGGTCAGCATTCAGTTATGCAAAATGAGTCTGAGTGATGTAGGGTGGAAGTTAGTCTTTTCTAGGGTGAACAATAGGTACTGAGGTGATTGGACTTTGCAAATTACATTATTACTTTGTTATTACTGTGGCTTCAGGGTAACAGTTGTCTCTCATGGACCTACTGAAGTTCTCCTGGTGCCTATGACTGGAAAAGCATTTAGATGCTTGTATCTAAATTCAAGACAGTTCTCCAACCAAATCTTCATGGTCAGCTGCCAACCTAACTTTGGGTACTGATCTTCAATAAAGGCATTCATTATGAAAGGCTGATGTCTCATGCAGCTGCACAATTGCATTGTCAAATCTAATGCTCCTTCAAATATTTGATTTCTAGAACACATTGGAGGGACTGTTTGAAACAAGACTGAATAATCCTATATTAGAATTTAACTCGTGATGTTCCCATTTCTCTCATGATTGGTAATGACTCTGGACTGCAAGATGCTAATATAACTTACATGCAGTTTGAGCCTTTGCTATTTTAGATATAGCCAAGGCTGAAAGAGAGAAATTTAATGTGGTTTAGTTTGGAAAATGTTTATATGTATAGATTGGTACAGAATAGATGAATAGATCTTGAATTGACATCTTATTAACTGAAATAAATCAGAGTCAGACACACAAGCTTAATCACATAGTTTCTCTTATGTGAGAAAGCCAAATTCTAAACCAATTAAAGAGCAAAATAAAAGATAGATAATACGAAACAGGGAGATAGATCTTTTGCAAATGAGAAGAGGACCAAGAGATGCAGAGAGGGGGGAAGGATAGAGGGAGGAAGGAGATATAAAGGCATGTTATGGACATGTACTAAGTTCCCATGATGAATTTAATCATTATTTGCTTCAAACATGTAGTAATAAAAATTAAAAATAAGAAAATATTTTAAAAGAATGGGACATGTGAAGATTTGTAATGCATTTCTCATATCTTTTTGCCAAGCTTTTAATTTTTTTACCAAGCATAAATGCATAAAGAATAGCCTTGCAATTCTATAAAATTAGGTACAGAAAACAGGTATACCCTGCTACTTTTTGTGTCTATTTTCTTCCCCTAGAGACAATTACATTCACCTGATTTTAATGGGGCTGAAAAGGTAAGGTCATTATATAAAGTGACTCCTAGGATTCTGTTGTTATTTACAGGTAGATAAGAATAAAGGATGGTTCCTAGCAAATAAAATGACAAACAACCCCTTGACAGAATAGAATAAATGACATTTATTTGTCCAATTTACACCTGCTAGGGATTTAGGTTCAAATAATTTACTATTATAAATAATGCTTTAGTAAATATCTTTGTAATATAACTTTGCATATTTACATACATCAGAGTTTAAGACAAATTTCAGGAAGTGAAATAGGAAATTAGAATGAGATGAATATTTAAAAATTTACGATGACAGCTGGGCGTGGCGGTGCACACCTATAATCTCATCACTCAGGAGGCTGAGGCAGGAGGATTGCCCGTGAGATCAAGGCCAGCCTGGGCTACATAGAGAGATGCTGTCTAAAAAAAAAAAAAAATTTATAGTGACAAGGTTTAGATGAATTTATGTTCTCATAGTGAATGAGGCTATGTATTTGCAAACTTACCAACATGGAACATTAACATTTTTTAAAGTCTTTAACTGGCAAATGCATTTTGGTGACGATAAAATATATGTTGTTTTAATAAGATTTACATTACTGATTAAGCACTATGAAGCTTATATATTGCTATGATGAAATATCATCTCTCAATAAAGGCAGCCCCCCTACTATTTGTTTCTCCTGTTGCCAGACCCTAGTGGACTCAAACTACTTTTGATAAGACCACATTTCCAATAGAAATCATAAATAATTATAATTCAGAAGCTTGCACAGTGGACATGCAGTCCATCTCTCTTCTCTCATACACTTTTCCTGTTTCAATTACCTTGTATTTAAGGGTACTTATCTTTCTCATTAATTCATTCATTCCTTTTTAGGCAGAAATTATATCTCATTTATCTGTATACTTGACCTAAACCTAGTATCTAGTGCAAAGGTCAATACATATTTTATTTTGTGTTTGTGAATTGATTAACTGTCTCCTGCCAATGGGTTTTCTTTCAGAAGAGAGTCATTAGCCCTATACCTAGCTCTATGTCAGGCAAGAGGCCTTTTTCTCTGGGCCACAGTTTTCTATCCATACAATCAGGGAGTTTAGCTAGTTGTCACTCAAGTTTATTTTTTAATAAATCAAGATTCTATAATACTTTCCTTTTTATTATAAGTGAACAATTTTTGTGCATATGATAAAATAGAATTTTAACAACATGCAGTATAGTTGTATGTTTTTACCTAACAAATCTACAGA
The DNA here is from genome assembly GCA_028451465.1 of Erethizon dorsatum. NCBI lineage: Eukaryota > Metazoa > Chordata > Mammalia > Rodentia > Erethizontidae > Erethizon > Erethizon dorsatum. Next base: position 14,465,046 of record CM051828.1, on the reverse strand, counting down.
ATGTTTCAAGTGTGGCATTACAAAATGGAATAATTTATTCAGTTGTCACCTCTTGCAGTGTGTTAGCCCCACCTAGTGAATGATTAATGAATTCTCAAAAACTAATAGCAGATGAACATTTTTTAAGCTATTGCTGAATCATATGTAATCTTGTTTCTAGTCTTTGAGCCTTTACTACAAGGGGTAATTGAAAAAATATGATGACTGATTAAAATTTAAAAATTATTACAGTAAAAGACTCATTGTCACTAATCCCCCTCAATAGACTCCCCGTTTCTTCAAACACACTCATCCCATTGTTTGCCACTTTCTGAAGTGATTCTGGAAGTCTTTTCTTTGTGAGTGTCTTTACGAAATGTGATTGAAACTATAGCGAATCGTGCTGTGGCATGCCATCCAAAGGAAAGTCAGGCTCGTAAAAAATTATATTGTGTCCCATCCATCAGATCTGGCATGACCCAACTTCTGGCTTTACCTCCAAATCAAAATTACCATGAAAGCCAAACATTTTGAATTGATTGAGGACATGAGAATCAATCAATCCTTTGATCCTGGAGGTTTCCAAATTGTGGTGACTTCTGGGTAGAAGAAGATGCACTAGACCTTCTTTCTTCGTGGTCTGGTTTGGAGCAAAGCTCTGAATATCATTCCTGAAAACCCAACCTACACCTGTTTCTTCAGTCATTTCATACCCTGCAATATGGCTTACAGTTAAGTATGGTGAATTCTTTTTCCCATGTGGAGCCTAGAATAGTGAGTTTCATGTGCAAGATTGAACATATATAGAATTCTAAATTTGAAATTATTTTTGTATAAATTTCTAATGCTCCTGTTGTGAGATACGAAGCTATACTAGTTTCTGCTCCAAATTATGTGTCATCTCCTCCTTTCCTGGAAGATTAAGGAAGCTATTTATTGTCCCTTGTGTTCTAAAAATTCAAGATAATGTGCCTGGGTTTGTCTGTTTCCATCCATCGTGGAAGGCACTTGGCGAATCCTCTCAATGTGGAAGCTCACATTATTTGCTGGTATATTTATTTGCTTTAGTGAATATTTCTTGTCCTCAGCTTCCTTTGTTCTTTTATTTTGGAATTGTTATTTTTTTGTCCACTGGATTTAATTGACTGGTCTGTTAATTCAGTTTTTTTTTTTCTTACTTTCTATCTTTTTAAAAACTTTCCAAAAGTAGATGTCATAAATCTTACCTTCTAACTTTGTAATTAAGATCTTAAAAAATGTTGCCGCCATATTTAAATAAAATTTCAATAGCACTTCTTTTTAATTTTATTGAGGTTTTATACTTACAGTATTCCATTTTAATTTTATTATTGCGATATTTTACTTTTTATATGTGTATACTAACTGCAAAATTTCTGTTTTCTTTAAATTGATTTTCTTTGCCCTTTGGTTTTGTCCCCATCTTTCTGCAGAGAATTTCTTTAAGAATTTAGGAATTTCTGGTGGCTGCTCATTGGAAACGGGGAGGAACTTGAGGCTGATTGGGAACTTGGAGCATGCATTTGGGCTTGTTCTCTGTGAACTTCATTGTAGGATGCTCCTGTGGGGCTGCATAGCTGGCACTGTAGAAGTTTTTCCCTGTGGGAGGACAAACGCTGGATGTCAGCATTCTGGGATACAAGAGAAGTAAGTTGGTCAGAGTCTCAGTGTCTTATATGCAGTACTGGAGTTAAAAAGATTGCCTCTGATCTGAACCAGCCGGTAAGTCCCCTAACACATGAGAATGCTCTTTCCCTTCACAAAGAGCAAAACTTTAGCTTTTGTCTTTGTGGGAGAGGGGGCTGGAGATATGACTGCCACTTAAATAGTCTTTCAGCTAGTCCTCCTGCTGAATAATAAAGAGTTCTTTTCATCCCCACTTCCTGAAGGTCTCGATGTGGTTACGTTGTTTGGTAAATTGAGTTTCTTCTTGGTTTTCCTCCTCATAGTTCAAGGTTTGATTTTTTTCAAATATGTTTGCTTTTCAACTTATAATATTGTAGCCGTTTTCTCTTTTCACTCCTTTTCTGTGTATTGGCCTTTTAAAACAATTGCCTTTTGTGAAGATAAGGATAGAACACATCTCTGTGTTCTCAATACTGAAAAATCCTTTTGTATTATTGGTTTGAATTTAATTTATACTTGTAGACATGATACATCATTTCACAGATGAATGTAAACACATAAACAGTACATATAATTATGTGTGCATGGGGTGCATATCTACCTCTAGATATCTAATTTAGGTGACTCATGGTTTGCATTTTTTCTACTAAAGTAGAGCTTGAACCCAGGGCCTCACACATGCTAGGCAAGCCCTTTCCCACTAAGATATATCCCAAGGTTTTCTTTTCAGATTTGGAAGTAGGATCTCACTAAATTGTCCAAGCTGGCCTTGAACTTGCCATCTTCCTACCTCCGTCTCCCTAGCAGCTGATATTTCAAGTGTGCACCACTAATGCTGGGTTTTCAATTGTAAATTGTAATCTTGATCTCACTGAACATGAGAGAAAGTAGTTTGTGGAGAAGGGTTTGTGATGCTAGGTAGTGAAAAAGAGGTAAAAATCAAGGAATAAAAAGAAATTTTATATTCTTTGTTATTTTATATTAGTGGTTTGGACACTTTTCAAAGAAGTAGCTTTTTTCTTTTTGTTGTCACAAGGGTGCAGTTTGATAAATTAGTCCTTTAAAGTGTTTAAGTACTAAACCTATACAAATTTACTGAAAGAATAATATACAAAATAGTACATAGATAATTGGGAAAGTAAATACAGCTTCTTACAATGTAGTTAGACAACAGTGAGATTTGCTACAAAGACAGTATTAGGCAGAAAAATTGAGAAAATTAAGATAATTATCTATTAGAATCTAGTAAAAAAGTCTTTCATATTAATCATGTAGATAATGATCTTGTGGATCCAGAGAAAAATAGAATTAAGTGGGACAAATAGCACATAAAGAACCTACATTCATTTGTGGGTCCATGCATATGACAAAAATATACTAACACTTATACTAGACAAGGGAGGTACAGTAGTGAACCATACTCTAAAGGGCGTACTTTCTGCGGGATTGTGAGAGGGACCCGTGAAGACACATGAGGCAAAGAAATTCTGGTACTTTTCCTTACAAGCCACCTGAAACTACTTCCAGCAAAGGAAAACCAAACATGGTAAACAAACAAAGAAAAAACCTCAACCCTACTCAAAACTAGGAAATCTGAAGCTAGTGATGACACAACTATCAGTTAATGTCATCAGACATCCCCAACCCTGCTTTTCTTCTCAGATTGGTTTTTCTTTATGCTGTCATCGCTTTTAGGCAAATGCTCTGTGTGTGGCAATAGAGTGGTCACTGCAGGTAGATATGAGCACATTCGTCCATCATTCTAGAGGAAGAGCACAGCTCTACTCGGACTAGAAGAAACTGTCAGTCCCCCAAAGGGCTTCTGGTTGTCTTTAAATCCTGTGCTTACACCCTGTGCAAATCATGTGCCTCACATAGTAATCCTCTGTGATTAGCTAGCCTGGGTCAAACACATTTGTGTAATGTACAACATTAAGGGGATATGACTGACAGCTAAAATCTGTTAGAGTTGATGGACGAATCAATCTTAAAAGTTTCCAACCTTACAAGATGCAAAAAAGGTAAAAATACACACACACACACACACACACAGATAATCAAATTTAAGTATGGAAACTTTGGTGGGATCCAGTTTATTTTTCTTATAGAAATTTACAAAATGGGCTGGGAGTGTTCCAGAAAAATCTGATCCTTGCTGACTGCAAGTTGCCTTAAGACCAAAGAAAAAGGTAGAGAGATCGAGGACGGCAGAATAACATGTGGACAGATTGTGGTCAAGGGTGGCACCTTGCAAGATCAGTGGATCTGTGTGACTGCAGTCCGGGTGAGGCTCATATAGTGGTGAGAATGGAAGTGACTTTTCCAAACCAGAATGTACTTGGTTTATCTCAAGCTAACATCGAGGACGTTGGGCTTATTCCTGGTACTGATGCTGATGCTGCTAGAATACACTTGGAGAGCTCTCTCTACATGGCTCTCTAGTGGTTTCCTTTGTTTATCTTATGCAAAACAACTGTGTGGGAAGAACAGACTAAGGTTACTTGGGGCAATCATGGCTGTTCTGAGTCAAGGTGGCTACAGCTAACCGAGTAATTGAAATAAGACTCAGTATATTATCATTTTAGAAAGCGATTATAATCTTAGAGGCAATTCTAGGACAGAGTTATATTCAGTAAAATAATATAAAAAAGGGTTTTTTGGGACCTGGAGTTGGCATTAAAGGCAGATGGACAGAGCTGGTACTGTGCTGCTTTTTTCATGTGAAGCCTTTCTTGTTGAATTAACAACTGTAGCAAAGGTCCTAGGAAGAAATTAAATGTCCATTTGGCCTAAGTAGGTTCTGTTGGGGTAAGCTAGTTATGCTGCAGTAATAAATGGCCTGTTTTTCACTTAATAAGGAAGATTTCTTCTTTTCTTGAGCTACTCCTTTGTCATATGTCACCTGGTGAGCTCTGTTCGCAGTGGTCATTCAGAGATCCAGCAGACAGAGTGGTCACTATCGTGAAACATTTTAGCCACCCTGGAAGAAATAAAAATAATTCTCAAGCATGTTCCACTCATGGTCATTGGGTTGGACATGCCTGTAATATGATAAAATTATTTTAGAAAGGAAGTTTTATTAATTATATACATTAGCTAGATTATATATTTTGTATGTGGCCCAAGAAAATCCCTCTTCACTCAATATGACACAGGCAACCCAGGTGTGTCCCACCTGCAGGCCACAGGTGGACATGCCTACATGGTTTCACACGTGTCATTGAATGCTTTGAGCTGAGAGGGACATGTGTCACTTTTGCTTATAACATATTGGCCAGAAGTAACTATATCCTTTCTCGGAGGCATCGTGGATTTCAGTACCACTATGGACCTAGAAGGTGAAGAAGACCGGGAGACTCTGGTAAACATCATGGATGACTGACACAAGTATGTGTGTGTTGGTTGCACCGTGTCAAGGGACTATGGGAAAGAAGCATAGTTTCTGCAAAAAAGAAGAGAAAATCTTGACATTTAGTACAGTCAATGGGGTGGAACAAAAACCTGTGGAAAACACTAAGGGAATTATACTAAGAGAAGTACAGAAATATAGGTTAATACTTTATTTTTGAAATTATTTCACCTGGGTATTAGAAATTATTTATGTTAGATAAATTTGCATTTTTACCCTAAAGTATATTGACCTCTACATGTGTTTACCCTGTAGGTATATTAACCCTTTGGAGACTTAACTATACAAACTTGATTTATGATAAATAGTTCTTAGACTCTGGACTGAATCCATTTTTCACTTTATCAACCCAATGAATAAAATATGATTCAGAATAAAATACCCTTAGAATATGCCTCACATGAAAAAGTGTTAATGAATATTGTAAGCAAATTTTGTTTTTTTATTTTTAAAAAATAGATGAATTAAAACACTGTCAGTTATAACGCACAGAGAGTCCTTCAGTTTCCTTTCAGTGGCAACTCATGTTTTTTAATAAGATTCCCTTCTTATCACCTTAAACCTCTATTCCTATTAACTTCCGGAGGGATTACAAACGAGTGACTGGCAGGTAATTTGCTCTAAGGTACATGGCTTTGTGTGAATGTGGGGTAGAACATATCTCTCTGAACACCTGATATCTGCCGAACATAACGGATCCAGGACACTTCTTGAACCTCTCCTGTAAAATTCCATCTGGGTCAGTGTGCTTGGAGCTCATGTGCATGTGGAACAAAAGCAGAGGAATGGATGAGGGTAAATCTTCAGGAGGGTCTCAGCATTGGCTCTGAATGGTTCAAGGGTTTACAATCATGTTTTAACTGTCTCTTTGGTCATTTAAAATAATTTGTAGTATATATAATATGTTGCAGGTAGGTAAAGGTAAGTAAAATGTCTACCAGAGGGACAATTATTTAGTATTTGAAGATCCTTAACAAAAATCAACCCTTGTTCGAGACTTGGGGAATCTTGAAACCTACATCAGAGGATGTATGTTGTTAAAAGGGATGCGAGCATTGTTTTAAATCAATGAAATGGGTATCGTTTATGACAGGTGATGGATCCGAAAGATTGTGCAGGCCCCACCCCGCGCGTGAATGAGAATCATGCAAGCCCAGCAGCACTATGTGAGCACTCTACAGCTTTGTTTGTCCTGTGCCCTTCCACACTGCAGCAGATTCTCTCTCTTGATCTTACAGCAAACTGGCTGTTCTTGCCTTCAGCCCTTCTCGGTATCCTCTTCAGCATGGTCTCTTCATGCAAGATGCAAAAGGTCACGTTTGGAGCAGAGAGTGGGTTTTCCTTCAACAAGTTACATAGGTGTGTTTGTGGTTGTTCTCTCAATGTCAAATGAATGCAGAACTGAAATGGAGAAGTAATTTCACTGCAGTGTACCTGTGGAGAGCTTCAGGAAGTCCCGTGTGTCAACCTCGCTTACCAAGGACTACAGCTCAGCCTGTGCGCATCATTTGGCCACATAATACCACTGTTGGTGTGTTGGTAAATAACTGTGATCTTGAATTCTCCTGATCCCCTTCTGCTAAACCCCAGCTTCCAATGTCCCATTTCTCTATGATCCAGCTACTAGAAGGTTAAAACTTTTGAGCTCTTACCACAAAATATGTGACGTGAGAAACTAAGCCAAGAACTATTCTCAGCATTTTAGATAGGGTAATAGTATGGTATTCTTCAGTTCAAACAATGTAAGCCCCCTACCCAAGGTTATAAATTGCCATAGAGATAGGATTTAAACTCAAGACCGTCTGATCTCAAAGGGCTTGAGCTTCACTATTACTCTGAATGGCGTCTTAGGGATAATGAATGATTCTTCCAGCCCCGTGATAATTTTGCTTATGATCCACTACGAACTTCAGTGGGCAGAAAGCTGAAGGCTCACACTAGCAGAGCCGGGCCAGTGCTGTCTCTCTGATAGAGTTTACCTGTCTCCTAAGTAGATTTATCTCTCACTTAGGTTAGGGCCGTCATTCAAATATCTATGGATCACACGTTTGGGGTTAATATTAACTAGAAATGTAAAAAAAGTAGGTGCCTTTAATCCATCCAGAATAAAAAGGAAAGAAACCCAAACAATCTTTAAAAATTAATGATTTTGCCTTTCTTCTTTTTCTGTTTGAAGGTAGTACAGAGTTACTGCATGTTATTTTAGAATGACAAGGAACATCAGAAATAATCTCATAGGATGATTCTCCAACTTTTGTTTTCAGGAATCCCATACAATTATTGAGATCCCAAAGCGCTTCTACTTAGTGGTTTAATATCTACCCATATTAACATGAAAACAGAAATTCTTAAGATATTTCATTATTAATTCACATAGAAATAATAAACTCATGTATGTTCAAATAAATAATATTTTATTTACAGTGACTATATTTTTTAATTCTTGTTTTTAATTTGGTAGTGCCTGTCTGCTGTACATGAAGTTTACAGTCACCATTGGCAGTGGGTGCATGTACAGAACACAGCTGGTTTCTTTTTTTTAATCCCCTTCCCCTTTGCACCTCACCCTGTCTTTAAATCCCAAATCATTATTGTTATTATTATTCTTGGCTAATATTTATGACATACAATTTTTATATTCATTGTGTGTATTTTGCACCTCTATGTAGAATATCTTGAATCTCCATGTTTTTCCTTCCCCTCTCTCCTCAGTCTCCTGGATCCCTTCCCATTTGCAAGAGATCTATCCCGTAGTTTCCTTCTACCCACCCATCTTTTATTTTGCTCTTTGTTTGTACTTTGCCTTACTCACATGAGAGATACAATATGGTGTTTAAGCTTATGTGTCTGGTTTATTTCACTCAACATTATCCAGGTTCATCCATTTTCCTACAGCTGTCTCAAATTTATCCTCCTTTATAGCCAAGTAGTTTTCCATGTGCATAGATACAACATTTTCTTTATCCATTTGTTGACAGGCATAAAGGCTTCTTCCAGGATTTAGCTATTATGAATTGTGCTACCATACCCATTGGTATGTATTTATTACTGTAATATGATGCCTTTAACTCTTGGGAAGAAACAAGAGGAGAATAGTTGGGTCATATGGAATTTCTAATTTTAGTTTTTTGAGAAATCTCCATACTGACTTCCATAGTGCGTGTATTGGTTTACATTCCCACCAACAATTTAGAAGAGTTCCTTTTCCACCAAAGCCATGTCAGCATTTGTTACTCTTTGACTTCTTGATGATGGCCATTCTTTCTAGTGTAAGATGAAATCTTACTTGTTTTAATTTGCATTTCTTTAATGGCCAGAGGTGGTGAACTATATATATATATATTTTATGTTTGTTGGCCATTTGTACTTCTTTTGCTGAAAAGTGTCTATTCATTTCACTTGCCTATTTCTTAACTGGGTCTTTTATTTCAGGTGATATAATTTTTTTAAGTTCCTTATACATTCTAGATATTAGTCCTCTGAAAAGTAGCTGGCAAAATTTTTTCCCATTTAGTATGTTGTCTTTCCACTCTATTAATTGATTCCTTTGCTGTACAGAAGATTTTGAATTTGATGTAATCCATTTGTTGATTCTTACTGTTACTTCTTGTACAATTTGACTTCTGTTCAGAAAATCCTTGCCTACCTCTACGACTTCAAGTGTTTTGCAGTGGTATCTCAGTTCATAAACTTAATTAGCTCCACAATTCTGGGGAAGATGGCTGCGGTCATGTGCATCACCTGATGTGGAGCTCGTGAACAGAAGCACAATTTAGCTGAATGCTTCTGTTTGCGAACTGAATTATTTGCAAACAGAAGTGTTCTTGTGAATGGAGGTGTTACTGTACTTATTTTACCTTCCAGTTGGCTGTATGTTCTGTTTTAATGTTTAGATCTTTGATGCAATTTGCTTTTAGTTTAGTACAAGGTGACAGGTATGAGTCCACCTTCAATCTTCTGAAAATAGACAGTCAGCTTTCCCAGCACCATTTGCTGAATAGGCTACCTTTCCTCCAATGTATGTTCTTGGCTGCTTTGTACAATGACTATATCATTAAAAAAAATGGTCAGAAGATCGGGACAATTTTAGAGTTTTACAAATCTTTTTAATAGAAGACATATTCTATTTCTCTACTTGGTGCTCATGTATTCAGTATGCTCCCATACGTTGCTTTGATTTAAATGCATGAAGAATACCTGACCTCACATAGAGAAAGAGTTGGAAAAATTTAGCTGTAACACACTCCTGAGTGAGTTTCAGAGACCTACTGAGTCCTCACCTCCGAGTGATTCCCATATATAAAATGGCAATGTTTCTTCTGAGGGAACCTCAGGCCATGCTTTGAAAAAAACAATCAATAAAGGACTAATTTAAAGCAGGTTATTCGTTGTGTTTCAGCTCCATAGTAATATAAGTTGACTACTAAATATCAATGTTCTGAAGAGAGTGGCAGTGTTGTGCTGGCGGCTGTAATGTTGGAGAATAGATTTATAGGGAACAGGACGGAAGGCTAAAGGCACCATGAAAGAAACACACTATGCAGAGAGGTTGTTTGTCCAGGAAAGGGGAAATGGAAAGATACTACTAAAGATGGATGGACGGTGTTCCCGCCTAAGCCAAGGTTCAAATTTTGCATGCTGTGTAGTCCTCTCTTATGCACACGAGATGCTCGTCCCCAAGTTTTCCCTCTCTATCCAGCAGTGACAACTCACGTCCTTCCATTTTCTGGATCATTCTCACCACTATGGAAACAGCCTGAAATTCTTTCACTAGGAGTTGTTCTTTAATGGGTACAGTGAACTTTACACTTAGAAAATGGTTCTAATGGTGAATTTTATGGTATGACTATTTTTACCACAATTCAAAAGAAAAGAGAAAAGTATTCTCTTTTGACCTTCTTCCCTTACTCTCATTTACAGAAAATCTATTCAAAAGCATTGTCAGGACTTGTCTACACCTCCCCACCTACTATTTTCTTTCATCCACTCTAGTAAGACCTTGATCTTGACCACCCTATTGAAACTACTTTTGTCAAGATGAACAGTTATCTTGGAGAGATGGTCGCTGCTCGGCCTCCATCTTACCAGGGCGCGCTCAGCAGCGCTCAGCAGAGTTGCCTCCCGTCTCCTTGAAACATTTCCTTCACTTGGCTTCCATAGCACCAAAGGTTTCATGTCTTAAATTTGTGTTTTCATTTTTGTTTTGGTTCCTAACTCATATGCTGATCCCTCAAATCCTCCTTTGCAGAGATTTCTCTTTGGAATCTAAATTTTTAGAATGCTCTAGGGTGCTGTACTTAGATCTCCTATTTTCTTTCTCTTAACAGATCTCATTTATACCAATGACTTAATAACAGTATCCATATTTCTGTCTTATTGTTCCCACCAAACTCCAGCTGTACAGTGTACCCAAATAATCAAAATGTCTAGGCGTTAGCTCTGCTCGCACATTGAATAAGACTTCCAAGAGCTGGTGTGCCACAGAACTTTCGATTTTTTTGCTCCTCCCCTCAAAATGATGCTGCTCCTTTATTAACATTTTTCATTATTCAGTTCAGCCCCAAAACTTTGGGTCACCTTTGATTCTATCCTTTTCTCATACTCTAGATGAAATCTATCAGTTGATCTTTTGAGTTTTCCTTTGAAACTATTGTTGAGACTTAGCTTTCCCATTACTGCCGGCCTTGCCGAAGCCACCTTACCTGATGTATTGCAATGTCTCCTTCTCCGACTGTACTTACCCTGATTCTATTCTTGGTCCACTCAACTCTATTCTTCATTGCTGTCCATCCACAGCAATTAGAGTGATACAGTCAATCCTCTGCCCAACACTAACATGTGCCATCTATCATGATTCATGTCAACATATATGTTATATAACTAAAACCCTACTGCACATACAAAATGGCAATTTACATTTTACAAGGAATGATATACCCACCACATTATAATGTATAACTGGGGTGGTGAAAGGCATGCATGTGATGAATAAAAAATAAAAAAGAAAGGTGAAACAAGAGAGAACACTTACATTGACACACAAATAAAATGCTACATGTTCTAAGAAATAGTTAACTCATTATTCTAAACTTGAAGTTCTTATACGTTATTTTCTTTTACTGAATGATATGTTTAATTTAACATGTTTTCATGGAAATATTACTCCAAAATACACATTTGTTTTGATATTATTTTTAATGTCCAGTTTGTCTTAGTCCATTCACGTTACTATAATAGTATATCACAAACTGAGTAGAGGTTATATATTAGCAACTCTTTCTTTACTAATAAAGGTATTATAACCTACATCTTTGATATATGCCAGATTAAAAAGCTAATCACTTTCCTATTCTGTTTTGCTTAAACACTAAAATTTCAAAGGTCAGATGCACTTTCAACACACTACAGTGCAATAGTAGAATGTGACTCTGAAAAAGTAAAAATTAATTATACTTAAAAGCTTGGTGCTTACAACCTTCGAAAACTATAGGAATAGAATAAAACACTTGATGTATGCATTCTGTGAGCTAATCCAAGTGAAAAAAGACATTTGTAATAGAATACTTTGTGTTCACTGAACGTACTTAGCTAAATTCTTTAATTCTTCAATAAAGATGTATAAAATGTTGATCTTATTATTTAGGGCAATGAAAAGTATATTTTAGGCATTTAAAATTACTAAATTTTATCATCATAAAATGCTATTGAGAATTAAAATCCATTTTGTTTCAAAGCAAGTGTAAGATAGAGTTACTGGCTTCAAGGGGAAATTAAATTCCTTTTCCCTTCAGCAATTTGCTATCTATTAAAGAGATGTTTCTGTGTTTATAGGCACTTTGATGCTTATTACTTTATGAGTGGAAGTTTAATAAATAAAAGTTCATGAGTTGAAGGAGATAGCACAGGCTGTTATATTTTTTAAATGAGAAGTTTGACTCATACAGGTTAAAGCGGCTTGCTTGGTAGATGTGGCTTGGCTTACAATGAACACGATTTTCAAGACTCATGCATCATTGTACGTGCGGCATGAAAATAGAAGCAAGAAAATAGCTTCAGAGTGGAAAAACACTAACTGCCACTTATTGAATATGAAAGTTTTGGTACTAAGTGCTTCATAGATAGTGCCTTTATTTCCACCACTATTAACACTGGTATTTGTATTGGTATTTTACTGGAGAAAAACCCATGTCTTGAATAGTTTGTGTTTCTCAGGAAAATTGAGATGAGGTTCAATTGAGATCCCAACCCTAACCCTTGATTCTTCCATCCTTGAGTCTCTGGATATTCTAATTTACCTTTGTTGAGTATATGTGGTTTTACTTTTTATTTGAACAAAAACTATGCAGCCATAGAATAAAAGCCCTCATAAAAAGATGGTATTAGGGATAACAAATGTTTAAATAAAAACGAAAAATTGCATTTATCATTTGAAGATTTAATCAGTATTTCGTGAAAATATCCAGATACTTCCAAATATCTTATCAATAATGGTCAGAATTTAGTATTTTTTCAGTTATATTTAATTATTTTATAGCCTGACATAAAATACTATATGGTTTCAACTGACCAAGTATGAGTATTCATTTCATAATTTTACTACCTTACTGTACTATGAAAATGAAACTCTCCCACATTTCCCTTTCACATTAAGTGTAACACCTCAGTTCTACAGCTCACGCTGTGATACGGCCTTACATAAGATCCAATCATTGAGTCTCCAGAAGCATGTGGAGATGCACTGTGTATTTGTTCCTAAGTAATAGCTATCTTCTAACCAAAATATTAAGAAATGCAGGATCGTGCTCCAGAATTAATCTAATGAGAAAAAAAAAAACTGGAGAGAGATAATCAACAAAAGCTGTTGTGGTAGCAAGGAAGTAGCCTAGAGATGCAGGAAAGAGTTAACCAGATAGCTAGACCAGGGCAGGGCAAGATGGGCAGAACTTGTGAGCCAGTTGGAAAATGGAGTTGGTGGGGAAGGAGAACAAGGAAGGATTTTAGAGTTTTGGGGCATTTATAAAAGAATGTCACTGCTACTAAAAAAGTCAAATAAATATAATTAAACGTACTGCTCATTTTGAAGTGCAACTTGAAGTGTGGTAAGTTGCTCTCTAGACCTGGTAAGTAGTAAGCGATTCTAATGGCGGGTTGGCCATGACCTATGTGATTATTGGTATTATATCTGTAACAGTGGAATTATATTGTAACTGATGGAAACAGTAGAGAAGATACACACCCTGCTTTCAGGGCTCACTAGAATGTACTTCCTGTGTTAGAAGAATTCATATTTATGATTTTTCAAAGGTGAAAAATAGTGAAATGAAATTTGTATTTTGGAAAAAAATATTTTCAGTATTTTAATTAGTAAAAATTGCATAAATTTGGGAGGTGCATTGTCATGTTTGTTAAATAATATGAAATGGTTGAATCAAGCTGTTTATCATATCTGTCATCTTTTTTTTTTTTGTGGGTACCAGGGGTCGACCTCAGGACCTCGCGCGCCAGCAGGCGCCCGTGCCCCTGAGCGATATCACCAGCCCTTTTTTTGTATGTGGGTTCCGGGAGTTGAACTTGGGCCCTCGTGCTTGCCAGGCAGGCACGTATGCCACTGAGCCATCTCACCGGCCCATATCTGTCATCTTGCATACCTTTTATTTTTATGGTGAGGTATTGAAGCTTATCTTTTAGTTAATAAGAACTATACAATATATTTTACATTACATTTTATTGATTATAGTAACCTTGCTGTGCAGTAGATATTAAAATGCTCTCCTCCTACCTATCTGAAGTTTGTACCATTCAGCCAACATCTCTCTAGTTCCCTCTCCCCACAGACTGTAGTAACCATCAAATTGCTCTCAAGCTGAATGGGTTTGATGATTTTCGATTTTACATGTAAGTGAGATTGTGCTGTATATATCCACAGATATGGCTGTGGACTCCCTCTTCAGAAACTCCTGGGGCAGTGGTGGCAGCAATGAATAGCAATGTAGATTTTTGGGCCTTGCTTCAGAACCTTTCAGCTAGGATCTTTGATGGGTGGGACCTAAGAATTTGCATTCTGAAAAACCTTACAAGTAATGATCTTTATGATCTCCTGTGTTTGAAAGTCAATAAATTAGAGTTTCAGACGAATCCATCAAAATTCCCTGTCTATTGCACACAATTAGAAGATAGAAAAGAAATTCTTGTCATAAATATGAAGCAGGCATTGCACACATTTAGAAGATAGAAAAGAAATTCTTTTCATAAATATGAAAGCAGGCATTGTAGAGATGAATTGCAAAGCTGTATCTCGGATTTCTAGATTATTTTTATTTTCAAATCGAAGTATGCATCTTGCTAGGGTTCTCATTCTTGATGTAAAGGAGTGAACATTAGTTTATCTCCTGTAATGAATTCTATTCTGATCTTGAAAAAATGGTTATTTCATTCTTAGGTAATCAAAATTGGAATAAAATCTTGGTTTTGTAATACTACTATATCATGCCTATATGTATTTCCTGTATAATTCAATATATACAGTGGAGAGAGAATGACTCTAGGGGCAGATGAAATTCAGAATCCCTCTCAAGTCTCAGTTTCTTCCCCAATAAAATAGAGAAATTATTACCACCTTGAGAGTTTTGCAAATGTTAGCTGAAATAGTACATATAAAACTCCTAGCTAGTGGGCCGGTGAGATGGCTCAGTGGCATAAGCGCCTGCCTTACAAGCGCGAGGGCCCGAGTTCGACTCCCAGATCCCACATATGAAAAAGGGGCCGGTGATATCGCTCAGCGGCACGGGTGCCTGTTGGCGCGCGAGGTCCTGAGGTCGACCCCCTGGTACCCACAAAAACAAAACAAAACAAAACAAAAACAACTCCTAGCTAGTGCCAGACACACAGTAGGCATTCCAAAGTGATAGCTAGTCTTATTATCCTTTGTGTTCAGTGGAGAGCCACTGAAATGCCTTCTCCACAGTGAACAGTTTTTGTCTGCATAGCACATATAGGTGGGCATTCTTGGATTTGTACATATAGTGACTGCATTAGCATCCTGCTGACATTTGCATCTCTTATGTGGTTCGATCATGCCACAGATATTTAATCAGAGGCGTATGTTTTCTTCTAGGTTGCTGTAGCTCTTTCCCATATGCTGATTTCCCATAGCATTTTACAGTTCTCATTATTTTGTCTATAGCTATGCATTAGAGCTCTATTAACTTTGGTGTCTTTTCTGCTATAATCATCCACATCATCAATTAAATCATTTGTGTATTTCATTCTACTTGTTTTTGTTACTACTTTTAAAATATTATGCCCAAGATTTCAGTTTTATGGATATTTCTCCTCTTGTGATGATTATTTGACTGACTTGAAGGTGAGTGTAGTAGAACAGCTCATAAACAGGGATATGATACTTTTAGCATGCTGATGTCTGATATTCAGTATAGTATAATAAAATATTAATCAGAAATTAATGCACGCTCTGCGTACATTATCTGTCACAAATACAGACCAAAGGGTGCTGAATCTACCCTTTTTCTCGCTGAGCAGAGGCTTAGTCAGTAAGGGGCAGAAGCTTCCAAAATTCTTACTCTAGTTTTTCAACAAAATATATTTTCAAGTTGATTTTTGTTCAACTAAAAAAATAAGCAAAACTAAAATAAACTACCATGAATCAACTTATGCCCAATTCTGTAATTTCATTAACAAAATTAAGAAGATTTTCAATAAATTTTCACATAATAGGTTGAAAAGTTAGTTATAGAACTCTGTAAGTTGTTATAAATCTGTGGCATTTACCGCTATTATTAAGCTTCCATCATTCTGGAAGATACTGGGACTGATTCATAATAAATCAATTCTTTCTTTCTTTCTTTTTGTGGGTACCGGGGGTCGACCTCAGGACCTCGCGCACAAGCAGGAGCACGTGCCGCTAAGCGATATCACCAGCCCTTTTTTCGTATGTGGGTTCCGGGAGTCGAACTCGGGCCCTTGCGCTTGCTGGGCAGGCGCTTATGCTGCTGAGCCATCTCACCAGCCCAATCAATTCTTGAACAAAAGGAAGAGATTCGAGGGTTTAACAAAAGCTGTTGTGATCCCAACTCAGGATTTCTCCTATCACAGCAGCTCTAAAAAATCCAATTAGTTGTGAGTCTGTATAAATACCTTTAAGTAAGTACATACAATTGTTGTATTTATTCTATTTGGAGATATAAAGGGTTTTAATTGGAGTGACAATTTCCTGCCATGTTAGCATCCTTAGAAATGGAGCTTTGTTGTTAAAACGTTTCTCATTGATAAAAAGACTTTCACGCGTTCATGGGCGGGTGTGTGTGTGTGTGTGTGTGTGTGTTCTATTCTATTTGGAAACATTAACAGATATTTTCCAATTTAAAGAAATTGACTTTTTGAGACTAATTCAGTTTGGTGAAATATAAGAATTTAAAAACGGAATCCAATTATCTCTAACACGTACACTTTGTTGAAAAGCTATTAAATTGGAAAAATTTTGAGCTGCTGCAAAAGCCACATTTAAGCTTTCCGTTGGCAATAAGAGAAAAAGGAAAATAATTTAAAAATGAAAACTTTGACAGATGAATCCCGTCTCCTTTGCAACTGAGGTCTTATATACACACAAAACTAGGCTTTGTTCCTGACCTAGTCATTTATAATATCTTTCAGTTTGTGACTTGTTTTCTGTTTATGACCAAATATAATTCCATTAGCACAGAATTATGTCACTAGGTGGCTCCATATAGCTTTTTTAAAGCAGTCTTCTATGAAAATCTGTTTTGGGAGCAATTTTTTTTCTTTTTTTCTTTTTCATTTCATCTCGTGTACTTTTTGCTTTTGTTTCCCAGTCTCTGCAGCTTAGCTGCAAACCATTTGTTGTATGAAATTCGAGTGTATGTTCAAAGTGCTGCCAGCCTTTCTGTCTACCCAACGCATAAAAAAGGTGACACATGACAATCCTACGGGACTCTGGCTATTGTCTGCATACCATTGCACAACGCCCAGATTGTTATTACAATTATTTCCAACCTTATTTTGTCTCACTTCAGAGCTTCATTTGAATACTACATCATGTCCCTTGTAATGGGAGAAATCCCAAGAAAGCGTCATGAATTTTTTTAATGTTGCTGCAGTATTTCTGATCAGATCAGTGTGATTTAGTGGGAAATGCCCTGGACTAAGAAGTGGAACAATGGGAATCTATTTAAGGGTTTTCCAGGAAGTTAGTTCAGTTTTTTGCCTGAATCTGCTTCCTCACCTATCAAGTGAAAGGGTTGCATTAGACTCTATTCACAATCCTTTCAGGTTTTAATATTTGAAGATGTGTGAGATGTCCAGTGAGATTCCTTAAGTAGAGGTGTTCCTGTATGTAGATGTTATTTCCTCTTAGATTATGAACTACCAAGGAAAGGGATATATCATTTCTACACTTCCTGTGCCCAAAATATTTACTACAGAAATTCAACAAATATATTTAAAGATTTAAAGAAATAAAGGAACTGCCTGAGAGTACTTAATGATGGAGGTTGGGGGCAGCACTGGCTCTCTGAAGTCTTACTCTATCTTCCTTTCCCTTTACCTGGGCCTCCTGTCCCTATCCTTGGAGTTAACAGGTGTCCATTAATGAAGGCATGTCACCTTAGAATGCGTTTGTTCTTTCTAGAAAGAAAATGAGAGTGTGTAGGATAACCCTATTGATACTGGTTTACTGTTTAGCTGTGATAGTTGTCATTCTACATACTTTAGAAAGCAAAACGTACCAGATTTAAAGTCCTAGAGTAGAGCAATGCCAAAGTCTGTGTTGACAGCACTGGTTAATTTTGCCCATTTTGAAGTTGCTGGGATCAGCAGGAAGGGGTGAGTCAGGAAAACTGTTATGGTTTGTGTCTGGATGTCCCCACAAAGCCTCCATGCAGTCATGGGGGCAGGCTTCTAGAGTTTGTGACTGATTCATGGTCCAATGCTGGGATTATAGGTGTGAGTGCTACACCCACTCTGGGGCGGGAAGCCTGCACACAATGTAAAGGACAGAAAGAGTCTTCTCTCGCTCCTCCCTTTTTGTTCTTGTTGCTTTTGCTGTTTTCCACCGCCATGAACTGTTGCCCTCTGCCATGTGCCACTGCCTTGGAGCCAGATGAGTATGGAATGAAACCTCCACAAACTGTGAGCTAAATAAACCTTTCCTTTCTTAATTTTGGGTGTCAGGTGTTTTGTCTCAGCAACAAGAGAAAAGTAACCAAGACAGAAACTGAGTCCTAAGTGAAAGCTGACTGTTGAGAGAAGAACTGAAAACTGGTAGAGAATCTAGTGAAATGAATGCTTTGTATATTTTAATAGAAATGTTAAGTATAGCATAGATAAATGCAAAATATGTGATGATCATGTACAGAAAATGTTGTGAAACTACCACTTTTGTTGGAAGTGTAAGTACTTTGATAGCAGGCACTTAAGGGTAAACTAATCCAAGCAGCTGGGATTTTCTGAAGAGAACATTTCATAACAGCAAAGGGAGTAAGCGATTGTCTTCAAATTTATAGTATGGAAAGAGAACAATAGCATCCATAATATGATTATCTTAAAGGAACGCACACAATATATTAAAATAATATACAGTGTTATTCTGATACGTGTTTTTCAGTTATGATCTTTCCAGTTTTATCTGGAAATTGATTCATTCGTGTGACATCACAACATTTTACTTGATTTCTTTTTGAGCTCCCCTTCCATTATGCTATATGGTGTATAAATCACTTCATCCACTTTGATTTTTGTCCAGAAAAGAAAAAAATATCAACTAGGTTTGATCCTCCATTGCACAGATATTTAAGAGTTTGTATCATTTACCAGAGAATACTATTAAATATCTTTGTTGACCATAGAACCATAGGAAGACTCATCATTGAATGGTACTTGCTGATATGTGGATCATAATAGAAGCTTAATATAGAGAAATGGATTATAAGGTGATTGCAAATTTTTAATAGAAAAAATATCCTCAATCTGACAGGATTTTGAAACTTTTGCTTAGATGCTCTTAAAACAAAACAGTTAAGAAATTTCAACACCATGTCAAGCAATTCTCTTCTTTTGATGCAAAGAAATTTGTCTTTAGTTCAAGACATTTGTACACAAGTTATGACTGATATGCTTTCTCAAGTTTGGAGAGAGAAGAATGGAAGACATTGCTTTCCCTTAGGGATGAGGGCTATTATCTTCATTTCTTCTTGTTGGAGACTAGCTAATGATAGAGAAATCTTGAACCCTTCAAAGGTTTTGATGTTAGAATTGCAGGCTAGTCATCAATTACTGCAGTGAGATGTCATGCGCCACTAAAACATCCTGACCCTAAGACTAGACTATCTGTAAATCAGCAGGCCCAAACATTTTGGGCAGCAGAGGCCAGTTTCATGGAAGACAACTTTGACGTCACACAATGGGAACAATGGAGTAAAGCTTACAGCTTACTTGATGAAGAAATGAGATGTTGATAGGAAAGAAGAGTGGCAAATTCTGTTTTGAATTACCCTTTTTGCTGCATTATGGGCCATTACATCATAGAGTGAATCTGGGACAATGTTCAAATTGAGGATAACTTAGATTTTGGAATTCATGACTGGTCTGTATAGGTTCAGAGGAAAGAAGGCAAGGAGAAACTGTGTGCCTGTTTGTAGGGTGGATAAAGGGCCAGGGTGAATGAGTTTTTTTTTTTTTTTTTATTTTTTATGTCTCAGTCTAGTTCTTGTTGGAAGAGAAAATTATGGGATCCTCTTTCTCTGTTTCTCTCTCTCTCTCTCTCTCTCTTTCTCACACACACACACACATACACACACACACACACACAAAACACATACTTTGATAACTCAGCTAGATTATCAGTGGCTATGAGATTACTTAAGATTTGGGATTTGCGATCCTGACCTTCTTTTGCCATTACCAAACAATGTTATTTTCCTATTGAAATGGAACTTACTGGTGCATACATACACTGATCCTTTTAATGTTTCATACACTATAGAGCTTCCCTTAATCATGATATTTTTGACTGCAAATAAAGTTGTTACATAGCTTTACCATCTGTGATTTTTATCTTAAGAGAATTATTTGGAAAGCACAACAATGTGAAAGAAAAATCAGTAGTTGAGGGGATAAGGAAGGTTGATTCCAGTTCAGTCCTTACTGAGACCAGCATGAACCCTCTCACTTTAATGACTCAAGTTCTTTCAAGGGGTAGTTTATCTCCAGACCGTATGGTGAGGCAAGCTTCTTTGCCTGGGATAGTCCTGATTTACACTTATCCTAATGTAATTGTTAATAGCACCCCTTTTTACTCTCAGAAGTGTCCTGGTTTGGATGATAAATTATATGGTTACTTCATCTCTAAAGATCCTTTTAAATTCTAGTATTCTTGGGGCCGGTGAGATGGCTCAGTGGCATAAGCGCCTGCCTGGCAAGTGCGAGGTCCTGAGTTTGATTCCCGATACCCACATATGATAAAAGGGCCGGTGATATCGCTCAGCGGCACGGGCACCTGCTGGCGCACAAGGTCCTGAGGTCGACCCCTGGTACCCACAAAAAACAAAATAAAATAAAATAAAATTCTAGTATTCTTTGATGCTGCCTAGAGATGAGATGTAGAATCAAATGTCTGAAACCTGGTCATTGAAATTCTGGTCCTTTATTTTGAGCTATGGTGAGAGATGAAGGTATTGAGTTTGATATGGCCCAAATCATGAAGGTCTGAAAGTTAAAGACTTAATTTTATCCTGAAGCCAATGGAGAAATTTTTAGTCAGGAGAAAAATGAGATATTGCTTTTGCTACATTAGAAAATGGATTTTTAGAGACTATTGCTAGAGACAGCAAGCCTACAATAATGCAAATGAGAACTCACAGTAATCTTAAACAAGATTGCAACAATGGAGAAGAAGATGGAATAACAGTTAAGGAGATATTGAGGAGGTAATATTTATAGTAGCTAGTAAGTGAATATTGGATTGAGGGAGAGTCTACAGTCTAGGAGGACATTCTCTCATACAACGAGTTCATCATTAGATTTGTGGAATTTAGAACATTTGAGGGACATACAAATGGAAGTATACAGTGGACGTTTAGAGATAGGAGAAGAACCTGAGAATTTGGGTTCTGGTCTGGTGATGTAGACTTGGGAGGGGTCAGGATATTTAAAGATCCTGGAATAGATCTAGGAGAATATAGAATGAGACAAAACTGAACCAAAGAAAGAACTGTGAAGTCCCTAATATTGATGGCAAGAGTAAGTAAATAGAAACATCTGAAAGGATATTAATAAGGAACCAAGGGAAAAGTAGAATAAATCCATAGAGGTGATGCCTTAGAACCATGGAAATAAAGATTCTGTTTTTAAAGCACACATACTATTCCTCAATTTCATAGTGCTCAAACTTTTGATCTCAGGACTTCTTTTACACTGGTAAATTTTTGAGAAACAAAACAAAACAAAACAAAAACAAAGCTTTTTTGTTTACATAGGCTATAGCAATTGTTATTTACTGTATTAGAAATAAAATTGAGACCTAAAATTTGATTAATTCACCTAAGACCATAGTAAATTTACTATGTTAAGAAAATAGCATACTTTTATGAATATAACTATATTTAAAAATTTTTAGTGAGATGAGTGAAGGTATTTTATGTCAAACTTTTTAATGGCATATTCTGAAATCTTTGATATTCAATCTTTTGCAATATGAGTTAAAGGATATAAGGATAATAGGAGTATATATATATTTAGTTGGCGAAAAGGGGAGTATATTACTGATCATTCTGATAATTGTTAATATTCTTTTTTTATATTAAACCAGACCTTGCCTACTGATACATTCCTAAAGATTAGTTCAATATGTGGAATCATATCAACTAATTTATTGTACTCTACAATAATTTCCCTTAGTAGAACTTTAAATGACTTTAAATTATGCTTGATTCTATATTATCTCACATTACCCATTAGGAAAACGTTAATGAGTTACATAGTTTTCCTAAGTGGTGACATATTTCATTATATACTACCAGAACCCAAAACGTCGCATTAATCAATATCGCTGCTGTTCTTATGAAAAATGTGTTTAAGTATTGGAAAGCTGTCAAGTTCTCAGTGGAAGACATGTTTTCCAATACTCTAGTTTTCTCTCAAAAGCTCAAACTTTATCATTGCTAACACATATTGTCAGTTGTTTTCACTGCAGTGATAGGTTCATTGTACTTATTTTCAATGAAATGTCTGTCAGATACCCAAGTCTAAAGAGCCATGGTTTATCTGTGATTTGTTCTTTGTGTAAATCGTGTTCCATGAACAAATCAGCTAATTCAGAAGCTTGCTACTCGCTTGTATGAGGGCTTGCCTTTGAAACCCAATAGACTTGCTCTGTGTAGAGTTCTCATTTTGTCACACAGATGAAGAACATATGCACTTAAGGATTGAGATTTAATAAAATTAGTAACTTTTGCCTCTTTATCAAGAATATCATGTAGTTAAAATGGTATTTTTATGAACTATGCACATATTATGGTGAAGAATGACATAGTACAGTTTAGGGCTTCTGCTTTGGGTTGTAATAAATGCCAGCACTTTCATCATCACAGATTTTGTTCAGCCAGGATGAACAGCAACACAGAAAGAAGGGCCAAGAGTACCTTAGTGTTGATGTGAAAATCATTTTGACCTTTTAGATGCTCAGAGTGGGTCTTGGCACCCCTGGGGTACACAGACCACAATTTGAGAACTGCTACTTTGAATAACTTTAAGAAGTTGGCCTCATCAAGTGCTGCAGGCACATGGGAATAAAATTCCAAAATGCCTTAAAATAACTAAAGAGTTTCTATTACGATTTGCAAGAAGGATATGGGCAATCATGTTGAGAAGAGTTCCAGGGTTTATATTTTCCAGGTTAATGTATCTTAAACTAGTAAGTAACTATCTGTGTGAAGTGATATACAGAAAAAATATACTCTGCCTTACTTCATTGTATGTATTTGACTCACTTCAAATGGAAATGCTTAAGCATAGGAAGGTATTAATTATGGTTGTCACCAAACCTGGACAAGCATAGCAAATTTCTCTGACTGGGAACGGAATGTCTTTTCCCTCTTTGAATTATGGATCTAGCATGTAAAACAATTTGGCATGTCATTTATAACAACGTAGGGGTAAATGCAAATCCCAAATAAGGGATAGTCAGAAACCACATGCCTGTGGCTACAATGTACAGAGGTTAAATGAAATGGTTCAATATTTTAAGTACTTACTTTAGAATGATTTGCATAAAATGATATAAGGTTATTTTGAATATTATAGGATATGTGGAACTTCTAAAAATGTAGTACACATACGAAGGGCAGGTAGTATGCTAAGAAAGTGACATTTATTTAGTGTCTTCTCTGGGCCTTTCTGAATAAGAAATATGACCTAGTTCTTCTTATACATATAAGCTGTTCAAAGCCTATTAAGCCAGATACTATTAGCCCTTCCTTAAAGACCATTAACCCTATCTAAAACTATTAACCTTATCTAAAACTCTATCTGCAACTGAAATTAATCTGGATTAAATGACTTGCAAAGGTAATAGGATTTTGATTTCCTTGATTAATGTTATCTGAGTGAAATCAATTTCCTTAAGTACAAATTTCTTCTTCATCAAAATATTTATTTGGATTCTATATTCAGGTTACTGTTCTAAGACACCAAATTGCACAGTTTTAATTTATAAACCATTTTTGCAAATGCAATTGAAGAGAAACTGAAGCAAATAATCTTCCCATCATCTGTTTTTTTTTTTTTTTTTTCATTTTCTTTTCTTGAGTTGAAATGGGTCTCTCTATGTTTCCCAGGCTGGTCTTGAACTCCTCACCTTACTTGTTTCTGCGGCCTCAGTCTCCACAGTAGCTGGGACTATAGCAGACCCAGTGTGATTTACATTCCTATAACCAAATCAATATCTTCAAACAGGTACTGTAGCACATACCTGCAGATATGCAAAATTTCCATGTGCAGAGAAATGGACTACACTGAGAAACTGACATTTTAGGAAGTTGGAAAGGAATGAATTAAAGGTCAAGGATAGAAAAGATGATGTAGATAACAAGATGGGAAATTCACCTAATTTGATAACACGTGTGTCAGCTTGAATTTAGTATAATTATTTCACAAGAGATTCTTTAACCCTAGTGTCTCCCATTGTTCCCATTTGGTTATGAGCATTTACAGGCAATCTATCATAGAGCATGTGGCTCCTTTGAACACAGAAATTTAAATTGCAAGCTTTGATGGTTTTATTCTCACACTTAAAAATGAACACCTGCCTACCTATGCACAGAGAATTTCTTTCCCAAATATTTATCTGCTTTTCCTGGAGTATAAGGGAATGAAAATGAAATGCCATGAACATAAGATGGAAAAACATTAGCTATATAAAATAACAGCCGAAAGGTGTTTGAGAAATCAGTGTAGTTTATAAGCTGTATATGTTCTTTAGGTAAATTTGCTTAAGAATTAAAAACAAATGCATTCAACATTGTACAGGCCCTAATTAAAAGCCTATTGAGAAATTAAATGTGGGCTCCCCAGTATGCAAACACTGTATATTGTGGGACCTTAGAAGCAGTCAGTAAAACTAATCATAGGAAACACTGTCCAAATTACATGACTGCTTGATTTTGAAATCATTTCTGTTAAAGATGATAATTAATACAGCCAGTTTCCTTTTGAGTAAAGGTGGTAAGTAGGAATAAAAAATTAGAATAGAGCAGCAGAAAATTTAATTTTTATATATATGGTTGCAACAAGTAGATGAAAATAAAACTATGATCAAATGCAATAGGCATTTATTTTACAAAAGAAAATGAAACAAACTTATTTTGTTTCAGTTCGCCCCTGATAAATTCTGTTAGTCATAATCTATGACTTTGAGTACAGCACTGATTTTTTTTAAAGTGGAGCCTATCACTTTGGAAGCTTTGAAACACATGGCTAACTGCCAATCAGTCACCATAAATTTTCAGCTTTACCTGAACTTCGGCATATATTGATAATTTTTTTTTATCGAAATTCAACTCAAGATTCAAGACACTGACCAGAAATTGTTTCAGATGGATAACATAAAATATTTTATTTAAAGAGGACAATGCTTTTCTTAACAATCCTGGGTGGAAAGAGGAACAATATTTCCCTACTCATGTGTAAAGTTTTATGGGTGATTATAGATTTTGGGTAACATCAGTTAAGAATCCATCATAACTCAACTTAGAATTTCCTTATTTCATGTCTAATATGCATATTAAACTATAAATCAAAGGGGTAAACATTCTATAACATTTCTCAGACATCTTAGTGTTACAAAGAGTGATAGTTAAGTAGCAAATATCACTTTTTCTACACATGTGCTATTTATGTAATATGTATAATATTGCTTACTATAAAAATCATGCAAGGTAGATATTATTATTTTAACTTTACATGAAAGATCAAGAATTAGAGAGTTTCACTAACTTATTAATGCTAAAAAGCATTAGAAAAAGCTAAGATTTACAACTAGTCCAGTTTGAAATAAAGAGCTCTGATTTTCCCTTCAAAACTGTGTAGTATGTTTCTGGGTTTGGTCTGCAAACTGAAGCACTCATATTTGCCATAGAATCTATTAAAAACTTAACTATATTCTTGATACAGAATGAGAAATTAAACAAAATTATTTCTTGATTAGTTATTGCCCAGAAGCAACAAAGAACAAGTGGAGTGTGCAATTCCTAAGGATTAAAAGTGTCCTATCTACTCTAAATTAAATAACCATTTAAGGTTTTTAAGTCTACGTTTATGTCTCGGTGTATGTAAGTAAAACTTCATGACCTATTGTATTGCCTTACTGGAAGACACATGAGTTTAAAATTAAATCATGCCTCCTAAATGAGAATCAATTATATAAAATATACTTGGCATTATTGGCTAAATATTTATACATGGTCAAATTGGACAAGAAGTCTGGTGGGACAGCTAGGTGCTAGGAGACTAAAATTACAGCATGTGTAAGTTTCTACTTCCCAACTTATATGAATTGTCCTCTTTAATCCTTGTGTGACTTTCATCAATGGTGAAGCAAAGGGCTATCAATAGAATTGATGTGCCACAACAACTTAAGAATATATCTGTTGAATCCCTTGTCTCAGTCAGTGTAAGAAAAATGATTCGAGAAACAGAGAAACAAAATCGTATAAGGGTGATTAGAATCTGTCCTACAGAACTGTGGGTCAGACACATGGAAATATTCTTTCTGTTCTTTCTAAAGCTCTGTTCTGTGATGAAAGTACAATACATCCAGAAAGTGAATAAAATTCTAGTTTTTCTTCCCTTCAAGGTTTATTGTATTTAATTTCATCTTGTAGAGTAAGAGGGCAATGTTCCTGCTGTTATGCATACTATTTTCAACAGAGAAGTGAATCCTTATATCAGGATGAAAAGAATCACAGGTTCACTGATGCTTTATAAAGATGAGATATGAAATTAAGTATGGTTACTCAGAATTGATGAAGACAGTTATACCTGAGACAAAGTAGAGAATAGAACCTCAATGTGTAGGGTGAATGTGGAGAGGATATAAAAATAATGGACTATTCCAAATAACACATTTCTCTGAAGGAGATGTCACTGTCCCACTCTGGCTTGAAACGATGGTGTCATTATTAATTTCCTCACTTAAGTTCTCACCTTCAGGATCTAAATCAGTCACCAGCTTTCGCTGATTTGTCATAGTATCTTCTTTTAAATGCCTGTCATGTATTAATTCTTATTACTGATATAGCAAGTTGACCCAATCATATTTTTATAAAACAACACAAAATTTTCATCTTTATTGTCATGAATTTTACAAGTCTAAAGCAGGTCTTGCTGGGATTAAATAAAAGTGTCAGTAGGCCATATTCCTTCCGGAAGTTGAAAGGAAGAGTCAATTTCCCGGTGTATATCAGCGTCTAGAGGCTACCTACATACCTTAGTTCTGAGTTCATCCCTCTCTTTAAACACCAGCTGCTAGAATCTTCAAATCTGTATCCTTACAATGACAGTGCCTTGATAAGGGCACCTAGGGACCCTTCCAAATAATCCAGCTCCATTTCACCATCTTAGTGTCGTTAATTTAATTACACCTGCATTTCTACCCTATAAAATAGCATTTTCATAAAACATGGTCATCACTGAGGGGAGACAGCATTATTCTGCTGATCAGAGTACCCAAATGTTTTTACTTGTACCACTTGCAAAATACATTTGTTCCATTACACTATTCCTCAGAGTTTCAAATCATAACAGCCTCCATTCAAAGTACAACACATTATCTAAACGCTATCAATTGATAGGTCTTATCTTCTACAGCATCTGAATCAGGTATAGGTGTGACTCTGGGTATTATTTACCCTGGAGAAAAATTCTTCTCCATTTGTAGACCTGTGACACTAGAAATAAATTACCTGTGCCAAAATTGCAACAGTGATATTAACAAAGGATAGCAAAGAAAGATATTGTCAGTCAAAAAATAAGAAAGTGAAAGTAAGCAAAGAGCCATTCGCTGGTCTCAAGAAATTTTGGAATATAGCTAGACAAACACTAGATGTCCATGTGTGAGAATAATGCTCTATGGTTTGTGGGTATAACCTTAATCTTCTCTTTCCTTATTCATGAACAGGGCCGTATGCTTACACCTGAGTGGTTTCTCTATTTCGTGAGCCTATTTCTTTTCTGCATGTGAAATTTTGGAAGTTCAATATTGTCTTTCATTTTTTCTTCCTCTGTCTGTTTCAGCTGAAGCTCGCATAAACCTGGTGATATAAAATTTCAGGAACCTGTGCGTCTCCTACATATGTTGGGGCATTGGTACATTAGACAGGTATTTCCTCCCCATAAATAACCTCACCTTAGAGTTTTGTTTCTGCTGATACGGCTGCGGGGATTCATGAGCCTCTTATTTTCAAAGAGGTCTTGACATGACTAAATATTCTGATCTTTTGATTCTCTGAAGGTACTAGCAAAGTATTGTCTAGACATACCCTTGGCTTTCCCTCAAGAGCACACATCTTTTCACACTGAATCTTATAATTTAGCAGCTTTTGCTATCTATGTAGGGTGAGAATTTTCCCAACCTTTAAATCTTGGTTATCTTTTGCCTCAATTTGTTTGTTTTATCTCATATTTTATTATAAACTACAAGAAAAAAAAACCTTCATTTTCAATAGTTTGCTTGAAAATCTAAGCTAAATATCCAAGTTCATTTTTACAAGTTATACTTTCTACCTTCCTGTAGAATGCTAAGTTTTCTGTAATTATACAAGGATCCTTTTCCTCCAGTTTTCAATAACATTTCATATTTTTTCCATAGCCAGCATCATCTTGTCATCCCTATTTCTACCAATGACTAATTCTGATGATTTAAATATTCTCTAAGAAAACATAGGCTTTTATCTTCTGTGATTCTGACTTTCCTTGCAGTCATTAACATTGACGTTTTTAATAATAGTCTATTTAAGGAAATGTGGGCTTTTAAAATCATGTTTCTTAAATTTCTTCCAGCCTCTTCTAAGTGCACCATTTCAAAGGCACTTCTACATTTTTAGATATTTGTTACAGCAACACTCCTCTTCCATTTGTATTAGTTTCCTGTAGTGGGCATATCAAATCCCCACATACTTAATACGTTAAAACAATACATTGTTATTATGTGACAGTCATATCTACTACTTTGCATCAGAATCTTATTACTTAGTCCTTAGACTACTGCAGAAGAGTTCTATGTATTATCTACTCTCTGCATTTCTATAAACAGCTTCACTTATCACCATCAACAAAAGCAATAGCATTTGCTGAAAACCTGAACTATTAGGTGTTCATCATGTCTTGAGCACCTTTCTAAGTATTTTAAAAGGGTTATCCAATCTATTTGAAGCAGCAGCCCTATACGGTACATACTTTTTTTTTTCTTTTTTTATGAAACAGGGTTATGCTATGTAGTTCAGGCTGGCCTTGAACTCATGGCAAGTCTCCTGCCTCAGTCTCCAGAGTGCTGGGATTGCAGGCGCGCACCACCACAGCCTGCTACCATTCTTATACCACTTTATAAATGAAGGAGTTGAGGCAGAGATATGAAGTAGGTACCATGTTCACGCCATCTGATTGGTCAGTGGATGGATGCCTAATTCCTTGCTAAACAACTATTTTCCTCAAATATAGTGTTCAAATCTCAACTCTAACATTACTGTTCTTCCCCTTCATTGTTATTGTTCTCCTTCAAGAAGAAGTCTGAATTACACCATAATTATTGGCAAAATGTTGGTCAGTATATTGATTTCAAATGTTGGTTCTCTAAGTATCCTTTAGTTTTCACCATGTCTTTGGTTTTGTGCACTGTATTTCTTACTCTGGAAGATATTTTTTCAGCTTTTTTACCCTTTAGTCTCCCCCTTTGAACTCCATGTCTTCCATGATCTCTTTTTTAACAGTTTATTAATTTCCATAATGATTTTATTTGTAACGTTCAATTGGTCAATAGCTTTGCCTATTTTGTGACATTTTGGGGAGCATAGCATATATATTTCTTCTTTTTTGTCATATAAAAGTTACTGGTCTATTATTTAAAGAAAGGCTTTAGATATATTAAGGATTAACCAAATATTCTGCTTAATCAACATTAAATACCCATTTGGAGTTGATGTGTGTGTTGTATGTGTGTGTGTATAGGTCTGTAAATAAAAATTAAAAGACCTTGTTATAGAATAACATACAAAGAATATGAGATGAAAGTTCCAAAGTGATAAGTAACTGGTATACTTATTTATTGTAGGTTTTTATAGAACCCCTATATTGAATTGATACAACAATGCTGTAAGTTGAATTTAGCTGTTGTCATTCTCGGCGTTGTTTTCCCCATCACAGAATTGTTTTGGTTGTTTCTTTCTTTACAGCACACATGTCGGTCAAACTCATAAAGTACCTCCAGGAAAAAAAAAAGTGTTTTTTGGCAACAGTGAAAGCCATTTAAATTAATCTTCCACAGAATATAACATGAAATTTCATACAGTGCCCTTTAGAGCATTGATTCTCTAATCATGGCCGTGACCTTTCATTAAAGGTTTTCTGCATTCGCCAATAGCTGACATAATTCCATCAATGTCTAAGAGTGATTTAAGAAAAAAAATTAAATCACGTATTTAAAGCCCATAAGCTGATAAATGTTAGCCTCCAAAGTAAGGGTTTGAATTTTATTGTTTTTTTATCTTTAGTTGAAAGAATATCTCAGAGTAAACCTTCTCAGTTTAAAAAGCATTTATTGGTGCTTAATATATGGAACACACACACATATATAGTATATATATGTATATATACATACATATACACACTGGGAGATATAGATATAAATAAGATTTTTTTCAAATAATTCATATTTTTAGGAGGGAGATAAGTATTTACAAAACTTTAAAATCTGTTACAGTGTTTAAAGCATTATGATCTAAATACACAAAAATATTGCAATGCTCTAGCAAATAAGCAGAAGAGAACAGAAACTGGTTCACTCAAAAAGAGTTTAAGAAAGAACTATTTTTGAACATGTAAGCAGGAAGTGGAGAAAAGACTACGGTGGAGCCGCACTGTTATCACCTTGGCATAAAGAGATCGACAGTGGAGATTGTCACTGGAACTCACGGAGACAGGAAAAGAACGATTCAAGAGTTTTTCTCTTTAAGTGACACAGACACATCGTAATGCGGCACCTAGAAGAATAAATACTCCCACCCGCTCCTTTATCCCTGTGTTCTGTCGCGATCTAATTTTGGCTGATTCCAAGTGGAATCAGAGGCAAGGGAACCTGTCCACGGAGGGCAGGTGCAGAGACACAGGAGGGGAAGGAGGAGAGTGACCCATAGGCACAGAAGGACAAGGTCAGCACAAATGCCATAAAAGCATGGGGGAACAAATGCTTAGTTACCACTGCATTTAATAAGAAAAATTTGCAAAACAGTGTTTAAGTGGGACTGTGAAAGATGGACTCTATTTTAACTGGAAGAAAAGGAAGGCACCAAAATGTCAGGTAACAGGTAAAATGTCATGTAAAGAAAGACATTCTAGTGCATAAATTTGTGCATGAGTTAGAGATTCTGTGTTGATACTATCAAATTTCAAATTTCTGCATAAATAATAGGATAAAATGCAGGATTTTGTTGGCTGTTAGAAAAATAAAATACAGATCAGCACCTGCAGTTCTAACAGTTTTAAATCTTCTGATTGATACAAATAAATTAGTTTTTTTAAGAAGAGTTAAGGTGAAGCAACACCTGAACTAGAAATAATTTGAAAATAAGATACACGTGACTGTTTTTCTCTGATTTTCTGTATCATCCCTAACCCTTTCTGGGGAAATTCTGGAGAATTCTGTGAGAAGAAAGATAGTTGGGAGGATTTCATGCAGGAAGGAAATAAGGAAGGAAGATAAAGAAAAGGAGGGAAAATATAAAGAGGAAAGGGAAGGGGAGGAAGGGAGGAATCTATAGATAGGAGATGAAGAAAGGATTTAGAAGGACTGGCATGGCTTAGGAGTAAAAGGATCCAGGAGACTGGAAGATGAGAAACTTTTGGATCAAATCAGGAATTGCCCTTTACTAGCTTTTTGGTATTGAAAATTTTTATACAAAAATAGAAAGAATGAAAACCACATACAATGAGTTGTGGAATGTCAGTGTGATATCATCTGCGACAGACTTAAGCATTTTGAGACATACTCCATGGCTGCTAACTGTCCCTCCCTTCTTTTCCAAACCACTCCATGGAATGATTAATTATGAAATTAGACTGACATTGCTTCCTTCTCTGAAATAAAAAAGCCTTATGCCATCTACGTGAATTGCAAAGCAATTGACTCCAGCATTTACAATTTAATTCAAGGTCATGTTTTTTCTTTACAGATAGAAGAAAACACCAAAATCAACTAAGAATCTATTTTCAATAACAACTTTTACACTATCAGCAAGTAGTAACAAAGTCAATCACAAAAAACAATTCCAAGCAAAACAGAAGCTACTATTAAGGGTACATGACTACTTGTCTAAATTAAAATGCAAAACAAGAGGTTATCATTTCTACCTCTTTATACTAAGGGATAAGAAAAACACAAAGTGTTTGAAAGATTGAATTTAACAGTTCCACATGGCAGCTTGCTATAATAAATGCCTGCTAGATGGAGTTAAGACTACCAAGGGGCTGGCTGAGAATATACAGCCCACAAGGTCAGCAGGCGCTATTTTACCAAACTTGTGATCCTTAGGTTCAAAAACAAAGAGCAAAAACCAGAACACTCATTAATGCTTCTAGAACGCTTTGTGCTAAAATTCACCTTCTCAATTCATAGACAATGAAGAGCACTACAGCAGTGGGTGATCCTGATGATTCCTTGGCAGATGCTGTGGATCTCTGCCTTCTAAAAGTGAGCAAGAGGCTCTGTGGTCCTACTGTGCTCTTTCTTTCTTTGGAGCAGTGGCGGGGCCCTAAGCAGGGCATGCTCAGTGTGCTCTTAGGAGCTGGCTTTTTTACAGTTCACCTGACTCACCGTGGATTGATTTTCTAAAGAATGTCATTATATAACATAATAATTACCTCCATTTTTGTAGCTACCATTAGGTTTCATTTCCTAAATATTTTTAATATATTCCCAGAGTTCTTTGTAGACAGAATATCTCAGATCTGTGCCAGATGCCCTACAATGCAATGTGATATGTTGAACTGGTACTTTAAATATGCCATAAAAATTTTAAATTTAGTATAATATGATAGCTGCACATGTGTTATAAATACTGTCTTCCTCTTTGAGAATAGAAAGCCTATATTAACTTAAAAAAGTGTGGTATCTTATTTAATCATTTTATTATTTTTTTCACCAAGAGATGAAATTTCTCTTGCACTTAAAGAATCTTTGAGATAGTCATTAGACCTAGAAAATTAACTTAATTTTATTCTCTATGGCCCTAGTACCGGACATGGCCCTTCAATGTAGAGTGTTAAAAATACCAGTTCTGCTACTTTAAATCCACCCCCTTAAAAAGTTTGAAAGCAAAGCTGATTTTGATCCTAGTTTATTGCTTTGGATTTTTTTTTTTTTTTTGTGGGTACCGGGCGTCGACCTCAGGATCTCGCCCACCAGCAGGTGCCTGTGCTGCTGAGCAATATCACTGGTCCTTTTTTCTTATGTGGGTATCGGGAGTCGAACTCAGCACCTCGTGCTTGCCGGGCAGATGCTTATGCCGCTGAGCCATCTGACCAGCCCTGCTTTGGATTTTTAATAACACACTTCATGCCTAAGTTCTGTGTCGTTTGTACTGCTTTAAGCTTATTTAGGTATTTATAGTTGGAGAGGGACACTGACTAAAATTTGATTTCTAAGCTGCCTTTATTCTAAGAAAAGGACAAAAAGTACAGCAGAGGAGGTCAGTATTGCCATTAAGTGTACAGTACTGTTATTCTGGTCAAAGTGTTATTTTAGAAATTAGATGCTGTTTCTGTCTTGATGGCTCACCAGATTTTTCTGTGAACAAAAGAGGACAATTACACCCTGTTATTAAAGCAGCGAGTGTCTGCATCAATAAAGCTTTTTAAGAGTAAGTGACACGGGTCAAAACCCTAGGAGTGAATGCACGTTAGTGGCCTTGGCTTCGTGGTTAGTACTGTCCTAGATATGACTTGAAAGGAGTAACCCAGATGCAATAAACTATCACAAATTCTCGAGTCATGCAGACCTCATTCCATAATTTGAGCCTGTCATTTCGGATGGTCCGTGATGTTTCTTTCATAAGGACCCTCTGATATCTGTGTAGCAGATAAGCCTTTGAGAGAGTATTAAAGTGTAAGCTATTCAGGACCTGGGAAGATGAGCTTGGAAGAAAAAGCACTTCAATTTCACAAGAATTAGGAACCAGGACTCATAAACAGAAAGAAAGCAGGTACAGGTCAAGTTTAAATGAATAAACACCCATGTAAAGAGGACACGGGGAGAGACATGGTGCAGCTTCTCTCCTTAGTAGTTTGGAGTTTTTCACAATACTTTAAAAACAGTATTTTAAATTCTATGTAATTATTAATTGTAATGTTTAGGGATTATTATGTATAGGTTTTATACTGAAAGTCCAGAGATTTGCTTCTGACGGATGAAAAAATTGTCTAGTTTTGAAGACTTACATTGAAATACTACCTACTTTATGAAATTCTCAACCATATGCTTAAAATACACTGAATAGTATAAGTATGATATGAATTATATTCTAATATCTTGATATTTGTTGCATATTTTATATATCACCTACATTATATATATGTATACGTATTTGTAGTTGAAAAATTTCGTGGTACATTATAAAATGGTAGCAATTCAACTCTAAACTTCAAGAACTCCAAACATAAAGTGATCCAGGTATGTGACAATTCATTGATATGCTACCAACATTAAAAATAATTTCCGAAACTTTTCTAAATAAATAGTATTATATTTCCCCAATAGTCTCCAAAATGCATTTTAAGGGGGAGTATGAGGATCTAGCCAAGTATTATTCGTTATCATTTATTGAGTCTCTTAACTGTCTTATGATCCTCCTATATTTTCCTATAAGTGTATCTTTTGAGCTGACTGCACCTGTTGTATTTCAAAATGTTCCACATTCTGTATTTATCTAATTTATCTTCTGATAATGTCACTGAACTTGCTACTTTACTTTTTGTATTTTAGCACCATTAATCTTATAAATCTCTTGTTCGTCTGTCTGTAATATATCTACATTAAACTAACATCCATAGTTCAGATATAGTACTGTTTAGAAGGCACAGACATGCTATGCCATTTTCCTCAAAAGAATGCCCCAAATCCTTAGATCTACCTTCAAGTCCCTTCAAAATCTGACTTTAATATTCTTTATTTCAATGGACTACCTCATTTTTCCATCTGTAAGTCCTCAGGGAAGGTTTGAACAAGACAGGAAAAATCATGTTCAGTTGGTCTAGCAGGAAAGATGAAAATGAAGAACTTTTTAAAATAAAAAAAATTATTATTAAAATAAGACATTTTGTTTACTTTTGTTTAGAAAATAAATTTTTCCTCGCCACGTATAAAACATCTAAACCCAATTAGAAATTCCCAGTTAGAAGAAATCAAATCTCAGTTTGGGGATTTTTAGCCAAGCCCACGTAGGTGACCAAATCTTCTACTTCTAATCAGATGTCTGTTTGGTCTTGACACATTTAAGATTTTATCTTTTATTCAACTGCCACTTAGTCAACAACATATTTTACAAATATGAATAAGTAAAAAGGTATAATCTATGCTCAATGGGAGAGTATATTTTTGTCTGATTAAATTACATTTCAGTATTACATTAATTCTTTTTTTCTCAAAGACAAGACTTTTCCTACTATTTTTCTCTCTTACTTGTTTCTCCATGAGCATCCTCAAATTATGTTTTGATTTTCTCTCTCTCTCTCCTCTGCACATTCACTTAGGTACTTCTTCAGCTTTGTTCTACACTGGCTTGAATTTTATGAGTTGCCATAAGAAGTCATTTACTGGGTGCTACACGCAGTACCTTTCATTTAATTCACTTTACACTAAACACTTTTTGAAAAATTTAACTTTGTCCCTAAAATATTTAATTTCTTACTGTATTAGGGCTAACATCCAAAGTCTGAAATTTAAGTCTTTTTAAAGAGAGATAGAGAGAATTGTGTCAACTGAATGAGTCTCTGTTTTCAATAATAAAATCTAAATAATTGACCAAATTCTTTTCCAAAGCAAGAACTGTTCAGGGTGTCCGTGTGTATGTGTGTGTGTGTGTGTGTGTGTGTTCGCACATCCCTAGGGCTGCATTAGAGTTCCTGTCTGTGACATCACCTCTATTTTATTCTTGGTTAGCTCCATCCAGCCTGCATTTGAATAGGTATTGCTATGTACTTTTTAGGTTCCTCCACCCAAAATTTATGTTCTG
This sequence comes from Erethizon dorsatum, assembly GCA_028451465.1. Classification (NCBI taxonomy): domain Eukaryota; kingdom Metazoa; phylum Chordata; class Mammalia; order Rodentia; family Erethizontidae; genus Erethizon; species Erethizon dorsatum. The sequence continues at coordinate 14,428,989 of CM051828.1, read as the reverse complement.
AAATCCTAACCTCTAAAGTGCTGGTATTAAGTGGTGAGATCTGCGGTCACAGGGAGGAGCCCTCAGGAATGAATCAGTGCTCTTCCTAAAAAGACGACAGAGACCATGCTTTTTCTCTCTCCTCTCAGCCTAGTGAGGATGGAGGATGAACATCTGCAACTCAGAAAGCAGGCATCCGTCAGAAACCAGGTCTGCTGGAACTTGATCTTGGGCTTCCCAGACTCCAGAACTGTGAGAGGTAAATTTCTGTTGTTTAGACCCCACCCTATGGCATTGTTACAAAATCTTGAACTGGCTAAGAGATACAATGCCAGGCATCTACTTCGACACAAACTAACCACAAGGTTTTCTAGCACTTCCAGCACTGGCTGAGTTTGAGAAGGTAGATCTGTTTCCAGTTGGTAATATAGGAAAACACAGAGATTCTCTGGCTGTGTAAATTTTACTATGTCTTGAATAGACCAAGCGTTTCTGTTTCTGTTTTCTGGAAAGGAAATACAAATGTGAGAATCATTATTTTCATAATGTGATTTTATTGATTTATGTTTTATATTCATGAATGATTAGACATTTTATCTTCTTCCTAGCAATAAAATATATATTCCATTGTAGATGTAAGTCTTTACTTACTGTTCTAACATCCATCTTTGTACTTTATTTCCAATACCATTGAAAATTTGGTTACAACTTTGAGAAGAAATTATTAGAAACTTCCTTCACTACGTAAATGTCAGACATTATCCATTAACCTAATTCTCAAAACGTCTGGGCAAGTGTTCATTTCATAATGTTTGTTCCGCAGAATATTTCACAAAAATAATTATAATGTGATTTTTATTTTGACTCAGTTATTCATAAGAAAGTATGGAAATGAATGTAGTCTTAAATTGCAAGTGAAATACCAACTTCATCATAAATTGTACATAAATTCTCTGCATTTCAAACTTTATAGCACAATTTCAATAGCAGAATAAAAGTGATGTATTTCTTTTAATTTGGGGGAAATGCAGAAATAAAAGGTCTGTCAGTATTAAGATTTTGATATCTCTGTTGTTATTTTCCCATGAATATTTTTGTTATTCTTTTCAATGATAAACATTGAAGACAGTGTCAAACCATAAAGCTACTAGGATAGAGTAAAAAATCCTGCATTTATATTTTTATTCATAATTCATATTTTATTAACAAAACTATTTAACTGTTTGCCGTTATAGACATGAGTAATTGTTGGAAACCTCAGGATCATGACTGGATCTTTAATGAAAGTTCACTACATTTATATTTGGTTTTTGTTTTGGAGAATAATGTGAAGACTCATTTTGGGGGCTATTTAGAAATGTTTTATTACCTAGTCTATCCTTTTAAAATATATTGAATATATTTTACTTAACAGTCCTGTATTCTCTCAAGACTGGGAAAATGAGTAATGATATAACTATAAGTAATTAGCTGAAAGTAGAGGTTTTTTATTGTATATAAAAGTCCTAAAAGTTTGGATTCAGGTAAACTTTTAAAAAAAGAAGTATATTCTCATCTATGCATCTATCTATCCATCTATCCATCTATCTACTACCATCTCAACAAACTCGTATGTACTGATACCAGGGAACCAAGACATTTTTTCTCTGTTAATTGAATATTTCATTTGACCTATTTCACTTCAGAAAAAATAGGTTGCTCATTTTAGTCCATTTCTGTGCAGACAATTCAAGCACAAAATTGACACTAACTTCAATAAAAGTTTTAGCAAGTTGAGAAACAGATGCTTAAAACATATATTAAAAATGTTTTAAACTCCTTTAAATCCCATCATGAAGAAAAATGCTTGCAATGCTTATAATGGAGATAATCAGATTTTACACCTGAGAAAATAGGTAGAAGATATGAATATTGAGACCAAAAGTTAGAATATGATAAGCCAAACCATTCACATGTAAATACTTTTTTTATTCCCTTACTATTGTTAATATATCTCCTAGTCAGTAAAATGAAGCTATTAAGCCATAGGTCAGTTAATTTCACTGGTAACATATGCTGAATGCTTTTGAAAAAATGCTTAGGTATTGAATTTGGGCGAAGAGAATAACATTACTGTGAAATATCCTGGTAATCTGTTCATGACTTGAAATTTACTTGCCCCTTTCCTCTGTGACTTCAAACTCAGCATAAGTATACCTTCTCCTCTAGATGACAGTGGTAGGTAATGCGGCCAACTGGAATGTACTCAAATCTTTCAATTCTTAAAGTGTTCTGTCAGATAAGTCTCCATGATCTTTCTGTGTTTAGGAAAGATTTATGTTGTTCTTCTAAGTCTGCTATTGCAATTACGTACCCATATATAGTCTAATGACAATCAACTTATTTAGATTACTTCATTTTTCACTCTTGTTTGTCAACATTTTATATAAACAAATTATTTTCAGATTGTGGGGAAAATGACATCCAAGGGAAATTAATTCTTTGAGCTATCTTGAACTAATTTTCTTAACTTGTATATGTATGAATGAAAGTATATTTTCATAATTAAATTGATAGAAATATAAAAATATATTTTATAATATGCTAATAAAACTTTAGAGATCTGTATCTATTGAACACATTTTCTTTGTATTAATATTTTAATATAATTAAGCAACAATATTACTTAAAATGTAGCATAATGTCTATTCAGTACTTTAATATTACGATAATGAGGTACAGATGGTTAAATGCTAATATATGGAATTTTATCATAAATTTATTTAATTGTACATTGTCTTTCTTTTTAAAATTTTTGTTTTTACTAAAACATGTTTGCAGTACTTAGGGACTATATTCATCACGGTGAATTGGTATTTTAATATTATGGTAATAAGGTACAGGTGGTAAAACGTTAATATATGGAATTTTATTGTAAGTTCATGTAATTGAACATTATTTATAATACATAGAGCTAGTACTTGTCACCTTTAACGTGTGAGACACAATAAACTGGAATTAACCAAATGCTAGTGTATTTCTGTTCAATATACTTGGAAAACTATGATGGAAAAAGACTGAAGTATGGCACTGAACAGAATCCTGGCTCAGTCTTTTGTAAATTCAGGATGATAATAATATTATCAGCAAGCTTGTTCCAGCTTTAAGGTATTAAAAAGCCATTTATTTTGCTTGGAATGAAGACAACGGTTGTGGTAGTAGCAATTTAGATGATTATAGTGTTGTTCTGCTTAGGTACGGTAAAACTATTAAAAAGTAAATTAAATCATTTAATATCATAACTTAGGGAAAAAACTTAGGGAAATGTTATGATTATCTATATTTTATATGGAAGAAACTGATAAGTTATGCCGTGAAACAGCTTGCCAGTTGTCACAGAGCTATTATATGCCAAAGCCAGTTTTCAAATACAAAACATTCTAGCTTTGGAGTTTATGTTCTTCCCTTTTCACATTGCTGTCCTCATAATGAAGATTTTCTCTTTGCTGACTTATTATCATTCATGGCTCACCTAAAATATCAGTGACTCCAAGGTGATTCTCATAGTCAACCAGTACAAGCCGGTCTTGCTGCATTTCCTTTCCTGAATATTGCTGTTAATTCCATCTCACGGACAGCCCCAGTGTGCCACAGTGGGGCAGGCCCAGGCCCAGCATGCCCAGGTGGAGCAGGCCCATTGTGGCGGGACACTGTTTGCCAAGAGGCCCTGCAGAGCCAGCTGGTGAGTGAACCACCACTATGTTGAGGTACACAGACACGCGGAACATGTCAAAGGGTTTAGGTCAAACCTAGCAGCAGAGCAGTCCCAGGTCACTTCACTGCCAAAGTCATGGAGTGGAAGGAGGGAAGAGCCATCCAGTCACAGTGGACTGCCAGCAGCTGAAAAGAGAATTCTGCTGAGAGGTAGGAGCAGGGACCACCCAGACTCTGCTCAGGTGGCTGCCTAGGCTCAGCGGCATAAGCAAGTAAGCAGCCTTGGCCTGTGGTGGGAAGACGGCTCTCCCCCTGCCCCACAACCAGTGCATAAAAGGAGCTGGTGGTGTGAAACAGAGGAAGCTATGCAAGGTCTGGAAGGAGCAAGTGTACCAGGGTCTGGGAGCAGCCCTGGGTTCTCCCTATCCAAGGGCACCACAGCAACAGGGAGAGCACCACAGAGACAAACACAGTAAGGAGAAGTGGACGTCAAAAATGTTGCCAGGTGAAGACCAGTCCCAGCCCCTACATCCAGAGGCCAAGACCAGCCCCACACCCAGCACAAATCCTACTGCAGACTTGGGGGGGTTACACAACACATTTCTGGGAACCAACTTGGACACTACCACAGAACTATGAACACCAGGGGAATTTTACTGTTTTTCATTTTCTTTGTTTGAGTTGTTCTCCTTTTTCACTCTGGTTGGGGTGGGGGTTTTTTTGTTGTTATTTTTGTCTTGTTTGTTTTTGTTTTGCTTTTTTTTTTTTTGACTAGGTTCCTTACCTTGATTTTTGTTTTGTACCATCTTTCTCCTTCCCTCAACTCTCTCTTTTGATTTTATGATACTTTCATGTGAGCAAACATAGCCTCTTCTCTTGCTGGTATTCTTTAATATTCTTTTTTTTTGGGCACTGGGAATTGAACTCATGACCTCATGCTTGCCAGGCAGTTGCTGTGCCACCGAGCTATATCCCTGGCTCAATATTCTTTTGCTTTCTTTTTCATTCTTTCTCTCCTGTGCTCCCTTCCAGTTTCCAAAAATTGGGTGCTCATCCTTTGGCTTACAGACTTGCTTGTACTATGTTTCTCTTCATTCATTTCTCTGTTTGGCCTTCTATTCCTCTTAAATACCCCCCAAACAGGATAAAATTAATCTGCCGGGGGGAAACTTTGCATACAAGTTCCTGTTATATGTTGGATTTTGTTAGATAACTGTAGAGCTTGTTCCTATAGTTTAAGTTACCAAATTAATAACTACCAAAGTTTGTCACTTGCTAGGCTGTGCTTGATGCTATTGTTATTGCTAATTGTACTATTTTAGCTAGGATGTCATACATATTGTAATCAGTTTTCTCCCTCATATGACAACACTGTGATTGTCTGGGATAATAAGCATAACCATAGTCCAGCACCAAAGGGCAAGTTACTAAGCCAAATAGGTAGCAACTGCTCATCAATAATAAATTGGGAAGGAATGTTCTTGGGAAAGACATAAACACCAAGGAGACATCTAAAAGACATCCCTGAGGAATAGTCATTTCCTAGGGCAGCCTTGATATTAGTGATAAAGCTATCTACCATAAGAAATCTACAAACACCAATGCAGAAAATAAAACAAAATAAAAAAAGAAAAACAGAAAAGGACAAGATGCAAAATGCAACCCCAGACCTCCAGCCCACCCAGGACAACTCCAGAGCACATGAGATAGAAGAAATCAGAAGCCACAAACTGGAATTTTCTGAAATGATAGCAACAGAAGTGAAAAAAACAAATGGAAGTAGCTATAGAAAAATTAATCTTTCAGGCAAAAAAAAAAGAAATCACAATCAAAATGAAAGACATGCTCAATGAATCTAGAGTAGACACAGATAAAAATAAAAGACATTAGAACAAAAAGAGATTATAAAAAGAAAAAATAGAAGAGCTTAGGAAAATGATGGAAACCATGAATGCCCAACATAGGAAAGAAATGGAAGCCATGAAACAGATAGAAACAGATATCCAGATGATTAAAAATTCCAGTGAAAGTATATGCAACAGATTCAATGAAGACAAAGATAGAATATCAGATCTAGAAGACAGGATTGCAATTAGAGACCACCAAAAGAAAGACATCTTAAAAATAGCAAGGGATCATGAAAAATCAATCCAGCAGCTGCAAGATGAAGCGAAAAAGAACAACATAAGACTGATTTGAGTCAATGAGAAAGCTGGAGATAGTGCAAATGCCATAAAAAAAAACCTCTTCACAGAAGTAATGGCACAAAACTTCTCAAACATGGATAAAGGATTTAACATAAAAATAAATGAGGCATAAAGAACTCCAAATAGCCATGACTGACCAAAATAAATCTATATGAAGGCATATAATAATCAAGATTCCAGAAATTCAGCACAAGAAGAATACTAAAAGTGGTTAGAGAAAAGAAAGAAATCAACTACAAAGGAAAACCTATCAGAATCACAGCAGACTTCTAAGCACAAACCCTGAAGTCCAGGAGAGCTTGAAGTATTTCAAGTTCTAAAAGAAAACCGTCTCCAACCCAGATTGATATACCCTGCAAAACCATCTTTCAAAATCAATGGAGAAATAAGATACTTCCATGACAAAGAACATCTGGAGAAATTCATGATCATGAAATTGGCTCTCCGAAATGCTCTGAAGGATATTTTAGAAAGAGATAAGGACCACAATTCCAAGAATACCAATAGAAAGAAGCCAACAGGCAAGGCAAGGAGTTAAAGGGAGGGGAAAGACAGGGTACCAACAACAGGAAAATAATATGAGAAGGATAAGCAAATACATATCAGTTATAACCATCAACATAAAAGGTCTCAATTCACCACTCAAAAGAAACAGACTGGCAGAATAGATCAAGAAGCAAGATCCATCAATATGCTGCATACAAGAAGCACATGTAACTCAAAAAGAAAATCAAAGACTAAAAGTCAAAGGGTGGAAAACAATACTGTATGTGACAGGAACCCAGAAAAAGGCAGGGGTAGCTATTTGATTTGCCAACAATGTGAACTTCAAGCCAAGACTGATCAAAAGAGACAGAGAAGGTCACTACATACTTGTTAAGGGAAAACTCCAAGAAGAAGAGATAGCAATCATAAATACATATGCACCAAATGCTGGTGCACCTAACTACATAAAACAAATATTAATGGACATGAAAAATCAAATAAGCACTAACACAATTGTATTGGGGCACCTTAATACCCCAGTGTCACAAAGAGACAGATCAACTAGACAAAAAAATCAACAAAGAAATATCAGAAATAGAGCAAACCTGTGAACAAATAGACTTAGTAGATGACTACAGAGTGTTCCACCCACAACATCAGAATACACATTCTTCTCAGACGCATGTGAGATGTTTTCTCAAATAGACCATATACTAGCCCATAGAGCATTTTTAAGTAAATACAAAGGGATTAAAATTATCCCACGCATATTATATGACCATAGTGCAATGAAATTGGAAATCAATGGCAAAAGAAACAATGAAAACTTCATAAACACCTGGAAATTAAATAACGCCCTCCTGAACAACCAACGGATCACAGATGAAATTGAACAAGAAATTAAACAGTATCTACAATTAAATGATAATGCTGATACAACATACCGGAACTTATGGAAAGCAATGAAAGCAGTACCAAAAGGGAAATTTATAGCAGTGAATTCTCACATCAGAAAAACAGAAGGAGCTCAAATAAACAACATAATATTAAACCTTAAACTTCTAGAAAAAGAACAAATCAAACCCAAAGCTTGTATGAGGGAGAAATTATGAAGAGCAGAAATTAATGCAATTGAGACTAAGAAAACAATACAAAGAATCAATGAAGAGTCGATTCTTTGAAAGATTAAATAAAATTGATAAATGCTTAGTCAACTTTATCAAAAAGAGGAAAGAAAAGACTCAAATTCATGCAATTAGGAACAAAAAAGGGCAAAATCACAACAGATCCTATGGAAATCCAGAAGATCATCAGTACCTACTTTGAGAACCTGAAATCTAATAAGATGGAAAACACAGAAGAAATGGACAGATTTCTAGATACATATGAATTGCCAAAACTGAATCAGGAAGATATGAATGTTCTAAATAAACCAATATCAGTCAATGAAATTGAAAATGTAAATAAAAACTCACCAGCAAAGAAAAGCCAGGTCCTAATGAATTCACTGCTGAATTCTGTAAGAAAGTTAGAGAAGATCTAATACCACTATAATGAAACTCTTTAATGAAATTGAAAGGGAAAAAATACTGCTAAATTCATTTCTAAAAGCAACCACTGTCCTGATACCAAAACCAGAGAAGGATCCAACCAAAAAAGAGAGCTACAGACCAATCTACCTAATGAACCTAGATGCAAAAATCCTGAATAAGTTACAGCAAATCATCACAAAGATTATACCATGAAGATTATCACCACGAAGGTATACCATTATACCATGACCAAGTAGGATTCATCTCAGAGATGCAGGGATGGTTTCACATACGCAAATCAAAAAATGTAATGCATTGTATCAACAGTGCTGAAGACAAAAATCATCTCAATAGATGCAGAAAAAGCATTTGACAAAGTCTAACACCCATTCATAATAAAAACCCTACAGAAAATTGGAATAAATGGTCTTTATCTCAATTTGATAAAAGCCACCTATGACAAACCAATAGCCGACATCATACTATGTGGTCAAAAACTGAAAGCTTTCACTCTAAAATTAGTAACAAGCCAAGGATGTCCACTATCACCACTCCTATTTCATATAGTTCTGGAAACATTAGCCAGAGCAATTGGACGAGAGAAAGAAATAAAAGTAATAAGGATAGAAAAGGAAGAAGTTAAATTATCATTATTTGCAGATGTCATGATACTCTACATAGAAGACTCTAAAAACTCTACCAAAAGGCTTGTAGATTTAATAACCAAATTAAGTAGCATAGCTGGATAAAAAGTCAACATTCAAAATCAATAGCATTCCTGTACACAAACAACAAGCATATTGAGAGAGAAATTAAGGAAACAACACTTTCGACAATAGCATTGAAAAAAATGACATACTTAGGAATCAATCTAATAAAGCAAGTAAAAGATGTATATATTGAAAATTACAGTGCTCTGAAAAAGGAGATCGAAGAGGATATCAGAAAATGGAAAGATATCCCTTGCTCATGGGTAGGAAGAACCAACATAGTGAAAATGGCCATACTTCCAAAATTGTTGTAGTCAATATTTACAAGGGAAAAAATTTAATACAGGACACATAATTTATAAGATTATTTTCTAATATTCACCCAAAAAAGTCAAATGCAGAAGAGTGGAGAAGATCTGTCCACACACTAGAGACCCAAAGAATCCAAGTGAGAGCCTGAATCCCACTGCAATGTCCTCTATGAGTTCAACTGGAGGCCTAGAGCCCACAACAATGTCTCATGCAAGTCTGTATCAACAATCCGCAATGGAAAGGCCCAAAGGTCAGTGATGGAAGCTAGAAAGTTTGTACCAGCGGGATGAAGGATCTGCACTGGAGCCAGGAATTGACCCTCAAGGTAAGGACCAGAGCTCCTCTGAAAAGAAATGCACCCATCCTCAGTGACAGCGAGGACCCAAGCTCCTCCAATGATGAGAACAGCTGAGCACCTATCAGGAAAACCAACATGACAAGCTTCTCCTGGAGAATCAACAGTACACCATCTTCCCCTCCAGTTATGCTTTTATGCTGTTGGCAACATAATGGGCCTTCCACACCCAGAACCACACTGATTCAGTTCAGCTGGGTGTTACAAGTTGACCATTAGTTATACAGATTTAAGGGAATCCCAATCAAAATACCATTAGCATATCTCATAGATCTAGAGAAAACATTCCTAAAATTCAATTGGAACAAGAAGAGACCTAGAATAGCAAAAATAATCCTAGGCAACAAAGGCAAGGTGGAGGTCATCACAATCCCTGACTTGAAATTATACTGCAAAGCTACTGTGATTAAAACAGCATGGTACTAGCAAAAAAACAGACCTGAGGATCAATGAAACAGATGAAACAACTCCAAACACACTCAGCCACTTTATCTTTGAAAAAAGAACCACACACATTCACTGGAAGAAAGCTTCTTTAATAAATGGTTCTGGAAAAACTGGCTTTCCACATGCCAAAGACTAAAGCTAGATGCATGTCTATCACCATGTACTAAACTAAAATTGAAATGGATCAAAGATCTAAATATTAAAATAGAAATACTAAATCTGCTGGAAGAAAAAATAGTTAGAACTCTTGTAGATATAGGTGTAGGCAAAAGATTTCACGAACAAAACCTCAAGTGCATGGAAAATAATACAAAGAATCAACAACTGGTATCTCATTCTATTAAAAAGCTTTTGCACATCAAAAGAAATTACCAATAGAATGAAAAGACTACCCACAGATTAGGAAAAATTTTTAGCCAGTTGTTCCTCAGACAAAGTACCAATATCTAGAACATATAAAGAGTTGAAAAAAATCAGAACCCCCAAATGTAAAGACTCAATCCAAAAATGTGCATCTGCAATGAATACAAACTTTTCAGAGGAAGAAATACAAACAGCAAATAAATATATGAAAAAGTGTTCAGCATCACTGGTCATTGGAGAGATGCAAATTAAAACAATGCTGAGATTCCATTTCATTCCAAAAAGAATGGTATCTTTAAGAAGCCAACCAATAACAAATGCTGGAGGGGCTGTGGGGAAAAAGGAACCCCTCTTCACTGTCAGTGGGAGTGTAGACTGCTGCAACCACTGTGGAAATCAGTGTAGAGATTCCTCAAAAATCAGGATTAGAGGCCCCATTTGACCCAGCTATTCCCCCTCTGAGTATCTTCCCAGAAGAATTAAAAATACCATACCACAGTGAAATATGTGCACTCATGTTTATAGCAGCAGAGTTGTAATAGCTAAATCGTGGAAACAACCCAAGTGCCCATCAACAAAAGAATGGATAAAAAAGATATATATATTTTTTTATGCAATGGAGTACTACTCATCCATAGAGAAGGATATACTTGAGACATTTCTAGGTAAGTGCATGTACCTTGAGACCATACTTTTAAATAAAATAAATCAGTCACACATGTGTATATATAACATTATTTCTCTGGTGTGAGAAACCAAAAGTGTAAATAAGGACTGAGTGTATAATATGTATTGTGAAATAGAAAGAAATGGTTCAAAAGAGAGGGGGACTAGGGAAGAGGGGGGAGAAAGGAAGGAAGGGAAAAGAAAAAAAAAACAATAAAAGAAGGATAAAATTTAAATAAACCTTTGTAAGTAAGGAGGGGAAGGATGGTTGAAGGGAGGGGAGGGGATTGGGCAAAACAAGAAGAATCAAGATATATATAGGTACAAATTCCCTATGATGAATATGATCATTATGTATATCTAAATTGTACCAATAAACTTAATAAAAATTTTTTAAAAAATTACTTCTCAAAGTTTTGTTTTCTTTGAGATCTGTATGCACTTATAACTATTTAAATTATGTTTAGTGTATGTATGCATGTATGTATGTATTATCTACTTACTATTCTTTGTTCTTCTCTTAGATATTTTAAAATCTATTTTTAAATTTTAGACCTCTATAGCACTTATCACCATTTAAATCTATCTATCTATCTATCTATCTATCTATCTATCTATCTATCTATCTACCTATCTATCTATCTGTATCTTTCATCTATTTATCTGTCAGCTAACCTTTCTTCCCCCATATTTAAGATCCTGGAGAAGGAAAAAATAATCCTAGCCCTGTTCAATCCATTCCCAGTACTTACAACAGTGACTTGCACATTACAGATATTAAATAATGTTGATCTACATAACCAATTGAAGAAATAATTATGACATAGTTAGAATTAATAGTATAAAACCATGGGATTGAGAATTGGCCAAAAGTAGACTTGAACCTTGGCTCTGTGATCTTCCAGGTGTACATCTTGTAGTAGTTACTGAAGATCTTTAAGATTAGTTAATCACCTCTTTAAAATCATGACAGCATCTACTTTACATGGTTTACTTGAGGCTTAAATCCACCAGCGTTTGTAAGCTTACAGGATCCGTTATGCAAATCTTTCCATTTTAGTACTTACAAGTGATAAGTTAATGTAGTTCCAAACAATTGTTAATAACAATCTTTATTTTTCAGTTAAATGAACTACACATAGTTCATCACAAAATGTTTGGCTTGGGTTTTTTTTTTTTTTTTTTTTTTCATCTGTGTTTAGTCATCTTCACAAAACACTTAAATAAATGAACCCAATAAGTCATTTTCTTTTTAAGAAGAGAGACTCATCAAGATGGATCACTAGGGGCTGGAATTCCGTGGTTGAGCATTTGCTTAACATGCATGAACTGAGAAAGAGGCAAAAGGTGTATTACCAGTCAGTATCAGGCAATCAGGCTGAGGGATGAGCCTGTTTGTGCTTAATATGCCATCCACTATGTAGACAAAATATCTGCTGGCAAAGAACCAGTGCTACCTGTTGAATACATTTTTATCATCAGCATCAGCCACATAAGGAAATAGAATGATATAAAAGTTCCTTCCATGAGATAAACATTTTTATAACAGAAAACTTTTACTTTTCTACACATTTCTAGAAACTTTAGCATTTCAGTGTGAGAACAGATAACTACATTCTGCTTAAAAGTGTCTTCAACATTTTTATTGCCTTGTCATTAGAGTAAAAGTGACCAGCGTTTGCGGTACTGTCTGTGGCCATGTACATGGAGTGCAGAAGCAGTTCCTTATCTCTTTGACTAATTAGACATGAGTTGTTAGCCTTCCTCTTCTTCTTCTTCTTATCTTTTTTGTGGGTACCAGGGGTCGACCTCAGGACCTTGCGCGCCAGCAGGCACCCGTGCCGCTGAGCGATATCACTGGCCCTTTTTTCGTTTGTGGGTTCCGGGAGTCAAACTCAGGACCTCGCGCTTGCCAGGCGGGTGCTTACGCTGCTGAGCCATCTCACCGGCCCATATTTTTGAAACTGCTCACATTACTGCAGTAGCTTTTACATAACTTATCTAGTTCTACACATTCAAAAACCCTCTCTGTACCAGCCAGGATATCACTCACTGCCAATTTGCTACTGGCCCATTCTTTTCTCAGTTGAATTATCTTGTAGAATGATCCATTTGTTTGAATAATGAATCTTTTCATGAAAAAGCTTTTCCATGTTTTAATTATTAACATTTCTATTAAAATGTCATATTAAATTTTAACAAACAGAAATAAACATTATTAAAAATGTAAATATTATTGATTTTATAAGCTTGCTTCATTATTTTAAAAGCAAATTTTATCAAGAGGTTCTAACTTGAGGCCGCATTTTCAAGAAGAAATTTAGAATATTTCTTTTTGCAACATACAGTACATTATTGTTTTCTAGCCACCCTGCTGTGCAATACCTCATTGGAACTTCTTGCTCCTAATTCTTAATTAATACCTAAAATCAGTCTTCCCGTATCCTTTCATCCCCTCTATTTATTTTCTTAATTTAAATTAAATTTACTTTTTAATAGATAAATACAAGAATTGTACATATCAATTAGGCATCACACAAATGTTTCGGTAGATGCATATATAATGTTTAAATCAGATTAAACCCAAATTTTATTTTATTTTATTTTATTTTATTTTATTTTATGGGTACCGGGGGTCAAACTCAGGACCTCATGCACCAGCAGGCGCCCGTGCCACTGAGCGATATCACCAGCCCTTTTTTTTTTTTTTTCATATGTGGATTCCAGGAGTCAAACTCAGGACCTCGGGCTTGCCAGCCAGGCGCTTATGCTGCTGAGCTTTCTCACCGGCCCCCAAATTTTATTTTTTAAAGGAAATAATAAAACTGCTACAAGGAAAACAAAGGGAATTGCTTCACATTGGAATGGACATTCGCATGACCCCAAAAACAAAAGGAACCAAAACAAATACAGGCAAATATGGGAATAAATCTAACTAAAAAGCTTCTGTTCAGCATGAGATATAATTATCAGAGTGAAGAGACAACTTATGAACTGAGAAAATATTTGCAAACTATACAACTAGCAAGAGGTAAATTTTTAGAATATAAAAGCAATCTCAAAAATTCAAAAGTTACAACAAAACCAAAACAAAAATCCAAGTAATACAATTTAAAAGGAACAATAGATATAAATAGATGTATCTTAAAAGAAGACATAGATAGCCAACAGATACACGAAAAATGCTCATCACTAGTCATAAGAAAACCACAAGGATATAACCTCACTCTAGTAAGAAAAAAACCAAAAAAACAAACAAAGAAACAACAACAAAAAACAAACCCCCACCAAACTAAAGACAACTAGTCTTAGCAAAAAAAAAGTGGGGGGGCACTTGCACAATCTTGCAGGGAATGTAAATTAGTACAGCTCTCGTGGAAAACAATATGGAGGTTTCTCAAAACATTAAAAATTAAGTTCCATAGGATCCTGTAACTCCTTTAGTGGGCATTTGTTTACTGTAGCACTACTCACAATAGCTCAGACATGGAAATAACCTAACATCCAACAACTGATGAATGTATAAGAACATGTGGTACACACACGCAATGGAGTATCAGTCAGCCATAAAAAAGAAGGAATTTTGTTACATGCTCAAGATGGATGGAAGTAAAGATCATTATGTTCTGTGAAATTATCCAGGCACAGAAAAATAAGTACTACATGATCTCACTCATGGATTGAGATCAATCCAAAAATGTTGATCTCTATCAAATTAATGTAGCAGAATAGTGGTTAGCACAGGGCAGGAGAGGGGGTGGGGAGAGGTTTACCAATGGGTACTAGGTTATAGTCAAAGAGGAGCAAGAAGCTCTGGTTTGCTTTTGCACAGCAGTGTGGCTACACATATATGCTGTATATTTCAAAAAACTAGAAGAAAGGATTTTGAATGTTGTCTCTATAAAGAAATGATAATGTTTGAGGAGAAAGATATGTTTAACTTGATTTAAACATTGTATATTATATACATGTCCTGAAAATTCATATGTTCTCCAACTATGTGTGCAATTTTTATAAGTTAGTTCAAATAATTAAAATTTAAACATGAAAATAAAAGTATGGTGTTTTAAATTATTAATTAAATGACCTTGAATTAAAAAAATGTACATTCCAATAAAATTGTGAGGTTTCACCTGCATTTATTTTAGTACTAATGAAATACTATCCAATTACCTAAAATATTCCTTTGAAAATAAGATTTTAAGCTGCCTTTCAAGTATATAAGAATGGAGGGCCAGTGAGATAGCTCAGCGGCACAAGCACCTGCCCGGCAAGCGCGAGGTCCTGAGTTCGACTCCCGGAACCGACATAAAGGAAAAAAAGGGCTGGTGATATCGCTCAGTGGCACAGGCACTTGCCGGCAAGCGCAAGGTCCTGAGGTCAACTCCTGGTACCCACATTAAAAAAAAAAAAAAAAAAAAAAGAATGAATATTCTTTGTGGTTTCTTTCCTGTACTTGAGTTGACCCTGAATAGTAAATGCTTTTCTTTAATAGTTTTATCCATTTATCAACACTTTAATGACAAAAATATCAAAATAAACTTCTTTGTCATCTTGTTTTGTTTGTAGTTAAATTAAATATACTATTTGATATTTAGAGGCTATTTCTATTTAATAAGAAAAATTTAAATCAATGCTATTAATATTATGGCAAAAGGACTCTCACACATACAGTCACATAAAAATGAATAATTGCCTCTTTTGAGAGAAGAATAAGTTATTAGACCTAAGTACTGAGTTTAGAATTAGTCCAAATCCTTTCCTGTACCAATTCTACAACTGTAGGCTTTTGTGGCCTCATGTAAATCACTTAAACTTTGATTTGAGATTTTTGATATTAATTTTAATTTGTCTTTCATCTCTGAAAAGTTGCAAATTTGGTCAAATTTACAAATTCTCTCAAATATTGGCTGATGCACTGCACACAATTACAACATATATATGAATTTATACATGAAGAATTCAATAAACAGAAGTTCTTGCATGAACTAAGAATGTAATAAACAAGTCAAGGATAAGGAAGATCAGATGGTTAACAAGTAAACGACAACATAAATGTTTAGGCTCATTACACAGAAATGCAAATAGAAAAGTAATAAACCAAGATAAAGAAAAGTATAAGCTGAACTTTTTGGCAGAAGTGGGGCTAGAGAACATTTTTTTTTCTCAGTCTTACTACTTTTTCTCAATCTGAATTGGAGAAAAATAGTTCCATTTACTTCTTGGTTGTTTTGATGTGAAGTTTCTTTTAAACTTTAAACATTTGTCTCCTGTTCTCCTTACCATCATACTGCTGTGTCCTTGGGTATATCCCTCTCCTAGGAGCTTGTCTTAGAATTTCACCAAAGCATAGCCAATGAGTTAAGGGGGAGAGAATGAGGAGCGGTACTTCTGGAGTTCACAGGTCAGTTCCTCACTTATGGTCATGTAACTTGGGTAAATTACTCAATCTCTTTGTGTCTCAACTGCCTCATGGGCCAATGATATAGCTCAGCGGCATAAGCGCCTGCCTGGCAAGTGTGAAGTCCTGAGTTCGGTTCCCAATACCCACATAAAGAAAAAAAAAAAAGACTCAACTGCCTCATTTATGAAATGGAGATCATAATAACAGAGATACCTCATGGAGTTATCGTTAAGAGCTCTATATACCGAGTGCTAAAAAACTGTGTTACATAATTAAAATGCTGCTAATAAACCAAACATTACTTCTGAGAATATCACATTAAGTTTTTCAGTGGTGCAGGGAAAACTTTACTTTAAGCCCTCAAATATATTTCCAAACTCTACACAATTTCAGATTCAACTATTATTTTAGACATTTATAAATATAATCTGAACAATTTTTTTTCTGAACAAATTTTTGAAGATGGTATTTGCTACGTTACTCAGGCTGGTCTTTTACTCTCTGGCTCAAATGATTCTCCTGCCTCAGTCTCCTAAGTAGCTAGGACTACAGGTTGCATGCTTAGGTTCAACAATTATTTTCCAAGATTTATCATATGCCAAGAATACAGAATATACTTTGTTGTATCAATAATCTCAGAAATATTTTGTCATACCGCTCTGCTGATGAAAACATGAACATTTGAAAAATCATTTCATGGTATGTGGCAAATGTCTCTTACTTCTAAGAAGAATCAGAAGGAAGAGAAAAGCAAAGGGGAGGTGAGGTGCAGGGAGATGGAGATAACAATTTGAGAGGACAAAGTGGTGGAGCAAGAGAAGGTACATGATGAAAAGAAGGGCTTGGAAGTTTGATACCCGAAGGAATTCATAACGTAGCAATAGTAGCAGGTAGCAGTGACTGCAGAAATAGCTATAGTCATGTTGGCTGTTCTATCTTTAATTCATAGGGGGCTCTTTGTGCTGCCTAGTGACTCCGCTACCTTTCCCTGTGTCGTAGTTCCCGAGTTTCGCAGCACTTCGTGTCTAACCATTGTTTTATCCTCTGCACTCTGCGCACTCTGGCCCCTCCCTGCTTCTGAACATCCTAAGCGAACTTTGCCCCGGGGCCTTGCACCTGCCACTTCCTCCACACTGGCTGCTCTCCCTGCACATCTGCATGATGGATCCTTCTCTCATCTCCTTCAGCACTGCTCAAATATAACCTACAAAGAAGTCCTTCCTGAACACAATATTACGCATTACACTCCAACACTAATTACATATTATCTCACCTTAGCCTCCTTCAGTTTCTTAGTAATTGACTTGGTATGTGATTTAAAATGTGTTTACCTGTTTCTTCATAAATAACCTACTTAAAGGGAGTGGCTTCGTTTGGACACTAATATATCCCCCAAAATTAGAAGAAATTATTTTATTTTATAGTGGGCACTCACTTTTTTGTTATATGAATGAATGGTCTTATTTTATGTAAAGGATTACTCGAAGTGCTTTACATATATTATCTCTTCGAACTAAATGAAAACTATTACAAAACTGCATGGGTTAAGTACTATTATTATTTGCATTTTATATAAGGAAATTCCAAGTCACAGAGATGTTAATTTTGTGTGTGGGTGGTAGTGGGGATTGAACTCAGGGCCTTGTGCATGCTGGGCAAGCACTCTACTACTGAGCTACATCCCCAGCCTGTTGTTAAATATTTTGGATCACATCTCACAGCTAGTAAGTGTTGGATAAGATAACCTCAACTATGTGCACTGCTGGTGATCATCCCAAGATGTGGATCCATATCTAATAGCTAAGCTGCAGGACGAAGATTTAAATAAGCTTAACTAAGCCAGTCTGACTCAATATGCCTTTCTGGTTGTAGCTATAGAAAGTTCTCAAAGTTCTTTTAATCATAACCCTTAAAGTCTCTATTATTTTTCTCTGATTTGCACCGCCTGAAACTATGATTCAGGAAACTTTTGTCCTGAGAAATGAATTTAAATTAAGTAGTTTTAAAAAATGCTTCTATTCTCAACCAATTATCAAAATATGTGAGCTGAAGTCTTCCTTTCTTTTGTAGGATGTAAGAATAGAACTTTGGTCTTTCTCTCCTTAAGGTTTTCTTGCTGTTCTTAAAATACAATACATCTATTGAAATGAAATTATTATACAATGCGTAGATTAAAGATGGAATACATATATCCTCTTATTGAACTATTTATTCTGTGAAGTTTCACTTACCTGTAATTTAGTATGAATATCATTTATAACAACTATATAAACAGCTAGCTGCCTGCCATTTAAGACCAGAAAATGGATTCTCTTCTGAATTGTCTGTGTCATATATAACCCTAGTTAATAAAATAATTAAAATACCTACACTAAAGAAAGTATCACTGTTACAGTTGGGTGGGGAAAAATAGTCCAGGTTCTTAGGTATGCAAGGAAAGAACTGGCCAGTGTACACCTCGTAGTAAGTAGTAAGCAGCTATGTTTATTGAAGATTATGGTACGGTAGCAGGAACAGGCAGATGGAAGAGGAACTCGAGTAGTTTTCCATGAACCTCTGATGAGCTTTAACACAGTTCAGGCTCCAGTATTTAAAGGGTCAGACACCTTGAAATTCAGCTGTCTCCCATTCTGTATCTCACTGGTGTCAGAACTAAAGGTTGCCGCCTCAGGCATTGCGACCTCCTAAGCTTAAACGTGGGTAATCACCAGGGTGGTGCCATGTCCACAGCTGAGTGAAGGGAAAGGAGTGGCTCATTCGATTTCCCTGTTTCTGACTGTATCATCGCCATATGATTAACTCAATAAAAAGTAATGGGACTATTATTTTTCCTGCTACCCCGTCATTATTACAACTTGTATGGATAACAGGCTTAGAAAACTGTTTTTTTCTTTTTTTCTTTTTTTTTTTGTGGGTACCGGGGGGTCGACCTCAGGACCTCGTGCGCTAGCAGGCGGCCGTGCCGCTGAGCGATATCACCTGCCCCTTTTTCGTATGTGGGTTCTGGGAGTCGAACTCGGGTCCTCGCGCTTGCCGGGCAGGCGCTTAAGCCGCTGAGTCATCTCACCGGCCCCAAAACTGGCTTTTTCTACACAGTATTTCTAATACAACCTCTGGGGATACTTAAATCTGCCCGATAAAGCATTACATAGTACTTAGAGGAGAATAATTTTGCTTAGACACTGAGATTACATTTGATACATATTTTTTTGTGATTGCTCCTAATTTTTGAAGAATAATTATAAAATTATGAAGTTCCTTTTCTTTATATTACTTTCATTTTTTAATTCATAAGGAAGTTAATTGGACTCATGTACATATATTCTTAATCGTCAGGCGCTGCATATTTAGGGGAGAGAAAGAGGAAAGCGTGGGTATATGCCGTGAGAATGGACTACTTGTTTCCAAATTTTGTTTTTCAGTTCACAGTGTTTGAACATAATCTCTCTTCTCTCATCCTTCCTCCCTGATCTTTCCAAATATAGCCTAAAGGGAAGTGGACAGTTTCAAACACAGAAAGTAATGTTCTATACTACTATGAGAATTTTGTTGAAAGATGCAAAACATGCTTAATACACAGCAGTCTCCTTTCAAAGTGAAGGCAGCGGGTTCTCAATGTGTGTGGCAGTGCAGGACATCACAGCACCGGTTAAACCAGTAAAACCATATTACTAGTCAATGGGTTGATTCTGGTTCTGATTCTTCCATGATCCTTAAAGATATTTCTTATGGGCTGAGAATTTAGCTCAGTGGCGCAGTGTCTGCCTGGCAAGTGTGAGGTTTTGAGTTCAAGTCTCAGTACCAAAAAAAAAAAAAGATTTTTGTTTCAACATCGAAAACTCTTACTATGTGTTATAAAGTTATAAAGAATGAAAAAAAATGAAATTAAAATTATTCAGTACTCTGCATTTTAAAATATTAGAAACATTGTGAAAATGTAAAACTTACTAGGTGTAGTTGGAATATTGCTTGTCTTTTTCTTCGTCTTGAATAACATGCCACAGGGGTGAGCATCTATTCAATGTCGTGTCCAAACTGTCCTGCACTTTCCTAAGGTTCAGTCAGCTTCCAGCATGTTATCCATGTGCTGGCAATAACCATCAACTAACTCCATAAATCCCTTCAATGGGACGGTTTTCCTAGTTTTGGCTGGTGCCACTTCCTCTGGGGCACCTATATTTTGTCACAATGACATTCTTCATTTATTTTTATTTTTATAAGTTTGCTTTCAGTAAATTCCTCTGAAACTTTTTAAAAATTTTATTTTAAAGAGAAAATAAAATAAAACAAAATTTCAAAACAAGATAATAGGTGAGTAACAATGGTTAATACATTGTGTGTTGTTATCTTTAAATTAGTTACTCAGAGTACAAGATATAGTCATTTAATTGTCCAAACAATATTAGCACAAAACTTTCTTCTCAATGAACTAAGAAAAATTAGTAGTACATCTATCTTAACTATCTTGTGTGTGTGTATATATATATATATATATATAATATATTAATAGAATATATATAGATAGACAGAAATTTTAAGAATTTTAACAAAATAACTAGCAGTCTGATACCATATTAGGACAAGATATGCTTATCCCGCCCGCCACACAGTGAGACCACTAAACCACGTCAGCTTTGACTGACCACACCCAGCTGTTTTTCATAGATTGTCTGCCCAGGTCAGCCTGACCACTTCTAGCTGCACTGTCTGTGTTTTCCCACCTAAAATTATATTCTGTTTTTCTAACCTATTTCAAGGACTATCTACCCAGCAACAGACGGTGACTAACCCAACCCAATGAGATTTTACCACGCTTTCAAGCTTTAGTATGTCCTGCTTGCAAAATCTACATAACCAAACCCAAAGCTGACTCGGGGCTGGTGATGTGGAGCTGGTTCCCACCAGCCTGCCGGTGTAATAAAACATTGCCTTCCAACTCCTTGGTGTGGAGTGTCTTCCTTTTGGTTCAGTACCAGTTCTGCAACTATATATATATATATATATTTTTTTTTTTTTTTTGCTTTTCCCTTCCTTCTTTTCTCCTTTCCCCCATCCCAGTTTTTCTTTCCTTTTGAACAGTTTCTTCATATTTTACAATATCTATTGTACATTTTGGATCTTACTGACTCTTTCAGCTTCTCCCACTAGGGAGATAATGTTTATACATGTGAATCTGGTTGGTTTCACTTATGAGTATGGTCTCGAGTTGCATCCATTTACCTATAAAAGTCTCAAGTTTAGCCTTCTTTATGGCTAAGTAGTACTCCACTGTATAAAAATACCACATCTTTTTATCCATTCCTTGGCTGATGGGCTTTTGGGTTGTTTCTAAGATCTAGCTATTACAAATCATGCTGCTGTAAACATGGGTGCACAAATATCGCTGTGGTACGATGTTTTTAATTCTTCTGGGGAGATACCCAGAAAGGGAATAGCTGGGTCAAATGAGATCTCCAGTTCTATTATTGGTTGATTTCTTGATAGTAGACATTCTTTCCAGGGTGAGACAGAATCTCAATGTTATTTTAGTTTACATCTCTCGAATGACCAGTGATGTTGAACATTTTTTCATATATTTATTTGTGGTTTGTATTTCTTCATCTGAGAAGTGTGTATTCATCTCAGATGCCCATTTTTGATTTTTTTTTTAATATGTGGGTTCTGGGAGTCGAACTCAGGACCTCACACTTGCCAGGCAGGTGCTTATGCCACTGAGCTATATCACCGGCCCACAGATGCCCATTTTTGGATTGGGTCTTTAAATTTGGGAGGTCTGATTTGTTTTTTACTTCTTTATATATTCTTGGTAGTAATCCTTTGTCTGAGGAACAGCTGGCAAACATATTTTTTCCCACATTGTGTGTTATCTCTTCACTCTGTAGGTGATTTCTCTTGCTGTGCAAAAGATTTTTAATAAATGGGATCCCAGTTGTTGATTCTTTGTGATAGTTCCTGTGCAATCGGGGTTTCATTCATAAATCTTCGCCTACACCAATGTCTTCAAGAGTTTTACCCATTATGTCTTCCAGCAGATTTAATGTTTCTCTTTTAATATTTAGATCTTTGATCCATTTTGAATTTAGTTTAGTGCATGGTGAAAGATACTGTTCTAATTTTAATCTTTGGTATGTGCAAACCCCTTTTTTCTAGCGCTATTTATTAAAGAGGCTATCTTTCTTCCAGTGAATGTGTTTGGCATCTTTGTCAAAGTTAAGGTGGCTTAGTATGTCTGGAGTTGTTTCTGCACCTTCTAATCTGTTCCACTGATCTTCAGGTCTGTTTTTTTTTTGCCAGTACCATGCTATTTTTTTATCACAGTAGCTTTATGGTATAATTTCAAGTCAGGGATTGTGGTGCCCCCTGCCTTGCCCTCGTTACCCAGAATTGCCTTTGCTATTCTAGGTCTTTTCTGGTTTCAAATGAATTTTAGGATTATTTTCTCTAATTCTTGATATATGCTGTGGGAATTTTGATCGGAATTGCATTATATCTGTATAATAGTTTTGGAAGTATGGCCATTTTCAATGTATTGGTTCTTTCTACCCAAGAGAAGGGAATATCCTTCCATTATCTGATATCCTCTTCAATTGCCTTTTTCAGCGTACTGTAGTTTCAATCTAGAGGTCTTTTACAACCTTCATTAGATTGATTCCTAGGTATTTCATTTTTTTGGATGCTATTGTGAAAGGTGTTTTCTCCCTAATTTTTCTGTCAGTGAGTTTGTTATTTGTGTACAGGAAGGCTATTGATTTTCGAGTGCTGACTTTGTATCCAGCCATGCTACTGAATTTGTTTGTTAACTCTAGCAGTGTTTTAGTGGAGTTTGGGGGTGTTCTATGTAGAGTATCATGTCATCTGCAAATAATGATAATTTAACTTCTTCCTTTCCTCCATTATTCCTTTTATTTCTTTCTCTTGTCTAATTGCTCTGGCTAAAGTTTCCAGGACTATGTTAAATAAGAGTGGAGGGGCCGGTGAAATGGCTCAGCGGCGTACATGCCTGCCTGGCAAGCGTGAGGTCCTGAGTTCGACTCCTGGAACCCACATATGAAAAAGGGCCGGTGATATCGCTCAGCAGCCCGGGCACCTGTTGGCACGCGAGGTCCTGAGGTCGACCCCCGGTACCCACAAAAAAAAAAAAAAAGTAAGAGTGGACATCCTTGTTTTGTTCCTGATCTTAGTGAAAGCTTTCAGTTTTTGTCCATTTAATGTGATGTTGGCTGTTGGTTTGTCATAGATGGCTTTTATAAGACTGAAATAAGGACCATCTATTCCAACTTTCTGTAAGGTTTTTTATCATGAATGAGTGCTGGACTTGGTCAAAAGCCTTATCTGCATCCACTGAGATGATCATATGGTTTTTGTCCTTGGCTCTGTTAATATGGTGTATTACATTTATTGGTTTATGTATACTGAACCATCCCTGCATCCCTGGGATGAATCCCACTTGGTCATGGTGTATAATCCTGATGATTTTCTGCATTCTATTTGCCAGTATCTTATTGAGGATTTTTGCATCTATGTTCATTAGGGAGACTGGTCTGTAGTTCTCTTTTTTGGTTGGATCCTTCCCTGGTTTTGGTATCAGGGTAGTGTTTGCTTCCGGGAATGAATTTGGGAGTATTGCTTCCCTTTCAGTTTCATTAAAGAGTTTCATCATAGTGGCATTAGATCTTCTCTAAATTTCTTATAGAATTTAGCAGTAAATCTGTCAGGGCCTGAACTTTTCTTTGTTGGTAGGTTTTTAATTACATCTTCAATTTCATTGATTGATATTGTTTTATTTAGGATTTTTATATCTTCTTGATTCAGCTTTGGTAATTCTTATGTATTTAGGAATCTGTCCATTTCCTCTGCATTTTCTGTCTCATTAGGACATAAGTTCTCAAAGTAGGTATAGATGATCTTCTGGATTAGAATGTCCTTCAAAATATTTTGGAGTGCTAATTTCATAAATTTCTTCAGATGTTCTTTGTCATGGAAGTAGCTTATTTCTCCATCAGTTTTGAAAGATAGTTTTGTGGAGTACACCAATCTGGGTTGAAGTTTGTTTTCTTTTAGAGCTTGAAATTCTTCACTGGAAGCTCTCCTTGACTTGAGATTTGGGCTGAAATTCAGCTGTGATTCTGATGGGCTTTCCTTTATAAATGATTTGTTTCTTTTCCCTAACAGCTTTTAAGATTCTATTCTTGTGTTGAATTTCTGGAATCTTGACTATGATATGCCTGACCGTAGATTTTTTTTTTTTTTTTGATCATGGCTAATTGGAGTTCTATATGCCTCACTTATCTGTAGGTCAAATTCTTTTTCCCTACCAGGGAAGTTTTCTGCCATGATGTCTGTGAACACTTTTTTTTTTTTTAATATCATTTGTGCTATCTCCTGCTTTTTCATTGACTCCAATCAATCTTAAGTTATTCTTCTTTGTCTCATCTAGCAGCTGCTAGATTGAGTTCTCATTGTCCCTTGCTATTTTTAAGGAATCTTTCTTTTCATGATTGCTAACTGCAAGCCTGTCTGCTATATCTGAGATCCTGTCCTTGCATTGGCTTGATACTTTCAATGGAATTTTTATTCTCCTGGATATCTTCTTTTTTTTTTTTTCCTTTTGGTGGCTACTGAGGGTCGACCTCAGGACCTCATGCAGCAGCAGGTGCCCGTGCCGCTGAGTGATATCACCAGGCCTTTTTTTGTATGTGGGTTCTGGGAGTCGAACTCGGGCCCTCATGCTTGCCAGGCAGGTGCTTATGCAACTGACCCATCTCACCGGCCCCTGGATATCTTCTTGAATCTGCCTTATGGATTCCATTTCTTTCCTATGCTGAGCACTCATAGCTTCCATAATTTTCTTAAGCTTCTTTTTTTTTTTATCTGTATCTGCTCTAGAGTCACTAAGCATGGTATTCATTGTGGACACCATCTCTGCAGTTATCTGAGAAATTATTTCTGATTTGATTTTTCTAGAGCCTCATTCAATTGCTTTGTTGTTACCACTTCAGAGAGGCTAGGTGGGTGGCTTTCATATTGTCCCACTTCATTGCCCCCTGGGTTTGCCTTTGGTGAACTGGATGTCGGGGGTGGCATCTTTTGTAAGTGTCTTCTCATTTTCTTTTCTTTTCCTTTCTTTTCTTTTTCCTTTCTTTTTTTCTTTCTCTTTATTTTTTTAGTTTAATTCCTGGGGTGATGCTTGCAAATTTCCTATGGTGTGGTGCTTTATTGCTGGTGTTTGGAACCCTTAGGAAATGACTACTTCTCCAAGGTATCTTCCAGGTGTTGACGGTTTCTGAATTTTGAGTCTGTTGCAAGATCCTACCTCTTCAATTTTTGGGGGATGAGAAGTTGCTGTCTGCTTGGCCCAGCCTCTGGTTCTTTAGAACTGTGCCACAGTATTTTCTATGACCTTTAGTCAATCTCAATCTTGGAATACCAGGAAGAGTAGCTGTTTAGAACAATTATGTCACTTTTGGCTAATGTGGTATCATCAGCAATAGCAATAGCCTCAAACAGAGTCTAGAAAATGACAAACTGAGGTGACCATTAATTTGCCACCTTTACCTGTATGAACTAGATTTGTGGTTATATAACAAAATCTAATACAAACCAGAAAATTATATGCAGTATACAAGTTCTTAATATGTCAATTTTGCCCTCAGGGGTTAAAGTTTAAAATGGGTTAAGGAGAAAATAGAAAAGTAGAAGAAGAGGGAAGAGATTAGAAATAAGGCTGGAGGACAAAGGGGGATCATGCTATCTTCAGGAAACTGGTGCAGAAGACTGGAGGGAAAGAGAGAAGGAAGACATAAAAAGAACAGAACAGAACAAGAACCACAAGGAGGAAAAAAAAACAAAAAACAAACAAATAAAAAAACCAAAAAAACAAATACAAAACCACCACCACAACAAAAAACAAACGAGAGAGAGAGGAAAAATAAGTCCACTTCCAGGTTTGTCTCTGCCATCACTGGTAGACAATATGTGGAGACAGAGTCCAGATCATTGTTAATTTATTCCAGCAAACTAGCAGTAGCTTTTTGGTGGGGCAGTGGATAATCTCAGCGAGCCTGCACCTTCTGGCCAAGACCAGACTCATTCAGCTTGCATCCATCAGCACACCTTCTGCAGGCCTGAGCCGGCTGGGAGCTGCTAGGTGGAGCCAGCAGCTGCTCTGAGTTCTGAGCTTAGCTGGCCCCTCTCCAAGATGGATCCAGCCAATTGCTCTCTCCTGTGGGACAACTGAGCTCTCAGCGCTCACCGTCAACTAGGGCAGTCGTTCGTGTCCACTGGTCCCCTCCACCGCTGCAACTCTCCATAGAGGCCTCTGAGGTCACCAGCAATCACCGTGTGTCTGCAGGTTTGAATCTCCTCTCACACAGTGAGTCCCATCTGAGGAGAAGGTGCCATCAGCTACCTCCTTCTTCATTGAAATTTCTCTCTTTACTCCTTCTATGGGCTTCAATTCGTGCTTCAGATTCTTCCTGGGTCCAGGGGACCCACTTCCCTCCTTCTTGTCTTCCTCACCTTGCTATATTTCAGAGTCTGGATGGCAAATCTCAGAAAGGCTCCTGCACTGCTGCTTACCACTCCGCCATCTTGGTGCTCCCACCCTCTGCTATCTCTTGAATGTCAGCAATGCCAAAGTTTCCAAGATTAACTATCACGATATTTACATTGATTGGTATTTTACGTCAGGTAGATTTTTATTTGTTCATTTCACTTCTGTTTTTGTTATGAGTTCCCTCCATTGATTATCCATTTTTGCATCATGTTGTGTGAGTCTACCACTGGAGGAAGGGGGTCCAATTGTGTACTGCTGTCTACGTATGAAGTGACTAACAGATGTGCAGTGACCGATCACCAAACACTCTGAAGGAAAGGAGGTGATTGGTCACTAATTATGATGGGTGTCTGTTTGTGATTTGTGGACCAACGACTTAACAGCAAAATTTGTATTTAATACACTTATAATACATATATTACAATATAACTAAAATTTGAGCCGTGTTGCTGGGAGGATTCTGTTTTTTCATATTTGGCTAATTAGTATGTAGTAACTAAAATTTAAGCATATTTGAACTGTGCAAATCAAGGACTGATTGGTATATTGCTGCTATGCTTAATATTACTACTGTTAACTTCACTCTTACTATTGTTAACTCTTCTATTGAATGCCCATTATGTGCCAGGCATTATTTGGCTCTTTTCCAAAATTAGCTCATTTAATATTCCAGTGAAATCTATGTGGTTATATAATCTTTATGGTGCTGAATGAGAAAACTGGTATAATTATATTTAAGAGATTTTCTCCAAGTTCCTCAATCAGTAGCTAGAATGAGGCCAATATAATTTGAAAGCCTATAGTAGTTTTGTATTTCACTTTACTAACTACTTCTAATTTGGTCACCTATAGTTTTCTAGAAAATAAGCTTTTTTGGTTATAATTTCAACTGGGGCTAAGGGACAATTTCTCCTGGGATAAGAATTTTCACTTGTTTGCAACCTCTCTTGCAAAGAAGTAAAGAGCTCATCACAATGGTTATCATTTATTAGGATCCACACTTAAGACATTTTATTGAAGATTGCTCCTTCAAGTCAATATTACAAAGAAATTGCTATGTATTTTACATCATAAAATATCTAACTTGAACTTTTTAAAGAGTGCTCAGTGACTATAATTTGGAGTATGCTGAAATTAAATGACTTGATTCTGTTTTATGTACTGCTGTGTGGTACACAGAACTATACAGAATGGGGTGACTTCCCATGAACTTTAGTTTAATAGAGGTGCTGAGCCACCATGGAGATTCTGTCTCACATAAATATTTTTAGACAGAATTTTAATAAATACTCATTAGTTAAGTTATAGCCAAGAAAACAATATTAAAATTACTAAAACAATTCTACATGCTATATCCCATCCTGTTTGCTTTTTTCTTTGTTTCAGTATTAATAAATATACATTTCTCTTTTAGAATTATGAAATTAATTATTGAGCTTTTTTGCAGTGATTAATTTGTATTACCTCTATCACTTTTATGTAAATCCTATTTCAGCTTTTCTTGAAATTATTATAAAAATGCTAAGTCTAGGATGATATGAAACCAATATGGAAATTTTTCTGACATATAAGATTAAAATATCCATCTTCCCTAAATGCAGTTGCTTTTCTCTAGTAGAGAACTAGTGTTGGTGTGGTTTAATTTAACTCACTGAGGCCCTGGATCCTCTAAAACATAGTGGATGCCCCTGCCCCGTCAGTCAGCTCACTGAGTGTGACATGTTCAAGGACAGACCTAGAAGGACTGCTTCCAACTAAGTTTATGGAGATGGAATTTGTTTCCTGGGTCATTGTTCTTTCTTTCTTTTGTTTTTTTCTTGCTATTATTTTAGGTCATTGCTCTTGACATGGTTATTTTTAAGAGATAGTGCATGAAAGGAAATTCAACAAAAGGAACTTTAAGAATGCTTTAAAAACACTGAAGTAAAATCACTTAGCTTCTTGAAAGCAATCTAATCAATGTCTGTGAAGTTATTATATCACTATGTGAAAATGTTTTCTTTAAAATATTCTCTATTTTGTGCTTTAACATGTTATGTAAACCTGTAACTACACACCTCCTGGTATTTGCTGTCATATTCTGTGGAACAAAGTAGTCATATTGTGCAAAGCTGATGTGTTCTTTGAGTGTATATCCAATCATTCCATGTGTTCTGTACCTTTTATGCTCCTTCAGAACAGATTGTTTCATTATTATATTATAGTTTTCTTTTTATTAAATGTCACTGTATTTTGAAACACTGTTATTACAAACAATGAAGTACTTGGGTGATATAGTGTTTTGAGTTATTAGCAGGGTTTCCCAACCTGGGACACATATGCATGGGGAGGTCTGCAGTTGTACTCAGGGCAGCTGTGATCTCCCTGTAACAGCACACAAAATAATGTGATCTTTGTATATTTCTCTAGAGAGATCCTTTACCTAGTCATCAAAGAGGTTGCGAATGTATTTATTAGGTCTTACTTTTATTCATTACCTTATTTTATATTTTTAATCTTAGCAGAGTATCCCCCCCATCGATTCAGTTGCTGGTCTTCAATAATCAGCTCTGTCCACTACAGTGGTCAGGGGTCAGGAAGCATTTTCACGCTGCCCCATTAACATTGGCTGAGCCTTGCTGTGTTCAGTAGCCTGCATGTGGGATCACAGTTTCCATCTCTGTCCACGCTTTTAGCAGAATTACGTGTGCACGGTGGCCTGCCTTCACCTAGACATCTGTTCTGCTTTGCTACCGGTTAATAATAGGAACTTTGTTATATCAGCCTTAATATTTATACAGTTTGTCTACATTTACTACTATTGGATTTTAAAAAGTATGTATATTTTGTATTTGTATTTTAAACTTTCCTTGAGGTCTTTAAAATATCGAAAAGAAGAAATATGCAAAGGAATGATGGGATGCCTACAGTTCACAATAACATTATATTTTGTGAAGATCTAGAAGAGAGGAACTTGAAATACCCAAACAAAAAGAAACAGTGAAGAGATAGCAATGTTAATTATCCTGATTTGATCACTACACATTATATGTATTGCTATATCACACTAGATCCTAATAATCATTTGTGTTAGTTAAACGTTTTAAAAATATTTAAGGAAATGGCAATATTAACTACTCTGATTTGATCATTACACAGGGTATACATGTATTGATTATCACACTGAACTCCATAAATATGGACAATTAAGAACAAAACATTTTTACCTGAGGAAAAAAAGGGAAAAACCCCATAATTCTGATACATTCTTCAAAGGAAGAATTCTTACCAGTGGACTTAATAAGCATTCATTCCTCTTCCATGACTGGGAGGTTCTGAATTCAGTCCAGGTACCCAACTGAAGGTGATGGGCTATAGACAGCCTTCTGGAATAATACCCTGTTGCCTATGACAAAAAAGCAGGGCCAAAGGTACTGTAAATGACCTCCTCAGCTTTCATTCTTCCTTATTCTGATAATATATCCTCAATTTACAATGAGAATCATTCCTTTCTTGCACTCCATCCTTCTGTTAAAGTTGGCCCCGTGCCAAGTTCCTGGGATGTAAGCCCATTAGTGTCCTCATGCTTCCTGTCAAATTGTGACCCAGTAGAGAAGAGAGACACATCCAGAATTTTCAGAAAAGCTCTCTTTATTCAAGTTCTCTGTCACTCATTTATCCCTGGAACACTGCTTCAGAAACCTCAAACCTTGAGTGATATGCTATCTGATAATAAAACTAGTGTGTTGGAGAGAGCAGGACTAGTGGGGGGAAATGGAGTAGGGTCCCAATGCTTTCTTTTGAGCCTCTCTCTCAAACTGTACCTTTATTCACAGATTATTCAGTTATCTAAGTGGTACATTTTCTATTTTTTCCTTAAACCAATTTCATCATGTACCATGGATGGAGTCATGGCCTGTACATGAGGACTTGATCTACGTTACACAGTTAGTGTGGGTGAACTTGCATCTCTGGAACCTCTCTCTCCTGAGCCTCCACTGCCTTTTGATACTCTTTTTCCCACACCATCCAGGGTCACAAGCTCTCCTCAACTCTCCGAGGCTCCCATGATGATGACTTCACAGTCCTGCCATTTCAGGCAATGTTGAAATATTCAGACCTTTCTGAGTCTCTTCTACATAACATAATTTGACTATTAATAATATATTCTTATTAACATATGTTTGTATTACATAACATTTACAGATAGAGATACATAACAGATCTTAATTCCTTTTTCATCCCCTTTCCCTCTCCTCCCTCCCACTCCTTCCATCTCTTCATTCCCTTCCCCTTTGAGAAAGGGGATGCTATGTTGTGGAGATAATAATGAACATAATATAGCTAACATTATTTATTTTATAAAGGGATTTCTAGTGCCTTAATCAGAAATATATGAGCTTTTTATTCCTTGTTTTAAATATACAAAGGAATGCCATATTGATTTCAAAAGTCTTTTGTTGGTTTTCATCAGTATACTTACATGCTTGTTAATTGACTGAAAGATCTTTGAGGGATATTATTTATTTATCTTGAATTCTGTCTTGGTTACTTCTCTCTCATTCCTGAGACAAAATACCTGCTACCCAAAGATAAAGGGGAAAAGCCTTATTTATTCACAGTTTGTAGAGGTTTCGGTCCATAATTGGCTGGGTCCAAGGCAGGGTGGCTTGGCAGAAGGGCATCCCAGAGGACAAACAGTTCATGGTGGCAGAAGACAGCAAAAGGAAGCAAGGGAAGAGGGAGACAAGCCTCTTTCTGTACCTTATATTGTATCCAGTCTGCTGGGATTAGAGTGGTGCCAATCCAATCAGTGGACTAATCCAGCAATCACCCACCCTTAACCTCAGCACCTTTAATCCTAGTATTGCACTATGAATCAATCACACACTCAAGATTCACCCAACCTTAAAAAAATCCTATGACTGTATGAGGCTTTGGGGGTACATCTAGACACAAAGCATAACATTCTGCTCCTGGCTGCCCAAAAACTCATGCACATTCCTTTATACAAAAGGCATTTTAATTGCTCTCTAAGAGTTGGCAAATACTTAACAGTTTCAGCATTGTTGAAAAGTCCAAGTCCCAAGTCTCCTCTGAGACTTAAGGCAAACTCTTAGGTGTGAGCCTCTATACAAATGAAAAGAAAGTTAAACTCTTCCAACACTCAATGGCACAAGATACACATTTCCATTCCAAAAGTTACAAACGGGATACAAAGGAATGGGATCAAAGCAAGTCCAAAATCCAGCAGGGCAAGCATTAAGTCTTGTAGTTCCATATGCAGCATCTGAAGCAATGTGTGGCAAGATGTGAATTCCAAAGGGCTTGGGTGGCTCCGCCCCTGTGGCACTGCTGGCGGTGGCAGGTCCATGGCTTCTCTCCTGGGCTGGCTCTGCTCCCTCCTTACAGTTTTCCTCAGATGACCCACATGCCCAGCTTCTCCAAACTTCTGGGGTCTCCAGTGCAGCTTTGGCTTCACACTCACAGCTTCACACACTGCCCTCTCAGGAGTACACTGCCTGACCTTCCAGGCCTTCTTATGAAATCTAGGTGGAAACCTTCCTGACCCCACAACTCTTGCATTCTGCATGCACCTAAAACCAGCACCGCGTGGATGATGACAATGTCTGCTGCCAGCTGCAGCAGTAGCCAGACTTCCTTCTCTCTTGGTTATAGAGGTCCAGTGCCTATGAACGAAATCCCAAAAAACAACTTCCCTAGGCTCCTACCATTCTGGAAAACGGAGCTCTGAGTTTCTCTTCTCAAAGGAACATCTTTTCACTTTTGCAATTTTGACTCTGCAAAGGGTGGAGTCCTGTTGCTTCTTGTGATGCCCTCAGGCCATCTTTTTCTATTCTATTCCTTCTCAGCAATCAAAATCTTCTCTGCTCTATCTTTGCAGTCCACAGCTTTACTGCAGCTTCCTTTCTGGCCAAACTCAAAATATTTTAAATCATTCTACTGGCCTCTTTACTCTTGATTCTCAACATAGATCTGGTTAAAAGTCCCCAACAGTAGCCATGCCACCACCTCAAAATTAGACTGCTTTGAAGTTTCTTCTACAAGATTAACTAGCCTGCCATCCTTAATCTCAGCCTCAGGCAAAGTCTCTGGACATGAGCAAAATGCAGACAAACTCTCTGCCAAGCCATAATACACATTGTCTGGAGTCCAGCAGTCAATGCAGTTCTTCTTCCCAGCAGAAACCTCCAGAGCCTGGTCTTTACCAGCTTTCTAGTCTTCTGGACTCTGACCAGAATCTTCCATATAGTACAGCCTCAGGCGTTCCAGCTCTACTTTTTCAGCTGTCATCTCCAAACCTTTCCTAACTCTTCCCCTTCCCACAAGACAGTTACAAAGGCTCTTGAGCCACACAGTCAGATGTAGTCATAGCAACAACCCCACTCTTGGTATCAGATTCTCTTTCAGTTACTTTAGTTTTTTGTTTCATTCCTGAGACAAAATACCCAACACCCAAAGTTAAAGGAGGAAAGGTTTATTTAGTTCACAGTTTGTAGAGGTTTCAGTCCATAATTGGCTGGGTCCAAGGCAGGGTGGCTTGGCAGATAGGTATGCCAGAGTAGAAACAATTCATGGCAGCAAAAGACAGCAAAAGGAAGCAAGGGAAGAGGAGAAAAGCCTCTTTCTGTACCTTATATTGCATACAGTCTCCTAGGATTAGGGCGGTGCCAATCCAATCAGTGGACTGATCCAGCAATCACTCACCCTTAACCTCAGCACCCTTAATCCTAGCATTGCACCATGAAACAGTCACACACTCTAGATTTATTCACCGCCCACCCCCACAAAAACCCTATGACTGAATGAGGCTTTGGGGGGACATCTAGAAATAAACCATAACAGATTATTTATTTATGTTCAATTTATCTAGCTTTATTTATTTATCATGGAATCTCAAAACAAATATTTTCAAGGAATCAGTAAATGCCATTTAAACTACAGACAAACTTCTTACTTTTAGATATTAGAGTGAATGTCCATTGTCCAATGACATTTGAGTAATAATGGGTTTATGTCTTTGGAACTGCACATAGGATCAGCCACATTTCAATCATGGGGCTGTAGAGCAGGAAAGGAATGTTTTTACTGTCACTGATCTAGTTGGATTTGGGGCATTTGATCCAAGATGAACAAAGCCAGTGTCAAAAGTTTACAACTGCATACTATTGCACAGTCTCTTATCCAGTGCTCAGAGCTCATATGTGTTTCTAGTGGAAACCAAGGCAGAGACAAGGAAGGAAGGACTTGTTTATTTGATGGGAATAGATTTATGTGGTACTCCAGGGTTCTTCCATGAGAATTGGTACATATGGAACCTGAGTGAATTCCAATGATACTTTTAACACTGTTGTCACACATAAAATGGACCCTCTTTTCTATTGATGACCAAAAAAGTCAAGTTATGAGCTAGTGAAAGAGATGCCTCATCTTGAAGCATCTTAGAACTAATAATAAGTCTTTGACTGTAGTAATAAATTAATTCTCAGAGCATTAGGATATTTTCTTCAAGAATTTTCCTTTAAGAATGATGCATTTTTGGGCCGGTGAGATGGCTCAGCAGCGTAAGCGACTGCCTTGCAAGTGCGAGGGCCCAAGTTTGACTCCTGGAACCCACATACGAAAAAGGGGCCGGTGATATCGCTCAGTGGCACGGGCGCCTGCTGGCGCGTGAGGTCCTGAGGTCGACCCCCCGGTACCCACAAAAAAACAAAAAGAATGATGCATATTTGAAATAGCATGAAAATGCTATTTCAAAATGTCCCCGCTGAGTTCCCATTAGCATAATTGTCTACTTTTCACTATTTTCAAGACTGCAATTTTTTTCAGAAAGATTGGCCAAACTGAAAGGAATTCAGTTAGCTGAATTATCAACATTGATTGGCTCCTTGTTTTGGCCTATCTTCTTTTCCTTGAAGTACTTGTTCCTTCTCTACCCTGCAGAAAAACTGCTGTTTCCTCTGGATAATCAATCAGTGGGATCTCACTGTTACATATCAGCAGGAGAATTAATTAATGTATTCTGCTCTTTCATTTTACCAGTAACTGGAATATTTGTTAAAGACTAAATAATTAATTTCTTTAGTTTGAACAAAATTTCCAAAGCTACCTGGTTGAGATATAGCAGACAGTATTTTAAAATGTCATTATCAAGTCCCTCATCAAAACATATACATACTGTTGTGTCAGACCTTATTCCATACAGTTTATTTTGTACGTTTTATAGACTTAAACCTTACTAGGGAATAGCAATTTGTGGCTGTTAAACTTAATTGTCAAGTTGAGTGGATTAAGAGACTCCTGGAGAGGTAATTGGAACAAGAGGGCACTATACTTCTTAGTAGACTAATTCACTGATGTGAATTTGCTGCTAGGAGGGGGAGCCCAGTAGTAGATGGGTCACTTGACCATGACTTTGAAGGTATCTCTTTCTCGGCTCTGTTTACCTGCTCTACATCCTGGTTAGTGTGAACTAAGCAGCTTTATTCTATCTTAACTTTCTGCCATGCTGTTTTTCTGCCTTGGAACCAGCCAAGCATGAACTGCACCCTCTGAAACCATGAGCCAAAGTAAACCTTAACTTTATTAAATTGTAGGTGTCAGGTATTGGGTTTTCACTTTGGCCTTGCAGGTAGGAAGCCTGATATTTTATTTTATTTTTATAATTTTTCCTTTTTATTGGTACATATTTGAGATACACAGTAATTACATTCATCCTGAGGAATTGGTACATATATATATACCACATCTTGATCATGTTTATTCTCTCTTCCCACCTTGCCTTCCTCTCCCCATCCTGCCCTAGATCATCTTCACATTTCCACAGAGTCTACCTTGCTGTTTCCTACCATCTCTCTTTTATTTTGCTCTTTAAATTATTTATTTTTGGGGTTTTTCCTATTAGAGAAATCACGCAATATTTAACCTTCTGTATCTGAAAATTTCATGGAATTATGGTCTTAAGATAGACCCATTTAGGGCCGGTGATATAGCTCAGCGGCACAAGTGCCTGCCTGGCAGGTGTGAGGTCCTGAGTTTGGTTCCCGGTACCCACATAAAAAAAAAAAGATAGACTCATTTTCCTATAAATAAAATTAATGCTAGAACTTCCTTTTGACCCAGCTGCACCTCTTCTAAGTATTTTTCTTAAAAGAATGAAAGTTTTCATTTTATAATGATGCATGCATACCCATATTCATACAAGCACAATTCACAATAGTCAAATAATGGATGTTGTCTATATGCCTATCAACAGATGAATAGATAAAGAAAATGTGAGATATCTTTATCTATGATATATATAGTATAGAGATAGATATATAAATATATATTTATCAGCCATGAAGAAGGATAATTATACCTTTTATTTTTAACATAAGACATGTGTCCTATTTTTCACTCGGTATTGTGAACTCTGTACATTTGATGTTGACCTTTCCTTGTGTTCAGTCTGTTATAAAATCTGAATATTCTGTCATAGGAAAAGAAATAAACTCCATACCTTTGTATGCTGATTTGCTTCTATTTGTTGTAAAATTTAATAGGCAATATTATATGATTAAAAATGCCACAAATTTTGCTGGAGTTTTATGTAACACTACATAATTTTTAAAAAGGTGAACTAGAAACATGATACTGTAAAACC
This sequence comes from Erethizon dorsatum, assembly GCA_028451465.1. Lineage (NCBI taxonomy): Eukaryota > Metazoa > Chordata > Mammalia > Rodentia > Erethizontidae > Erethizon > Erethizon dorsatum. Next base: position 14,392,634 of record CM051828.1, on the reverse strand, counting down.
TTTTTGTCATACTTTGAAGAATGACAAGTTATTTTACTGGCTATCATTTATTTGTTACCAATCACTTTCACAAGGTTAATATACTGTTAATATCCACTTTTAGTTTTACCACTTACTGTAAAGCACTATTAATAGAGTGAAGAGATTGCCTACAGAATGGGAGACAATATTTGCCAGCTAATGTTGTGACAGAGGCTTAATATCCAGAACAGAAAAAGAACTCAGAAAGCTTAACACCAAAGTAAAGGCAAGAAACTGGCAAATGAACTGAAATGACACTTCTCAAGAGATGAAATAGAAATGGTCCATCAGTATATGAAAAAATTATTCAAATTTATTAGCCATTGAAGAAACACAAATCAAAACTATATTGAGGGCCGGTGAGATGGCTCAGCGGCATAAGCACCTGCCTGGCAAGCGCGAGAGCCCGAGTTCGACTCCCGGAACCCACATACAAAAAAGGGCCGGTGATATCGCTCAGCGGCACGGGTGCCTGTTGGCACGCGAGGTCCTGAGGTCGACCCCTGGTACCCACAAAAAAAAAAAAAACTATATTGATATTCCATGCCACCTCAGAAAAGGCATCACCAACTATACCAAAGGCAATAAATACTGGAGATGATGTGCTAGAAATGTACATTAGTTCAGCCACTATGAAAATCAGTATGGAGTTTCCTCAAAGAACTGACAATAGAGATACCATTTGATCCAGCTATACTGCTCTTTGGTACAATCCTGAAAAATTTCAAGTCAGTACACTATCAAGATACTTGCATTCCCATGTTTATTGTGATCCGATTCACAATAGCTCAGCTATACAATCAGAGTAGGTGCCTGTCAACATATGAATGGGTAAAGAAAATATGGCATATTTATACAATGAAGTATTACTCAGCCATAAAGAAGAATGAAATCGTGTCATCTGCAGGAAAATGGGTGGAACAGAAGATCATCATATTAAGGGAAATAAGATAAACTAAAAAAGACAAATATCACATGTTGGCTGTCATATATAGAATCTAAATCAACAACAAGAAAACAAAATGGAGAGAGATGGCAGAAAAGCAGAGGGGGCCTATTAGGGATGAGGAAGGGAATATGAAGCAGTGGGAAAAGAAGAATGATGAAATATAATAGTAAGGAAGTATAATAAGGGAGGTGGGAATAATCAAACTGCGTCACATGCATACATGTGTCCCAAATTGAAACTCATTAATCTGTAAAACTAACATGCACCAGCGAAAAAAGAAAGAAGATACAAATCTTAATGGAAGGTATTATTTTAGGTTACCTTTTACAAAGATATCCTACTAATAACATTTGTTAAAAAACAATTATTGCTGTTATACTGATTAATACTCTTCCTTGCTAAATACTATTATTCTGCAGGGCAAGAAAATGAACTTCAATAAAATAGTGTTATGGTTTGGGTCTAGATGTCCCGCCAAAACCTCATGCAGTCATGGGGGTTGGCTTTTCAGAGGTGGCTGAATCTAGAGTGTGTGATGCTGGGATTAAGTTGTGTGATTAGTAAATCAGTCCACTGACTAGGTTGGCGTAGTTCTGGAGAGGATTAAGGGCATGAGTGCTTCGCCTGTCCTAGGGTGGATAGCCTGCATACAATATGGGGCAGATAGCCTGCATATAAGCGTTTTGTTGCTCCCTTTTGTTGCTTTTTCTGTTTTCTACCACCATGAAATGCTGCCCCTCTGCAGTGCCACTCTGCCTGGGAGGGAGCCAGTGGATTATGGAATGAAACCTCTACAAACTGTGAGCTAAATAAACCTTTCCTCCCTTAACTTTGGGCATCAGGTATATGGTCTCAGCAACAAGAAAAGTAACTAAGACAAACATTAACTGATTCCAACTTTGGCCTGAAGTTTTCTCTCTTCTGAGATACTCTTTAAGTTAAAATCATTGACTCATGGTAGTTCTTTTACTTAATGACTCCTAGTTGACTCCATACAACGGAATGAATACATTTTATATTCTGGTAGATTTATGTTAATTTTAACTTCTGCCATTAAATAAAATGATACTTTCTTGACATTTTGTCAGTTACCATGTTACAGCATCAAACATAGAATTTGGAAATATTTTTAGTCCACACTCGCTGAATACTTTTATTATCACTTGATAAAAATCTTATGACATAACAAAGCACAAAAAATGATGACACAAGGAAAATGCATGCTTAAAGTTAATCTCAACAAATGAGAATAAGAAACTCTAAGATGTTGGAAATTTTTCATAAGACAATTAGATACATTCGTCCCTTTTGCTTTCTTCTTGAAAGTTACCTATCAACTGTTATATGCTTCATTAATTCTGATTCTGAAATAAATTTATATATTCACCTATTACTAATTCAAATATAAAAAGGATTTCTTGAATCTTTTTTGTACGGTTTTTCCAGAGAAAATAATACCAGCGCCATGTTAAGATAAATGTGTCGGTCAATAGTTCCTTGTCCGCAGTGCTACAATAATGTGGAGCCCAAAACCTCTTGCCAAAGTTTGCTGCTGCTGCTGTATGGTAGAAGCAAGTGAAAATCACTTTTTTCTATAAATATTTTCAAGCTACCACCCTTTAAATAATGGAATTACTTTTCTAGCTTACAGCCAATATTTCCTTCATTTTAACTAGCCAAAAAAAGGAAGAAAGAAAACAAAAAAAACCTAAAAAAGGAAGAACAACAAAAAAAGACAGCTAGAGCTATTTCAAACAGTGTAAAAAGGAACGTTTTTATAATCAATATTAAAAACATCTTAACCATCATTAAAAATCTCAATGAGTACACAAAAACTATACTTTTCTTTCTGAGGGTGATTAATTCATAAATTGACTCAAGAAACATGGCTCTCTTTAAATTTGATATTGCATAGGTATTTAAAACATTTATGCATCATGTATACAAGAATATTTCCCATATTTAAAATTTTAACAGAGGCCATGAATATTTTACTATGTGTCTTTAAAAGAAAAAAAATGTTATTGCTATTTATTCTGTATGCTAGGAATACAATTTGTATTGAAAAAAATTAGTTAATATTAATTACATAAAAATAAATGCTGGGGCCAGTGAGATAACTCAGCGGTATAAGCGCCTGCCTGGCAAGCTCAAGGTCCTGAGTTCAACTCCCGGTACCCACATACGAGAAAAGGGCTGATGATATCGCTCAGCGGCACAGGCACCTGCTGGCACACGAGGTCCTGATTTCGACCCCCTGTACCCACAAAAAAACCAATAAATAAATAAATAAATGCTGTATTTGGTTTTCATTTTGTCTTATGCCTTTGTCTCAGTGGTATAATCTATGTTACTCCAGATTTGCTAATGTTCCAAATATGTTCAATTTAATGGCTACAATTTCATTGTGCGATAAAAAGAAAGAAAATAAACTAGACTCTGCAAGCATTATTTCCTATACAATAAAAATCAGATAATTTTAAAAGTACATTAATGTGTTGTAGGAAATTTTATAAATAATTGCAATTCAAAGTGTAGAAACCCGTAACTTTGAAACAATTTTCATGACATTGAGTAGTACTAGTCTCTTCATTTTTTTCCCAATAGCATCCAAAAGTAAGAGAAGACTATAGAGATACATCTAAAAACCTGTGAATTCAGTGAAATTCACTGATTCAGTGATGGAATCCTTTATTTGCAAACTTTCAAACAGGATATTAAGTAAGTTGATAGAATTATTTTCCATTCATATGTCATTATATAGAAAATACAACATAAATAATTGTAATATGTAGGTTGGACAATAAAGTACTTGATTTTCTTTTTTTCCCCCATGGTTTTTGAGACGGGCTCTCACTATATTGTGCAGACTGGTCTGAAATTTGGGATCCTCCTTTCTCAGCTTCACAAACACTTGTGCCACCTCATCTGACCTGATTTATTTCTAAGGGAGTTGGAAAGGAATAGGAAGAAACTAGTGCTATTCAATGTCATGGAAATTAGAAAGAAAGAAAAAAAGAAAGAAAGGGAGAGAAAAAGAGAGAGGGAAAGAAAGGAGTCTACACTTTGAAATGCAATAATTTGCAAAATTCCCTTCAACATACTAGTACAATTTTAAAATTACTTGCCCATATTATGCACAGGTAACAATACTGCTATGGGCTATTTCTTTCCCATGAGATTATAGTCATTAAATTGGACATATTTGGAAGTGAACATGCTACTACCTCTTTGGTGGAAAAATAATTATAAGTATCTGTTAGATAATATGTTTTGCTACATTGTGTTAAGAAAATTGGTACAATGTATTTATTTCCCATAGAACACTTAAATAAATACAAAAGAATTAAAATTATCCCATGCATATTATCAGATCATAAGGCAATGAAACCAGAAATCAATGGCAAAAGAAACTATAGAAATTATTTAAGCACGAGGAGATTGAACAACATACTATTGAATAATCAATAAATCACAGAAGAAATCAAACACTTCCTAGAATCAAGGAGTAATGCCAGTACAACATACCTGAACCTATGGGACACAGTGCAATTAGATCTAAGAGGTAAATTTATATCTGTGAATGCCCATAACAGAATAGTAAAGTGATTCCAAATAAGTAAACTAATGATGCACCTCAAGGCCTTGGAAAAACAAAGACGGTGCAAATGTAAAACTAGTACAAGGAAGGAAATTATAAAGATCAAAGCAGAAATAAATGAAATTGAGATAAAAAATACAAAGAGTTAATGAATTGAAGAGGTAGTTCTTTGAAAGGTTAAACCAAATAGATAAACCCTTAGCTAAACTTACTGAAACAAGAAAAAAACTTCATATCAATGCACTTAAAAATAAAAAAGATGAAATCATAATGGACACCTATGAATTGCGGAAATTGTAAGTAACTACTTTGAAAACCTGTACTCCAAAAAAATTGGAGAAGCTAAAAGAAGTAGACAGATTTTCTAGATGCATATGAATTAACAAATCTGAATTAAGAAGATACAAGTACCAAAAGTCCAATAATAGGCAATGAAATTGATGCAGTAATAAAAAACCTATCAGGACCCAATGAATTCACCTCTGAATTCTACAAGAACTGAAGGGAAATCCAATGCCATCGCTCCTCATGCTCTTAAATGAAATCAAAAGAGAAGAAGCACTGCCCTACTCATTCCTAGAAGCTAGTAATACTTTTTTTCCAAAATGAAAGATGTAACCACACACACACAAAAAGACTACAGGCCAGTCTTTTAAATGCACATAGATACAAAAATCCTCAGTAAGATTCTGGCAAAGAGAATGCAACAGCTTATTTAGAAAGATCATACATTATGACCAAGTTGGCTTTATCCCAGACACTCGAAAGATGTTTCAATATAAATAAATCAATACATGCAATACATCACATAAACAGAAACAAGGACAAAAGCCACATGATCATCTCAATAGATGTAAAAAGCCTTTGATTAAATTCAACATCCATTTATGACGGAAAACCCTAAAGATAATAGGCATAGAAAGACCTTATCTCATTCTAATAAAAGTCATTTATGAAAAACCCACTGTCAACATCATACTAAATGGGGAAAACTGAAAGCTTTTCCCCTAAACTCAGGAACAAGACAAGGTTTTCCACACTCACCACTCCTGTTCAATACAGTACTTGAAACTTTAGCCAGAACTATCAGCCAAGAGAAAGAAATAAAAGGGATATGTATAGGAAAAGAAGAAATCCAAATGCTGTTATTCACAGGCAACATGATCGATAGAAGACCCAAAAATTTCTAACAAAAAAGACTCCTAAGACGAGTAAACAAATTCAAAAGTAGCAGAATACAAAATCAATGCACAAAAAAAATGAATAGTGTTCCTGTACACTGACAATGAACATACTGAGAGAGAAATCATAAAAACAGTACCATTCACAATAGCTTCATACTTAGGTATTAACCTATGCAAGGAAGTAAAAGACTTCTACAGTGAAAGCTTTAGTACTCTGAAAAGGATTGCAGAGAACTCCAGACAATGGAAAGACATCCTCTCTTCCTGGATAGGCAAGACCAATTTTGTCAAATGACTATATTACCAAAACTCATTTATAGATTTAATGAAATCCCAAACAAAATATCAATAGCATTTTTAATAGAACTAGGAAAAAAACCCTGAAGTTTATAGAACCAGAAGAGACCCAGAATATCAAAAGCAAGCCTGAGCAACAAGAGCAAAGCAAAGGAATCACAATCCCAGATCTCAAACTACATCACCAGGCTACAGTAATAAAAACGACATGGCACTGGCCCAGGTGCCGACGTGCAGATCAACAGAGTGGAACAGGGGATGTACATACAGGTGCACACAGAGACACCTGGTCTTTGGCAAAGTATTATCTTAAGACTTTAATACAAAAGTCACTTATGGTAAGTGGGTACAAACCAAGATCAGTGAAAGAATTGATTTATTTATAGTAATATCCATATTTGAACAATTATTTACAAATCTTTGAGTTATATAAAGTAATTTAGACTCTACTGCAGATAAGAAGAGTATTAAGGCAAAGTGACTCTCACATGTTCTATAATCAAATAGAGTTTGTAGATATGCATATAATCTTCTGTAAATTTATATACTCTAAACTTTATGATACATACTATCCAAATCAGCTTATGTTAAGTGAAACCAAATGACTTATAGCTAAAATAATAAAGGAAAATAATAATATTAAATATTAATAGTAATAGACCATATGAGAGGTCATTAATATCAGTTGACTAAATCTGTAATCAATAACATATAATTAGAAATAGAGGGACATTAAAGATTATGTTTTTTGTACTGGTGACCTAACACTGGATCTTTACAGTGGAGCTACTTCCACAGCCATTTAAAATTTTTTTTTAATTTGAGAAATGGTCTTATTAATTCATTAAATTACCCAGTCTGGGCTCAAACTTGAGATCCTCCTGCATCAGCCTCCCAGAGTGTTGGGATTACAGGTACGCCTGGCTTTGATATTGTTTTTATAGAAAAATATATTAAGGTTAAGTGTCTCCCCATGGTGTGGTAGACCTCCTGAGCAGTTATCTAAACACTATTTCACTTAATGAATAATGTTTAATATAGCTATAATTTTACATTTGCTTGGGTCAAATGTATGTTACTGTATATTGTGACAAGAGATACTCGTGTGTGTGTGTTTGCTGATCTTTCCCAATAGAATAGTTTTGTAAGATATTTTCACTATAGCAGTTCTATATTCTCTTTCCCACTCAAGTTTTCTTTTTAGTATTCAATATAGTGAGGAGCTAATTTATAAGATGTATTGTCAGAATTAGGAGCACTGTCCTATTTCACATCGTAGAAGTAATTTATCTGGACCAATAAAGAGGAGAAGCAAGGAGGCCAACAATATTGGAGTCATCAGCACCGGACCGTTACCAGGTAAATTTTCTAGGTTTAGAAATGTCAGAAAAGGAAAGCGATCATGGATTTAGATTCTTACTCATAAAATACTTATGTGGATGAGGCTCCTATAGAAAAAAATCAGATGCGAACAAGGTGAGCAGACAAAGAAAAGTGACGAGGCCCGTGCTACTTCACGTGCACACATACAACCAAGTTTTGAAAAGGACAAGATATTCAAATGTGTAACATTTATCAAAATTAAAGGAAATATGCATGATGAAGGGCAGAATTTGTTTCTAATTGTACAAATTGTATAGGAGCCTGACACACAATTTCACATAATTTAAAAAGCTGATGAAGAAAATACCCATTAGGATACCTCATCAATTCATCTAATGGTGTGGCATTATTACCTAAGGTATATTCCTGAGTGTCTTAATAATTCTAATTTTACATCATACAAATGACTGTCTTTCTAGTGCTTTCTTTAAATGAGGATCTTAAAACCACACTGAAGATTACCCAAGACTCTATCCATTCTTCACTTCTTTGTGTTTCACGTCCCATGACACTCACCAGCTGTAATTAAAGTGAAGTAGGAGGATTCTCAGAGAGGACTCTCCAGTTCACCGTGTGATCTGTCCTTATGCACAGTCCTATTACTTATCCGTGAGGTGTCTGAAAGGAGAGAAGAGACGGTGTCACAGTCTTTTAAGCTGCGAGAGCAGCAGTGTTATTTTTTGTTTTAGTTTGCTACATTTTTGACAATCAAATTTAAAGCTTATCATTTAACCATAGTAAATATCCTACACCTTAAATAATTTTATCATGTAGAAGACAAGGAGGAAAAAGGTGGTTTGCAGATCAAGAGCTGAAACTTCAGTGTTGCACAATGCTGTATGCTGGGAAATAAAATTTTGTCAGAATATCCATTTGGGGTTTTCATTAGATGAAATGAAAGTAACTATAATTAAAGCAGAAGAATTTTAACAACATTGTACTCTGCAGTGCCTTGAGCTGCAAACATATCAAAGAAAATAGATCCATGGAAGGTGCCTTCCAACATGGTTCTGCATTAATCAATTGAAACTAATTACTTTGAGTGAAACTCAATTTTAATACTGTTCTGTGTCAGTGGCAATGTGGAATCATATACTTTTTGTAGTTTTCCAGATATTTAGAAATCTAGAATTTCATGATCCTAAGTTCAGACTATTTTTTTTTATTTTAGAGAGAAAAAAAAGGTGAAAAATAATGATACAGAATTTCAAAACAAGATAGTAGGAAATTAACAATGGTTAATATATTGCATATTGTTATCTTCAAACTGGTTGCTCAGATTATAAGATATAGGCATGCAAAATTGATCAAACAATATAAGCACAAACCTTTCTTTTCAATGAACTTAAAGAAATTAGTAGTATAATTATTTTAGCTATCTTGTGTAAGTATATATATATATGTGTATATATATATATATATATATATATTTGTCTTTTCCCTTCCTTCTTTTCTGCTTTCCCCCATCCCAGTTGTTCTTTCCTTTTGAGCAGTTTCTTTCCTTTCACAATATCTATTGTAGATTTTGATCTTATTTACTTTTGCAGCTTCTTATATTAGGGAGACAATACAATGTTTACACATGTGAGTTTGATTTATTTCACTTATGAGTATGGTCTCTAGTTGTACCCATTTACCTATAAAAGCCTGAAGTTTATCTTTCTTTATAGCTGAGTAGTACTCCATTGTATAAAAATACCACATCTTTTTTATCCATTCCTCTGTTGATGGGCTAAGTTCAGACTATTAAGCTGATCCTAGTTTACTTTTATTTTCAAAATATACTAAGTAAGCTTGATACAATTGAGTTACCTCAACCAAATAAATAAGTTTGTATTCTTTATTAAAATTATGCCACATTAGATTAATTTAAACAAGTGTTATATTTTAATGTGAGATCAATAATTTGATCATAGTCTGTGCCTGGATATGGGAGGGAAAATGGGAAGATATGGCATTATGATAATATTTTCAATTTTTTGGTTAGAAAATCTCCCTATAGTAGAAAGAATGCCTTACGTGCTGTAAAATCCCCAAATATTATCAAAATTTGAATTATTGCTGTTCTTGCTTATTTTAACTCTATGCTTCATTTTTTTGGTGTGTGTCTTCCACATATAAATTGTTATTCTTCACATTAAAAAAAATAAATGTTTCTGTTTTTTTTTTAGCTATCCCTATTTGGAAACTTCTTAACTCTCCAAAGGAGTGTGCCACGGCACTGTTGCTGTTCACATGCAATGGACTTTTACAACTTCATGTATTAAATTTAAAAAAGTTGAATAAACTCCAGAATTGCAAGTAGATGGATTAAAATATTTAGCCATTTCATGGAAAGGCATATTTATTTTGTTTGGTTTTCTCTTTTTCCTCCATCAGGAAGAGCTCCTGCCATTTAAAAGCTTTCAACTGTTCAATGTCAGACAAGATACAATTCCTTAATCTAACAAGCAACCTTGAAATTGCCTTTCATTAATTTTGAGAAACTGAACTTAGGTCATCAAATGTTAAAGTAGGGAAATAAAGTAGAGCAATGCCCATTTGTTAACGCAGTAGCTCTACCCTCAATCCTCGCTCTAGGTTGGGCAAGACAACTCGCTTAACAGACAAACTTTAAAGAATTGGTTGTGTGAGAATTGTGAAGGTTCAGACATTAACCCACTTAGCAGCTACACTTTGTTGACTGTAATATACAACGATTCACATATACCAAAATACTTACTTATTTTAAATAGGGTTAAATAATGACAGACAACATAAGACCTCTGAGCCAGAAGAAAAGGGTACAGTTATTTACCTACTCAGTACAGCAGCAACAGAGTACTATTATATATTGTTTTCCTGAGTCCCATTCCATCTGGGTTTATTTGGTGAAGCCAGATGGTACATGGACATGAAGTATATTACCGAAGAACCTAGAAATTAAAAAAAAAAAGGCAAAATAGCCTTATTTTATATAGAGCTTCTGGTGACCTGTTCATCCTCTTCCCCAGAGATAGAGAAATCATCCTGAATGTAAGCAAATTCACTCTAGGAAGGCAAGGAGGGTCCTTTACCTTTACTAACCTGGACCACCTCTGGGGAGAGAGGAATATCTGAGATTTCCTATCCTGAAATGTCTGCTTATATGAACCTAAACTGCCCATGAATAGCTTCACTCGGAAGACCTGAACTGCAGAAATGTAAGCTCTTTGTGCAGATTGTCTTTAGCTCCCCAAAATCGGCCTTGAGGTTTGCAAGTTCTGCATCAGTATCTCCTCTTTTCAGTGATGCCCCTGCTATGGTTGGCATCTATGCCCTGGGAGTTTGACCCCTGCGTTGAAGACTGACTCTGGCTCTATGCTTGCTTCCCTTTCCAAATGTAGGCCCGAAGGAGGGTTTTCCTCTTTCCAGTTTCATGCATTTGGGTTTACGTCTTTCATAGAACTTCCCACTTCTCAAAGATTATCTCCCTTTGTAGGTCAGCCCACATTTCTTTTACTTTAAGTTGTCGATTAACATGTAGCACTTGTACATACTCATCAGTTAGAGTGTGATATTTGAACACATACATATAGTGCATACTTATCAAGTTAGTGTAATTAGAATTTTCATCTCCTTATAAGTTCTGCATGTCTGGAGCCTTTGAACTCCTCTGGTCCAGTTCTTCATAAATTATATAATAGGCTAATTTGAACTCTAGCCACCTTATATTTCCATAAAACAGTATACTTATTTTTTTATATGCAGGTACCTGGAGTTGAACTCAGAACCTCGCGTTTGCCAGGCAGGCGCTTATGCTGCTGAGCTATGTCACCGGCCCAACACTATACATTTTTAAGCTTTATTTCTTTTTTAACTAAAATGTGAGCTAAACTTTAGACCCAGAGTAAAGCGTTCATTTTTATTTTTTTCTTTTATTGGCAATCATTCGGTGTCAGGTAACATATAGCCAATGAACATACAAATAAAAATGGACTTATAGTTGTACAGTTTTTGCTGTACAGAGGTTATAGTCTAGTGTGGCAAGACAAATTTAAAAATTAGTTGGAAATGCTACACGTATATCCTTGAAATCAGTATAAATTGAATCAGATGAGGTCGATTCATTTCTGCCGCATGAGTCAGGAAAGCTTCAAAGAGGAGAATAACTTCAAAAGATTAATGGTGGTGGCAGTGGTAGATGCTTAGTGGGGAACCCCAACATATCTGAATATGTTAAACTACTTAAATAGAAAATTAAAATGATATATTGAGAATAATGTAGATAATTTTTATAATTATTTATTAAATAAAAATACAGTGATCTATAATGTTACTTAAAGTAGAAAATTAAAATGACTTATAGAGAAAAATCAAAATATTTTTTGCAGCCTGGTGAGATGGCTCAGTGGCATAAATGCCTGCCTGGCAAGCGTGAGGTCATGAGTTCAAATCCCCGAACCCAGGTAAAGGAAAAAAAAGGGGGCCGGTGAGATAGCTCAGTGGCACAAGCACTTGCTCACAAGAGCAAGGCCCTGAGGTCGTCTCCCAGTACCCACATAAAAAAAAAGAAAAGATAATTTTTGCAATTTATACATTATATAGAAAAACTGCAATAATCTAGAATGTTATTTTCTTGCCTTTTTCTTAGAAAAATCATCTTTATTCATTTCATTTTTAATGAGTATTACTGGAAATTCAAAAAAATAAATATGCAAAAATTATATATGCAGAGCTAAATGAGCACAGACAGTAACAAGATAAAAATAATTATTTCCTTTTTTGTATTACCTTACTTGCTTTAAATGTTCACATATCATTTTTATAAGCATTAAGTAGACAAGAATACAGTATAGATGCTCTGACAAGCCGTGTTCTAATTATTTGCTTAACATAATTGCATCATGAAATTTCTGCAACATCTTGCTGCTAGAAAAATATGTTTATGGGAACCAAAACCAGTGTACGGGCTGGTGAGATAGCTCAGTGGCATAAGCGCCTGCCTGGCAAGTGTGAGGTCCTGAGTTCGACTCCTGGAACCCACATACAAAAAAAAACAAAAACAAAAAACAGTGTACAAGTGCTGTCTCCACTCCAGGCTGTCTCATGGGTCAGCACAGCATCATCTGTGCCCACTCGACTGCTTACACAGGAATCGCACAGATGGCTGCAAGGTGGAGACGCCTGTGGAAACGCTTGGTACAATTCATGTGCAAGCAGTCAGGTGGCCAGATGCACATAAGAAACCTTAGCTGAACATCAAGTACAGTTCGAAAGAACCATAAATTATTACCATAATTTATTATGGCCCATAATAAATTATGATAGTGGTTAATTGATGTGAGTAAAGGAAATACTAATAATCGCATTTGTAGTAATATTTTTAAAAGAATTCTTTACAAAATGTTGCAAATGTTGGAAAGAATGCATTCAGTAAAAAATAAGATAAAATTTTAAGAACATAATAAACTGCATCTGTAACATTCTATTTTGATGTACTCAAATCTTTGCTGTGTTAAAATGGAGTAAATTGTTATAATTTTCTGTTTGGCCAATAATGCTGCCCAAAATATGTGCCCCCACCGGGGTGGGGCAGACCTTACCCTCTGGTCCCCTCCACCCCCACACCCGACCCCCACACCTCATTGGGTGGTGGCCTCTTGGAAGGAATTGGGAAGATGAAAAAAGGGAATTCTAGGCAGAGCAGCAGTACCATCCAAAACATGTAGGCAAAATGAAATGTGGCGTTTGGAGAAGTGTGAACAATTCAGTATGCAGGAATGTGGGACTTAGGAGTCTTAGGAGAGAGAATAAAACCTGGACAGTGGTATATCTGATAAGGAAGGGCTAAGTGCCATACTGAACAGTTTCTATTTTAGTCTTGTGGATGATAGTTTTAAAACTTATTTTTCCCAATAAGGAAATTCTTTTTTTCAGAAGAAGTTGTCTCAGTTAAAAATTTAGAACAATTGCTATAGATAAAAACATGCTTAATGTGGTGTCTGGAAACATCTCAAAAAATTTGCACTTAAAGATTAATCTAAAAGTACAGAATTGACTGAAGAAATTTAAATACAAGACAGACTGTTGTAAAAAAAAATAGAAAAATGGAGAAAGAAAATTGTAAGCTGGGTGTGGTGACCCACGTGTGCAATCCCAGCACTCTGGAGGCTGAAGCAGGAGGATCACCATGAGCTCGAGGACAGGCTGGGCTACATAGTGAGTTCAAGGCCAGCCTGAGTTACATAGCAAGACCTTGTGTCAAAAATAACATAAAACAAAACAAAACAAAAAAAACTGAGAGAGACAATTATAATAATTCAGATAAGAAATTAAAAGGGCCTGAATTATCCAATATTTATAGGGATATAAAACATGGATAAAAATATCGATGAGTCACTGAATATGGGGAGACAAGTTTTGGCTCACGGGATTACATGGTTGTTGATGCTACTCACTGAGACAGGTCGGTTCTGGATTTGTTTGCCTGTAATGACTGTGCTGCATCTGTGAAATGGACATCATGATCTTAGCTACTTCAGAAGTGTGGTGATTGTCACCTAACAGAGTGATACTACTGTGATTGACAGCTATTACTGCAAAGATGGTAATGTTTTCATACTTATATATAAATGGGCAGCAGGTAAACAAATTATCATGTCTGAGACTGGGAAGAGAGATTATGTCTGGCCCTAAGCATTTGAGAGTAATCTTCAGATGGTAGATGATTCTTTCTAACTGGCCTTATTGCTTCTTATTTTGAATTCTCATAACGATTACTTTTCTGAATCATTATCTTAAATTATTTTTGAAAGAAAACTGATGATAACAGCTGTGGCTAGCTCAGTTCTACTCCAAAGTGTGACTGTAACGCATCACACACTTAAAAAGAACGTGGAAAATATTTCAGGCCAGTTTGTTGAGAGTTAAAATGAGGAAAAGATTTTTATTGGGCAGGGCATGTTGTGCACAGAGCCCAGAACCAGCATATATATGCCTCGACTCTATTCCTGTCTAGGCACTAACTAATGAAACATGGCTACAAAATGATGTTTACTGTTTCTTTAGTCTTTGGAGGAATGTTTTTAATCTATAAAAGGAGGGTAGTGTGTATCATTTGTAAATTTCCTTCCATCTCAATTGAAATATCCTAGTAGGAGTACAGAGCTTTCTGTTAACTTGAAGCTTGCAAAGGTAATGGATTAAAGGCGAGTGGAATGATGGATGGAATGTCAGAATGAGAGGAATAGGTTGATTATAACATACTCAAGCAAGGATGTAGGGAGAACTTTGTCAGCAGTGACCTGAGATCAGACACCAAAGCAGAAATAGAATCTAGGAAATTGATAACAAGCTGCAGGGAATTTCCGAAGGTCGGGCCTGATCTGAGCTTCCTTTCATTTGGGGGGACACATAAACCCAGGTAGAATGGACTGGTAGAATTTTTGGATATTTTCCCAAGATATGAAAGCCTTGTAAGTTTTTTTCTTTCTTGAATTTGGGAATTAGCAAGGTCATACCACAGAGGATTATACTTTTTCGTTGTCTTTAGTGTTATGATTTGAAAAACAAAAGAAGCAACCAAGGTGAAAGTTTGATTCTATATACTGAAAACTGAGTGCTATATGACAGTGTTGTGATTTGAAAAACAAAAGAAGCAACCAGGGTGAAAATTTGATTCTATATACTGAAAACGGAGTGCTATATTAAACATTAGGCTTAATTGTCAACCTGATTGGTTAGTAAAGCGTGCTCCTGAGGGTGTCTGAGGAGGTCATGGAGACATCACCTTGGGAACTATGTATGGCCCCTCTTGCCTTCCTCTCTGGCACTGTTCCCTGCTCTGCCCCTCCGCTGCTGTGAACCAAGCATCTTTACTCTGCCACACCTTTCTACTACGCTGTTCCCCTTTGGAACCAGGTGACCATGGACTGAAACCTCTGAAACTGTGAAGTAAATCAACTTCTTCTCCTTTAAGTTGTGGGTGTCAGTTATCTGTGCAGGCAACAGGAAAGTGTACTGATACAATGATTGTGTACTTTTGGAAAACAAAACCAAAATATTTTGGTTAAGAACTTTTCACTTGCATCTCTTGTTTTTCTGTGGCAGACGAAGATTAAACAGCTCTCTTTTAAAATGATTGATTAAGGAAAACAGCTCTCTTTCCACAAATAAGCTGCTGTAACATAATGTCATGCTAAATTTCTTGACCTTTAAAATGAAATTAGAATGATTTTTGGTTTTAATTTAAGATCTTCTCTTGGTTCATTATGCGCAAATTAAGATCATTTCTATTAATGGTTTATCTTTAAATTCAGGATGTAGAGGGCCGGTGATATAGCTTAGCAGCATAAGCACTTGCCTGGCAAGCGTGAGGTCCTGAGTTTTGTTCCCGGGACCCACATAAAGAAAAAAATAAAAATTTAGGATGTAGATCAGAAATGGTCCTGGCATCACATGCCACTTGATTTCAGGGACCACTTGCAAACAAACACATGGAGTTATTCTAATTTGGCATTTCTGTTGAAGACAAGGGAACTATTTTGGGCCGGTGAGATAGCTCAGCAGCATAAGCACCTGCCTGGCAAGTGCGAGGTCCTGAATTCAACTCCCAGTACCCACATAAAAAAAAAAAAAAAAAAAGGAGCTATTTTGAAAATGTCATCACATTCTATTGCTTAGGTGATAATATAGTAGCAGGAAAATCATTCATGGTATAAAGGAATCAATGAAATGGTACCTCCACTTCTGAGGTCTGTCCGAAAGAACAGCCTATAAGACCTAGGTAGCTACTGACCTTGTAATTCAATCCCATGGCTCCCAACATACTTATGGGAGCAATTCTCCTAATAACCCAGTCTAGTCTAGGGTCAGTGATTGAGTTATGGCCAATCTTCAGGCCTGTGTTTAATTACAATAAGCAAAAATTTAAAAGTGAGGGAAGTAAAGGAAGGCTATTTCCTGGGTCTGTCACCATTCTATTGGAGGAGAGGTACAGTTTTAGGTTTGATCTGCCTATATCTTTAACATGAAACAGGAAGCTGACAAAAGTGAGGAGTAGGGCTGTAGGCAACTCTACTCTCTTCTAAAATGTTATTTTGGGAACTTGTATTTGAAGATGAAATTCAACAGGAACATTAAGCTTAAAAGGGAGTGAGCTCTGGTTGAACATTTATATGGAGTGTGTGAGCAGTTGGCCCATCCACAATTAAAGAACAGGATAATAGAAAGTAAAGGGGAAAGTTTTGTCATTTAAAGCAAAGATGATCTTTGTGGGACAAATCATTTAGGGAGTGATACTAAAGTTTGTCTATTAAAACTTTTAAATTATTATAATAACAAAATACAAATGAAATATAATGTTATTTTTGCCTAGAAAAAATGTAAGAGATTTATAGGAAGCATTATTGTCCACTGAAAAAAATTGTACATTAATATTAGTTGCATGAATTGGTGTGATCTCTATGAAAGATTGTGTTAATAATTATTAAAATTATCAATTCATGTGCACTGTGATCAAACTATTTCATTCTGGCATTTATCCTCCAGATATTACCAATAAACATGAATATTGTACTGAGAAATCTCTATAGAAACCATCTGTAGAATAATGGCGTACAGTGATTGAAGAATAAACACAGAGTCCAATTCCGGAATGTGATGAGCAAAATATAATTGAGTAAAAGCATGTGATATGAACACACCAGACCAGTCTGTATAGTATACGATATTTTTAAAAGGTTATTTGTTATATACATAGTGTCTTTGAAAGGATATGTAAGAAATTAAAAACATTGGTTACACCTCATTACCCTAAGGTCAAGCTGTGGCATGGAGGTTTTCACCTTTTTGAATGAGATGGCTTGTGAATAGTTCCATTCCAAAAAACAAATAATAGATAAGTAAATACAGCAATGAAATTAATTCTTGGCTATTATAATATTTGGAACACAGTAATAAATGAATTACTTTAACTATGAATAAATAAATCTGCTATTATAGAATATTGCTGATCATTCTTCTCTAAACATTTATATATATATATATTTTTTTTTTTTTGTGGGTACCAGGGGGTCGACCTCAGGACCTCGCGCGCCAACAGGCATCCGTGCCGCTGAGCGATATCACGGGCCCCCTTTTCGTATAAACATTTATATTTTTAAACATAGATAAACTGTATATTTAGGATTAGTACTTCTTTCAATTAATGTTCCAAAAGCATTTCCCAATGTTATTATAGTACTCCACGAATATGGTTTTCATTGATAATAAATGTCATTATATGTGTGTTGAATAACTTAACTCACTATTTATGAACGTTGGACAGTTAAATTATTTTAGGATTTTTACTTGTATAATGAACCTTTATGGAAATATTTTGCTTGCATTTTAGTTTACATATTTACAATAGACTTCTTGAAATACAATTATTTAATCAAGTGTGTGCAGTTATTTAGTACACTAGCAGTATATAAAAATAAAGTGCCCAGCTCATGGCATCCTTTCCAGCACTGATGAGCAAAGTGTGACATTTCATTGCCATTTTCAATTACTAGTAAGTTCAAGTATTTATTCATGTGTGCATTAACTATTTACACCTCTCCATGAGCATGCATCTTCATTTGGCTTTATATATGTCTTATTTATTAGAGGCTTTTAATATTTTTCTTCCCAATTTACATCAGCTTTAATAAACGTTGAAATTATTAATCTTTTACAACATATTTACAAATAATTTCATTTTTTCTTTGAAAGGTCTTTTTTAAGCTTTTAAATTCATTTCTTGATTAAGATTATATTTATAGTCTACATTTTATTATTTGAATTTTATAAAATATAATTTATTGAGCCTATGACGTGAGGCAAGGATCAAGAGTAATTGTTTTTCCAAAAACACAGCCATTGCTTACTACCTTTTAAAAATGTTTGTTTGCTTTTTATGATGGTTTTATTTCTCTTCTTTTTTTGTTTTTTGTTTTCATTAATACATGTTTCTGATACATAATGGGGAGTCTGTACCTGGACATTACACATCTGAATTCCTTTCTCTCAACTCTTCCCACTCTCCCTCCTCCCGCCCTTCATCTCTTAACCCAGATTTAAGTATTTCTCTTCTTCAAACGAGGAAAGCTTTATGCAGGTCCTGGCAATCTAAGAAAATGTCTTTCAACACAATAAAGGAGTGGCTGGTCCATTTTCCTAGTTTCTGGCCTTGATATTTGACAGAGACATAAAGTAAGAAGCTTTGAAACTTCTCCCTCATTTCTCTCTATACTTGTCTGTTTCTTCAAGATCTAATTGTGCATAGGCCGTGAATTTGACTTTCTTGTAGCTCTATTCATATGTTATAGATAAAATTCTTCCAGGATCTGACAATCTGTTGTTTAATATTCTTTTTTTTCCCCAGTGGGGTTCTTCCCTTTTAATAGCATTTTTGATAGGAAATGGGGATATAGAAAATAGATAGTGATAAGAGTCATTTTAATTCAGAATTTCCAAGTTTAGGTTAATTTTAAAAATTATTTGAAAAGAGAACATTTCATTCATCATTAATCATATTAAATATTAAATGAATAGGGATTACTTTTGAGGAATATCAATTCTTTCAAAGGTAGAATTAAAATCAATGAAAAACAAAAGACTATCTGATTAATATCTTTATTATTTATTTAGTTTTCCTTGAAAACCATTTGGAATTCCTTTCTTGTGTCCTTTTATTATTTCATTAAGCATTCAAATATATTTTTCTTACTTATTGGTAAATGTCTATCAATTTAAATGAAAATCTCCCTATTAGAAATTTGAATTCATGTATTTTTTCTTGGTGCCCTAACATGAAGGGGCAGCCCCAGACAGCTTCTTCAAAAATCCAAAATATTTAAGCACAGTATTAAGATTTGGAGTTTTTAAGCTGATGAATAAAGAATTTAGTGACTCTTCTTGGCTTTTTGGAATCTTCCTTTTTGTTTCTTTCTCTTTTTTTTTTTGTGGGTACCAGGGGTCAAACTCAGGACCTCGTGCACCAGCAGGCGCCCATGCCGCTGAGCGATATCACCGGCCCTCTTTTCGTATGTGGGTACCAGGAGTCGAACTCAGGACCTCGTGCTTGCCAGGCAGACGCTTATGCCACTGAGCTATCTCACTGGCCCGGAATCTTCCTTTTTGAATTCACTTATACTCTTTGAATTGCTTTTGTGTTTTAAAATTATATATAGGGGCCGGTTCATATTCTAATTTATTCAGCAACTTTATATTGTGTTCATATTCTGTGTGAGTTATGTAGTAGAAATATTGCTAAGGTAGGTGCTGTTGCAGCAGCTACTATGTGCAAACTTTCCACGTGTGGGTACTATTTTATGCATGTTATTTCATTTAGGGTTTGTCCTATGCTGTACTAACATTATTGTCTTTATTTTGAAGAGAAGATAGTAGAGCTCAGATACATTAAACAATTGCCTAATCACATAACTAATAAGTGTTAGAGTCAGAATTTGGAATCGGGTCTTCCCAAGTCTGAAGAAAAGGTGCTTAACTACATTGTTATACTTGGTTCTGGAGGGAAAAAAGAAAGAAAGTGTAGAATCCCCATCTTCAAGAATCTCATTGTTGAAAATAAGAAAGGTAGCTCTGACACAGACCCCAGGACACTCACAGCTGCTTACAGATTTAGTAGCTGTTTAAAAAAAAATCTCATTGTCTAATGAAGGGAGACATAAAAACACATATGTCAATGAAATGTTATATATATATATAATTTGATTAATCAGTTTATAGTATAATAACAATAAATGTGCTTTGAGGAATTGAGATATCTGAATACCTATACAAATGGTCATCTGATTCATTTTACTCATTTACTCACTGTCTAACTGTAACTGATATGTATAATACCTAATGGTACATTAAATTACTGAAAATTTCTGGAAGTTGTTTTTGTATAACTCAAACCATGGAAATGCTCAAAAAATATTATAGTTGAAACAGAAAGGCCAAAAAAAGTCATATTTCATAAGTATTAGACAAATTTTCTGTTTTCTTTTTACTGATTTCGGTAATCATATAAAGTTTATCTTTTAATTTTAAGTTAAATATTTTCCAATATGAGGAACTTATCATTGCAACACATTGAATTTATGCATCACTTTGTCACTAGAGGTATTTATACATGGATTTACATTAAATTACTGAAAATTTCTGGAAGTTGTTTTTGTATAACTCAAACCATGGAAATGCTCAAAAAATATTATAGTTGAAACAGAAAGGCCAAAAGAAGTCATATTTCATAAGTATTAGACAAATTTTCTGTTTTCTTTTTACTGATTTCGGTAATCATATAAAGTTTATCTTTTAATTTTAAGTTAAATATTTTCCAATATGAGGAACTTATCATTGCAACACATTGAATTTATGCATCACTTTGTCACTAGAGGTATTTATACATGGATTTACACAATCCATCAAGTAACTAGAATTTTCAGGTAATTTTTGGCTTATAGGTGTGCATGCTTTGGAATTCTGCCCAGCTCCTCGGCTGAACAAATTAGGGCTAACAAGTTAGTAGTGGCCAAAACATTAAATTTTTCTAATAGATAGTACTGTCTGAAGATAGTGGCCCACCCAGTGTAATTTGTTTTTAGTACACCAATAGGAAAATAATTTTTAAGAGCTATTAAGACTTTGTCCAATTTCCCTCTCTATCTTTGGAAAAGTGAGTATTTGATACACATTTATGCCACTTGTGCCTTACAAAATGCCCCAAATTGGACACATTGGTCATTTAACAAAAAGAACAGCAACAAAGGGGCCGGTGAGATGGCTCAGTGGCGTAAGCGCCTGCCTTGCAAGCGCCAGGGCCCGAGTTTGACTCCCGGATCCCACATACAAAAAAGGGGCCGGTGATATCGCTCAGTGGCACGGGTGCCTGTTGGCGTACGAGGTCCTGAGGTCGACCCCCCGGTACCCACAAAAAAAAAAAAAAAAAAGAACAGCAACAAATATACTTGGTATATCAATTGCTAATGGTTTGTAAGTTTGTCGAATCATTATCAAAGTATGGACTGTTTGAATGAACTTTTTCTTTTTAATGCACATTCCTGAACACCAGCAGCACTTACGAGATCAGAATTTTTTTGTGTAATTCAAAATAATTTACATTTTTAGGAAGAATCACAATTAATAGCACTGTCAAAATTTGATAAGTCCTAGCATTATGCTTTCAGCCACCTGCTTTATTAAGCGACTAGTCATTTTACTGTTGCCCTGTCCTTCCTCTGGAGTTAAATTCAGGTAAACTGGAAGAACAAGAAACATTTTTTTCACCTTACTAAACAATGAGATTTATGTATAGTCTTCATAATTTTGTGTTTGGGAATCCCCAAAACATTGCAATGTGGGTTCTCAATCCTAGAACAAGTGTTTGTGCTCCCTGGCCCTCCATCTATATTTGTTTGTTTGTTTAGATATTTGGTTCCCCCAGGAGGTCAGATACTAAGGCGATGACAACAGAGGTTTTGTTTTCCAGGACAGTAACCTTTTTTTTTCACACCAGTCCTATTAACATAGTGTCCTAAAGGCTGTGAATTGCGACAATGATGGAAAGTCTATTGTTGGTTCTGAACCAAGTGGGAAGCGGGCATATGGAGATAAAAAATACTAGCTTTATTATTTAAAAAACAAGCAGAAAGTAGAGAATAAAGTGTAAGACTAAGAACTACTCAGTGGCCAGTGGCCCCTGTGGAGCTACTGTGAGGTGGAGAAGACCACGCATTCTTTCTTTCTCTTGTGAGGCTGGATTCACAATATAAAAAGTGAACAGATCCTGTCCAGTATATTTTTAATATCAGTAATTAATCAATAAGAATTCTTTTCTTTTTTTTTTTTTTTTTTTTTTTGGTGGGTACCGGGGGGTCGACCTCAGGACCTCGCGCGCCAACAGGCACCCGTGCCGCTGAGCGATATCACCGGCCCCTTTTTCGTATGTGGGATCCGGGAGTCGAACTCGGGCCCTCGCGCTTGCAAGGCAGGCGCTTATGCCGCTGAGCCATCTCACCGGCCCAAGAATTCTTTTCTTGGGGAAAGAATAATTAGGGATGGGAACAGTAGGATATGAATACAGAGGCATTCTCATATATTTCTAGTGGGAATAAAACAATGCAATCACTTTAGAGAATATCTGTTCCATAAGACACATATCCACACAAAGCCTGCACATCAGTGTCCATAGCAACATTATTCATAACATCCTTAAACTGGAATTAACCAAATTAGCTATCAGCTGCTGAATGGTAGGCAAAATATGGTCTCCATATAATGGAATATAATTGAGCAATGAAGAAGAAATAACTCTCGACTTCCTGATACATGCTACCTCATGGATGAACTGCGCAAATGTTAGTAAGTAATCCAGACATGTGACCACATTGTACAATTCTATTCATATGAATATCAGAAAAGGCAAATTTATAGCATTAGAATATACATTATTAGTTTTATGTGCCTAGAACTAGAATGGAGATTAACTGTAATTAGGCATGAGAAATCTAATTGAGGAGATGAACATTTCTAATTCTGAGATATGATAATGGTTGTAACACTGAATAAAGTTACTAAAATCATTAATTCATGCATTTGAAATATATGAATGCTATCACATGTAGAAGATACTTCATTATTGCTGTTAGAAATATGAATAGTTTCACCTTGTGTTAACCTGCTTCCTGGCATGTGTTAAGGTTTGCTTGGCCTGCTTGCTAGGATCTGGTAAGTCAGGTCATGTTTATATATAGCTATTCTGATTTTCTAAAGAGTAACATAGTATCACATTGTAGAGACAATTGGTACTTTGGAGTTCTGGCCAAATGGCTCAAAAACATTGTTGAATGTCATCAACTGAGGAACCGATATACTGTATTTTAATTTTCTTTAGAGGCCCAGGCTTAAGTACGGATTTGTGTAGCGGTTTTTCAGTTATCTTACTCCTGTTTTTACTGTCTTTAAATAAACGTACTTGAAAACTTTAAGCAAGCTTTAAATATTTATAGAATGAGCAGCTTTACAATAGTATCTCAGTATGTCTTTTGTGAGGAAACACAAGGACCTTAATATATTGTTCTCATTCCCTTAACAGACTCAAATTCATGAGCAAAGTGATTCTAAAAAAGAGATTTGTAACAGTCTGTCTCACCAGAAAGTTTACTAAATATCCTGTTTAAGATCAGTTATATGAAAACATTCCAAGAACAGTGTCTTTCTTTTGTGGTAGGAAGTGATAATTGCAACATTTTGGTACTGCAAAATGTTCTCTTACAGCTTTATAGTCTATTCAAGATATCAACTTATTATTTCTGAAGGTTAAATAAAAATATTAATTGTCCAAATGGTTGCCCTAAGCCCAGAAAAATTGTAATTAGTTTATATCTCATATTTTCAATAAAATTTTGATGGAAGAATCTCTGGAGAAAGATACATTTCACTGCTCAGAAAACAAAACGGATGATGAGAATATCATCCATTTCCTATCAAATAAAAATTACCATGCAGCAAAAATATCATGTAATATATAGCAATCAAAATACACTGGACATGAAAAGTGATTTCTGGAAAAGAATTGTCTTGAAAGGGATGTATCCTTTTAATAAAAATATTCTATATTCTTCTGATAAGTCGTTATGTGCCTGGGTGGCTGCTATACCTGAAAAGTTGTCTAGCTGCCAGTAATTCCTGTGTTACCAGGATTTTCCCATGCTCAGCAATTAGAAATGCCTGAAAACGACTTAGTTGTAGACAAGAGAATTGTTGAAACACCACGGCTAAAAAGCTGCACCACAGAATAGCTTCATAGCTATTGTGGAGTGTATAAAGCACCTTTCCATAGTCTCTTATTATGAAATATCTGCCTGACTTCTCCAAAAACCCTGGTGTCAGAATCCAACAGCCTGGAACCCTCTGAAAGCATCTGCTGGGAATTACACCAGATTCTACCCAGAGAACTCAGAAACATGCGAACAGTGCCTTTCAGCAGCCGAGAGACAAAACACAGGAAGAACATAATCATAAATTTAGGATCTGTCTGAAAGGAAATATCCCTGCATGTCTCCTTAGTTTCAGAGGTAGAATGAGCGTAAAAGAGAGTTTTATTTTTTACTTATAACAGGTGGTCAAGAAACCTTGAATTTGAACAAGGTAGCCACGATATAAATGTTGTTGACAAGGAAATTAAAGTAGCAGAGTAGTAGTAGGTTACGAAGAAAGTAAATGTGGATACTGGCAGTAGTGCAATTCAGGTTGATGCGTTACTTCTTTAGCCAACTGGAATTTCCTATGCCTCAATTTGTTAATCTGAGAAATAAGAATCCTCTTACCTTCCCAGTTCTGATGGTGGATCATTGTTGGTAATTATTTTTCCAGAAGCTTAGGAAACTAATTATTAATGTGAAAAATACACATATCTTATTTGTATTTATACACAGATGTTAATGTGGAATAAATGTTCAGAATTGTGAAGAAATATCATACATTACTTTGCTATTTGGCTATCAGAAAGTCCATCTTACTGAATTTTCATTTTTTCCTCTTAGCAAATATTTCTGCAACTTTACTGAATACTTGGACAAGATAAGAAACATAGGTAAATGTTATTAAAATAGTATAAAATTTATTTTGTGAAAATTTAAATAAGAAATCATGTGATGGGGTACTTTCATCATGAGAATAAAAACCAACATCAACAACATTATAATTCCATCACTTGGCAGCTTTTTAGAACACTGTCATCTGTAGTCTAAAATGCATTATATGTAAAATCAAGGGTGTTTAGAAAATTGGAGCTTCCTTCCACTAGAAATAAGTTTAAATTTCCTTGTGGTAGATATTGGGACCCATTTACCAATGTGAATGATTTATCCCTTGTCCTGTTTGTCCATTTCTTCTATGAAGATGGAGAAGGAGCAGAAAAATGGATGTCAGGAGATTTTGGGTTTTACTACATCATTAGGTAATATATTGACAGTGCAATTCTCTATGGATTTCATATTACTTTTTTTCTAATTGTTTTCTAAAGTATTCAATTAAGTCACACAGTTTTTTTTTTTAAACAAAGAACTGGGGTTTCCATGAGTATGAGTGTGCCTCGTAGTTTAAATACTAGCTTGAGTGTTCTTTGTGAAGTCTTCTATGTGTCATTCTTCATAAATCTAATCACTACCACCTCTGTGGTCTATTCTATGGAATTTTGGTTACTTTGATGACTATTAGAGATTATCAGACCAGTTGTTTACTGATCTGTCTCTCCAAAAGATTCTCTGTGTCACTCTTGTCTACATTTTAACTGATATATAAAATTTACCTATTTGTGCAAAACCATGTGATATTTTGTTTCATGTGTATATTGTATAATGTTTAAATAAAGGTAAATATTATCTATATGCTCAAATATCTATCATTACTTAATAGTGAAAATTTTCAAAATCCATTTTTCAGCTTTTTTAAAATACACAAAGAGAGAAGCTAAATACCGTGTAGTAGTTAATTGTGGTGTCAACTTGCATAAAATCTAGCAAATTGCTTTAGCACAGTTCTGGGTGTGTCTGGGTGATTGACTTCCTGAAGAGGGAAGACCCACCTGGGTGTGGGAGGCACAGACCAATAGACTTATAACCTGAATGAAATAAAAGGGAAAGAAGGAAGTCTCATTTCCTGTCCTTTGGAGGAGGTTCGGTCTTCACCATTGTCTTTGAACATCCATCTCTAGGCTTCCAGCCCAGACCCTTGAAGTTCCTGTTGTAGGACTCTGTGGTGAGCTCCAGGCCTTTGGCTTTGGACTGGATCCTCTGGGTCTTCAGCACACAGACAGTCCTTTTGCATTCTTACATACCTGACTTTGCAGGCAGCCATGGTAAGCCTACCTTACACATGTGTGTCTCACATATATCATTTATATTGAAACTGTTCCACTGGTAAATCATAACTAATACACACCATGAATAGTGAGCGACACTGAACTTGCTGGCAGGGTCCTGCTGATTGCACCCCTGGAGACACTGTGGGGTGGCATTCAATAGAACCAGACCAGAGTGGACACTGTCTTATTGTTTTCCCCAAAACCAGAAAGATGTCAGACAGTGGGAAATCTTGCCCACCACCTAATGACCTGCATAGGCAAAGAGGCCCCCTACCAAGCCTGGGGGCTGTGTCAAGTTCTGTAGGGTGGAAAGAGAGATCTTGAATGAGGGACCAGGGACAAACAAAGGTCTTAGTGCCCTGGAATAGAAAGAGTCACCTGGGGCCGAGGGTTTCTGCTGGTATACTGGGAAGACCTCTGGAGCCAGAGCGGGGAGATGACAGCAGGATTTGACCTACTGTGAGGGGAATAAGAGTAGGAGGTCACTGGTGAAAGTTGATGGAGAATTGGGCACTGGGAAAATTACAGCACAACCTTTTCTTCCCAAATTAAATGAAATGATTAGGGAAGAAAAACAAGTTTGCATTTGGCCACATGTGAAGCATGGGTTGAGCCAGAAGGAGGGTCCAGAGAGACGACAGCTCTCTCCACTCCCAGGCAGACAGTTAAGCAGTCCACAGTGGGGAAACCAGCTTGGCTGCCAAGTGGACTGACCGCAGTGTGAAGGAAGTATGGTTACGCTAGCCGTGTGGAATAGCAGCTGCTGGGTTTTTGTTCTTGTTTGTTTCCTTGCTTGTTTGTCTGTTCTGGGGTCTATTTTTTTTTTTTAATTCAGTTCTTTCTTCTCTATTAACATTTTTTATTTTACTTTTTAATTTTTTGTGCTTTCTTTTATTCTGCTCTCTCAGGCTTTTTTCTCTTTTCTTTTTAATACACCGTTTTCCTCCCCATTCTTATTTCATCACTCTTCCATGTTTTCCCTTTCCACCTGTCTTCCGTCTCTTCTCCACCTTTCATGCAACACATATATGGCAGGACTCTGATACATAGAAAAGAGAATAGAATGGTATAATTCATAGCATGTCATGGTTACCTTTAACAGAATTATGCAAAGAGATTCTAAACAAAAGTAACTACAAAATATTAATAGGCTCTGGCAACCTCACAAATTCCCTCAATTTCTAATTACAATTCTCTCCCTTTGCATCTCTCCTCTAACCTCCACAAATATTCTCTCAATCCCCTTCAACACTAACCCTTTACCCAGCTATAAAATTACCTCCAACAGAGTCCAAAATCTACCTATTTTTCATGTCTCTTACCTCCCTTCCCTCTTACTGGCTTATGTGCTTCCTTTTTTCACTTCCTCTTTCCTTCCTTCCTCCCTCCACATCCCAGACTAACCATTAATAGCAGCGTAGTATGGTCTGAAATGGGTACTGATAAAAAGATCAAAATTGTGAAACAGTTTCAATGTTCAGGATTGATCTTTTGTTGGATATGTGCATGCTGTTATAACCAGTAAGAATTCTACCCTTACCACACATTCAGTAGGTCTAACCCAATAAAACTAAATACATTGAAGTTATAGACAATACCTCTTGACAAAGCCAAGATCACATCACTGGAGAACTCAACCTAACTAAGGAGATCTTTTTACCAACAACAAAGTCTCTTTACTCTATTTGACCTCAATCCTCAGCACAAAATAATAGGTTTTAAAAAAAGGCAACAAAATGCCACCAAAGATTCCAACTCTCCCAAAGGATATCCAGAGGACACTAATAGAGGGAAAATCAAATACCAAATAGCTGAGTTGTAAGAAATGATTAAAGAGGAAGCAAAGAAACTTGGTGAAGTCAAAGATGACATAGCCAAACAGATGGTGGAATTAACATACAAATTGACCATTATTGTTAATGAAAAGACAAATAAAAAATTAGAAGAGCTAACCAAAACCATTCCAAACATGAATGACAAATTTACCAAGGAAGTACATTCTTTGAAAGGGTGCCACAGATATTTGGAAATAAAGAATTCTATTGAATGTATAAATAGCAGAAGTGACCAATGTGAGGAGGCAATGTCAGACCTTAAGTATAGATTTGAAGCACAAGACAATATACCCAGACATTGTTATGGCTTATGTTTAGATGTCCCCGCAAAGCCTCATGTGGTCATAGGTGGGGCTTTTAAAGAGGTGGCTGGATCTAGAGTGTGTGATGCTGGGATTGATTCATGGTTCAATGCTAGCATCAAGGGCACTAAGATTAAGGGTGTGAGTTCTACCCATCCTAAGTAGCCTGGATAAGATAAAAGGGATAGAAAGAGCTGTGGTTGTCCCTCACTTGCTTTGTTATCTTCTACCTTCCATGAACTGTTTCTCCTCTGTGATTCCTGTCTGCCATGCCACCTCACCTTGGAGACAGACAATTATGGACTGGAGCCTTTATATACTGTGAGCTAAGTATCCCTTTCTTTCTTTAACTTTAGGTATCAGGTATTTTGTCTCAGCAACAAGAAAAGTAACTAAGACAGAGATATCTTAAAAACTGAAAATTTATCCACCAAGAACTAAGTGACAAAGAAGACTGACCTAAGACTAACTGGAATTAGACAAAAATTAGAGGACAGCACATATGGAATAAAAAATCTGTTTACAGAAATCATAGCAAAAAGCTTTCCAAGTATGGAAAAAGAACCCAACACACAGATAAGTGAAGCTCATAGAACCCCAAATAACTATGATGAGAAATATTATGAATGACACATCCCAGTCAAAATCTTAGAAGTTCAACAGAACAAAAGAATCTTAAAAGCTATCAGAGTAAAGCAAAGTATTACTTATAAATGTAAATCCTCTATGATTACAGCAGACTTTTCAACACAAACTGTAAGGCCAGGAGACCTTGGAGTGAAGTGTTTCAAGGCCTAAAATAAAACAGCTTTCAACGCAGACTAACATACCCTGCAAAACTATCTTTCAAACTTTATGGAAAAATAAGAAAATTCCATGATAAAGAAAACCTATGACCACCAAACCAGCATTCCAAAAAAGGCTCAGGGATAACCTAAAAAAAGAAAATAAATGCAACATAGACAAAAAGTTTGATGGATTAAATATGTCAAGCAGGACAAGCTGTTAAAAAAAAAGGAAAAATAAAAGAAACAACAACAAAAAAATAAGGCAGTGGCAGAAGTAAAATAGTACCTTTCAGTAATAACTCAGTATTACTCCACAATTAAAAAACAGATTGGCAAACTCAATCAATAAACAAAACTAAATGGTTTGCTACATTCAAGAGACACATCTAATCCAAAATTAAATTCATAGACTAAAAATCAAAGAATGGAAAACAATACTCCATGCATCAGGACCCCCAATCAAGCAGGGAACGAAATTTTAATTTTTAGACAATATGGACTTCAAGCCAAAATGGATCAGAAAAAAGTCACTGCATACCAGTTGAGAGAATACTTCAATGAGAAGTGATGACAATTGTAAATATATACGTATCAAATACTGGTGCACCCACATTCATAAAACAAAGATTACTGTACATGAAAGATCAAGTAAACATCAACATAAACACAGTGAGGGACTTCAACACCCCACTTTCACAAATAGGCAGGTCAACTAGACAAAGTCAACAAAAAATTGTCAGAGCTGAACCACACCTTCAAATAAACAGATGTAATGTAGGGACAGAGGGCCCTATAAGAAGGGAAGAGGTAGGGCAAAGGCCTCATTGAGCTTTATTAAAGGTTAAAAGACAACTTTGACCTCTGAGAGTCAAAGGCAGCTAGACTAGAGCAACTAGAAACACAAAGGCAGCTAGACTAGAGCAATTAGGAAGACAAAAGTGAAGAAAGTAGGTCTGGGAAGGTCCCAGGTAGTGCAATTAACATAAGAATCACAAACTTTCCTTTTACTTAATTCTTAAAACTAAGTAATCTGTCCTTAAAGCCCTCACCCATAATCTTACCCTCCACCAAAGGACAGGGAAAGGTCGCTTGGCCAAAAGAAATCCAAGGTTAAAATGAGAGACCAGCCAAGGAGCCAATTAGATTCCAAGAGCCTACATAGAGGGAAAGAACCTTATAAAAAAAAAAAAAAGCTGGTGGCCAGAGTCCAGGAGCAATTCACTTTCGAATTCTTCCTTTTCGTCCAGACTAGCTGTTTGTCTTCTCTCTTTTCCACCTTTTCCATTTTCAAATAATAATCTTTTAGTTTAAATGCAGACTTTTTAATTCTTTACTGATGCCATTACCTGCATTTCTCAGCAGAGCAGTGGCTTGAAGTCCACACCTGGACATTACAGTAATCAATACTTTTTTTTTTTTTTGTGGGTACCGGGGGGGTCGACCTCAGGACCTCGCGTGCCAGGAGGCGCCCGTGCCACTGAGCGATATCACTGGCCCCTTTTTTGTATGTGGGATCTGGGAGTCGAACTTGGGCCCTCGCGCTTGCAGGGCAGGGGCTTAAGCCGCTGAGCCATCTCACCGGCCCAAGTAATCAATACTTCTAAGGTGTTCTACGCTATTCCAACAGAATGCACGTTATTCTCAGCAGCACTTGGAACTTTCTCCAATATAAACCAGGGAATAGCCCCTAAAGCTTGCTTAAATGAGTACATAATAATTTCAGTTATCTTGTGCTTACTATCAAATCATAGCACATTAGAATTAGAAATTATTATAGACAGCTCAATTAGGTAAAAATATTAGAGGCAGTCAGACAGGGCTGGGCCCTCAAAAGAGTCAGTGAAGAAGATGAAAACACATTGCAACTGTGGCTAGAGGTACATCTGTTGAAGCCCAGGCCTCAAAGACAAAATTACCAGGCCTAATAACTCCCCAGGGGATAAGACAATTGGCATCACCTGGTCCAGTAAAGTCTAGATAGACATCAGTCACCTTGGTAGGTGACCTGGACCCCCCATCCATCCCTTCTAAAGAAGGTCTTTGTTCTTTACTTATACTCTTGCTACGTGACCTGCTTCCCCATTAGATCAATACTATTTAAGCGACTATACTCGTACCTCATGATTTCACTCTACAAAACTTCCTCTGTAAAGTGGAGTCCTAGGCAACCCACCTTTGGGTCCCCTCCTATCGCTCAGAAGCTATCTCAATAAATATTTCCTGCTCTTAACTTCCCTTGTTCCTTACAATTCCTTCTTCAGTTTTGGGGAACACAACCTCGCATATCTGACATCTAGCAGGTTAAGAGTTGGGTGCTAATTCCCCTATATCAAAATCAACAGCAAAAAAATTCACAGAGATTTTACAAATATCTGGCCACTAACAACATTTTTCAATTCTTAATGGGTTACAGAAGAAATCCAAAAAGAAATGAAATAATTCCTGGAATCAAATGATAATACCAGTATGAC
The DNA here is from genome assembly GCA_028451465.1 of Erethizon dorsatum. Classification (NCBI taxonomy): domain Eukaryota; kingdom Metazoa; phylum Chordata; class Mammalia; order Rodentia; family Erethizontidae; genus Erethizon; species Erethizon dorsatum. The sequence goes on along the minus strand of CM051828.1, from coordinate 14,360,944 downwards.
ACACCAGAACCTCGGAGGTGAAATGGATACCTCTTCCTGTGAATGGTCCTAGACAAACGAGAACCATCCAAACCTGTGCTTTTAGGATCATGTATAAAAAAATCCTTCCTTACAACAGTATCCTTAAGCATTTTTCCTATGTTTTCTTCTAATACTTCAATAGAGTCAATTCTCACATTTAAATCTTTAATTCATTTGGAGTCAATTTTTGCATATTGTGACAGGGTGTAGTTTCATTCTTCTACATTTGGGTAACTACATAACTACAGCAAACTAATCTTTGTCAAAGATGTGAAAAACACACATTGGAGAAAGAATAGCCTTTTAACAAATGTACCCGGGGAAATTTGATATTCATATGCAGAAGAATGGGCCTAGATTCATAACTTTTACAATGGCTTTTTTATTTCTGTGATCTCAGGCCTTTTCATAGTCTCTACTCCATTCAACAAATATTTTTGACCTATATATATGAGTTATTTCTGTATAATCACCTTCTGTTATAAATTCTTCTTGTTTTATTCCCTTCTAAGATTAGAATAAAAAATGGAATTTTGTTATACAAAGAGTCACAAACTAATTTGCGGACAAGGGCTCTTGAAGCAAGGAAGTGTGGCACAGAGATGTAATTATTTTGCTAATTCGAGTTAATTACCATCTATTACTCTTTAATTTTTGTCTGATTTTTGAGTTAAGTGTCTCTGGGATTCTACTTTAACATCAAACAAGACAATATGCACAGTGTTTTCATTACACTTTTGACTTTAATATGAAGCAATGGATTCAAAGAGTCTCATCACAACAAATTAGACTGTGGTTGTATATAAATTTCATACTTTACAAATATTCTCCAGTTTCGTGTTTTCAGCAGCCAACAACAATTTTTGTTTGCTGAACATCTAATATGGGAAATTCACAACAAACAAGTAATTGTTTCATTCCTTTTTTTTAAACCTTATTTCCGTCCACACTCTAATTAAATGTTTTATATCTGACAGGGAAATGGAATTTCCTAGTTTTTGTATGAAGGAAAGTATAAATTTAATTCTTAAAATAGTTTTTAAGGGTAGGCATTATCATTTACATTTTATAGACATAGAAACTAAGACTCAAAAACGTTTAGTAAACCCAAGATTGCACAGATAATGAAGATGGAATCTGGATTGTGCCCAGCTCTTATTCTTGCTTAATCCTGCGTTGTTTCTAGTTTGCTATACCATTTCACTCTCCCATTGTAGGGACAGGCGCCCCGTAGGTAGGGAAAAGATAAGATGAAGGCCTCTTTGAGCTTTGTTAAAAGTTAATGGAAAGACTAAGGGGCTAGAGGAGACATAACAGAGGTGGCTTCTGCCTCTGCAGATTAGACTCCAGTGATTAGAAAGACAAAGGCAGCTAGGCTGGAGCAATCAGACAAAGGCCAAATAACCACTAGGAAAATACCTGGTGGTGCCCTTAGAGTAAGAAGCACACACTTCCCATTTACTTAATCCTTAAAACTAAACTACTTGTCCATAAGGCCCCCACCCGTAATTTCACCCTCTACCAAAGACGGGAAAAAGTCATAGTCAGAAGAAATTTACGATTAGGATGAATGACAACCCAGGGAGCCAATCAGATTCCAGGAGCCTGCATGGGACAAGGACCTCAATAAAAGGAGCCACAGACAAGAAATCCACAGCGTTTCCCTTTCAGATACTCCGCGCTCGTCCAGAGTAGCTGTCTGCCACCTTTTAGAACCTATTTTAGAAATTATATATTGTTAATTTTTACTTACCTACATAATATGTGTGGCTGAATAATCTTAATTACCATATAATCACTGCATAACTATCATACTCTTCTTGGCATCTAAATCTTTACTTACTTGGAATAATTTGTTTCACATCAGTACCACTTAGAAAAATTATTTTTCTTGAGCATCTATGACCACAAAAATATCTTTATAATTGCTCCACTCACCAAATGGAATGTCTTCTACATAGTTCCTAAGATGTTGTATTAATATTAATAGAGTTGTACATAGAACAATCATAGATCTCAGGTAACTAGCATATTTTGGGAATTTTCAGCATATATGTTACTTAGAACTCTTTCGGTTATCAGTACAAGAGGCTTACATTCACTAGCTCAAGCAAAAATGGGTCCTCGATGACAAGAAGCCATGATGTGTATTAGAACTTAGGGCAGGAATACAGGTGACACCAAGGATTACTGAAAGCACTGAAATGAATGGAGTCAAGATTTTCCTTCTCATTATTTCACTCAACATGTTTTGAAACAGCTAATTCCTTCTATTTTCTTTCTTTTTGCCCTACAGAGTAGTTAACTTATTTCTTTGCTCCTCATGATGGTGAAATGACAATCAAGGGTATTGGAGGTCTCATGTTATCTCCTTCTCAGTTTAACTTCTAACTTTCAGAGAATAACTGCATTGGTTAGATCTTAGTCATGTTCACATCCCTGGACCAAATATCCTGGGCTGAACATCAGGTTTTTAATATTCTCTTTGTTAGTACTTCATTTGTTAACATGGGACCTTTTGGCGTATGTGCATATTGGGATGTGGGTCTGCATTTTTACTTCCCGAAATATAGAGGGGAGCAGCCATGTGCAGCTATCTATCCCTATCCAGGATATATTAGATGAATTTCTCTTTTCTGGAGAAGAATTTTCCTGATTTGCGTGTGACTTGTTTCAGTTTTGACTACTGGAAAAAATAGTTATTACTTCACTTTCTGTGTAGTATCACCGCTCCTTTCGTCTCCTCACCCTTAATTTTATCCTAACTGTGGGTAGTACAGGTTTAACAGCCTCACATTGTTTTGGTCTCCTAAAAAATCTCAAGAGGCAATCTGTTTCAATGGAGCATCGATTTAACTGGTGCACAATTGTGTGTCTGTTGTTTCCCTAGATAACGGTGTTCTCTGTGCTCAAATGACATAATCTACACTCAACTACACGAGTTAAATTCTTGTACACCTCTCTGAGATTCTTTCTCCCCCCAGGGTCTGACTTATTCTTTCTGGAAAATTGATCTCTTGTTTCACTGCTCTTGGCACAATCGGCAGTGGACTAGAGCAGGTGTGTGGCAGGTGACCTCTCTAATATCTGCCAGCTGCACCTGTATCCAGCTGCAGTGAGAAGGATCCAAATGCCTCTACAGTTGGTATATGCCAGCTCTACCATGATGGATATTTATATCGTTTACATACACATGTGCCTATATATACAATCCAAAGATATAATAACTACATTACCTCAATTTAATTATAATAAAAGAGTTTCTCAGAAATCTCGCTCTGTGTTTCATGTGATAGATATGTGCACACATTTTAGCCTTTTCTGTAGGACATTAATCTCGATGTCGGAGACTGATTATGTAGCAATCCTACCTTCTACCCTGAAGAAGGCTGCTCTGACAGGCCTGTTTGCAGTGTGTTCTGGATCAGTGCTCACAGGAAACAAGTTTCCTTGCTGCCCTCTTTCTCTCACCAAGTGACATCAACTGGTAGATAAATGTGTCAGTGGAAATTATGGTGGTTTTGCGGAAACTCAGGAAACTATCATAAATAATAGAACACCACTGTTGGAAGTCTCAGCTTCTATTTCTTAATGGAAATAGGAATTTTTGAAAATAAATGCTCCTTGATGCTTTCAAATTACAGACATTCAAAGTGGAAGTTCTTTTTGTGCAGCTGTGTATGACATTAAGCTTGCTTTCTTTCTGACAAAAGGCAGAACTCAGCAAACAGTGGGATTTTACGTGAATATGTTGGCTTCTATGAGACAATGTTGCAAATAAATTTTCTTTTGATTTGCCCACATTTATGTGATTGAGTCTAAAAAGATTTCATATTTTCCCAAACTATTGTTCCACGACTCTAATAAGGGTAAGAATGATCTAGAATTTAAATTACAATTCTCTGGATAAAATAGTATTTGGAAAGAAAAAGGAAAGCTTCCTCAGAGTGATAATGGGTGTAAAAGAAATCAAAGATTATCTTGCTAATAACCATAAGAAAACAGAAGGTGAAACACTGGCAGTAAAGAGACAGTAATTACTTATTTTACGATGCAAGAAGTTCCTTTCTTTGATCACTGGAGAGCACTGTTCATCTATGAAACATTTTGTTTAAAGGGAATAACGAGCTTTTATGATCCAGAAGAGGTTTGATGTGGCAAATTATATAGCCCTTATTATTAAATCATAGCTACAAAAATAACACATTGTTTTCATAGAAAATGGATATATATGTGTAAGACTGCAAGCTTTCAGCATGTTAGCCTTGAAATCAACTGGCAACAATAAATAAAAATGCACATTTCTAGTATAAAGATACAGAAATCTGAAAGCTCCCCATAATATACAAAATGCATCTTCTCCCAGAAAGAGAAGTAATTATATCATGCTTTGTAATTTAAGTGTTTCTTTTAAGAACTGATCTCCACTGAGCTCAAACCAATAACACTTAACTTAAGTATTCAGGAAATATAAGTACCTGAAGCAATGAAAAATCTCAGCTTGCATGATATATGTATGTTTTTCAGGCAGGCAACATTATAAGAGGTATTTCAACCTATTCTTTCATTTCCAAGAATCAGAGGATTTAGCAAAAGATATGATTGTTTGTTGTTAGGACAATTAACAAGAGAGTTAATCATTTCTTGAAAGAGCCATGGAAAAGGATTATGATCCCAAGGAATACCAAAAGTAATTATGTAATGAAACTGTCATATCTCTAAATCACTTACTTTGCAGATGGCAATGTAGTCAAAGGTTAACTTCAGTGCTGCGAACTTTGTTTAGCAACGATTATAAGCAGAAGTTAACTTGGATGGTCCATTTTATTTTTCTTTGTCATTTTCTAGAACTAAATGTAAACTTACCTGATGTCATTGGAAGCTTCAAAACTTGAGATGGGAAGGAAGTATCAGTTCCATCTTTTCTTCCCCCCTTCTTAACTCGTGTACTCCTATTTTCCTTTTTTTCTCCTGGTTGGATTTCAAGATTTTTTTAAAAAGTGGATTTTACTATATGTAAAATAATCACTGATATTAATCAATCATTCAGCTGAGATGAGAATTTATATCTCTTCACCTCCGTGAGAGTCTGCTCAAGCCTGCAAGAAAACAGGGTTTCCTAGAATTCTCTTGAGTACATTCTGACAAACAAGGAAACATTATCTGAGGCAGTTAGAAAAAACAAAGCACCTTGATAATTTGCAGTGATCACTGCCAAAGCCCCCAGTTTTCTAATCTCCTTGCTACACTCAGACATGCAGCACCAGGCAGTGAGCTTCGAACATGCGTCAAACTTGATTTTCTTCAAATATTTTATTAGTGGAATCCCACATATTTGTGAATTTGGAAGTACCTAGAGTTAATTTTCAAATTTTTGTTATCCCAGATGTTCCCTCTTGGGTGGACATAGCCCAAGTGTCTACTGAAAATGTTTTACATAGCATAGAATAAATTGGGCTACACCATTATCTAGAAATCTTCTAGAATAAATAGAAAGTAAGAGTCCTTAAGTAACTTGAAACACTATTTTGAAAAAGAAACTTCATACTTTTTAACTTGGACCTTAGTGGTAATTGATTTCTAGTCATAATTTTTACTGGACACCATCATCATTTGTGGGTTTATTTTTCTTTTCAAAGGACAATGACCAAGCATGCTAAATGCACATTCTAAAATTTTTGGATAAAAATTTGCATAATAAGTAATACCTTTACTCCAGTACTTTTCTACTTCGAATTTTTCTTTATTCCCAAAAGCATATGGATTGAAATATTAAAAATAGAGTTTTCAGTCACAAAGGGAAAACTATCTAATCAAATCTGCCTTGGCTAAGGCAAACTATTGCCTGGATGCCTTTCATTTAAGAAAAAGAGTGCTGTGGGGGATTTTCTGTTTCACTTTTGAGTTGTACCTTATAGAGATTAGTGTATATTAGAGTGATCAACTTTCTTTAGCTCTTATATATGACATCTGGCATCTGTAATTTTAGAGTCGTTTTTTATTCTTTAATTCATAAATGCTCAGTGTTGGATGTACTTGGACTGTCATATGGGGAGCAGTCTGTAATATTTACTATTTAATTTGTAAGGTTCTGGATCCCTTGAAATCAAAAGCTCACAAAATAGATTTAAGAATTTTGGTGCTCACGGGAAGGATGAAACTTAAACTGAGAACTCAGCCGTGAGAAGACATATGTCCCAAATTGCATCTCAGAAGTGGTGCAGCATAGTCATCATTCTTCCATGAGCAAGTATTAGTCTAAGAAGCCCACACTATCAATACAGCTTGCTCCCGTCCCTGGGTAATACCACTACCTCCAGGGATCTCAACACTGCTTCCTTTCAATGTCTCCTACTGTGGAATTCAGGTAAATACATCTGCTTAGTGAGTGCAGGTCATGAACTTGCTAACTTATGCCTGGGTACTTCAGGCATGAGTTTCTGGCATTTTTATTCTGTAGTATGTGATAATAAACAGTGGAAGGAATTTAAACTAATGGGCAACCGAAAAGAGGGACACATATTTATGTAATCCCGTAAACTAGCCTGTCTTCACAGTGGCCATCTGAGATGGGATGCTTGCCCTCATAGTCAGATAAAGTTGGGGCAATTGCATACAAATATTGTTATATGAGATCTCTGTTTTTGAGAATACTTGAGTAATTAAATTATTGTCATACTAATGGACAGTTGTGTTAATTTTTTAGAGAAAAAATTTTAAGATAACTGTCAATCTTTCAATTCTACAATAGTGAAAATATTAGCATTATAATTGTAGGAAAAAAGCCAGAAAAAGAAACAAGGAAAGAAAAATGAAAAGTATTAACTAGAACATAAATGGTTTTTAGAAGATTGTGATGAAAATTGGATAATTTTGTCTTAAAATATATACATTAGGGCCGGTGAGATGGCTCAGCGGCATAAGCGCCTGCCTGGCAGGCGCGAGGTCCTGAGTTCGACTCCTGGTACCCACATACGAAAAAAGGGCCGGTGAAATTGCTCAGTGGCATGGGCGCCTGCTGGCACACGAGGTCCTGAGGTCGACCCCCAGTACCCACAAAAAAAAAATATATATATATACATTATGGTCAAACACGCAATATATGTTCTACGTCTTGCAAAAAGGAAGAGGGAACTTTTCATCTATTCATTCAGTTAACTCTGTTAATCAAGGTTCTACTATTAAAATATAACTGGAGTTCATTTCTCTCTGAAGTTGTTCAGTGCTACTCAGATGTAGGCTATCCATATACTTTACAAGCACTTTCAACATTACAGTCTCGATTCTTCAGAAGAAGAAATATAGGTGGAGGAAAAGAACGGGAGAGTTTTCTTTACCAAGTCTGGTCCAGTCTCAAAACAGAGCATGAGTTTGCCAGGTCCCTGGTCCCAGAGGGGCAGCAAGTGCTCCATTGCTTCAGTCCTCCTAGGAAGACACCTTCAAAGTCCCACGGGCTCCACCACATTCAAAGTGTGGAGCAGGAGGGAAGCTGCTGCCTGGCTGCAAATCATTCTCCTTCTTAAATTGGTTTGAGTTAGCTGGAAAAATAGCAGGAGTTAAGGAGACCCTATGTGATGGCTGATTGTGTCAATCTGAGTAAGAGAAGCTCAGCTAAATTGGCTCAGCAATTCCACACCCTAGGTTGTAGAAGACCCACCCTAGGACAGCTTGTCACTTGGATGGAATAAAGGGGAAAGAAAGAAGGACGGATCTGCTTCTGCTTCTTCGAGGAGCTCGAGTCTTCCCGTCCCCTTGGACGTCGTCTCCAGGCTTCCAGCGCAGACTCCTCAGCTTCGATCACAGACCCATCGGCCTCCTGATACTGACTAGCACTGGGACACTGCAGTGAGCTCCTGACCTTGGAGTGGATCCTTCGGTCTCCAGTGCGCAGACGCCCTCTGCACTCTTCCTCGTCCAACTCTGTGGGTGGCCGCTGTAAGCCAACCTTGGAAATTCTTATATATTTATATACCTTGCATTATATGTTTCTCTGGTAAACACTGACTGATGTACCCTGAATCCCACTGCAGTTTTTAGTTTGCCAGTGTACAATATCAGTGTATATCAGCCCAATTAGGAACACCTATGTGCCTGTTTCATTCTTCTATTAGACTTTGTCTTATAAATACAACAGAAACACACAGCTTAAAATAGAATTTCTTTGCAGTGGTCAGGATTTTTAAAAAATTCATTCTCTCCCTCTCTCCATCTCTCCTCTCCCTCCATTCCTTCCCTCCTTCCTTCAATATTGTTCTCATGGAAAGGCCAAATATGATTATTAGCCATTTCTGACTATATGAGATAGTGGAAAGATCTCTTAAGTTATGGTTTTCAATATCCTTTGACAACTTGCTTTATATTCTATGATACTCCTTTCATCTGTGAAATGTAAGAAAAGTATGCATTTTTGAAGAAATGTATGTAAATTATCTGACAAAAAATAGCCATTCCCAAATTAGTGGCTATTAGTACTGTTATTTAATTTCAGTGTTTAGAATGCTTGGACTCTCTCTGAGTGTTCTCAGGTAAGTTGTTATTACATGTCACCATCTTGAAAACAGGAAAAGGGGAACAATGGAGGGGGGAGGGGGAAAGGAAGGAAAGAACAAGAGAAAAAAGAGAATGGAAGGAAAAAATAGAAACGAAGATTTTGTAAATAAGGAAGTTGAAGGGAGGAAACACCAATTAAAAAAAAGAAGCAAGATGTATCATATATAGGTGCAAATTCCCTATGATGAATGTTATCATTATGTATATCTAAAATATATCAATAAAGAAAAAGAAAAAAAAACTTTTGTTACTGGCTGCTCATTAGCTTTGGTCCTGAGGGCCTACTGTGCTAGTATACTCAGGACTCTGGAATCCTCTGTCATCTCCTACATTTGGGGGTGCTTCTCTCAGGAATAGAGCATATTGGATCTTGTATCTGGGCCTCCATACAGCAGCTTCTTTGGAGAACAATCAGCTATTTCTTCAAAGAGTGTGTGATGCTCTAACTTAGCACTCTTAGTGCAAGGTGGAGCCTTTCATAACATTTCTTGTCTATATGAACTTCACTGTTGTAGAATTTATCCTAGCTTCCAGAATGCTCTTCTGAGACTGTACCCAAATCCCCATGAGTCAATGAGGGATTTTGCAAATCTTTGCAAACCATACCACTGTAGTATTTTTTATTTATTTATTTATTTATTATTATTTTTTTTTTGTGGGTACCGGGGGGTCGACTTCAGGACCTCGTGCGCCAACAGGCACCCGTGCCACTGAGCGATATCACCGGCCCCTTTTTCGTATGTGGGATCCGGGAGTCGAACTCGGGCCCTTGCGCTTGCAAGGCAGGCGCTTACGCCGCTGAGCCATCTCACCAGCCCAACCACTGTAGTATTTTTAAGGACCTTGTTGGCTGCTATTTGATAATTCTGAAATACCTTGGCCTATATTTTTCTGGTTGCATTACAGAGATGACCATCCAACTTCTGTTCCATTTGTGAGAGTTGGCAGCAGTCTGAACAGTACCATGAATAAATAGAGCAGTGGTTTTTGATAATAGCACTTCTATTTTGGATTCCATTTCCTAATAATGAATTTGACCCTTGGATTCTCTCAGGAAATAAGTGCAGTTCAGCTGCATCAGGAAAAATGCATTTCATGGGTTGCATTGAGTATTTAATATAGACCAACTTCACGTTTAGAGTACTGATTTAAGACTTCCCTCCACTGATTTCATTGCGGAAATAGATTTTTAGGAGATAGAAAACAAGCACATAATGGCAGCTTCAAAGAAGTACCTCCAAAGCCTCTGCTGTCTAATAGAAATGTACAAACCTTCTCTGTCCTTCTTCAATGTATTCTATTTAAATTGCCTTTCAACCCTTCAAAAACACACTGGAACTATTCAGAAATAATATTTCTTATAATAACAAAAATACATATTAGGGGAAAACTCAGATAATCTTCAACTAAAGTTTACTGGTCTTCAATTATTATTGAATCATGTAAAGACACATTAGATAGTGGCAAAACAGCAGGTAACTGGTATCTTATCACTATTGCTAATGAGCTGCCAGCACAGTATTTGGTAAGAACTTGCTACAAGTAGGATGTGTCCTGCAGACCCAGCCCCCTGTTCTAAACAGACAGAGATGCAAAGGTCACTGGTAATTTATTTGTGTACTAGGAGTTTGAATATTTTCACGAACAGCAGTGTCTTCCATGGTTAGGTAAGATGTTTGAACAAATTTGCTATTCCAGACTAGGGTGATAAGAACCATAGTTTTGCATTTGTTTTTGGAGCCACTTCTTTAGATGAGATTCCTTTATAAATTTTATTTTCTTTATTAGTACGTGTTTGCAGTAAGTAACGATTATGCTCATCATTCCTTGTGGGGAGTCGGTACATGTCCATAACACAACTTTGCTTATTTTTATCCTCTCTCTCTCCCTTCTTTTCCCCTCCCTCCATCTCTTGGTCCTCTTCTCTTTCTGCAAAAGTTATATTTCCTTGTTTCCTATTATTTTTTTTGGCTGTTTAATTTATTTGCACTTTGGGTTTCTCATAGAAGAGAAGGGAGGTAATATTTAAACTCATGTGCCTTGTTTATTTCACGTAACATTAATCTCAAGGTGCATCCAGTTTCCTATAAATGACTCAAGTGTATCCTTCTTTATGGCAGATTAGTAATCCATTGTGTATAAATACCACATTTTCTTTATCCACTCATCTGTTAGTGAACAAATAGGCCACTTCCAAGATTTAGCTTTTATGAGTTGTACTGCTATAAACACAGGGATGCATGCGTTACTATAACAGTCCTTCAAACTTGTTTCTACCTGATGATCCATACAGGAAAGTGATCACTCATGGTTCAGTACATTTTCAGTGAAGGAAATAAATATGAAATAATTCCCTTTATGTAAAGTATTATCTGATGGCTGCTTGAATAATTATTTATTACTCCCACTGCAGATTTTATTTGGAAATATAAAAGCCTAGGTTAAGAGTCAAAAGTCAGAGACGGCGGTTCTGAACCTATGCCAAATCATCTAAAAATAGATTTTCCCCCATTTTTACAGGCTAACTCATATTTACTGTCCTTAATAGTTCAGGGCAAGTAAAAAGACCTGGGAGGCAAGAAAATTATTTGAATGTGAGTCTTTTGTCATCTTTAACCAGCTCACAGTTTATTCAGTTTTTCAGCACCGTGCCGGCCAGAATTTATAACCCTGGAGCAATGATCTCTGCTCTGTGGAAGAGTTCTCTGAGCCTATAGCTGGGCCTGGTTCCCCTCCTTTTCTGGCCAGCAAGTTTCAAGAGTAACTGTAGAATGTGCAGGAAATTTGATGTCCTGAGACAGAGCGGAGTTGTCTGATGCAGTCTGACCTTGTTCCTGCCCTTCTTAAGGAATACAGCATCATTGGTTAGGGAGGAAGTGCCCACAATTGCCTGCACTTTTATCCTTTTCTCCCATGGAGGCAGGATGTCCTTCAAACTTTTCCCAGCAAGTCATGGTCCCTGAGCTATTTAATCCAGGAGGGACTGGCTGGTGGAATTCCTTAGATGGGTACGTTGGACACAAGCAGTCAGGACTCCATCCACATTGGGGAGATGCTTGATCTCACAAGAATCAGACAATTTATCCCCCAGGACAGTGAAGCTCCTCCCTCCCTCACACCAGGCTCCTCACCTGCCTAGAATTCTGGGATCGAGGTGTGATTCTTCACCTAGTTACTTTTTCATTTGAGTTATTGTGATAGAATCAATTTCGTATTTCTTTATTACAAAGGACTTTGGATCGCCCTTTGAGAGCGTCTAGCATTTTTCTTTAAAATGTTGGTATTATGTTTGTGGGAAAGCTATGTTAACAGCAAAGTTTCTCCATGGGGTAACACAAGTGGCAAGCCTAGGATCCCTTGTCACTTATGTAGGAATTTTTTAACAATCAAGAACAGGTAGATGAGGAAGTTAGTCTGTGCTCAGCGATTTGGAGAGTTCTGTGGAAAGATTTTAACATCCCTAGATCCCTGGTCTGTGTGTGTGTGTGTGTGTAAACCTATAAAACATGCACATACAATTACATGCATTCATATATACACATAAACATACATAGGTACATACATAGACATGTATGTGTGTGTGCCTGTGTGTTTGCATGTATGTAAAATATATACACTTTAGATATTATATAATTATATATTTACAGATTAGCTCATAATTTTCAAATGATTCGGTGTTGACAGAAGGATACTCTGGAATTATCAGTGTATGTTCATGGGCTGGCATCATATTTTCCTCATGAGCAAATTATGTTTTCCAGGATAAGACAACTTGTGGCTTTACTATTTTTCATTTAAAGCAGCGATATATATGTGTATATATATATATAGATAGATATATATGTATGTATGTATTTTAAAACTTACTGTGCTAATGATAGCATTTACATTTTTTGTGTATTCCAGGAATTGTGCCAGGTAGGTCACAGGCATTTGTGGAATTCTCAGTATTACTCTACCTACTAAGTTGACACCGTTACTATGGTTCTGAAGTGTGGAAAACTAAAGTTCAGATCATTTAAATAATATGCAAAAAATCACTTACGTAGAAATGTGTGGATGTATGATTAAAACCCAGTGATATCTGGATGAAGACCATGTTCTTCTTTTTGCTAATCCAGGATGTGCCATTTGTCATAAATTTGTGTGTGTGTGTGTGTGTATGTGTGTGTCTTCCTGTGTATGTATATGTGTGATACTGGGGATTAAACCCAGCACCTCTACACTGAGCTACATCTTCCTCCCTTTTTATGTTTTCTTTTTCTTTATTTATTTTTTTTGAAACAGGTTCTTGCTATGTAGCTCAGGCTGGCCTTGAACTCATTATGTAGACCCAGGCTGGCCTTGAACTATCAGTGATCCTCCTGCCTCAGACTCCCGACTGTTGGGATTAAACAGGCGTGCACCACCATGTGAAGCCTATGTTTATTATTTTAAAACAGGGTTTTTCTAAGTCACTAAGCTGTGTAGGCTGGGTTTAAACTTGTGATCCTCCTGCCTCAGTCTCCTAGAGTACAGGAATTACAAGAACACACCAGCATACGTGGCTGGTCATTAAAAATTTAATGTGATGTTTGGTCAGTTCTCTTTTCTTTAGGGGAGCTGGATAAGTAGGAAAAACAATTAGCAACAAATTTTCTGCCTTTAATGTAGCAGTGCTGCTATATAATGCATGTCATTAATGGAAAAATAATTCCAGTAGTCACAACACATCCCTATGGATGAATAAATGGGTGCTTTAGAAATATTTAGTGACTGACAAAGGCATAATGCTGACTAATGATTATTCCCCAAAGATCTTCCATATGCCTTTTTTCCTCTGTTCCTTAAACTGAGAGAGAGAGAGAGAGAGAGAGAGAGAGAGAGAGAGAGAGATGCCCACACTGACTTACATAAGAGTTGCTATAGTAACCTTCAAGCAGACACTAGAGGCAACCTACTAACTGTAACCTTTATCTTTACACAGCAATATGCTTTATAGGTTATGAGAGCTATGTGTCATTCATATCCTCAAAGTGTTTGCTATACTATGAAGTCAGAATAACTTAACATTGAAATCATAGTCTCTCATGAAAGATTTGTACTTTTTTGAGAAAATAAAAAATGATTACTTCATCTTTAGTTTAGATTGTTAGGGAATGAGACTAGATATGACAGTAATGTTATTTTATATGCCTTAAGAATTTAGCATAACAATGATTTTTTCTTTTTCATTTTTCCCACTTGAATTTACCAAACACTGCTTTCCTCACACTTTTCAACAGTATTCTCATAAAAAGTCAAGGAGAAAATTGAATTATTGAGCTTTTATAATTCAAGAAGAAAATGCATTTTTGCTTCTTATCTACATATATTTTAAATTTTCTTTTGGGCTGCATTTTGATGGTGGACAGTAGATAGGCAACAGTTTAAACTTTAACAGTGATTTGGTATCTATATGCTTGGAAACTTGGAAGTATTAGATATTCAGACCAAAGGTCTAATATCAGTTGAAGGCCTCCTCTTTTAAGACAGGGTCCAAAGGCAGGCAGAGAGCGAGTCCTGTCTTAGCTATATTAGAAATAGCCTTTTTCATGAGTGAGAACTGGACATTGTTGCTTCCATTCCTCATGAGCATGGAAGACCTAAGCCAGGAGTCTTTTGTTAATGTAAGTCTGACTGAATATTCTATGTCCCAGCCTCTTGCTCCTAAATCTTTCTAAAGAAATCTCTGATTGAAACTTGACCCTGCCCTGACTGTTGTTCTAATCTCCTAGGGATCATGGAACCTTACCAATCCCATCCCCAGGGATAAGTACATATTCTAGAATTTCCATTTTGATCTTCTTTGTCTCCTGGTAAAGTAATTATAATCATCAGTGATCCTTATGACTATATTACAGGATTTTCCATTTACATCTGAATAGAATACATTTAAATTGAATAGAATAGAATACATTTAGATTGAATAGCTTGGATTGGTTGGTTAATTTTTCACAGAAAATTTCCAGAACTCCATTACATTTACTTTGTCTATCACTTCAGGTTTAAGCCCAAGTTCTTCTTTTCTTCTCATTATTTTTGTCAAGAGACAATCAAGAATGAATTCAAAGAGATAGAAATGAGGTGGCTACATTAGTCATTCCATGGACATCTGGTCTTGGATTAGGGATATTGCTCAGTACCTGAGAATGTAGTGTTTATCAAATAAAGTCATATTTCTGGCTCTAGAATGAGGATAGGAACCGGTCACTATAAACAAATAGAATCTAGACAGCAAACACAAGATTTCTAGTTGAACACATCTGCAGGAGATGTGTTATTCATGGGGTCAGCATGAGGATGAAGACACTCTGGGAGCACTTCCTGTGCTAGTAGTCAACAGGAAGCACACACTAATTTTTCATATTTAGCTCTAAGGAGAGAGGACTTAAGTAAGAACGCAGGCACTCAGAAGTTAATACCGAGGTATCGTGGTGCTGAGTACTTCCAAAAGTATGAGCCCCTGTGTAAAGATTATGATTTTTGATCACTCAATCAAATCCAACTGAATTTGATTGTGCAGACTACAAGGAACAACTCAGCCAAAGAAAGTAGGTTTTGTACCTGGGGAATTGAGGGCCAGAAGTAGTAGAAATGAAATGGGTGTAACATAGATACTGAACATATAGTTGACTGATTAACACCAAGTTTTATTTTATTGTAACTTTGGTTTCCATTTCTTTTACATGCATATGTAGTTGATTGCAATTTACTTACTTTTATATTGAATTATTTATATAGTATTGCTGAACTTTTACTTTCAAATTACTTAAATTCATGCCAACCCCTGAAGTACATGCATGAGACCATTTAGGATTATTTGGTGGCAATATACAATTAAAATAAATTCTCAATTTTGGGGGACACTTAAATACTTTATTTGGTGCCTAAGAGCTGCTGTTTGTTAAAGCTGATTAAAAGAGAATATTCATGGTTTTGTAAATGACTTTTTCACAATTATATTTCATGAGCTCTTCAAGATTTATAATTTGGAAGTCTATACTTGACTGAAAATAGTACTGGCCTGATGACTATTTTGTGCAACCAAGTTTTGAGAGTTTTGGAATTCTCCAGAACTCTTCTCATGATGATTCCCTTCAAAGTCTGCACTTTCTTTAAAATGTTCATTTAAATTAATTAATTAATTATCATATTTTTAAAGATGGATACTGCCATTTCTATTATTTAATTTTGCCTAAATATCTTAACAATTAAGAAATAAGGCACAGATACATAGTCATTATTTTTTCACAAAAAAAGCTGGGAATGGGAAACTTTTTTATATAAGTATGAATCAAGTTACAATGAGTGCTTGGCAAGGAATTAGTAGTAGTAGTAATAATTAAGAAAGACAAATTTGGTGGATTTTTCTTGGGGTCAATATACTGTTAAAAACGAAGCACAAGCATATATATCCAGCAGTCAATTATCATGTGACATAATAAAGCCAGCTTTCAAATTTCTGGTTGTTTTTCTTCTTGCCCTCTTACTTTATTTCCTTCCTTCCTTCCTTCCTTCTTCCCTCTGTTTCTTCCTGCCTTCTTTCCTTCTTTTCTTCCTTTCTTCTTTTCTGTTCATTCAATTTTTTCAATAGTAGGCATTAGCTTGTCTATTCATATTCTTGCGTGTGAGAGATTTGGACAATGATGTTCCTAAACACATATTTTATTTTTCAATTTTAGTGGAAGAATTTAAGCATCTTGGTGATTTATTTATTTATTTTCTTGGGTTAGACACAAAATATTTTGCTGAAAACTCTACACACATTCTCTTTTATCTACAAATTAAATCACAACTCATACAATGCCCAACTTCTATTACCTCGTTCACATGAAAACAAAGGACGTTTCACAATTAAAGGATATCAATATGAAATGAAGTTTAAGAATAAATTCAATCGGGGCCGGTGAGATGGCTCAGTGGCGTAAGCGCCTGCCTTGCAAGCGCGAGGGCCCGAGTTCGACTCCCGGATCCCACATACAGAAAAGGGGCCGGTGATATCGCTCAGCGGCATGGGCGCCTGCTGGCGTGCGAGGTCCTGAGGTCGACCCCCTGGTACCCACAAAAAAAAAAAAGAAAAAAGAATAAATTCAATCAAACCTCATTTACTTACAGTGTGTGAATTTTTAATGTTGGGCAATTTTGTTCAAGAATGAAATGTTCGGGCCAGTGAGATGGCTCAGCGGCGTAAGCGCCTGCCTTGCAAGCGTGAGGGCCCAAGTTCGACTCCCAGATCCCACATACAAAAAAGGGGCCGGTGATATCGCTCAGCGGCACGGGTGCCTGTTGGCGCGTGAGGTCCTGAGGTCGACCCCCCGGTACCCACAAAAAAAAAAAAAAAACGAATGAAATGTTCTTTACTATTTTTTCCTAAGAGGCAAATGATTAGTTCTATATATTTGTTGTATGAATATGTTAAGGATTTCTCCCTTTTTGCTGCAATTTATAAATTGGAAAGTATCTTTATGTGCATTTTATTAACCTTCTTTCTTTCTTTTTTTTTTTTTTTTTTGTGGGTACTGGGGGTTGAATGCAGGAGCTCGTGCGTGCCAGGCAGGCACTTATGCCGCTGAGCTACCTCACCGGCCCCATATTAACCTTCTTAACAACTCTAGAAAATATATTTTTAAAGAACACTTTGTGTTTTGTCATGGCAATGATATGGCATCTATGATCTCTTATGTTCGTCAAAGCAAAGAATCCTCTTAGTAAAATATACTGTTTTATTGATAAGCCACTTTGATTTAATAAAAGTGATCAGAAATCCTCAAATTAGAACAGTGATCCTTAGCAATCCTTACTCAAGATTTACAAGAAAACAAATAAAACCAATAAGGCAGAGATGGAAATCTACAATTATTTTTATCTCCAGGAATCTATTCTGCACATATTTACCGGGTGTTCATTATATCTTAAACCCTAGTCAATTTAATTTTTTTTCTTTCTACTGCATTTAAAATATGATGTTCTTTATTATTTCTTCTCTTCTTTGTTCATAACACCGCCCCCTCCATTAGTAGCAATAACGACAACTTACAAACTATACTGTGTTGTACAATACTGTCTTTGGCAAACTGGTGGGGCATCATTGATGCTGATGAGGTTACTATGGAGAACTCTGGATTCTTAACCTGATTGGAAGAGAGAGACCCAGGAACAGTAATGCAGAGGTAGAAAGTGTTGGGATGGTGGTGGCGAAGACTGCAGTAGTAAATCTGCATGCCCAGTAGCAAGGATTGTGAGCTGTAAAAAACTAAAGGAAAGCCAGAAATTAGAATTTTCCCATATTCTTAAGAAAAGGCAGCCTGGCACACACCTTAATTTCCAACTTCTAACCTCCAAAATTGTGAGAGAATAAATTTCTGTTATTTTAAGACACAAAATTGTTGGTAATTTGTTATGGAGATTAACACAAACCAACACGAATTTATGAATAGCCTTACTCTAATTTTCATAATAACTGTGCTTCAGAGGTTTTCACTTTATAAAATTAAATCAACATGAAAATTTCTTCTCTTTCATGTCTTAAAAATATATGTAATATGTGTTAAAAAGGAATCTTGGGGCCGATGAGATGGCTCAGCGGTGTAAGCGCCTGCCTGGCAAAGCGCGAGGGCCCGAGTTCGACTCCCGGAACCCACATACGAAGAAAGGGCTGGTGATATCACTCAGTGGCACGGGTGCCTGATGGCATGTGAGGTCCTGAGTTTGACCCCCGGTACCCACAAAAAAAAAAAAAAAGGAGTCTTATGCAAAAGAGTATTACTGACAAATTGTAAAAGTCCTTACAATGGTAATTAATGACAGCTGACAAAGGAAAGAAGAAAGGAAGGCCCAGTAATAATTAATCAATTTTTATTAACTTAGGGTAAGTCAGGAATTTCTAGGTTCTAGACATCTGAAGGTAGACAAAATATAATCTCAGCCTGTGTTTATTTCCCTGTTGGTTGTGAAAGACACATAGAAGTGGAGAAAAGGACAGCAGGGTGCGATAAGGCTGAGCTTCCATTTTTCCTTGCCCTTGATCAATGACTTCCTTGTACTAGTGACACCCCAAATTAGTCCTAAGTGATTTTCAGTTGTTGGAAGTAAAATGTGGACAAAAAATGAAGGAAGTAATTCAGTTAAAGAAGGTAACGTGTGCATATCATCCAGAGCAATAGCTACTTATTTGACAAGTGCAAAAAGTTTCATTGTCAGAGTGTGCAGTAAAAAGAAAGGAAGGAAGGAAGAAGAGCAGTCATCAAGGTACAGATTAGGACAGACCTGTGGGACATACAGGAAGTTAGTTCTTTACCCGGAGGACACTGTAAGCATGAAGCATCCTACTCAGGTTTGTCATTGAAAAGAATAATCCTGGCTGTGGAGTAGATAATGAATTTGAGACTGAAGGCAGGAAGATGGGTGAGAAACTTGTAATAATTCATACTAGAGAGAATAGTGTTCTGTTCTGAGATACCATAGTGTCACAGGAGGGAAGTGTCTGTATTCTCCTTGTTGAGAAAATAGAACAGAGTTTTGTGCTTGATGGGTTTTGTGAAGTGGAGGTAGGGGAAATAGGACAGGCAAGGTTTCTAGGTTTTTGGTTTAGGCACTAACTATGTTATTCATTAAGTTAGGGAATACAACATAATGTTGCTCGTGAAAAGGTTGTAGTGAGTCTTGTGTAAGAAATATTATATAGCTGTAAAAATGATAATGGGTATAAATATATACAATTATTATTTCTCAATTAAAATAAATACATAGTAAACCCTGTTGCAGAAAACAGATCAAACTCAGGAAAAATGGCACCAAGAAAGTTTAGGAGGCGGTTTATTACACCGGTGGGCCCCTGACTAGGATTTCTCCAAAAGAGTCAGAGCCCCGCTGGGAGGGACTTCAAGGCTTTTAGAGGGAAAGTAAGTGGGGAGGTACAAAGGCAAATTTGGCACATGTGATCGGTGGGTTGGGTGACATCATGAGTTGCTGAAGGAGTTTACATGTCTCAAGTTACATTACGAGGCCATTAGTTAAACAGGCGTGAGATACACAAAGGAAGAAGTGTCCTGTTATGCTTGGTTACATTTGAAGTTACATTGTAAGGTCATCAGTTGCAAAGGCAGCAAAGACAAGGGTTGACACAAGGGGCGAAGTGTTCTGTTATCCGTCCTGCTGGCCATGTCCGTCGGGCATCCTGGGTAGGATTTTATTTAAAATTTTAAATTCCCTTTCAACCCAACTAAATAAAATGATGATGTTTTAAAGACTATGTACTCATAAGTAGAAATATGTTACAGACCCCTCTGTGGTTTGAAAATTATCTATCAAAAAGTTCTAATAATGTTGAGGATAAACTTCCTGAAAAAAATCTTTCTGGATAAATTGTAATCAAGTAGTTGAGGCATTTAGACTTACTTTTAAGCAAATGTATGCTTCCTTACCTTCAATTTAAGAAAACCACTCCTTATGTAATATAAGACTTACGGAATATTATGTTTTTAAATTATTCCTGTACTAACCCTTTTATTTTCTCTCCCAGTGGCAGATTCTCTTATTAATGAGCAGGGTATATGAGAAAAAGAAAACAGGAATTTGAGTTTTGATAAGTAAAATAAAAAACATGATAGGTATTTACAAATGCATCTATAAATTATAGTGTCTAAATAGTTTAAAGTACATTTGATAAAAATTAACTTTGTCCCTGCCTATTTGATATCTGTTTATAACTAAAAGAAATTGTTGGAGGATTTATAGATATTTATTTTAAATAGTTGAAAGACTTTCAGTGTCATATTACTAATACCATAGTGGTAGGTTTATCATCTTTTAGTGCATGGATATTTCATAGAGAAAGTGAGGTTGCTCCAGATTGCCGTTTTCTCCTTAGAAATAAAATTCCCACTTTCGACTGGACTTCTGGCCACCCATAATAAAATCTAGATTCATAGGTTTTCTTTGCAGCTATGAATGGCTATTTGATTAAGTTCTAGCCAAAGAATGGTGAGCTGGTGCATACATGCTTGCCTTCTGCTTTTTGTCTCTCACTGACTAGAATATTTACATGATATTTCTGGGCTATCTCGAATCATAGAAAGGAGTCTCACACTGCAAAAAGATAGACTCCTGAGTTCTTGTCACCAGTAAGTCACCATATGAACAGTGGTCTGCTTACCTCCATAGGGATAAGCAGTTCTATCATTAGCCACTCTTATTCTATGTATAGTTCAGACTATATCGTAATGTAGACAGTGGTCTTTCCATTTAGCTAGAGAGATAACGCTCTTACTGGTACCTTCTGTATCTCATTTTCACCAATTATTTCCTTTCTAAAGGGAGTATACATCACATATATGATATGTATGATATATGATGATATATATGATACATATGATGATATATATGATATATATTATACATTATATATATGATATTTATATTATACACATGAAAAGTGAAATTGTTTGAAATTGTTATTAGCCAAGATATCCAGAAGGTAGAATTCACTTATCTGTCACTTCGTTCAGTTTAAGTGACAAGTACTTTAAAACAGATGGTCTGGATACTAAAATACAAATTACAAACTTTAAATCCAGATATTTTATGATCTTAATTAAAATGTAATGTTAATAACATAAGTAAACAATCCTAAATTTTACCACTGATGCCCAGAACTGTTTCCTCAAATGCTCATTGAATGTTTCCTCAGGAGAACAGGGGATTTATTAATCAGTACTTCTCTTTCTAGTATTTAAGCTATGCTCTGCTAATACATATCTAGAGGATAGAATTAGCATGAGCTCTAGAATTAGGATCTGTTTACTCCTAATCCAATATATTCTGAATATACTAGTTTAGAGAAAGTAATTTGCTTTTGTGTAAAATTTAATTTTTCTTCTGTTTCTCTCTGGTTTTGTAAAGTCTTATGACTGTAGTATTTTATAGCTACTCTGAAGTAGCTTAAATGTTTAATCAGGTCACTTGAGAATCAACTAACAAAAGATTCATATCTCATACTGCAATTTCTATTTAATTAACATTTATTCATTCATTTCATATGCATCTTAAAATTCTATTGTGTAGGAATAGCTTGATTCCTACAAATAAAGATGTTGCATTTTCTAAGCATCACGGAACTGCTTCAAGTCTTCAGTTTGTATATCTTCTCTGTGGTAGGTAATCTTGACTCCTGGGCATACCATAATTCTTTCATAATTTGATCCCTGCTCACTTGCTCTGCTTTTCCTTATAGGTATTATTTGATGCTTTAAATCTCAGGAATACCATACTACTTTTAGTTCCCTAAAGAGGCTGTATTCTGTCATGTTTTCACATCTTTGTCCATACATAGTGCTCTTCAAGTAACACTAGCCCAGAGTCATTTTCCCTATGGCTTTAGTAATTCTTTTCTCCTAGTTTCTTTCTCCATCTTCTGCTTATCTCCACCATAATTCCGATTACTTTGTGTTGTATGAGTCCATTTGTATACCTCTGTCTTTCCAATAAATTTAGAACATGGGGTCATACTTTACATATATTATCTAATATATCATAATTATCTAATATAGTCAACATAACAATTTTTAATGCACTGCAGGATAATAAATATTTTGTTAATAATAGCCAGCAGGTGTTTTACTTGTTTTAGCAACACAGCACGAGATGGATCAATGTTTTACTTTAGGAGTGTTTGGGCCACTTAACTAAGAAATTTTAAAACTTTCACTTGGGAGGCTGAGGCTGGAAGATGGTGAGTTCAATGTCAGCCTGGGCTGCATAACAAGACCCTGTCTAAAAACCAAACCAAACCAAACCAAACCAAACCAAACCAAACCAAACCAAACCAAACAAAATCAAACAAAACAAGCAAAAGTGAAGAAACAAACCAAACTGTACCAACCAACCAAGAAATCAATCAAACACACAAATACTCCCCGTCTCCCCAGTTTTTAAAAATAGCTGTTCTTTCCACCAAGGCAGTCATGTTGTTAGGCACCCAACTGCAGCTTTATTTTGTTAGGGAATTTGCTATTTTTCCTTTTGTTAATATCTTTTACTTAAGGCATTCTTTCTTGTTTGACATAATTTTATCATGCTGTAATCCTAAAGCATAATTTTTTTCAGACATATCAGTCTTCACTTCGTTTCTTTAAAGAATCTGAAACAGCCAGTGTACGTGTTGTCCTCCCTAAGATCTTCACTAATTCACAGATTAATCCTTATTTAGTGCAAGGGAGCATTTTCCCTCTTCCAATATCACTGCATGAAAGAAGCATAATACTTCTAGAGTCTATGTTCTGAGGGTAATTTCTTTAATAATAGGGATGACTTTGAAAACAAATACATCGCTTTTCAAAAGAAACCGTCATAAAAGGCAACTATGACTGTGGGGAAAGAGAAACTTTCTACATTATTGTTGGGAATGTAATAAATACAACCACTATGGAAATCAGTATGGAGAATTCTCAAAAAAGTAAAAATAAATATTGCATTTGATCCAGGGATTCCTCTTCAAGGTATCTTCGTGAAAGAATCAAAGACATCATAGTTTAGTGAAACATGCATAAGAAGTTTATAGCAATACAATTAATTGTAGTTAAATCTTGGAAATGGCCTATATGTCCATCAACAGGTGAATCAATAAAGAAAATGTGGTATTTATACACAATAGAGTACTAATGTGCCACAAAGAAGGAAAAGCTTGAGTCCTTTGTAGGAAAATAGATGCACCTTGAGACCATAATGTTAAGGGAAAAAAATCAGACATGCAAGCTTAAATATCACATGGTTTCTTTTATGTGAAAAACCCAAAATATAAATAAAGAGCAAAATGAAAGGTAGATAGTAGGAAACAGGGAGAGATAGATCTTTTCCAAAAAGGAAGGGGACCAAGAGATGGAAGGTGAGGAGGAGGAGGGGGAGGGGATGAAAAAAGATGTGTTAGGTACATGTACTAACTCCCCACAAGGGAGGTAATCATTATGTACTGCAAACGTGTACTAATAAAAATAAAAATGTAATTAAGAAAGAAAATTCCTTTGTGTCATTTTCCCCAAGAACCCTGATACTTAGTATGGTCCTGTTATATTTTGTTTTTGGATTTGCCTCTAGCTCTGAATCCTTTTGCTGTCCTCAGTACAGTTATGACTCAATGGCTGGAAGACAGTAATAGGTGATAACACTCAAGTATTATTTTATACGTATGATCTCCCTCACATGAGTAATCTCAAAAAATGATCTCAGTGTAGTAGACAGTACAATGGTTATTATTAGAAGCTGGGTGGTTAGGGAAGATGGAGGAGTTTCTTCAAAGGATGAGTAATTTCAGTGAGATAAGAAGAGTAAGTTCAAGAGATCCTTCGTTCAGTGTGGTGACTAGATTTAATAATGTTGTGGTGTATTCTTGAAACATGTAGAGTGACAAAGTTTTCTCACTGCAAAGATAGCCTTATGTGGTAAATCATTTTTTAATTAGCCAGATTTTGTCATTCCTTCATTTACATATATTTTAAAAGATAATATGGTATATGATAAAGGCACACAATTTTATCCGTCAAGTGAAAAACACTTGATTTCTATGTGCTAATTTGAAATTTAACACTTTATTATGTTAGCTCACTTAATTACAACAATTATACTAGGTATACTGAATTACATTTCTATTTTATGGATAAGAAGACTGAGACATAGAAATACTGTTTTTCCTAGTTCATATAGCTAAATAAATTTTGGAGTTGGCACTAGGTCAGAGAAATCGCTCATTTACATTTCTATTGTGCCTCGACAAGTGACTAATAGAATGTGGGAGTGAGCAAAAGAAGTAATATTATGCTATACTTCTGACAGTTTCACAGTTCAATTCATATTGGTTGTACAACACTTTTGAAAAAATTATTAGAAATATATTGAATAGTAGAATTGAAATAATAGTTAAAAACTAAGACCTAGGATTCTTTTTGTGCTCTAACAAGATTTTGTGGCTTCCTTTTCTGTGAGTGTTGGTGACTTGGTTCTGGTGACTTCAGGTTGATTTGATTTCTAAAAAGCTTAAATTCCCTTAGAAGTAGTGGATCAACTTCCTTGAGTTAAGGAAGTACGTATGGATGCCAGTGTAGATTGGTGATACTCTTGAATTATCTATTTTTTTTTTTTTTGTGGGTACCGGGGGGTCGACCTCAGGACCTCGTGCACCAACAGGCACCCGTGCCGCTGAGCGATATCACCGGCCCCTTTTTTCGTATGTGGGATCCGGGAGTCGAACTCGGGCCCTTGCGCTTGCAAGGCAGGCAGGCGCTTATGCCGCTGAGCCATCTCACCGGCCCGAATTATCTATTTTTAAAGGAGCAGGAATCACTATGAGTCAAACATTTACCTTGCTTAGTTTATATTGTTCCAATATAAATACTGCATCTTCTAGGTCTTCTATGATGTGTTGAAATCTGAACTGAAATAAAATAGCTTAGACTGCATTCTGTTTCTACATTTTCTTGTTTTCCCTTAATTTTACATGCTTATGTTTCAAAATCTGCTTCTAGTCACATCTACAAGGTAAATGAAATCTGTATAATGCTGACAAAAATAGTTTTGATGATTAACAATCAGTTTAAACTCCTCTTTTCTGTGTGACTTTTGTTCAAAATTATAAGGTGTATTAAATTAGAAAAACAAATTAATTGACTTTGTATATGTTCAAAATAGTCTTAACTGTCACCAAGACTGGAAAGTGTACTCACTAGACATTCAGTAAAGGGAAATATTTCCATTTTAAGAGCAAGTTTGGAAGTAGGCTCATTCTACTTTTATTAAAACACTCAGGATTTTTAAGCTTTTGCTAATGATTATAAGAGGATGAAGAATGCACCATTTCTGGGGTTGAAGGCTTGCCCTCTTACACTCAAGAAAAGTTACAGAGGAATCAAACTGATGTCACAAGTAATGGAAATCATTTCTAAACTTGGGGGAGGTCAATGTGGTTTGTAGTGAGGAAACTGCATTTGCTGAATCAAGCTTTTCAATCTAATTAGTTTAAAGGCTTTGGATCTACCTTATGACCTTTGGAACAGTTATCCATTTAAAAAGTTTTTGCCCCCTAGACCTCTATGAACTCTCTTAAGCATCTGGCAAATTTAATATATAAATTCACTCAAGACTTTTGCTTTTATTATTAAAGTTCAGACCAAAATAATAGTACTTAAATTGGCAAGATGAGTGTTAACCTGAGAAAGCTGTTTGAGTTTTAAAGATGTCACTGTATTTTAAAATTCATTATTTAATGGTGGGGTGAGGGAGTAAGAACAAGGATTCGTCAATAATAAATAGCCTCAGAAATCTTTGTTTCAGGTCTATAGGAGTTTTGGAATTTCTATTCTGTCCTGATGTTTACCATAGCATTACTAGAAGTGTTCACATATATTGTTATATTTGCTTGAAATTATATGTGTGTGCATATACAACATATGCGACTTATCTTGCTACCAGAGCCATGAACAAAAACAACTCTACAAATGTAACATATTTGCTTATAATCAAGTGGCTCAGTCTTACATGCCCAGTAATAACTTAATGTGCATGAAATTCATTATTATACACTTCATCTTTTCTCCCTCTAATAGTTATAATTTACTAACCCCTCTATGCATCCTTTCCAAACTTATTTTTCTTCCTATATCTGTGCGTTTGAAGAATGACTCGATCACCTGCCATGTATGCTTGCTAGAAGTTCTGAGCTACGGACCGTCTCAGAGACCTTAACAAACCCACCTGGCTACTGGGGAGTCTTCATCTTATGCCTATAATGGAATAACTTCTAATAGACTCCTGAAAAAAAAAAAACCCTCCCCCCAAAATCAAAACCTTTGCAATCTAGACAAACTATAAAATCAACTGATTGAAAGATCAAACAATTGCTAATGTAGCCAGATCTGAGGGCTAAGATCTGAGAATAAAGGGTTGCATTTTTAGTCTCCCATACTCTTCCATTTTTATATTAAAAATGAGGCTCAAAGAAGCAGCCTGAATCTTTCAGCAGTTTAAGTAAGCAAAGTGAGTGGGATTCAAAATATCAACAGGAGAAAGTGGAGCAAACTAGGGAAAAGTGAGCCCTGTGTTTCTCTTGCTCTCTCCCCTCAAGGCTAACTTCTTAGCTATTGCTGCAGAGGATAGATAACAAAGAAACAGTGTTGGATTTGCTGAGAAGCGAGCAGAGCTTTCAGCTGCTTTCAGCAGCCATGCGAGTTTGAGGATATCCGTTTAATGTTGACAAGGAGTAACTGCTCCAGGTTTTCAGTGGAGGATCTGAAGCCTCTGAAGATACCTTGCATATCCACGGCAACACCATCGCAATCAAGGCTACAAGAGCTCACTGCTTGTTAACAGTACAGAGACATCCTATTCTCTGTCCTTGCTCAAGTCAAGTATTTCAATCTCCATTAGTTCTGTGGGTCTCTAATAATCTTGCAAGTACATTCTTCATTTTTTAAAAGGCAATTATAACTTTCTTCTTGTTTAATGGAGTCAGAAAAGTCAGACAATAAATGAGTGGCAGAGCATATATAAATACTGCATGATTTCACGTACTATGAAATCCTAAAATATTTATAGTCATAGAAGCAGAGAATAGGATAGTGGTTACCAGGGTAGGGGTGATTAGGGGAAAGAAAGAAGGAGTCATATTGGGCCAAAGACTCTCAGGAAAATTTGAGTAATTTTTCAAATTACTTATGTACTTTTTCTTTCTTTCTTTCTCTTTCTTTTATTCTTCTTCTTCTTTTTTTTTTTTTTTGTCATTTTGAGACAGGGTTTCACTATGCAGTTCAGGCTGTCCTTGAACTCACTTGTAGCCCAGGCTGGCCTCAAACTAGCCGCAATCCTCCTGTCTCAGCCTCCCGAGTGCTATATTTACAGGCGTGCACCACCACACCTAGCCTCTTATATGCTTATTATTCATATATAATGAATAACTTTATGTACACCAATGTTACTCTGCCTTAAAAAAGGAGATCCTACCATTTGCAACACGGTTGGACTTGGACGATATTAAGCTAATTAAAATAAACCACACACATGAAAATATTTCATGATCTCACTTCGGTAATTAAAAAAAGTCAACTGTACTAAGCCTAAGAATCAAGCAGTAGTTCCAAATGTGAGAGAGGAGATGGGAAGATGTAGATTAGAGGGTATAAAGTAACAGATATGCAGACTGATGAAAGAATCTGGGCCTAATGGGACTACAGATAATGCAATACCTGTGTTTGGGATTCCTGCCAAATAAGTGGATTTTATCTGCTTCTTCCTCAAAAATGAACACAAAAAGATGGGTAGATAAGATGATGTATATGTTAATTTAGCTCAGTATATTGATCATATATATTGATACCATATTGTATACCTTAAGTATAATACCTAAATTTATTTTGAAAACTGTGCTTATTTATCATGTAAAACATATTATATTTTGTTTTTATTTTTAATTGGCAGACAGAATTTTAGATATTTGCTGTGTACAGCAGTGGTCCATAATCTCTTTGACACCAAGACCCAGTTTCATAGAAGAGAGTTTTTCCAGGGACTAGGGGGCAGGGGATGGTTTTTTTTTTTTTTTTTTTTTGTGGGTACCGGGGGGTCGACCTCAGGACCTCGCGCGCCAGCAGGCGCCCATGCCGCTGAGCGATATCACCGGCCCCTTTTTCGTATGTGGGTTTCCGGAGTCGAACTCGGGCCCTCGCGCTTGCCGGGCAGGCGCTTAAGCCGCTGAGCCATCTCACCGGCCCAGGGGATGGTTTTGAGAGGATTCAAAGCCATACACAACCTAGGACCCTGGCATGCACAGTTCAAAATGTGGTTTGAGCAGCTATGAGAACCCAGTGACACTGCTGATCTGACAGGAAGTGGAGCTCAGGCAGTAAATCAGACGTGGGGAGGGACTACATATCTTGATGAAGCTTCCGTGGCTTCCTGGCCATTTACCTCCTGCCCATCGCTCAGAATTTTGGGACCCTTGGTCTACAACCTGATATATTAAAATATATGTACATTGTGGATTGACTAAATCTAGATAATTATAACCTCACAAAAGTTACCACTTTTGTAATGAGAACACTTTACATCTGTTACATCCATTCCATAAGCATTTCTTAAGAACACAATGTATTATCAAATCTATTCACCATGTTGTACAATAGGTCTCTTGAATTTATTCCTTCTGTCTAAACCAATATCTCCTCGACATCCTTCTTCCTCCAATCACCCTTTCCTCTGGTAACCACTACTCCATTCTCTGCTTCTATGGTAATATTTTTGGATTTCATAGTGAGTGAGATCATGAAGTACTCATCTTTATGTGTCTGAACATTAATTTTTTATACTGATAGATACATCCCCATATTGTAAATAATTTATAATTTGCTATTAAAGGAGAGGAATTAGACTACTAGAATAGAATATATAGGTATGGCAAATCAGTCTTATCAACCATTTTTGAACTCACTAATAATGTGAGAGATGTGCTCGCTTTGGCAGCACGTATAATAATGTGAGAGACACACATACAACCAATCCTTAGAAGTAATAAGTACGTAACACAGGCATCTGTTAAGTGTTACCAAGAACAAAGAAAAAAATAATCAGTTCTTCCTGGCAGGGGGTCAAAACGAAAAGTCTTTCTAGAAAGTTGTGTTCTCAGCTGGGTCTCAAAAATTAGTAACTGCTTGCTTAAACAAGGGCATTTCTAAGCCTTAAAACAGTGTATTAAATTGTATAAACCAATGAAATTGAATAGATTACTTTGAAATAAATGAAAGCAATCATGTGTAGCAAAAGGGGTCAAAGTTCAATGCTATGTCAGAGTGTGAAGTGGTGGTAAAAATGGTAAAGATGGTAAAACAGGAAAGACAATTCTTAAGTAATGGTAGAGAATTTAAGCTTGCCTAGCAGGTGAAATCGTGTAACTGAAGGCAGCATTCTTATCATTCTACTCTATGATTTACAGTGAGGCATCCCCGCCTCAAGATACTAAGAATTTATTTGAGAGGATTAATCTGGAGAATGGTGCATAGTATTTTCTATACCCAATAATGGAGGAAAAAATGTTAAAATCTTGGAGATGAATGGGATGCTACTTTAAATAGAACAGATGATTGATGAAGGTTAAAAAAGTGGGGGTATGAGGACAGTGAGGGCTAATCCAGGTCAAGAGATACTCAGATAATAGAATCCACAGTACAATATCTGGTAGTGCATGAGAAAAGGAACAAAGTCAGGTATCTGGGATTTTATTTCTGTTGACTTCCACAGAGGATTAGGTTTGGCAAGAAAGACAGTGAATTTGATTTGGTATTCTAACATAAAGGAAATTTAGGTATTTGAAAATAAAATGGATGAATCAGGGGAGTTGAAAATTTGGAGCTATTGATTTAAAGTGAAAGTCTATGTGGATAGATGAAGTCTTTTAGATATAGAGATGGAGAACCAAGGATAGGGCACTAATGAATAGCAATGTATTTAAAACTTAAGGATATATCATAAAGAAAACAGCAAACAAAAAGAGGAAGAAATGCTTGAGATTTAGAATGAGACACAGATAGGAATATACTTAAAGAAAAGGCATATGTAAAGATATGTGCAACCAACGAAGTTCAATGAAAGGATGAAAATTAGAATATGAAAGCAGAACTCAGATCATTGGCTGGATTTAAAAATATTTTTCTCAGGCTGGTGATATAACTCAGTGGCATAAGTGCCTGCCTGGCAAGTGTGAGGTCCTGAGTTCAATTCCCGGTACCCACATAAAGAAAAAAAATGCTTTTCTCGTTCGTGATTTCCCATATCCCTATTTCCATAGAGAATACAAGAACCTATGTTATAGAGTCTAAAAGTTAGATGAGGTACACCAAGTATCTCATCACATTTAATCTTCCCAGTAAGTCAGGGAGAGCATTACCAGTGACTTGAAGGCAATGCTTAATAAGGTCACATACCCTGCTGGGGTGAAATCTTTCTCTAGCCTTCTCAAAACCTTGTGCTTTTTCTACTTTACCATATTGTATCTCTCAAATTTGTTTTGAGATTCAGTCTCACAATTATGCTTCTCTGGTATTACCATCTTTTATATCTTCTTAACTGAAGAAATTCTGAGCAGGAGAAGTTGGGAAAGAGAAAATAGATAGAAAACAGACTCTTAATATTGAGTGGAGCAACAAAGGTTAAGGATAATACACGTTTCTAGAGTTGGGCCTTAGGGTTACTTATTCATTGCTTATGTGTTCGGATTGCAGTGTGCAAGGCTGCACTTTCCAGCTTTCCTGAGACCACCATGGTTTGTTGGTACTTCTGTCTTGAATAACGTATGCTAGGCCCAGAAAATGACCTTCTCTGTTGGTTAACATCTTTCGTATTGAAAAGTTAAAGCATTCAAGTGAAATTGAAGAACTTTATGGTAAACACTTCCTTTTCATTATTGTTTACTAAATGTTTCATGCATAATAATGTGAAATTTTAATGGTAAGAAGTATGGAATTATAAGCACAAATCTATGTACTAGATGTAATGCTTCAATTTTTTGCATTTCAATTTTTGTGTTGAATTTTTCACCATGTGTGGACAAATATTTAGTGGGATTTTGACTGGGTTGTCTCTGTCCCCAAAAGTTCAGGGTTCTCTTCCAGAGAGGGTCACATCTGGTCTCGGTTTATGGTGTAAAGAATTTTGAAGATGTTCCAATCATATCACTTACTTAACTGGAAGATGCCCTCAAGGAGGATGTTGAGGAGGACAACCTGAATTACATAGACAACCTTAATCAGCCTTCTATTGGGAACTAGATTATGATGAATGAATAGCATTATATTGCTGAAGGAAAGGATCATGAAATTCCACTGAAAACGTAGAAAGATACTGTATATCACATTTTCAGGTACTGAAATTCAAGTCTTTTCTGAATACTACTAAATGCCACCCCTTCCTTAAAATTGTCTCTTATCTCTCCAACTAGATGTGATGTTTTCTTATTCCTCTGAATAGAAAATATTGAGGGTATTTCATAATTATCATATGGCATTAATTATATCAAAACTTTTATTGGAAGGATTGTTGATCTATTACTTGTATGTGTTTTAACAGATTAAGAGTCTCGAAAGCTATAATTGTTCTATTTTTTTTTAATAGGATATGCTATGACAGTTAGCTTCTGTCTCACACTTAGCAGTGCTTGGTAAATTCTTATGTTTATTTTTGAAATAAAGGTAAAATCAGTGTTTTCTTTTTGAGGAAGTAAGTGAAGATCAATATATAGGGAAAACTATATCTCTTCTCAGATAACATTATCTGAATCTCAATTTTACATTTTACCTTTGCTTCTTCCCTTTTCCCTTGCATTGATTCTATCCTTCGACCACATCAAGTTGTTCTTCAAAACAATGCCTTGTCTTTTTGGCCTTGCAAAGACAGTCCTTGCTTCCTGGAACTTATTAACGTGTGAGACTCTGTGTGTGTGTATGTGTGTGTGTACATGCATGTATGCATGGGTCTTACAATTTAAAAATATCAAAGAAAGTTAATTTAAAAATGAAATTAATAGCTAACAATTATACTCCATTGCCTCTTCTCTTGATATACACCCAAGAGCTCTAATTCTCATATTAACTTTGTAGTTTATCTAGTATTTTTATTTCCTCTGGATAGATTAAAAAACCACAAGGGCAAAGGAATCAATTAATTTGCCCAAGATCATGCAATCTAAGGTGACAGTATAAAAGTTAGAAGCTGTCAGAAAGTCAAATCCGGGTAGAACAATTGTGCTCCTTTAAACTAAACCACTCCTCAGTATACAAAGTAATGTACTGGTGAGAAGGGTTCCTCTTGGTCCCATACACAAAATATCATCCATTGATATTCCTTTTCTTTGTCAGACTATATCATTTTCAATAATAAAACATATAAGTTTTGTAAATTTTTAACCAGACCTAAAAAAATCTCAGCTTTAATTTTTGATAAAGTTAACAAATAATGTATATATACCTGTATATATAAATAAAAAATAATCAGTAAACCTGCCATAAGTTTTTTCAGAAAAAAAATTTTATCAATATTTCACTGTTTAGAAAACTCTACTATGGTCAGTGAAGGAATTTACATATGTAGGTTTTTGAAGATTTTTTTTCCTTCATTTATTTGCATGTTTGTTTAATAATGTATAATTTAGATAAAGAACTACACCTAATTAATGTATGTAATTTCATGATGAGTTTGAACATATGAGAATGCCCACATAGCTTTAACATTTATTAACATTTTGTATTTCAAATAATACATATTTTTAAAAGATTTATAATAAAATATATAAAAATTTTTATATGTGTGAAGGGTATAAATTATTTGGTTAATATTTTCATAAAAGGATTCCTTACAGCATTGAAGAATTCTCATAAGTCAGACATCCAATGTTTCAAATAATATGAAAAAGTAGCAAGTGTTGAGTTGAATAGATGTTATAGGAATTCAAGTTTTTTAGTAGATTTATAATTTTGGCTAGTTGCTAGATATAATCAGGTAACATACTCTAAAAATATTTTATTCTATTGTAGAAATTAATTTGGGCATTTCAACAATGTCAATAGCAGGATGTTTATTACCTCTAAACAACTTCACATAATGATTTTCATTTAAAACTAACTTATATTTGAAATTTTTCAGTTTTTTCTTTTACAATTCCTAAAAAGGATCTTGAGCAAATCCAATTCATATCTATTTTGGCCTTGCAACTTTTTAGTATGCTTAAATACATATTTTATATCTATAAAGTACACCCTTAATATTCTGTCCTCTTTCATTTTTTGTCTAATAATGATAATGATAATGATACAACATAAATAGATTAATTCGTGCTCGGTGTTAGAGACATGTCTAAATCACTCCTCCACACCACCTGGTTTGCTAATTCAACTTGCTCATTATATTTAGATTTTGTTTTAATAACTTTCCTAGAAGCCACAGTCTGTAGATAAGTTATTTTTCTTTTCAATTGACAATAAGATGGGGTTATAAAACTGCAAGAACATTAGTTCCAACTCAATAATTTTGATTATTTATTTTCATAGTTCAATTTTCTTGTTATGCTTTCCTGTAATTAATTTTTCGCTATCAAGAAATTATCTCTTCCTGATTAAAAAAATTCAAATATTTCTAATGGAAATATCCTTGAGCTAAAAGGATTATTTGGGTCTCAATTTCCCATCTAGCCACAAATCCCACCGTACCTCTTTTTTTTTGTGGGTATGGGGAATCAAACCCAGGACCTCACACTTGCCAGGCAGGCACTGCGCTGCTGAGCTACGTTGCCAGCCCCATATTTGTTCTTATTGCTGATTTTTAGTAGATCCCCAGCACATTTTCCATGAACAAGCCTTAGCTCTTTGTTCTTCACTGAATATTGTTCATGCTTCTTAAAATTCTTTGTCCCCACTTGTTGTCTTATTTATCTATTTATTCTTTAAAGTTCAGCTCAGAGGACAACTCACAAAGTAATCCATTGCTAATTTCTTTAGGTAGAGTTGGCTGCTTTCTGCTCTGTTTCAGCCAAATCGCTTACAAACATATATTACATATATTACAAACAGAACCTATTGGACACTGAGTTTATTTAAGTAAGGATGATATTTTTTCCACTTTTGATTTTTTTGGGAGTTAATAAGATATCTGGTATGCTTTTAGCACAGTAATAGTAATATTTCTAGTTTCATACACTATGTGCGAAGAAATGCACTGTGTTATTAAGCTGATTGATTTCATTTGACATGGTAGCCCTATGAAGTATTATTGTTATCACCAAATTACTTATGAACAAAGAAAGAGTCAGAGAGGTGAACTGATCTGCCCGAGGTCTGATTATGAGAATCAGTACAAGCACAATCTAGATCACCTGGCTCTGCAGAGGACCTGTGGCATTGCCTGTCAATTGATTAAATACGCCAAATAACTTGTCAGGCACTGATTCGTTACAGACAAACTCAAGATCTAGTATATTAAAAATCTGTGAATTTACTGAATTAAGGAGTAAAGATTATATTTTTTTATTTACTTAAAAATCCCTTAATCCTATAATTATTTCATATTTCAACAAATGTATGTTTTATGTTGCAATCAGGAATATATAATATACATATATATATATACATATATTTGGAATATATATATATATATATATATATATATATATATATATATATATTGTTCTTAAGAGAAAAGAAAAGACTTTGGAGTTTGTCAGATTTGATTCACATTTGGCTAATTTAAGACTGTTGACTATACACTTATGCTAGTAGTCAAACCCATTTCAATACTTACACATAAACTCTCTACCGAGCATACAGAAGTTTGGTAACATTCTCAGTGCCTAGAGAGACACTTTCACCAAAGATTTTGCAATGAGAGAGAAATTACTCTTTTCCTCATTCCAAGAAAATTAGAAATCAAAGATGCATTGTTTCCCTAAAATTCTTTATAATTTGTAGATTTTAGAACCCATCTTTCTTTGCGTTCCTGATATCTATAGGAGTTGCAAAGGGCAGCAATCAATTCTATTTCTTGCAGCCTAAAATGAATGTAGTTTTTACTAGCTCTCTCCTTTTTATTGATAGCAATAGGAGCAACAGCTTTATAAAATATATTATTTCACAGCAAGAAATGACTAAGTGGCCAGAGATCATTTTACAGATTCCATAAACTTGTCCCAAACCAAGGAACTGTTGAAATTGTAAAGGTGACCTGTATTTTGTTAGTGACCTGTATAAACCTTCATAATCATATCCACTAAATAACTGGAATTTTTGGCACTGATGTTTCAAAACAATCAGAAACTGGACTTATAGAATACTGTTGTAATGAAAAAATGCTTCACTAAATGTAAAAATATATTCTTTGCATAAGTAATAAGTGGTTGAGATTTTTATAAATAAAATAAGACCATTAAAATTGTGGATTGAAGTGGAAGTCAAATTTTAAGTTATACTTATCTGTTAACTGAGAGATCAAAAAGAAAGACTATGAATATTTCATCTCCTTGAGTCTTAGATGAACCATCTTTAAAATTGGGATGCATATAATCAACATACAAAATTAGTCCTTTTGTTTAGGTCAATAAGCAGTTATCTGAAATAAAATCAAGAAAGCAATCCCACTTATAATATCTATAAAAATACCTAGTAATAAATTTAAAGAAAAGGTGAAAAGTTGGTACAATTAAAACCATAAAACACTGATGTAAGTAACTGAAGAGGACACAATAAGCTGGGAAGAATAAAAATAGTTAAAATGTCCATACTACCACCCAAAGTGATTTACAGAGTCAAAGAAATCCCTATGAAAATACCAGTGGCAACCTTCACAAAACTAGAGACAGAAAAAAAAAAAAAGTAAAAATTGATATGAAACTACAAAAAGCCCTGAACAGCCAAAATCATCTTGAGCAAAAACAACAAAGCAAATAAAATTATACTTTCTAATTTCAAAATAGGCTACAGAGCTGCGGTCATCAAAGCAGCATGATTTTGGCATAAAAACACAGAGACCAATGCAATAGAACAGAGAGTCTAGAAGTAAACCCATGCATATTTAGGCAGCACATTTTTGACAGTACTGCTAGGAATATTTATTGGAAAAAGGACAAGCCTTTCAAAACATGATGATGAGAAAAATAAATGTTCACACGC
Source organism: Erethizon dorsatum (assembly GCA_028451465.1). Taxonomy (NCBI): domain Eukaryota; kingdom Metazoa; phylum Chordata; class Mammalia; order Rodentia; family Erethizontidae; genus Erethizon; species Erethizon dorsatum. The sequence goes on along the minus strand of CM051828.1, from coordinate 14,324,669 downwards.
AGCAGAATGAAATTAGATCCCTATCTGAAACCAGTTACAAAAAATCAACTCAAAATGGATTAAAGACTTACATGTAAGATTTGAAAATATGAAACTACTACAAGAAAAGAGAGGAAATGTTTCAGGACATTGGAATAGGTAAGGATTTATTTAGAACAAGATCCTGGAAGTAAAGGAAACTAAAGCAGAAAAACTAATCAAGTAGGATTACATCAAAATAAAAAGTTTTGCACAGATTGAAGAGGCAACTTACAAAATGGGACAAAATATTTGCAAACCATATATCTGACATGTGGTTAATAAGCAGAAATATATAAGGAACTCCAAAAACTCAATAGCAAAACAGCAAGAACAAAAACCCACACAAAAAACTAACAAACAAATTACCCAATTAAAAAAGGAGCACTCATCCTAAATAGATATTTTTTTATAAAGAAAATATAGAAATGACTAACAGGTATATGAAATATTTCCCAACATCATTAATAAATAGGGAAATTCAAATCAAAACCACAATGCAATATCACCTGCCTCCAGTAAGAATGGCCATTAGCAAAAGAAAAGCTAACAAGTGCAGGTAGGTTGTGGGGAAAATGGAACCCTGAACAATGCTGAGAGGAGTGTAAACAAGTCCATCCCCTATGGATAACATTAAAGTTCCTAAAAAATTAAAAATAGAACTACTCAGTGATCCAGCAAACGGCAAAGTGTCATTTTTAATTGTGATTACTTCCATATTACAAACAGTTAAAGTTAAAATTAAATTTATGATTGCTGTCTCTTTTTGAACCATCACGTGCCAGAGAACATACTAATTGTTTTCAGGGCAAGATCTTGCTTAATCCTCATGTTAGTCTTAAAAAGTAGCTACAATTATCTCCAATTTGGATATAAAGAAACTGAAAGAAAAATTACGTATATTGTCCATTGTTACTTTAACAATCAAAATACTGGTTGAGTTTCTGTAATAAGAACTAGAATAATAGAAGTCCAAGGCTGATGATACCGTATTCCCACAGTACGTGGACCTGTGTTTCTTCTTGACTGTCTACATCTTACAGTACCAGATGGCAGTTTCGGCGTCTGCCATTGTGTCTGAATTCTATCAGTGTTGAAGACTGAGGGTATGCAGTCTCCTTGGCTTTTATGGACCTGAGCAATCTTGCTTACAGTAGATTCAGTCACACACTATTATTTTCAGAACAGAGAGACACGGCCCTACTTAATTGCAAAGGAGGATGGAAACACACTTTTTAGCTAGGTAGCTACAATCTTAGCCAAATTTTTCGTGAAGAAAGTGGAGAACAGATACTGGCGAAAGCAAAGCATCTTTTCGAAAGCTGTGGTAGAGGCAGGATTCCCTTGTACCCTGAATAGTAAAGACTGCTGTTTGTCACCGTACAAGTCCAAAAACAAAATGCGCTTCTGGGGACCTGCAGATTTTTTCTCAACATGTTTCTTGTTGGTTCAGTCATAGGACTTGGGGTTTTTTGTGAGCAAAGGCTTGTGGTTTCTTTGGCTATAAAATTACTTTTTGAGAGATTATTTATACATACATTTATGAATAGTTTCATATATGTAAAAGCTTTCTTACTGACAGCATGTTTCTTAGAGCTGTTTCAGAATCTTTCTGATAATCTAATCTGAACATTATTCAATGTATACAGGTATCAAAACATCACATGATAACCCATAAATATGTATAATGTTTATGTTTCCATTAAAAAAATTCTCCTTTTTTTGTAAAAATTAAGTGTGTATAGCATAGCTGACATCACTCTTTAGAAGTGGGTGTAGTTCTTGACTCCAAAACCCTAATAACTTTCTAGTATCTTAGTTTCATCACTTACTTTCTTCCCCCCAGTTTACAATTTTTATTCTTTCAGTCTTTCACCAAATAACTGAGGTGCCTACTCCTAGCAAGGCACAGTGTTAGGCAAGGTGGACACCATGACGAGCAGTTGTTATTCCTACTTGCAGAGTGTTCACTGTCTGGTTAGCAAGTACAACCATAAACAAAAAAATATTCTGAGTTTTATTTGAATATTATCCTAGTAAAATCTATCATGGAAGAGTGTACTGTATAAATTTATTTTTGAATTTTAAAATTTTGAAATACAAATCAGTTGAGGAGGGGACCTGAATCTAAACACAAAATTCATTTGTTTCATACATCCCTTATACATATAACCTGAAGATAATTTTATACACATTTAACTGTACTTGCCTTTTGACTGTGACCGATCACACGAGATGAGGTGTGGAATTTTCCCCTTGTGCTAAAAATTTCAGACTTCAGAGTTCTTTAGACTTCATTATTATTGGACTGCTGATACTCAACCTGAAATAATACACGATTTTGGGGTATTCTATATTATTTTAGTGAGTCAATCTCTATCTTTGATTCTTTTTATAACTTCTTGATCTTACTACTAGCTTTGTTCGTAACGTCCAGATATCTTTTAGTTTAGTTTAACTAAACTAAATATTCTCATTTGTTTATACTAGAACAAAGTAAAATGCCAGGTTTCATTAGAACTGCTTTATGATCAATAAATCTTAAGTTGATTGCTAATTAAAGACTGTAATGAACCTTTAAATAAAATTTATCTTGATTAAATTCTATATGCTTTCTGTTAAGCTCCTACTTTCATATTCAAAAATTACATTCATCAATAAGGATATTTTTTTTCTTTTTACTTTGGAGTCATTCAATGAAATTTATGTCATTATTAGCTATCTTCTTATGAGCTAGAATTACTCTCAAAGATTATTGTGAATAACATTCATACCTGTACTTCAGTTTGACAACCACAAATATGTTTTTGTTATGCATTGTGTATTCACTTGGTGTTTTTACATCTTAAGTGCATTTTCCCTTAACTGCCTTGTGCAGTTTCTATGGTTATGTGCTCATTCTATTTCTATTTTTGCCTTGAAGAGGCCATACTGTTACACACAGAAACAAAAGCCAAAGAAAGCAACTTAGCTCTAATGTTCCTTCTTTGGGCTTCATTTTTAACCCAACAATTCTTAGTACACAGTTAATTTCATAACATTGGATCTATTAATTATTATTAAGTATAATTTACTTGTACAGAAAATTCACAGAATTTTTCTCATTTTAGCCACTTCAGTCTAGTGTGAATACTGCTTTTGTGGCAGGGTCTATTTTGTCACTAAGTTTACAGTGTCTTACATAAGACTCTGGCCAGAAAAAATCCTTCTAAAAGAACAGTGAGACTTCTGGTTTTCTTCTTTATGAGTTCATTCTCCCTATTTTGAGAATATCAAATTTATATATAAATGTCTTTATTATATTCTTTCCTACCTCAATCACCCATTTCCCAATTAATTTGAAGCTATTATCAGATGGACAAAATTTTTCGTCTGAAGATTAAAACAAACAAAAACATTTTAGATTTTGTGTTCTAAAAGCCTTTAATTCAGAAAAATTACAATTAAAGTTAGCCCAATCAGTATGATAGGATCCCGTTTAAAAGGCATGATCAATGATAGTTGAAGTCATTACGAAAAGCTTAAGAAAGGCAGTAAAATGGAAATACCTTTTATAATTATATGAAAGCTGCTGGTGGCAAGATGTGACAGGTTCATAACAGAGTGTATTTAACACTTAAAATTGCATCTCATCACCTGCATAGTTGATGGGCAGGGCAGGATAGATTGCTGCCAATAAGCTCTGATTTTAATTAAGGGGAGATATGCAAAAATGTTGATTTCCCAAATTCTGCCCTTTCCCTTCAATCTTAGTGATTTATCTTTGTACTAAGAGACTGACATATACATACTTGTGACAGTTTGTATATGAATGATATTGAATCTATTGATATTATCTAATATTGATATTAGACAATGGTTGATTAAAAATATTCATTGAGTTCTTGCTCTGTTCTGGGCATTTTTCCACATGCCAGGGACACCATAACATAGACTTCCAGTTATAGTACTTACCTATTGTCTCCTTCCATAAGTAGAATAGAAATCATAATTGCTGCCTTATAAAACTATTCTTCTTGTATATTGGATAGCTTAGTGTTGCTTAAAAATAATTTTTGTCATATCTCAGTATAATATGTACTATCATTTTTAAGCTTATTTTAAATCTGTTTATTTTAGAAAGAAATTATAGTGCCATAGTTTTAATGTATATATTCTAGTTATACTTTTCTGGAATTCTTAACGTAAAGTATATTTAGTATCATCTAACTATATACTCTTCTTTGTGGTTTTAAGATTTGACAACTTTAAAAGGATAAATGCTACAAACTTGCCAATTTAGGCAGGTGAGATGGCTCAACGGCGTAAGCGTCTGCCTGACAAGTGCAAGGTCCTGAGTTCGACTCCCGGAACCCACATAAATGAAACTTGCCAATTTATTTGGTTTTATTAATTCTGAAAAGTGCTTTTTAAAATATCATTGTGGTAAAAAGAAAAATAATATCCATTATGTCATTTTAACCACTTATAACTGTGTAATTCAGTGGCATTAATTATATTTACACTGCTTACACACACCACTACTATCTCTTTCCAAGATTTTCCATCACCCAAGACAGATACTGTGTGCCTGTTAAGCAGTAAGTATCCATTACAGCCTCATCTCAGCATCTGGTAATTTGTAATCCAATTTTTTTTTTCATATGTGGGTACCAGGAGTCGAACTCAGGACCTCGCGCTTGCCAGGCAGACGCTTATGCTATATCACCGGCCCTTGTAATCCAATTTAACAGGAATAGATTTCAGTCTTTCACCATTACCTTTGGATTTCTTATAAATACCCTTTATTATACTGTTCCTAGTTGTCTAGTTGCTTGTAATCATGGAGTTTGTTAGATGCCTTTTTGGGATCAATTGAGATGATCACCCGTTGGTCTTCTTTCTTTCTATGAATCAGAGCACTATGTTGATATTTCTCATCCTGAGCCACCCTTGCATTTCTTGGATAAGTCATGCTTCACCGTGGTGTATAATCCCGGATTTGGTTTTGGTGTGCGAGTATTTTTGTTGGGGACTTTTGCATCTTCTTTCATAGAGGTCTCTGTAGTTTTCTTTTCTTGCAGTGTCTTTATCTAGCTTTGGAATCCCTATCAGGGTAACTCTGCCCACATCCTATGAGTTAGAAAATGTTCTTTTCTCTATTTTTTTGAAAGAGTTCAAAAGGTTGGCATTAATTCCTTTTAAATGTGTAGTAGACTTCACCAGTGAAAACATCTTGTTTTGGACTCTTCTTTTGGAATATTTTTGATTTTAATTTAATCTTTCACTTTTTATACATTGCCTAAAATTTTCTATTTCTTCTTATGTTAATTTAGGCAGTTAATTTAGACACCAAGAAGGTGTCCATTTTATCTAGGTTGTCTAATTTTTTGATACACAACTGCTCATAGTATTCTCTCATACTCTGAGTATGTCTGTAAGTTCAATTGTTATGTCATTTTCAATTTCAGTTAATTATAGCTTTTCTTTTTATTCCTCTCCCCTAAGAATTGCCTTGTCTTTCTCTTCTAGATGATGCCCACATTCCCAGTACCAAAAGCTCTGGCTGTCCCACACTGAGAGGGAGCTCTGATTCATGGGAATCCGCCAAAGGGTCACCCAAGTTTATTTTCCTTCTAATCTTTATTATTTCCTTCCTATTGCATATTTTGGTGTAGTTTTCTCTTGTTTTTTCCTAATTTTTTAAAGATGTAAATGTCAGTTATTGATTTCAGATGTTTCTTTATTAATGTAGAGTTTACAACTATAACTTTCTCTCGGGGCACTGCTTTCATTATATCATTTAAGTTTTGAGTACGTTTTATTTTTATTTATCTCAAGTTATTTTCTAATTTCCCTTATGCTTTCTTCTTTGGCTTGTTTAAGATTGTATTGTTTAACATAGTTATGATTTTTCAGTTTGTCCTTCGTTGTTGATTGCTAGTTTCATTTATTTACAGTAGAAGGTGTTTTGGATTTCACTCTCATCTTTACTGAGCTTTGTTTGTAATCTAACTTGTGATATATATCCTGAAGAACGTTCCTTGTGTACTTGAGAAGAATATGTCTTTGACTCTTGTGGGGTGGAATGTTCCGTATATGTCTGTTAGGTCAGACTGGTTTATTGTGTTTCTTTCATTATTGATCTTCTGTCAAGATGTTCTATCCACTATTGAAAGTAAGACGTTCAAGTTTGTTCAATTGTTGGATCCTTGTGACTGTTTTCCAGAGTACTGACAAAGTTGGTTCAGACACTTTCTGCTTGTTTCTGTGATGTTACTGTGGGGGAAATGGGAGCTTAAAGCTACCTCTTCTGACATTTTGCTAATTTACTCTTATATAATTCTTCCTAGAATTTTTTGTATGTATCACCCCAAACCTTTTGAGGATGACCAGAGGAACATTTATTGTATTTTAGGAAATAATACTTCGTGGCATATTCTGAAAATCCAGGTAACTACTGGAGTTAGAGAATTTTCTCCTTGTCGATCCTTTCTAAACCTATTTTGCCCTTGAAGAAAAATGTTTTTATTTGATTGACAGCAATGAAGAAATGTAAGAAAATGTAGGATATAATTAAATTTATAATAAATGGCTGTAAAATTCCAGGAAGAAGAATGTTATTGATACTTAGGAAATTCTAGTCAGGATGGATAAGGAATATTTTAAAAAGAAAAGATTTGGAAAGTGTATGTTTAGAGAAATGATTGCCACCAAGGAGCTGATTAACAATAATAAGTCTCCCTCTTTTAGTTCCATGACTGGTAGTAAAGCGAAAATGAGTTTGGAAATGGTAGTGAGCTCAATATGATGTAATTACGAAGAAAATTCCTTAGTGTATACAAAAACATGTAAATGTTATAAATTACTCCGGATTTACAGGTTTGAGTGACGTTTATGTGGGAGAATCTCAGTGGAAGAGGACGTATATCTAATTTCCCACGCCACAGTGAACTCTGTTGAAGAAGTACTTGCTGTGTGAAAGAACCCACAAAGGTCTCAGTGCGTTGGCCCCCTAGGTTGCTTACTCTTTCACAGCAGGCTGAGATCTCTCAGATGCAAAGCCTGTGGCTGCCAAACTAGAATCACGCAATTGTTTTAAACATAGCTCAAAGTAACAAACTTTTAGCCATTTATAGACTGTCTTATTTGCATAGCTACAGAAACTGTGCCCAACATGTACAAACTGTGGATTAGATAAACCGTGGGGCTAAAAAGCCCTATGCTATTCCTCAGCTTCCGAGTTTTTTAACCTAGAGGTTCCTGACTGTGCTGTCGAGCTACGTCATCTAGGCCTGTTAAAGCCTCTTCTCCTTAGGAGTCGCCTTGCCTTTCTTTTCTCCTGAGCAGTACGCCTCTTCCCAACGCCATCACTGGACTCGTCTCCTGCTGAAAGAGGTCTAAGCTGCACTGCACACAAATGCGCCAGAGTTGCTCAAACAAAGCTCGACTGTGCTGCTGCCTCTGTAGGCTCAGACTTTTGCTTCATCACCCAATTCTTGGAATCCCTTACCGTGTTTTTTATTAAATGTATGTCACACACAGCTATATTATTTTGTAAACAAAAGCACCAAATTCAAAATCAAAAGAGAGGTTGATCTGGATTTTTCACATAGCAACAGCACGAGCACAAGTCCTGCAGGAAAAAATAACTGAATGATGTAGAGCTGAGAGATGCCTGATGCGCACAGAGCGCTGCGTGAGGTAGAAAGGAGCACAAGGGGCACCGCAGAGATTCCCGTGAGGCCAAACCGTTTAAGGCCGGATGCAAGCAAGGAGACAGAGAGTTTGTATTTACTGCATCTGCAATAGAAAGCCATGGAAGGTTCTACTTAGGGGAAGGACATCAGCGAATGATACTACAGTAAGCTTTAAATGAGGAATTACAAAAAGGCAGGAAATAACATTTTTATCAAACTACAAGCTGAACTAAGTAAAAAAATGTTTAGAAAAGTGATGGCAAAATTAAAGTTGCCATTTCTTTAAGCTTTTCTCCGAGTCTGGCAGACAGGAGGGCGTGGGGAAGCTTGAGCGTGGACGTTTCCGGCTGCAGCGTTGTCCGGAGAGAGCGGCGGGAGGCTTGGACCAGGCGGCCCCAGTGCCCGTGAAGACCCGGCGGGAGCCGGAGAGCGAGCTGGCTGCTAGTTTAGCAGCTGGGTTTCACGAAGAGGTTTCCGACCCTAGCGACGGTGTGGGTGGAGCTGCCCGTTCAGAAAGGAGAGAGTGCGGGAGAACGTGTTTCTGTCAGCTTTGCTTTGGATGTTTTTAGGGTACAGTGCACTTAGATGATTCAAGTGGTGGTGGCAGCGAGTGATTGAAGTACGAGAACTAGAAATCTGAGGAGCATTCATGTAAATAAGAGATTCCTCAGTCTGTGCACAGTAACTCTGAAAGTCAGCCCCCCGAAGAAAGCAAAATGAAAATTTTAGGTGATAGCTAGGTAGAGGTGGCATGGAAAATTGTTATGATCAGATTGGGAAAGGATTTGATCTAAGAAAAAGGACTTCAATTGCAGGACAATGGGGAGTGATTGAATGTTTCGTGTAGGAATTGCCTTTAAAAATCCGTGATTAATGAATGGTAGCAATGGTAAGCTGGACGTATTGATAAGAACTACAAAGTAGTTCTTCGCTATCAAACTATGAAGAAATTAAAAAAATTACTGCTACCCATTTCATGTGAGAGTTAAATGAAATGTAAGTGGCTGAGAAAAGCTGTTGTTACAAAGTAATTTACTAAAATAAAGTATAATTGTCAGTTCACGTTGTCTCAGAAGTATCAATTCAAATGATTTCTATTAAAAAGAAAAAATCTTCATAGAACAAACAGAAAAATTCTTATGCCAGACCATTATGGTACTCTTAAAATAATAAAAACAGAATAAATGGCTAAATAAATTCTAGTGCATTTACATAAAATAATACCATAAAAACACTAAAACAATGTTTATGTAATTAATTAATAATGAAAAAATGTAACTAGATTATTGAGTAAATTTGCTGTTTTTATAATTTATACTAAAACTGTGGAATATGTGCAGAAAATGATACAGTGAGTTTAAATGTGTGAAATATGCATGGAAATGGTGCCTTCTTCTTCTTTTCTAAATTTTCATTGTTAAAATAATGACCATGGATAATTACCACATCCATCACCTTACACTTCCATTGTTTCTTTATGGATATTCTAATTACTCCAACTTAATCATTATGGACTCTATACATGAATCAAAACATCATAAATTACTTTATAAATATGCACAAATACTATATCTGTCAAAAATGAAATTAATATTAAAAATTAATGACCATGGAATATTTAAAAAGACACCAGTAAAACAGAAAAGTGATTTCAGACATTAACCCTACAATAGTAAAAGTGTATAGATTGACTCAATAGGAAACATGATTTATTTTAAATAGGGAAATCACAACATCTTATACTATTTATTGAATAATTTCTATTCAATGTTCATAATAAATTTAAATTATTACAGCCAATTTATACCCATTTTATAGATACTAAAGATTTATTAATTTAAAAAGTCCTTTCCACTGAGAGGGTATGCCAAGATCAGACTTCTTTCTCTGTAACAGTCAGAGCCACTGTTTAATAACCCAGAAAGCTATGAAAAGTGGGTGATAAAAGTCAATAGGATAGATGAGATCATTGAGAGAGATGAATATGTCAAAATATAGTCTTGTGGACAGATCATAACTCGGGCATGGGAGAGAGGGGATCCCTTGTTAATGCATGCTTGCTTGGAAATTGATCCTCCTGTTTCCAAGTGTGGGTGTTTTGCATGAGTCAGATGGTAGATATGACATCTCTGACATACCCCTATGGGCATCCAACTCCATTCCAAATTTACTTGTGATTTCCTCTTTCCCACCTGTAGTTTTGCTCTGGGAACCTGGATGGTTTCTGAACTCCTCCTATCCTTCACTTGGAAGTGTCCCATTAAACTGCACACCACTCTCATCTTTGTTCAGTGCTTTTATGAGGCTGTAATGTGGCGTTCACAGTGAAGACAATTCTAGTTTAGGTACTGGATGTTTAATTTCAGGGGTCAACATTGCTGGATTAACGAATAACTAGGGAATGGGTAACGCATTCCTCTGGGTGTGGCTGTGAGAGTTTTCCCAGAGAAGGTTGATCAGCCTGTGAACTGATGGATTAAATGGGGAAGGTTTGCCCTCAGTGTGGGTGCATGCTATCCAGTTGGCTGGGGACTCAGATGAAAAGAAAGGATTTTTTAAAATGTGTAGAAAATGTGATAACCTCTCTCTTGCTCCTGAAGCTGGAACATCCCATTTCTCTGGTCCTTGGACAGTAGAATGACAGGTACTCTGGCCTTTGGACTTCAGAACATACGCCAGTAGCTACTCCCAAGTTCTTAAGCCCTTGCCCTCTGACTGAGAATTACAGCATCCTTTTCCATTCTGTGACATTTGGATTTGGACAGAACCATGTCGCTGGCATCCCAGGTTCTCCAGTTTGCAAATCACATGAGCTAATTCCTCTAATAAATCTCCTATCATCTATCTATCTATCAATCAATCTATCTATGTATCAACTATCATCTATCATCTATCTATCATTTATCATCTATCTTTTATCATCTAGGTTCTATTGGTCTCTCTGAAGAACACTTGCTAGTACAGAATGACATAAATTCTGATATTATTGAGCAGTTAGCCTGGAGTTCAACCAATTTATGAAATTAAAATTTTGAAAAATATGTTTGCCTAACTAACTGAAGTTCTTTAGGACACACGGTACATTGTTGTCATAAAGGGGTCAGAGCAGGAAAAATTCGTATTTTCCTGTAACGCATGACAGATATGACCAAAAATTATGGTGAGTGCCATTGCCACCTGCCATTCAATGAACAGGCAGAGATCTTCAATACCTTCAATACAAGAATTGGCCTGTCCAAGCTTAGCAACCGTGTATGAGGAGTTTTGACTCGCTTAGTGCAGTCAGCTGACTGTGAGCTAGCCTGAGAGAAAGGTATGTTGGAACGGGTGCTATAAATCATGAATCACAAACAATGCATTTCATTGGAGTTGAGCAATCTCACCGCTTTAGATTCAAACTTTTTAAGAAACTGAAAATATAAATAATTTAAATAGCAAAATAAAAGATTGATGATAGGAAATAAAATAGTTGACTTTTTGAAAAGAGGCTCTGGGAAGTGGGGAGGGAGAGCGTAGGGAGAAAAAATGAATAGAAAATGATCAAGATACATATATAGATTCCATACTTTGGTACAATTCAATAATTTTTACAATTTTACTTATCAGTGTGGTGCATTTCAGAGATGTAAGGATGCCATTTAGTGGGCCCTAGGGGATGGCATGCTTGTTTTTTTTTTAATTAATTAAGTTTATTGGTAAATTTTAGGTATACATAATGATCATATTCATTGTAGGGAATTTGTACCTGTACGTAATATAACTTGATTCTTTTTTTCTCCATCCTCCTACCCTTCCTTCAACCCCTCTTCCCCTCCTTATTTACAAAAGCTTTGTTTCCATTTTTCCTTCTTTTCTCATCACATTTTTCTTTTCCATTCCTTCCTTCTTTTCCCCGCTCCCCTTCCTAGTTCCCCTCTCCATTTGAACATTTTCTTCCTATTTCACAATATCTATTATACATTTTGGTCCTTATTTACACTTTCAGTCTGTCACACCAGAGAAACATTGTGGTATTTACATATGGGTGTCTGATTTATTTCACTTAAGAGTATGGCTTAAGGTGCATGCTTGTTTTTCATATTATGTAATAAAAATAAAATGTAATTTGTGAAACTTTATCATGGGACAAATAGCAAATGAGTTAAGCTTTCATAGGACATTTATAAAATAACAATTATCTCATTTTTCCAACTAAACCTATTTTCATGTCTAAGAAAGAAAATCATTTCTTTCAGGAGACCAAGGTTGTAACATCACCGTGTCTGATAACTTACCTTGTGTGATTCTCTTGATGACTGTGTCGTGTCTATGCCTTACATCTATGCTTTAGGAAAGGAGGGTGGTTGAACTGGGGCAGGGTTAACACGTACATGGGGCACACGGTGTCAGCCTTGCCCATACCTGGCTGTACAATACTTCACTAGCGAGCGGCAATATTATTTTTCTCTAAAACCAGAGTGACACAGTCTTTCCTAGCACTTCGTGCAAGCACTAATGACAGCCACATGGCAAGTCAGAGTTAGCATATCTGCTTTAAGCTATGTACCATCCTTGGGATACATTTACTATTGTGCTTTCTGGAGCGAATACTCTCTATTTCTACTCAAAGTTTAATATTGAGAATAGTAAAATATTTAAGCATAAATGGTTAAATTCATGATATATTTAAATTTTATTTTACATGTGTTTAATATTAGTACCTTAAGATCTTTTTTTTGTTTTTTGTACCTTAAGATTTAAAACTCTATATTATACTTATTAAAAACTTGTAATGAGATTCTTTTTCTTTTTTTTTTTTTTTCTTTTTCTTTATGTGGATACCAGGAACCGAACTCAGGACCTCACTCTTGCCAGGCAGGCACTTATACTGCTGAGCTATATCACCGGCCCTAAGATTCTTGAATAGTCTGAACTTTTAATAGATCAACATTCATGAGTTGGAGACTATTTTTTACCATTTTAATGAAAGAATAGTTAGAATTATCTTCTTAATATTTAAAATTTAAGTTTCTGATTGACATATAATATACACACATATTTATGATGTACAGTGTGATGTTTTGATTTATGTATATACTGGTTTGTCATTAACTCTAATTAACATATGCATCACCTTAAACTTTTATCATTTTTTAAATGGTGAGTACTTCAAATTTCTCTCTTCTACTTTCAGATAGCTAATGGATGATAGTTTTATATTTGATTCATTCAATCCTGAATCCTGAATTAAATCACTGGATTTAAATCTACTAGAATTCCTTTGGAAAATACAATTCACTAAATAAAATATTTTTCCCTCTGCCTTTTAAGAATTCACAAGCTGGCACTTAGGAGGCTGAGGCAGGACACTCACAAGTTGGAGTCCTGCCCAGCCATTGTACTAAGACCTTGTCTCAAAAAAAAAAAAAAAAAAAATCCAGAAAGGGGCAGGCATGTAGTTCAGTGGTAGAATGCCCCTGAGTTTTATCCCTAGTACTGGGGCTGGGGGATTCACAGTCTACATTGCGTTTTTTTTTGGTTAATATGTGATCTTTGTAACACTTTCTTTATAGGCTTAACTTATGAGAATAGCCTGAACTATCCTCATAGGGGCTGTATTCATTTCCTAGGACTGCTATAAACATTACTTTATCCTTTGCTATAAAACCTCCCAAATCTATCATCTTTCAGTGCTAGAGGTTGGGATTCCAAAATCAGTTTCACCGGGCTTCAGTTAAAGTGTCTGCAAGGCTGTGGTCCCCTGGGGTCTCCAGCGAAGAGTCACTTTTGCAGCTTTGCAGTCCTTGCTCCCTGGAGTCCTTTCCTTCTGGTCCTTTCTTCATCATCAGTCAGGTGGCAGCATATTCAAATCTCTCTCCCTCGAGATCATCACCTTAATTTTTCTCTTCTGTTATAGCATGTCCTTCTGTTTCCTTCTTATAAGGACACTTTTGATTTTATTTAGGCCACCTGGATAACTGAGAATAATGTCTGCATCTCAAGATCCTTAATTCAATTACAATTGCAAAGTATCTATTGCTAAATAAGGTAAAATTCACAGTTCCACATTTTAGGATCTGTGTATATTCACGGGCCACCGTTTAGCCTACCACAGGCGTCCTAGAGATTGTTTACAATATCCAAAATAAGCAAAACAAGCACCCATAAAACTCAAGATTATATTCATGGTAACTCACATCCTCAAGTCAAGACATGTCGTGACTGCTGTAATTCCATACAGCTGAAAGCTGCACGGGTTTGTCGGCTCTGTTTTCAATCTGTAATTTTTCGTTTGCTATGATAATGTATTTATATGGGTTCAGTCACATTTGTATGTGGACCTCTTTCTCATTAAGGTTACATGGCTTTAGAAAATCCTAGCTGGATTTAGAAGCACAGAGATGTCTGTGCGCTTAAGGGTATCACAACGTTCCACTGATGTCATTATATCTCTTTACATGTTATCCAAGAGGGAAATCAATTGGTTACACAAGATACGATGAAAGAAGTATTTGTCCATAAAGTATTTGTCCTCAGCTCTTAGAGCTGAGGCTACATTCCATTAACCAAATAGACAAAATCCCCTGCCCTTAAATGTTTTCATTCTACAGTATTTGGGGGAACATGAACTATTGTGGTATTCCACTGGTTCCGGCCAGCGTGAAAATCAAATGCAGGATTAGGATAAGATACAAAAACAAAGAAAATTCATGACTTCTAGATGATCCTCTCATTTATTTTCTCCGTTTTCTTTTCTTTCTTTCTTTTTTAGTGGCAGAGGTGTCCTGGAAATCAAACTCGGGGCCTCACATATGCTAGACGAGTGCTGTCCCATTGACCTACATCCCCAGCCCTCTTTCCGTTCTTTACCCACACTACAGAATATTTTTCACACATAGAAAAACTGTAACTAGAAAATTTCTCGATTACTGCATAGCCCTGGAATAGTGCAATGCCAAGTTTCTGAGCAATGTGGGCCCTTTCAGTTTGGTCTTATTGACTATATCGGAAATTTACCTGATAAGCATGATTTCCTGAAGGAAGTAGAAGGACATTCAAAATACTGAAAAACATGTCATACCTAGTGTTCCATAGCCTCATAGTGCGCCGCCACATTGGATATAATCCTTGGCAATCCTCTCGGGAGTTTGCTGTGTCCACCTACATTTCTTAGAGCTTTGGAGCATGTGCACCATAGCAAAAGGAGCAACAGCCATTTTTTTTTCTCATAAACTTTATGTAAAATGGATTTCACTCCCAAGCACTCAGTAATAAGACTTGCCGGGCCGGTGAGACGGCTCAGCGGCATAAGCGCCTGCCTTGCAAGCGCGAGGGCCCGAGTTCGACTCCCGGATCCCACATACGAAAAAGGGGCCGGTGATATCGCTCAGCGGCTCGGGTGCCTGTTGGCGTGCGAGGTCCTGAGGTCGACCCCCCGGTACCCACAATAAAAAAAAAAAAAAAAAAAGACTTGCCAAAGTAGCACTTACTCAGATTTGATGAGGTTACAAATTAGCGACATCATAAAGTGACCCTCAGGTGACTTGGAAATGGACTTTGCTTGTGCGATTTTTTTCACAGTTACGTTTTATTTTTAAATAAGAAATAGAGAGATGAATAAATTAAAAATATGAAAATAATCTTCCTTGAGAAACTAAAATTTCCCTAAAGTATATTTTTTTCATATAGAAAGTTGATTTACAGGTGCTATAGAAACTATTTTTTAACATTCTAATTATCATATGCATTAGAATGTCAGTTAGTATATAATTGCTTCTGGGGCTAAATTTCATTTAGCTAATGCAAATATTTGATGATCTCTTTTTAGCATCCTGATAGTTCAAATAAATTGTCATGGATTCTAGGTTAAAAGCTCTGCAAATATTTACATGGGCTGGAAAACCAAGCATATTTCTAGACTATCGAGTACTGAGAAATAAATCCACCTTCACTTATAGTGCTGTGGATTCAATTGCATCTAACAATGTCTGTATTTCCTGCTAGATATATAATATATATTGTAGTACCTTGGTTAACAAAAACTTCTGTTCACAAAAAATTCAATTCTCAAACAAAAGTGTCGGACAAAATTTTGCTTCTGTTCACAGATTCCACATGGAGTGACAAACACAACTGTGACCATAGGGTCATCTTCCTCACACAATCACAAACGTGACTATCTTCCCATCTTCCCCAAAATCATAAAATAAATTAAGTCATTAACCAAGATATATATATATATATATTCATATATGTATACATGCATGCATGTAGGTATGTATATATGTATGCACATTTACATGTATGTATGTATATGTGTATACATGTATACATGTATATGTATCTACGTATATATTAACCAATATAACTTTAGTGTGTTGGGGGAGGAGACTTGCTTTCTTTGGAATTACCTGGTAGTTTCATGTAGTAGAATCATACCCTTAGGTCTTCACCTGTTTTACTGAAGACCTTCTTGGATGCAGATGTAACAAACTCTTTGTTCTGGTATTCTGACAGACTCATATTTAAATGACATTTTCTTTGTTTTAAGCTATACCAATCTAATTTTTAACCCCTAGCTAAGATAAACCAATGAATGATAAGTAGGGAAATATCATCTGCTTGATTGGCGCTTTCACAGATAATTAAGGCACTGTATAAGTAGGAAAATGTTTTGTGTCTGTAGGGGAACTATAACTTCCCAGTAACTGTCTATGTCCCTAGCAGCATTGTATGTATCAGGTGCTCAATAAATATTTACTAAGTGATTAAAATGCAAAGCTTCATGTTTATATTTATGTAATATCCAAAACACTATAATAAGACTTTTTCACATATTTAATCTCAGCATCAATCTTTAGAAAAGTCTATAAAACCACAGTGAGACAAAGGTCTTTCTGTAGGCCTCAGAACTTTTATGAAAAATTTTATAATTCTTTATGTTTTGTTTGCATATGCCTTACTAAACAGTGTTTTCTTTATTGATCTATTAGTATAACAAATAAATATATCTCCTAAGAATAAGTAAGCAGTAAAGAGTTAGGAAACCAAATTAAAAACCTTACAGAAAGTTCTCATTAAACCAACTGCGTTTGTCTCCTTGTGCATTTCTGCCAAGACATAGAAGCTCTGGGTCAAGCTTCAACCCTCCTGAAATTTATAGATGTTGACATTACAGGAACGTGGCAGAATCAAGTTCACATATCTTGGTTCTTGAGAATTGTTAACTAGAATGTTACTGAGTGTCAATGTGTTCTTAAACTGACTGGATTAAGAAACTCCTGGAGAAATATTTGGATCATGGAGGTGAAATACTCATCAGTAGATTAATCTGATGTTCGTAGCTGACTGTGCAGTTCGTAGGTTTGGCAGTGTGGCCCCGGGGTGCCTTTAGAGGGGATACGTCTCCCGGGCTCTCTCTCATGCTCTGCTTCCCAGCCACCAGGAAGTGAGCAGCCTTCCTCTGCTGCACTCTTCTACCATGGATGTTCTTGCTTTAGAACTAGTTGAAACCTCAGAAATCGTGAGCCAAACAAGACACTTAAATTGTGTATGTCAGGCATTTTGTCCCAGCAATGGGAAATCTGACAAATACCCTCAACAAAGACCTTCTCTAATCAATGCCTTTTGGTTTCAGTCCTGGACTCCATCAACCCAGATCTTCAAACTCTTTAGTTTCCCAGGTCATTCCATTCCTATGGTTTTCTGCTTCTTAACTAAGGGTCAATTGATTCTTTACAGATATTAACTGAAGTAACTTAGATATTCCATCTCCTAGGCAGGAGTTAAAATATACAATCTAGTTATTAATAATACTACTTTGCTTACTACTTAAATACTAGTCATAGCTAAATGTTTTATATTTATTATTTGTCAATATTTACAGGATTTCTGTTTTTATGGTAGCTGTCCCTCTTTTATTTAGCATATCAAGAAAATTTTAAAGACAAACTTAACTTGCCCATAGACCTTGAAGTTCTTCATGGCATATTGTAGAGCAGCTTGCTTCTTTCCATTCTTTCCTGTCCATAGCACATGAGATGCACATAGCCTCAACTTGGATTTATGAACCTTTACATTTACACTTCCTGTTCTTCTTGGTTTAATTCTGACTTTTGAGAGTTGTCAGGCAAATCATATATCTAGTTTCTTGCCAAATAATTTCTCACCCAATTTTTATCCCTGCTTCTATACCCTAGAAGTACTTGACTGTTCTACATCTGTACTTGGAAACAGAATAACCTGATATATTTAGAGATTTTGGAAGTTGAGCTCCAAAACTTAATCATCAATTAAATAAGAAAAATACAGATACAATTTTCTTTTGTTGTCTTTTACTTCTCAGAGCCTAACTTGTGAAAAGATAGGTGAACTATTTTCTGCTATGATTTTCAGATATGAACACACTTCTCATAAGCCCTCTTCCTTAAGGAAATGTGCTAGTATACTTTATTGACATTATAATCATGAGTTTAAGGTCAAATTGTGTTTTTATTCAGTAGAGTATCTTTGCCATAAATTCAGGTTCTCTTAATTCCCAATTTAAACAGGGTCATGGCTGGAAGAAAACTTATTGATATTCTGACATTTCCTGACAACAAAATAAATTAACAAATCATAAGGAATTAAGTCAATAAAAGAAAGAAGGATCTTATTGATATTTAGAGAATAAAACACACACTGGTCTATGGTAAAGTTGGTATTGTGGCCAGGGTTTGCAAAGGAATAGATTTAATAGAGGATGCATAATTTACAGGACTATTTTATAATATTCACCCAAAAAGTCAAATGCAGAGGAGTGCAAGAGATCTGTTCACATGCTAGAGACCCAGAGAATCCAGCTGAGGGCCTGGATCTCACAGCAGTGTCCTGCATGAGTCCAGCTGAGGACCTAGAGACCATGGCAATGTCCTCCAGGAGTCCAGCTGGAGGCCTAAGACACATGACAATGTTTTGTGCAAGTTTGTATCAAGGATCTGCACTGTGAAGGCCCAAAGGTCAGTAGTGGAAGAAATAAATTCTGCACCAGTGGGATGAAGGATCTGTGCCAGCACGCTGAAGGATCT
The DNA here is from genome assembly GCA_028451465.1 of Erethizon dorsatum. Lineage (NCBI taxonomy): Eukaryota > Metazoa > Chordata > Mammalia > Rodentia > Erethizontidae > Erethizon > Erethizon dorsatum. The sequence goes on along the minus strand of CM051828.1, from coordinate 14,305,927 downwards.
GCACTGGAGCCAGGAAGTGATGCTCAAGGTGAGGAGCAGAGATCCCCCGAAGAGAATGGCAGCCATCCTCAGCTTCAGTGAGGACCCAAGGTCCTCTAATGAGAACAGCTGAGTTCATATCAGGAAAACTGTTGTGACAAGCTTCTCCAGGAGAATCAAGAGCAACCATTTTTCCCTCTAGTTCTGCTTTTATGCTGTTGGCAACAATCCTCAGGTGAGTCTTCCACACCCGGAACTACATTGACTCAGTTCAACTGGGTGTTCTAGGTTGACCATTAGTTAATCCACCACAGTTGGGTATAAAATGTATTATATGTAAAAACTGATTAAATATCTTCATCAACCACTAAGAGTGCATGATGGAGCTTGTCTCAATTTTAATCATATTTTAATATAATTAAAAAATCTAACTTTTCTGCAGCTCATTTTTCTTCAATGTCCATTTCCTTAGCATCTCTTATGGTCATAGTAATTGGCTTTCTTCGAAATAACTGTACAATTTGTACTATTGCATGACATTATTACAATATTTGAATTGTTGAAATCATTTTTTTTGTTTTAAAGTACTTATGCTTTCATATTTTTGATTTGTAATTAAGAAACTTATGGTAGAGCAAAAGATAGAAATTCAGAGATAATGACACACACACACACAGAATGAGAGAGACAGAATGAGTTTTATATCAGTACCTTAGTATCTGTCAGGCCAAGGCCTGGTTCTTGTATTTTGAGGTTCAGAATGTACACGCTGACAGAAATTTCTACTTACTATAAGATGCTTAATTGATTTTACATTGTCTGACAGAAACAAAAATGATCTAAGGGGTGGGATATAAAAGCAAAGATAAATTAGTCAAGAAGGGTATTTATGCATCTTTCTCTATAATATATCTGTCCAAAAAAATAGTTATGCCATGCAGCTTTTATCTATTTCTTTATCATCTTATATCTGGTGATATAGTAAATCTTGTGAATTTATTACTTTTGTACATTTGATCCTTTTCTATATTGGTTTCCTTTTTTTATGTGGTAAAATGACATCATAATCTGGGCATAGTTTTAGACTCAGAATGAAATATCATTAGCTGGGACATTTTTTTCTCTTTTTATGTTTCTCACCACACTAAGAGTCATCATAATTCACCCCATTGCTTATGACAGAAAGCAGTTATACTACTAACACTTCCTACTTTCTAAAGCCACTACATCTAATCAGCCTACAAGTTCTTTGAGTCTGATTTTTAAATGTATCTTAAGTATATTAATTCTCTCTCTGATGCCATTTCCCTAATTAAAGCCAGTGTCATTGCCACATGACTATAATGTCATTCTGTTCTTTTACATTGTTCTTTTATTCTCTTTTACACCAGTCAAGTTTTTAAAGTTGTATACCACTGATGGCAAACCTTTCAGAGCTTCCAATGAAAACAAACAGCCCACTGCGGTACGCATACCGTACATTCACCACCACGGATGTCACGGCAATACTAAAATATATCATTATTTTACCATTATTCATAGCATAAAATTCTGCATTGTCAATATGGCCAAAAAGGCTCTGCATGGATCTTTCCTCTATCTTTTTAGGGTCACTGCCCCCTTTTCAGTTTCTCTGTCATCCAGTCTCCTTTCTGTTTAAGGATTTTTCTATGTTCTGCTTTTTCTAGCTGAAATCTTTCTTCTCCTCCTCCTCCTCCTCCTCCTTCATTACCTGACAAATTCCTTCTCATCCTTCATGAGTAAACTGTTCAGGACTGGAGAATGAATACAATTCATAGTAATTTTAGCAGATTGTAAATGTGGAGGGAGGGAAGTTGATGGAAGGAAAATTAAAATGTGTAAGCAATTGTGAAAAGGAATTGGCTGATCAAAAACTATGAAATACAAAAGATACATGTGAAAAATAGAGCACAGATTTCTAACATTTCTCTTCCTACTTTCATTTTTTCCGACTTCTACCTACAACAAACTTTCACACATTATGTATTTATTTATATTAAAATAATGTAGAGGAAATGCTCTGCCAAAAAAGGTACAAAGAGATATTTTAAAACTCAGTCTGAGTTAATAGAGAATTCAGCAGCCAAACAGAACAATAGCACCAGAACCATTTTGTAGTTTTGCCTCTCATGTGTTTACTGGAGGATTTAGAGCTGTCCTGTTCAATCTAGTAGTCACCAGTCATATGAAGCTGTTTTAATGTGGAAATCAATAAACATAGCCCATATCTATGTTTTAAATGCTTGATAGTTGTGCATGGCCAGGTACTGCCATACTGAACACACAGAAATTTCCATCATCTTAGGTAGCTTTCTTGGTGAGGGCTGATTTGAACAGAATTTTCAAAATGTGTGAATTTGAGATAAGTCAAAATTTACTCACCTTCACTATATAAACTATGATTTCCAAGTTTAAACATTAAAATCCACTTTCTAGCTTCATTTAGGGGACTTTAGGAAGATCTTGGAGTCCTATCTGTTGAGAGGCTAGGAGAATGATATAGAAGGGCAGCTTAGGAAAGCTACTATAACTAAAACATCAGAAAACTGAATCCACAGAAAAATCTCATAAAGTCAGGGCTTGAGATTCCTTACTTGACTCTAAAGTGTATTGGGACAATATCATAAAATGTAGAAAGTCTGGGGGGAAAAAGGAGCCACGCAGGTATTTGGCTGAGCTATTTGTTGCACAGGGCCTCTAAAAGCTTTTCGGGAGTATTTGGTCACATGTTAAGTAAGCAATATCAGATGAGAATAGATTATGTCATAGGATTCATATCTCACAAAGCCACACTGGAAAACGTTGTCTCAGACACTTTCCACAAATATATTCAAAAAAAATAAGATGTATTAAAATCCTCATTCGTGTTCATTTTTGAATTGGCCGTATTTTTCAAACATTAGGTGCTTTCTCCGTTTGTTTAGATATGCATCTAATGCTTGCCGCCTATGTAGGTGCTCTTGGAGGATTAGTATTTACAGCGTCCAGATGCCAAAATTTCTCTCATTTCTGGCCCCAATGTGTAGATACTGTTTCAGGTCAGGTTTTTTAGAAGCAGAGCCTGAGAAAAGATACTTATGAGAAAAGACTTACTGAGATGTGCTCTCAAGAGAAAGAAGAAGGGAAAGGAGAGGAGAAGAGACTCGAGCAATATTGTCTTCTGGAGTAGAATTTGTCCTACAAGTTGGTGTCACCTTGAAAAGAGGCTCTGGCTTTTTATTTATTTGTCCATGTTTGCAGTATAAAATGTTCACATTCTTGTGTGGACTTGGTGCCTGCACATGGGACATCTTCCTTCCTTTTTTTCATCCCTTTCCTGTCCTCTCCCCTTCCCCTCTAACTCTTGATCCTATCCACCTTGAGAAAGGTATATCTCCCTACTTTCTATTATTTAGCATTCATTTTGCTCTTTCAATATATTTTGTGTACAATAAGAAATATGGTAAATCTCCTTTCTCTTTGGAGTAGGACACCAGGCATATAATCATCTCCCCACTTGCCTCCAGAAGCTGCAAAGACAAGGGAAACCATGCAATATTTAAGCCTTTTTGTCTGATTTATTTCACCTAACATTACGATCTCAAGATGCATCCAGTTTCCTACAAATGACTCCAGTTTAGCCTTTTTATGACAGGGTTGTACTCCCTTGTGTGTAAATACTGTATCTTCTTTATCTATTGATAGACATACAGGTTGTTTCCAAGATTTACCTATCATAAATTGTGCTGCTATAAACATAGGTATGCATGTATTATTGTAATATAATGCCTTTAACTCTTTTGGGAAGATACCTAGAAGGGGAATAGCTGGGTCAAATGGAATTTCTAGTTTTAGTGTTTTGAGGAATCTCCATACTAGTTTCCATAGTGGTTGTACTAGTTTGCATTCCTACCAACAATGTAGCAATGTTCCTTTTCACCGCAGCCTGGCTTTTGTAACCCTGTGTCAATCGTCATTGGTTGTTGGCTGTTACGTGTGGTGGCCTAAGTTCTTGGAGAGATACCCTCTGGTCAGTCAAAGGCAATTCTCTAGAAATGAGGGAAGCAATGAGCTTTGGAAATCAGCATACAGAGCCACTGGATGATGGGAGTATTCGTTAGGAAATGTCGTTCAACAGCACCCACTACCGGTCTGCATAGCCCCTTCTGGACACAGTGACTATCAATTTGTCTTTGCAGTCAAATTGGAGGCAAGTGGGCAGGTGATTATGTGTATGGTGTCCTACTCCAAGGTGAAAGGAGTTTTACCATATCTCTTATTGTACCTAGGAAATTCTATAATAAACTTACAAAAAGAATGAAAGGCATCAGTTGAAAAAATACATAATATACTGAAGATACATTGAATTTTCCTGAATAAATTACTGTATATAATAATGGATAATAAAGTTAAAGATGATTTAAAGCAGTTATGTTATAAGTTTTGGAACATAGAGCAGATTATATCCTTGCTTCATGATGATGAGCAATTATATTGAACAAGGAGGAGAGAGAGAGAGAGGAAGAGAGAGAGAGAGAAAGATTTTAGGAGAAAGAAGGAGGAGAGAGGGGAGAGAATATTTCAAAACTAAATATTAAGAGGGATAGTAAAAAGTAAAGGATCTAAATTAAGTGATCAAGAAATTAATGTTTGTGTAGCTGAGTCTCCTGTGGATGCATAAGTGACATAGAAAAGAGTAAGGCAGATGAAAGGAAGTTTTGTGGATCACAGTTCTTTAAATATAAACAGTTTCCACCTTCTCCCACAAATTCACACATTTGCACATATTGGCCATTATATTACCTTGCAACATTTGCCTGTGGCCATTTCTCCACATGGGACATTTGTCCTTTACACTCCACCTTTCTTTTGTGTACCTTTTCCTTTATCAAATTTTAGTTTAGACAGGAGCAATTCTCCCTAGAATCTTCCCTGACCACTTAATTCTTGCTACTGCTGCTTCTCGTAGGGGAACTGTATATAAACCACCATGGAGCACTTCTCAGCCTGTATCTTAATAGCACATTTATTATGCTGGCTTATAATTCTGTAAAGGCAGCAAGTATTGCTTTATATTTTATCTATGTCCAACATGGAGGTAGAGACGTGACTTATAGTTCGCTGGCAGGTCAAATAAATTGGTGATCAAAAGAATTATAAAATAATCACAATTACTGTGGTAAAATATTTCTACTTTTACAATCACAAAGTGTTACTACAATTAATTATCATACATTTTTAGTATTTTTTTTTTTTTTTTTTTTTTTTTTGTGGGTACCCGGGGGACGACCTCAGGACCTCGTGCGCCAGCAGGCGCCCGTGCCACTGAGCGATATCACCGGCCCCTTTTTCGTATGTGGGTTCCGGGAGTCGAACTCGGGCCTTCGCGCTTGCAAGGCAGGCGCTTAAGCCGCTGAGCCGTCTCACCGGCCCATATTTTTAGTATTTTAAGTTATCTTTACATTTGTGCAAAAAATCCCAGTATATCGAGTCATTAAAATAAACAAACAAACAAAAACTAGAAGAACCAAAAGGAAAGTGGTTTAGAGAGGTTATGAAGATACAGAAAGTGAAAAAAATAGAATATTCTAAATAAAGGAGAAAAAAAGGGTGACTTTGACTGAGGGAAAAATATAGAAGACAGAGAAAAATAAAAAAAAAACAGTAAAATATATAGTCACGAGAGAAAATGATTAAAAAAAGGCTAATTAGGTTGAGGTAGGTAATATTGACAATTCAGCTGTGTGTCTCCCTGGTATTAAAAACCAAGCAACCATTGTATCTTTGTTAAGATACCCAGAAGGCCTGCTTCATACCAGCATTGTATAAATATCTTAAAATTAAGATTTAATAAATTATTCTGAATGTTTTTCCATCAGGTCAAATGTAGTTTCAGGATTGGAGTAGGTAAGATTTATAATTAAAGCCAAAAGGAGGAAAATATCTTCAGACATGAGGAAAATTCACACTACAGTTAGCTCATGAGTTTTCAAAGGCTTCACCCTGGATGATGTAGCCTAGCGATAAGACTCTCTAATTTGGAGGACATGATTCTGAAGATTATAACTTGTGAGAAAATAACTCATTTTGCTCATAAATGATTAATGACTGGCTCTCAGAGGAGAAAAGTCTCTTTGTAGCATTTGCCAATGTCTGTGGTGTAAATTCTCTCACCATAGCTAAGTTTAAGGTACCTATAACATATTACTGGATGTGAATTTGGGGAAAGATGTACACATTTCTCAAAGCATACAAATGTTGGTATCCTAGTTTTGATACTTGACAAGCACAGAATAAATGGTAATTACTGTATCTGATTTTAAATGTTGTAGTCAACACTTAGTCATAAGTGGTACAGGCCCATTTTAAATTAGTGTAAGTTAGTTCTTAAGCTAATTGTTTGTTCTTCACATGATTGGGAAGATAAAGATATAAGATTGATTCTAATGTGGTGAATGCCAAGGTTTCAAGGAGGTTCCGCTTTGTTACCTCCTTATGTTCATCCTTTTATGTAATCTCATCCTGACTTCTTAAAGTGGGGCCATCTCTGTATTCAAAAAGCTTGTGGAATGGTAATGGAGACAGATAAGCACATAAAAATATTAAAGTAGAATCCTATGAATTCTAGGAAACAAGAAAAATGTATTAATCAACAGTGTATTCTTAGTTCTTTTCTTATGTATGGTTTAATATTTCAAAAATTGATTATAAATTCCCTGAGATAGTGACTGTATTTAAAATTTTTCTTTTATGACTATTGATATTAACATGAGAATTGAAAATTCCAATCATTTTCCTATTTGCTAACATTAATTCAGAAAGATACCCTTACTTCACTAGTGTCCTATTAGTAAAAAAATTTGTTGCATTTTGGAGCCAGGCTTTCTAATTTGCAGAGTTGATTTCTTTTGTCAGGAACATTCACCATTAACAGTAATCCATAAGGCTAGGAGAAAAAAAGTGAGATGATGTGCTATTTCTTAAACGTGCTACTTATTTGTCATCTGATATTTCTCTTTGAGATTAGAACTTTCTTTGCTTGTCAGTTCTGGCTTCTTTTTGTTTGTCTGTCTACTAAGTGGTTATGAAACCTTTCACTTGGACATGATGACTTATGCTTGATATGGTTAATGGTTCCATAATATGGTGTAGTTATATTTAATATAAAATACATATAACCTTTTAAGCAACTAGTTATAATGATATACTAAAATGTCTAAAAGGTACACAAAATCAATTTTGGTGGGATTTTTAATTTATAAGTTCTTTGGGAATTTAGCTTCACCTCTTTTGCATTGATATTCAGTCAACTCTGATATGTAGAATGAAGTGCTTAAAGCATGAATTTGGATTCAAGGATAGATTTTTCAGCTTTCCTCTTGTAGGAAATTCTAGTGCTGATGTGTTCCATTTAGGAGAAGAAAAAAAATAATCTCTGGTTTCATTGAGGTTACATTGAGAAATAATGATATGTTGCAATCTAATTTTCCAAATAGATAGAAAGTTCACCTTGAGGCTACTTTGCACTGTTAAGTAATAAATGAAAAATAACTCATTTTGGATCAAAGTCATTTTTCACTTCTGTTGAGTGCTTAAACATTTGTTCAGATGTAGCAGTTCTGAAGCTTTAATTCTGACTTTTGCCAAGTACTTCCAGCTCTTGCAGTATATGTAAAATAAATGCCAGCAATTCCTAAATCCTGGCATATGCAGAACTTAGACTTCACTGACATCTGAAATGTCAAAATATCTGGTAAATAAAAGAAAAATAAATACTGATGAAGAGAGAAATAAATTTCCTTAAAACTTCATTTTTGTAGCTTATTATAAGCACTTACATTTCATTTGGCACATTACAGTTTAATTTTTTAAAGAGTAAAATATGTTTAAATGTTTTTAGAATGTAAGAGACAATTCTCCATGAATCTCTCAGTTTGATACACATATTTTAAGGAAGGCATTGCCTGCCCTTTGACCTTCACTATGTTTTCTAGAATATCGGCAGAGAAAACGATCACAGAAGGTAATAATGATAAATCCTTTCAAAGCAAAAGCCATGTATGTTCACTTTCCAAGATGACAAAGTCAATACCTCCCTACAGAAAAAAGACCAAGTATGCTTATTACCCATTACAGAATATTTAAATTTCCTGAGCTCAGAGTCCACTCCTGTAATTCAATTCACTGCCTGTACACCTATCATCTGACCCACTTCATGCAGCTATGTAGGAATGTGGCTTAAGGAACCAGCACAGAATTGCGATGCTCTAGCTGCTGCTAGTCCTGTGTGCAATATTCCCTTCTTCATTTTTGAACTAGTAGTATTGTATCTTTTTTCCATATATATGTGTGTGTGTGTGTTTATCTATATATGATAACAGTGAAAAATCACAATGCTCTGAAGCAATACTGAATGAATATTATTGGGCACGTCATTGGTATTGCTGAACAAAGGCAAAAGGAATAATGGGTGGAAAATCATTTTTGTGGAACTATTTGTAGTTTAGGATTTTTAAAACACAAGGCTGGTAATGAGAAATACTGACTGGTAGATGTGCCTGATCAAGACGGCAGGACCAAATCATAAGGGTCTTTAATATCACCTTTGAATCACTCTGAGTGATGAGATGGTGTAAAAACTTTGTGAGTAGTGGAAAGTCTGATCTTATTTGTGTTCTAGAAATACTGGTTGCTGTGCTGAAGACTGGCTGGAAAAGGGCCCAGCTGAAAGCAGTTTTCTCAGAAGGGAATGGGATCCACAGTTCAGGGAGTTGGATTTGTCTTGGTGGAGAGGAGGAGCTCATGTACTTGATACAGAATAATCTCTTGGTATGGAAGGATTTAGTTTGTCTCTACAGATCAATATTAAAAATGTGTTTTATTATGTTTCTTCCTGTGAATTAATTAGATGAGTTCTCAGAGGTTCAAATTAAAAGCTTGTTCAAGTTATGAAAAATGTAGTGCTTTTAATAACATATTTTGGAAGTCTTTGCAGACAATCTACTTCCCTCAAGGAATAATCCTCTTATATTACTTGAAAACAACCCCTTCTTCTTAGAGCAGAAAACAAAGAATACAACCAACGTACTACTATTCTTGAAACCATCTATCTATGTATCATATATCATCATCTATCTGTATATATAAATTATTTAGTCAGACTTATGGCTAATGACCAACCACACCATTATTTGCCTTATTCAGTATTTTAACACTTGCAACTAATGAAAGCCAGTCTAGATTTTCTTAAACAAATAAAGAATACTACTGGGTTAATACAATCTTAGACCCCTAAGAATAGGGAATGTATATCAGTTTGAATATTTGGGAGCATATCTAGTGAAAAAAATCCAACTGAAAACATGTAAAGGTGCTTATTAATTTATTAGATCATTTAGATAAAAACGCTTTAGTAGGTAGGCTTCTGATATAGATTCCCAGGAGCTGAGTTTGGGTCACCCATCTATACTTGAAACCAATTTTTTGCCTGACATAAAAATGCTCATATTGATTAGTTCTGGAACAAGTGTTATTCCTGGAATCATTGCTTAAGGTCAGCTCTGTTCAAAACACATGGGCTTAGAAAGAAGGCCAGATAGATTCCCAAATAAAAATCAGGAGACAAAAGAAGTGATTTTTGGCAAAATAACATAACCAATAGCACTACTAGGTCCAGGAAAATGGTGGAATAGAGCTTGTAGCACTCACCAGTTGCTGGGAGATAGCTTGCCAGGATCTGCAGGTATTTGGAAACAGGAATAAAAGCAAAACCCAGGAATGACGAGGCAAGTTAAAAGACGAACCCATCAGACAATCAAAGTGCCACCAGTATCAAAGTGTCTAGAAGAAAAATCAGGGTCTTTTCTCAGGTCCGCACTGCTTATATTTCAACTCTGGCGAATATGCCATCTGAGGAAAATATCTAAATCTCCAAGGGAAGAAGCTGAGGGAAGAAGCCCTGTGAAACAGTAGTGGCCAGGCAGCTGTGATCTGAGCCTCAGGGGTGGGGCTCTGAGTCAGGAAGCAGGGATTGAGCCCGGGTGGAGATGAGCTACACACAGGTGGAAGCAACCAGAGCCCAGGAGGCGATACAGTGCCCCCACTCCCTTCCCACTGGAAGACAGGGCTCAGCAGCGGGGACATTCACAGCAGGGAGACTCCAAATTGGGGCACTAAGGAAGGCCTGTGTCAGAAAACCAGTCCAATGATGATGGTTGAGTTGGGACCAATGAGTCCTTGGGACAGAAATAACCAAGGGCTTGGTTCTGAATAGGGATCGGGAAATAGGCAGGAGCGTGCAGTAGCTGTGACCAGAATGATCCGGGAGTGGAGAAAAAACACAGGACTAGTGCCAGGAAAGGAACTTTCCCACTCGCACTCCAAACACCTCAAAGCTCTGTGTCCTCCTACCTGTTACTTCTTTCCAAATGCCACAGAGCTTGGTGCTCTTGGGAGATCCATTCTACTACCCATTAAAAACTGAAGTGTTAGGAGGCCAGCTGAGCAACCTCCCCTTGACTCATATTCTGCCGAGTTCCTTGAAGAAGCTCCACAGGCCATGAACTCCGGGCTGGAGGGAAGTTCTACCAGAGGAATGGGTAGAGAGGTTGAAGGAAGCGCAGAGATAGAGAAGCAAGCCTGATCAGAGCACGTTGCGTGGCATGTCCACCTGCAGTAGCGTGAAAGGAGCAAATGTAAAGAGGTGCAGGGATTGTTGTGGAGGGAAGGGGGCTGGGAAAGAAGTCCTCCCAGCAGTTGGTGGAGGACTGAGTGCTTGAACCTTCCTGCTCTACTTTTCCTGGGCTGCCGAACCAAGTGAAGGTGTCTGATTACAGGACAGACAAACAGCTGGCTGGTTCATACCCATAGGAGTGCAGTTGAAATCTAACAGAACTTTGCCTGCCTGGACAGGACCCCACTTTTGTGTTGCTCGTGTTTTTATTTTATTGTTTTTCTTTTGAAAATTTTCTTTTATCATTTTTTTCTTTTTTATCTCTTTCATTTTTTTTCTTCATCTCCATTCATCTGGTATATATAGGTAAGGTGTCTGTCTATGTGTAATAGAGAATAAGAAGCAATTAGATTAACTAGTACTTGAGGTTAAAAAGTACCTTTATGGTCATATTAGGGTAGCCCCACCAAAAATCGTGTACAGAGGACTCAAACGCAAGCTTTCTATCAGTTTATTAATCAGTTCCAACCCTCCTAGAGCTTCCCCCGATCTCCAATCATACATCCTCCACTCTTTCTCTCTCCAACCCCTGCAGATAACCTCTCAAACCCAATCTCTCTCCTCCATCCTTTCCACATATGAAAATTATCACTGAATCATCACCCATCTCTTCCCTTACTTTCATTTGCTGTTTCCTCTTTTTACTTCTTCCCTTCTTTCTAATCTATTTTCTTTCTTTTCTTGTTCCACATTCCTCACCTCATCCTCTACATTGCCCCCTACTTGTCATTAACACCAGTTCATTGTCTTCTGGGGTTATTGAAAGAAAAGAAGCATGAAACTGTCAAAAGTTTTAAATTATATGACTAATACATGGTTTGTTCTGTAGATGCTGATGTAACTGGCAATTGCTCTCACCTTGCAACATAGGGACTCAGACTGGCTGCATTACATTGAGTAGGCTGAAGAAGAATATAAACAGTGAATTCTAGCCAACCCTAATGGCATGTCACGGGGAAACAGAAGCTAACTAAAGAGTTCTAAAGAGTTCTCAATAGTAATGTGCCTTTTCTACCCTAATTGATTTTCAACCTGAAGCACAAAAATAACAGAAGCATGGGAAAGTAAGGTAATGAAATGCTTCAAAAGAAAAAATAAATCTCAACTTCTCAAAAGCTGATCTTCTGGACACTGAAGAACAGGATTATGGGCAAAGAACTCAAAAGGAAATGGTCAGAATGTTTGAAGACATGAAAGAAGGAACACAGAAAGAAATTTCATAAGGTGACTAGGGAGCCCAAAGAGAATTTAAATAAACAGAAAATGGATCTAATTAATAACAGGTTCAGTGAGCTTAAAGAAGGATCTAGAAGCTGATTGAGTTTTTTTTTTAAACAATAGAATATTTGAATGGCCTTTTTGGTAAAAATTAGAAATTATTGAAAGAGATCAAGCAAAAATTCAGGATGTAAAAAACTCAATGGAAAGCATGGGTAGCAGATTTGACCATAGCAAGGAGAGAGTGCCATAATTTGAACATAAGGCTGATGTAGTAGATTGTGTACTCAGTGATACACTGAAAACAGGACACCAGGGAAGTGGGACACAACAACTGTTGGATGACTCAAAACTAATCTCAGATTTATAGGAATAAAGGAAAACTAGATTACTTAAAAGTTATAAAAATGTATTCTCTGAAGATAAATAATCTGTAAGACTCTTGACATCATAGCCATAGACAAGGACTTTCTGGACACAACCCCAACTGCATAAGAAATAATACCAACAATCAAATAATGAGATTGTATCAAATAAAAAGCTTTGCACGGCAAAAGAAACAAGCAACAGAGTGAACAGAAAATTCAAAGAATGGGAAAAAATTACCAACTACCCCTCAGACAGAGAAATAATATGTAGAATAAATAAAGATTTCAAAAAATTAGACCCCACAAAATAAAAATGTAATAAAAAATAGGACATCGAAATGAGTAGACACTCCTCAAAAGAAGTATAAATGACTAATACGTTTATGAGAAAGTTCATCTTTGACTGTTAAAGAAACACAAATGAAAATGTCACAGAGATTCTTTCTCACTCCAGACAGACTGGCTATTTTAATTCATCGAGAATTAAAAAACAACAACAAATGCTGGTGAGGTTATGGCGAAAATGGTACCCTTCTACATTGTTTGGTTTCATATCAATTAGTACAACCACTATGAAAATCAGTTTGAAAGTTCTTCAAAAAATTAAAAACAGAAATTCCATTTGACCAAGATATATCTTTTGTAGGTATTTTCTTGAAAGATTTAAAGACTTCATATTACAGTGACACATGCTCACCCATATTGGTAGCAGCACAACTCATAATAGCTAAGTCTTGGATGTGGCCTATATGCCTATCAACAGATCAATGGATAAAACATGTGATATATGAAGAAAGATAAAGTCGAGTCATTTGTATGAAAATGGATTGACCTTGAGACCATAATGCCAAGTGGAATAAATCAGGCACCGATGGTTAAATATCATGGCTTCTGTTATATGAGAAACCCAAAGTATAATTAATTTAAAGAGCAAAATAAAGGACGAATGATAAGAAACATGGAAGTAGATTTTGTGGAATGGCTAAGGAATATCCAGAAGGGTGGAAGACAGGAGGGAGGGATGAGAAGGGAAATGAAAAGGATTAAGACAGGATACATATTTGTACAAATTCCCCAGGATGAATGTATTTATTATGTATCACAAACATATACTAATAAACACTAATATCTGTCCGATACAAAAAATCATTCAAGATTTTCAATTGGTTGAATTAATTGAAGTTATTGTCTTAATCTGTGCAGGTACATTTGAAAAATAACATAAGCTGGATAGCTTCAAACAACGGCATTTTCTTTCTCTTTGTGGAGAAGCCCAAGATCAAGGTGTCATAACATTTGGCTTCTGGTGAGGGCTCTCTTCCTGACCCATAGACAGTCTCTTCTCGTTGTATCCTTCCACGGTAAAAAGGGTCACGTTGCTCTCTGGAGTCTCTTGTAAGGGGAGTTAAGCTCCATCATGAAAGCTGTGCTTTTCCGACCTAATCACCTCTTGACAGTGACATCTTTAAATATGAGCACCAGCAGGGTTAGGACTTCAAAATATGAATTTGGAAGTACATAAACCTTTAGATCATAGCACTTACCTTTTGGATACAGCTGAATACTTAGCTTGCCTGCTCATTTAAAATTCACCTCATGAATTAACAACAGGACATTAACTAAAATCAGTAATAATGAATTTAAAATTCTGTGCTACTTACGTTCTTCTTGGAACTTAATGTCACTGAATGAGAAATAATTCTCTGAACATTCTTTGAGACCTAAAAAGAAGATGAAGAAAAAAATCACAAGGCAATTAATCTCAGCTTTGGCCTAAGCATTCTTATTCACTTGATTGCAGGAGCCAGTGAACATTTTCTTACACTTGAAAACATACTTCAAAATTATTTCCACTTCCATTAAATAATCTCAAACATATGTAGCATTATGTTATACTAGTGACCATGTCAGGAACAAAGTTGATGAACTAAGAACAATGAGCTAACATCTGAGGGGAAAAATGCATTTTTAAAAGGCTTCTTAATTCAAAATGTATTAATGTGTTAAACACTCCATAGAGTCTGATTAGTGGACCTGCTCAGCATACAAAATCTTTGTATAGTTCAATTTCCACTTAGTTTTTTATTTCACCTTTTATAATAGCACTGATAATATATATAGCAAATATATAAACTGTTAACGTTCATTTTGCTAACCCCATTTAAGGATAAAATTGTCTTATATCAAACACAGAAAATAATTACATATTTATAATGATGCTGGTTTTTAACTTATTATTGAGCTGTTACATTATACATTAGAAAATTGATGCTCCTTAGAGGATGACACACAGTAGCAATGGCTGGCATGGTTCTTATTAACCCAGGCTTTACTGTGCGTCTCAATTAAATCAAAGCTTTGAACGAAATCAGGAACTAAGGAGCACATCTTTTCTAACATGCTGGATTTCTACTCCTTTACCTTGTAGTGCAAGGGTGAGGCACTATCTGATGCAAGTGGCTGATGGGACTGCTTTTGCTAGAGGTTCCTCTTCTCTGCATCCTTTGATCTGCCCCCTTTTTAGTATCTTACTGAGGACAGAACTCTGCTTAACACAGTCACGTATAATAATGTAAGAAGTGCAATAGAAAGAAACGAAATATTTTTCTGCCCCCTAGATTTTTTAATCTAAGAAAAGAATGTGTGTGTGTGTGTGTGTGTGTGTGTGTATACACAGAGCTGTTGGATACATAAAAATAAGAACAAAAAATATGAGGTGGATATGTTAATATCTTCATTATCATCATTAAAATTATTTCAGGTTAAGTTTTGAGTAAAAGGATAAATGAAGGTTATAGAAATTAATGAAGTCATACCCGGTAGCAGGTGGGTACAAATAGAGTAGGGCAAAAGGAAAAATCTGAAAAGGAAATGCTCTAAAACATTTACTAAAAGTACATGCAGCTGAAGTTTCAAAGACCAAAATAAATTTTTGCATTTGTAAAATCTGTTGTGGGACACGTGAAACCACTATTTATAGGGACCTAGTGCAAGGCAAATAATTGAAAAAGAAAATTTCTCAAGAAATTCTAATGGGTTTTGAGTCTTTTTTAATGGGCTGAATTGAGGGGATTGGATCACTGCATAGCAGTGCATTTTCCAAAGTGAATGGAACCAATCTGCAGTTTCCTAAACATTCTAAAGGGAGAAATAAAGGTTTAATAGAGTGTTGCCCTTTTGTCATTAATGTAATCTTTTAAAATGTGCAGGTATTTGATTTGCTAAGCAATCACTGAATATTTTAGCAGTAGTATAAGAACCTTGCCTCTGGGTGGCTCTTAACAGTTTTTTATGTGACATGATTGGCTATTGGCTTAGAAAATAAATTAAAAATCACAAGAACATTGTGGGTATTTCCAGCCCAGGTGGCTTTTAGGCTGTGTTCCAAATGAAGCTGATTTCAAAGGTCTTTGAGGAAAAAAATAAAAAACTGAGACCCTATTCAGTAAGGTTTAACAGTAGTTAATACCTTATATTGCATGTATTCTGTTCTTTTTAGCTCTCACCTGGTGTGATTTCCTAAGAGGAAAGAGAAAGCAAGACCAAGAGCAAAGGAGCAGGAAAATAGCAAGATTTTCAAGGAGTGGTAAACTTGCAAATGTCTGTTTTTTTTTTTTTTTAATTACTTGCTAGGTATTTTTTTCTTTAACAAAGTTCTTAACCATTTCAGCTCTGTTACAGGCAGGCACGGCATCTCTATGTTTGCCCTTTTCGTTTTTAGTGTTTTCATGTGTGCATGGAAATAAGTACAGTATAGTGTCTTAGGATTGTTTTATATTATACAGACGTGAATTTTGTGTTATAGTCCTGCAGGGAAACCTTTTCATTTGAGTTCCTAGGATGTTAGATTTTCAGTTCACTTCTTCATCCCTTCATTGTCAAATACATTTGAGAAATTGAAAGGGCTTCTATGCAGCATTGTAAACAAGTTAGCTTGCCCTAGATTAAATAAATGTGGCTAGGTGGAGCGGCTGAGATTTTGGAATTCTAGTCTCTCTTTCCAGGTGTGGCCTTGGGTAAGTCCACTAAGAGTGTTATGACTAAATGAGGATAACAAAAGCCCCCACTTCCTGGAGATCTTCTGTGGATTAAATAAGATAATGTAAGTAAAAGAGTTGGCACTTGAAAAAGGAAATGAGATGAAGTCCTCTCATCTTTATTTTCCTTTTTATGAGGTGTCATTTGGAGAAAAAGATGTTCATGCGGTCTAACTGATTATTCTCAGATGAATTCAGACAACCCAAATCAATCCAGCTGGCTTCAGTGACTTCCAGAAAACCACCCTCATCAAAAGATGATATTAGGATGGTGAACAATGAATGTTCCCCCTTGAGTGCCTCATGTTCTAGTTTCACACAGAATAAAGATGCAAAACTGTGCTTTCTTGCTTGAGCAGCATTTCTGTAGTGACTTCAATCAAAAATAAACTTAGCGTCATAAGAACCAAGGGAGTTGAAGATGATATTATATTTCATGAAATGAAGACACTTTTAAGAGTGATTTTCTATGATCTAAAAATAGTGAGTTTCTTCTTGGTGTGGCCTCATGGGTTTGCTACAAACTTTGTGAAATGTCAAGATTTGATGTTGCTTTGAATAGATTTCCAAATCAGTAAGCACCAAATATACTGCACATTTGATATATTCCATTATTAAAGTATTTTTTTGTGAAATAAACTTACAAAAGACACAAGTGAGCTGTCTTAAACCTTGGAATCATATTTAAAGACTGATTTTGAACATCATATGGACCGAATCCTAAATAATTAAATTCAAATTATTCATTACAAGTTACAGGACACATGGAAAATTTTTGCAATCTTTATGTACAAAATGTACTTTGCATTTTTTCATTCTGGTCATTACTTATGTCTACTTCTAAAATACCTTATCCCTTAATGATTTCTGTAATGATATACAATACTGTGTGTGTTTCTACCCCCATTCAAGAGGTAATTATTTAGGGCACCATAGCTGAAAAGATTTTGATAAACACAGAAGCTTTCACTTAAATAAACAGGAGAGTTCTGGAGAATGTATGGTCCAGAAACGTTAAAGCCCTGTTTTAAATGTTCTTGTTAAGGTTTTTTTTGACAGAGTTTTGATGAAGTCTTCTTAGGGATCAAAATTGTGAGAATGTTTACTTTCCTTTCTAGACTCAAGAATTGAAAATGCCCAGAAAATGGCACTCAGGAAAATCTGCACAGTCTTTCAGAAATAGGGCTCACCTCAAAAGCAAACGAAAACACAAAAACGGGGATAAAGAAGATAGTTTTTATTTCAGAGAATGAGAGCCACTTCAAAAGTCCCAGAGATTTCCATCGCTCTCAGACAGTTGAAGGGAAAGCAAGTGAAAGTGAATTTATTAACTAAATGGAAAACTGAGTTACTTACATTCAACTACAGGTAAGGAGACTAGCACTCACTTAAGATAAAAGTAGCAGACTTCATGTAATTTGATTCTTTGTTCAAAATATATAGGACTTCATATTATATAATAATGCTTAATTTGTATGGACTCTTTCATGCCACACACCCTTCAATATTCTTGTATTAGTCAGCTTTCTTGTTGCTGGGACAAATACATAAGGAGGAAAGGTCTCTTTGGCTCCTGGTTTTGGAATTTCCATCCATGATGGGTTGGCCTCCAGGCAGGACTGGAATGGTGGAAAGGCCCAGCGGAGGAAAGCAGCTCACCTCATGGCAGCCACTAATCAGAAAGAGGAGGATGGAGCCTGGGACAAAAACACATTCTTCGGGGTCAGGCCCCTGGTGACTTACTTCCTCTGACCAGACCCCAGCTCCTAACAGCACTTTCAACTATGAAATCATCAATGGACTAAGCCATTGGCAGATACAGCATCCCATGATCTAATCACCTTCTAAAAGCCCCATCTCTGAAACACATGTAACTTTTGGAGGACATTTTACATTTAAACTTCATTCGATTCTTTTATTCTGTTCTATGGATTGAGCGAAAAGAGGTGTATGGTTTTTATTTTTTCTTTATGTTTCATACTAGAGTGTTACTAATTGCTGGTATTAATGGTCCCCAAGGAGAACGCTTTTGCTTATTTGGCACACTGTTCTCCTCTAATTCATTTATTGGAATCCTAGATTTTGCTTGCTGCACAGTAGGAAGCCCTCGTGATTCTCTGGTTTCTGGGTGATGGCTTCTACAAGGGCAGTCTTGTGGTAATTCAAGTACTGAGTGTTAGAATAACTGCCATCTGATGATGGAGAACTCACAAATAATCACTTAAGAGTTTTAATTAGGAAACAGAGATATTTGTGTTCAAGCAAAGAAAAATTCCTATCCAAAATAATAAGACCAAATAGAGATTTCAGCTCCAGGCATGATTTAAGAGGGCTCTGGCTCACTGCTTTTTTTTTGTTTTGTTTTTCTTTTCTTACCCCCATCTTTTTCTGTGTGTTAGCTGTAACAAGCTACTTCCTCCTGGACATTCAAGTGTCATAAGTGGTTCCAGGTCTACCACCCATTAGCAACACACACAGCAATACAAACAGCTTTCCTTATCTCAATTATTGAACATTGCTTGATAATTACTGAACGCAAATCCTGGAACTTTTTATGCTGCTCAGATATTTAGTTTAGGGTGAAGCTATTCTTGAAATTTTGTCATTGCATGAAGTTTGATTATTGACCATCACTAAACCAATCATGACAGAAAGAAGTCAAAATTCTCATGGACTGGAAGTGGCTGAAGATATAGCTGAGTGGTAGAGCAGTCGTCTAGCACATGGCAGGCCCTAGATTCAATCTCCAGTACTGAAGAAACAAAACAAACAAACAAAACAGCTGGACAAACAAACAGACAAACAGCTGGACAGCTGGGTGCTCCTTGATGCTGGGAGTGGCCTTGAGTCCTATATGTGAGATCATGCTCTTGTTGAGAGGGTGATACACCTGGAATGCCCACTACAACTTCTGATTTTCAGAGTGCTCTTATAAGACTTCTACGGTTCTAGATGTTTAATAGTGTTGATTTTTCCTGAATGGAAATTATGTAAATACTAATGATGTTCCCTATCTGCCCATTGGTTTTCAAAGGTCACTCATGAGATAATCAACAAAATTTAATTGCTTTTACACAATAGGCTGTTAGTTTTGTACCCCCAAGTTCGTATTAACCTGTGCATGTGTTTGTGTTTGTGTGTGAGAAATAGTATTGCGCCTCAAAATGAAGTTATGTTTTCTATAAAACAACATTAATGAAAATGCTCTAATATAGGTTTTAAATATAATTTAGAATTATATAATCGAATGTCATTTATTTGATTAAAATAAATTGAATTTATGCGGCTGTGGTGGCGCATGCCTGTAATCCCAGCACTCAGGAGGCTGAGGCAGGAGGATTGCCACAAGTTCAAGGCCAGCCTGGGCTACACAGTGAGTCCTTGCATCACACCCCCCCAAAAAAGAAAAAAAAGTAAATTGAAAATTTTCTAAAAATTGTATATTCTTATATTATTTACTACATAGAAAATAAATTGATTTGCTAAACAAATATTTGCAGAGTATCAAACATCTGCTATACATTTAATAAATAATGGAATGAGGAAATGAATAAGATTCACAATCTGTTGTTTTCCAAAACTGCCTCTAGCTGATGAATCATGAAGTTAAGTATATGATAATTGCACAGAATTACAAATAACTGCACACAGGTATTTTGTAGTGTTATGGGAACTGAGTTGATTTAGAAATTATCCTTGAGTTACTTTGGATTGACCCTTAAAGAATGAAGATGGGTTGTCAGGTGAACAAAGAGTAAAGGAGGTTCACATAGAGAATATTACTAAAGTTCAAAAATGAAAGATTTGTGTGTGTGGTTGGAATGAAAGTAAAAGAGGACGCTAACAATCAACATTACATCATGTATTGGAATGCTAAAAATTATGAGGGCCGGTGAGATGGCTCAGCGGCTTAAGCGCCTGCCCGGCAAGCGCGAGGGCCCGAGTTCGACTCCCGGAACCCACATACGAAAAAGGGGCCGGTGATATCGCTCAGCGGCACGGGCGCCTGCTGGCACGCGAGGTCCTGAGGTCGACCCCCCGGTACCCACAAAAAAATAAAAAAAATAAAAAAAAAAATTATGAAATACATGTGCATACTAAAGAAAATTTAAAATTTTTGTATTCAGTTGATTGCTTGAGTATTAAAACAATAGAAACAGGATACTTTTGAAGCATATTTGTACTCTTAAGGCATTTCCCTACCTAGAATCTAACTCCAGTGACTAAAAGTATTTTTACTAGAATACTTTCTGAGAGTTACTAATATTTTTGCCATAAAATAATCTGTGATTCTGTAGACTAATTTATAATAATTTTAATTGATTCTTTGCTGTAAACAATGAGTAATATATGATAGGGAAATTAAAGAATGAATTAAAGTGCTACTGAAAACTAATTTAATATATGTCATAATTTTGTTCAGATGATGGTAGGCTTAGGAGAGAACGCAGTTGCCATTTGTGAAAACACTGCTGTGTCCATCGTGTTTGTGCAAGGCACTTGCATAGGTGCTTTGGTGTAACTCTGCTCTTCAGGTAATTGATATATCTTGCCATTTGGCTTTGTTCCCAAAATATTTTTTACTGGTTACTTGCATCTTTGAAGGTGTCATCAGCTGTAAATGACATAACATGACTATCAAAACAAGAAGATAATGTAACTTAGGAAGAAAAAATTAACTTCACTGATAAAATTATTTTTTGTACGTCCCCTGAAATACATTCTGATTTTCATATACATATGTTTATATATATATATTCATATATATATATATATATATATATATATATATAGTTTTTCTCAACATAAAACCCAGTAAGTTTCATTACATTATCTATGATGAAAATCTTTGACTATGTAAAGTGTTTCTTCATTAGTTAAAAATCTTCATTATATTTCTGTTTTTAGTCAGTTCACAGTGCTTGCATTGTGAGCACACACCATATAGAATTCCTTACGTGAAAATCTCATTAACTTGCATTACCGTCTAAGCCATTAAGTTTGAACTTAGTATATAAAGGAAAAATGAGCCAATCCTGTGTTTCTTTTTTTTTTTTTTTTTTTTTTTGGTGGGTACCGGGGGTCGACCTCAGGACCTTGCGCGCCAGCAGGCGCCTGTGCCGCTGAGCGATATCACCGGCCCCTTTCTCATATGTGGGTTCCGGGAGTTGAACTCGGGCCCTTGCGCTTGCCAGGCAGGTGCGTACGCCACTGAGCCATCTCACCGGCCCTGTGTTTCATTGTTGATTATGTGTGTCACCTGCATCTTTCCTTCCCAACAACAAAGCACTCATGGTCATTAGTACATTCATTCTTCTTTAATTAGTAATTGTAGGAGCTTTCAACTACATTTCCAGATGAAATTATGCCACACTGTTGTCAAATGAAAAACAAATTATTCTTTATTTGGTAAATGAATGCACCTTAGGGACTCCCGATAAATATTAATTAAATTATATTTCATGTAACTATGATTCTTTTTGAATTGCATTATCTATGTCTAGATAGAACAAATGGCTAGAAGTAATGACAGGTAATTTTTCTTTCATAGTAGTGTAGAGAATGCCCTCGGATAGAGTAAAAATGTGAGGCAGTATGAACAAAGAGGTAGTCAGGGGGAACATCATAAATCTCCAAGTCACAAACACAAATTTGGTTAAAAATCCACCAAATTTATAATACTGTCCCAATTGTTCAGAGACCATTGTGAATAAGCTATAATTAAACTGAGTATATTTTCTTCTGTCCCATGCTATTTCTCTTTTTCCCTTCCCTTCTCCCTTTCTTTCTTGCTTCCTTCCTTCTTTCCTTTCTTTATGTACTTATGATATATACATAACAAATTATGAAAGTTCAGTGCAGTAAAAAGTACTGTTTGAAATTAAAATTAAAGAAGGATGAGTTCTAGTCTTCATTTATTTGTATTACAGTCCCAGAAAAATTACTTTATACTTAGGAATTTTAGTTTGCCTTTTAGTAAAATTCCTGTGCAATTAACACATACAGAGGCAGTGTTTCTTATCATTTATCCCTTAGAAATATTTATTATCTACTGTTTTGCAGACACTGTTTTGTGAGCTAGTAGATGCCCGTGACCTCCTAAGATGTGAAAGACGTACTTCTAGACATAAAGAGGAATATATATATGAAGAGGAAGATTTTAAAGAATCAAATGATCTACAGGTATAGGCACTCGCTTAATTCTTACCACAGTGCTGTGATGTGAGAATAATTAGGAACCAATGTGCACAGACTGGGAAACTGAGACTCGGAGATTAAGTACATTTTATTAGGTAATATAACCTTGAGCTGGTTGAAGTGAAATATAAACTCAGAAAATCTTGCTCTTGAGTTACGGATGTGAGATATACTGCTAGACTCTCTCATTCTTGAAGGTTAATATGTGAGTTTGCTTGTAAATTATGCATGTATATCATATGTGTTCATGTTGTGTATTTATATATAGACACATACGTACCCATTGTGCATTGGTATCTATATTTATGTCACACTTCATCCCAGGATTGTTTAAAGGTGCTACAAATATAAATCATTAACTGTAGCCCTCAATTATCTTCCAGTCTCATGTAAAACAAACACACAAACAATATTATATTAGAATCATGTACAAAATCCTATGGAAATTCTTAATAGGATTAAATAAACTACCTAGGAAAATTAAATCAGGTGTGATGGAATGCAGATATGAGCCATATCTGGAAAAAACACAGTTAACTCAAAGAAAGAAGATGGTAAGTTGAGGGAGAAGTACTCCTGGGACCTGATGACATGTGAAAAGGTATGAGCTGGAGTTGTAGTATCATAGAAGACATTGTTTACTGGGATGTAGGAATCACTAAGATTAAGGCAAGGACAGTCTTGAGCAAAGAGATGTGTTCCAAGGTCAACGTAAGTGCCCTAGCATGAAATGATATTATCTCCAGTGTACAGATGAAGAAATTGGCAGATGGCTATATTAAAATTCAGTTTCTTCGAGATAAAGAAATTCAACAGTGAAAATTTCTAAGTCTGGTAGGTTTATAGTTCTGGGAAGTCATACCAATTATGAAAAATTAAGCTTACTATTCAGTGAGGGCAACAGAGGGCAAATCAAAGAACACCAGGGAAAAAGTGATAATGAGCAAATAAGTGATAAATCTTCTTGGTGAGAAAGGTCATGCTGAGAAAATAGTATTCCTTGCCTGACCTCAGCTGGGAAGCCGTGGAAGCTTAAGTAGTAGGTAAGATTTTAGAATTGCTCCTACTGAAACATTACATTGAATTACTTAGGGGTATTCAAACAACATTTAGTGCTCAAGAGACATTAGATAGCATAGAATTTTTTTTTTTTTTTTAAATTTAAACATTCACCATGTTTTATTTATTTATTTATTTTTTTTTGTGGGTACCGGGGGGTCGACCTCAGGACCTCACGCGCCAGCAGGCGCCCTTGCCGCTGAGCGATATCACCGGCCCCTTTTTCGTATGTGGGTTCCGGGAGTCGAACTCGGGCCCTCGTGCTTGCTGGGCAGGCGCTTAAGCCGCTGAGCCATCTCACCGGCCTGATAGCATAGAATTTTATCAGAATGGCAAAGTAAAGGATTGTAAAATAACATAGCGATCATAATTTAATGGATAAACCCTAGGTTCAAGTTGATCTGAGATGTGAGTGGCGTTAGGAAGTCTACAAGTTACTAAATACAGCAACATTAAACATATAATATATGTGGAATCTACTAAAGTATTTTATATTATTTCTCTAATTTGTTCTCTTTATAAAGTGCAAACAAATACGGGCTAGGTTACAGCATGATTTTGTGAATAATGATCACTTATTTAATCACATCCAACATGTTTTGAGTAATCAGTTGATTCATCCCTGGCATTTCTCTGACTCATTCATGCTGACTTTCTTGCTGCTCTTTAAATAGTCCAAGCACAAATTCACTCCACAGCTCTGCTGTCTGTCCCTCCTCACCTAGATGTCCTCATGGCTTTCAGTCACTTCATTTTATTTTCTGCTAAAATGCTCCCTTAGGAAGGTCTTCTTTCATTACTTATTATGAACTCATGCATTCGCCTGGGTGTGGTACTCCATACCTATCATCGCAGTGTTAAGGAGACTGACAGGAGCATCCCTCAACTTCAGTAGTTCAAAAATAGCCTGGCAGCACAGCCAGTCTCAAATATTAGAAAAATTATAAATAAAAGTATACACTTATGCTCAATTCATACTATCAGGGTTTATTTTTCTGTATTGTACTGAACAGTATTGGCCACTATATTATGAATTTATCTTTCTTATAATGTAAGAACTCGTTTTTAATGCAATTACTTTGGGCCCACAAATGTGCCCAGCAAAGAGTAGTTCATCATGTAGTTAATGAATCAACAATTGTCTAACTCAATGACTAGAACTGGATGCATTGTGAAGTTGTGTAGAACTGTCTTGTTTTAAATAGACATAGGTGACCCCGTATCAAAATCGGGAGAGGAATTTAAGGGGAGATGGCAGAAGGAGGATGATGAGATGGTTATCCTCGATTGTGTCCAATTGATTACCTTAGCGGTCACCCACTAGATAGTGGAGCGTGTGTATGTGTGAGTCAAAGAGGCGTGGGTTTGAGTACTCTATCCACCCATCAGCCCTTCTTCCCTGGTGCTGTTTCTCTGCTTTGAATCCTGGCTGCCATAAACTAAGCAGCTTTGCTCCACCATGCCCTGCTGTCATGTTTCTTCCTTGGAGCCAGAAACATCATGGACTGAATCCACCTACAATGTGAGCCAAATTAAGCCTCCTTTCAATTGTGGATGTCAGGTATTGTGTTCAGCAATGGGAAAGTTAGCTAATACAAGAAATTGATACCAGAGAAAAGTGGGGTCATTACATTCACTGGACCTGACTATACGATTTAGAAGCCTTTGAGACTGGCTTTGCAACTGGGAGATGTTTGGAAAAGTTTGGAGACATAAGCACTAGAATGCTGTAAGTAGAGTTTGATGGGTGATGCTCCTCAAAATGAAGAGAACCAGGATGCTGACAGAAATGCAGACAGTAAAGTCCAGGCTCAGGAGGTTTCAAGAGGCAACGACGACTCCATTGGTAATCGAACTAGTGACTATGTCATTGAACTCCAGCAAAACTTACCACATTTTACTCATGATCTGAGATTTCGTGGTAGACTGAGATTGCGGTGGTCTGATTGATTTGGCAGAAGAAGTTCAAAGGGAGCCCAGCATTCAAGTTGTGGCATGGGTATTGATGATTGCTTTTAGGCAAATTTTTGGTGAGAATTGGGGACAAAAACTGCAGAAAAATTTTTAAAAAACTAAAATTTTGGCCCAGAAGGAACAATGAATGAAGTTGATGCCGAAGAACATGTGACTGTTGAGAAGATCAGCTGCGTTAAAAAGAAGCAAATAACTTTGTAGAGGGACAAGAAGAAACTTGAGGGCATCTCAGAAATCAACACACACCGCCCACCACATGCTCTAGGGTACAAAACATAAGCCTTTCGTTTGAGAAGTGAGTCTCTGGGCCTTCACCAAAGGCCTCTTAGAAAATGGCCTCTCCAGGACTGATTTCACTTTGCTCAGCCATCCAGGAACTCAAGGCGAATGCAGGCATGATCAAAGGGGGCCTGGATACTATTCCCGCTGATACCAGACCTTGGTGTCATCCACAAGATGCTGCTTTTATCAGCATGTAGAATGCAAGATTTGTGAAGTGGCTTTCAGCCAGACCTTACACAAACGCCTGGGAGGCAAGGCCAGGAACCCCTGAGAGGCCAGTGAATAAAACTCTGGGATAAAACCAAAGGTGTAGTGGATGTCCCAGGAAGTCAGAGATTCTAGGGCCATGGAACATCTTCCAAGGAAAGCTTCAGGCTATAAGCAGAGCCAGTTTTAAGAGCAGGACTTGTGTGCAGCAAATGGCAAGGCCGTAGAGGTAGGGATGCTCAACCCCTCTGGAACTTGTATTTACCACCGTGTTCCCTGGATGTCAGATATAGTACTACAGGATTTAACATTTGCCTTGTTGGATTTTGATCTTTTTTTGTTTGTTTGTTTATTTTCTTCCCCAATTACTCCCTTTTGCAATTGTGTGCTTTATCCTGTTCCATTGTACTTTGGGATTATGTAACTTATTTTTGGATTTTTACAGTTTCACAACTAAGAGTTGGCCTTGAGTCTCAGGCAACTGATTGTGAGTTGTGAAAAAATTCTGGAACTGTCATGACTTTAGGGAAGAAAGTTTTGTTGTACATACGTTATTATTATCATGTTAGGTAGAATTAAGGCCTTGTGTTTATTTGGGGATTACATATGATTTAAGGAGACGTGTTTGGGTGGCAAGTTGACAAAGCGTGGGATGTGATGGTTAGCCTTAACGATGTCAACTTGATAATGGTTTAAGAAATGCCCAAGTAATTGGTGAAATATTTATGCTTGTGTTTTTGTGTGTCATGGAGGTATGACCTTGGGTACTATATGTATTCCCACATCCCTTCTTTATGCTCCTGTTCCCCTGCTCTGCTTTTTGTTTGCCGTGAGCTAAGCATCTTTGCTTCGTCACAACCTTCTCCCATGGTGTTTCAGGAAGGCTTGGAGCCACCAGAAATTCCCTCATCATGTGAACCAAATCAAATCTTTTCTTTAAAAAATTTTTTTTTTGGGCCGGTGAGATGGCTCAGCGGCATAAGCGCCTGCCCGGCAAGCGCGAGGGCCCGAGTTCGACTCCCGGAACCCACATACAAAAAAGGGGCCGGTGATATTGCTCAGCGGCACGGGTGCCTCCTGGTGCACGAGGTCCTGAGGTCGACCACCCGGTACCCACAAAAAAAAAAAATTTTTTTTTTTCAATCTCTGCTTTAAGTTGTGAGTCTTGGGTATTTTGTCCAGCAATGGGAAAGCAGATTAATAAAGAAGAGATGTGTTAGGAAAAACTACGCATTTTTTTTACACAATACTTGGTTTTTGGTAAAATAAAAAGAAATTTGGAATCAACCAGTTAGATGACTAGAACTTGAGAAAGAATTTCTAATGTGGTGCACTGCAGTAGCATGATTCAGAAAGTTTTTGAACAAAATGATAATGAAGGCTTCATGTAGAAAAATATAATGTAAAAAATCTATAAAAACTACACTTCGTTGAAAGAATATATTTGCATCAAATCACTGAATGAGAGGCAGATGAAGAAACAATTAAAAGTAGATCATAATGAAACAAATGTAGCCTAGCCAAAACTTAGAGTCTGGAGTAAGCTCTGTAATAATTTTGTAACAAGGATATCACACAAAACAATTCAATATTTGGGTTTGTAAACAGAAGTGTTGTGTAAAGTGATAATTACTCTATTGTATGCTGCATTAAATATAGTAAATCTGGAATATACTTTCCAGTTTACACATTCCTTTAATAGGTATTTATTGAGAATCTAGTGTGTTTTAGGTACTCTTCCTAGCACTGTGACTACAAAAGTGAACATGTCTTTATTTCTGATTTCTTTCTGATACTACACCTTTTTGAAACAATGAGAGGCTACTGATCTCTTTGCACCCATTTTTAGTGAAAACATTTACAAATTGGCATGCATTTAGCAAGGGTAAATATTATGAGGGCAAACAGGATGAAACTAGTAAAAAAGAGAAGGCTTATCTTAAATATTTAAAGATGTGGATTTTTTGAGAGTGGAGATGAATTGTGTATTGCTTTAAGCTGAAAACTAAGGTCAACAGATAAATTTACACATTAATCAGTTCTTAAATCTCCACAAGTCCAAATTAACCACGCCTTAATATCACCCTTCACAAAATACTGAATATGTTGTGTAGAATCTAGATGTCCATCTTTAAAAGCACTTTAAATATGATTCATTAAATGATGCATGAAGTCACTTCTAATATTTTTTAAATGAACTACAATCTTTGGAGAAGATTTCAGGGAAATAAGAGATGTATAATAAGTGGGTGCCTTTCAAACTGCTTGGAAAGGGAAATTTTAAAGTTTGTGATCTTCATTTGGCAATATTCTGAATGATTTACAAACTCTATAGTGAGACTGTCCTTGTTGTTTTATGAATTTGAAGAGAGGTGAACCAGAGTTACAAAACTGAGAATGATAAGGAAAGATGAGAGCAGGCTGTAGAAAGAGATTAGAGAAGAAATAGATAAGACAACCATGATTCAGTTCCTAAAGCCATTAAGTTTTGCATGAAGTGAGGATGGGTGAAGAGTTATTTATATGACTATTGTGGGAATTTTGAAAAGTTGAAACTTAGAGTAGAATATCCAAATCAGCTTCACAAACTGAATTTTCTTTTTGGAAAGATGGAAATGGGGCAGATGGAACTTGAGATGATTTAAAGGAAGGAGTAATATAAGAATGGATACAGATTTCCTGGAAATAAAGAAATAGTAGCATCTATTGTGGAGTAGGTCAAGGCAACAAGATGAATTTATTGAAATCCAAAAGTATCGAAATGGGCAGATTAAATAAGATTGGAGAGAAATTTTACAATATTATCTTGAGTTCTTGGATCACCACATTATGGAAATTTCCAGACAGAGAAATTTGAATCTTGGAGAGGGATGATAGAATGATGGAGGCAGTGATCTGATGGGAAGGCTCCTGGGGGTTCTTAGAAATTTATCTCTCAAAAGCCATTGAGGAAAATGGTGAGCAGGCTAACTTTTGCAATTAGAAGAGAATTCTTCCTCAAATTTTATTGGTTATACCAATGTGCATTTGAGATCTTAAATCTTTTGGTAAGTGAAAAATTCAGTTTTTGAATAACCAGAAACAATAATAGAAAAAAAATGTGGATTTTGATTAAGATAGAAATGGAGATTAATTAGTGAAAGAGGGCAGAGTTACTAAAAATCTCAACAGACACAGATAAGGAGACATATTAAGGTGGTATGTGAAAGATAACAGAGTTCTATTTAAAAGTCAAGCTGAGTAATGGAAGTTTCTATATTATAATGTGCCAACTGTGTGTATTGCTTTATCTCTAAATCCCTTTGTTCTATGGCAAAATATAAACAATAAAGTGCTATGAATTAAAATATAGAAGGAGCAGTTGTAATTTTTGGATTTAAGTCCAAGATCTACGACTACTTACTACCTTCTCTTTTGGGCAAAATATTTTAACATTTTCCTCATTTGTAAAATGAATATTATAGTAATATTCTCCTTGCAAAGTGATTGTGAGTATTAAAATAATTTGATGTATAGAAAAGGTAAGAACAACAAGAACCAAAAAGTAGGAAAAAAACAAACAAACATGTTTTCTGGCACCTAATG
The DNA here is from genome assembly GCA_028451465.1 of Erethizon dorsatum. Taxonomy (NCBI): domain Eukaryota; kingdom Metazoa; phylum Chordata; class Mammalia; order Rodentia; family Erethizontidae; genus Erethizon; species Erethizon dorsatum. Next base: position 14,276,288 of record CM051828.1, on the reverse strand, counting down.
AGTGCTGCATATGAGGTAGCTGTTAATGTTTCAAATAGATGACCAAATAGACTAATGCGATGTTTTATGTGATTATCCACTCCTAGTAAATCTGATTACTGTAGGGTTTGGCAAACTGCAAGAAAAACAAAAGCTATACCTCTTTTTCAAGAATTTCCCTGGGGGCTTTGTTTATCATAGCTATTTTTCTCTGAACCACAAATAAGTGGATGCTTTCTCCTTAATTTACCTGCTTTCATAAGATTGGGAGAAAGAGTTATTTTAATAGTGTTTATTTTCCTTGTATATTGATATCTATATACTCTTTTTTAATCAGAGGTTTAAATGCTTTTGAGCTGCTTGCATGCTTAACATTATTAAAGTTCTCCGTGGCATCTCAAATGCCCTTTTACTATAATATGATCACATTTAGTCTCCTCCTCAGTAACTTAGGCATCCGTAGTTCCATAAATGCAAACAAATCATCTCCAGAATTTGCCTACCCTGGAGTCTGGCAATACACAATCAAGTTTGTTTTTTTAACCACTCAATCTTGTTTAGCAAAATTTGATCAGATTCTATCATCCTACTCATTAAAGATTCCATCTGTTTAAAACAACTTCTGTGTTTAGAACAAAATTTCTTCATCTCTGCATTCTTTCTGCCTTACTCAGTTTTGGAATTTTGTAATACGAAAATAGTCTGCAACATATTTTTTTTTCTGTTTGAAAAATATGATTTATTTTTTTTTCTGGAGAAGTTAAATAATTCTCTGCCTATAAATTAAAATTTATAGGTTTAAAATTTAAAATTTAAACGTTGTTGCCTTTGGCACAGTGTAGGGCTGGGCTAAAATGAAATCTATGGGCCACACAGCACCAGGAGTGAACAGCTTCAGTTAAAAGCCACAGAAGAACACAAGGAAATTTTCAGAGGCGATGGATACGTTTAGCACCTTTGACATGGTGCCTGTCGGGTTTACGAGCTTGCGTATGCCTATGTTCAAGCTCAACAAGGTGTGTGCTTTAAAGGTGAGCATTTTTGTGTATCTGTCATAACTCAATAAAGTTAAAAATCCAAAAAGCAGCAGATGGATTGTGACAATTAATATCAAAAATTTATCAGGGGAATTTCAAAATCATAAGTGGAACATCGCTCTGGAGTGGAGAAGATTTGGGAATAGATTGGGTAGGAAGAAGAGAACACTGTAGTCCTTCAAGGAGCTGTGGTGGATGACGAGGATGTATCTAGCTAGGTTTGCAGAACAGGATGGATACGGGATCTGTAAACAAAATTCTTTGTTTTCAAACATCAACTCCACCAGTCAGCTCCATTCTTGAATTTCAAATTACTTCATTATGAAAAAAAATATTATTTACGATTGACTGTTAAATTTGGTGGCATGGGAATTCTGCTTCCCTGAAACAGATTTATTTTTTCTCTAAGAACCCTCCACATTTTTCTGGTTTCTACATTTGTCTTTAAATGTGATCTACCACAGCTACTGTTAGAAAATTACATTTTAGCTACATTGAATTTTGCTCACAGCTTGAAGATATTTGGCCTTTCTGTACCTAGAATGTTCCAAATGTCACATCCATGACCTTGTCAATCAATTCTGGGCTTACTGTCATGTCTTCATAATCCTTCTCTGTTCAATCAATATATGGTATCACCACCAATTTCTATTTTTCTTCTGACATATACTATTGTCTTGAAAGTATTTTGATCATTTATGGACATATTTTTCATTTATCTTCCCAACAAAATGAAAGTTTACTGATTTCTTTTTTTTTTTTTTTTTTTTTTTGTGAGTACCGGGGGGTCGACCTCAGGACCTCGCACGCCAACAGGCGCCCGTGCCGCTGAGCGATATCACCGGCCCCTTTTCCGTATGTGGGATCCGGGAGTCGAACTCGGGCTCTCGCGCTTGCAAGGCAGGCGCTTACGCCACTGAGCCATCTCACCGGCCCAAGTTTACTGATTTCTGAGCTGTCTTAACTCTATACTCAAATTCTACAATGTAGGCAACCAATAATTCTTTGTTGAACAAAAAAGTAACTTGATAAATATGTGTGAAGTGCATGACTGAGTTCATTTCAAGCATAACTTTTTTTTTTTTTTTTTTGAGAAAGAGTCTTGTTGGCCTTGAACTCACTGTGTAGCCCAGGCTGGCCTCACACTTGTGCTGATCCTTCTGCTTCAGCCTCCTGAGTGCTGGAATTACAGGCGGGCCCCACCACACCTGGTTTAAACATAGCTATTATTATTAGATACCATCAAATGACAATCTAAGAAGAATTGGAAGTCATTTAAGAAATAATTTGCAGTAGTAACATGAGACACTGCAGTGGAACATGAGACACTACAATTGACGGAGACATGTTCTGGATAAGTAATAAAATTAAAATCAGCAAATTCATATTATTCACCAATCCTATACGAGACATACAGTATGCACAGTGAATAAGTTTTCCTTGTTTGTAGTTTAGAATGTAAGAGTGAAACAGATACAAAATTAAAAATAAAGACTTTTAGAAACATATGACTAACAAAGCTTTTACTTATGGTTTGCTTTTCATGCTGAGAAGTCCAAATGCTCAGCATCTATCAATGACAGAGGGGTAGACAAAGTTAAAGTTGTTGAGAACTTATTGGTCACCCATGAAAGTGAAACTGAAAGAAATGCCAGACTCTGCTATTCAGTCAAATAAGTGAGGTCTGCTCTTGGGGACACACGAATTACAATATGTTTTCTAGCTTACTGCAATATTCTACTAAATTCTAGAATTAATTGTTAAACTAATATAAAATATTTAACTGCAGTGTCTAGTGCCAAGTGAGCTCTTAATAAATATGAGTTGAATTAATGAATAAAAATACAGAAGCAACCAGTTTGGCTGTACACGACTGCACTTTGGGATGTAGATCTCAAAATCAGAAAGCTGACAACTGCGTGACAGCTCACACACGTGCCAACTCTGCCTCACACACTCTCTATGATGCGCTCGTATGCTCCAGCCCTCTCATTCTGTACTCAAGTGCTGAGGCACAAGGTAGTGAACCGATTTGTCTGAGTGAGTTGCAGAACTGGAGATGCAGGTGTTTGGGATTGTATCTACTGTAATATTGTTCTCATTCTATAACATCGAGAAAAATAAAGATTATGTTGAAGAAGTAGCTTATCAAGTAGGCCAGCAGTTCCTAATATGAAGAATACAGATTGCAAATAGTGCAAGAAAACATTTTGTACACGGTGTGTGTGCGTGTATGCGTGTGTTTTAGCAACAGAGACCATTGCATTTATCAGATTCTCAAAGGCTTCCATGACTTAGGAAATATTAAAATGATTAAGTAAAGCCTTAAAAAATTTGAAGAGCCAGAAGGTGAATCATGTGTTCTAGTGTGGTAGGAATATTTATGGCAGTTTCAGGGAAATTAAGTTGTTTCAAATCTTGAGCATAGTATTCATTGCAGGTATAATTTATAGAATAGAGATGGAGAACTAACTTTATGAAATTTTGAATGCTTAGAATTATTGACAGAACAGTGAATATTAATAAAAGTGTGAGAAGAAACATAAAAGATACCAATTTATTCTGCTTTATTACATCTAAAAATTTCAATGCCATTATGTACATGAGAACTCAGATGAAGTAAACGGAAAAGAGAATTCTCTTATAATCAGAAGGCTTACAAGGTATTTGGTAAAATAAAATATTTTTCCAGAGCTGAAATACTACATTAATGGAGATGGTGAAAAGAAAATGAAATACATGATTTTAATTAAAAAGTATTAAAGTTTGTTTATTTTCATTAATTAAAAATGTATCATTCCCTTAAACTCCTTATTTAATTGGTGCATGCTTAGTATTTAATAAAGTTGTGTTGAAAGCAACTGAGTAATTGAATACATCTAATTTTTATAAAGTTAGTATCTTGTAGCATTATTTCAAAAGTGAGATTGACCTTGCCAAAAGACCAGGTAAATTATGATAATTTGATAAGTATATTTTTCTGCAGTGAATACACAGTACCTCTCTGATGAGTTTTTCACTTCTTACAAAATTTAAGGTATCTTGGAAGGAGACCATATTACTATTAGTAGCAGTAACTTTTTCTTCAGATTGCCTTTCTTATTTTACAAAAGAATTCAAGATAGTATGAAAACATCTGTGAGATAACAGATTCCAAGTTGGAGATATACTGTAGAAAAGGGTAAAAATAGAAGGAGAACACCATGGTTTTGCCTGAAGCAATGTGCCATTGCTACCAAAGGCACATTAAGCATAAAGTTGAAGCTTTCGCTTTGTTCATAAATAGTGATGGATTCTTTACATATTTGCACACCTGGTCCCTTGGACAATTTTGAGACAAACAGACTGAACTGACAAAACTCTGTAGTCAAAAATCCTAGACTAAGCTGAGGGAAGAGAGAAGAAAGATATTGTGATTATCATGGGTTCTGCATGGAACTAGAATATTATAAGTGACATTTAGCTATCTCTGAGAAGTACTAGTATACACATCAAAAGAAAGAGGAAGTGATAAGAAAGTCCATGAGTTTCATGTATAGTTAATTATAAAGATCTCAATTTGGTATCTAGCAAAATAGAAAAAAATGTTGCTTCTCTGTAATACGGGAAATCAGAAGATACATGGCAGGAAAAATTTAATTATGTTAGATGTGGTAGACCAGATGGGGCTGAGAATTAGAACTTGACTTTGTGAGTCCAAATCCTGGTACAAAGATATGGGTTTTATTTCAATAGATCAAAATATTATAAAGGTATTGTGGTGGGCAATAGATGCCAAATCTGACAAAACTTTGCATAAAAGAATTAGATATAACTAAATATAAGTCTTGGACATGGAGGAAAAACAACAGCAACAACAAAAACTAGATTCTTTGTAAACTAAACTAGGAAAGCAATTAGCATTACAGATAAATCACTCTGTAATTTATATGAAGTTCTTTTCCCTGGAGGTGGAAGGAAATATAGAGTTCCAGGTCTAAATGAATCAGAGTACTAAGTTGGTTATTAAAACCTAAGTATAAAGGGAGATGAAGGACTCCCTTACTGGTCATGGGGAGAAAAGCAGCAGTTTCCTGCTAGAGGGACAAGGTACAAGTAGACTAGTGTCATAGCAATGGAAAAGAAGTGGCCCTGGAAATGAAACACACCTACACCTCAAGCAGCCACGGAAGATAGCAAGGAGACACGAGGATATGGAAATTATGCTTGGGTTAGGTAAACCCCAGGTTTTCTGTTTATTTATATATTAATTTAAAAAATTCTAGTTTTAAAATTTGTTTTAAAATATGTACATAATTATTATTAGTCAGGTATATAACTTATGCATATTTTATTTCTAAATATTATATATATGGGATAGGATCAAATGTTTTCTTATTGATATGGGCTCAGGATTGCAAAGGCTTGGAGACACAGGAGTGATGGAAAGGTCAATGTTATCTAAGTCAAGAAAGCCTTGGGGCTGGTGAGATGGCTCAGCGGCATAAGCGCCTGCCTGGCAAGCGCGAGGTCCTGAGTTCAACTCCCGGTACCCACATATGAAAAAAAGGGCCGGTGATATCGCTCAGCAGCATGGGTGCCTGCTGGTGCGCAAGGTCCTGAGGTCGACCCCCGGTACCCACAAAAAAAAAAAAAAGGAAGCCTCACATTCACATTCCATTTCAGTTGTGAGCACATGGAAATTTCTATTAGCTCTCTAAAAACTTGTCTCCTCATCTACAAAATGTGCACAATGGAAACAGCACCACTGAATGAATGAGATATGTTCGTCACAGAATGGACATTAAATTTATAGTAATCATTGCTGTTTTAACTGACTAAAAATTAATGAATTCTTAAATCTTCATTTAAATCAAGGCATTCGTTTTCTTGCTATTGAGTTTACCATGAATTTTAGACTTTATCCACTTCTCAGATGTTCAGTTTACAAGTATTTTCACCTGTTTTGTAGGTTATGTCTTCATCTTAGTAAGTGTTTCCCTTGCTGTGCACAAACTCTTCGGTCTGATGCAGTGCCATTTGTCTATTTCCACTTTCGTCGTCCGTTCTTTTGGGGTAATAACAACAGCAAAAATCCTTGTCCATTCCAATGTCCTGACATGTTTCCTTTATTTTCTTTTAACAGTTTTGTAGTTTCATGTCGTGTATTTAAGTATTTCATCCATTTTGAGTTGACTTAGCGTATGGTGTGAGACCAGGATCTAATTTAATTCTTCCATTTGTGGGTACCCAGATTTCCCTAAAATAGTGAAGAGACTATTCTTTCTTCATTTTGTGGGAGGAGTCAGCACAATTCCCATACTGCACAACATAGTAACTGTAGTAGCAATATATTTTATTCTTGAAAGCTATAGAGAATTTCTTACCACAAATAGCATAGCTATGTGAGGTAATGCATATTTTAATTAGCAATATTTAATCATCCATAATGTATTTATAAACTTCTAAATATCATGTTGCACAAGATTAATACATACAATCTTATCTGTCAATTAAAAATTAAAATAAAAATAAAAAATATTTAAATTACAGTTTAATGATGATATTATGAGAAAATGATGACCACTATACAGGAAATTTTACACTGTGGTAAATCATATTGAAATCTAATAAATTCTACAAAAAAAGTACTCTTACGAAGTATGAATATTGTATACAATTTTTAAAAAAATTATCCACCACTATGAAATTTTCCTAAACTTTTGGCTATTGAATCTACTTAGATGAATTCATTTTACACAACTAATTTTGAAGAACAAAGAAAAATGTATGCACAGTGATGGTCACTGTTAATAATTATAGTGAAAATGTCTGTTTGACATGTCGAGAAAGAAAAATTTAAACAATATTGAAAAGTAATCCATGGAATAATGTTTATTTTTTAAAGCGAAATGAAAAGAGAAACTATACTTGTATGTATAATATGATGGTTGTAGCAACCTATCTATCTATCTGTCTATCTATTTATCTATCTATCCATCCATCCATCCGTGCATCTATCTCTATCATCTGTTTATAAAGAGAATGAATGGAAATAGTAGCAATGATGGACACCCTAATTTTCTATTTTCTTAAATATTTTACATTTTAATCATGTTATCTTTAAAAGCATATTTTGAAAATAAGGTGGGGGAGACATATGCCAATTCTTTCTCGCCTAGTGATCTGTCCTTTAGGAAGCAGTCCCTATACTTCTCCAGGTGATTCTTGTGAGATTATTAATCATTAGATGTTGTTTCAAGTGTTTAAAATGATCTGGCCTGGTCAATCAAACTACTGCATACTCTGGAAATAGTGAGCATTATCAGCAAAGATAATCTAAACAAAGATAATCAATAATCATGTAAGGACTTTTTTTTTAATTAGGGTGCTAGGTCCACCCTCTTTGCAGTAGATTGTTGAGTTTATAGAATGACTCTTGCACCGTTTACTACTAAGAGAGTGTCAGATGTTTAGAAGCTATAAAAACATACATGGTCTTTCCCGCCACTTTTCAACTCATATATTGTGATTCTTAAAAATAGAACTCTCAAGTTGGATGAAAATATTTCAGAAGTTTGTCTCTTTTGCTAATCACACTTTTAATACTAGGAACAGATAATATTAACAAGGAATATGGGATAGGGAGAAGGAAGACTGGTACCACTGCCCAGATGGAATCTCAGTACTCTCTCAACACTCTGAAATATAGCTCTATGTGTCTAGCGAAGTGCGTGATCTCAGTAACACTTTGCTAACTCTATCCTCAAAGGTAAAATAAAATGTCTGTTTCACATGTCAATGAATTTCTCATTTAAAGCAAGTTATTCTGTTTTACATGGTTCTCTGTCCCTCACCTATGGCAAGAGAAAGGGTTATAAAATTTATAATGAAATATCTTACAGGAGTGCTATAATTCTGGGTCACTGTATCCAAGCCAAGAATTTCCAAAAATATAAGAGAATATTTAGATTAAGTTGAAGCACAAGCCACCTTCCATAGATAAGCTCTTAGCTCAGTGAGTTTTCTACTAGAGGGAAAGTAGAGATTCTACAGTGAGAGTAAGCCAGATCAAGATCAATACCTCAGATCTTATAAAACAAGTTCTATTATAAAATGTTTGTATAATTTTAAAATGAGTTGGGTATAATAACCTGATTTGTTTTCTTTATAATTGGCATGATATGCTAATAGAGTTTATAGGGAAAATTTTTTATACAAAAAAGTTTGGCAAACTGGTTTTCACATGTTAAATTATTGTAATAAAACAGTAAAAATTCTCATTTTTCATTTTATGATGTCTATGTGAATTTTCAGAAATGCAATATAAAATATGAGAAGCATGTAGAAATTTATTTAAATGTGGAGCTTATTTGACAGAATAGAGAAACTCGGCCTAAATTGATAGGGAATACACTTTAAGAAATGCTAAGTTAGAGAGAAGGGGTATGGACTATCAAGTATATGAAGCCTGTGAATGTAATCGAGTTCTGACTTGCATAAGTCTGGTTCTAGATTTGTATATTTTCTAACAGAAAACATTGCATAGTAAAATAAACTCATGTGTAATTGAAGACAAAATGTCTGTCATTGGTAATAAGCAATAACTGTTTAAAGAATAATTTTGTCTCCCCTTATTGTCAGTCATTCAAAGAAGAGTTATCAAACACTACATATCAGGTGGGGCTCCAAGTAAAATAAAATTAATAACCCATTTAAACTTAAGGAGCTCACAACTCTTGGTTGGTCAGTTGGTTGGTTGGAGGAGGAAACACATTGAAAGAGGTAATATATTGTACACTGAAGATTCTATTAAAGAGAAAGTACATAATTCAAAGCCAGCCCTATTTATGAAAAGTCCCTAAAATAAGCTTTACATAGCGAAATCATTTCCAACAGCATACATTTTTAAGGCATTTAAAAAGAGCTATAGAAAAATGTAAATCTTGAGTTCCATGTATTATACTGAGTAAAATGGTTATTGGTATGAAAACTAGACTTTCTTTGTACACATTCCCAATAACCTATTTTACACTTGAAACAAAACCCTGTAAATCAAAGTCAAGCTCCTAACAAACCTTGGAAAAGACAGAATTACAAATAATGTACAAAGGCTACCAGCTGTTGCACTAGATAATCCTTCCTGAAAAATGTGATAATGCAGACCCTTTTTTTTTCTGACAGGCATTTAATAAAATAAAGTTCCCCCAAGTGAGAGGTGCCTGCCAACAAAGCACAAAATAAGTGTTATGTACTCCAGCACCTTTTTTGCTGTGTCATGATCCATATGGAAATATTCTAAAAATGACTTCCATAAATCCCTTTCATTTGTTCATGTTTTTGTAAATGTTCTTGTTCTGTATGATTTTTTTTTTTTTGGCTTGAGCTGACTCAAAACATTATTTCATAGGGCTACAATTTGTTCTTCCAGGATTATCTGAAGGTGTCATCTATGTACTCTTGTCATAATGTTCCAGAATCTGTCACCTAAAATAGATTAACAGCAGTTGGCTTCCATGGTTATAGAGCTCACTTTGCATTCTGTCTCAAGAGAAATTGAAGTAAAAAACATGAAATTTAGTAATTTATGGGAATTAAAATAAAGAAGTGGTTGTATAGTAGAGAGACTGTAGCAGTTAATGTGGTCCTTAACCACAAATAACTGAGTTCAGAATACGAAGTAAAAGTAACTAATAATATTGCTTTTAAGCAGTGCAAGAAAGAAGATATTTGACTTACTTATGTTATTCCTATTATTGAGGTAAAACCTGGGTAATGAAAACACATTCTTTGGAATTCAACTGTTTAGAACCCTTAAAGTATTAATTGATTTTTTTTTTGACTATTCAAAAATATCTTTCTTTAAAAGAAACTAAAAGTAAACTTAAGCATAATGGAAATCCATTGACTTATGTGAGGAAAAAAGATCATAGATATGATTGGAGTCAAGTTCTTAAATTTTATATAAAAGACCTAAATTACTATGGCATTTAAAAAGTGATTAGTTTTTGTCACAAATAATTAAGATAATATGTAAATATTTTATTGATTTTCTGATTTTGGTACTAATTTTTATTAGCTTAACTATGTGCAGACCTTTTCCTGAATTGCAGTGATGGGTTTACCTCAACTCAGTGAATCCCTGGTCAGTAATTGAATATTTCTTGTGGTTAGCATCCAGGGCCATTATTGTCTCAGGAGCTCAGTTTTAACATTGAGTCAGTTGGAGGAAGTTTTTAAAAATATAATTTTTCAAAACAACTAATTAATTCTTAAATTGACAGATAAAATGTATGCATTTATTATGTACAACATAATGGGTTGAAGGATATATGTAATGGAGTGGCTAACTTCAGCTAATTAATATTTATTTTACCTCATCAACTCATGTGCTCGTCAACAGATAAGTAGAAAAGAACATGTGGAATTTGTACACAATTGAATGGCATACAGTGATGAAAACAAGGCAATGGTGTAATTTTCAACAACCTGGGTAAACATAGAAGATACGGATTTAAGTGAAATAAATAAATAATTAGGCATAAAAATGACATAATATTTAACTTTATTTTCCTCATGATATTTCATCTACAAATACCAAGTTTAAATTTGTGGTATTTTGGAAAATATACATTTTACATTTATGTGTTTCTCAGGAATATAAGCTACCTAGTTATTTATGTTAGTAATCAAATTTCTGTTAATTTTTTCCTAGTATACTATCAAAAATGTTTTGAAGAAAACAATGAATAATGTAACAGACTAAGTGAATTTATATTTGTTTTGCTCTCTGATCTTTAAAAGTCTAGTAATTGAAGGATATTTCCTCCTGTCTTTTTATTAAAAAAAATCTATGGAAATATTCCATCCCCTCTCTCCTTTTCTTCATCCTGAAAATTGCTTTAAGGCTTTAAGAAAATTGTAAATTTTAACATATATCCCCTAATTCTTTAGACAGATGTACCTTTTTCTTCATTAGTTTTGCTTTGAAGTTAGCTAGATGATACGAGAAAATATCAATCTTATTTAGAGTTCAAACCTTGCTGATAGCATACATAACCCAAGATCTTTATAAGTTCCAATGTATGGACTCTACTCAGAAGTTGATGTAAATGCTCCTGGGGCTTGATTTGGGTATATATGCCAAAAATAAGTATGAGAGATATTTGTGATTACTTCCATCCTTTACACAGCTCTGGACATTTCATAAGGGTTAGAGACCGTGGGCTACTGCTACTTGAAATGATGCCTAGATGACAGTTGACACCTTTGTAATCTAAGTCAGAAAACTAAATAAAAAACTCAAGGACACACACATGTGCTTTCTGAGTACCAGGTCTTTCTTTGGGAAGACTTTCGATATGTGTTTTGGAAGAGACAGACAACAGAAAGAGATTTTAAATTTGAGCAGCTCTCTAGACGGGCTGTTGAGCGAATTACAACTATATTGCTTCAGTAGAGAAGTATAAGACCTTAGGGTCATTGATAGGATGTCTGTCTCGTAACTACATTGCATTAGTGATAAATAATGATGAGAAAATGTACTAGATCAATTACTGGGGGAAAATGTACTAGATCAATTACCCTAAAAATAGTGCGATGCCCAGGATACTATATTACCTAGGAACATAATTTCTCAAGATTGCAATATTGAGCTTACTAATGAAAACCTCCAAAATATTTATCAAAACTTCTCAATGACTATTAAAAAATATCCTCTGCAGTGCTCCTATATCACTCTTGGAACAGTACTGTTACATGTCCTGTCACACTGCTTTGTAAGTTACCTCTTCATACAACTTCTCAACAGTACTACAAAGTAAGGCACGAACTGTACATGTTACAGTCCCAATATTTAACACAAAGCTGCATAGAGGCAGAAACCCTAAAACTGTGATTGGTTCTGTCTTAGTTACTTCTCTCATTGCTGAGACAAAGTATCTGACACCCAAAGTTAAAGGAGGAAAGTTTTATTTGGCTCACAGTTTGTAGACGTTTCAGTCCGTAGTTGGCTGGCTTCAAGGCCGGGTGGATGGCAGAAGGGCATCAGAGAAGAGAAACAGTTCATGGCAGGCAGAGGGTAGCAAGGCAGCAAGCAGCCAAGGAGCGAAGCAGCAAGTGAAGTACCAAGCAAGCAACAGCAGCCCTCTTTCTGTCCCTTACATTCTATACAGTGTACACGTCCTCAAGGCAGGTAGCACTCACCCAGGATGGGCCTTCCCATTATCCATGTCCAGAACTATGCCAAACCAGTCAGTGGAATAATTTAGTAATCACACATCCTGATCCCAGCATCACACACTCCAGATCCAGCCACCTCTGAAAAGCACCACCTATGACCACAGAGGGCTTTGGGAGGACATCCAGACACAAGGCATAACAGTCCTGCATCATAGCCCTATTTCTGTTCTTCTCTTTCCCACTTTCTTACGCTCATTCCTTAATAAAATACCTACCTGTATGCTAAGCTCTATAACAGAAAATACTTACAGGTAACCTCAACTAGTCTAAGAGTGGGTGCTAAAGACGAGCATCACTTGCTCCCCAGATTGCAATACAGATGGTGGTATCGATGGAGGTAGAGCTATTAATCTTTGCACAAATTAACAAATGGGGTAGTGTCCTGGTGGAATGGCATGTATTATCTAGTATGACACCTTAGGTATTTGAGAAATAATTTGGAAATAGTAACTAAATGGAAAATCCAATTAAATGGCCATTGCTAAAATCTATTAATGTTTTGGAAAAAATACCTAACAAAGGCAGACCTACTTACTATTTACTTAGAGATGCTTCTATCTCAGGTACAAGACAGCCACTCAATTATAAGTTTTAACTGCTGCCTAGAGGCTTTAGGTCCCTTATAACAATGGCAAGATCCTTGTTACACGATGGGGAAAAGGAGGAATATGTTTTTTAGGCAGACAATGAAATTTAGTGACCCCTTTGAGGGTAAATGGGCATGCTAATCAACCTTGGCCTGAAAAGAGTCTGGTGACCAGAGGCTCAGGATCCTCAGAGATGAGATTCTGGGTCATGCCGTATGTATACGAGTTACCACAATAGCAGAGGTGCTTGCCGAGGATGTAGAATAGATACTGAATGAGGGAGATGATGAGGCCATTTGCAACTGTGGGGTCATTATACTTCTTTTCCTACAATTCTCCTGGGGGGAAAAAATATTCACCAGAACCCTCTTAGATATGGATTTGAAGACGAGGATTCGAAGAACTGAAGGATGAATTGTGCTGGACAATGTGATATGATATTTCAAGGAAGACTTTGGCCAGTTTTATGCAGTTTTCAGTTGTCATTACCTTCAGAAACTATGCAGGTTACACCCTGTTTTGGGAGGTCCCATATCTAACATATTATAGAGGGGTAAGTATAAAACTCATCCCAGGGAAAGATGCTTTACCTCAATAAGGGAGGGACTTGAACATGTTTACATATTGCTGAAAAGAAATCACTAGACGGGGAGACATTTCTTCAGGCAGTAGGAAAAGGCAGGGGGCTGTGAATTTCAGATCCTAGATAATGACTATAAAAAAAGGTCCTTGTATCTTACTGATACTGTATAAGAGGAACAAGAATTAATATTTTCTTAAAAAGCATCATCATTACCTCTGCTGAATTTCTAAAATCACATCAGCAATATATAATAGTGACTGTATTTGAATTACTTTATGTTATCTCTATTTGAATTCTCTACACATTACAGCAATTTGATATTGTCATCACACTGTCAGGATGATGGTATTACCCTCAAATTTGGGTATATGCAATGTAATACATGACCGGAACTGAGCTTGTATTTTTCTTTTAACAATTTTTTTCCTGTGAATTTTGACTGAATTAAAGCATAGTTGCTAGCACAAACCTTTCACTGGCTCTGGGCTTCATACCAAACCAACTACCGTGTCTTTGTGTAGCAATAAGACAAAACTTCTTATATCTAGTTCACAGGGGAACGGGGCTGATTTGAGGATGTGGGAATCCTGAACACCTGGCTCTTCTCTGAGCCATGTGGCCACTTGATCTCCTCCCTTCTGATCAACCCCATCTCTGCCTTGGAATCTATCCCACCACCGTTGGATGCCAGTTCTTCCTTGGATCCAGCTGGCTCCAACTTCACTGCTGGCTCTGGCTGTTCCGTGTTCTCACGCCAGACTAAGTCTTCCACTTCCAGAACGGCTCTCGCCATCTTCACTTCTGGTTTCAGGCCAGACGCAGATTTGTGCATATAAAGAAGAATTTTGGTGTGGATAAACAGAGTTGTGGTGGCTATCTGGGATTTTCCTGAAGTCCATCACATTTTGTGATACACTGGTCACAAAATGGGGAATATTCTATTTTCAAGGGGACATTCTTTCCCCTTCACTATACTTTCATTTCCCACTGAGTGAAAAAGGTGTGTTGGTGAGGTCCTAGGCATTTTTTGAGTTACAGTGGTGATGTGTAACACTCTCATCTTCTAACGTATTTTGTTGAAATTTAAATTTATCACGAAGTGTCAGTCACAAGCCATTTATGGAAAGAAGCTGCAGAATACTGAGGTTTTTCTAAATCCCAAGGCATTCCCAAATTAAGTAAAAATGTTCATAAGTAGTACATAAGGAATCTCTTTATCATTACTTGTAAAATATTAGTCTCTAACAGAAGCAAATTATTCGAAATGAAAAGCAAAGTAGTAACCACAAAAACTGCCAAATGCACATTTTTAAAATTCTGATATATTGAAACTATTTGATACAAGTAAATCAAGTTTAGAGGTAAGGAGGATAATATCTTAACAGAATATAATTACCATAATAACATGGTAGTTAATTTAGTCTATTTTAATACTTAGAGACATAAATATATTCCTCATCTTCATCACATACATCTACTTTAAGAAAGTGCATATGTTAATTGAATCAAATGATTCTATTTAAAGATATAATAAAGATTATATAAAAGCAGTAGTTTCAGAACGTATGGAGACTAAAATAGGTCAAATAACAGCTTATACCAATTTGTGAATTGAGTGTTTTTCGCCTTCCTTAAAGCCAGGTTAGAAAAATAGGCTGGAATATTCACCATCTGTTTCTAAACCACACAGATGGCTGCAAATTTAAGTCTGTTGTAAAAGTGTATTGCTTACTGTGCTGTCCACAGTGTTCTCTGATAAGTGTCAAATAAATCAATTGACAGTTAATTCTTCCAGCAACATTGACTACCTAGAAGCAGTATTGGAACCCATTAACCATGCAGTAACTCCAAATTTTCCTGAGTTTACTCCCTATGGTTCATTATCAGTTAATTTTTTTCTCCTAGATGCAAAAGCTTCTGCCAATCAAATTTACATGAGCCCCATTAACCGAATTAAATGTGTGCAGTATTAAAATGGTAATGTTGTATACATGATTGAATATTGTAGCATGAGATTTAAATATATATGAGTAGCTATTTGTTTACTATAAGAAACAATACTTTCTTATTATTAACATGAAATCGAAAATATGAGTTGGTCTATGGCAATTTAGTAATGCACAGCTACTAAGTTGGAGTATATTGGATTTGTTTTGTTTGGTAATGGGAATTGGAGGAGAAGCTGCCTGAAACCTAGGTTAAAACAATATCTAGTAGTAGCTGTGAAATAGAAGACAGACCACAATGAGGCTGTAATGAAAAAAATTCAGAGGATACACACACACACACACACACACACACACACACACACACACGCCTGTCATAAAAATTGTTCCTTCAGCTTTATGAGGTCTTGGCATGCTCTGCTTCCCTCCCTACCCCTATCTGATTCTAGACAATGGCCACAAACCCCTTACCACATGAAGAGTATTCACCAATGTTTCTTTTTGAAGATTTAGCTCCACATCTACTCATTTCAGGAGATTTCAGGCCAATGACATAAAGCTATATATGGTTTAACTATGAATCATTTTCCTTACATTTAGCAACTCCTGGGCTTATTAGATTCTTATATCTCATTTATAATAATCTAAGAAATGACCTTCCAATATTTTTCCAATCCACCTTTTTGAATATCCTTCATTGATTATTTCACCAGTGAGAACTCAATTTTAATATATTTGTACAAATATGCATTGCTTTCACTCATGAAAATCTTCTCTTAATATGTCTATTGAGCATAGCAGAGCCTCTGGTAGTAATATCTATTTGGAGAGCTGTCTTCTTTCTAATGTACCATTACTACTGGAGTATAAATTTCTGACTAGAGCAAGTCACTGTACTAGGGGTATAGTGTGCATACATTTATATACTCTGTGTTTGCCGACCCTCGTGCATAGCTAGATACATTTGTCTCTAGCCAGGATTTGAGGCTGGTAATGCCTAGTTACCTACAAATAACCCCTTCATAGCATCTTTATTTTCCTGATCTTTTCTCTTTTTGCTAATGTGACAAACTATTGAAGAGGTGAAATTTTCAACTGACTCTTGCAAGATCTTAGCCCCCATTTGGGGCCACACATTTCCCTAATGTCCAATAGAAAAATAAATGGCTGGACTTCAGTCCTAGCCTTGGAATCCTGCAACTTGACCTGTCCCATAATGAGCCCATTCTCTGTTTCCTTGTACCTTCTGAGAATTTGATAGTGAACAATTTTCAAAACAGGACTTGAATTTAATTGATCTTCCTCAGTGTCTGTCATAAAATCATTATCTTGTTCATCTTTAGGATACCCAGCTTGAACTATTTTCACTTTGTGACATTATTAATAAGAGATTAAACTAATAGCTTTCCTTTATCTTTCCTATTGATGAACATTTTCTGAGTTCTTACTGGCCACTGAACAAATTGTTGTATCCATTACAGCTGTTGTAAAGAAAGATATTAACATTTTGTAATTTATTTACTAATAATGCAACATATTGTTTACATGCCAAGCACTGCTATATGAGTCTTATAGTTATTAACTCACAGGTACCTCATTATCGTATATTTATAGATGCTATTATTATTTCTGTTTTAAATAAAGTGCAACACAGATAAACTAATAATCTTGCTCACGTTCACATAGAAAAGGATAGAGCAGAAGTTCAAATACACAGCATCTGATTCTAGAGACCATGCTCTTAAATATTGCTTATTGTTTGGTCCACATGGTCACCAAAATGTTAGCTATTATTTTTCTCTTCTTCACTCAACCTCTATAGAATTACCAAGAATTTTTATTTAGCCTGTCTCAGTTCTCATTGCATAGCTGATTATTAAGAAAACATCAACCCACAGTGTGCACCTTTGTGGCATGGAAACTGCATATATATGTGTATATATATGTATATATATATGTATATATATGTATATATATACATATATATACATACATATGTGTATGTAAACATATACATATATATGTGTGTATATATATGTGTGTGTGTGTGTGTATATTACCTCTAAGATTAGTTGCTGCATAATTCTGTTGCTGGATAATAGAAATAGCTAAATTGGTCTTTAGGAATGTACTGATATTTTATATTACTTTCTGAGAATATATCCACCTCTTCAAACCTATGGAATTTCAACAAAAAGTTATGTCAAATCTTAGGATTTTATCCATATGTGTAGAGTGTAAAAAAGTATGTTCCATAAGTGGTTTTTTAAAAAATCTATTTCATAGCAAAATTTGACTGTTTTGTTTATTTTTAAGAACAAATTTTTTTTTGTCTTTGGTGGTTTTTCTACATTGTATTCTTCCAAGGTTTGAAAAATTGGTATTAACATTTCTTCTTGTTCTTATTTCAAAGAACTCTTTTCATGTTGAGGACATAAAATCTTTTTGATTTTTGCAAATATTTTCCTTATTTTTGAAAACCTGTAAAGTTATCTGAGGTATCTACTTGATTTATTAATACATACAAATTATAACCCTTGGGATCACACATGTGGTTAAACTTAGGACTTTTCACAACTTAACAGTAGTGCTATGTGCATCCATATATTTTGTAACCCACTATTGAGGTCTCAGGAAATATCCTATAAGTAGCATAAAGGCTTTTGCAGAAAAGATAGCTGAACATTTGGTATGTAGAGGATTTCTATATCATAACATATTATCAAATATTTTTATAATTTTGACATATTGTGTATAGGTATCTGCCTATGGGCTTCCTACTCTATTAAAATAATATTTTAAGAAAATTCAAATTGATGTTTTTCATCCAACAATAAATTATTTATTCATTTATTTTAAAAAAATTATACTTCAAGGAAAAGTTTGTCATCTTTTTTTACTGGTATTATATATTTCAAATCCAATTACTAAACAGATATGTAATATGATTTTTCTAGTATAGACTGAGTATATAGCTTTATATTAAACTTTTTAACTAGGCATAACATTATATATTGTAAGTCTTTTAAACAGCACAAAATTTTGGGCAGATAGAATATTTTAAAATTCATCCATAATATAAACAGAATATTAGAGTAAATGTTTTGTAAATCTCAAAATGTGGATGTCACTCTTTTTCTTCCACTGCAGTTTTCTTTAGCTCAAAATTTTCACTTATTTAACTGAAATAAGTTGTCTCATTATTTTCTCAATTTATATATTGTCAGATTAGGCCTGGCATATAAATACCTACATGTTAATTTCCCATAAAGTAATTATTCTGAGATAGCAGAGGAACAGTGCAGAAAACAAAAATCACATCTTTATATAATAGCCTGGTCTATTTTTCTTATAAAGGCATTTTATTTTGATAAAATTTTGTGTTCAAGTATCCAAATACAAAAAACAAAAAAAACTTCAGTACCAATTGATATACTACAATATTGACATACCAAATTGTCTGAAATTGTTTTTTCCACTTTCTTTTCTCATATGTGAGAGAGATATAGAATAAACATAACTGAATATGAAATGAATTAAGATAAAAGACAGTTGCTAAGGCTAGGTATAAAGAATAGTCTTGGGCCGGTGAGATGGCTCAGCGGCTTAAGCGCCTGCCTTGCAAGCGCGAGGGCCCGAGTTCGACTCCCGGAACCCACATACGAAAAAGGGGCCGGTGATATCGCTCAGCGGCATGGGTGCCTGCTGGCGCGCGAGGTCCTGAGGTCGACCCCCGGTACCCACAAAAAAAAAAAAAAAAAAAAAGGAATAGTCTTGTTACCGCAAAATATCTCATGATAAGCAACAGGTGTATAACTTTTTTTCTGAGTGCTCTGGGATTGGTTGATTCATTCTTACAAAGTTTGTCTGGCAGGCTTTCCAAAGTGTATGCAGGGCTATATGTCATGAAGAATTTATTTCAGGATGTTAAATGTGATTTGAGAATCCTGTTAAAAGAAATAACCTTAATCATCCACAATAACATTGAATTAATTATTGATAAATCTAATCAATAGTCTGAAATTGCTCACATCAAATATTCATCAGGATGGCAGATGAATCCATAGCCCGATGACATGCTCTTTATAGCTCCAAATGCCTTTATAGTGTTATTATTTACATGCTCCTGAACAGGAGAAAGTTTATCTGAAAGAAATCCAGAAATATTAGATGCTTCAAAGAATGCCTTCATTGGGATTGGGTTCTACTTTCAAGATTGGTGTATCAATATTAAAGTCAATTCATATACAATTCTGTAACTTCAGTCCTTTTTTGTTTTAAACTGGTTTTCTTACAATATTAAATTGTGTTTATGTCTAATCTTTACAAAGGAGGAACTACTATATGCAGGAGTAGTTATACACTGCAAAAATAACTTAATGTGCTTACATTCTTATACATTTTACTTACATAGTTTACATTTATATATTTTATTTTTATTTTAAAATAATTTTAGAAAAGAGAGAGAGATACAGACAAAATTATATATTGAATGGTAATACAAATACATATAATCCAAATTAAAATAGCCAACATTGCAATCAGGAAAACTTTGCTGAATCCTCCTGGATGATATTGTTCATACTTCCAACCATAGTTAATTGTCATTTTGAATTTCAATTAGTGCTTACTAGTTTATTCCTTTATATATGGATATAAATTAAAGCATATAGGTTATTGTTTTTGATGTTCTAATGTATACAGTAAAGTTATGATAACCTAAGTAGCTCTACATAACTCATTTCAATAGCCATAGAATGCTCTAGTGTATACATTTACTAAAATTTATCGTCTCTTCTGCCAGTAGACAATTATTTCTAAATTCTTGAGATTCCAAATACACTACTCCTTTGAACGTTCTTATGCATGTCTAAAGGAAAAAAATATCAAGAATTTCTCCAGGGTATAAACCTAAAGTGGAATGACCTGTTTGAAGCAAATGCAGCTCATTATGTTCGCTAAGAATTCACTACTTAAGCTTCAAATGCCATTGTGCTAAATTGTACTCTCATTATCAGTGGTTAAAATTTCCAGTCTCTTCACCTTCTCATTAATTTTTTCGCCAGCTTAATGTATGAGAATTTGAATTTCATTGTGGCTTTTCTATTTCTATGATTACTTGTCAGGCTCAGCATTCTTTTTTTTTTTGTGGGTACCGGGGGTCGACCTCAGGACCTCATGCGCCAGCAGGCGCCCCTGCCGCTGAGCAATCTCACTGGCCCTTTTTTCGTATGTGGGTACTGGGAGTCGAACTCAAGACCTCGCGCTTGCCAGGCAGGCGCTTATGCCACTGAGCTATCTCACCGGCCCCAGGCTCAGCATTCTTCAGATGCTTATTTATAATCGCATTTTTCTATTTTGAATTATAGATATTTGTAAAAATTATTTTGGCAATATGTACATTGTAGATGATTAGCCTCATCTGTGATTTTTTTCTTTACTGTATGTTATTTACATGAAAGTTTTATTTAAATAACTGAAACTTAATATTTTTCTTGGTAATGTACTTTTTGTATGGCATAAAATAGGAATTCATTTATATTTTTAATGTATTATTTCAGCATTTTGCTTAAAGCAACGCAAGATTTTTGCATTAGTATTCAAATATGTTTCTTATTACAATGACATTCCCTATAGAAATATGTTCGTGACTCCTCTTCTTTTCCGTATGTATGCTCATGTAGCCCTGCATCAATACATTACTATTTTAATAGTCATAATTTAATCATGACGTTTAATCTATTCTTGACCTTTCATTCTTTTGCATAAGTTTTTAAATACTTTTTCCACATACAAATAAAATATCAATAAGATTTTTACTGGGATAATCATATTTTTAATGCATACGCAGACTTCAGAAAATTTGTCTACTTTCAAACATTTTTTTTTTCTTAGTGCCAGGGATTGAACCAGGGGTCTTGTACATCCTAGATAAGCACTTCACCTTTGAAAGACATCTCCAGTCCACAAAGCACATTTTGGAAATGTTTATTACTGATTTTTACATACCTTTTATATATTAGATATATTGATTTTTATTTATAATCTTCTATCTAAATTCTTCATTGGCTTATTTATTTGAAAAATGTATAGCTTCTAGCTCAGTGTCTAAGAAAATAATTATATTGTCAATGAATAATGATATTTTCTACTTTTTCCTTTCTTCTTTTTTTTTTTTTTTTTTTTTTCTTTTTCTTTTATGCGGGTACTAGGAACTGAACTCAGGACCTCAGGCTTGCCAGGCAGGGGCTTATGCCTCTGAGCTATATCACTGGCCCGATATTTTCTATTTTCACCTTTAATTTTTACTTATTTTTCTTGTTTTGCTGTACTGATGGAGTCCTGTATTATTACATTTAATACCTACTGTGATATAAGTCTTGCTTTGTTCAAATTCTTAAAGCTGTTATTTACACAATTTAATATTCATTATGCTGTTGTGAGATTTTAGATAGGTGTACTTTATTGGATGAAGAAAATTTGCTATATTGTTGCATAAGTTAAAAAGTTGTTTATATTTTTCTCTTTTACTCTAGAATTTGTAACCTTTAGCTAAATATTATGTGTGCCCCTGTAATCTGTTAAGTGATAAACATTCTAAAATTAAACCATCCTTATATTCCTTAGATAATCTGATTCGATTGTTTTTTTTTTAAATATATTTTGAGCCATTCATCTTGACTGTATTGCATTTGTTCTTTTTTATTTATTCACAAAAGCAAAATTAGCCTGTTTTTATTGTATCATGATATCTTTGTCTGGAATTGGTGTTGCAGATAGGAAAATATTAGGATGGTGTTTCTCAGAGACACAATCACCATAGCTCAAAGAAGATATAAAAGTGTAGTTTTCTCTTGGTGAAGATGTAGAGGGGTCTTTTGAGTATTAAGTAAGACTACCTTCAGCACCAAGATGTTTCTAATTGGTTCATGCATACCCCACCCTCACTGTATTATTCTCATCTATAGGTCAAAACTGCTCCTTAGCTTTTCATCCACTTCCAGTGTTGGAGAAAGAGAAAGAGGAAATGGGAGGGAACTATGGTAATCTCTTTTTATGGATTAGATTACTAATACTGCTTTGTCTTTATGTCACAATGATTGGAAAGAAATTTCTGTGTTTTCAACTTCCTGGAACAAATTGTATATGATGAATTCTTTTCCCATCTGTATCTGCTTGTATGATGTTTTATTTATCCTCTCTCTTTCTCTCATCTCTATCTCTTTCTCTCTCTCTTTCCCCTGTTTCCTTTTAAGTACAGTTGTACTTTGCTTCAGGAATGCTTTTGTTTGTGAGCAATTTGACTCACAAACAGAACCATTCGACAAAAGTTTGTTTGTGAACTCTGCATCAGGTGACAAACACAGCTGTGGCCATCTGTCCCACATTAACATGAACATGGTCACCTTTTCCAGTATTGTGGAATGAATTAAGTTCATGAACTGAGGTACCACTATATTGTTACTATTTATACTTTATTAATCTTTTCTATTTCTTATTAAATTTAATAAGCTGCATTTTTGTAAGGAATTATCTATTTTCTCTAACTGTTCAGGTTAAAACACCTGTAATACATTCTCTTTATATATCTTTTACAAAACACTGGTGAATTTCCCATTTTTAATTTAAATTTATTTTTAATTGATATATAAAGCCATAAAAACATACATGCGTATGTAGTATCAGATGATACTTTGACAAAATTATATACTGTGTCATATCTACTTCCTCAAGTATTTATATTTCCTTGTGGTGAAAATATTAAAAGTCCTTTCTTCTAGTTTTTTGAAATAAATAGTGCATTACTGTTATCAAGTAACTAGAACTTCTTACTCCTATGTGGCTATAACTTAGTACTCTGGTAAATTTTTCCGCATCCCACCTTCCCTCCTACTCTCCTTGATCTCTAGTAACCACAAAGTTCTCTTGACTTCTGTGAGAACAAAATTTTAAATTCCACATATGTGAGATTATACGGTACTTGTCTTTTGTGCTGAGATTATATCTATTAACATAATCCTCTCCTGTCTTAGTCACTTTCCTCACCACTGGGATAAATACCCTGTACTCAAATTTAAAGCAGAGCATTTTATTTTGGTTCACAATTATAGCTAATGGTTGGCATCCAGGAAGCACAGAGAAAAAGGAAAAGCCAGGGAGGTAGATATATCCTTGCAGGTCGTGTTCCCAGTGACCTACTTCTAACAAAAAGTCAACTACAGCACTGTCATGATTCAAACACCTTCCCAAAGCCCCACCTTTGAACACATGAGTCTTTTCAGGGACATTCTAAATCTAAATCATAACACTTTGCCAATCCTTTTTATGGCTGAATAGTATGCCATTGTGATATGTATCACATTTTTATAAATTGATGGACATTTACATTGTTACAGTTGGCTATTATGAATAGTTCTAATGTAAGCGTGGAGGCTAGATGTCTCTTCAGTATACTGACTTCATTTTCTTTTTATATATTTATAGTAACATGATTACTGGGCAATATTATAATTCTGTGTTTAAATTTTTGAGGAATCTCTTGAAGTTTTCCATGTGACTATTGATTTACATCTCATCCAATCATGTGCAAGGATATCCTTTTCTTAATATACTTAAGAATTTAGATGTAAACCCACACATCTACAACCAATTGATTTTTGATCAAGATACTAAGAACACACATTGGGGAAAGGATGGTCTTTTCAACAAATGGTCTTAGGAAAATTGGGTAACCATATCCAGAGTAATGAAAATAGTCCCCTGACTCTCAGTAGTTATAGAAGTCAACACAAGATGATTATAGATTTAAATCAATGACCTAAAGTATGGAAATAAAAATAGGAGAAAGCCTTCAGGACGTTGGAGTGAATAAACACTTCTTCTTTGGACAAAACCCCAAAAGTACAGTAAACCTAAGGTAACATGGACAAGTGGGATTACATCAAACTGGTATTCATTATGTGCCTTCAACTCCATACTTTTTGCTTAATACTGATAATTTCTTGACTTCTTTTCAGTCATGCAGACATCTGCATGTGAATCAACTCAAAATATCTTGTATTGGATTATTTATTCCTAAAGATCTTATATCTACTAAAGCTCAGTTTTAATCTTGCAAACAGTGGTAATTTTTCTATACTGGCCCCTACATTCAAGACTGTGTATTCTTTTGTATTATAGTTTTGGGGCCTGTATGTCCAGCGTAACAATTAGATAAGACTTAACATTCTGTAAGAGAGTCAATATCTGTACTTTTATAGGAATAAAACATAAGTAGTACAACTAGTGTTCTTTCCCATCTATTGTCATTTGTACTTGCACCCAAAATTTTATATTTTTGAGCAGCACCAGTAAGTATAGAATTCAAGAACATGACTACAGTTGGATTCTCTGACTGATAACATAAGAAAGAATGGCTTTTCTTTTTTTCCTGCTTTATTTCTAGCCCTAAAGGAATCAAAGACCAGAAGTTATAATTCATTAACATAAAATCTGCTTCGATTCCTGCTAGTCAGTTAGACTTACTGAAGTAATAACTAAATGATCAAGCTTTATGTTGCCTGAGAATAGCGGTCATTTAAACACATATGTATCTGAATATAATTTTAACTTGCTTTCATCTTATATTTAAGTGTGTGACACATTGAGCTTGTGCTAATGAAATTGTACAGAAAAATATTAATATGGTATTACAGGTGTCTAAATGTTATTCTACAGTATGTGCGCTTGCATAGTTAATAAAATGATATAGAAAGGGCATTCTACAAACCTTTATTCTTTCTTTATTAAGTCTCAGCTGTCTTAGCTGAACAAGGTGAGACTTTAAGATACAGTTGAATTGTATGATTGGGTTCTCTTTTTAATTGCTCTGTGACAGACTTCACAGGACCAGGTAAAATTTGAGAAGAGGAGTTACAAAAGAGAATTTTACCTCCGCTGTACCTGTCACAAAGAGACCTGTTGAAACATGGATAATGGGTGTATGGTTTGGGTTTCTTTGATTTAATTGCCTAAAGTCTCCTCTGTAGTTATATATCTAGCTAAGGTTTTCAAAGAGGGAAGTTGCTAGCCTGTAGAGCTGCTTAATAAAAACCTTGCTGACTGGCTTTCAAGATAGTCAACCTCCCCAAAGACAGGAAATTGTAGTTTGAAAGAAAAAAATAGGTTAATTGATCTTCATGTGAAACTTTCTGGATAACTAGACAGATATTAACCTTTCCAAAAATTCAAAACTAAATCCTCTCTGCTTGAAATATACTGCTTTTATAAAGCTCAACTTCTTCTAGAAACACAGATGACCACTTTACCCTAATCTTCATTAACAGTATTCACTCAAGTTCTGGCTGTGTTACAGGGAGCACTTGGTGAGGTACTACAGGGAATTATAAGGGAGGAAGAAGTCTGCCCAACTTGGTTTATAGTCCTAAGAAATACCCATATAGTTTAAGAAAGTAGAGCCAAGTTCAGGGAGTCGAGGGACTTTAGGCAGAAATAACCACCTCCCTTTTCACTGTAATTGGTCCCTTTGAGCCTAGCTCTGCCTGAAGCAGATATAATTTCAAAATGAGGAATGCAACTCAGTGGGGCTCGTCTTTAAATGATCTGAGGATGGTGTCAATAAAGACCGGGAGCACATTCCTTGGAGCATTTCCTGTCATTGAGGCAAGATCGCTGTGTAGCTTAAGGAATATCATGGACTCTTTAAATTCTTTTATTTTTACATCTGACCACTGTCCTGAGTTTGCTCAGACTCTAGTTGTGTGAATATCTGGATGGAAAATTTCAGGCCCCATGCTTCCCTGTTAGTATGGATAAGCATGAAAGATTCACAAATAGACACAAAATACAGTACCAATATAGCTATCATCTGGCTACCCATTAAATAAAAAGGAATCAGTCCTCAGAATTGTTGATTGAAACAATGTATCTATACTTGAAATAAAACTATTTCCAAAAAATAATGAAATCAACTCCTTATTAATCTTCTACCTAATACACAGAGAAATGTACTGAATATTATAAAATATACAAACATAAAATCATGGTTCATGGTTTTGAGTACTTATGATCTAGTGATAGAATAGTTGAAATCTATAGCAGAAATTGGAATAACAAAAATACTGTATCAATTTGGAGTAGCGTTTCTCAAATTTTGGTGAAAAAAGCCTCTGGGACCTTGCTAATTGTTCAGACTCAGAGTTTCACGTTTTTATATCAAACCTAGAATTTTCAGTTTTAGTAAAAATTTGGAGTACAAAACTTTGAGAAACGCTTCAACAGATGGAAATATTTCTGGCTAAAGATGATAAGAAAAAACTCATGGAGCACTTAAGATCTTTGCTGATTCTTAAATAAAATTTTGGCAGAGACTAGCAAGTGTGATTAATTTTAGGTGTCATCCTTACTGGATTAAGAAATACCTAGAAAACTGGCAGAGCATTACTCATGAGTGTTTCTATGAGAGTGTTTGTGGCAGAGATTGGTGTACGAGACGGTGGACCGAGTGGGGAAAATTGGCGTTCAACATGGGCAGGTACTGTCCAATCAGCAGGGTGCCCAGATAGAATTTTTAAAAAGGCAGAGGAAAGATGATTTTTCTCTCTTTGTTTCTCTCAACTGGAGCTAGGGGACTTTTCTTCTTCTGCCCTTGGACGTGAGAAGTCCAGGCTTTCTAGGTTTTGGACTCCATAGTTACACCAGCAGTACCTTAGATTACAGGACTTTGGCTTCAGGTTAAGAATCAGACTGTTGGTTTTCCTGGATCTGGGGCTGTTGGGCTCGGAGTAAATCTCACCATTGGCATTCTAAGTTCTCCTGCTTGCTCATAACCTGTCATGGGATGGAGAAGACTGCATAATCCCAGGAGACAAGTCCCGTAGGAAATTTCCTTTTATCGTTGTCTCTGTCTCTCTCTCTCTCTCTGGAGAACCCTGATTAATCATAGAGTAAGGACACTCCAGATGAAATCCACTGATGAATTACGCCCAGAGTTTGACTCTAAAATAGGTAACCAATAGCAACAAAACTACAGAAAAGGCAATTTTAAGGATTATAGATTTGGAGAGTTGTCCAATAAGTAGGATTTTAAAGTTCTTAATGGAACATAATCTGACACTGTTAAGCCAACTTTGCTTTTGAAAAAAATAGAAAGGATGAAAAAGATTGAGGAAGATGAGATGAAAATAATTTAATGAAATATATTTTATTTGAGTTTGTTATCCAAGTGAAAATTATTAGGGCATTGGTAGCATGTCACTACCTTTGTTCTCATGTTTATGAAATGGGCATGGATGGGCATGGTACCCTTCTCCTGAAGTGATCTACATTCTTTATTAGGAAGAATAGGATTTTCTCGGTGAGAAAGTCTATCAGGGAAGAGCGCTCGCTTACTGATTTTGCCTTCTAAAAAGGTTCGAAACCACTCCGTACAGGATGTGTCTGTCCTAAAAGGAAGCATGGTATCTATGCCACAGGGTGAAATGGATTAAATAAACTGACATTGCAAACCACTGGCAACATTGCTTATCAGATGGCAAGTGCTAACTAGATGTGAAATAGATGGCACTGGAACAGAACAAAGCAAAATGAAACATTGACAAAACAGCTGTCTTGGCTTATTCCTTACATTTACAATTATGTAAATGACCAACTAGATTAAATTTGGTCTTTGCTAATGTACAATCTTCCTCAGTTTTAATCCACTATCAATATCTACTCTTGATTTTTCAAGAACATCTTCTGATCCTAATACTTCAGAAGCTCATTTACTCCAATATTTCTGAAACCCTGTCATTTATTTTATACATTTGAAAAGGGGTTCTGTTTTGATTTTATTCTTTAGTGTATGTTTGCTGTACATAATAATTACATTCACTTTGGGAACTGGTGCTTACGCATATCACATCTTGATCATGGCTTCCATATTTCCTGATATCATTTTGTTGGTTCGTAGATAAAGGTGCTACTGTTTTTTGTCCACCTGGTTCTCAAAAAAGCCCTTAGCACAAAACACCCTTAGCATCTGTTATTTTAGGGCCTTCTCTGTGTTGCAGAGATGCACAAATACATACACTGCATTATTTGCTTTCTTGTCCTGTGGCTTGGGGATGAGAATTCACTTCATTGAATATCCTCCAAGAGGAGAGCTCACAGGACTCCAAACAGGTGTTATAAACATTTCTAGGAGGGAAAGAAAAGACTGCTAAATTTTGTTGATTTTATAACTAGACACATTTTAAGAGCACCTCAGTTTTTTTCTATCTCTCATAATTCCCATTTTGGGAATGTAGTACAAAAACCTTGCACCTGCTGAAAACCAAGAGGGCTACCCATATTTGAAAGGTACAACAGAACTGAAGATGAATCAAGAGAGAAAGGCAAGGGAAGAGAGAGAGAGAGACAATTACAGAAATATTTGGGTCAACTTCCCTCTCTTCTCCTTATAGTCACGTTTTTTTGCTTGAGAGGAAGGATCATTGCATAGGCTAGCTTCCTTTCAAGAAGGGCAAATTTGACAAATCTACCCTAGTGCTACACATGATAATCCACATCAGATAGCATTAACCAATATGGCACCCTTTCACTAGGCCATGTATAGCATTATAATCTTTCTCAACACAGTATTCCAAAGAGTCATAACAGATCTGTAAGAATTAGTACTCAAGATAAAAAAATATATTATTCATCCATTCTAGCAATAGAGGAACAAAGAGCAGCTCCCATAACTCAGCCATGGTGTAAATTAGTTCACCAGGGAAGGACCAAGTATATATGGATTTGGAGCTATGGGAAAATATTAAGTCAAACTAAGCAGCTGAAACAGTAATTTTAGAGCTGTGGATATGCTAATACTATATGTTGCTCATCTTCAACTGATAACAAAATCTATAGCTTGAATTAATAAGGTTTATTTTGGTTGCAAGTAAGGGAACTCCAATTGGAATGAGCTTAAGATGGAACAAAAAATTAAAAATCAATTTATGGACACCAAAGTACAAAAATGCACAGCAAAGTTAAGAAATGGTTCAAGCCAGAAATGGAACCAAGGAGAGAAAAATAGTAAGGGTTTTCTCTATAATTTATTTCTGCTTCTCTCTGTTTGTATATTTCATTCATTATTTGTTGACTGGCTTTTTCACAGCTTTATGTAACATTCCACTAACATTTCCAACTGATACCTCAGGATTTTGTCACTAAAGAGGGATTGGCCTTCCTCCAATTAAGAGAATAAAAGCTAGAAGCCGCATAATAGGCTTGGTTTAGAATGGACCTTGGGAGTGGCGAACTGTGATTGGTCAATTTCTGGATCTATGATAAAAGCTTAGAAATGAAGTATTCAACAATGAAAGCAAAGGGCTTTTGAAAAATAGCGGATAATATTTGGCATCCAACAGAATGAATGATCATTGTGAAACATTTCCACACTTTCAGTATTTGATCATTGAATTATTTCCAATGGGAGGAATGTTTAAAGATGACTAAGACCTGCTAAATACATTTTAGAAAATGCTGGTTTATTTTGAAATTGGTTCTCTACAGATGGCTTCTAGAGAAGCAGATTCTCAGAATTCTGGCCATGTTCAATGCAGCTATCACAAGCTAAATAAAGCAGTAGTTTCTTATTCTCCTTCAAACAAATGCCTTTTCTTTGTAGTCATTTTGCTTCTTAATAATGTCTTTTATGTATAATCACTTTCTCTCCATTGTACTCACTCATATTCTATGTAAACTTTCAGCAGTGATCAAGCTCCTTTGGTTCTGGGAAGCCTGTTTCTCAGATCCTTTAGTTTTCTCAGCTTTTATACAATTCGTTATTTCACAATTTTTTGGTAAAATTTTATGCTATTTAAATTATCATCTGTGTGTGTCTCTGTGTGTTCCCAGATGTGTATGTGTATGCAGTGGGTGTGCTACATACAAAAATATAGTATAAAAATTAGTAAACAAATTCTACCAGAGGTCAGAGAAACAGAGGTCATTAAAAAAAGATCTAGGAATTATACACAACCCTTAAATTGTTGTACCCATGCGAGAGGTGTGTCTTGAGTTATTGTTCCTGGTGGGAATGTGTTGTTTTGACCACTGAAACCATGTTCCACAGCAGATCAATCATGGCTGGAAAAAATAAGTGGCTTTTTTTCCAATTACTTATTTATGTCTTTCTTTTCAATACATGTGGACATTAATTTCTTAAACAGTGGTTTCCCTGAAATATGTGCATTGTTTTTTATTGGTAGTTCCAAAATAATCATAGAATCCAGACCATGCAAATCAATATCTATTTTTCATAATTAAGGAATGTATTTGGATTAAGATGGTGTGGTTAAAAAAATGAATCCAAAAGTATTGGTGATTTGAGTAAATTAAAACTTAATTAGTTGTTATTTGAATTAAGCCAAGAAGGAAGCAGTCCTTATTGGATATCGACATTCTACACTTAAAAAAGATTTCCTTTTCCTTTAGTTCTATGATTGCTGGCATAAGTTCTATTTTCATGGTCTAGGTAGACTTTCAGGCAGCAATGTGGAGGGAAGCAACAAGATAAATGAGGAGGAAAGGCTATGCATTCATGCATAATTTCTCTTTGTTTATTTGTATTTTATTTTTAAGTGACTAATGTGAATTGTATATATTTATGGTGTACAGCATCATATTTTTATTGATGTATACATTGTGGAGTGACAAAATCAACCTAGTTAATGTTTGACTTTTGAAGAATGTTTTTGAAAGCTGTTACCCAATAATTCTACTTTGATCTCTCCTGTCAGGGCTTCACTGCTCTCTGCTAAGGGAGATTGGGAGGGCAGATACCGGACAAGAAACTGCCACTGTCAGCAGGAAACACTTGCAAAATGTCAGCTGTGAAATATTCACATGTTAGGAAAATCATCGAATACAGTTGAATTGTATAAGCTGTAAGAAATATTGTCTGATTCAGTAGAGTCAAATCTTATCTACTTCATTAGATGATCTTTTAAAAGTAAGCCAAAATAAATAAGGAAAAGATCTGAACATCATAACTAATGTATGGTTGAAAGAATAGCAAACTAAAAGTATATAGAATTTAAAATTAAAGGGATGAAAAGAATAAAGGAAGAAAATAGTAAATAATTCTATATTTGTTACCCTTCCCTTTAACACTTGAAACTTTGTGTCAGTCACCCTTCATCCTTTTAGACTCAGATCTTTGCATATTAGCAAGTAATTAAGGATTTCTTTTTAAAAAGCTTTAAATAGATATTGATAGAAATTATATATCCAATGGAAGTAATAAGTGAGTTCTAAATACTTAACAATTATTTAAGTTGAATGAGAAAAATCTATACTGTATTTAGCTGACAAAATTAGTAGCTCTTGGTATGTCATTAGTAAACACATAATCAACTTCTACATGTTGCATTACTAAGTTTAAGAATCTCCACAACTCAACTTAAAATGTCTATAAACTCAGGAATACATGACATAACTATGATTGTAATCAAGTGCAATCATTTTAAACTACATTTGGAAACAATAATACGTATAGACAAATGATCATCTGAAGAGATAAAATATGCAGAGAATAAGAAGGTGCCAAGATTGTCCAGGGAAAAGGAAAATTCAGTTTAACACATACGAGTGGTTCATGAAGAAGGTGGTAATCCCTATTTGGGTTGTGGGATAAATTTTTCCATAATTATTTATCTCAGTTTACTTTTGGACCAACACCCAAACCAGTTTGTTTTCCTGAACTTTTATGTTAGTCAATAATGTCCTTTTAAAAATCTATATTTATTTTATTTTTTATTTTATTATTAGTACATGTTTGTAGCACATAATGTTTCCATTCCTCGTGTGAAGTTGGTACATGCACATAATACACCTTAATTCTTTTTTTCATCCCCTTTCCCTCCCCTTCCTCCTCCTCCCTCCATCTCTTGATCCCTTTTCATGTTGCAAAAGCTATTCCTCCCTGTTTCCTATTATCTGTCTTTTATTTTGCTTTTTTCTTATAATTTGGGTTTCTCACATAAGAGAAACCACGTGATGTTTAAACTTGTGTGTCTGATTTATTTCACTTATTATTATGGTCACCAAATACAGCCATTTTAATACAAATGACTAAAGCTTATTTTTCTTTATGGCAGAGTAGTACTCCATTGTGTATAAATATTACATTTTCTTTATCTATTCATCCGTTGATGGACATGTAGGCTGCTTAAGATTTAGCTATTATGAATTATGTTGCTACAAACATGGGTATGGATGTATCACTGCAATATGATGACTTTAACTCTTTTGGGAAGATACCTAGAAGGGGAATAGTTGGGTCTAATAGAATTTTTACTTCTAGTTTTTGGAGGAACCGATTTTCCATAATAGTTATTCTAGTTTACATTCTCACCAACAACATATAAGTGTTCTTTTCTCCCTGCAGCCTCACCAGTATTTATTGTAATCTGATTTCTTGATGATGGCCATTCTTTCTGGCTTAGGATGGAATATTAGTGTTGTTTTAATTTGCAGTTCTCTAATGGCCAATGATGTGGAGCATTTCTTCACAATATATTGGCCACTTACATTTCTTATGAGAGGTGCCTATTCATTTCAGTTGCCTATTTCTTGATTGGATCTTTTATTTTGAGGGACCTAATGTATTTGAGTTCTTTATATATTCTGGTCTTCTGAGGAATAGATGGAGATATTTTCCTAATTAGTAAGTTTTTTTTTTTTTAAACTCTGCTGGTTACTTCTTTTGCTGTCCAAAAGCTTTTTAAATTTGACGTGATCCCATTTGTTGATTCTCAGTACTTTTTCCTGTGCAACCAGGAATCTGTTCAGAAAGTCCTTGCCTACACATATGACTTCAAGGGTTTTAACTATTTTACCTACCATTAGGTTAAGTGTTTCTGTTCTAACATTTAGTTCTTTGATCCACTTTGATTTTAGTTTAGTACAAGGTGAAAGATATGGGTCTAGTTTCAATCTTTTGCATGTGGATAACCAGTTTTCACACTACTTGCTAAGGAGGCTGTCTTCCTTTCCTCTAGTGTATGTTTTTGGCCCCTTTGACAAAGATCAAATAGATGAATTTGCTTGGGTTTTTTTCTGAATTCTCTCTTCTATTTCACTGATTCTCATGTCTGTTTTTGTGCCTTAAATTCCTTTGCTAATCAGTAATTTCTTGAAAAAAGATTGCTCATTGGTATGATTGCCAAAGCGAGTTTATTACACTCCAAATGTCCTTTGAGGAAATGTGTTTCTTCATCCTCACAGTTGATGTTCACTGTCAGAACATGCTGTATTTATAGGTGATCCTATACAAGGCTTATGAGGCTTCTCATAAGCTACCAAATGTCCATCTTCTGGTAACATCTCCAATTCCAAATCATTCACTTCAACTCCAGGGTTTCTAAGCCAATTTTGTAGGCAGGTGTCCTTATTTTATGCCACATTTGAGAAACCCAAAGTAGTTCATTCCAAAATGACAAAACAAAGAGAAAACCTGGAACTTTCAGATAAATTAAATCTGGACAAAATATCTAATCCTGATACTAGAAGCAACTTGAATCAGTGATCACTAGCTAGTTTGAATGTCATATTGTGATTTCTGACACAGTAGTTAAACTATTGTCTTGATTGTGTAAGTTCAAAATAAAATCCAAGTTCAGTAATTATTCAGACAATTCCATGTGTTCTGCTTTCAGATTAAAGTTAAAGTCTTCAGAAATTTTGGTTAGTAATGAATTCAGGATAATACAGGAAATATGAGTGCAGTGGAAACACCCTCCATCCTCCCCCATATCTATGCCATTCTTCCCCAAAGTAGAATTCAGGGCTTGTTGATCTCTCCCTCGGCATGAAGATATTGGGGCTATAACCTTAAAATATTTTTTCTTTTATTATTTCTCATGTGGAAGACATTCACGTCAAGGCCAGAAAACTTTTTTCCTGTTTTTTTTTTTTTGTGAGAATTTATTTATCCTAGGCTCTTAGGGTAGATTTGAACTTTTTGTCTTTTCCGGTGTGTAATTTTTAAAAAAGAATTCCCCTTACCCTTTTTCAAACAACTGCATGACGTTTATCTTTGAAATCAGATGAATTAGAATGAATTGAGTTTTGGGAATCAGAGGATTTAAATGAGCTTGAATAACTGAAGACATCTCTAGGTAGTAATTCTTCACATGTATTATGCTTCTCAAGATTGAAAAATGTCAGTTGGTGTAAATTCTGCGTGTGAAAAACGGAGAAGGGAAAGCATAAATGAATGGAAAATAAATTGCAGAAGCGAGAAAATATTGTACATGTGAAAGTGATTGAGAAAAGTTGCCATAAACTGTAGAAATCTGAAAATCATAAATTAAGACAGTACACATTTTCCAACATCTATGGCTATAGCTTATATTAGAATATAGTTCAAAGCTTTCAGGATGTTACCTGACATTCCTGAAAGTATTCTATTTTAACTTCGTGTGTATGGGGATAGGAAGAATATACTTGTGCACATTCTTCTTAGATGGGGCATCATTTTATAAAGCAGACATAAAATTTTCCTTGATAAAAGGACTGTGATTTTCTAAAATTAAACATTACTGTTCTTTTCTACTGTTGCAAACTCACTTAAGCCCTTTTTCACATTCAACAAATGTCAGGGATATTTGATAAATATTCATGATCCCTGGAGTTGAGAGGTAGGTGGGAACTATATTTCCTTTCCTAAATGTCCTTAGTAACAGGTGTTTGGTATCAAAGAAAGCAAACACTACTTAATGTACAAATGCTCAAAGAAGAGTACTTACAAAGTGTTTATCTATTCTGTAGTTTGGACAAGCACCTAAGTTACACTTTCTCACAGCAATGTTATAGGAAGCTGTGGCTGCAAAATGAACTTCTGGATTTTTTGAAGACAAATCTGGCCAACCTTATAGTGAAGGCCAGCTTCGGTTTCATATAAGTTAGGATGTATAAATGCATCAGTTTGTAACTACTGTAGTAATACTGTATAATAGACACAGAATCTTAATATAAACAGTCCTGAAAAGTAAATATTTCCCTCATGTTTCAGAATATTGGTAGGTTAGAATAAGGGGTCTGGTTGCTCTACATGGGCTCGGCTGGGTGAATCTGCCTTAACTTGGAGCTCTATCTGGTCAGAGTTTCTTCCTATGATTTGTGTTGGGGCCAAGGCAAATGAAGAAGTGATTATCTGGGTGAAGTTCATTTTATAGCACAGTGGAGAGGAAGAGAGCACACCTGTGCAGATGCTTTGTAATCTTTGGTTAAATCACTTACACAAATATTCAAATAATATTAGAAAAATAAGCTCTATAAATATTCCTCAGTAAATGCTGTTCTTGACTGTCACTACATTGCCAACGAAAGTATTTCTTCTAAAATTCTTTTGCAGATTAACATACTCTCTGGTATATATTTTCATAATAATCTCTGAGACATTGTTGGGAATACTGATTCATGATGAAGGTACTCCAAGTCCTGAGAAAATAATCCTGTTGTTGTAGACACATATATTACATCATGGAGACTGAAATATATTAAATTTACCACACAGGCAATGCAAGAGCAATAAACTTAATGAAGCAATACCTACTGGCTTTGTAAGTCAGTTCCACCTATATTCTATGAAATCAGTCTCTCAGGCTTCAAATTATAGATGCTGGGTTGAAGAGAATTTCAAACTTATCAAGTAACTCGGATAGAGTTTGTGTCTATCCTCAGCTCACTATTATTTGAAATCCATTGTATTTTACTTTCTTCCCTCTTACCCCTTGTTGGGAAACCTGATTTCATCCATTGCTGAAGTGTGTGTGCACCTTGATCCATTATAAATTGATTAACAACTAGCCTGGAAACTGCTAGACTATTTTAAAAACCAATGATAATGTCTGAGTTACAAAAACTTTTCTATTAATAAGCACCTTACTCTGGAGAAAAACAAAATTAAAATCCGATCTAGTTAGCCTGAGATGGAAAGGGCGAACAGAGCAATTTCTCAGAAATGAGTGACAATGCTTGAAGGCAATCATCAGGAAGGAGAAATATAAGTTGAAAAAAGATTCACAAGAAAATTTCTCTCCTGATGTTTGCCAATGTTGGCAGAGGAGGCCAAGCAGGCAGGTTATTCAGGGAAAGTTAATTGCCTATGAGTTTTACAACAAAAGAAGAACCAGAGGAAAATCATTGAATTGGAATTGAGATATAAATTTTCAGACAGGAAACTAGTGAATGATAATAAAGGCAAGTGCAAGTATAGGGGAAAAGCACTAATAAAATAGTACTAAAATGCGACCAGAAACTTGAAATGTTTTGAAATACAAGAAAACTGCCATTAAGTTGTAAACGTTTTGTTTCCTCATAAACTTCCTAATAGTTGAAAGGTAGCTATTGCTATACAAACAATAAAAATAATAGGCAAAAGAATTAGAATTTACAGTGTGAATGTAGGAATCACAAGATATCGGGTTTTCTGCGAAGAATTGAGTATGGAAATGATTATTTAAACCATTAAAGAAATGTATAATAGTTTTAGACACAGGGGAAATAATTATGAAAAATTTCTAAAGAAAAATTGTGCTAGAATATTTAATAGAATTTCTGACAAGAAGTCTTTAGTGTTCATGGGCTTTCCAAAATCTCTACAAATTAGCAGATAAATATTCGTCTTATTTATTGTGGAATGCTTCTTATGTCACCTTTGAAAAAATTTAATTTTCTTTTGACACTCTAAAAAAGGAAAAAGGGGATTCTGTGTAACCAAAACATTTTTATATAAAAATAAGTCTGAGATGTAAAGTCAGTATTTTTTCACAGTTCCAAAGGGTAATGTATTATTAAAAAATCTACAGGATTGTGGATGGGTGTGTTGGAGGAATATGGGAATTTTCTGTATTTTTTTACTCAACTTTGCTGTGAATATAAAATGTCCCACAAAATTAATCAAATTAATCTGTATGTTTGTGTATATATATATATTTACATACGTACATATATATTACATATACATACATATATATTAGATGCTTTCTGATCGTCTAGTTTAACCCCTTCATTACATAAATCTTTGTACACATGCAGAATTTCTAAATAGATAAGTCTTTGTATTTACATGCCTCTGAATTCCAAAATTCTTTTTAGTATTTTGATCAAAAAGAAATATTTTACATAGATATTAATGAAAAGTCTTAGTTAATAGAAAACTGAGAAATATTGTGATTAATGTCCCCTGGAACAAAACATGAAATTGGAACTAACATTTACAATTAGCTGAAGAACAATGAAAAGATAACACTTCATACTAAAATAAGATATAACAATAACATAATTTCAAAGTAAATGGTAGTGGAATAGTAATTTATTACATTTAGGGGAACAATAACATAGGGTACTAAAATAACAAAAATGAGAACACTCACATAAAAATGTATTAAACTGCCTGGGATGTAGCTCAGCGG
The DNA here is from genome assembly GCA_028451465.1 of Erethizon dorsatum. NCBI lineage: Eukaryota > Metazoa > Chordata > Mammalia > Rodentia > Erethizontidae > Erethizon > Erethizon dorsatum. The sequence goes on along the minus strand of CM051828.1, from coordinate 14,238,488 downwards.
CATAGTGCCTGCCTGGCAAGCACGAGGTCGTGAGTTCAATTCCCGGTACCAAAAACAAAAACAAAAACAAAAGTATTAAACTTAATTGAAAGACAACAGAGTAAATAAATTCTAACAGTGTTTCTTAGAAAAGATAAACAACAATAAAATTGATACATCGATGAGACCAAATTAACATGAAAAGAAGCACCTAAAAGTTTAGGAATGAGTTTGGAAATATAATCATATATAGAAGAAATTAAAACAAATTTTAAAGTCTATTGAAAATGCAAACACTTAGAAATAAATATTTCAAAATATAACGCAAATTTTCCAAAGTTGGGTCATGAAGAAGTTGAAATTTGAATACATTCCTTATCAATGAAGAAATAAATTTTAGTATTTGAAAAATGATGCTCATTAGCTGAATAGTAACTTTTAAAAAAACAGAGAATTGGGCTGGTGAGATAGCTCGGTGGCATAAGCACCTGCCTTGCAAGTGCGAGGTCCTGAGTTCGACTCCCGGTACCTGTATATTAAAAAACAGAAACAAACAAACAAAAAAAAAAAACAGAGAATTTGAGTGTTGTTCAAATTCTTTCTAATTATAAATAGATGAAAATTTCTACAATTCACATTATACATCTAGTATGAGCTTAAGATCAAAATATGTTTCAGTAACTAAAAAAAAGAGTAATCGATAATATCATGTATTGATGTATTCAGCCTTAGGGCCTCTAGATGGCCCCAGGAAGTGCTCTTCCCAAGTTTTTCCCAATTTCATTTATGTCTACAATAACCTCAGGACATTGCTCATTGCAGATTTTCCTCTGCTTAATTTTCTTTATAGCCTTAATCACTGACTGAAATTATATATGTGTGTGTGTATATATATGTATATATATATATATATTTTTTTTTTTAGTTGCTTTTTTTCATGCTTATGTAGTAAGGCAACAAAAAGAGAGGGAAAGTTTTGTATCAAAGTTCACTGTCTTTGGCAACAAAACCATGAATCAGGTTGAGTAAATGAATTTCTTCATATTGCATTGATCTTCCTTTTCGGTGGTGAACCCTATATTATAATATAATTAAATATCATCATAATATTAGCCTATATTTGTTAATATATTGCTTATAATTTTTCATCTATATTTATACGGGACAATTTAGTGCTATGGAAAAATATCTAAAATGACAAAGTTTCCAGATGTAAATCAAAATAAAGTTAGGTGAGAGGATTATCTCTAACATTCTATAGTACAGCAAGGTAACTGTAGTTTATAGTAATTTAATATAGTTTAAATAATTAGAAGGAAAGAGACTGACATCTCCCAAGCACTGAGCCCATATGGGCTTAGGCTTTTCTTTTTGGAATAGTTTCTGATTACTAATTGTGTATATTTACTATTTAGTTTTTCAATTTCTTTTGTTTTTTCTGAATTCTAATGGTTTAATTATGTAGCTCCAAGTCTATAATTACAACATTGCTAAAGTTTTACTTTATTTTTTAAATGTTTATTGCCATGTATTTGTAATTATTTATGATACCAAGCATTATAATTATATACCTGTATATGATGTGTAATGATCAAATCATGTAATTAGTGTTCTCATCTCTGCAAATATTATCATTTCTATGTGTTATCTAATTTGCTAGAATGTGTCTTCAAAACATGTCCTTTAATTTGTTTTGATATATATAGTTCCATAGTAAGATTTCCCCTTTTCATGATTTATTTGTATCTTTTGTTTCTTAGACGGTCTAGTTAAGCATTTGTCAATTTTGCTGATATTTTTAAAATATCTGATTTCCTTAATTTTTTCTATTGTTTTCTGTTTTCTAATTTATTTATCTCCCTATAGTCTTTATTATTTACTGCTTTCTACTTCCTTAGGGATTAGTTGAATTTTTGGAAAGATACATTGATCTATATACACTTTCTTGTCAGCAATGCAACTCTAGTTTTAAAAGATGTATATCATTCTTGACCTCATTAATCAGAGTTTCTGAAGTTGCTTCTGTTGGGTGTTTATTTACTAAAATCCCTTTAATAAATATCGTGTTTACAAATGTTAACATTCAATTATCTAATTTGCAGGTCAGTGAACTTGATTCATTCTGTATTCAAAAGTGATTATTTTCAAATTCCTCATAAATGATAAGTCAACCTGAATAATTACCTAGTTGTAGAACCAATTAGAAGTTATATCTATATAAGCTATCACATATATAAGTAAAACAGTTGCTTACTGAATCTGAATGATCATATCAGTTGCTTATCACCCTCTTTTTTCTGAAGGCAAATGTACAAGTGAAATTAAATTAAAATGGAGGGCCGGTGAGATGGCTCAGCGGCGTAAGCGCCTGCCTGACAAGCGCGAGGGCCCGAGTTCGACTCCCGGAACCCACATATGAAAAAAGGGCCGGTGATATCGCTCAGCGGCACGGGCGCCTGCTGGCACGCGAGGTCCTGAGGTACCCACACACAAAAAAAATTAAAATGGAAAAGTTATTTGGCATGAATAGATAATTAGAACAAAAATGAGTACTTGATGGCTAATTCACTTACGTTAAGAGAACCTATACTTGGCCTAATAAATTCAAATATCCAAGGCAGTTAGTCACTCTTCAATAGACAGTACTAGAAACATATTAACTGTTCTTTTTCTTTGGTTGCACCTCTTCTAGATTTTCTTCAGATTTTGAATTAACAAAGTTCGTTTAAATGAAGAACATGTCATAATTAGATGCTTTTATTCACATATTTACAGCTTCCTTAAGATGTTCATATATCTCTTAGTGTAAGCTCTTCTGTATAGACTCTTACTAAAAGTACGACATTCTATCAAATGACACCAAGATCACTGTAAAGAATGGCTTTCTTGGGGACCGGTGAGATGGCTCAGCGGCATAAGCGGCTGCATGGCAAGCTTGAGGGCCCGAGTTCGACTCCTGGTACCCACATACAAAAAAAAAGTGTTGGTGATATCGCTCAGTGGCATGGGTGCCTGCTGGCGCACGAGGTCCTGAGGTCGACCCCAGCACCCACAGAAAAAAAAAAAAAAAGAAAAGAAAAAAAGAATGGCTTTCTTGATATTTGGTGTCACTCTACATAAAAGTTGTGATGCATATGTTATGTTTCCAACATTGGGTATGAATAAAAATGCTTTTGATCGTACAGTTTTTTTTTTTTGTGGGTACCAGGGGTCGACCTCAGGACCTCACGCACCAGGAGGTGCCCGTGCCGCTGAGCGATATCACCGGACCTTTTCTCGTATGTGGGTTCTGGGAGTTGAACTTGGGCCTCGTGCTTACCAGGCAGGTGCTTAGGCTGCTGAGCCATCTCACCGGCCCTGATCTTACAGTTTTATAACTAATAGAAAGCTGAATTTACTGTAAATTCAGGTAGAATATTACTGTATATTACTTAAAATTTCTAGCACATATATTTTGTTCAATTTAATAACATACTTATTAAAAGAGTAACTGGATTATTTAAAATTTTGTTTGGATAGTAGAATGCAAAAAATTACATTCAAAATTTAAAATGAATAATATAGCAATAGAAAGAAGAAAATAATGTTTCGCTTTCTAAATACAGTAATAGCTTGGCTCACAAACGCTTGTTACTGAATAATTCAGTTTGCAAATAGAAGCATCAGCAAAGTTTTGCTTGGTCAGGAGCTCTGCATCAGGTGATGAACACAACAGTGGCCATCTTCCCCAGAATCCTGGATGGAATCAAGTTCGTGAACCGAGGTACCTCTGTATTTAAGTGATATCTAAAAATAATGCAAATCACTTTTGTATGCTTTGCCTGTTACATGTTTTCATGTTTCTACATGATATAGTAGATATAGTATATAGCATATAGTATATAGTATATAGGATGTAGGATATAGGATATAGGATATAGGATATAGGATATAGTATATATCTACAAGAATAGATTCCTGGTTTGAGAATGTATTTCTATTTCTCATTGTGGGGTTACAATTTATTGGGATTATGAAAGTTTGGGGATAAAAACTATTGGCTGGGATGAAATACATATGTATTTTTAGACATTCACGGATTTTTAAAAAAATCCATGTACAAGGAAAAATCCAGGTACAAGGTAAAAATTAAATTAAAAAATGTGAAAAAATTCCATTCAGCTATGTGCGTATCTATCCTCTATTCATCTATTCATCTAGTTATGCACAGGTTAATGACAGCAATACAATCTAAACCTCAGAAATGTGTCCTGAAATGATTTTGTCACTTGTTGTTTTGGGTACATCACTGTGTGCACTTACATAAACATAGATGCCTACCACACACCTGGACCACTATATTAAATCAAGTACAACATCAAATGATGTAACTAAAAGATGCAATAAATTCAGATGTACACAGATGCTGCTGGTGAAACATAGCACATTGTTTTACCTTAAAATATTTTTATAAGTAGAAGGAGATTATTCTAAAATAATGATAAAGCTTATGGTGTAATAAATACTTAGAAAAGTAATCCAGTCATTCATTATCATTACAATTGTTAAGTACTGGACATAACTGCACGTGTGTCACACAGTACTTTTATGTGACTGGTGGTGTAGTAGGTTTATTTACAGCAGCATCCCCATGAACTCATAAGAAACACATTGCACGAGGCAATAGGAGATTTTCAGCTCCATTAAAATCTTATGGGACCGGGGATATAGCTCAGCGGCATGGAGCCTGCTGGGCAAGCGTGAGGTCCTGTGTTCAATTCCCGGTTCCAAAAAAAAAAAAAAAAAAAAAAGAAAAAAAATTTTATGGGACAGTCGTCCTCTAAGCAGTCTATTACATGACAATGTGTGTGTGTGTGTGTGTGTGTGTAAATCTAACATTTAAAAATCGAAAGAATTTATGTCATTTTCATTTTTCTTAAAAACAAAAGGCAGAATTAATAATTTCAAATCTATGTGCACGTTCGCTGCTCATGAAGTTGACAAACCACTGACTGAGAAGCCATCGTAGACTTTTCCCATACGAAACAAAAGTCCACATCATTACTTCGGTAAAATAACTTTGCATCTTAACGTACATTTAGAATTTTTCATTTTAATGTATTTTTAGAAATATTTAATTCACATATGTCTGTAAAATGAAAAACAAAAGATTAACTCATAGGGTTATAATTTTAAGAAAGATGTAGAAAATATGTGTGTGAGAGAGAGAGAAAGGGAGAGAGAGAAAGAAGACTCAGCTAACCTTACAGGCACTTGGCTTCAGCCTCTCTTAGGTCAAGTTCTCCACTTGGCCTTCCAGAAGTAGTAATTGAGCTGATTAGGTTATAGATAATCATGGTAGTTATAGATATATTCACATGGTTCTCTGGACACAGTAAAACCCCTTTTCCTGTATTTTTCTGTGTTTTGTTGAAATAATTCTGAGCCTGGGTTTTTGGATAACTGGCCACATTGCTTACTCCACTTTATATTTTTAGACACAAGAATACTCTTAAAGTATGTTGAACACCCAGTGAGTTACATAGGCTGGCTCTGCTGAGATTCAAGAAAAAAATATTCTATTTGCAACATTATTGCAATTAGCACTAATTTTTTAAAGCAAGAAATTGTAAGGAGCGGTAGAATTCATTTTGTTCTTGAAAAATAATTGCCATGCTTTTGTGGTAAAAAGTCTACAGTAAAGCTCTTTTCATATGCTCTATAGATAGACTGGATTTCTTTTTATCAGGCAAGTTTGCCTACACTAAATTACATAAGGACAATGCTTTAATGACTCCAGAGAGAGAATCCCTCCTCAGTAATTCCCAAGCTAGTTTACCCATCTTGACCCACAGTCAATATCTAGCAGTATTTCATGCAGCTTGATTGTTGCTAAGCAACAAATAGGTGGTAGGGTTAAGCTTCTAGAATCACTTACATATTAATTATAAACTAGTAACATTGGAATAATACAAGTTTTAATAATGAAAGATATTATAAACGTTGTTGCAGCATGGTATTTTTTTCTACCTGAGAAGGGAAAGACCTGTGTGCTACTTGTCATGGAGAAATGATACTTTATTAGAATTTGAAATTACCAAGGGAGTAGGTTTTAAGAAAAACAATTAAGTGTTTTCTAGCTATCTTTCCCTTTCGCAAAGGTTTTCCTTCCTAATTGCTATTGACTTCGCATTCTTTGAACTACTGAAGCTAAGGATAGTGCAAGTAGACTTTAAGTTTTCTAGTTAAGAATTCGCTGTTTTGATGATTGCATGATTGCCAAAGAGATTAGGTGCAAGGGAATTAATAGCATTACATGCAAAAAAATTAAAGACTGATTTTTGTCTCTCATACTTGGAGATATTTATCCAAATTTAATTTTCCCAACAGGAAAAGCAATATTCTGAAATCAAAGAGCATCTTCATTTGCAGCTCTCAAAACAGTCTGTCTATAGTCATTTTCCTGTGTGAAGTTTTGCTGTTAGTCTTTTCCTTTCTAGATGCATAACTCTGGGACGGGGGTTATCTCACACAAACACCCTTTTTTCTGTCTTATTACCAATATATGGCCAGTAAAATGGGCTATGTAAAACTGGAAATCATGCATGAATGAGCTACTGCAAGTCTTACTTAGTTTAGAAAAGATTAAACTGTTGATCTTGCACTGTGTGCTTCTCAATTAGAAAACTTGGATATGATTGATTTCAGCTGTGCTATGGCTTTTGACCAAACTATATAGGAGACCTGCTCTACTAAAATACATTCATCCTTTACATGTATGAAAGTCTTTTGGGAGAGGGGCATAGTGTATTGGGAAAAAATAGGCATAAATTTAAAAGAGTATAAGTTTGATTTCGAGCTCTCAGCTTTTGATTCCTGCATGACCATGGCTCAGTACATCACTGTTTCTTAATCTTAATTTATTCACATTTGAAATGAGGAAGTGGGAGACGAAAGATAATAACTTTCTTGAAGGAAGCATTATATAATAGAGATACCATTTCTGACCAGCCTCACTCATTATTCTGTAACACAAAACACACTATTTTTTTCCTCAGAGCATTTATTATTTATTAACTGCTATGTATGTATGTGTGTATGTATGTGAATATGCGTGCATCTCTCTATCTAGAGGGAAAAATGCAGCAGTGCCGAGCTTTAAAAATGACCGAAAACTGCAAGCATGCAAGCTGATCTTAAAGGCGAAATTGTTCTGTGAACTTTACAAATTCTTGTCAAAATATTAAAAATTCTTACTGTAGGTTATTAGTGTATTGGGATAGTAAGAAGGAGCAATGCCAACATTTATTTAGTATACTGTAATGCGCTATTTGGGAAATAAGTTGTTTTATTTCTCTGTAGAAACTTATCAAACATAGTTTGAATAGTATGTCCTTCTTGTCCCATAACTCTTGTCTCATCAGTTTCCCCAGCGGCCAGCGGCCATGTTTGGAAGGTGCACATTCTCTTCAGGCTGTGCTTGGGCCAAGAATTCAGCCCTATGTTCAAGGAATGGGAGATTCTCATGGTTAGAGTGGAGAATATTAATTCCTCAAGTTGGGAGAGTTGTTACCAGAAGAATAGTGGAATGATTTGGGGAAATTAAAAACTGTAACTAGCGTGTTTCCCACTTTTTATGCCTTTTCATAGATAAGTGTGCCTCTATATACTGTATCAGACATCACAAATACACACACGGGTACACTTACAGCACTGTTGCTATGTGCCTGTCTTTTCAGTTAACAGAAAAATGCAGCAGAAGACTGGCTTTCCCCAAGAAATTATAAGAAAGACCCACATTCATCAAAGCCTTTTACTGGTAAGATTTTTTTGTGTCTTATGGCAAGTTATTAAGTTGATCTGTCACTGTCTATTTTAATTAGGTTTGAATTTTTAACTGATATTTATCAAAGTGGTACTTTTTATGGTAAAGATGTTGAGTAAATAGAAGGCAACTAGAAGTTCTGCATAAAATTGCATTATTCTGTTAAATCAAATTAAATGGGGCTTATAAAAGAAACTTATACAACATTTTCTACCTTCAGGTTATAATATATAATGACCTTTTATCATAGTAAGTTTACAGTTTTATATTTTCTTCTATTTTGCTTTTTGGTAAATAGCTAAAAGAACTAGACAAAAGACAGGGGAAAAAACTGACTAATGGCTAGTTAAAAATGTGTTGATCCCATTACCTCATAGAAGGGCCTATAAACTACTGCTCTCAGGCCAAATATAGCCGACATTTTTGTGTGCAAGATCTGGTTAGCATACGGGCACACAGATCTGCGTGCGTATTGTCTGTGGCTACTTTTGTGCAACACAGGCAGAGCTGAGTAGTTGTGAGACAGACCTTAGGGTTATTAGATCCTAAAATAATTACCATTTCACACTTTACAGAAAGGTTTATTCATCTGTGTCTTACACAATTATCCCAGCGTAGCCAATAATTTAAACAGCTCTTTTGCCTTGTGCAGAGGCCTCTGTCAGAGTATGTGCATTCTCTTTTGAAAAGGTCATTTAATTTATAGTTATGTAAGACTATATCTTATTTTCCTCCTATGAGGAATTTTACAAATGACTTAATGAATTTCTCAATTCAGTTTATTTCTTTGTATTGTAAGGACATTGAATGCCTAAAATTACTTCAATTAATTTCAATCATATGCATTCATTTTATTTGAGTTTCTTATTATTTCTAAAATCCTATCAGCCATGAAAACCAAGAATAAATTGATGGAACTAGCATGACAGCAAAATAGTAAAAGCAGCATATACTACTTATTTATTTGTGGCACTTTAACCCTTTATTTTGAGAATGTTTTAACTATTTGGTGTAGAACTTCCAGATACTTAATCACCTTTAATTTCCTCAAATATATGTGATATGTGCATAATATAATTTTAATTTTAGAGATAAATAACTTAGAGAAATTAATTACATTCTTCAGTCATATAATTAGTACAAAAAGAAAAAAGTTCTCATACCTATCAATTTTGATGGATTTCTACTCCCTTGGTCCAAACCTTTTGCCACTGTTCCATCATCTATCTTCCGTCTATCATTTATCATCTATCTATCATCTATTATCTATCATCTATCTATCTGTTATCTATCTAGCTATCTTTCATCCATTTATTTACTGAAGACTGTCTGTGTCTCCAAAGGAAATAAACTATATTTTCCTTATGTATCATCCATTCCACCCTCTCACTTAGAGCACTACTTTGAAAATCAAAAAGCACTGCTTTGAACTCAGTAAGGTTTTTGAATAAAATGTTACTCCATTACTTGGCAAGAAGCTATCATTAATTGTGGGATTGGGTAGTAACTAATGTAAATTGATCTGCATGTCTCAATGATACCATTTGATTTTTCTACCCCAGTCCTCACCCTTATTGTACAAACACCATTGTCTTTAATTGGGAAAACACTTTCTTTATTCTATGAAACTCCCATGAAGTTGATTTTAGCTCTAAAGTCCAGCTCCTGCGACCTTAGTTTGGCCCGTTAGTGCCTCAGATCCTCCTGATCTCATTAATGAGTGCAGGACTGAAAACTGATGAAATCCTTAGGAAGAAGGGACATGGTTTTAAACTGAGATTCCTGATTAAAAAAGAAAAAATAAATAAAAATAATTCAAGCCAAGAGGAAATAAGGACAATGCATGAAACCTGGGAATGCAGATAGAGAAAAGCACAATAAAGAGAAAAACTGGAATTTGCTAACAATATTTATCCAGGGGGTGCAGTCATAGATGCCTCTCTTCAAGGATTTCTACATTATATGAGCCAATAAATTCCCATTTTTATGAAAAAATATTAATTTCAATTTGGTTATTTGCAAGACAAAGGAGTCATAACTGAACTTTAGAATAGCTACTTATTAAATAACAATTTTAAACTAGACAAAGAATATTAGTATTGAAACAGCTAAATGGTTTTAAATTTTTTTCATTCCATTTTCTCAAAATACCTAGTCATTATTAAAGCTCTTTCTTTTGAGTTCTGTGAATTCTTCCATTATTTTATTGTATTAATATTTTAGTGAAACTAACTTAATTTTTACATCTAAATTCAAAATGTTTCTTCAAATACAATCTGAAATTTCCAATGAATATTGAACTTAAAAAATAGTTACATGAATTATAAGAAATGAAAATATCAAAAGCTAAGTCACTGGCAATAACAAAATCTTACTAATTTATTTCTAGCCTTAGTTTTAAATTAAAAACCACTTTCAAAATAACATTCATTGTAGAAAACATTGCATATATAAATAACAAGTTCACTCACAAGCTTTTTATTATTTATATTATATTTCTTTTCAATTTTTATTATTTATATATTCTTTTTATAAAATTATATAGCTGCTTTTAAACTTTTCAAAATAATGACACAATGTGGACATTCTTCCATAATCATATTGTACTTCTATAACATCATTCTAAATCACGATAGTACATTCTATTATTTATTACATAATTTTAAGTTATTTATATGGTTAGAATTTTTATCTTATTCAATAAAACTTTGTAGCCATCATACATGATGCATACATGTTAGACAATATATTTATGTCCTTTCGATCCACTTCTAGCAGTGAATTTTTTAATCAGAAAGATATAACCCCCCTTAAAGATCTTGGTGTATATACAAATTCCTGCATCATAGGTTGCAGAAATTTTCATTTTCAACAGGTATGTATATGTTCCTGTAAATTTACCAACATTAGATACTAACACAGTATAATAAAGTTAAATTCATTAAACACAATTTTACTTTATCCCCTCTTTCTAAGTTTCTTTGCAAATTACAATAAAATAAAAAATAGACATAACTTTTATGCTGATTGAAACAAATTAATAAACAACAGTCAAATTATAAATAATAAACAAAGTCCTACAGTAAAAAGAACAATATAAGGAAGGAAGCAAAAAGCTATAACATAAATTCTAAAATAAATGTCCTAGAAGTATAATAGTTCTATAAGTTCTCTACGGTGACCCTTTGATTATAAAAATACATTTTGTATTTTCGTGACACTCACATCTTAAGAGGAGAATGTTCTAGTCTGGGAGGCACAAGTGAAACTCATGGAAACAGAAAAAATTGAACCACCACCACCTCAAAACCCTGCTTAGCTCAATTTCAAGTTTAGAAGATGAGTTGCAGGGGAGAAGGGATTGTGTGTATCACTGGGTGGTCACGGGAGAGCATGTGATGTCCCGGGCTTGGCCACAGATTTCCTAATCCACTGAATGCCAAAAGCTAGGCAGTTGTGTGTGTGTGGGGGGTGGGGTTTGGAGAGCAAGGTAGAGGTCGGGAATGTGGCTCATGAGAAGGAAATGAAGTTTAAGTTAGGGAGATCGGAGATAACCAAGTCCAAATGTAATATGGGGTTCACTACTCCAACTCCTACTGACAATATTTTTCAAAAACGCTGGCTGCTTATGAAGATAATTGATTACAATGAAACTGACACAAAGTTTTAGGCATAGATGCCATAAAAGAAACAGGCATGCAAAACCATGGAGAAGTGAAGACACTCAAACCTGCGCGAAGCCCGAGAGTCATTTGTCATCATCTTTCTTCATGTATACACACAAATTCACCTGGTCAAATTCTATTGATTTGTTTAAGGGCTTAAATATAATAGGCCATTGTGCTTCCTCTAAAAATGTTTTACTTGAAGATAAAATAAAATATTTCTCAATAACACAGACTAGTTTAGCTAGATTCTAAACACGAAGTCCTGCGGAAGAGAGGAAATGAAGTCAAGTTCCTAATGTTGTAGATTTAACTGATGTATTTATGTACTGGGTTTCTGTGATATACACTGGTATTTCCCCAACTACAGCCACTCACACTTTTTATGTTTTTCCTTTGTTTTATGACTTTACTTGTCTCCAAGCCGGCTGTAAGCATCTCAAGACTCCAGACAAGCTTTCGAAGACAGTGCCAGTTCTTTTAGTGCTGCCCGTACGAGAATAAAACTTACTCCATTAATGTCAGCATAGAGAAAATTTTAAAATTCAAGCACCAGCATACTGTGCTTCAGCCTCATTCTCTGGTTTCATCTCTTCTGGACTGCAAAATCAAAAGGCTGACAGTATAATACGGCAGCTGAGAAATAGAACAACATGTCACTAGGTTGAGTGCAAGATTTAGATATTTCCTAGCAAATATAAAATCTGATTTATTTCAACTTAGTGGGTAAATGTATCTGATGTTATCAGTCTGGGAGCTCAACATTTATTTCAAGCTACTCAAATATGCACTGTAACCAAGGATCCAGTGTAACTCTTCAGTGCGAGGATGCTATCTTGTTCATTTTTCACTCTCTGTGCCTAGTAAATTATGTTCCACAGAGTACATGCTAAAACATTGCAAAATAAAATTGAATTCATGAAGTCTTAATGACAGGACTGATACAACCTAGGGCTTTCATACAGATAGGTCAAGCATGGCAAATTGATCAAGTCCCGGATCTCGTTTGGGGTAGCTGTATGCTAGTATAATCAATGTAATTGATTTCAAATATAAGAATGTCTTTGTGTGGGTTTTCATTGCCACTACAAAGATACTGGTACCTTGCAGTGCATGTTATGGAAACAAGAATTGCTACTTTTTGCTTTACTTAATCTTTGTATATTCTCTTAATACTTTAAATGTTGAATTATTTTTTCAGGGAAGACAGACAATAGGTGTTTAGTATTCATTATCGGACTCAGGTAGGGCACGTCCTTCCAATTTCTCTTTGAGATGAGCTTTGCAAATTTGCTCATTTTTGACTATTCCATTTTTCCAAACTATGAAAATTTCTTTTTATGAACCTTTTTACTTACTCTCTATGGATGTTTATGTCATAGTACAATTTTAACGGAAATTATGTTCTTTTTTCCCTTGCTCTACATCACGGGGAGTTCCCAGAATATAACCTTTATTCTCTCTTCACTGTCACCATAAAGGCCTCTGATGATATCCACCAATTCGTGCCCGCTGGTGGTGGCATATCCATTCTGGCAGGAAAGAGGCATTATGAGAATGGACAGGCTTAGAGGTATTAAAAAAATACAATGTAAAAAAATTAGGCAAGCACTAAAGGTAACTAAAAAACAGATGGACATTTAAATTTCCTTTTGTTTCCTGCTTTAACTGAAATAATTCATTTTTGAATAAAATGTTTCCCATCACTGGAATTGTCCACCTAAAAAATTTTATAGCATTTTAAAATATTTTTTCTTTGATTAGAGACCAGTATTTGAATTCCAGTTCTGAGTCTAGCTGTGCAACTTCGGGGAAACTAATATAAGATCTGACCTGCCAACAATGATACCGATTACAGAGCCCATCTTCTAAGAAAGTTGTGAGAAACGGGCTGCGCACAGCCTGGAATAAGTTCTCAGTAGGTATTTTCTCTGCACCAAAAGCATCTTTTCTTACAGTTGCAGATTTGAGCATAATTAAGAGACTATTGGATATATTGAATTTTTAATATGAGTCGATTTAGTAAGTTTCATATTATAAGGATGGAGAGGACAATTTTTTTTTTTTTTGTGGGTACTGGGGATCGAACTCAAGACCTCGCGTGCCAGCAGGCGCCTGTGCTGCTGAGCGATATCACCGGTGCTTTCTTCGTATGTGGGTTCCGGGAGTCGAACTCAGGACCTCGCACTTGCCAGGCAGGCGCTTATGCTGCTGAGCCATCTCACCGGCCCTGAGAGGACAAATTTTAAAAAAAAGCATCTATGTAAGGTTTAACTTTAAAAACGTTATTGCATATACATGTAAAATATTAAAGATATATCCAAACACATAATTCTGCTCTAAAAGAGTATTATGTCTGGGCCAGTGAGATGGCTCAGCGGCATAAGCGCCTGCCTGGCAAGCGCGAGGGCCCGAGTTCGACTCCCGGATCCCACATACGAAAAAAGGGCCAGTGATATCGCTCAGCAGCACGGGCGCCTGCTGGTGCACGAGGTCCTGAGGTCGAACCCGGTACCCACAAAAAAAAAAAAAAAAAAAGAGTATTATGTCAACTTAAAGCTACAAGTTCTTTCTACAGAGGCATCTATGAAAAGTCTTGGATATCCCTCTGTCCATTTCTAACATTTTTGATGCAAATGAGACCATGTTATACAGTGTTTTCATGTTGTTTTATATTGGCATATGTTTTCATCTTTTCTTTCATTGGTGTATCTTATATTTATGATGTATGACTTATTTCATCACCATATGTAGATGAATAGATTCCTTCTAGTCATTTAGATAAAATTTTAAAGTGAACAGCAAAATAAGCATGTTTACTTTCCTTTGCCATGTTTACAGATCCAAAGAATCATGTATCTATCTTAAATTCTTACAAGTCAAATCGCTGAACAAGTAAGTTTGTGCATTTTAAATTCTGGTAGGTTTTGGTGAATTACTCTCCATACACCTTGCTTCATTTATCTTCCCACCACTGTTAAGATCTCTTGATTTTCCCTTCCTTTGACGAAACTGAGTGTGCTATAATATTGGTTGTTTTCAAATCCAATAGATAAAAATAATTTCCTCATGCTGCTTTAGCTTGCTTTTATTTGAAGTGTTAAGTAAATTTTTAAATGAACATGAGCTAATTTTTTTCAGATTTTATTTTTTTATTAGTACCTGTTTGCCATACATAATGATTACATTCTTTTTGGGGAGTTGGTACATGAGCCCTTTTTTTTTTAATTTAATTTTTTCAGAGTCATGTCTTTTTGCCCACTTTTCTTTTGTGTGTGTGGGTTTTTTTTTTGGTAAAGATTTGCAAAAAGTGCTATGTAGAAAAGAAAGGATACATCACTATTTTACTATGTACCTTACAAATACACCTGTTCTCAGATTGTTAGTATTTTTATTTGGTTCAGTGAAGCTTTAGAAGGGCTGGCTTCCCCATTTCTGAGATATTTGCCCTGATATACTCTGATGCTGGAGAGAGAGAAAGATTTGGTTATAGACAAGCCCTTGCAAAAATTTTCCTATGTGAGTCAAAGACTAAGGAAAATCAAAGAAAATAATTTATTATCCCTCCTTCTTTATTCTGAATTTAATTTAGACAGAGAGTAGAAGGGTGAGAAAAGAGATGAGGAAGGAGGAGACATATTGATCAAAGGGTACAAGTTTTAATTAGAATGGAGGAATAAGCTTTAATGATCTGTTGGACTCCATAGTGGCCTCAGGCAACAAGAAAATATTGTATATTTCAAAATGACTAAAAGATTTTTAATAGTCTTACCACAAAAAATAAGGTGGCAAAGTGGTAGTTATGTCAATCAAATAGCTTGATTGACTCTACCACGAATGCATATATCAAAGCATTGTATTGTATCCTACAAACATGCACAAACATTGTCAATTAAAATTGAATAAAATGAGTTTAAAACTTTTGGAAAACATACATCTTGGAATCAGGGTGAGTCATTCACATTTTATATCACTTTCCGTCCTCCCAGAAATCTACATTCTATTGGAAATTCATATAGAGAGACACAAACCACTTCGTCTGTTTGATATCCTTCAACTCAGTTTTATCAAAATTAGTAATATAAGTGCACTGTAGAATATATGTGACTTGTGGGATCTTAAGTACTCGTCAGCGACATTAACTTTCTTGTCTATCAGAAATTCCTCTGAGTTTGAAGCAACCAGTTTTCAAACAACATTTTAGAAAAGAGAAAATACAAACTTGCTGATAATAGGACCTGAATTTACTTAATGATATTGAACAAATATGCAATTTACATATTCACTTTCATACAAAGAGTAGCAATAAGTCTAATTTACCAGTTTCTGTCTCCTTGGAAGGGATGTAATGCAATTCTAACTCCTTTAAAGACATAAATTAAAAATGGTTTCTACAGAAATTTGAACCAATTACTAATGATTTAACATATAAAAGCCTTCATATTTGTGCTACTCACCAAATGATGATTAAGCATTATCATCGTAGAAATATTTTCTACATCTATCCATGAACACAATGGCCAGATTTCCTTGTACAACAAAGATTTTGATTGTGAACGAAGTTTTGGAAAATTGCAGGGTCACCTTTTATATTCAAAATAATTTCAGAGATTTCTGAATAGAAATCTAATTGTCCTAGTTGCAGATATTGCTAACATTTTTTCCATTTAGTAACATTGTCTTAGTTTCTTTAAATAAAGAATAGCAAATTCATGTTATTTATGGTGTCATGTATTAATTGGCCATGAAAAATGGTCAGCAACTTTTCCTAGACTTGATGCTTGCCTAGCGTAGCAAGTACAGCCCTATTTTACAGGGTGCCTGTAATTAAAACTGCTTCTCCTGAGTGGTTTCTACAGAGAGACCCAATCTGAGAGCTCATCATTAGTTCACATCCTAATGGCACAGTAACATTCCTGCAGACATTTAATTTTCAATGACAGAGGCTTTCTGGATAAAAGATTTTTAAAAACATAGCTAGAAAGTCTTACTTAAAAAAAATCAGAAATGACATCTCTGACTGAAAAGATAAGGGAACAATCAGTGAAAGGAGAAGAAAAATAATGGTTGTTGTCATGATTGGACGTGACATTTTAAGTATTAGTTGGTACAAAAAGAATTGCTTATAAACCCAGAAAGAAAATAACATGATGGATTATAGATTATTAGGGACATCATCCTTGGTTTTCAAGCTTCATTGGAGGCATACCTATGTGTTTATTACTGAAAGTATAACATTTTAGCAAGGCATACTCCCATAAAGTTGAATTAAAAAAACCCAAATATTTTAATCATTCTCTATAGACTAATTGAAAATCTTGTTATGAGAGTGATGACTGAAGGAAAAAGACCCAACTCCTAAATAAAAAAATGCCTTAAAAATATCAAGTCATTCTAAAGTCTACATTTCTACTCACAAGAGCTTTCCAAATGCAAATCTACTCCTTTTGATCCTTAGATGGTTTGTCTTCAATATTTCTCTCATAGTGATCCTCTTTGGTTCAGCCTCCTGAGTGCTGGGACTAGAGGCATGCGCCACCAAGCCTGGCTTCCTATTTCCTATTATCTATCTTATATTTTGCTCTTCCTTTGTATTATTTGTCCCTCATAAAGAGAAACTGTACAGCGTTTAAATTTGCTTGTATGATTTATTTCACTTAAGATTAGTCTCAAGGTGCAGCCATTGTCCTAAAAATTACTCACTTTTATTCTTCTTTATGGCAAAGTAGTACTCCATGTGTAAGTACCGTATTTCCCTTGTCCATTCATCTATTGATGGACTTATAGCCTGCTTTCAAGATTTAGCATTTATAAATTGTAGTGCTATAAATGTGGGTTTTTAGTCACTGTAACATGATGTCTTTAACTCTTTGGGGAAGATACCTAGAAGGGAAATAGTTGGGTTGAATGGAATTTCTAGTTTTAGTTTTCTGAGCAATCTCCACAGTGATTTCCACATAATGGTTGTTTTAGTTTATATTCCTACCAACACTGTGGAAGTGTTCCTTTTCCCACTGCATTTATTTGATTTCTCGGTTATAGCCGTTCTTTCTGGAGTTAAGATGGAATCTCACTGTGGTTTCAATTTGCATATCTATAATACCTGGTGATATTGAACAATTTTTCACGTATGCATTGGCCATTTGTACTTCTGAGAATATTCTATTCATTCTGTTGTCCATTTTTGATAGGGCCTTTTATTTTGGAGGGTCTAATATTTTTGAGTTCTTTGTATATTCCAAATATTAGTCTTCTGTCCAAGAAGTAGCTGGAAAACATTTTTTTCACATTATGTTAGTTGTCTCTTCACTCTGTTGTTTATTTTGCTGAAACTTTTTAATTCAATATTATCCCATTTGTTGATTCTTGGTATTATTTCTTGTGCCACTGGGGTTCTGTTCAGAAAGTCCTTGCATACAACTACGTCCTCAAGAGTCGTACCTATTTCTTCCTAGCAGATGCAGTGTTTCTGTTTTAACATTTAGATCTTTGATCCGATTTGATTTGATTTGATTTTAATGCATGGTGAGATATATGGGCCCGGATCGAATCTTCCACATGATGAAAACCAGTTTTCACAGCACCATTTATGAAAGAGACCATCTTTCTTCCAGCATATATTTTAGGCCCCTTTGTCACAGATCGAGTATCTGAATTGCTTGGGTTTGTTTCTGCATCTTCTCTTCCATTACACTGATCCATGTGTTGGTGTTTGTGCCAGTACATCGCTGTTTTTATCACTGTAGCTTTGCAATGTAACTTAAAATCTGGGACTGTCATGCTCCTGCTTTGTTATCTAGGATGGCTTTAGTTATTCTGGGTCTCTTACGGTTCCACA
The DNA here is from genome assembly GCA_028451465.1 of Erethizon dorsatum. Taxonomy (NCBI): domain Eukaryota; kingdom Metazoa; phylum Chordata; class Mammalia; order Rodentia; family Erethizontidae; genus Erethizon; species Erethizon dorsatum. The sequence goes on along the minus strand of CM051828.1, from coordinate 14,220,202 downwards.
TGAATTTTAGGATAGTTTTGTCCAGTTCTGTGAGGATATTCTACAAAATTTTAATTGGAATGGTATTAAATCTGTATATAAGTTTTGGAAATAAGGCCGTTTTGACTATATTAATACCGCCTATCTGATCCAGGTTACCTTTGAAATTTTTAAAAATTCTAGTAGTGCAGAATTTTAAAAAATTCTGTTTGCAGTACAGGGAGTTTACATTCATCTTGGGGAGTGGGTACATGTACACAATACAGCTTGTTTCTTTTTTCAATCCTCCTCCCCTCCCTCCCTCCCTCCCTCCCTCTGTCTCTAAATTCTGTCCCCATTTTCATTCTTGTTATTATTAGTTTTGTTGTCCTTTTTGATCTCCTTTTCCATAGTATTGCAGTTTTCATTATAGAGGTCTTTAATTTCCTTGGTTAGATTACTTCCTAGGTATTTAATTTTTCTTGATACTGTTGTAAATGATATTGTTTTCGTAATATCTTTCTCAGTTTGTTCATTAATTCTGTACAGGAATGTTGTTAAATTTAGTTTTTTGTATTCTGCTGAATTACTGAAATTGGTTATTAATTCTAGGAGTCTTTGGTGAGTTTTTGGGGTCTTCTAAGTAGAGGACTATGTCATCAATAAGTAGTGATTATATATTTTATATATATAGATATATATATTTATATCTATATATATATATGATCATTTATTTCTTTCTCTTACCTGATGGTTCTTTCTAAAGTTTGGAATACCATATTAAACAGAAGTGGTGGTAGTGAATCCCCTTGTCTTGTTTCTGATTTTAGAGAGAAATCTTTCAGTTTTTCTGCATTTAAAAGGATGTTGGAGGTAAATTTTCATAAATGGCTTTGTCACATTGAGATAGGTCCTTCCATACATATTTTCTTCAGGGTTTTTTCATGAATAAATGTTAGATTTTGTCAAAGGCTTTTTCTGCATCTATTGAAATGATCAAGTTATTTTTGTCCTTGCTTCTGTTTACGTGATGTACTACATTTATTGATTTGTATATGTTGAACCTTCTTGCATCCCTGGCATGAAGCCTTCTTGTTCATATTGTATGATGTTTTTGACGATTTGTTGCATTCTGTTTGCCATTATCTTGTTAAGGATTTTTCACATCTATATTCATCAAAGAAATGGGTTGGTCATTATCTGGTTTTTGAAAATCAGGGTAATGCTGTATTCCAAGAAGGACTTTGGGAGTACCTTTTCCCTTTCAATTTCATTAAAGAGTTTGAGAAGTATTAGAATTAGGTCTTCCTTGATGTTCTTGTAGAATAGAGCAGTGAATCCATCATGACCTGACCTTTTCTTAGTTAGTAGATTTTTTATTACTGTTCAATTTGATTGCCTTGATGGGCTTATTCAGGGGTTTAAAATCTTGATTCAATTTTGGATATATATATCCACCTTATTGATCTCATTTTAACTCTCTTCTCTTATTCTTTTGAATAATTCAGCTGTGTGTGTGTGTGCGTGTGTGTGTGTGTGTGTTTAATTTCCTACCCACCCATGCCCTATGGATCAACTTTTGGAGAGTTGGAATTTTTTGGATGTTTTGTTGCCTTGTCATCTCATTTACTTTTTTATTTTTATTTTTTGTTCTTGCTTGTTCTGTGCTGAGGTTTGTGGGTCAGTTATAATGAAAGACTTGGTTGTGAGTATGAGACCTCTTTAGTTAGGGTCTGCTTTTCAGTGATGCCCTGCAGGCCTTTGCCTCTGTCCTAAGATCCAAGCAAATCCATCTGTTTGGGTGGGGAGGCCGTGGTGTATTTAGCCTGGCACCAGTTCTCTCAGAATGGGCCCCATCATTTTTAATGAGAGAAAGGTATTACAGATATCCTTTTACACAGAAAAGCAGTGTATAGCAATAACTATGCTACCTTGGCAATAGTAATACAATTAACAAGAGTAACGACATCAAAGACACAAACTAGATATTGACATGCCTAGAAACCAGTAATGTACTGCTCTTAATCACAGAAAAGAGATCTATAATTATAGAATAAATACAAAGACAAATCAAATATCGATATACAGCGAATATATTCTAAATGCAACAACTGTATCTCTACTGACAATTGAACAGTATTCAATAGTAATAGCATGGTGTTTACTATCTAAGATTCCTAAAGCTTAATGGTTATATTAATAAGAATGAAAGTGTTGGGGACCTGGATAATGAAAAAAGTACAATTTGAAAAACAATTAATGGAAGATGAGAAAGGAGGAGAGAAAATTGTGAAATGAAATAAAGTTAATAGTATTGATAAAAGTAAAAGAGTAGAATAAACAAGAAAAAGAATAAAAAGAGAACAATATAAAGCAAAAACCAAAGAAAGGAGAATGAATAAAAAGAAGAAAAGAAAAAAAAGTAAAAGACAAAAGGAGAAAAAAATCCACCCCCTTCAAATAAATGAAGGAAAAGAAAGAAAAATAATTCAGTCAAAAAATTACTGTCTTTTTGAATGAGTGGTTTCTTTCTAGGATCTGCAGTCGGAATCCATCGAGTCATGATTTTCTCCACCAAGCTAACGGCCTCTGGTCTGTGAGGTGGCCTCCCATGCTGCAGGTCCTCTGTCCGTACCCCCCCAGGGCAGCTGTCCTAGCTGGGGTGCGTCCTTGTTTGTGCCGGCGGATGGGGAAAGCAGTGAGACCACTGATGTGTGCAGGATGCAGGCAGTGGGGAAGGCGTGGTTTCAAGCAGACAGCAGGACTTTCAGACCCAGCTGCCTCTGAAAGCCACACTCCTTGGGCCTTGTTTCTTACCGTGAAGGGCACAGGCCGTGTCCTTCCTGATCCGACCTTAAAATCTTCCCAGTGTCTGTGTTCAGCCCAGGCCTTTTCTGTGTGTCTTCTCCCGGAGCTGCTTCTCACTCAGTCGGTGCGGAAGCCTCGAAGTGCAGTTGTTTTATAGTTTTCCTGTGGCTCAGTCTCAGGCGGTTAACCCCTTCCAAACTGGCGCTGTTTAAAAACTCGGCAATGCGGTGGACACCACACTGGGTTTCTTCTCCAATTCTCTGCTGCCATGAAGGAGTCACTTTTGTGGTAAAGCCACAGGTTGGTTTCGTTTACAGTAGCCATGGGCTTTTCTTGAGGCCGGTGCTGCTGTCCAGGTCCGTTACTTCTCCCTGGAGGTGCTGACTCTTGGATTTACTTTCTGTCCCAGGGTATTGGACTCATCCATTATCCGATCGGTCTGTTGGTCAGTGCACTGATGCTTCATGGTATTAAATGGGAAATAAAACAGTGGGCTTGGAGTTGGTGGGTGGCTGTAGCCAGGGTGTGAAATCCACAGGATAGACTTTGCTGGAGGGCAAATGCCGTGGGGGCAGATTCCGTCTGTGGTCTATTGGGGTGGATTCCGAAAATTATCATTTTAGAGTAACTGTGTTTTAGTGCACTAGATCTGGTTAGACTATATAGGAACAAAATATTGTTTAAAGCCATTCAACTCTGAAATCTATAAACCTTGCTCAAGTTGTTTAAATTAGGCCTTTATGAAGACAAAGTTTTAGTTAAATATGACTGAATCAACAGCATACATCGAGAAAATGTGTTTGTTAAATAAATATATTTGACACAGTAAACCTAAATTATGTACATTAGGCTAAAATCTAAAATACCACTTAGTAGTATTCTGATATTCATTTCTAACTTTCTTCTCAGTAGTAAATTCGGTAGCCAATAGTTGTTGGGTTATAGGCTCAATTTCTTCTTATCTAATTTCTATTATATGTGATCATGGTAACCGTAGCAGAAAAGGTGCTTTCTCTCTTTTGTCATTGGTCTTAGTAACTTAATTTTAGAATCAATTGCTTGATTTTTATTGAATGAGAGCTTTTATGTACGGCATCTAAACATCATGTATACTATTTTTTCAAAGCAAAGAAATGTTTTTGAACCTGCTGGGCCTGTGTATAGCTCTCCACTTTCTGCTACTTTGGCATTTCCGGGCTTCTGGAAGGCATCTTATTGGAGAATCAGTAAGTTAAAAACAACATCAAATAACCAAATATTTGTGACTATGGAGTTTACAAATGAGGGGAGCGCAGAGAGACCATAGTATCCGATAAAATGTAATGGCTAAAAGAGTCCCAAATTTGATGAGCTCTATACACAGAGACCCAAGAAGATCAATAAACTTCAAAACATTCGAAGAAAATTCCAACACATATTATATTCAAATTTCTCAAAACCAATGGCAAAGAAAATATTATCACAAGATTTGTAAGAGAAGCTGTCTAAAATGAAACCAAGATACGGATGAGAACATATTTCTTCCTAGTAACAGTGCACTTAAGGCAATAAATGAGAAACCTATTGAAAGCACTAAATAAACAAGCAGCAAAAATACTATACCCAGAAAAGTTGACTTTTAAAATGAAACTAAGCAGCAATTACAGATTTTTTTCAAGTATACAAAAGCTGAGGTATTCATTATAAAACTCAGTTATAAGATAATTCCATTTTGCTAAAGCAAAAAAGAGAAAAATTATGTATCTACACAAAATATAAATATTTTAATCTAAATTTATTTTATTGATCTTATCTAATTAATTTATGATAAATTTTAAGAATGACTATTATCAGTTTAATTCCTTTTCAAGATAATTGTTTAAATAAAAATAATATTATGTAGAGGAGTTTTTGACCTATGTAAAAATAAAATATGTAATGACAATAGTAGAACAATTGAGCAGGAGAAATGTATGCCTACTTTTTGAGATTAGTATATGATAGTATATCACTTGATAGTGCATATTATAGTTTTGTGATTTCATAGCACGCATGATGGTAAAACAATCACTGCAGTAAGACATAGGAAAAAGAAACAAAATCTTCCAAAAAGGAAGTAAAATTGAATCGTAGAAACTTCAGTTGATAGGAGGGAACCAAAAATGAGACAAAGAGAGAAAGAAATACAAAGTCATTATAAAACAGGAAGGAAGACACAACATTTACAAAGTTTTATGCAGCTAACTCAGAGATACAAAAAAAAAACTAATAGACTGGTGAAATGAAATAGAATAAACCTCAATTACAGTTAGAGATTTCAATACCTCTCCAAATTTCATAGAACAATGAGACAGAAAATCAGTCTGAATACAGAGGATGTGAACAGCGCTATCAATCAGCTTGGCCTGACGTTTATAGAACACCTCACCAATAACAGCGGATTATACATTATTTTCAAGAGCACAGTGACTGCCAAGGTAGATCGCATCATGAGCCATGAAAAAAGTCTCAATAAATTAAAAAGATTCAAATCAATGAAAATCTGTTCTTTGTCCAGAAAGTAATTTAATTACAAATTAATATAAGAAAGATCTGTGCATAGTTCTCAAATGTTTGGAAATCAAATATATCATTTTTAATTAATCCTTGCTTCAGTGATGAAACCAAGAGCAAAATTGCAGAGAACTATAGACTGAAAGAAAATAAAACACAATCTGGCTAGATTTGTTGTGCATTTCTAAAGCAGTTACTTAGAGAACATTTATAAGAATGAATTCTTATATTTGAAATGAAGAAAGGTCTGAAATCAATAACTTTAGTTTTCACTTTTAGAAACTATAAGGGAAGAGCAAATTAACTGTAAGTAGAAAGGAAGTAGTAAAGGCAGAGTAGTATAAAAAATGAACAGATAAACACAGTCAAGGTAACTAATGAAAGCTGAAATCATTATTTTCAGATCAATGAAATTATTAAACTCCTAGGCAAACAAATCAGAAAAAGGAGGAGCAAAACCTTCTGATTCAGGAGTGCGAAAGGCAAAAAACAAATTATTTTATATTTTAAAAGATAAAGGCAGAGAACTTTGAATATCTTCATTTGAAATTTTACCTAAAATGAAAAAAAAATTAAAAGCCATGTCCAAGCAAAGCTCACCTGAAGATAAACAAGTGAATTTTTAGCCCTATAAGTCTCATCAAAAAGAAATGGATTTGCAGTTAATCTTCCCACCAAGAACACCCAAGTGCTTTCACTGGTGAATTCATGCAAAAGTTTAGGAAAGAGATGATACTAATTAAGTGGAAGCTTTTCAACTTTTTTTTTTTATTTGAGTCTTTTTTTTTGAGTCCAGTCTGAGGCCTTGTTATTCAAACACAGATAAAATATTAAATGAAAAGAAAGCTAAGGAACAGTATTCTTCAGGAATCTATGTATGTAAAACGTACAGCAAATTCAACAACATATATAATCAGAACCAAGTGAGGTTTTCCAAGAATTAAAATTTTGATTTAATGTTTGGAAATCATTAAACATAATTCCTTTTATTAATGATCTAAAATTAAAAAAAATGAGGGATTAATTACAGATGCAGAAAAACCTTTTGACAGAGTTGGTTATCCATTCTTGATAAACTCAGTGGGACAAATTAGGGGAAAAAGTGAACATTGTCAACCCCATGACAGCTAACATCAGCCTTATTGATGAGGACTATTTTGTTCATTAGTGGATTATGAATATATTTGGAGAGAATATATCTTTTTCTTTTAAGATGGTATGGCTTGTGTCTTGATGTCCCCTGAAAGCCTCATGCCATCATAGGTGGGGCTTTTTCAGAGGTGGTGGATCTAGAGTGCGTGACACTGGGATTAAGGGCCTGTGATCAGTAAATTAGTCCACTGACTGGTTTGGCATAGTTCTGGGTAGGATTAAGGGTGTCCCACCCTGGGTGTGAGTGCTACCCACCCTATCCAGGCAGGTAACCTGGATAAAAATAAAAGGGATTGAAAGAGGGCTAGCGTGTTGCTTGCTGCTTGTCTCTTGTTGCTTATTGCTGTTGTTGCTTGTTGCTTGGTGCCTTCTGCCTGCTCTGTGATGCACCTCTGCCATGCCTTGGAGCCAGCCAACTATGAACTGAAACCTCTACAAACTATGAGCTACAGTAAACCCTTCCTCCTTTAACTTTGGGTGTCCTGTATTTTGTCTCAGCAATGGGAAAAAGCAACTAAGACACAAGATAAGAAATAAGAAAAGGGTGTCTATTTCATCATTCTCTTCTACTGGAGGTTCTAGCCCATGTACTAAAGGAAAGAAAAAAGAAATAAAAGATATGCAGATCAGAAAGGAAAAAAGTGAGAACATATTTCTTATGGGAACACATGATAACATATACGAACAATTTGATCAAATGTACAAGTAGATAGTGGAACTAAGAAGCTATTCTAGCAAGATTTCACAACACGAGATCAATAAAAAGAGGTGAATTCTATTTCTGTATACTAGCAATGAACAAATCACAAATTTATATTATAAAAATAACACCATTCATAATCATATCAAAATAAGAACTATCTAGAGATAAATTTGACCAAATATGTGTAAGAATTGAGCACTTAAAACTACAAAACATTAAAGTGTTAAAGAAGATCAGAATAAATGGAAATCTGTAAAGTATTATGCTCATGAGTCAAAATGTATACAATAGCAAATTTTTAAAGATTGACCTATAGATTCAACACACTCTTACGCAAAAATCTTTTCCCACTTTTTCTTGTGGAATTTGAAAATATGAAGGATGTAGGAAAGCTAAAATAACTTTAAAATAGATAAACAAAATTGGAGAACTCTACTTCATTGTAAATGCAAATGTAAACATGTAAAGAAAAAACATAAAACTATAAAACCTTGAGAATAACAATAGGTAATAAAAACTTTCATGCATTTTGTTGAGTGGCAAAAATGGCTTATAACATCAGAGGCATGAACTACAAAAGATGAATTTCATAAATAGGGATTCATCAAAAATAAATGTCTTCTGCTCTTTGAGTGATACTGTTAGAAGAATATGAAAAAAGCCTCAAACTAAGAGAAAATAGTTGCAATGTATACATAGGATGAAAGACTTATATGTGATGAAAGACTTAATGTGGATGTTTATATCCACATTATGTAATTTTTTTCAAGTGAAATATGAGACCAAAACAATAATTAATGGCCAAAATATGTGAGCAGTGTCTTCACAAAAGATAGATGAAAAATAAGCACAGGAAAAGATGTTCATTAGTCATTAAGAAAATAATGAATTAAAACTGTAATGAGATATTACTAAATACTAAATAGAATAACTAAAATAAAATAGTCTGATCATGTGGAGAGTTAACTGGTATATGGAGGAAAACGGTCTGGCAGTTTTTAAAAAAATTTCAATATATACATACCATCTGATCATACATTTCACTACTATATTTTTACACAAGGAAATCAAATATATATAATGTAGAAACTTATAAAAACTATAACCCAAATATATAAAAACAAGTGAATAGATAAACAACAAATAGTATTTTTTCCACAAAATGGAGTACTACTCAGCAATGAAAATTAATTGACTATCAACACATACCACATTAAGCATGATTCTCAAAATAAATTTTCTGAAGAAGTCAGTCAAAAACTATATGACTGGGCCGGTGAGATGGCTCAGTGGCGTAAGCGCCTGCCTTGCAAGCGCGAAGGCCGGAGTTCGACTCCCGGAACCCACATACGAAAAAGGGGCCGGTGATATCGCTCAGTGGCACGGGTGCCTGTTGGCGCGCGAGGTCCTGAGGTCGTCCCCCCGGTACCCACAAAAAAAAAACAAAACAAAAAAAAAAAACAAAACTATATGACTTCATTTATGTAAACCTCTAGAAAATCCAAACTAATCCATAACATCAGAAAGCTAATCAGTTTTCCACGTGTGACTCGGGGAGATGGCAAGAGGTTGGAGTTAGAGATGACAGAAAACCTTAAAGAATATTTTGGTGGTTAGAAATATGCTCATTGTCTTGATTTTGGTAAGGACTTCATGGGTTTTTAAACGTGTTAACACTTACCAATTGTACACTTTAAATATACTCAGTTTATTATCTGTCAGTTATACCTCTATGAGCTATTACAAGTATTCTGAAATTTCAAGGTAGTATTTGACAGCTGTAATTTAGATCATCACACCATGAAACAAGGTTTCATGAAACAAGGTTTAAGACAAATAATTAACATGTAAATCTTTATTACTCCTCGAGTGGAAATCTGTGGAATCATAAGTATGAAAAGAATTTTCTCCGCAAAGATGTTGCAAAACTTGAGACTATGTATATATCACAAATATAATCAATTTAATCATAACTTTGATCCTGTGATTACTTATATATATTTTAAAATTGTTTAAGATTGTGTGTGTGTTTGTGTGTGTGTGTGTGTTTGTGTGTGTGTACATGTGCGTGTGAATTGGTATGATGTGATGACAAATATACAGATATGAAAGATTAAAAATGTGTCAGACACATATCCTATGTAGAGAAACCATTTCTTTCAGCAAATACAAAAACAAACAAACAAACAAAAAACCCCGATACTGCTGTGTTGAGAATAGGATTATCGTGAATCCAGTATTGTGGAAGCGAGTTGGCCAGTGAACAGGCTGCTGAGAAGACAGGGACTTTGATATGGTAGCAGTAAAGTTTAAGTTAAAAAATAAATATAGAACGTGTTGGAGAGTAGAAAGTTTTGTGAAATGCGTCAAAAGAGTTCTTTTGGGTTTGGGTAATTATACAAACCTTAAAAGCCTACCTGGAGGACATATGTAAGAACATATTTGGAGGACAAAACCAAGAACGACTAGTGATAATGTCTACCTCATGTGGTACTATCTACATTTGTCATTGGTAACATATTTTTGGATGATACTTATCTAGTGTAGTCTCAGAAACATGAGTGATGAAACTACTTTGTGTGATAACATACCTAACTTCAAACTCTTTCTAGGATGATTTGAGGATTTATGTTCTCTATACACAGTTTTTAATGTAAATTTTTTTAAATTCCTTATTTTAATAATGACTCTTGACAAATTGCTTCTAATTTGTTTTGAAGCCAAAATAGCAGTTTGTAGATTCACTGAATTTCTTGAACTTGGTGGACATTATCTAGCTTTTATGTTTTAAATGTAACTTAGATAATAAGTATAGATAATGATATTTTATAATTTAAAAAACTTCATTATTAACTAAAATTAAAACAATATCACAATAGCTCACAAAATAACCTTGTGATTGCAAAATTTTATTCTAGCTGTGAACTATATTTATTTTACCAGTAGGTGCCAGTCTTGGCTCACAAAACTGCACCTGGAGCAATTGCTTATTTGTAAATCCATTTGAGGAATTTATACTTTTAAAAATGTAAAATTGCAGGGATTTGTGTCAAGAAAAAAAAACAATTAATGAAATTCGAAGGCAGAACATAATACAAGCTTCTGAGCAAGCATATTACTATAACAACTGGGAATAAGATTAATCACTTCCTCCAGGTATTTCATGTTGATATAAGGAAGCACTGTCTCCATAATAAAGAAGCAAGGAGTAAAAAGAGAAAATATACAGGCAGCACTTAGTGAAACGATTTCTCTGCTCATCATATCTTGACTCCTGTCTTGTTTGTGTTTTGTTGTTGTTTTGACTTTTTATGGATATAGAATAAAAATATAGTATACATTAAAACCAAGAGTAATGGATTTTTCTGGACTAATTTGTAGTATGCAGAAATTACTAAATTAGATGAAGGGCCTGAGTTGACCATTGCCTGTGTGTGATGGCTCTTGTTTCATTGAAGCAAGGCGTATCAGTCACTACGCCAGGATGTAGGAGAGTCCTTAGATTAACTCCGGAGTAGCTTGCATATGCTCATTTTAACAGAATTAGTTGTTACTCACTCTTTACTCATGATATTTTAGTTATAATAATAAACTGAATTATAGGTAGGATTGAAAAATATTTCTTAAATTAATCGAAGAGATATGTATAGCACGTGTATATTCAAGTTTTGTGTGAATGATACAAGTTTTATGTGGCTAAAACTTGGCTAATTAGTCATATGAAATTATAAGGTGAAAATTTAGAGATATACAAAATTCTCAAAATTAAGAAAGCTCTAGAATAATGGAATTATTTGCTTTGAGAAAGCTTGAACAATTTTGGAGAGACTCTATACAGTATTTGGGAAATATGTAAGGAAAACACTTATGCTTAAGGCTTTTAAATTTCATGCACAAAAATATTTCTGTTGTCCCAGTGCATAAGGTATACCTTGCCAACCTAACTTCCTTAATAAAAGAGAATACTGTACTACAGAACTGGATTGGCGAAGCATGGGGCTGACTCTCCCCTTCCAGAGCGTTTGAGGACTTGTGTGGGTTTGCTGGTTGACCAGGATGCATACACATAAGGAAAGAAGTCATTTTCATTATATAAAATATTTCTATCCAAAGGCCCCTTATATGTGGCCCAAAATTGGTAGTTCAGGATAGGAAGAGAGACAGTAATTTGTACATCTCAAACTCTCCTAGTAATTTCTCTGCCCCTTGTTTTTTGCACATGTTAGAGTAGTATTAAAATGGGAAAGTGTTTTTGGTCCATTAAAGCCACCAAAAAGGGAGTAAGTAATACACTGAAATAAGGTTCTAATTTACTCAGACCTCAAGACACCCTTCATTCCTTTACAGATTCCTTTACCTGTCCTGCTTGGGAAAAACACAGAAACATGCTGTCATGAAAAATAAAAAAAAAAAAGCAAAATCAAGAGAGTTATCCACAAGAATTTTCCCTTACTGACCTACTATGTATTTAGTAACAGGGATGTGCAGTGTGAGCATTGTAACTCTAGGGGTAGCATCAGTTCCGGAAACAAACCGGCTGATGGCTGCCCATAGTTGACAGTTTTAGTGCAAGAAAATTTGGAGTCTAAATATTACAAATCACATGATGACTTTCAGAAAGACAACAGCTTTATTATATAATCTATCTATCTATCTATCTATCTATCTATATATATATATATATTTTTTTTTGTGGGTACCGGGGGTCGACCTCAGGACCTCATGCACCAGCAGGCGCCCGTGCCGCTGAGCTATCTCATCGGCCCTTACTTTATTTTTGTATGTAATTTTTCATTTGTTTTCATGTGTGCATAAAAATATAATAATTGTACATTTTGATGTATGTATGCATTGTTCATCATTTACTTCATGCTAAATATATCTATCTCCTCAAACATATATCAGTTGTTTATGGTGAAAATTTTCAAATTTTTTTTCTAGCTTTTTAAAATGTATCCTATGTTATTGCTATTATCATACTGTGGTATAACAGCATACCAGAACTTCTTTCTCCTATCTACTTTTACAACTATTATACTGCAACACAGAGTCCCATTACATTTTTTACTCATAAGTGAATTACTGCAATTTTAGGTCTTAACTTATATGTTATCATCTATTCTGATGGTTGCACCTGACTGCACACCCTAAAGAGAGTCCTTGTTATCCAATACTGTATCACACCGTAGTTAAGTATTTATTGTTTTATCTCTTAAGGTATCTCTTCAGAATCTCTACAATCTCTTCAGAAAGCACCTGCTATCTCTGGTTCCTTCATTTCTTTCCATTGCCTTTTACCAAACTTGACATTTAGTATAGGCCACCAATAACTTATTACAAATTGTCCTAATTTGTATGGTTGGCCTCAATTTCTCAAATTCAGGGGAGAATCCTAGTTTTGCAAGTACACTGTAAAAAGTAAATTCATCTAAAAAATCAAAACCAAAAATCAAGACTCGAAAGTACTCTGATTAAAATTATAGTATTAGGGGGCCGGTGAGATGGCTCAGCGGTGTAAGCTCCTGCCTTGCAAGCGCGAGGGCCCGAGTTCGACTCCCGGAACCCACATACGGAAAAGGGGCCGGTGATATCGCTCAGCGGCACAGGCGCCTGCTGGCGCGCGAGGTCCTGAGGTCGACCCCCCGGTACCCACAAAAAAAAAATTATAGTATTATATTCTTGAGGATACTGTGGCACTGTGTCACAAATCGAGTGGCTTAAAACAACAGAAATTTATTTTCTGGCAATTCTGGAGTCCAGAAATCTAAAATCTGCATTGCCGGGACAAAATCCAGTAATAGAGGAGCCACACTCCTTCCCAAACCTCCAGGGAAGACGCTACCCCTTCTTTCTTTCAGTCTCTCAGTGCTGCTGGGATTCCTTGGCTGTGGAGCCATCAGTCCAGTCTTTACCTTCACCATCATCTCTGCGGTACGTGTGTATCAGATCTCCTGCCTCATTCTTGAAGGGCACCGTGATTGTACGTAGGGCCCACTTGGATAATCTCCCTGTATGGAACACCTTAATATCAAACACCTCTCCCTGTATCAAACACCTTGATGAAATTAAGGTGTTTGATACAGGGAGAACCTTAATTTAAGTGTTCTATAAAAACACTGTCGTACAATGTAATATTCACAGGTTTCAGCGATCAGGGTGCGGATATCTTTTGCGGATCCATTCTTCAGCTTTTATTATAATCATCCGTCCATTGTATTGGCATTAGCAATCTGTGCTTATCAATTACTTTTTGACAGCACTTTAGTTCTTTGGTACTAAATTAATATAATAAGCCAAATTCAGAAGTACTTAATTTTTTCTTTATTTTTAATGGTTTAACTTTATTCTATGAAGAGCAGTTAGGATTTCTACTGAAAACAATAATAATTAAAATAAAAAAGCCCTCTTGATTCTAGAATAAAAAGTTTGGGTCATTTATGACCCTAACAAAAGCCACATGATACTTGAAATTCAATGATCCAACCTCCTCCTATCCTTATGTTGTGTAATTGAATTATCAACACACTACAAATAAAGTATCCCTATTCTATTCAAATTCTAAGCCTTTAGGCACTCATCTAGGTAAAACATGATTAAAATATTTCTAATTGATGCCAGGGAGAATATGTATAGTCTGAGAATTGCAAGATTTTATTCATATACCTAGAATGTAGAAAGTGCTCACATTAGGGTTTAGGTATAGAGTGAAACCAACCATTCCAGAGAAGTTAGAGAACCTACAGTGTTAAATGACTGTATTTAGAGCATATACATAATCAGAATGAATATTATCTAGTAATAAAGGCCTGAAGAAAGAATTGGAAGTCCTAATGTGCAGCAGGGAGGGAAACTAAAATCAAAGAGTGGTTCCCAATAGTGGTAGTGGAGAGAGTATTTCTCCAGCCACTGTGGTTATATATAGAATCTTGTCAGACGCTGTTGGCAGGATTAGGGGCTCAGTTGTGAAAAGGTGTAGTCATGCTCCACCAAATCAATTTTAATCTTAATAAAAACTGTAAAGAAATATAAAAAAGAATCAATAAATCCAAGAACCTTTTTATGTAGGTAATTTGACAGAGCACATGATACCTGTAAAATACCATCATAAATTTAATGCTTAGATTGGGTAAAACCAGTGTAGCAGTCCTGAGCATCCTTGTAGAACTTTCTCTAGGTGCCTTATGCATTCTACGAGCAGCTATGTCCCTGACCTAAGAGACGATCTAGGCGGTTTTACGAAGTTAGAATGTAATAAAATAAGAGAAAACAGGTTCCACATATGGCCAAAAACATTATAGTGAACTATATAATTTTCCACCTAATATTCATTGCCTGATGTTTTTATGATTAGAACATTCATTTCCATTTAGGCAAAATGGAGCAGATAAAAGACCACATTTCTAAAATTTCCTATAACTAGGGGTGATGTGACCATATTCTAGTGGTGAGATGCAGCTACAAATGCTGAGACTGTTTAAGGAAAGGCAAGGGAGCTGAATTTCAGTGAGACGGGCAATTCTTTTTGTCTTTTCTTATTCTTGCTGCCTGTAATATGCATAGAATTATGTAAACTACAAGTGTCCTGGATTGTCCCCTTTGAGAAAGAACCCATGCAATTAAGAGGATAAAGCAAGAATATCGAAGAAGACTTCATTTTATGAAGGAAAAAAATGAGCATCTACCTTACTTAAACCACTATTGTTTTGACATTTTCAATGCACGCACTGGAACCTAATCTTTTCTTAACTGACACATTTTGTGTCATTAGCTGTGTCATTGTGTTATTGATAAAATTCACTCCAAAAGTTATTCTGTAGCAAAATATCAGCACAGTATAGGTGCTAAAAAAGACTATATAAAACTGTGTTTTGGAAAGTGTTGTTGGTTACTATATACATAACTTTAGGAAAAGATTTACTTTGAAAGTTAAATTATTTAAATTTTGAGCATAGAAATTTGTAATTCAAAGTCACTACCTACTCCTCTTAAGATCTTACGCAGATTTGATTTTACTGTATTTGCAGTCCACCATTTTTCTTGGCCATGTTATTTTTTCCAACTTCAAATGTGACTTTTATCATCTAAATCACAGTCAGCAGTTAATCTTATGTTTTGATGTCATCTTTCCTGACTAAATTGTTATGATGTGGAAAGCATTCTAATTAATGTGGCAAGATGTTGAAGGAAGTGCTTAAGAATTTCCATTTCACATATCAGCTGCTCATTACAGCTGCTTTGGTTAAAAGATAGTTTGTCCACACGAGTGTAAAAATAACTTATATCTGTCATGTAAGTTTATTTTTAAGATAATTCTTTGATCTTTCATTTAATTGTCTTGTCAATCTAATTTAGTCTGTTGCTTAATTTCATAAATACTCTACTTGATCAAATTAATATGCACTCCCATCTAAATATAGACCCGTCTTATCTATCAGATAAACATTTTTCTCTACGTCTTCATGAATCAATCTTCTCTTTCAGAGGTGAAGTTCTGGGTCATATTTAATTTTCAGCTAAAGTGATATTTGAAAAAAGAAGTTGCAAGATCAATTTCGCTAATATCTTTATTCTTATCAAGTTCCTGAACTGTCAGATATCCATCCAGACTGACTGGTGTGGGGAATTTAAAGGAAGTTTTCTTGAATTTGTTTCTGTAATGTAGGGTCATTCCTGAAAGTTGATTTAATAACTGATCTTGGATCACCTCCATAGCTACACTATTAACATGGCCCTGAATGTTAATGTTATGTAATAATACAGCCAATGTACCAAGATCTCAGAACCAGGCAAATTAGAGCATATAAATTTTTAATTTTTTTCCCTTCGACAGGTAGTGTATAAAGCACATTAAAGTATTAAATAGTAAAATACTTAGAAAACATTTCCTAGTTTAGCAAATGCTTTCTCAAACATTTGTTTTTATTTAAACTTATTTACCTAAAATCGTTAAAATTACGTTATAATAGATGGTGTTTAAAAATTTTTTATTGTGTT
The DNA here is from genome assembly GCA_028451465.1 of Erethizon dorsatum. Classification (NCBI taxonomy): domain Eukaryota; kingdom Metazoa; phylum Chordata; class Mammalia; order Rodentia; family Erethizontidae; genus Erethizon; species Erethizon dorsatum. The sequence goes on along the minus strand of CM051828.1, from coordinate 14,204,055 downwards.
AATTATTGCAAGTATGAAAATTACAATGCATTAGCCACAAAAGAGTTTTATGTTCTTTCAGTAGTTCCTCTTTATCCATGGTTTTTCTTTTCATGGTTTCCATTATCTGCGATCAACCAAAGTTTAAAGATGATAAATGGAAAATACCAGAAATTCATAATTTTGAAATGCAAAACAATATGCAAAATTGTATCTCCCACCATCTCACTCTTTCTATCCCAGCACATAAATCACCCTTTTGCCCAGTGTGTCCATGTTGCACATGCAACTTCCTCTTTAGTAACTCAGTAGCCATCTGGGCTGTCAGATTGGTCATCACCATAGTCCAGTGTTTGTTGTGTTCAAGTGACACTTATAGAGTATCATATGTTAAATGTTTATGTTATTCCCTTCACTTCCTGTCTTTGATGGCACATCATCAAAAGAAGAAAATGGGTTCAATACTATATCTTTAGATATATGGGTATGATATGATATTTTGAGAGAAATCATATTTCATATAACTGTCATGATAATACGATTTCATTACTTGTTCTACTTTGTTCCTCATATTATTGTTAATCTTTTGCTGTTACTAATTTATAAATTCAAATTTATCATAGATATGCATAAAAATATAGCGTATATAGAGGGTGCTGTACTATCCCTAGACTCAAAACATCCACTGGGGACGCTGGAATGTCTCCCCGACAGAGAGGAGAGCAGAGATGGGGGACTACTGCAAGGTGAAGGGCACTGTTTTCATTTTCAAGGTGCTCACACTGCACTGAAAGGAGCTTGAAGTTTCTTAGAATATTAGGTATGCTTCCAATTGCTAATCAAGTCAGGTTGCCTGTTGTAAACTAGACACTATAATGGGGATTAAATGATATTACTTACCAATTCACCCTTTTAAGAGCTATGAGAAAAATTTCATCAATAAAACAACTCTGATCTTGAGTTAAGGACCAGCCCCTTTTATGCAGGTTGTCTCTGAACTCAAACTCCTGGAGAGAAATGAGTATTACTCTATTGACTAACACATAAGTCACTGTCACCTCATAGTAATTGTGTTGTAAAAAGCAAGACTAGTATTGCCTTACTTTCACAGAAATGAAAAGGGTCTTCTGTTTCCCATATCCTGTTTATGATCTTGTCAATATGAGTACCAGTATAGATTTTTTTGATGTAAGTTAGGTTTTACTGATTTGCATTACTAAAATAATATGTTATTACCCATATAACTATATAAAATTCTTTTTATTTTCCATTATTTTTCATGAAGAAGCTGGTTATTTATTCAATTTGATTTTTATTTTTTGTACAATGAACCAAAACAATACTTTTAAGAAGACAGTACCAGTTTTGCTTTACCTGTTTGAGATTCTAATTGTCCCCTAAAACCTCAGAGCTGATCCACTCCAATAGTATGAAGATGTTAACAACTTACATAATACACTGTGATGATCCTTTCTGAATATAATATTGACTGGATAACTGCTTTTTCACAAGTCACTTTTAGCCCTTAAAAATAGGCACTGAGGTACACAAGCTTAGTTGTATCAACTTGATTGACTTGGCAGTTAGCAGATGTACACTTCAGGGTGTCTAGGTTAGTTATGAAGACACAATTTTGGATACTATGTGAGGTCTCTGGCACATTTCTTTCAGGTATTGTCCCTACACTCAACTTCCTGGCTGTGTTGGGCTGAGCATCTTTGTTCTGCAATGATATTCGACCATATATTTTGTGCCTTACCATAAGCTAAATTTAACTTCTCCTTTATGTTGTGGGTGTTAATGGATTGTGTCCCAGTGACAGGAAAGCTAACAAATACAGAAAATTGGTAGCAAAAGTGGGGGCCTATACCTGACTATCTGCTTAAGAGCCTTTGAAGAGGTAAATGGGAAGTATCTGAAAAGGTTTGAAGATACAAGCTACGGAAGCCTTAGACTCCTGTAGAGAGCCTAATGGGTAATTCTGGGTAGAGCTCAGAAGACCAAGGTTTAGATAGGAATGTGGATAGAAAAGTGGAGGCTCTGGAGCTTCCAACTGGACTCCTTTGGCAGTCGAACTAAGGCCCACGTGTGTTAACTCTAGCAGAAAATTGGTCCATATTTTTCCCATGTCCTGAGATGCTGTAGGAGGCTGAGTTTCATGGCTATAGACTAATATCTGGTGAAAGAAATTTCAAGGTAGCCCAACATTCATGCTGAAGCGTGGATAGTATTGGCTGCTTTCAGCCAATTTATAGTGTCAATCAGAGGTAAAAAGCAGAGCAGAACTACTTGGAAATCTTAAACTTGGGCCTACAGGATCCATATGTAAAGGTGAAGGCAAAGGAAGTGTGGCTGCTAAGGAGATTAGAGCCATTAAAAAGAAACCAAGTACTGCATGCAAGGACAAAAAGAAAGTTGCCTTGAAAGCATCTTAGTAGTCAGCAAGACTCCAACAAGCACAGGCTCAAAAGTGTAAAAGTATAAATTTTGATTTGAGAAGTGAACCTCTGGGCCACCTGCTCAAGAAGGGCCTCCTAGGCAAGCGGCTCCACAGGATTCATTTCACTGTGTTCAGCCATCCAGGCACTCAGAGGCCACTGCAGTCATGGTCCAATGGGCTGTAGCTACTTCTTACACTGGTGTCAGAATTTGATGTCATTTACATAATGCTGGTTTTACCAGCATGTGATGATGTTCAAGTGTGGGGTCATGGGACCTTCTATCCAGATTTCAAAGGAAGACCTGCGAAGCCAGCCAATGAGCTCCTGATAGAACAGTATGTGAACCTGTGGAAATGTAGCTCAAGCTTCAGTGGAGATCCCAGTAAGTCTGAGATGGAGGAACATGGAATGTCTGCTGAGGAAAGCAGCAGGAGATGAGTGGAATCAGCCCAAGAAAAAGGTAACCTGGGCTGTTATCAACAAGATCATAGGGGTGGGACCTCTCAAAGCCTCTAGAACTCACATCTCACCACCATTTGCCCTGGAGAGCAGATATGGAAGCCTCTTAATTTAATGTTTGAGGATTGTCTTCCTATTGGATAATATCCAGTATACATTTTGGTCTTTTTACACTTTTGGTTTCTCACACCAGAGAAATAATGCGATATTTAGACATAAGTGTTCAATTTATTTCACTTAAGAGTATGGTCTCAATGTGTACCCATTTACCTAGAAATATCTCAAGTTTATTCTTCTTTATGGCTGGAAAAAAAAGAATTATGTTATATCATGTAAAGGTACAAATTCTCTATGATGAATGTGATCATTATGTATATCTGAAGTGTACTGATAAAATTATTTAATAATAAATAAATAAAGATGTTCGACCTATTGGGCTTTTATTTTGAGTTGGTCTGATTTTTCTCTATGACCCTATTCATCCCATTTGGAATGAGAATATTTACCTTTTGTCATTGTCCATTGGGATTCTGTAACTTGTTTTGGATTTTTGCAGATGTTCACGGCTATGAATTTTCCTTGCATCTCAGATGAGACTTGGAAAATGCTGAAATATTGAGACTTTGGGGAAGAGATAATGATGTTTCAATTTTATATAGAAGAGTTGTGTCACGTTTGGAATTATGACTTTATGTTTATTTAGGGATTAAGTGTGTTTTAAAGAGATAGGTTTGGATGTCAAGTTGACAAAAGATGGAATGTGAGGCTTAATAGTTTCAACCTGATTGGCTTTGGAGCCACCCAGGGAAGTACTAAAGCACACTGAGTATGTCTGGGTGGGTCATGGAAACTTGACTTTGTGTACTATATATGGTTACTTGCTGCCTGCCTCTCTGGTGTTGTTACCCTCATCTGCTTTTCGGTTGCCATGAACTAAGCATCTTTGCTCTGGTAAGCCCTTCCATGATTATGCTTCTGCCTTGGAACCAATTGACCAAGGACTGAAACACTTTAAATAATGAGACAAATTAAATCTCTCTTCCTTTTAGTTGTGGGTGCCAGGTACTGTACGATCTGTGCCCTTCTAGTAATTTATGGTGATCAACATAATCCAGGATCCTTTCTCATTCTTGAAATTTAACTTATCAGACAGCTTAAGAAAAACATACATTTTTTATGTTTCTCATACTATTAAAAAATACTAACACGTTAGAATTTCTTTTCTATATATTCTATTGGAAAGAATGTAATAAAATGGCATTACTGTGTCTAGTACATTGGCAATTAGGAAAATCCACACATGGGGAATATGTTGATAAGTGTTTGGATGATGTAGTTTCAAGTGCTCTGAGTTGGTAATAATTGTTCTCTGCATCTTAAGTTAAAATATCATTAATTCTGGGCCGGTGAGATAGCTCAGCAGCGTAAGCACCTGCCCGGCAAGCGCGAGGGCCTGAGTTTGACTCCCGGAATCCACATACGAAAAAAGGGGCCGGTGATATCGCTCAGTGGCACTGGTGCCTGCTGGTGTGCAAGGTCCTGAGGTCGACCCCCGGTACCCACAAAAAAAATCATTAATTCTCACACTTATTCATTCAGAAAATATTTAAGAGGAATATGGTTTATGACCCTAAACTTTGAAAAATTCTAGGGCCATGATCAAGAAAAATATAGCTCTTATCCCAATCAAAAAATGGCTGGAGCAGACAGTAATTTAGGAAGCTGTGAACTGTGACAAATGTCATGGAAGGAGACATACATAGGAAGAGGAAATATTCTAATTGGGAGTCTAAGGAATTATTATCAGTGGAAATGAATTTCAACAACAGACTTAAAGGATGGAAAGAATGTATTAAGTGAAACAACAAAATATCATATATTTGCTTGTGTGTCTACGTGCTTGTGTGTGTGTGTACACATGTGTATCGGGGGATGTGGGACTTGATGCATAGCACTTTAGAAGTTATTTTATTATTCTAATCCAAATCTATTTTCATGTTTGTAATGTGAAGCAATTTGAACATAGAAATCTAAGGCAATTTTTAAAACTTAGGAAAATGTTATATAAATATTACATTTCCATGAAATCCTAAAAGCAACATTACATTAAAAAAATGAAGGGCCGGTGAGATGGCTCAGCGGCATAAGCGCCTGCCTGGCAAGTGCGAGGTCCTGAGTTCGACTCCTGGTACCCACATATGAAAAAGGGCCGGTGATATCACTCAGTGGCACGGGCGCCTACTGGTGCGCGAGGTCACGAGGTCGACCCCCTGTACCCACAAAAAAAAAAAAAAAGAAATAAAAAGAGATATGCACTCCTAGTATTTGAGCAATCTATTCCTGATTAAAAAGTAATCAAAACATTCAATGTTAATTCACAGATACGCTAAGTACTTTCTTAGCATGTAGTAAATTACTACTGGTATAAGTTGAGGTTCTTAAGCTTGACTGTGTCAACTTGATTGGCTTGCAATTTGCCTAGGGGATTAGTAAAAAAGACGTCTGGGTGCATCTGAGTGGGTCATGGAGGTGTGACTTTGGGTCTATGTATGCTAGCAGGCCCTCTTCTTTTTGCACAGTTCCACTGCTCTACTTGCCAACTACTGTGAACTAAGAGTCTTTGCTCTGCCATGCCCTTCTGTCCTGATGTTCCTACTTCGGAGGCAGCCAGCCATGAAGTGAATCCCTTGAAACCATGAGCCAAATTAAGCAACCCCCTTTAAGTTGTGGTATTGTGTCCCAGTGATACAGAAGATTGGAAGAATGACTACAATCCTGGAGGCACTACCAGAAGGTAGTGTGCAAAATAAGTGATAGTGGTTCTTATTCACGGTATTGGAGAACAACCCATTTGCTGTAAGTAAAACCAATTTGCATATAGAAAATTCACGCAGATCAAACCATCAAAGAGGCCTCATTTCATCTCGTGGAGATTTAAAAAATTCAGAAAGGAGTAGACCACAGAATCAGGTCAATTATAACTTCAAATTCTAAAGTTTTCCTAGCATCCACTCAATACCAGAACTACCTAACTAAAAGATTGACTTAGGAGTTAGCATGTGGGCTCTGGGGAAACTATTTCCAAGAACATTGGAAATATTTAGGCTACATTATTATTTGAAAACATGTGGGCACTGACATTCTTTTATGAATACTTCAAGAAACAAGACAGTTTGCTGATTTAATTAATTTTGTGGAATGATGTGATAAACTAGTATTCCATAAGATATTTTTGAATAGCATTTAATTCAAAATAATTTAGTTTTTTTCATTCCATTGTTAGGTTTTATTAGGTTAGTATAAGGTAACAAAGCAGGAGAAAATTATATAGATCATATTATATTTAAAATATTGATTTATGACATTTAAAGCAATACCAGAATATAGACTGGACTTTGGTGTCAACCAAACAAAATTAATTACGGAGATCTTTAATAACTGATTTTCCTTACATGTAAGTTTCTTTGAACGACAGTTAACAAGATTCATCCTCCACAACATAATGCAAATTTTTATAGCACCTAAAATTCATCTTATGTCCTTTTGTCAGACCTTTGTGATAACTGTATATAAATAAATCTTAGTTAAGGAACAAGTGTTAAGTCTGTAAAAAAAGATACAACTGAGTATATTCTACAATGAATCTTCTTTGTTTTGTAGAGTATGACATTACAAAGAAACAATATTAGTTACACACTGTTGGATCAAGAATTACTGGCTCTGACATGATACAAGCACAAAAACTGACACATAAACCAATGGAATGAAAATACAGAAGCCAGAAATACATCCATGCACTTACAATCAATTGATTTTCATCCAAGTGGCCACACACACAGAATAAGGAAAGAACAGTTTATTCAATAAATGTTGTTGAGACAACTGGATAATCACATGACAAAGAATGGAACTAGTTCCTTATCTCACTGCATACACAAAAATCAACTCAAAGTGGATTAAAGGTATAAATGTCAGAAATATAAATTTAAAATTACTTCTAAGACATATGGGTAAAGGCACATGTTATGGTTTATGTCTTGATGTCCCCCCAAAGCCTCAAGTGCTCACAGTGTGGGGCTTCTAGGAGGTGACTAGATCATGGGTGTGTCGTATTGAATTAGTCCACTGATGAGGTGGGTATGTTGTCGGGGAGCGAAGCCTGATGCAAAGAGGTGGGCCATTGTGGGCATGGCTTGGAACGATATTTTAGCCTGAGCTACAATATTTCTTCACATCCAAGGAAAATTTTAACACTGTGAAGAGGCAACTGATGAAATAAGAAAATAATATTTGTAATCCATGCATTGATGGGGTAGATCTAAAATATATAAGGAACTCAAAAAACTCAATAAAGATGAAAAAGTACCCCAATTTAAAAATTGGCAGGGGTTCTTGCAATGATTTTGAAAATAGTTTATGTACTTAAAATTTGGTCCTCAAAGTAATGATACTGAGAAATAGCAGGATTTTTTAAAGTTAGAGCCTACTGGGAGCTGAAGGGATTAAAGTTGGTCTCAAGGAGTGGGTTAGGTCTTACAGAAGTGGGTTAGTTTCCAAAGGAGCAGGTTGTTATAACAGAGCACGCCTGGATCCTCTCAATCCCTTGCTTTCTTTCTCCACATGCGACCTCTCCCTCTCTCCTTCACGTGTGGTTGCTCCAGCTGTGAGGAGTCGTGTGCCATGTTATCACGCAGCTAGAAGGCCCTCATCAGAGACCAACCAGAAGCGACTGCCTAGTTTTGAACACTGAGCTAAGTAAATCTCTCTTTTAGTAACATACCCAAACTCAGGTATTTTGTAATAGCACACAAAAAAGAACATGATAGGTGAAAATACACATTTCTTGAAAAAAATGGCTACTGGATATATGTAAAAAAGCTCAAAAGCACTATTTATCAGAGAAACGGTAAAATTAGCATATGTAATAGCTACACAATAGAATACTATTTACCTTGATCCTGTCATTTGCAAAAACATGCCTAAGACATTGAATAAAATAAACCAGGCACAGAAAGTCAAATACTGTATGACCTTACTTGTACTGGTGAAAACTGAAAAAGCTGAACTCACAGAAGTAGAGAATAGTATGTTGGTTCCTGGGTGGGGGGAGGAATCTTGGGAAAAGGATACAAAATTTCACTTAGAAAGGAGGAATTAGTTCAAGAGATCTCCTGTATAATTAGGTAACAGCCTAGTTAATACAAATGTAGTGTATTCTTTAAAAAATCTGGGGGTAAATTTTAGGTATTTACACCACAAAATATGATGATAAGAGTGTGAGATAATGTACATGTTAAAAAACTCAATTTAACCATTCCGTAACATGTATTTCAAAACGTCTCTAGAAGATGCATATATTTGCCAGCTAAAGTCAAAGCATTGGCAGTATATTTATCCTCCCACATTTCAATTTCATTTCTTTACATTTAATATGAGGAAACTAATAGTTCAAGAATGAGAAATTCATTTTCTGGATTAAATGAAAAGATACAGGAAAATATTTTTCTTTAATGATCAATACATATAATGTACTCAATAAATGTTAGTACCTAATATGCACAAATATAGGGACAATAAGACCAATGATAAATAATAACAATTATGTAAGTATGAGACTGGAAAAAATAATTTTCACAAAAATTATTCTATTTCAAAGTTAAAGAACTTTATTTTTTTTCTTCTTGTCTTATATTCTCACATTTATGGGAGACAGATTTATATGTTTAGTTTTATGTAAAACATTCCTAATAGCCAATTAGCTTATTTTTAAAATTTTCAAATACTTTTGCCAAAACATTAAAAATAAATGTTTATGCTAGTGATAAACATCACTGGTCAATTTAATTCCTAACTTTTTCTTCTTAAAAATCTTAGAAAATAAAAATCACATTTTTAATTAGCCTCTATTGAGCACTATGTCTTCTCTATGTATAAGTTTTTCTCAGCTGTGGTACATAATGCAAATCTCACTGCGAAAATAAGCAATTGTTGATGTCTAGCAAGATCATTCTGAAAGTGATATGGAACATAAGCAGCAATTAAATGATTCACCACAGTCAGTATAGATCTTATAAATCCAAGCTAACAAATACTATAGTCAAAAATAGAGAAAGGAAAGCAATGGATATTAATAATATTTCAATATTTACTGGAAAGCAAATTAAATTATATTCAATATTTTATGATGTAAAGTTAATGAATACAGCTATGAAATAACAACTTTTAATGGCCATTAATTACAATTAATTCTGTTCTTAAAACTCTACAAAACTGTACTTTATCCTTCAATAGTTTTACTTTATTGTCGATGTAGTTTATCCATCTTATGTCTTAAGCTATAATTTGCTAAGGTATATAAATCTCTTGTTAGTGAAAGGTATTATTGTAATGAAAAATAGCTGGTAGAAAACATTTAAAAATATTTTACAAATTAAAATTTCAATCTGCATGTTTTTAACTTTTGTATATTTGGTAACTATTGAATACAGGATAATTATGTATAATTATATAATATTAACTGTATTAAGGCTACTGTTTTCTCTACAACTGATTCTAGTAAAAACCTTGTTAAGTAAATAATAATTCATTAATTTTCAAAGCGGTTGAGAATATTACATAAATTTTGCTAGATAGCTATTTAGGAGAACTAGGGTTCACAGTATTGTCTCCCTACCCATGAGTTACATTATATTTCATAAAAATCAAATTTAGACTTCAGAAATTATACGTTCATATAAAGAATATATCTGAACAATTTGTAGTTTCTTACAAAAGTTAACCTTCAAAGTATATTACACAAAATAGAATTTTCCCTAATTTCCAAATCCTATAGACCATTTTAGTCGTCTTTAGTTAAATAGTTTAGTATTTATTATCTATGTACATTTAAAAATCCTAAATTTTTCAGTATTAGGCATTTTCTAGGACTAGCTGGCATTGAAGTTGTGTTTGTGTCTCTCAAGACATTCAGACCTAAATGCAGAGCATTTATTACCTGTCTCCTTTTACCATTTCATTCATCAGAGTTATAATTTTGGCTAGAAAGTTAGAATTTCTATGATTAATTATGTACTTTTGATACCATAGCTAATAAGTATATTATGAATTTTTATTTCGTGCTCAATAGTTTTTCATTGAGCCAATGATTCCATTTACTTATTTTATGAGCTATTTGGCATTAATTCAACTCTCAAAATCTCACAAAGTAGTGGAAAATCTACTGGCTATGTACTCAAGTATATTATTATATACCATGGATTTCCTCTTCTGATTTGGTTCAGTCTAGACAAGTTTCTTTCTAACCCTATAGTGTCCCTATCATTGTTTACATTTTTTGGTTCTTTATTTCCTTGTTTTCGAAGAATGCATGTTCAACCAGCTTTGCAAGTAAGGATGCAGGGAAACAGATTGTTTTGTTTTCTGGAAGCCAACAGAGTCATCTTTGTTCATTCTGTCCTCAGATTTTGTATCGCTTTTGTTATGTGTTCATTTCTATCCCGTATACCAGGCATATGCTTATTTCTCTAATTATAGAAACCTGAATCTGTCCTGGGATAGCTTTAGTCCATCTTTTTGGAATAGAAGTTTTCTCTCCCGCTTTTGACCAGAATGATTTTGTATTTTTCTACTGTCCTTAGCGCTGCGTTGACTTTACTCCACTGCATCAACTACCCCACGACAAACACAGCCGTGTCTGACCTCGTCTCTCAGGTCACAGACAAAATACAAGACATAGGTTAGGGGGAAAGTACACAGTCGAAGTGTTTGCTGAATTGTTTTAAAATCATAATACCATTTGCTTGTTTCTTTATTCACATGCCAAATTGACTCTTACTTTCTGATATTGATACTCCATCCTCTTTGCTTACTGCTTTACTGAGTTTTGACTGCTTGAAAATTTCCTGATTGCTATGTATGGGCTATGTTACACACATATTCTACATACACATATCTAGCACACACACACACACACACACACAGTTCTTTTCTCTAGTTGTGTAGCCTTACAAGACACCAATGCCCAATTTTTTGAGTATCACAGTCTATGCCATTTGATGCTGGTTTCTTGGTCAAATCAGTGCAAAGACATCACTCTCTGCCTCGTTCTCTGCTGTGGACATGAAGAATGACAGACACGCTATTCAAACAGAAAGCCAAAACGACATAGCTTCTTGAAAATGTCAGATTACAGTTTTATGAGTTAAAGATGGAAAGGTTAAAAAATAATCATAATCCTATTACAATATATATTCAGCATCATCTGCAACTGTTTGCCTATGGAACAATAAAGAGTAAACAACTTCGAAATGAATTTGATCTAACTCTAAAACGCAATACTGCATAATACTATGAAGAGATGTAAATGAATGGGCTATAATTACACTCTTCATCATAATAGCTTTTTTTTTTTTGTGGGTACTGGGGGGTCGACCTCAGGACCTCGTGCGCCAACAGGCACCCGTGCCACTGAGCGATATCACCGGCCCCTTTTTCGTATGTGGGATCCGGGAGTCGAACTCGGGCCCTCGCGCTTGCAAGGCAGGCGCTTACGCCGCTGAGCCATCTCACCGGCCCTCATAATAGCTTAAAGTTGATTGAGAAAAACCGTATACAATGTGTGTGTTCACATGTACATATTCATATAATACATACTTATACACACATTTACAGATAATTTACAACATGCGAAATTAACATGCATTATGAAAATGAAAAAAATCACACACAGTAAACAAATTTAGAATAGTGATACTCCTTAGAGATGAGAAAAGAGAGATACTTTTGGAGAGGAATATAGTAAAGGTTTTAGCAACATTATTATTACTTTACATAGACTTTCTTTCATAAAATATCTGCTTAGTGCCTAAAGGATCTTCTCTCTCTTACCAATAGTTTGTGAAAATATTCATATAAAATATTCAGGCATTGAGTATTTTTATGGAAATATACACACACTCATAATTCAGATACATATATAAACTAATTATGAGAAATGTAACAAAAAATAAAATCACACATGAAAAGTGGAAAATAAAGTATCAGAATATAGCATACCGAGTAAAAATAACTCTCAATAAAATATAAACATACTAAAATGTTAATGAAGATAAAATAGGACCTGTCTGGATTACAAAGAAAATTTAAAAATTTGGCATTACAGTATGTTCAAAGGTTTTAATATACCTCTGTCATAAAATGATATTCCAGGCCAATATTATATGCAGATATGTGGAAGAAATTAACGGTAATATATTTGAGATAATATATAAAACACATGCATATGCACAAACACTAAACCAATTATTTTCAACTAAACCAAGTATCCTTCAATTAAACAAATAAGTATTATCTTTAAGGGAGAAGGTACAATTAGAATAATTGTCCTTATGATATATTGAAAATAAAAGAAAGCAATTTTCAAGCACTAACAACATGCATGTACTTTTTCAAATAGCAATTAAATTTTTTAAAAACCAAAAGTAAAGGTTTAAAAATTTTAATTTTTTCTTTTTTTTTCGGTACTGGGGATCGAACTAATGACCTTATGCTTGCCAGGCAAGCACATGCCACTGAGATTCATCCCCGGCAAAAATTTTAATTATGTAATTCACTTTTATTTTATTGTTTTAAATTTTCAAAGTAATCTTTAAATCACACAACTTTATGATATTAATCTTCTTGAAGTTTTTGTGCTCCTTTCTGTTGAGCATGTTATGAAACGGAAAATTTTGTGAGTGGAAAAACTTCAAGAAGATTAAATACCAGGAATTAAGTCACCATATATATGTATGAATATATATAAAATATGGTAATATATGTAAATTCTAGGTGCAATTATAAATAATGAAATTATAATAAAGTGATAAAAATTTTAAAGCAAGTCAAAGAAAATCCTAGAACATCTATATGTATTTACAGAAAATCTGGGGGCCGGTGAGATGGCTCAGTGGCTTAAGTGCTTGCCCGGCAAGCGCGAGGGCCCGAGTTTGAATCCCGGAACCCACATACGAAAAAAGGGCCGGTGATATCGCTCAGCGGCACGGGCGCCTGCTGGTGTGCGAGGTCCTGAGGTCGACACCTGGTACTCACAAAAAAAAAAAAAAAAAAAGAAAATCTAAGAAAAACAATAAATTGGAATTAATAATTCATCCAATTAATTAGATGCAATATTATATAAAATTATACCATCCTGACATTTTAAAGAAAAGTAGACATATCCCATTCAACCTTATACCAGAGAGTATTTGAATAAATAAAGAATATGTGTAAATTATGAATATATTAATATGTTCCTTTAAATACCACAAACTACTATAGAAGATGGTAAAAATCACTGAACAAAAGGGTGAGCTGTATCTTGCTTAATATTGGGAAGATACAACACAATTATCTGTGGGGGTAACTTTCTGAAAGCAAGTCAAATCTTTTTTTAAATCAATTACGTTTATTGGTACATTTTAGGTATACGTAATGATCACATTCATCATAGGGAATTTGTACCTGTACATGACATATCTTGATTCTTCTTTTTTACCATTCCTCCCTTCAACACTTCTTCCCTTCCTTATTTACAAAAGCTTTGCTTTCATTTTTTCCTTCTTTCTCATTGTTTTTCTTTTCCCCTCCTGTTCCCTAGTTCTCCTGCCTGTTTGAGCATTTTCTTCCTATTTGATAGTATCTATTGTACATTTCGGTCTTTATTTACACTTTCAGTTTCTCACACCAGAGAAACAATGTGATATTCACACATATGTGTCCATTTTATTTTACTTAAGAGTATGATGTCTGGATGCATCCATTTACCTAGAAGTGTCTAGTACTCCATTGTATAAAGAAAAAACAAAAACATGTTTTTTATCTGTTCATCAGTTGATGGGCATTTGGGTTGTTTCCAAGATTTAGCTATTACAAATCGTGCTGCTAAAACATGGGTGTGCATATATTGCTGTGGTATGATGCTTTTAATTCTTTCGGGAAGATACCAAGAAGGGGAATACATGTACTATATCAGCAAGCTCATTGTTTGTGGGGGAGTGGCTGAGGGTACAGACAGCATAAGTGAAATTAATACAAAGAAAAACAGGGTGCATTGGAGACTAACCATTGTGTTTATAATTTTTTAAAGTCTTCATTTGATTTGGTCCTGGTGCAAGAATGTAGGGCATCTCTAAAGCGTGTACTCTCAGCTATCAAACCCAAATAAAGATCTGAATAATACACATCAAGAGAGCACTGGGGTCCGCGTGGGAACGGAAATCTTTTCTTGCACTAAAGCTGGAGTTGCACGCTTTTCCACGGTACCTGTAGCTTCTCTGCACTGGCTTTAGGTTTTAAAACAAAGTTCCTCTGAGACATGGCCTGAATTTGACTTCTATTACTGGGTTCTGCTGGGAAGCTCACTAAACAGTAGCTACAGTGCTACCCACATCTCTTTTCCCTTTTCTTTCTAAATTCCCGTAAAACTGTCTGTCTTCTAACTCAAAAGAAGTTTTGGCTCATAAGAGCAGAATCTCAGAGGCGCGTACGCCATCCTGTTGGAGGAAGCCGTTCTGACAGATCGAGTTCTCTCCCGGGGAGGAGCCTGGAGCCCCGGCGCAGGCATCGGTGGGGCAGTCTGCCCTTTTCACAGTCCCTGCGGCTGTTGCTTCTGGGCCCTATTGTCTACTGATTTTCTAAACTGTAAAATTGTTTCATTAAAAAGAATGTCTGATGGATTTGGATAACTCCTGACAGAAAATTTCCAAATTTCCATATCTGGAGCCAAAATTTTGGGTTGTGTTGTGAAAATTCACTGTGCGGAAGATCATGATCTCTTCTCAGCGTGCTTTAAAAAGTACAGCTGTGGCTTCTGTTTCCTTTATTTTCATAACCTGGATGTGATTAGTCGGATAAACACTCCAAGATGTAAATGTTGGAATACTTAATTCTTATGCACAATGTGGCCTTGGAGTGGAGAGTCTCATAGAGGAGAAAACGAACTGTGAATGTATTATTGACGCGCTCAGTCTGTCCTAGAATTCCTTCCAAATTCAGAGCACTTTCTGGGAATTTTCTAATCCCAGTTTAGCTTCATGGCTGCATATTTTTTCCTTTGAGAAGCAGTCCAAGAAAATGAATTTCCTAATGCTTCTGATCATTTACTCTCTGAAAGTAAACGCTGATAAAAATGAATAAGACTCGTCCTATCTTTTGTTTGTTCCCGATCATGCATTTCACCTATTGAGAAGATAGCAAGCTGAACAGCTTTTTACCTGCATAGAACAGTGTCAGTTCCTAGAAGAGCAATCAAAAATATCCAAGGATATTCTCGTGACCATTAGGATCATGAGAAATACTAACTGTTCAAAAATCCCTCTCAGATGTTGATTGAACATGTAAATGGAAAAAGAATATGGTAATTCTAATCAGCTCTCTCATTCCAGTTTGTCATATTTTTAAAAAAAATATGATGAAGCTATTTGTGGAACACTTATTAGTTACATGGATAACATAAATTTTCTAAGAGAAATTGCAATACATTTGCTTTTTCTTTTAACAAAATTTGGAGGAGGAAGAGATGTTCTTACCCTTCATTTTGCCCGTCAATTCTATAAAAGTAGATGTAGTTATATTTTCTGAATTCTCACATTAAACATACTAGAATCCTTAAAGTGAGAAGAATGGATTAAAGTCAGGGGTCTGATACCTAAATATTAACAGCATCTTTCAAGCCTAATGTCTAAGAGGCATGGGATAAGCTTAAAAATAGGAACGTGCTTCACCTGAGGGAATGGACACCAGACTCTGTCAAGAAAATTGAAACACAAGAGTCCGATACACAGTTCAGGCTACTTTCCATTAGTGGTAGATAGTTTTCTTTTGAGTTTCCCTTTCCCTTATAGGAGATGTATTTTTCATGATCTCTTTAGTATAAAGTGGAAATTTATGTAGTATAAAACTCGATATATTCTTAGTTATATCATTTCTGAAGCAGTTTTAGCCTTGTTTAATAATTCTACACATAAACAATTTCATATATTTTGTTTATGTTGTTTTAACAGTGCTCTGCAATTGTGTATTTGCAGCAAAACATGATCTAACTTTACATAGATTCATGCATGTTCGCATTTTAGATAGTGTGAATATTCATATATTCTCTGATAAATACCACCAAGTCCATTCGCCTTTTACTACATTACACTTTCATTGTATTCAGAAGGTATCTCATCTGTGAAGTTTCCTAGGCAGAATTGTGGAGCAAAAGTTTTTCTTTTCCAAATTTTGTAATATCCTTTGAAAATAATGAATTAATTTTGTTATTGTTTTTGAAAAGTTGTCAGTGTTAACTTTTTATTTATTAATCATGGTATCTATGATACCGAGAGTATGTCTTATTTCTAATTTGAACAGGCACAATAATTTATCATTTTTAAAATGGGAAAATTTGAGAAAGCATTAGTTTATCTAGTATAAATAAATACATGTGAACCCTAGCACCTAGGTTTGACATTTAACTTTTGAATTTTTGCTTAAGTTTGACATTTAAGTCCTGAAGAGGAAAATATACCTTAATTGAATGTTATTTCATGACTTAGATAGCAAGTGAATTTGTCACTTTTCTTTTGAGTCCATTCATCTTTGACATTTCTTCTGCTCAAATAATGAAAGTACCAAAAACAAAACAAAACAAAAACAAAAACAAAAACAAAAAAACCCACAAGGAAAAGCATTAGTACTAACCTTAAAACATCAATTGTATATTGGTATGCTTATTTTTATTATTAAGTTTGAAACTCAGAATCTGTTGATTTTTAAACTTAACATAATTCAAAGCAATTATCATCAATAAAAGGAGAGAAAGAAATATATTTTAGGTTATTTTTAGTGATTAACAAATACTCATCTATACATTTTACTTTATTTCATTTGAAATATAAGTTAATAAATTATTAATGGCATTTGAATGAAAAGTAATATGACCATAAGTAGTATCCTTGTAAACGTTTATGAGTCACTTTATAAGTTTTTTATATCAGTTACAAAATTTTTATATTTTTACCAAGAAATATTAATTATAAAATGATAGTTTTTGTCTGTTATGCTCAGGTAATGAAATTGATTTTTTCATAAAAATGTGTTAAAATAGGTTTACATTTAGTACTGTCAAGTCGCTCATTTTCAAAAATAGAGTAAGAAAAGATTCATTAATGGTAAGTGTCAGAGAGAGAGTTCCAAGGATGTGTGTTTGCATTTTCAAGTGGTGTGGTCAAGAAAGCATCGTGGGAAGGTGACATTTGAATAAATAATGTGCAGGAAGTCAGTGAATGAGTCTCCTAGATAACTGGACCAGAAAACTTCAGTGAGAGAAATTAGCAAATCCAAAGGCCCTGAGGCAGGAGAATCCCTTCTGTGTCTAGGAAGAAAATGCAAGCCTCTCTTATTAACATGCATGTTTATCTCTTCACAGAAATCTGGAAGTTCCAATTCTGAGATATTGCCTAAATTGTAGTTTACAACTAATACACACATCAAATAAGGAGAATATATGTACATTCTCCTCCAAAAATTTATATTAACATTCACCGTGGAGGTTGCTTGTGTTTCTTCCATATATAAAAACATAGTTTCTTTAAAAGACAGAAATGACATTCATATTCATAGACACAACTGACCTCATGTTGGACTCATTTTGTATCAAGAATACCATTTTACTAGGCACTGTTACTTTCCCTCCACTATGCAAATTTGTGATGTGAGCACCACTTGTTGAATGTTACCTCCTAACCAAAGCCTCCTTTGACTGTTGTGTTTAAAACTGCAAACCTTGGGCCGGTGAGATGGCTCAGCGGTGTAAGCGCCTGCCCGGCAAGCGCGAGGGCCCGAGTTCGACTCCCGGAACCCACATATGAAAAAGGGGCCCTTCTGCTCTCTTTTTTTTTTTTTTTTCTGGGTACCGGGGGGTCGACCTCAGGACCTCGCGCGCCAGCAGGCGCCCATGCCGCTGAGCGATATCACCGGTCCCTTTTTCGTATGTAGGTTCCGGGAGTCGAACTCGGGCCCTCGCGCTTGCCGGGCAGGCGCTTACGCCGCTGAGCCATCTCACCAGCCCCTGCTCTCTTTTTAATGGGTAGTAGTTATTGTTTCCTCTCCACCGTGCTGCATTCCTCACGTGTACCTACCGGAGCACCAGCTCATGTGAAATGGGACTTTTGCCTCTTGCTCAAGGTGAAAGTGACTCAGAGCCCAACAGGTATTTTGCATATGCTAGGGGCTCAATAATTGTTCCTCGAACATCCCTATTTTCTTTGGGAGGAAAACGAAATCAAGGAGAGGAAAATTTGCCATCTGTTCCCTGTGCAGGTTGCTCTAGGAGGAAGGAGATAAATGGGGTCAAAGAAGTTGATACAAGCCTCACATCCTGGCTCCCTTAAAAACTGACTCTAGAAAGGCAGGCAGTAATCCAATAGCTGGAGGAAGGAAGGTGTGTGTGTGTGTGTGTGTGTTACAATTATCAACTCAGACAGATGTGAGAGTCAGAAAGGAAAAATTTTGTATATTTAGGGCACTAAGGATCACACCTAATATGAAGAGGTGAGAGTGTGCTTGGGAAAAGGGAGAGTGATTAGCTTCTTTGGGAGAATTTTATTAACATCAAACAAACCACCAAACTAAAAAAACTGTGTTCATATCCTGCTGCCCATGTGAAACACAGGATGCCACTGTGGTCTGCCTGTCCATGGATTTCCATAAAGTCACACTAGCTCACAAATCCTTTATATAAACTTGACATATTCTAATTACCTTCCAAGGTTTCTATTAATTTCTGAATGTCCTCCAGCTTCAGGGTCATCTTTGACTGTGCTCGGCACCTTTTTGTGCTCATTTAGTCGAGGAATTATTTTACAAAATTCACCTTTTCCTGCCGTTACTGTGTCAGTCTAGATTACAGACTTTGCCCTTGCCTTACTCACATCAGAACATGTTTGGATGAAAAGGAAGCCTCCCTGAATTAGGAAGGAGAGTATGGAAGATGTCCTAGTATTCATTTCTAGATACTTCTTTCCCAGAAGCTGTGTGGCCATTTAGGCAGCTGGGATTACAGCTTCTGCTGTGCTTCTTACTCTCCATATTCACAACTTTTGTTTTTCTTATACTTTTGTTTTCTCTCTCCCTGAAAACCCTGTCCATTCATAAAGAGACGACATTTGCTATACCTCTCTTCAGTTCCCAGTGTTCCATAACCCAGGAGCTCATCTCTTCCCAGAGATTCCTCACCCACATTCAGTGTATTTAGGATTTTGCTTTTGCTTACTTCACTTTAAGTTACTATAATTTAATATAATAATAATTACATTATTCTAAGTTATTATAAGCTATTATATTATAACAACTTTGTGTATTAAACTTGAAGAAACTCAAAATTAGTTCGATCAAATAATTTCCTCAATGGGTGCAAGTTGGAAGTAAGACCCAAACCAAATATGACTCCATAACCACTTCACTATTTGTATACCATCTTTATTAAAACATTTAATGATTAAGTTATAGTGAAGAAAGTTAGGAATTCATTATACCATACTATCATTATGTAGAAAATTTCTAATGAATTATCACTGGAGACCAACTAGTAAAGGCTTTATAACTTCATGTTCATTAAAAAAAATGTTGAAGGCAGAATAATGGCAAATGTAGATAAAGGAGAAAGAAGATGATGAAAGAAACATCCAATTAAACTAAAATCTCATATACTTTAAAAAGTAATGTTTCATAATTATTTCTATTTTCATATATTATTAAATATTCACCAATAACTGATACTATTTCTATTGATGTTTTTAAATATGGTAGAGTTGGAAATTTGTTAAACATTGATAGCTCCAGTTTTCATCATTCTAAAGAAAATTAAGCAGTACTGTAATTAGCATAACATTTACTATAGCTTGTTAATTTTTCTTTTCCTTCTCACACTTAACTTGAAATCTAAATTGTTTAACTCTTTTCACAAGAGAAAGGAGAGATATAATTTAAAAAAAAGTTTTCCTCTCAGATAACTGGTGCAAGAGTTGTGATGTCAGGGAGATTTCCATCCAGATTTCAAAGGAAGGCCTGGGAAGCTAGGCATTTGGCCTCTCAGAGGGCAATATATGAAGTTGTGAAAATGAAGCTGAAAGTTAGTGAAAACCCCAGAATTTGGAGGGGTCAGGAACCTGGATTGCCTGCTATGGAAAAACAGAGAGTAAGCAAAGCTTCCCTAAGAGAGGGAAAATGAAGTTGTAAAAGGCCATGTCTTAAGGGCAGGGCCACCTGAACTATTTGGAATTAACATCTTGCTACATCTTGCTCAAAGCGCTGGACACTGAATTATAGGATTTAATGTTTCCCCTGTGAGTTTCGATCTTGTGTTCATCCCATCCCTTTCTTTCACTCTATTTTTCCCTTTTGGAAATGGAAATTTTACCCTGTGCCATTCTATGCCAGTGGTGTTTAACTTTTTAAAAATTGTTACAGGGGGTCATAACTAAAATCCTGCCTTGAGACTCAGAGGAGACTTTGGACTTGGACTTTTTACCAGTGCCGAAACTGAAAGCTTTGGTGACTCACAGAGATGGACCAAATGCATTTTGCATACTGAGATGGACACAAGTCTTTGGGGGGATAGGGTCCAAATGTTATGGTTTAGATCAAAAGTGAAATGTCCCCCTAAAGCCTCATGTGTGTAAAAGGTTATTATTCCACTGATGAGTTTATAGCTACACATGCTGTTAGGAGGCGGGGATGGATCGGAGAGGGTGTTCACTGTAGGCATGAAATGGAAGTGTACATATCCCTTGGTGGCTCGTCCCTTCGCTTTCTGCTTGTGGCTGCTATGAAGTGAGAAGCTCTCATCCACCAGACCCTTCTACCAACACATTTTTGACTTGAAGCTGGCCAACCATGGAATGAACCTACTGAAAGTATGAGCCAAATAAACCTCTTGTCTTTTAAAGTGGTTGTTAGGCATTTTGTACCAGTAATGAGAAAGTACTATAACTGGAAGTCTAACTGAAATAAAAGAATTGGAATAGTGGGGCAGTATCCCAAAAGAAAGCTGCCATGAGTGAGTAGATGAACAAACATTGGTTGAGAACCATTGTCCTTCAGTCTTGAAAGTTATGGAGCTACAGTAGCTAGTGCTATACAGACTACTTGCCACCTGAAGAAAGTCTGTTTTATAGAGAAGAAAATGATACTGAGCACAGAAAAACAGAACTAAAAAATAGCGAACTGAATCCTTTGACCCAGTTGTGCTTGAGATTTTTTTTACCCCACAATTTTGAGTTACATAAGATGATATATTTGAGTTTTGTTTATTTGGGTGAGAAGCTGTCATTTGAAACCAAAAGTATTCTATTCGGTACTGAATGGCAACTCTCGATATATCAATAATTACATTTCAATATGAGCAAAATTAGCTTGTCACAAAATCAACTAGGAAACTGTAAAAGTTTTCTCTTTGAGTAATTAACCTCAATTTTATTTTTATTTTAGCTGAACATAGAAAGGAAGAATACATAATGTTGGACATTCATGCTTCCAAATTCACCTTGAATGGGTGATGGATCTCTTCTCTTTTTCTTTTTTTTTTTTTTTTTGTAGGTACCGGGGGGTCGACCTCAGGACCTCGCACGCCAGGAGGCGCCCGTGCCGCTGAGCGATATCAGCAGCCCCTTTTTCGTATGTGGGTTCCGGGAGTCGAACTCGGGCTCTCCTGCTTGCCGGGCAGGCGCTTAAGCCGCTGAGCCATCTCACCGGCCCGGATCTCTTCTCTTAAATGAGAGTGTCGTTAGTTTTCCTCTGAAGCCCATACACAATTTTCCCTATAGGCCACTAGAATAGGGTTTGTAAAGGATAAAAGATTTAAACTGAGCTTGAGTTGTGGATATAAAGTTTATTGAATGCTAACACTAAAAATATCTTGGCACTATGTTCTCTGTTTTTTTTTATTCTAGTCTATTGTTATCTAGTTTATTATCTGCCACAATGCTGTATGATTTTTTCCAAATAACTTATTTTTTTAAACTTTTTATTTATTAATTAAAAAAAATTTTTTTGACACCAGGAATCAAACTCATGACCTTGCGCTTAGCCAGGCAGGTGCTGTGCTGCTGAGCTATATTGCCAGCTCCAAATAACTTAATAGTACATGAAGTAATTCTCTAAACACAGGGGCATAGCACTCACACCATGTGGGTTCCTTCCTCTTGCAAGATGAGGATGTTTACAAGTGAGGACCCTGGCCCCTGCTGAGTCGCTTAGCTAAACTTCTAAACTTCTCAAGTTGACACAATGTATCAATAAATGAATCATTTATTATTATTTCAGTTATTGTAGATTTCTTATGTGTCTAATAGAAACATCTCTTCTATATCTACTCATTCATTTTTGAAGACTGATGCAACAAATATAACAAATCCAAACATTTATGCTATTATCAAATCAGGTCATCTGTAGCTTTCTACTAACAAGATTTTTTTATGTGAAATTTCATTATGTGTCATATCGAATGCTCCTAAATGGAAGCCAGTATTTGGGAAGAGACACACAGTCTAAGTTACTTTTCTCTCATTGCTAAGACAAAATACCCAACACGCAAGGTTAAAGGAAGAAAGGTTTGTTCAGCTGACAGTTTGCAGAGGTTTCAGTCCATTATCAGCTGGCTCCAAGGCAGGGTGGCGTGGCAGAAGGCAACCATTCATGGCAGCGGAAGATACAAAGGCAACAGGAACAAAAAGAGGGAAACAAGCCTCTTTCTGTTTCTTTTATCTTATCCAGACTGGTAGGATTAGGGCAGTGCCAGTCCAATCAGTGGACTGATCCAGCAGTCACCTACCCTTAATCCCAGCACCCTTAATTCCAGCACTGAACCATGAATCAATCACAAACTCTAGATTCAACTACCTCTGAAAAAGCCCCATCTAAAAGTGCATGCGGGGGCCGGTGAGATGGCTCAGCGGCGTAAGCGCCTGCCTGGCAAGCGCAAGGTCCTGAGTTCGACTCCCGGTACCCACATACAAAAAGAGGGCCAGTGATATCACTCAGCAGCACAGGTGCCTGCTGGTGCATGAGGTCCTGAGATCGACCCCCGGTACCCACAAAAAAAATAAAATAAATAAATAAATAAATAAGAGACAGAAAGCTCCATTTGCAAAATGTGACATCCAGTATGTGCCCAAGGCTGAAATTTTGTGGCTGATTAAAACGATAATGACACTGTACAGTTATTAGTAACTAAGTGCTTATACTTACAATTGATTGGATGATACTGGTTTTAATATAAAATCAACATATAAAACAGGCCAATGATAGAGAAACATAGCAAGTCATAAGTTGTAAATTCGGAAGAAAATGGTCATGTGCTTGTTGAGGATGGGTTTAATTCATAGGTTTAAAACAGTTATGACAGGGCCGGTGAGATGGCTCAGCGGCTTAAGTGCCTGCGCGGCAAGCGCGAGGGCCCGAGTTCGACTCCCGGAACCCACATACGAAAAAGGGGCCGGTGATATCGCTCAGCGGCACGGGCGCCTGCTGGCGCGCGAGGTCCTGAGGTCGACCCCCGGTACCCAAAAAAAAAAAAAAAAAAAAAAAAAAAAACAGTTATGACAAATTGAAACAAATTTTTCATCAAATTATTCCATATTATTCTGTTTCTCAAGTTCTGGATACACACATAAAACTAAAGCTCATTGCCATATGCATTAAATGAGTATTTGGGTGTACCTATTTTACTTTTTATATTTTAAAACATGATGTTTGTCTTAAAGATAAGTGTATTTTTTAAAAAAGGAATACTTGATCTATTTCTCAGACTGCTTAAAACCTGGTTTTTACATAATTCATAGGCCAAACCTTGAATGTTTGAGAGACGTAAGAGCAATATCTAAAATTCTACATCCTATCTTTATTAATATTTTAATCTGTATATACATGTTTTAAAATAATAGTTAATATAAAAAGTATTAAGAACATGTGCTAAAAATAATAAGGATGAAAATAACATAGTTCTTGGACTTTTAGAGTCTTCTTTCTAGCTGCCGGATTCACTAGAGCACAAACATACATTATCCTTTGTAAAGGCATCATTCATGTTCTTAAATAGGCTATTTGCCAAATTCATTGAAGTGATACTTCTGTGAACTGATGTTGGGATTTACCACTTGGCCTACGTGTTATACAGATTTACTAAAATGTTATTTCAAGCATGTAGCCCTGGAGGTCACTCAATTTAACTGTCTCACAAAGTTATAATAATTGATTATAGCAAGAGTCAAATGGGTAGCATACGAGACTCATAGCCATAACTGAACTCCATTAAAAGCATTCACAATGCCAAAGTCAATTGCTTTTGGCGGTGCCATTCCTGTTATCGTGTTGATCAAAAGGTAATGGGAAGCGACAAGCAATAGCGCAAACAGTCCATAGTGAACAAAATATGCTTCAAACACTTAAGTGACCATGGTGCTAGCCTGTTTTCATAATAGTCAAATCTAACCATCTTGTACAGCTTTCAGAAACATCCCAGCATCTTAAAGAAGCAAATCTTCCCCCTACAGAATTGAAATAATAGCTACTAAACTACCAGAAGGATGCAAGCAAAGAAAAATTTATATAAGCAATCAGTGTAAGGAATCCACTTTCATCCACAGCATAAATTTTTCTGGTTATTTTTTAAAATATAAATAAGGATGTCAGTGATATGAATATGTTTCATCATCTTAGTCCACATCACATATTTTCAAAGTTTTATGAAATTATGATTTTTTCCTTGCCCAGAATGACCTCTACCTTATTTTTGTTACTGGAAAATGCCACCTCATTTTTCTTGATTTTTCAAAAATGCTACTTTGCTTCAATTGCTTTACCAAAACTCCTTCACTGCTGAACTTAAATATTGGCTATTTTGCTTGTAGTATTATATTTAATATATATGATATAAAAATAAAATATCTGTGTCTGTAACTTAACTCACAGCGTGCTCATCTGGTACAAAACTGACTTACTCAAACCTAATTACTCATTCTGCTTAAGAAATTAAGTGTAGGATCTCTCTCTCTCTCTCTCTCTCTCACATATTCTCTCTTTCTCTCTTTTATTCTCTCTCTCATTCTCTCTCTCTCAAAGCAAGAACTGTGGATACTGTTAATTATTTCATTTTATGTCTCACATTTATTTTTGTAACTCTCATTAACACCTCATTAAAAAGCAGTTTTAAAGCTTAAACCTTCATAGCTTGTCTTTGTCAATTCTGCCGCCAGCATCGGAAGTCTGTGGGCTTGCCATAGGCTTCCTTTCCAACTGGGCTGGCTCCCTGGAAATTGTCTCTCTCTCTCCTCCACCACTTTTTCAAAGTTTTTTTTTTTTTAATTAAAAAAATCACTTGATGACATTGTCTTATGTCTAAAAATATAATATGAAAATATACATGGACTCCTCATTGCCTTAGGATTTTCTTTTTTTCTTAATAGATATTCTTGAACAAATTCAACCCAAAGTCTCCCTTTTCTTCATACTATTTCTAGTCCTCTCCCCATATCATTGTTCTATAAATTCAATCTTCATACCTGTATTCAGCAAATATTTATTGAACATACACTATATTTTGAGCATTATTAGTTCCTGAAGTTACAACAGTAAACATAATCTACAAACCAACAGTATGTCATTATATCTCCCTTTCCTTCAGATTTTACTAAAATATCATCTTCCGACTTAGTTCTTCTTTGAATCCTTGTTTAACATTTCACCCCACAAAACACACCTCTTTTGTCTTTCCAATACAGCTTTTTTCCTCAATTGTTTTAATCCTGAATCTCCTGTATAGTCACTTCCTCCACTGGAACACAATATCAAGAGTGCTCTAATTTTTGTCCTTACAAATAAGTGACTGTAATATGTGAATGATGTTCAAAAGGAAATTAAATCCTAAATAACTCAAGCCAATAGTTTGTGGTCTCATTGCTGCTGTATAGAGATTGTTTTTCTCCATTGTCAATCCTGAATGCTCTCAGATTTATTTTATTAACAAGGTGGAAGATTTATGTAACTCCTCAAATCCCATTTTTCATAATATGATTACACCTTTTGTGTGTGTGTGTGTGGTACTAGAGATTGAAACAAGGGCTTTCACACTTAGCTACATCCCTAGCACTTTTATATTTTTTTATTTTGAGACAGGGTCTCGCTAAGTTGCTAAATTACCAACACTGAGCTTGAACTTGCAATCCACCTGCCTCGGCTTCCCAAAGTGCTAGAATTACAGGCTTGTGCCACTATGCTTGGATTGATTCATTATTCTTATTGTTAAGCCCTGTTTCGATGTCTCCTATTTGAGGCCCTTTATGAAATTTCTGGTAAAACCATTTTCTTACCTTTCTGTGCTACCAAAGTATTCATAGTATTTCCACAAAAGTGTTTATTTTGGTGTATACAACATTCTATTTTTATTCACAATTATATAACATTAAGTAGGGTGAAGAAAGATGTCTTGGTTTTTTCACATCGTTGAGACACAGTATCTGACATCCACACCTTAAAGGAGGAGAGGTTTATTTAGCTCACAGTTTGTAGGTGTTTCAGTACATAGTTGGCTGGCTCCAATGCAGGGTGGCATGGCAGTGGGACATGGCAGCGGAGGAACAGTCCATGGGCAGACAGGAAGCAGTCAGTTTGCCTTCCTCTGTCTCTTCAGATTTCATCCAGGCTACAAGCCTGTTGGATGGTGCAACCCACACCCAGAGTAGGGCTTCTGTCTCTAGTAAATCCATTCAGCAACACCCAGATTTTTGTGCTAATTCAATAAATGGAGTAATCCAGCTATCACATACTCTAGATCCAGCCACCTCTGAAAAGCTCCACCTAAGAAGATATGAAGGGACATCTAGATATAAGAAATGACAATTTCTAATCTCTCTTTGAATTTTTAAGGAAATTAGACAACTCTATAATCTCATATAAATTTCATAGTATTGCCTAGATTTCAAAAGACAAGATAACAAAGGTCATTAAATGCCAAATTAAAAAAAGAATTGGTAAAATGTTTTATAAGTATAGGAGCCACTTTTGCTCCATAGAAATTTGCAGATTTAAATATATTTAAATATAATTTTACACTTGCATTAAAATCATATATTCTTCTTACAATAACCTACAGACACTGTTGACATTCCCAAACTTGAAAAAATAAAATATCAGTTTCAAAGGAAAAAGGTTAAGGGAAAATTATGTAATAGCAGTCATTTATCATTATAATATAAATATTTTGAAGCATAGGTGCAAATTTGCTTAGCATTAACAAATTGTATGTTTAGATGTATAAATTTTTCGGTAATTGCCAACAACATAGAAAATATAATAATAGTAATTGAAATCACAAATGGAATGCTCTTTTCCCCCAACTTCAGTCATTAATTTGATAATTTCTTAATGTGATGAATTCATCTACTCTGAATTATACTACCATAGACCAATTTGTACTTTTCAAATGTTAATACTTCATTTGCATTGAGATTTTTGTTTAAAGAAAAAGTATAAAAATGAAAAATGACATTTAATGAGTCATTTTAGTTTTCAATTTACACATTTCAATAGAATTGACATGTTTAATTAAAGTTCTTAACAAATTTAGAAACTTTAACTATATGTACACTTTAGCAGTTTATTCACATAGAAGAAAAGGAATAGTTCCAGCAGTGTTTCCTCAAGCATTAGGGACACATAGCTTGCTTTTGTAAGTACGCAATACCTGGCCATATACTATATATTGTGATTTGGTGGATTTATTTTGGGAACCCAGAATCAACATTTTAATAAGCTTCCTTGTGATTCTGATTAAGATGCCAGTAGGCCATGAAATACACACTGGGAAAGCGGACTTGTGGTGAAGGCTGTCTAATGGCAAATACTCAAGAAAACAGGGTGTGCGTTTTTGCCTTTACATAGAGGCAAGACAACTTCTGTGATACAAAATGCTTTCAGTCTACTATTCTTTATTCATAATTAATGGAGGTCCATGGTTCTGAAACAAGCACACTTTTTCTCCTTTTCAAGGTGTATCTATCTATAGAGTGAAGATTTATATTCAATGAGCTCAGCTATTTTCTGCTATAGAAATTTAGGGAGAATTACTCATTTCTTGTTGAAAGTAAAACATAAAGGAAACTATAAGGAAAATAGTGTTACATAATTGTATTGGAACTGAAGGACACTTCGCATAATTAAAAAAATTGAAATATAAGCAGTCCATACTGTAGTAGCTATACAGATTAAAAATTGGTTGTATAGTTAAAAATGTATTTTCCAATGAAAATGACCTTGATAATAAACAATGAGACAAATAAACAAGTAAAATTTGAATTACATTAATACAAATAAACTCCTAACCATCTAGAACTAGTGGATAATACTAACTAGCACCTGTAAGCCTTTCTCCATGACAGACAGTGAATCAGGCTTTTTAGAGATTAACTCAGTTAATTGTCATGGTTATCCTAGGCAATACGAATTATTATTCTCCTTAATTTACAATAAGGAAATCGAAGCATTCAAGGGCTACTTCTGAAGTTCACACATTTCTTACTATGAAAACTATAGGATTTCAGTAGTCCCTCAGTAGTCCTGCTCATGATCGTTTTCTTTTTTTATTTTAAAGAGAAGAAAAAACAAAACAAATCAAAAAAGAACAAATTTTCAAAACAACATAATAGGAGGGTAACAATGGTTAATGCATTATGTATTATTATCTTTAAGTTAGTTATTCAGGATACCAGATATTAGCATTCAATCGTTTTCTACACTGATCCAACAAATGTAAACTAAAATATATTAACCACATACGTACATATTTAAAGAAAATTTAGTAGTTATTTATGGGTTTTCTATGGATACATTTTAAAGTCTTTCAAAATTTCATAGGGCCTTATATTATCTGCTGACAATTTGGTTTCTTACCTAATGCAGTAATACAATTTTCAGACTAATACACTGTATCTAAAGTTCCTTGATAACCATCCACATTAAGAATAGCAATATAAATATAAAAAAGAATCAAATGGATATTCTTATTCTCCTTTTCCTTCTTCTTCTGTTTCTCCTTCTCCCTGTCTCCCTGTCTCCCTTTGTCTTCTTTCTCCTCTCCTTCTCCTTCCCTTCCTCCACCTTCTTTTATGCAGTACTGGGATTTAACCTAAGGACAGTTTGCCTTGAGCTGTATCACAACATACATTCATTCATTTATTTATTTATCTATCTATTTATTTATTTATTTATTTATTTTTAGTTTGATGCAGAGTCTCACAGATTTGCCCAGTCTGAGGCTGAATTTGGGAACTTCCTCCCTCATCCTCCCCCACTGCTGGGATTTCAGGTGTGTACCCCTATGCCAGGCTAAAATGGATATACTTGACTTAAAAAATACAGTAACTGGGGCCGGTGAGATAGCTCAGCAGCATAAATACCTGCCTGGCAAGCGCACGGTCCTGAGTTTGACTCCTGGAACCCACATACGAGAAAAGGGCCGGTGATATCGCTCAGCGGCATGGGCGCCTGCTGGCATGCAAGGTCCTGAGGTCGACGCCCGGTACCCACAAAAAAAAACCCCAAAAAACCATAACTGAACTGAAAAATATTGCCAGAAAGTTTCAATAGTAGAATTGAACTGCAGAAGAAATAATGAAAAAACTTGAAGATGGACCATTACAGGTCATGAAAGCCAATGAACAGAA
Source organism: Erethizon dorsatum (assembly GCA_028451465.1). Lineage (NCBI taxonomy): Eukaryota > Metazoa > Chordata > Mammalia > Rodentia > Erethizontidae > Erethizon > Erethizon dorsatum. Next base: position 14,174,441 of record CM051828.1, on the reverse strand, counting down.
AGAAGAAACAGTAAAGAAAAATGAAAAAAATCTTTTAAGAAATATGGAATAATATTAAGTTCATAAATATATGCTTAATGCAAGTACCAGAATGAGAGGAGACAAGAAAAGAACAATAAAATATTCAAAGTTATAATGGCTAAAACTTTCTAAATTTTACTGAAAAAACATTAATTTACAGAACTAAGAATCTCAATGAAGTTCATGCAGAATAAAAACAAAGAAACCACACCAAGACAGCTCATAGTAACTATGTTAAGAAACAGAGAGAGAGAGAGAGAGAGAGAGAGAGAGAGAGAGAGAGAGAGACAGAGAGAGAGAGGGAGGAGAGAGAGATAGAGAAAGGGAAAGTTTTTGTAAAGAGCAAAAGAAAATAATTCTTCAAAAAGAATGAAAAACCCAAGAAGACTAATAGTTGATTTTCTTCAGACATAATGAAAGCCAGAAGTAAGTGGATAGTATATTCTAAAAAAATAACTCTCAAATAAAAATTTGGCAAAACTTTCTTTCAAAAGTGAAGGTAGAATAGAAAATCTAGTGTTGACCAGGCACAAGGATGAGAAATAGAAATGCATTGGACAGGGGCCGGTGAGATGGCTCAGCGGCTTAAGCGCCTGCCCGGCAAGCGCGAGGGCCTGAGTTCGACTCCCGGAACCCACATACGAAAAAGGGGCCGGTGATATCGCTCAGCGGCATGGGCGCCTCCTGGCACGCGAGGTCCTGAGGTCGACCCCCCGGTACCCACAAAAAAAAAAAAAAAAAAAGAAATGCATTGCACAGTAAAATGACAGCCCTTAATTCAAGGAACTTATAGTCCACTTTGTGACATTTCAGGAAATAACCAGAGGAAACTTAAAGTCATAAATTGATAATTTTCCAAATTCTAGGTCTCTACCCCAACTTTTACTAAGATGCATAGTTAAAATAAAATGAATATCTGTATTTTTAACAATGAATATTATTGTAATACATTTTAACATTATTAATATTTACATTGCCATTTATTAATGAATAATCTCTATGAGACAGAGAGCTCATGTCATCAATATACATGCTCTGCAGCTTTCACTTCAGCTACAATAATATGCAAGCAGAAACTAACAGAAGGTTTCCTCCCAGCTGGTCATATAATATAACCCACACATTGACAACTACATCACCAATATAAATAAAATTAATTCTAAAATATAAAGATATCAAGAATATTTCATTTTCTTAATTCTATAGTCAAGAAAGCTACTGTGTTTATAGAGGAGTAAATTATGGCAAGGACAGAGTAAGGTCCTTGTAAAGGTAGCAAATAGAAATGGGCAAACAGATTTATATCTAATTCTGTCATATTCTGAAATTTATGCTTTTAATTTGTATATTTTGTTCTCTTTCAGTAAGTCTGATGGAGTTAAAGCTTGAGGGAAGAGAAATTAGTACAGGAATTATTATAGAAAAGAGAATTAACAAAAAATTAACAAAAGAACATAAACATTACATGTCCTTGTCACCTAATTTAGTATTTTTGATCTTTTATATAAGTCTCTGGATCTTTAATTACTTCTTATTCTTGTCTTGAATATGGATTGAATAATATTTCTCCTGTAGTCTACATTATTATTATTTTGATTGCTTAGCATTTCTGTTTCCTAAGAACTCAGACAAATCAATTTTCCTTTAAATGAATTATGATATTTTCCATGTAAACCTTCAAATAATTTATAATGTTTAAAATATATTTGTGAAATAATTTGGAATTATCCTTTAATATTATCAACTTATTTGTTGCATGAGTTAAATAACAGAGAATCTTAGTTGTGCTCATAGGCTCCAAATAGAATAATATCCCATTAATATATTCAAAGTAAGAGAAATTAACTTCATTTGAAGAATAAGCTTGATATTTTATAATATACTTATTTCATGTCACAAAATTTTTAATCTATTTGAGAATCTTTCATTTATTTTATATTAGAGTTAGATCTTATTTTAATATGTTCTAAGGCTTGAATAATAGTCACTCATTTGGTGCATTTGTGAATATTTTCCCCTAACTGTAAAGTATTTTGGAATTGTTTATATAATCATCTGTAAAATATGTTCAAGTATTTATTTTTAGGAGTGGGTGCAGTGATGGAGTAGCTTTTTTTACCAAAATAATTACAAAGGTATGAGATATTAAAGATGATATTATTGATTGAGTATGACTTTACCTGTCAGGTGCCCTTCACTGAGGTATGGGAGAATCCCCGTACACTGGTAGAGGGGCTCTCAGGGTTCTCAAACTTCTTTCTGACACTGAAGAAAATAGAAAGTGGTCAGTAATTTTCTACTTAGGCAGTAACATACAGAGTAATTATAAACACGAAAATGCTAAATTGTTTTAATTGAAATTTCACACACTTGGGATCATTTCAAGGCTTTGGATCTCAGAATTAATAAGCAGATGCAAATGGTATTTGCTAATAAGTTATAAATGGTCTTTTTTTTTTTACCATAATAATGTAAATGGGATCCATGACTGGGACAAAATCAATGAGGAAGGAATTAAAAAGTAGGTATTAAATGATTTCACTCACACTGCTTATGAAATGGAATGGAAAATAAACAACAAAACCTCTTTTTAGAAGCATAGAATTAAATTCTCAGACTAATAATCTTGTATATATATCAGTCATGAGAATCTGAATAAAGACAGTGTTGGGAAATCACAGCAGGAAAAAAGAAACCTGGTAAACCTGCTTGCTTAAAAAAAATATTACAGTGACACCTCGGTTATTGAATTTGTTCTAAATTCATGTTCAAAAAGTTCAAGAAATGAACATATTTTTCCCATAAGAAATAATGGAAAACCAAATAATTGGTTCTGAGGCCCAAAAATTACACTTATATATTCATTTTTCCAGAACTTTATCAAATTTTGCAAGGATTTCTTTCTTTAGCTCTGTCTTGCTTCTTACAGTTTTCCTCCTAGGTTTACTGCTGGTAGTACTAACTTTCTTTGGAGCCATGGTTACATTATTTTATGCAAATAAATAGCAAAGAAAGGCACAATAACAGACATTTTAATGCACTAATACGACCACTCTATGTTGTCTTGGACAGAATGGCGCTTAGACAGAGGCATCACCCCTTTGTTTCCATGGTGAGGCGCTGACTCGCTCTCAGCCCCCACAGGTTTTTAAAGGTGGGATTATCATTTTGATTATGGAGCAAATTTACCAACACCTAGCAGATTTATTTTTGGAACAAAAGTTCAAGTTTGGAGTGGTTCCACAACCGAGGTATCGCCGCTATTTTTACTTTTCAATTGCGTGTGGAGATATTTACCCCTAAGTACTGACTCTACATATTAAAACATGCTCATATAAAGGGCTGAATGGTAATACATATGCAGCAGCTTTACAAAATTATTTTATAAAACTAGAATCTATTCAAATGTGCATCCACTGGTGAGTGAATAAGTAAATTGTTTATATCCCATATTGAGATACCTGTCAGCAATTAAAAGGTGTAAACTATTGATACATGGATTACCATGTAAGACCCTCATATTAATTTCCTGCAGCTGTTAGGACTATCTAGCACAAGTATAGACTTAAGGCAATATAGATTTAGTCTTTCATATAAGCTCAGAAGTACAGAAACTCAGAGGTACAAAATCATATTTTTAAAATTGAAATCAAGGTGTCAGCAAGTCCATACTCCCTCTAGATCCTCTCACGGTAATACATTCCTTGACACCTCTAACTTCTGTTGGTGGCTAGCATTCCTTGACTCGCAACAGAATCACTCCAACCTGTAACTCCTCTGTGTGTAGAAACTTCCTCGGCATCTTTCTTATAAAGACATCTGTAATGCCATTTGTAACCTATTTGGATAATCCAGGGTTGTCTCCTCATCCGAAGATTTTTAACCACATCTGAAAAACTTTACAATATATGGCAACATTCACATGGTTTTGGGATTAGGAGCTGATATTTTGGGGGCCACCTTTCAGCCCACTACTAATCTCAATTGCATTAAGTGAAAGAGAGACTCATAGTGTTACTATAGTTTGTTTCTATTTATATTCCCTTTTGTTGTAGACAAAATCTACGGGCAGAGGCTGGTGGTGGAGGAGGGACTACCCGCATTGAAACTCAAGGGAATTTTGGAGTAGTCCAACACCTATATTGTTACTGTGATGGTGATTATACAACTGTATGCATTTTAAAAGATGAGCTTTTTTGTGTACTAATTATATTTAAATTATGAATAAAAGGAAAATAATATAGGATTTTATATAGTTTAAATCGGACTTGAGTTTAGACCTTGAAAACTGATTTGTGTCTTTTCTACAATATCAGGGAGATCTGCGGCCAAGTATCTTTTATACCATCTTTTAAATTTTGACCATCTAGTCCTATGAAATTCTCATCTGTTCTGAGGTCTTAGCACTCTATCATTTTTGTTCCATTTACTGGGCTCTGTACAGTTGTTACTATATTTCCCCAACAATTTTCACATCTTAAGGATATTTTGACTTTCCAACTTGCTGTGGGGAGTAACTGTTATTACAAATTTTCCAGAGAACTGTTCCTCAACCCTTCTCCTTTAACTCTTGCCTCTTTATTTATTTATTTTTTTTGTGGGTACCGGGGGGCCGACCTCAGGACCTCGTGCACCAACAGGCATCCGTGCCGCTGAGTTATACCACCAGCCCCTTTTTCGTATGTGGGATCCGGGGGTTGAACTCGGGCCCTCGCGCTTGCAAGGCAGGCGCTTACACCACTGAGCCATCTCACCGGCCCTAACTCTTGCCTCTTAATACAGCAACATTTGCACAAAATACAGTATAAACTGTATGTGTGTGCTTATGAAATATATGGGCTTCTTGAGATCAAGTAGGTTGAATTCATCGTTTTGAGAAGATGTCTTTCGAGCAGACACAATGAATAGCGTGAGACTCTATGGAAACATGGGACCCAGAAGTCACGTGTGACACCTCTGTTTGTTGCATTATTAAGTTATAACTTTTGTGTCTCCTGTTTTGTAGCATTTGCCACTGCTCAGTTTCTCCCCCAGTAATGCCTAAGTTTAAACTATCCCCTGAGAAGGTACCAAACTGCCTTCATCTTCCCAACCAGCTTATGCACATCTTTTCTTGCCCATTCTAATCTTTTGTTTGTGCTTTAATTGGAGTGATCTGTTCCAAAAATAAATCATATCAATTTTTTTTAAGCTTTAGTATCTTAAGCTAGTTCTTTTTACCTCAGAACCTTTATGTACTTTCTGACTTTCTGAACAGAATCTATGTCTAAACTGTATACTTTTTATTGCATCATGTAGCTATCATTCATAGGACTTAACACAGTTGAAATTTTATTATTAGTTTTATGTATTTTTGATTTAAAATTTCTCCTTTACTCTAAAGAGAAAGATCTATGAGTTCTGGAACTGAATTTTGATTTCTTTGTTTTCTTGCCATTACATCTCCCATCAATTTCCAAGTTATCAGAATATAATGCTTCATGTTTCATGCTTCTGCATCATCAGTGTATTTTTTTTTTTTTGTACAGGGAATCGAACTCAGGATCTTGCGCTTGCCAGGCAGGCGCTTGTGCAGCTGAGCTATATTCCCTGCCTGGTCAGTGCTTTTTTAAAACAAACAAAAAAGTTACCAGTTTGAATTTAAAAATGATTAAATGATTCCAGATTAAATCAATATTTTTTCTCTGAATAACTGCTTTGAAGATAATGATACACCATGTGTTAACTATTGTTATTCTTTTATTATTTTGTTATGAAATATTGTTTGATTTTCCATAATATGAAAAAATGGAAGAAGAACAAATAAATCAATCTTACTAATACTGTATCCTTAAAAATGATTAAATGGTAATCATGCCTTGAAAATTAGATTTAATAAATTATTCAGGAGAGATTTATAGGTTTAACTTTTCCAGGGCCATTTATTTGCATTCCAGAAAGATATAAAAAAACTTAGGGATTCTTCCCAGAGCAAATTGTTTACCTAAGAGAGCCAAAACTCCTCTCCCTTCCTGGGGGAGAGGAGGAGAAGCAGGCGGTTATGAACTTTGCGTGAGTCTCTAATTTTTGAGATTCGTAATCCTTCCTAATCCTTTTATGTGGAGCATCCCTTTGGCTCACGTATGTTGCCCATTGGGCTTTGGGCGAAGGGGATCTGCATTGGGGGTGCTGTTTAAGTGAAGCACCGGTCCTCCTCCAAGGTAGAACTTTCATATTTATTATAAAAATATCCCAATAACACAGTTAACATAAAAATTTATGACCTGATAAATATTTTGATATATACACACATACAATGATATATTATATATACTATATTTATGTATATATATGTACCAGTATGTATAATATATATGTAATTGCTATGAATCCTCATAATAAAACAGATAACTACACACATTTTCTTTAAATATGTAATCATTTTATTTCCATAAATCACCTAAGGAGCATTAAATATCACTTAAGTTTCAAGAGATTTCTTGAATTAATGAGGATTAATAAGCATTAAATAAGGAAGAATACTTTAGTTGGACTATCTGAAATTGTTTCCTAAACAAGTTGTAATTTAAAAAGAATTCTAAAATGTTTTAGCAGCTGACTTTGGCTCTAAATTTATTATTTTTCATTATATTCAATAATATATCTTTTTAAAAATTTAATTGTTTATTGGTACAGTTTAGGTATATGCAATGATTACATTCATCATAGGGAATTTGTACCTGTGCATGATATACCTTGATTTGCTTTTTTTTCCTTCCATTGCCCTCCTCTCCCTCTAACCCCTCTTCCCCTACTTATTCACAAAGCTTTGTTTCCATTTTATCCTTCTTTCCTCATTTTTCCTTCCTTCCTTCTTTTTCCCCTCCCCCTTATTCCCCTTTCCTTTTGAACAATTTCTTCCCATTTCACCATATCTCTTATACAATTTGGTTGCTATTTACACTTTCAATTTCTCACACCAGGGAGACAATGGATATTTACACGAGTGTCCAATTTATTTCACTTAAGAGTATGATCTCAAGGTCCATCCATTTAGCAATAAATGTCTCAAAATTATCCTTCTTTGTGGCGGAGTAGTACCCCATTATACTAAAAAAAGCACATCTTTTTTATCCATTCGTTGGTTGATGGGCATTTGGATTACTTCCAAGATTTAGCCATTGCATACTGTGCCACTATAAACATGGGTGCACATACATTACTGTGGTATGATACTTTTTGTTATTGGTTGATTTTTTGATAATAGCCACTCTTTCTGGAGTGAGATGGGATGTCAGTGTTATTTTAATTTAAATAACCAATGATGTTGAACATTTTTTCATATCTTTATTTGCCATTTGTACTTCTTCATCTGAGAAATGTGTATTCATCTGAGCAATTAGACAAGAGAGAGAAATAAGAGGAATAAGGATAGGAAAGGAAGAAGTTAAACTATCATTATTTGCAGATGGCATGACACTCTACATAGAAGACCCCAAAAACTCCACCAAAAGACTTGTAGATTTAATAACCAAATTCAGTAGTGTAGCTGGATACAAAATCAACACTCAAAAATCAATAGCCTTCCTGTACACAAACAACAAACTCACTGAGAGAGAAATTAGGGAAACAACATCTTTCACAATAGCATCCAAAAAATGAAATAACTAGGAATCAATCCAAGCAGGGAAGTAAAATATATCCACATTGAAAACTACAGTACTATGAAAAAGGAGATTGAAGAGAATATCAGAAAATGGAAAGATATCCCTTGCTCTTGGGTAGGAAGAACCAACATAGTGAAAATGGCCATACTTCCAAAATTGTTATACAGATTTAATGCAATCCCAATCAAAATACCATTAACATACCTCACAGAATTAGAGAAGACACTCCCAAAATTCATTTGGAACTAGAAGAGACCTAGAATAGCAAAAGCAATTCTGGGCCTCAAATGCAAGGCAGGGAGCATCATAATCCCTGACTTGAAATTATACTATAGAGCTACTGTGATAAAAAATGACATAATACTGGCAAACAAAACAAAACAAAACAAAACAAAACAAAACAAAAACCAGACCTGAGGACCAGTGGAACAGATTTAAAGATGCAGAAACAACTCCAAACATGTTTAGCCATTTTATCTTTGACAAAGGGGCCAAACATGTTCACTGGAAGAAAGATAGCCTCTTTAATATGAGGTGCTGGAAAAATCGGCTTTCCACATTCCAAAGACTAAAGCTAGACTGAAGTCTATCACTGTGCACTAAACTAAAATCAAAATGGATCAGAGATCTAAATATTAAAACAGAAACACTAAACTTGCTGGAGGAGAAAATAGGTAGAACACTTGAAGATATAGGCATAGGCAAAGACTTCATGAACAACACAGATCACATGGGAAATACTACAATGATTCAACAACTGACATCTCATCTTATTAAAAAGCTTTTGTACAGAAAAAAACATCACCAACAGAGGGAAAAGACAACATATGCAGCAGGAAATAAATACGAGATGGATTCTGAGGGCAGCTAGGCCAACTGAAAGATGAGTTTGGCCAGAACTACACATATTACTAAATCTCATTAGATTCTAGTCAGACTGGGGACTACAGTGAATGCCCTGCCACGTCTTCTGCAATATGTTAGCTCAGAGGATAGTCTAATAATCTCCAAAAATAATATGTTGTTTTATTTTCTTCACTGCACAGTTACCCAGATCTCTGAAGAAAGCCAGCAGGAGTATTTATAGAATGTATTCATGAATAATTTCAGAAATTTTCTCCAGAGCTCCAAACCTCACTATTTCAAAGGCCTTTGAATCTCCAAATACAGTCCTGGTAATTAGATAAGGATACTTGAATATCTTCACAGGCTGGAAAGATTTTAATTTCTTTTTAATTTTCATTTTCCAGTTTGTGTATGAGAATGGAACCTGGTTGACTATTCCTCTATTTTAGTCATAGAATTTTACCGATCAATTTCATCACCAAATGCTCTTCAAATCAAATGCTTCCTATTACCAAATAGTCTAAGTGCCCAGTATGGCAACCCTGTCAATATTCTTTTTATATGTAGGTTGCTAAGTGTCAAGTATGGTAATTTTCAAGAGCTGGTTAAGAGTTCCTATCTGGCATCAGCCACTTGGGATATCATCACCCATGGTAGTATTATTCACCGTCATCTCTACTCATAAAAAATATTCACCATATTATTTTTCCAAGGGTCTAGAACATATTTCATCAGTGCAGCTTGTCAAAGACTAATTCTTAGCTACTGTTTGGTAAGTCCATCTCGTGTTAATTTGCTTAAGTTCTTTTTAATTTTCTTTGTAAAGAATGTCTGTCAACTTCATTTACTGACGTGACATTGAATCAAGTTTTTATTCAACTAAAATAAGCTACTATTGCCAACCATATGAGTTAAAACACTAACTACATAATAAACTTTAATTGTGATTATATCAGTGAATTCACTTCAATCTAAAGTTTGTTCCAAATTCCTTTATATATCACATTTAGAATTCATTATGCAAACGTTTCCAAAATGGTGTCAGTATAAATAAACAAAATACCACAATTCTTCTGGTCTGTTAGTCTTTCCTTCTGATTTGACTTTGTAGTTTACCCATTGGGATATAGAGGAATCTGTTCCTAGTATGATGTATATTGCAGAAAACCAACTACATTGTTGGCCATTAGAGAAGAAATTGAAAGTGCACGTGCAGCAATCTCAAGACCAAGGTTACCCAAGGAGCAGTTTGTCATACTAATAAATGTCTGGAAGCTAATTGCACCACTTTGAGCACCTGTAGAGGCCAAAGGTAGCTTGTGTTAATCTCATGATGTCTCAGTAAATTTAGTATTAAAATATTTATACAACTTTTTCTTTTCCTGAAGTGTGTATACAAATTTTTTTTTGCCTCCTCTGTATTCGTAAATGTATAGTATATGCATATATGTGGCCATCTGTGTACTAGAGATCCAAGAGGATCCATTGGACACTCAGTCAAAGAGGCAGGAAGGTACAGAGCAAGATAGATCAAGGATGTGGCAATAGTCAGAAGCTGAAGGCCTAGAAGTTTCCTGCAGAATCACTGAGAAACTATGCTGGAGAAATGAGTGTGATGAGCACAGACAATGGCTCTAGCAAAAGATGCCCCCATTTAAGCAGAACTGAGCTTTCCAAATGCAGACCTACTTCTTCATTTTTCTTCCTTTTTTATTTCATCTGGACCTCAAGTCTATCGGACAGTATCACCCACAATCATGACGTGTCTTACCCCCTCAGTTTCCCAGTCTACATACCAGTCATCTCTGGAAAAAAACCCACAGACACATACAGAAACATGTTTTACTAAACCACAGGCATTTCTCAGTCCAGTTAAACTGACAGCCGCTACTAAGAGTCACAGAATCTCACTATTTGTAGACATGTGCCACACAGAGCATTTTAGTCAATGGCAGACATTGTATGGGACAGTATGTCTACAGCATTATATCACCTGGTGGTATTATAGCCATTTTCATTGTGTAAATATGCTCTATAATGTACCATGACAAAGTCACCTATCAATGTATTTCTCATAATGTTTCTCATTAAGTGACAGATAACTGTACTATCATTCAAATTTTAAAGTCCCATTATTTCACTCAATTTCCTGGGGATTCAGTAACTTCTACAAATTCTGTATTTAAGTAATAGGTAGATCTATATCTGATTGAAGTCTAAACTTCATAGTTATGAAAAAAGTATTTTACAATAGGTGAACAAAAGTTTTTTTCTATTGTCAAGAATTTAACTAAGATTTGGCAACTTTGAGTATGATGTTTTAGTTTTTGCATTAATACAGAAAAAAAGTTGATCTAAGTTGGATGTATTATGCATTAACATCACTGGAAAGTTGTGAAAAGACACAATGACAATAAAATTTAAAGTGAGCAATGAAAGCTAGTATGTGGAGAGAAAGCAGGTTGCATACCATTAGTCATTGCCACCCTACTTTTGCATCCAACTATTTCCCTATCTGCCTCATGAGGAAGTTCATAGAGAATGTCCATGTCAAAGACTTAGGCCCCAAGGGTCAAAATCAGTGAAAGGTTAAGGTTGCAAGCAGTGTTTAAGGGAGATATGCACACAAGAATAAAGTGTCCCTAAATTATAATGTTGATAAAATTATAATTTTATCTTGATTATATCTGAACTTGATCTTTTGGTCTTTGGGTATATTGGGTTGAGTAGAAAACTAGAATTTGTACACATATCATGTGATGAAAGACTCAAGACACCAGAAACAAAAATATAATTAGTACCATTAACAATCAGTAATCCAGTGTCAGTTTTGGATCATATATATCTAGAATGATAAAGGAATATTAAATATTTACAGCATCCATTCATTCATGTTCTAGTTATTAGAGCTTATTCAGAAATTACCATAATTTGTCTCTGTTTTAAGACTTTTGATATTATGGAAACTATTCAGCTTTCAGTATAATGTCAGTGGTCTAAAACTTTAATATACATTGTTGAAGTAATAAAAAGTAAATAGCTTATATATTACTATACTAGTTTAATAATGCTTTTTAAAAAGATGTGGCTCCCAGCAGGGAAAACATTTTAATTTGGCAGAAAAATGTAATATTGAACATTTAGATAATTGTTGGATACTTTTCTCCTTGAAAGTTGATAGATTTGAAATAAATGATACAATGTAAAAACCATAAATCAGTGTTTCGTATATAATTTGGGAAAACTGGGTTCAATTGTACTGAATCATTGATGAAAAATAAAACAACTATTAACAATGTGTAAATTGTGTTCCTGCTGAACTGTTATATAATCAAATCTTAGGCTTTCTTATACAAATCTTTGAAGTGAAACTTATGGTTAATTGTTCTATATAGCTATTAAATAGTCCATGAAAATTTATATTTTTTGCCTTAACTGACACATGCTATATACCTTAATATTTTAAAAGCAAAATTTGTTTTGATATGTCTTTGGTAGATGAAAGAATGGTTCATCAAAAATTAAAATATCATTGAAATTTCTATAGCAAATAATTGTGTATAATTATTTCTAAGAAAATATGTATTTTCATAAGTTCCTCTCGTCAAATACCTTGTTAAAGTATATATATGATAACAATAAATTTCTCTTATTTTTGAAGCATTAATAAAATAACTTTGGGATTATGTAAAATTTACTAAATATTGGGAAAGATAGCATGATATTTTAAGAACAATATCCTGAACATTGATGTCCATAATCAGAATATACCGAAGTGTGTTTTAAACATTGTTCTTCAGATTAAATCAAATAATGAACTGAAGTAGGACCACAGTCAAAATCGTCAACGCACTTTGGGAATGATCAAGACATTTTGGATAGACAGTTGTTCTAGAGATATTTTTTTAAAATACTTCTAAAATTGAGTTTATTATTTGTTCATATGGTAAGAATGAATTAGAGAATGAAAATATATTTGGATATAATCACATTTATTTTACAGCATCTTAATCCTGCTATCTCCTTTAATGTACAGACAACATATGCAGATAGTTAGCAGCTCTAATTGGAAATCAAATTACTAATTCAAAGAATGAACAAACAAACCAACCAAAAGTCTCAGTTCCTGAGACTCTTGAATTAATTTACTTCTTTTACAATTTTGTTATCATGGTAAAGGATATTACATATTTCACATGCCTTAGAAACAGTTATTCTTGACTTTTATCTTCCTTTTATAGCTTACATCAAATCCATCACCAAATATGGTCAGCTCAACTTTCAAAAATATCTAGCATATATGCACTTTTCCTGCCTACCTTTCTATCTTTCTTAATTTACTGATAAAACTCTTTCTCTATACTGACATCTGTTCTACGTCTTTTTTACCTGCCCCCAAGAGAATAACTACAATTATCTTTTCTTCTGGCAGTGACAGTACAGTTGTGTCATATGAAACGCTCAGTGAGAAAATTATTAAAGTTAGATAAAATATTTGGGGAAGATAATCCCAATTTTTGATTATGTTTGGAATAACAAAGAGCCCTAATGCCAGAGAGAACTGAAACTTCTTGAGGTTCACAGCTATTCTCCACTCATTTTTCCCTTTAATTCATTTCCTGATTCAGATTGGTGAGGAGAAAGACTCAGCTTCTTAGATGCAAAAAGCTGGAAGGACAATCATTTCAAGTTTTCAGCAAGAAAAAGCGAGGGTGATCTAAAGAATCATAACATTTCTTGACTCCTTCAGAAAACTGAAGTTGAAGGGTGAACAAATAGATTGGAATCCCTTTGACAGGCATCTCCCACGGGAGATAGAAATGAACTCCTGCTTTCTGAGGAAAGAAGTCCTATATCATAGATCTGGTGAGAAATTTGGTAGGAATGTGTAGAACTCTTCAGAAGTACTAAAGCAAGGGGAATTCTTATTCCTCCACACATTCTTCTCTGTAGACTCTCCACCCAGGAATTTTTGGGAGAAATCCAGGGAAGAAGGTACCCTGAAAAAAATATTCTCTTTGTGATGTAATCCCAAATTAAGGGGTGTGAACAAGACGTGGAGTTTCACCTGAATCTTCCTTTCATACCGGTCCTGTGGAAGGAGTGATTTGAGCTACCAAGGAAAGATTATCCCCATTGCCCTCAAACACTGGCAAAGGCGTACGTCCTAAAGCAGAAGGAAACAACAGCAGAGAAAACTTTACAAGTTGAGAAGAAAAGGAAAATGCTCCTGACGTAGCCTTTAGAAAGTCTTTATCCCCGTGGGATAAGGGAAGTGGGATATCTGGAAGGGCCTCACAGTAGAATCTCAGGGGTATAGGGCCTGGCCAAAACTGAGACAAAAAGAGAACTATCAGGAATAACCATTTCTGCCCTGTACCATGAGTCTAGCACTACACAGTAACAACTTGGCTCTATTGCTAAAGGGAAAGAAAAATGAGAGTGTAAGAACATACTTTAGTCAGAAGCTCAAGAAAAAAGATGAACGCAAATGGTAAAATGGAAATAATGATAATGAAAAAAAATCTTTCCAGCAAACCAGCCCCCACATTAAACACAAATACTAGAAGAATTGGAAGGTCATGGTACAATGAGAGTAACTATGGTAACCATCAAAGCACAGCTCAATTCCTGGCTCCATTGACTCACTCTCCTAGTGCCCCCAACACACACATATACACTCACAAATGTACACACACACACACATACACACCCTCTAGGAAAATATTAGGGTTGTCCATTTCCTAGTTAGCTTGTATGTAGTTGTCCTCCCAATGCCTTATACAGTTTCAAGTGGGGCTTTTTCATAGATGGCTGTATCTAGAGTGTGTGATGCTGGGTTTAAGGGTGTATAATTACTAAATCAGTCCACTGATTGCTTTGGCACCACCGTAATCCCAGAAGCTTAGAAACAATATAAAACAGGCAGAAAATTGCCATTAAATTTCCTCAGTTGCTTGCTTTGCTACCTTCTGGTGGCCAGAAATGATTTCTCCTCTGCAATGCCTGTCTGCCATGCCACCCTCCTTGGAGCCAGCCAGTTATGGACTGACACCTCTAAAAACTGTGGGCTAAACACACCTTTCCTCCCTTAACTTGTTGGTATTGGGTATTCTGTCTCAGCAAAGAGAAAAGTAAATAAGACACTAAGCATAAATCCTTACAGTATTTTATTCTTTAATATTATGAAGTTCTTTTTGATGTTCCATTTTTCCTAGCCTACAGTCCCACATTATTCAGTAAGACACACATTTAGATATTGGCATTTTTCAGGTGTGGTGAAAGTACGTAATCATCAAGTTGTCATTAAGTAGAGATTTCCTAGACAATTTCACCTGTATCTTAGATAATCTGGATCATCGGGGTTCAGCCAGTTGAAAGGTCTTAAAAGTAGGGTTGAGACTTCACTGAGAGAAGAAGAAATTCAACCTGTGAGTAACAGGCACATTTTGTGTCCATGAGCTCCAGCTTATCCACGCTGATGTTCTGCACTATGGATTTTTGGATGTGCCTAGCTAGCTCTCATCATCACATAAGTTAATTATGTACAGTGGCTTTCTTGATATCTGTCCTCTAGTGGTCCTTGTGTAGCTGATCCCTGACTGACACAGCTGTCAAACACATGTTGTCTCTTTAAAACTATTACACCTCATTTAGTGCGAAGAGACATAACAGTCAACAAAACCAGGCATGGGTATACCACAAATGCAGGCAGGAATATGGAGCAAAAAGTATTTGAAACAATAATGAACAATTTTTCCCTCAAGTTAAGACAAGAAACTCAGTGCAAAAATCAGCAAAAATGTCACACATGCATACACTGTTTAAATTGCTATAAAGTAATAATATAAATAATATTTTGAAGAGCAGTAGCCACTGAGTCAGAAAAAAATTGGTTTCAGTCTATTTTAGTGTAATTCTTCCACTCAGAATTAGGTAAATTTGTATAAATTCTAAATCCTACATGGAGTATATCATTCTCTCAGTCATATTTGTGCTTTGTGGTAATTGAGATAATGATTATAAAGGTGCTTTTAGATGCTAAAATCAATATAGTTACCAGAAATTTGCATTCAGTAGAAATGAAGTTTCTTTCACTTTAAATAGATGCTTTAATTTCTGGATTTCCCTGTGATTATAGTTATCTCTTCAAAATCTTATACTACACGAATGTTTCTTTCACATTAAAAAAGAATCCCAAATAATCTGCAGCATAGATTGCAGCAGAAAATTTATATGACTTTTTGAGAATATTAAATTATTTACCTTAAATAGTTCCAGGCACAAAAATTAAAAGTGAGGTGATTAGAAAATAAAGTACTTTAAAAGAATGTTTCAAATTTGTCATATTTTCTTTTCTTATTTCCAGGGAATTGTCAGAGATAAATATATCTATTCCGTTATCATGCCAATCTAAAGAGAACTAAGAATAATGAACAAAATACCTGAATGTGGAAATTAGAGATTTAAGGAACTGAAGTTACAGCTACCCACAAAGCTTTGAGGAGGAATTGTGGGTACTTGATAAACTGAAGGGGCTAGTTTTAGAATTTTGATTCTTAAAGTTGAAAGAGAATATTCAAGCTATTATCTCTTGTTTAAACTGATGGATTTAATAAAAAACTTGACCAAGACTATTTGTATTAAGCATGCAGATATTGGGTAATTATATTTCTCCTTCTTCATATAACCCAAGGTCACATGTGAGTTAACCAAAAGCATCACTTTCTTTTTTTTTTTTTTTTGTGGGTACGGGGGGTCGACCTCAGGACCTCGCGTGCCAACAGGCACCCGTGCCGCTGAGTGATATCACCGGCCCCTTTTTCGTATGTGGGTTCCGGGAGTCGAACTCGGGCCCTCACGCTTGCAAGGCAGGCGCTTACGCCGCTGAGCCATCTCACCGGCCCCAAAAGCATCACTTTCAATGCAGAACAATTGTAAGTTAATACCTCCAGTGCTACCACGAAGGTACAGAGAGTACAACTAAAAGAGTGATTGTTTTAAATCATATATATACTTATATATGAAGAGACGTATTTCTAATTGAACTTGAATTATGTTAAATAACTAGGAAAGTAGGCTAAAATGTAGTTTTTTTTTTTTTTTTATGTGGGTACTGGGAGTGGACCTGAGGACCTCACTCTTGCCAGCAGGCGCTTGTGTCGCTGAGTGATATCACTGGCCCTTTTTTTCCTTTATGTGGGTTCCAGGAGTCAAACTAAGGACCTTGCTCTTGCCAGACAGGAACTTATGCTGCTGAGCTATCTCACCGGCCCCTACAATGTATTTTTAATGTGAAATAAGAAATTAGTATTTCTTAGCATCTAGCAGTTTAACGGAAGTTAAAGGGTATAGTGAAAGCAGGTGCACAAACTGTGTAGTCCTAACTGGGCAGAGTAAGAGGAAAAATGCCTGGGGAATATACGTAATATTTTTAAAAAGGCAACAAATACAAAATATTGTAGCTCAAAATCTGAGAAATACATACTGTGAAAAATACTCCTGTGACCTTCTTGCTACGTTCTTGCTAATTTTGCCTATATGTGAATCCATCACAGATTTTTTTTTCTAAGTGAGGGATAAATGGGCTTGAGAAAGACTCAATTTTAAGAAAATTAGATGGAAAATATAACAGAAAGAAGGTGAAAATAAATGATAATGACAAAGTCAATCAAAAACAAGTAAAGAAAAAAACCACAAAATTTTGTTGCCCATTTAAAAATTAGATTATTTATATTTTTACAATTTACTTGTAAAAGTATCTTCTATATTTTGAATGTTAAACTCCTATCAGACCAATGGTTTATAAATATGTGCTCATATCCTGTAGGATGATTTCTCACTCTTTCATTACATCCTCTGGAAGCAGAAGTCGTTAGCTTGATGTAGTTTTGTCAAGTTTGCTTTTGTTCCCTGTGCTTTTGGCGTCACATGCAAGAAATCACTGCCAAGACTGGGGTCAAGGAATATTCCTCATACATTTTCTCCTAGGTATTACTTTTAACATGTAAGCCTGTTGTTTATGGGTAGCTGATATACAATGCTATTTTTATGTTATTTTAAATTTTCAGTGCAATCTGGGGCTCTCAGTAGCAAAATCACTGACCTCCCTATTTGTCTTCCAGTATCAATTGCATTTGGTTCTTAAAAAAAAAAAACCACTTAAACACATTTAACAAAATATTAAATAGAACAGGACAGATATATTCCTCAGAAAAATAGGAAATTATAACTTTTGAACTTCTAAATTTACACTATAGAGCAGGTAGTTTTCTACCTTGAACATTGAATAGCATTGCAATTTCAAATATTGATTTTTTGTCTTTTTGAAAGAAGAAAACTATGTTCTCTCTCTAGTTTATTGTTTTGTAGTTGGATGTGTTGAGAAACAAAAATGGCACAGTAGATGAGGTACTCTCATAAAAGAACTGCTTTTCTTGTTCTAGTACTTGGAGAAAGAGCTGAACTCTCAGAATTTAAATACTATTTACCTTCTCAGAGTAAATACACTGTTTTTTTCTATTAAAATTCCCAAAGAAAGTTAGGAGAAAACTGTCTTTCCATGGGGATCCTAAATGTCTAAAGGACTTCTGTGAAGTTTAAACCAAAGAAGTATGACAATTTGTGATTTTTTTGTCATGATTTATCAAAAAGGTTTTACCTGACATGAGAAAGGCTTAAGTTTTAAAACTGTTATTAAATTATTCAAGCCTCAGAAAACATGAGAATTGCCTTTTAATCATTTTGTCTAGACATTCCATTGACTTGACTGGATATTACATCTCATTCCCTACAGGAAAAGATCAGAATTAATTTAGTTTCACTAGCTCTTGCCTTCAGTAACAAGATCTTAGAAGTTAAGTTATTTGAAAAAATGAAATATAAATGTTAAATTACAAAATCCAGTGGCTTTGGAATTAGTTTTTAGAAGAAGCAACACAGAAAAATCTTGCAATGCTGTCAAAGTTCAATTTTGTCAGCCCAGTGTGCAAAATAAATAGTAAAGCTCAGGGTTAAAGCTTTTCTGTGTATCTATATGTGGTCAGTGTGTGCTCATCAAAGTGTAGAAGTTCAAGAGAAGCGGCATTATAATCATCACAGACAGCTCGAGATGTCTTCAACATTAAATGGTTTAACAAAAATGCAAATCGACCTCACCTTGGAAATTGTAAGGTGAGGTATGGCCATCATACCTCAGACCCACTAGACTCAAACCCAAACCTGTCAAGCTGGTGAGAATCTGTTGCCTGGTAAAACTGCTACAAATGTGTTCTTTTTCCAATTTTAAGTAGAAGCAATCAGTTCAGGAACTGAAACTGTTTACCATGTAAATGTTTTACCTAAAATGTGATTTCAAATACTAAACGAGGATATAGAAAAAAAAAAATATTCTGGTTAGTATGCGAAACTAAATTGATGTGATTTCTTAGAACACAACTTTTAACTTTAAAATAAGCACTAGCACAAAGCAATTTATTTGAGATAGATGAAAGAAAAAAAGACTCTTCGTTTTAAAATACTTGCTTCAGCAGAGTGTATTTTCAATTTGTCTGAGGCAACTGTGCATTTTGCTGAGCTAACATGGATAGCAAAGAAAACCCTCGGTGATCAAATATATTGTGTGTTTCCATGGAGACTTAAGAAACCATAACCCTAGAGTTCAAACAATTTGATCAAAGTTAATACCACACTAGCTGTACAAGGGGTGACTGAAAAACATAATGTGTGTTCGAAATTTAGAAATGTATCACAGTAAATGATACGTTGCCATTAAACCCCATCAAAACTCCCATCACTTTGAACGTACTCCTTCCATTATTGCCACTTTCAGAAGTAGTTCTGCAAATCCTTCTTTGTGAATATCTTTACAAGGTATGATCAATAATACAGTGAATGGTGCTGTTAAGTCCCAATCAGGGAAAAGCAGACTCATAAAATGTTTGTGGTGTGCCTCGTCCACGTTATTCACCAGACCTGGCACTGTGGGACTTTTGGCTCTTCAAAATCAAAATTACCATGGAAATTAAATATTTTGAGTCTGTTCATATAGAAGCAGCCAGCACAGCACAGCTAAAGACCCTCATGAAATAGGACTTCCAGAACTGCTTCAGAAAGTGAGAAGAATTATGGGATGAGTGTACTTCAAGCAAAGGGGAGTTTTGAGGGGGATTAGTGGTATTGTGTCATTAATGGTAAAACTTTTTAAAAAAAATTAAACACACACCATGTTTTTGGACACACCTTGTAAACTGAGGAGTCAACTGTAGAAAATTGGGTAAGTCATGAAGATGCATTTTCACATAAGCCATGCTTAATACACATAAACTAAATTTTTACTCTCCTTAACTTCATACAAATAAAAGAATGGGTATGTAGCATAATGAGCAGTAAGTACTCTGTCCCTGAAGCCAGACCCTGGGTTTTAAGATTGACCCTAACATAGCTGTTTGACACAGGGTAAGTTGAATAACTCCTTAATTATTTCTGTTCAAGAAGGATAAAATTGGGGCGATCAATCAGAATTAAGGTGAACAGCTGAAAGATCAAAGGTCTAAATTCTGCAGATATTTTGCATTGCTTTGTCTACATTCTTTTTTGCCCCCTGGATAGTAACTTTTCAACTAGTGGATATTATGTATTCCCTTAGTGTCAATCACTGACTGTTTGCAGCTCTCTAAGAATTTCATTATATTTTTCAGGGGCAGTATATACTAGTGTGTTGGGAATCTCTAATTTTCCTTTAGTTTGATTGGAGAGATTTATATATGAAGGAACATTAAAATACATTACTTTGAGGCTGATACCAGAAATCTCTGTTGAGGGAACTGTCTTTGAAGAAATAGTATCTTAAATTCATTGAGTGGAAAATCATGCCAGAAATATGGTTGCCTGAAGGGACAGAAACAGGAAAGAGTTGGAGCTGTATAACAAATAGATTGGAAATTGCTTTTACATTTGAAATGCAGAATGTGCTTGTAATAAAGGAAAAGTAGGGGAGAGATAAGATTAGATCCTGAAACAAAATTCCTCCAAGTTTGACCAGCTACTCATATTTGAAAATAACGACGTCACTGTAGTTTGTCTACATTTCTATGATGAAATCCATGTCTAAGTAAGTCTTATCTCAATTTACAATCAAATCTACTATAATCTAACATTCTTCAAAATCCACATACTCGGTGTGTACATTTCATAGGAGGGTTGGCTTAGTACTGAAAAAAAAGATGTGTTCATTTGCAATCATTTACTGAGTGTCTTCTATAAGACTACATATACTCTAATAAATTCTGATTTGAGGTGATACAACCAAGTCCCTTTTCTACGTTCTCAGTGAATGCTTTCTTTCCCCTTCGTGAAAAACAAGCACAGAAACTTCTTTGGCTCAGTTTTAAGGCACACATGAGGACATGCCCTAGCAGATAGCAGCAGGATAGGATGAAAAGAACTGAGGTTTGGGGAGCAAAGTTATCCACTATTGTGTAATGTTCATACCTAAGAAATAATTATATATTTATTTTATTTTGTGGAGCTCTCTTTGTTACAGCAGCTGATGTTACTATAATGAATACACTGACCCATTCTTCCTCTGGCGAAATCCCAGCACAATGCTGAATATGAGATGTGCTAAAAGATAGTTAATTCTAGCTTCAATTCTATAAAGATGTGGAGAATCCATTTCTACAACCTAACCTATAAATTACTAGCTTGTTCAATGCTGCAGGTGCTCTGCCTAGGCTACTGCATAGGAATGGTGGACTCAAGCCCTGCTGCAGTTTACAGACCTGTGCTATCCACCTGGACATATCAATAACGCCAAGACTTCTACTGCAGGACACTCACAGCTAACTACTGCAGTTCTGTCAGTGCTAAATGGTCAATAATGCTGTGGTATTTATTTGCAGACATTTGTTGATTATTGCCTATAGGCTAGGAATTATGATAGGAGAAAGCGAGCTGAATATAGGCTTCAGATGGATGTGCCTCTTCGTGGACTTCCCATTTGTGCCCTGCGATTTATTCCTCGCCGCAATGCAGGTCTCACCTGAAAGCACTTTCTCATTAAATCTTTTGGACAAGAATCTCCAGCTCAGGCTCTGCTTCTACTGAGCCCAGCATAATACGCAGAGTTCATTTTAAATAATCACTGAAGTCCCGTTCATTTAAAAAATTTATTTAAATATAAGAATAATTACACAATTTTAAGCTTGTAAGTCATTATGTAGTCTGTTGGACTCATTTTACATTCAAAGGTCTTGCAACCACTAGCTTCCAACACATGTTCTTTTGCATTTATAGTAGATGTGGGGCACGACTTAAATCATTCCTTAGTTTATTCTTCAAAAGTGTGATTGTGCTAGAATAAGCAAAATGGTTATTATTAATATTAGGTCATATTTTTGGGTCTTTGAAAGGAGGAAAATATTAGGATTTGTATCCAAGACAATACAGTTAATTAAAAATTTTGCCTTTTAATATTACTTTTGCTTTCCACTTATTTTTTTATTTCTCCTGCTACACGTAAGTCATTCTTGATATTATTAGCTCAGATGTGTTTCTTCTGTTTTTTAATATAAAATGAAGACTACAATATAATATTCCTGAAAATTTCTGAGTTCTACTTCATGAATCAAAGTATTTTGGATGGGATATCAAGCCATGTTAGTTGTTGAATCTTTTGAGACCAATTTTTCTTTTAATGTGAATAACTAGAAATGAAAATCTAATAAGTTTAATTTTGACACTCCTGGGTATTTTTTAAATGCAGAATTTTAAAAAATTATTATATGGGGGATTAATTCTTTCTATTAATAATGCATTTTCCAAGTTTTTTAAACAAACAAGAGAAATTATTAATTAAAACACCTTTGAAGCAACATTCCACCTACAGAAAATACAACGATACGTGAGTTAAGATTGGTTGAAGTTACCATCAAGTGCTAGGGTAGTTTTTCTGACAGAGAGAGGTCAAAGTAGGGCTGGGTCACCTATATAGGTAGTTGAAAAGGACTCATTGCTTTGCGTCATGAATCATCATCTTGACAACTAGGAAGGACTTCACATATTTTCTTTTGTTCTAAGTAAACTCTTAAGCATCTCAACTTCAAATTACAAGGTCTTTTGCTTCAGCTTTTAAAGAAAGCACACTTTAATTGCAAGTTGTATTAATGAACCAATAGTTTACAATTACGTCATCTTTCTGATCTCAGTGAGGGAAGGCAGGGTTGTTGACTCATTTCCTATCACAAAGAACAAGCCACGCTGGTGTGGTGATACACGTCTAAAAGCCAGTGCTCTGGGATGCCACGCTGGTGTGGTGATACACGTCTAAAAGCCAGTGCTCTGGGATGCCACGCTGGTGTGGTGATACATGTCTAAAAGCCAGTGCTCTGGATGCTGAGGAAGGAGGATTACAAATTTAAGCCCAGCCTGGGCAACTTAGAGATTTAGCAAACCTGCCTCAAAATAAAATTAATAAAGGCTAGAGATATAGCAAAATGAGAAGGCCCTGCATTCAGTCCCCAGTAATGAAACAAAACAAAACAAAACAAACAAAACAGATCATATATAATAATGCATTACATTTTCTGTCATAAAAACTCTTTATCCTGATTTACTTAAGCCAGGATTCCTCAAATATTGTGGTGAAATAAATCCAATATTGCTGTACTAAGTTCTATAGTAACTTGCACTTTAAAAACTTGGTAAAATTATGAATATTTAAAGAAAACATACAGAGAGCACAAATTGTTCAAGTGATAGTTTCTTCACTTAATTTTTCAGAGCATCTTTAGAATTTGAGCTTTATCAAAGTCAGATTATTTTTAAAAATCAATGAATATGATACATTTCAAAGTTAAACATTAATGGCTTAGATCTTCCAAGTTCTCCTTCAGGTTTTGTTCACCTTCATATGCAAATATTACAGCTTTATCTTAACAGTTTTGTATTTGCTTACAACATATATATATATATGTATATACATGTGCCATAATTAGACATTCATAAGTTTGAAATTCAAATCTCTTTTCAAGCCATATCAATATAGTTATGAAAAAAGTGGTGTTTTTCTTTGTATTGGTTTTATTGTTTTCCACAGTTAAAAACATGACATTTTCATTTTTTAAGTTTAAAAAGGGAAAGAATCATGGCCTGCAATAAAAATATAATGTCTAGAAAATAAGTTATGCCATTACATATAAGCAGATATTGGTGCATCTGGATAAGATAGGGTTTTGTTTTACTATAGATTTTTTTTTAAATAGGTAACAATGCATGTATTTATGCTCGTGTGTGTGTGTGTGTGTGTGTGTGTGTGTGTGTGTTTACTATGAGAGAAATATCCTAACACCAATAGAGACGCTGTGGTATTAGAGTCACTAGCTAACAATAAGTTAAGTTTTTTTTGTATTTTTCCATAAAGGCTGAGATTGGATCTTGCGGGTTTGTTTTCATTTTCACTGCAATATTGAAAATCAATGACAGGGCAGTTTCTTTGCACTTTAATGAAGAATCTTATCTCAGTCCACATATGCATTAGTTATTAGAAGCATGAAAACTTGCAAGATAGTTCTCTACAGAGACTACGTGAGATTTAAGTTGTGACAGTCAGATTCACTGACAATGTTTAAGACTGGAGTCAAGATTCTCGTAAATTTTAAAATCATGGCTCCCGACATGACCTTGTCCAATTACTTTTCTGAACTGGAAGTGATTGCAATTCTGGGTCATGTCTAGACTGCTCAGGGAAGGTGAGATTTAAAAGGCATTTTCTTTGGGAATAAAAGCTCTCCTTACCAGGATAAATGATGAGTGTGATCATTTATTTCTGATTGGTTTGCTGCATATTTTGATTAGTATTGAAACAGAAGTAATGGCATATTATGTGCTTTTGCCTATTTTTAGGACAAAAACGTGTATCCCATTATACTTGCAAGAAGAACTTTTAGAATGAATCTATATTAATGACAGATATTATTTATATTGGAAATAGCTTCATGTATGGATGGATTTCAAATTGTTAATGTTGTAATATAACAAATATTCTAAAATGTTTGGATTATTACTTTAAATAGTAACTAAAAGAAAAAAAAACAATATGGAAGCCAAGAAAAATAAGAGCACTAGGTGATAGGTACACCAATCAGATGGTAAACACAAAAGCTAAGTTAACAAGTACTAGATATATTTTTGTTACACCATCACACACTATGATTGTCATGACAGTACTTGCTATGAAATTCTGAGAAACTCTTTTGAAACTAGTATTCAACAAATATCATATTATAATTATGATTAGAAAATAGCATTGTAGCTTTCCATATTCATTAATCTTTGATAATTGTCACACAAAATGTGCAGTTTAAAAAGGCAAAATAAGATTAATTGCTGTCACTGAAAAGCTTTAGTCACAAGCCAAAATTAATGTCTATTTTTCTACTCAAATTAAGATTGTGCAGTTATTGGAAGATGGTAATTAGAGCAAAACTTATGATTTACGGCTCTAACAAACACAAGATTTCAGCTCCAGATATGCAAGTTCATAATTGTCTCAGGACTAAAACATCAGAAGAGACACAAATCAATATATGTTATTTAGATCTGATAAGAATACCACACCTATGAAAAATAATTTTGAAGTTTCAAATATTTTTTCACAGTGAAGAATGAATCACTTTCTCTTTATGTAAGAAACTGTGATTACTGAGGCCACATGTTTTTACAGATGCTGTGGTGAGTGTATGGGAGTTTTGTGGCAAAATGAAACTAGCAATAATCATTCTTCAGTATTAATGTTCCAATCCTACTACCGCGGTGGAGCTGATTCTCAGATTCCCATCAGAAAGCTGTCTCATTCGTTTCTTAGGAGATGATTCCTAATACCTACACCAGGAAAAGATCTTTTCAGGGAGAGTGTTCTATATTTTAAACCATTTATGTACACTAAACTTGAAACGAAATAGTTGTGTTGAAGTCTCTTCCTTTGTTTAAGGACTAATTTAGTAGGTTAATGGCTCCACAGTGAGCCCCATAATTCCTTTAGGATTTCTAAGGTGTGTAGTTTTGCTATATGAGTAAAACCACACCAAATGGGTGTCTTATTAAAGTTATATTATTTGAACTTCTTTTAGGAATATGGATTGTCCCAGTGAGTCCCTTAGGACTTAAAACCCTCTGAGAAGCCATATAAGGGATATGATAAAAATATCAAAAATAACAAAAAAGTCCTTAAATTAGCTCACTAACACATTTTTATTTGATGCACCCAAAAGCATATATATGTATATATATTCTATATATTATATATATATATATATTCTGTATATAAGCAATGGAACATATCTTATAAAAACTGATTTTACCACTCAAATAATTACTAAAATATTACCAACTGCTAAGGTTTGGACAAGTGTCCCTTAAAGAGCCTCATAGTAAGATCTTGGTCCCTGTGGTGGTACTTTGGGGAGATGATGAAACCTTTCAAGCTGGGCATGGTCGGAAGTCTTTAGGTCATTTGGGTGATCCCCTTGAAGGGGATTAGGGGACCATGGCCTCTCCCTTTATCTCTTTTGCACCCTAGCTGATAAGAGTTTTCACCCCAACACATGTTCCTATTATGATGCACTGCCCCACCATAAGTTCCAACAATGAGTCCAACTGATTTTGAAGCAGACTCTTAAAGCCATGAGCCAAAACAACAATTGTCTCTTTCTTTGTTAATTATCCTAGGTGTAGTGAAAGAAAGTTGACTAACACATCAACACTATTTAATGCCATACTTTTATATCCTACATTTTCTGGTTATATTAAACACTACCTTAAAATTTGTTCACCATTTGTTTTATCTGTTAATTGCGTGCAAAGCTGTGTATAACCATACATACGCTTTAACATTACATTTTATGAGTACCTATATAGGTAACCATGTATGCAATCCTAACAAACATTTTGTATAATTTTCTTAGTTTTTTGCATTATAAAAATGGAGGAATATTGCCTGTTATTTTCTGTTACTTAACTTTATACATGTAATATGTTTTTAAGAATCATAGTTGATGTATGCAATAACAGTTAATTCATTTCTACTACTTAGTATATTGTGCAAATTCTTATCACCCCACATATGCAGTAATTATTAGAACTCAGGCTTTAAAATAATTTTTGCAAATGCAGTTGGTCAAAATAAAAACTTATAGAAATAAATGTTCTTTTCCCCAGTAAAATGATGATGAGTACATTTTTATTTATTTGTTGATCACTAATTGGGAAAAATTTGGCCAAGTTATTTAGGAATGCTGTGATTGAAATGTCTTTTTCTTTTATATTTGTAGATCTTATGCTAGTTCAGTTTTGTTTAAATGTGCCATATTCTTCAATTTGTTGTTTGTATTTCACAAATTTTCAAGAAAAGCTTCAATTCAATGGAGTAAAATTGATCTGTTTCTTTATGATTAGCTCTTTTCTGTCATCATAATTGAATATTTCATATCTCAAGGATTATAATGATACACACCCATTTTTCTTAGGAATGTCAAAAAAGTTGCCTTTCACATTTAATTTTCTAAATGATTTGAAGTTGATATTTGAGTTTTGTGTGATTTGTATATTATTTCTTTTAACCCTCGAGGTAAAAAGGGTTTTCCATTAGCATTTATTGAATGTTCATCACTTTCTTTCTTCTATAAAATTTTATGTATACTTCTGATTTTCCTATTCTGTTCCACAAGTTAAATAGTCTGTCCTGTGCTAACAATATAGAGAAACATTATTCACCTTTGTCCAGAGTACTTTGGCTATTCTTACTCACTTGATCTGCCTTATTATTTTAAAACATAACTTGAAAATTTTACTATTGTTTTGCTATGGTTGTCTGAACATGATGGTGCCACTGAGGTCTCTAATTCAATGATGCACCCTGTATATCTTCAGGTTTTCTTTAATATACTCTTTTGCATTTTATAATTATCTTGAAAAAAATCTTTATATGATTCAGATATGTCTGGCTAAATTATTTTTTATTGGAACTTATGGTATTTTAAAAGTATATGTCACTTCTGAGAATAATAACTATGTTTTTTTTTGTATTTCTGGCTAACACATCCAATACAATGTTAATGGAATGTTGATAGTGACCATATTTGTTTTTTGATTTCATATTTATTAAAGACAGAATTGTTAATGATATTTCTTCATGAAGTATTATTTAGGTTTTGCATACCTGTATCAGATCTACTCTTATATAACTATATACCCAACTTTTTTAAAGAGTAAAGAATGGTTATTGAATTTTATCAAATGTTTTGTCCACTTGCATTGAAATGATAATACAGAAAAGGATTTCTAATCGCTAAATGTATTAATTAAATTAATAATATAAAACCAATAATATATTTCTATGATAAAACTTGGTCATGGTATATTATTTACTTATTTAATATTTAAGCATGAATGGTTGGCTTAACCTTACAAAGTGACCATTTAATCAACCTATATCTTATCTCTTTTGGGAAATATACAAACCTTAGAGCATAGGAGCTCCTAATCTTCTATTAACTAAAATACTACTGTTGTTCACTTAATGCCCTTCATTTTGTTTTTACCCATACTCTTTAAAAATTATTGTTATATTTTATCCATGCAATTTTTTTTTACATTTAATTATATACTTACTGTCTTTTGGGGGAGGGTGAGTGTTACATATCTGTTTTTAATTTTGCAATTTCAATTTGGAGTCATGTTATTTCTTCCAGAATTACATTTTTTAGAACCTCTTCTAGTGGTACCCTTGTAAATTTTGTCATATTTGCTGTATGGCACTCAAATGTTTTTCTTTCACTCATGTTCCTGAAAATTTTGTTTTCTAGTTTTACAGTCCTAGTTTATAGTTACTTTTTCTAAATATTATAAATATACAACTCTACTTGTTTTAGCTCCTTTCTTTCACAAGGCAGCACTCACACTAAAGCCAATGCGGACATCTGTTTAACACCCTATATGTAAATATTACTGTATGTGTCACTTCCAGTCCATTTTAATCTAAGACCTGTATATTTCTTTAACTTTCAAGTGAGGTGAACAGTGTATTAAAAGTTATAACATCTTAGAGGTAGTTCTCTAGTAAAATGTCTTTATAACAATATCTATTCTTGTATATTCTGACCTTATTAATGTTTGATTATATTTGTAATATAACAGATGAGTGAAGAGAAAGCACAAGTAAACACAATCACAATCATGATTACTTAATGCATATTTGGAATACCTGTATCAAAGTGTTTCCAAGGGACAGACATTGGTATTGTATATAGTGTGTGCAAAAATGATCCATCCCTCTCTATATTGGCATTACCAGGCAATATGATGAAAGGAAGTATCTGCATAGTTCACTCTAAAGTTTTCCAAACCTGGCAATCTGGAAACATCTATAAGCATCTTGAGTATTTTCAGTGTGAAGGAGTTTTTCCCTCCTGTCTTAGAATCAGGTTGTGCTAAACTGAAAAGAAGAATAGAAATCAGTAACAGTAGCATATACCCCCAGTTGATTTAGTTTCACTTACTTAATATATAATTAGTTAGCAGACCCGTTTCAAAACCTATGTTCCGTTCCTGCTACTGAGGTTGTACACGTGGGAAGGGAAGAAGAGTACAGGTATTTTGGAAAGAAGTTCCTATTCTTGGAGAAAAATACAACCCACCAAGGGAAAAGAAACATATACAAATACTGTCAGGTGAGGAGATGCGTGAGGAGAACAGAATGTGAACCACGTAGGGACCGCATGGCCTTCACGCACCAACAAGACGCCAGCTCTCTACTGGAGCTACCAATTACATTTTTTTCTTGGATCTCTCATATGTTACAGAATTCTTCTAAGTGTGAGGGCTTTCCAATGCATGGATAAACAAGAATAAGGTAAGGAAAACCTTTCATATCTTGGAGTGGCATTGAAGGTCAAGCTTTATGTTCTGATTTTTGAATTCTGAAGGTGTATAGTGTTTCAGCCTGTGCTTTGATGTGAGATGTCTTTTCTTCCTTCTTGTGATAATAAAGGATTTTATTTCCTGTCTGTTTGGTGTTCCATCCCAGCATAGCCAAAGCTACAAAAAAAAAAAAAAAAAAAAAAAAAAAAAGCTCCTATTGAGTCAAGGAATTTTTATACACAATGAAAGACAATGTAGATGAAGGCAGAAGCAAGTTTTCTTCAGTTCAAATATGCATTTTAAGTAAATGCCTGATCTCCAATATAATCAATCATTTCTAGAGTGTTGGTCCATGTGAAGTCCAGAGATTGTATTTACACTAAAATATAATTCACATATAGAAAAATTTACCCTTAGTTCTAAGAGTATTGACTAACATAAAACTAACGTTATAGAAAACCCAAATCATGCAACCACCGTCACCAGCAAGATAAAAAAGGTAGTTCCATCTCTATCCAAATAACGGCTGGCCATTTATTATTAAACTCTTCCCTCAGCTATAGTCTGTAGTAACCACCTTTATTTCTCCTGTCCCTGTATTTTTACCTTTTTGAGTATGCTCTGGGCTTTTTACACATTATTTAATAATAATATCTTGAACATTCATCACATCAAAACTATCATTACCCACAAAATTACATCAAAATTGATTAATATTCAACAGCCATTTCTACTTGGATTTGGATGTTATTTGGAACAAAGTAAACATCCGTTTACAAAATAACCACATGCGATATGCAAATTTCTCCCCAAATCGCTATGGCTCTTTAGCGTTATAAGTCTAAAAATGGAGACAGTGATTGGTGGGAGGTGAAGCTGAGGTTGGTCCAAATTAAGATCTCTTAATCAGTGAGTGATGAAAATCAGTTCCTGGAACTCGCATTGATTTTCAAAAACCACAATTATTTTCGCACTGTCTTGGCCATCGCTTTCAACAGCAGTCTGTCTCTGTTGGAAGAACTGAAGATTGTGGCACCGCAAATTCCTGCTGATTGTGCCAACATGTGTGTAGACCTTGCCTGACTGATTTAGGTGAAATTGGCTGGAACAGCTTTTGTACCATCCACATAGGAAGAAAACAAAACAAAACTCTAGACTGTTGATTCACATGATACTCCAAGATACATCTTTTCAAAATCAGAAATGTAAAATCAACTAAACTTCAGTGTTTCTTGGAAGCTTTCCTTTAGAAACACTTGAGCTTTGCAAAATGGCAGTTTGCTTTCTGGCAAAGAGTCTTTGAATTTGATGAGCATTTATTTCTGTCAATAAATTACATGAGTTGGATGTAGCCTTTCTCTTGCACATATGAAATAAGGACCTGGGCAATTCCTTCCAGTTTTCACCTTGAACATCAGTTATAGTATTTTTTATTTTAAGCTAAGGTTATTGTTCAGTATTAATCCAAACACAAGAATTGAAACATGATTAAGTTATACTTATAGTAAAAGAAATACTGAGATTATTCCATTGCTATTATTCAAATTTAATACCAAATATATATTCTCATCCACATGAATTAATATTCAAACCACTTCTGCTTTGAAACACTTTTGTGTATCTCAATTAAAGGAAAAAAAGGATTTCAAGCTCAATGTCTACAATTTTTCTATAAAAGGTCATTATGAAATAGCAATGAATCTGAATAACTCCTAAGATTTTAATTACATGTGTGCACAGCTTTCTCATTTCTGGCATCTATAAATCACTATCTTCTTGATATAGTTAAAATGTTTATTTTATCTGTCACTGTACTATAAGCAGTCCAAATCACAAGAGTATCTATCATTAATCAATTAATATTTAACTAAGTTACATGCAGGTACAAAAATATCCAGGTATTTTAGTTGTGACCCTGAAAAATATTAAGTGAATCATTGACAAAATCCTTTTATGTTTGAAGAGAGCATATTACCTAGGAGGCTTTTTGATGTACCTCACCTAGGCTAATTTCAAAAACTTGCAAAGTAATCTTTTAATTTCAGTGTTTATTTCACTAAACTGAAAAGTCCTTGAAAGCATAAATGTCTGACTTTCTGATTTTTGGAATTCTTCATTTAAAAAGCATCTACTAAATGATTGTTATCTAAGTCAATATATGTCGAAAATATTTCCTTCATACTGTAGTAGTTGTAAAGACAGAAGCTATATAAATATGCAAGATAGGTAAAAAAAATATTTGGGTGGCTATACAAATTAGAAATACTGATGTAAATTGGGCTTTGTTTCAGGAAGTTATCAAGATTTTAGGATATTATAAATGGTGCTAGTTCTCTGCGGTGTCTTATCATTCCAAAGTTCTCACTGCCTCTCCCCATCACCTCGGGGATTAGGATTTTAACTGTGAATTTCTGGGGGGAGCACCACAAATACTCAGACCAGGGAACCTACTAATAATGTTCCAGGTGTCTCTGTAGCTTACCTAATAATTATCAGTACAATATTAAGTCAGTAAAATATTAAAAGTTACTAGAAGTAATACTAATTTTATTGCTTTACTATCAGCTTGATAGTTATTCTATTATATTCAAAAATCTGTCCATCATTATTAGTTTAAGATTGTATTTCAACATATAAAATATTAAAGTTGCTTTAAAATGACATAATCAAACAATGAGAGTATAGAGCAAACTTGCTGAAAGTGTCTATAAACCCTGACTGCTAGGCACAGAGCCACAGTGGACATCCTCAAATGTTTGAGTCACTTTGTGTGTGTTTGACTGGCCCAGTGCAGCACACTGTAGATGTGGCCATGGACATGTAAGTAGGCCATAAATTACATTTTGAAGCACGATGTGGTGCCGCACACCTGTAATCCCAGCACTCCAGGAGGTTGAGGCAGGAGGATCATCACAAGTTTGAGGGCAACCTGGGCTATATAGCAATACCCGGTCTCAAAAAAATAAATTAATAAATTAATAAATTAATTTTAACTGAAGTAGTCACAAGAAGATTTCATGGTTGGATACAATGTGCTTAAAAAAGAAATTAATATGATTTTTTTGGATACTAGAGTTTGTGAAATAAATGTCATATATGCTTTATTTTAAAGCAAAAAGCTCTTGCTATTTCTCAACTCTGCAGCATCCTAGCAAAACATATAAATTCATCTAACCACATCAATATTAAGTGCCATTGGGAGATCAGAATTCTTATGGCTTTGTCACTGAAAAGCCTACTTAATTTAAGTGAAGTGACAATTCTTCCATCTAGGCTTAGATTTTCTTTCTCATAAATTAAGGGATTTGGACCTGATGAACTCTGATTCCTTCCACTTTCATCATTCTGTGATTCTGTTTGCTCTGTGTGTTCAATTACCATGACCTCTCTGGGGACCCAAGAGTAAAACAATTCTTTGATTAAAATCATAAAATAGCTTTTCAATTACAACTTCTAGTATGAAAGAATGCTGTAAGTTATAAAAAAATCAGAAAAAAATATTGTCATACTTCACTTTTTTTCCTCCAAATTTATGCATTTTTATTATGGGAAAATATACATAACATTCATTTACTATTTTACCCATTTTTGAGTATACATTCAGTAGCATTACTACCATTCACGTTGCAAAGCAACAATTACCAACATCCATTTCTGGAACTTTTTGATCTGTGCCCGTTTATGTGTCCATGAAATCTTAACTTTCTGTTGCTATCTGAAATCTTAACTTTCTGTTGCTATCGGCAAGGCAACCATTATCCTATTTCTATCTTCATGTGTTAGACTGCTCTAAGAACTGCGTATAAGCAGAAGCATACAGTATTTAATCCAATGTGATTTGCTTATTTCACTTAGTATCATGGCTTACCAATCATTATTATTGTAGCATGTGTCAGAATTCTTTCTTCGTAAAGACTGCATAATACATTTTATGTATATTTCCCATTTTGTTTATAGATTCATCAGGGTTACTTCTGCTTTTTGGCTATTAAGAATAATGCTATCAGGAATAAGTCTGTACAAATATTTTTTCCAAATCCCTACTTTTGCTTCTATGTGGCACAAAGAAATGGAACTACAGATCATACAACAATTCGATGTTTAAGTTTTAGAGGACTCACTGTACCGTTTTTCACATGAACTGCATCATTTTAAATTATCAGCTGAGTCCTTCATGTTCCAATTTGTCCACATTATCATGAACACTCATGTTTTTTTAATTTTGATAACAGACACCTTAATGTGTATGAAATTGTATCTCACTGTGCTTTTGATTTCCATTTTCATAACTCCTAGTCATCTTTATTGAAGTAGTTTCCCTATTTGAACATCTGCGAACATTTTTGTTGGAGCAACACCTTCTTGAGTGTTTTACCAATTTTTGAATTGGGTTGTTTTTTTTTGTTGTTGTAGTTGAGTTTTAGCGGTTCTTTATACATTCTGGGTATCAAGTCCTTATGAGATATATGATTTAAAGATATTTTCTTGTGTGTATGGATTGTCTTTTCACTCTGTTGATAATGTCCTTTAATGTACAAAAGTTTTAATTTTGATAAAGTCCAACTTCTATGTTTCTTTTCTTGCCTGTGATTTTAGTACCATATCCAAAAAATTAAGGCCTACGCCAAGGTTGAAAAGTTTTTCTTATTTTTTTTTTCCTAAGAACTTTACCATTTTAGCACTTATGTTGAGAGCTTTGATCTATTGCACTTTTGAGAAGCTTGTTCTCTAATGACTGACCCTAAGCGAAGTCCAGCGCTAACACTGTGTGGAGAAGAGTGAAGCCCATCATTTGCTTCATAATTTATAAGTAATTTTCAAGATGACACTTTCAGACCATGATCCTGTCCCCAACAAACCCCCACACCGTGTTTTTCCTAATCAGTGTGTCGTTGTTCACCCTCACCATCATATTGGTAGTTAACAAAGGTAAGGTCATTTTAATTGTGCTATTGCCTCAAAGTTTGTGTGTTCTTCGAAGTTCATAGGTTTAGGTGTAGGTCCCAAAGTGACAATGACATCTGGATGTGGCTCTTGAGAGGGTATTAGATCCCTTTCTAATGCGACTTGATGGAATTTGATTTTTTGTCAGCCCTATGAGGAGACAGAGAAAATATCTTGTACGCTGAGTAGGCTCCTTGTGCTTTTGGCATCTTGATCTTAGGTTTCTCGGCCTCTAGAATTATGAACAATACATTTTTATTATTTACGGATTACTCGGTCTAAGGTATTTTGCCTTAGCAATCTGAACAGGTTAAGACAAATTGCTATTTTTGTAGCATGAAAAATTTAATGACATGAACATTCTAATATTATTTTAGTTTACGATATTAAAACCAAATGACCTTTTCAAGTCTAATATATTTAAAATAAAGTGCAAATAAATGCTTAAACAAAGGAATAACGTGGATCAACACTGAAGTTAAACTGTTGAAAGCTTTTGCTTTTCATTTTAAATGTCTTTTTCTTAATTTTTCCAAAAAAAGGCAATTATTTATTGTATATTACTATGGGAGATCATACTAAAATATTTCTACTTTAATGCCTCCTTATGACATAAAATGTCACATAAATCTGCTTGCAAAAATAATTTCTGTATCAATCACTAATTAACCTATCCAAAAAGCATTTATCGTGTGGCTTTTCATCTTGACCTAAATAAACAATAGATGTTAGAGAGAAAGAAGACATTGTCTTGCCCTCAAAATTGTAAGATTTGGGCTGGTGAGATGGCTCAGCGGCATAAGCGCCTGCCTTGCAAGCGCGAGGGCCTGAGTTCGACTCCCGGATCCCACATACGAAAAAGGGGCCGGTGATATCGCTCAGCGGCACGGGTGCCTGTTGGCGCAGGAAGGTCCTGAGGTCAACCCCCCGGTACCCACAAAAAAAAAAAGTGTAAGATTTGGTGTGCAAGCAGGTGGTTTTCACCACAGCATGAAGAATGTTTTATATATTATAATCAATAAATACGAGAGAGCTGACTCAGCAGGAGTTTTCAGTGTTTTCTGAAGTAATCAACCTCTGGTAATACACATTACTTAACAAACTTCTTAGAATGAACTTGAAAACACAGGTTTAACAATAACCAAATTGGCATCCTAAATACAATTTCTTTTTCTTTCATTTAACAAAGTGAACATTGTATGGGAACATAGGTAGAAATTCAGAGGCTTTGGTTCCCAACCTATGTTTATTAGTTATCTGTTATTTAATTATATAGAAATTTAACATTTAAAAAATTTTAAAGTAAAACTGCCTTTACACATTATATAAAGAAATACTATTGTAAGGAAAACTACTAATTGGAAGCTTTGTTCTCCTTCTCATATAATTATTGTGATTTTTGCCTGCAAATCATTTCCATCTCTTTTCATATATTCATTTACCATTCAGGATTATAATATCATATTCTTTCAAAAATGCATTCAGATAACTCTTTCAAAGAACAGGATGGGGACATGTAATTTTACAACAAATTAGCTGTATATAAAGAATTATAACTTCATGTTATAAGTTTTGAGCTTGTTATTTGGCCATCTACTGTACAGGATTTTATTCTTGGTTGTGAATGGAACATGCTTCCTTGCTCACAGAAGCTGCAGCCCTTTTTAAGGACTAACACATTACGATTGTCACATTAGTTCGACATGACCTGAAAACAAACTCTCCAACCTTTTTAGTTCCTCACTTACATTTTCTAGACAAGAATGATGCTATGTTTTGCAGAGGGTGAGCATGAATGTAGTGATTCCCCATGGTTTGTAACTCTAAAACATGCATCGCCACATTTCCCACTTTACACTCACAGTTCCTGTTAAGCTATGTATATGTGCTTGAAGATATATGCAAATAAATGTAAATATATTAATGCACATATATTAATACAAATATACATTTAAAATTACTTTGATGTATACGTTACATAAACACACATGTGAAATGTATATACATACCTATGTTCACAGTTTTTCTTTTAATGGGACACTTTAGAGAAAGCCATTGCCATCCGCCAATGCCAAGGGAAATTCTTAAATGAATTCACGAGGCGATAATTAAAGTCTTAAGGGCACACAGCTAGCCAATTTGATGGTGGTTAAGCCTGATAGTCCTTCAATCACTCTATACTTTACTCTGCATTCCTAGGACAGTGATAGCCTGGTATCAAGCTGGAGATGCTATTATTGGTTTTGGATAAACTCCTTAGCATCTCTAGTTCTTTTACCCCTGAAGCAATACGACTACCCACAGGTCTGGCTTATTACAGTCCTTAATCATTTGTTTAGTGATGAATACATTTTAGCAAAATTTATGAAATTGCACTTCCCCAATCTTCTCTGTGTTTTCCATTTCCCTTTCAATAGTTTGAGCTCCGTTGTTCAATAATAGGATTCTTAAAAACACACACCAATTCAGAGCCTTACACGATACATGGTAGACATTTTATTGGAATGTTTTCCTGAATCACTTTACAAAAATCTCTAGACCACTTTGAATGTTTAAATCCACCATCACTCACTTCAGAATCACTCTCATGGCAGTTCTAGGTGGAACTGATGTTCTCCCTGTGTGTCTTCAAGAGCCATTATATACCCTGAGAACAGTACCCAAGTCACCATGTAGGCAAATATTTTTTCATTCACATTTATTTTATTATTTTCTATTTGGACATATTTATTGGACATAGTGTGATAATATGATACATGTAAACTCAGGGTAATTAACATTTCAATCTTCCTAAACAAGGAACTTTTGAGAGTCGGATTCTGGTTTTCAAGAGTTAACTCCATGAGAGGGAGAGAATTGTATCTCTGTGACTTTATGAGGCTCTGCACCGGAGAGCAGTTGCTAGATAGTCACTATTCAAATAATTTTCAATAAGCTATTTATGCAAGCTTCAAGATATTAGGTCATGCACATAGGTAGCAGGCTCAAAGAATAATATAAAGAGGAAGGATTTAGGTGAGGACCAAGGAATCTTTATATATGAAATGGTATAATATTAAATTTCAGGTCTTATAAAATCTTTGCCTCATTTACACATGACATTTGAACTTGACTTGTTTATAAGAACTTAGGTATGTGATAATTAATGGAAATTCACTTAGACTCAGTAGAATTCTTCCCAGCGTTAATTCATAATATCCCACTGGAAACACTGAAGGCAGGGCCATCACCACTTATTTAAGCACTTTTAGATCTCAAGCTTTTGAGAGGATTTAAAATATATGTTTATTTTTGGTTGAAAAGAATCCACAGATTTCAGTATGCCAAGAGTTCACATCATAAAAAACAGTGCAAATGTACACATTCATTTTGTCCTCTATAAAATCAAATAAAACAGTAACATTTATTTGTAAGATCTGGCTATAAAATGATTTAACAATATGAGAATGCAAGCCGTCAGTAAACAACACATTGCTTGAATATTGTAGATTATTTGATAACATAGAAAACAGGTCTGATTCTCAGATGTACAATTACTGTGCAGCTTTCGTACCAAATCTGCGGGCAGACCATGATATCCTCCTGCTGAGTGAGCTGTCTGAGTGCCTCCTTGAAGACCTCTTATTGTAGATCACAATTTAAGTCAGTGTATTATTAATTTTGTTGGTAGCTTCATTTGGTTGTGCTTTTGTGTCATTTCTTTTTGTAATTCTCTGTGGCATTTCCATGAAGGGAGCTAAATGGAGGCTGACAGAAACAACTTGAGCAATAACGCCACAGGTGGTCTTGTTGAGTGACTTCCTTCAGTATTTGCTGGGACATTATGTAATTTTCAGTGATGGAAAAGTTAGTTTTTAAAATTGAGTTATCATTTCCACCAACTATAACAGTTATCTCCCACAAATAAGACCCCATCTGTAAGTGATCTAATTCAGTGTTCCATGCAAGCAACATTAAATGGTCCTACTTTTCACAGACAACGTGAATATCATCTAAAAAATACATGTTTGTTTTTGAATTCATAAGATGGTAAGAATATTCTGTGGTTCTTATTACTACTGATAAAGACATTTGCATTTTTATTAGGAGGTCAAAAGTAATGGTTGGTTTAATTTCATAATTAGTAAGAATTCTGAGAGTAATGTCTATAAGATAGAAAATCCATCAATTAAAGTATAATTCAGACATTACTACAATTTTAAATATTAATTTTACCAATAATTACTGGTAAAAAGTTAACTAATATTAAGTAATAAGTTGAAGTTGTAGTAAAGGTCGATTTCTATTCGTCGATTTCTGTTTGCCTATTGTCCTCCCATTCTCCTTGTATACACATTCCTCCCCTAATTTCAGCTAATTTATTTTCATAGCATTGAAAATTAAGGAATTATGTCATATGATTATATTTCTTACCAATAAAGTACGAACACATTTGTGACATTTGAATTTGTAGAGACATTTACACACAAGAATGTGCTTGTAATAAAGGAAAGGAAAATGAAGGATAGTAAGAGAAAAATATCAACATCATGCTCAAGAGTTTATAATATTAAGAATGAAGCCGAGATCTATTGTTAATGAATGCATGACCCTGGAACATCACTTAGGCTCTGAGCCACAGTTTTATCATCTTTAAAGGGTGTAATAGTGCCAGTAGTTGTGAAGAGTTAGATACCCTCAAATAATTTTATAAGATAAAAATCATATGTGAGGTGTTTTATTTTTACATTTCTTATCTGTCTTTACTCATAATTTTTGAAGAATGCAGAGATCCAGAAGTTATGCAATCATTCCCATTTATATTGCATCAGTTAGGATAGAGAGCTAAGGTGTTTTACCATGGATGGCTATAACAAAAGGATTA
The DNA here is from genome assembly GCA_028451465.1 of Erethizon dorsatum. Classification (NCBI taxonomy): domain Eukaryota; kingdom Metazoa; phylum Chordata; class Mammalia; order Rodentia; family Erethizontidae; genus Erethizon; species Erethizon dorsatum. The sequence continues at coordinate 14,135,204 of CM051828.1, read as the reverse complement.
AGGGAATATTCACAAGCCATACAGCCAGACACACTGAGCGTGCAAACATTTTTATTTAATTAACAAGATTACTTAAAGGATGACTTACTCTATTTTAATGTTGCTTAAAACTCATTTGAGAGAGGAGAAAAACAATTACTCTTGGCTTAAATGATAACTGTGGAAAATATTTCTAACAGATCTAATTTTCTGGGTAACTAGTCCAGTAAGGCTAACGTAAAAATGTTTTGCGGAATAAGAATTATTATATTAATGAAGATTAACATTTAGTGTTCATTATAATTGATGCAGTGATAAATTTTAGAGGATGTTCATATTGATTGTATCAAAATATAACCTAGAATTTTTTTCTTTAAGACAAAAACCATACTAACCAATTATTCATTCGCTCGTGTAATTTTGAGCATCAGACATGGACTATTATTCATGTTTTCATTATTGTTGGGATGATATTCTCAGTCACTCTTTTCTAGAAAATAGTTCTCTCCTTTGCACAAAGGTACCATGTTTTGAATACAATGTGAAACTGACACGCACTTCAGTCTTTAGTTCAGAGGAGGACAAATAAAACAACAATTAGCAAGGGGTTTCTGGTCTAGGATCAGTAGACCTGTCCCAAAAGAATACAGTTAAACTACTTCCAGAACTACAAGTTGAGATGTGAGATTCCTCAGAGAACATATACTTTTGTTTGTTGATTGGTGGTGGTTTGTTTTCCCAGTGGTGGATTAAATCTGGGGCCTCGTGTATTTTGGGCAAATGCTGTAGTCAGAGAACACATTTTTCCTCATGAGGAAGGCTGGTCGAGTGAAAGCAATGAAGTTAATATTAAAAAAGCAGAAATGAGGGGCTTATAATCTTGATCTTATTTAACTTCCTGTTTCCAGTTGTTTTGAAGTTTAGCTACTGGGCTTTCCTCACTATAAAATATTCTTCAGTGCATTGAATGAAATATATATTGATTTTCTGTGACTTGTAACTAAGAACTCCAGTTAATATTAATACTTAAAATTTTCTAATGGAGAAGAAGAGTACTGTTTGAGATGGAGATATGTAATTCTTATTTATGTGGAAAGTGATTCTCAATTGTTTGGTGGACCTAATAAATTGACAGTTGGTATTTCCACTATGATGACTTATGTCTTAATGAATTGTATTTTAATTAAGAAAAATATTGTTTATTTTTTAAACAAAGAATATATCTATAGAAATAGTAACTGGAAAAATATGTACAAATTTAAATTTAAAAATTAAGTACAATTATTAGTAGAATAATGTCCCCCCATATTCCCTTTCTCATCCTTGATACCTGCATATTCACGTACGGTGTCAGAAGTTCATGAAGCTCTCAGATAGAAGCAAGGTGATTTGTCATCTGACCTTCAGACTCTAATATACACAATAAGATAATAAACTTGTGATGAGTTAAGCCACTAATTTCATATGGCGGGTATAGAACATTAATACAGGAAAATAGTTCAAATCTGAAAATGGGAAAACCTGAAGAGTAACATATTCAAAGGAAATCTGTTCCCTAACAATCAGTGGTAGAATTGTTTTCTTTAACACTTTAAATAATTACACTAATACAATTTTATACAGTGTAGTTAGACTACAATGATAATGGAATTTGAACACTAATTTCACAGAGATATACATTTTAATATTTGATGTGATATGTCAGTGAAATTATGGTAGTTTGGAACTCAAAAGAAGGACACCTAATCTGGACTTAATGGAGAGAAAAAAATGGGGGAATAAGGAAAAACCCAAAGGGTGATGAAATCATAGTGTATCATATATGTGGAATAGGGCAAGAAAGAGAAAACAAACAATATGCAAAAAAGATTCAATGTTTAAATAAACCATGACAATCAAGAAATAAGAGAAGTTCAAAATACCTGTATGGCAAGATGTGCCAATATAAGGACAACATACTTTATGGGGCCTTACATTTTCCATATGATTAGCCCTTGTGATTTTGGATTAATTATATATAAGGTGAACAAAGGGAAGAAATAGTTGCCATCAGTAACATATGAAGTTATCCAGTTTTCCTGACGATGAGCATCACATTCTAACTCCTATCTGCATTTCCTAAGAATCACTAGCGGTCCAAGACATTTTATCTATTTTAAGAAACCGAAGCCACCAAATTCATGTCTTCATAAATGAAGGCACATAATTACAATTTCTAAGAGTTCCATCACATTAGCTATTCTGAACACTTGCAATATCATTCTGGAAACGCTACTTGCAACAGAAATATAGCACATTAAATGTATAAGTCTCAAAATATCTGAAGAATGCCTTTTAAAATAAACTGAAAAAGAAATTATACAGAAGCTAAATTTAAACTACAGTCCATCATCAATACTAACTTTAACACATTAAATGTTTCTATATATGCTTTTTAGGTATCAATAAAGATGACACATCCTGGGCATAGTACAGAAGCTTCTACTCATGGACACCACTTTGGTCTCTCTCTCTCTAGCTCTCTCTCTCTCCCTCTCTGTCTCTTGGTTTCTCCCTCCCTTTCTCTCTATTTTGTGATATACTTTTCAGTGTCAGATGTTGTAGCAGCAAATGTAGTGAAAAACCATTCAGAGAATGCCCCTGAATATAAACATTGATTTCATGAAGAATGATTTTAAATTTTATGCATGTTCTTCATATTTTTAACTCATATAGGTGAGTTAGCTTCATCTATTTGTCAACCTATTGTAGCCATTTAATAATCAAATGGATGACTCACAATTGGAAGCTTAAAGGGAATAAGAGTATAACATTTATTTTTGGATCATTGATCAAGCAGATGTAAGTTTGGAGAGAGGTACAAGCATTGCACTAGCAGCAAGAAATATAAAGACCTTGTTACGGCAAAATTGGACAATCTGACTCGAACAAAAACTTGTATTTAACAATCTTTATTCTATCTATAGTAATCTATCATATTGCTGTACCCTCCCTCCCTCCCCCCATTAATACTTTTCTCCTTTTATTTAATGTTTTTCTTGAGCAACATCTAAATACTCAACATCTCACTACTAAAAAAATTGTTTCTGGTATACAGCTGTGCAACAAATGGCATTTTGGCAAAATGTTCTGATTCGCAGTGTCTTAAATCAGGAGAATACTGACTTATTAGAAGCTAAGGTAGTTGTACCATTTCAGCAATGTCTGCAGTTTTTCTACATATCCATGCCTCTGTCTACATTTAGTCACAAACACCAGCTGATTGCAAAACCGCTACCATGGTTCCATACATAAAGACATCAGAAACTACCCAAAAAGGAAAGCAAGAGAGCAAGGGGCATCTATTTCATCAAGAAGGAAAATAATTTTTAGCAGGTGACCTCATCCCCATACACCCACACCTTCCAGCTGAATCTTCATGCATATCATTAGCATTGTATATTATGTAGTAGGGAGGCTGTGTGTGGGGGAATCTATTTCACTGTGTGTTTAATTATGGCAGGATACCAAGACCACCAAATAAAACCTAATAACGGGATGAGCAAGTTGGTTTCACAAAACGTTTTTTAGGTCAATTCCAAAATAGTCTGTCCTAGGTTAGGTCACAACAAATTGGCTTGAGTCACTTCATAATTTTGTTTTCTACTTTTAACAGTCAGGAAGAAAACATGAAGGTAACTAGTGATTATCAGAATTCTATTGCTTTTCTTGAGAACAAGGCTGAAGTTGTTAAAACACTTAGGCTTGACACCCTTCTTTTTGCAGCTACTTTTCTTAATAGATGTGCCATATTAATTTTTTTTTTGTGGGTACCGGGGGGTCGACCTCAGGACCTCGCGCGCCAACAGGCGCCTGTGCCGCTGAGCGATATCACCGGCCCCTTTTTCGTATGTGGGATCCAGGAGTCGAACTCGGGCCCTCACGCTTGCAAGACAGGCGCTTAGGCTGCTGAGCCATCTCATTGGCCCAATGTTTTTTAAATATACAGTAGACCATTGGAATGGGAAAGTGAATTTCAAACTGTAAAATGGTATACATACCCGAAGATTAATATTCACTTCTCTATAGAATATCTGGAAATACCCTTGAGTATAGAAGTGCATGAGTTAAGGAGATTAGTCTAAAGAACCATTCTGAGAGAAGAACAGTATTTGCAGGGCCATTTAAAACATGATTCTTGGGCCGGTGAGATGACCCCTGGTACCTACAAAAAAAAAAAAAAAGCAACCATGATTCTTGCAACAGCGGGCAAAACTAAGTTCTCGAAAATTAAGGAAGAATTTGGATACAAATGGTGGGAAAATTTCCAGATAAATATTTCTTAATTATTTTAATTGGTTATATATATTTTAGCTAATAAACTTGATTTCATAAAGTAGATTTAGGTTTATAAATCTATATAAATGGCAGTGCAGAGATGTCCTTTGGTTTTCTCTTTCCCTTGTCTCCTATCTTTAAGATCTTGCACTTGGGTGATACATCTGTTACAATTCAGGCAAAATGGACATATTACTAACTAAATTCCATAATTTCATTAGAGTTCATTCTCTTTTGTAAAGTTCTGTGGGTTTTACCCAATGCATAGCATCGTACATCCACCATTACATTATTGTACAAAATACTTTCGGTGCTCTAAAATCTCCCTGTGCTGCACCTAGTCATTTCTTTCTCTTTCCCCACAGCCTCAGAAAACCAATCTTTTTACTGTCTTCCTAGATTTTTCTCTTCCAAAAAGTATAATTATTGAGATCACTGTATGTTGCTTTTTCAGATTGATTTCTTTCATTTATCAAACTACATTTAATCTTTTTACATTTTTTGTGAGATGATGGCTTATTTCTTTATAACACTGAATAATGCTGTATTTTTATACATATACATATTCTTTATCAAGTTGAGGATGCTCTACCCTGTTTCTGGGTTTGCTGGGCATTTTTACCACAAAAATGTTGGGTTTTGTCAGCTGTTTTTTCCTGCAGCTACTGATATAACTCTATGATATTTGTTCATAGCTTGATGATATCAAGTGATTATATTATATTCACACAATAAACCAGCCTTGTATGCCTGGAATAAACTCACTTCTTAGTGCATAGTTCTTCTTATGCACTGGTGGATTTGAAGCGCCACTATTTTGTTTAAGATTTTTTGTATTTATTTTCATAATTTTGGATTTTACCTCATTTGTTGCATCTTTCCTTCACTGGGTTCTAAGGAAATTCTGGCTTCAGAGAATATGTAAAGAAGGGTTCCTCCCATTCCTATTTTCTGGATCAGATTACAGACAATTAACATTATTTATTTTGCTCACATTTGGTGCAATTCACATTTGGTGAAACCATCCATATTTGTTTTACCATCTGGTGCATTCTGTTTTGGAATGTAAGTAATTATTGATTCAGTGTCTTTAATAGTTACAGGTCCTTTTAGATTATCTCTAGTTCCTTGTGCAAGATTTAACAGATTGTGAATATTAAATAATTAATCCACTTCATGTAAATTATCAAATTTATTGGCACAGATTTATTTATATTTCTTTCTTATTCTTTTATTGTTAATGAGATAAATATTAATGTTACTTCATTAATTACTGACATTAAACTTTACGCATTTTTTTTCTTCTTGAATAGTTAACTCCTTTTTCATTAGTAATGCCCTGTTTTTTCTTGAACATTTTCCTTGTGGTAATGTCAGCTTTATCTGAAATTAATATAGCTATTCTCCCTTTCCTTTGATTAGCGTTAGTACAGCATATTTTGCTTCATCACTTTACTTTTTTTTTCCTTTATGTGGGTACTGGGAGTCGAACTCAGGACCTTGCGCTTGCCAGGCAGGCACTTATGCCGCTGAGCCATATCACTGGCCCCATCACCTTACTTTTAATTGGTATGTTTCTGTATTTCAAGTGAGTTTCTGGTTGACAGGAGTATAGTTGGATCTCACTTTTGCATCTACTATGATATCCCATGTCTTTAAATTGTTACCTTTAGGCCAATTGACATTTAAAGTTATCAATGATATGGTTTCCTTCATATCTGTTATTTGTAACTGTTTTCTATTCATTGACCTTGTTCTTCGTTTCTTTCTTATCTACAAATTTTTTTTTCTGTCTTCTGTTTTTAGTTCAGCATTTTGCATAATTCCATTTTGTCTCCTCTTTTAGTACATCAATCATACTTCTTTTTAAAAATTTTAATGTTTTTCATAAGAATTGAAATATACATTTACAACTAATCTGAGTTCACTTTTAAATAAGTAAAACTCTTTACTCTTAGTGTACTTCATTGCAATTCTACAAATTATAACTTCTCCCTGATAATGTTGCTGTCATTCAACTAATTTATCCAAACCTCATAATCAAGTACATGTTTGCTATTATTACCTTAAGCAAACTGCGATCTATTAGGTGAAATATAAGTTAAAAGCTTTATATTTTAACAATTATTTCTTCCTTAATAATTTTCTTTCAGTGTAAGCCCAAACTTATGATATCTATTATTTTCCTTTTTCTCTGAGAATTTTGTTAACATATCTTGCAAGACATGGCATGCTGTTCGTTCAAGTATTATTTGAAACAGTCTGTTTTAGTTTTGAAGCATGATTTCATCAGGTACAAAATTCTGTATTAGTTGTATTTTTCTTTAAACACTTCACTTCGAATATATCACTCCATTCTCTTCTAGCCTTCATGGCTTCTGAAGAAAAGTTCAATGTAATTCCTATTCTTACTCCTCTCTAGGTAAGGTGTTTATTAATTTCCCCAGTTTCTTTCAATACTTTTCTTCGCGTGTCTGAAGTTGAAAATGATGAACCTGTGTTGCCCTGCTTGGTGTTCTCTGAGCTTGCTTATTCCGTGATTTGGTGTTAATCATTAATTTTGAAAATTTCTCAACCATTACTACTTAAATATTTCTTCCCTTTCTTTTTTTTTTGATATTTTTATTAAACAGATTTTATACATTTTTTCATTCTCCCGTAATTCTTGGATATTCTGTTCTCTGATGTTCTTTTTTTCCCTTTCACGCTTCAGTTTTGGAAATTTCTACGGATATATCTCTGAGTTCCTTGAAGTTTTTCGGTTGTCTGTGACCAGTCTACTGATGACTCCATCAAAGAGGTTCTTCATTCCTGCTACTTTTTAAAAATTTCTGGAATTCTATTTTGATTGCTTGTCAGATTTCCCATCTCTGTTACATTACTTATCTGTTCTTGAATATTGTTCACTTTTTTTCTGCTGTAGTCTTCAGCAGACTGATCACAGTTATTTTAAACTTTTAGTGTGATAATTCTAAAATTTCTGCCATCTCTGACTCTGGAATCAATGTGAGCTTTGTCTCTTTAGACTGTGGCTTTTTTCTGCAGGGTGACTTGTAACTTTTTGTTAGCGGATAGACATGATGCATTGAGTTTGGAAAATTGAAGCAAATGCAATATTAGTGTGGGGATTTTCTTTATCTACCTAGGAGTTAGGATGTATTTAGTATTTGCCATTACTTAAGAAACAGAGGCTAAACTTTCCTCTAATGCTCTTGTTTTAGTATCTTTTATTTGTATTTTCTTTAGGACTCTCTTTACCAGTGGTGGGAAACAAACACGTGTTGTTTTTCTTTTAAGACAAAAGTTGTTAATCTGTGAGTTGTCTTCTCTAAACTAAAACCTCAGTATTCAGGTTTAATTTCAGTGTGGACACTTTGCAATAAATAAGTTGAGTTTAGGATTGCAGTCTGGGCCCTTGTCTCTAAAAGGTTCATCATCACTGCTCTATACAATAAGCCCCTGACTTAGGGACATTCGAGTTGCAAACTTTCACAGATAGGAACAGACCTTGAACTATGACCATTCATAGATGTGAACAAATCGTGAAGTAGCTCACGTGTCTGCCGGACATCGTCACAGTTGTGCTGCTGTGTGCTTCCAGTACAGCGTGACAGTGTACATGAGTAGAGTGCTCAGTTAGAGCCCAGGATGTCCAGAAGCAAGAGGAAAAGCAGTGGTGATGTGGAGGGGACTGCTAGGAAGCGCAAAGCAATGACCACGGAAACAAAAGTGAAAATAATTGAGATATTGGGCTAAAGTGAAAAGATGGTAGACATTGCTTTGTGTGTGTGTGTGCATGTGTGTGTGTGTGTGTGTTTATGCTTTACATTGTATATTTATGTCAAAGATGTATAAGACTCACTTTGTCTGACTTACAAATGATACGACTTAGGAACATTCTCCTGCAAAGGGACTCCTTTCTAAATCAGGGACTTAATGTGTAAGATACAAGGTTGAAGAACTTTCAGCTGCTATAATGAGAAGCTCCTATTGATTTGGTGACAAGGTATGTGTAAGTGGGGAAGTGAGGATACTTTCTGTGACTCGTTCTCTTCTTTTATTGACCCTGAACCTCTTTCCCCCCTAAGTTGGAGGTTAGATGGGGACAGAAATGGTATTTTTTTCTTTAATTTCAGTTTTTGTTCATATATGTTTATAGTACATAATATTTACATTCTTTGTGGGGAATTGTTACATGTACATAGCACATCATACTTCTTTTTTCATCCCCTTTCCCTCCCTTCCTTCCTACCTCCCTCCATCTCTTGATCCCCTTCCCATTTGAGAAAGATTTCCTTATTTCTATTATCTTTTAAATTTTTTTTTATTTTATGAAAAACAAAACAAAATTTCACAACCAAATATTAAGAGGGTAACAATAATTATTGCACCATGTATCATTATCTTCAAAGTAGTTACTCAGAGTACAAAACATAAACCAAAGAGATCCTTACAAAAAGAAACAAACACATAATAACACAAATCTTTCTTTTCAATGAACTAAGATAAATTAGTAGCATAAATGAAACCAATTTTCATATATATTTAAATATTTTTAAAAGAATGGAATTTATAATTTGCATAAACTTAAACAAAATGGCTATACTTCCCAAATTGATAAACAGATTTAATGAAGTCCCAATCAAAATAGCAATATAATTTCTCACAGATCATCAGAAAACCATCCTAAAATTTATATGGAATCGGAACAGACCCAGAATAGCAAAAGCAATGCTGAGTAACAAAAGCAAACCAGGTGGCTTCAAAATGCCAGGCTTGAGGTTATATATTATAAAGATACAGTGACTAAAACAGCATGGTATTGGCACAAAAACAGGCATGTGGATCAGTGGAATAGAACACAAAAAGCAGAAACAAGCAGTGGCACATACAGTTCTTTGATTTTTGACAAATGAGAAAAAACCATGCATTGGTGAAAAGCCAGCCTCTTTCATTTAAGGTTGGTTTGGTTTTATGAAATCTGTGGCTCATTTAGGCTCCAGTAAAGTACTTTTAGTTGAGGGAAACCCTGGATAAGGAGAAAAGAGAGCACTGAATGTATTTCAAAATGGTCACTTTTGTATTGGCCTTTCTGTCACTAGAGTTTTGTGGCAGCAAGTTACTTTGTGACATACCTTCTATGATGGTTCTAAGAGTTATTGATGTTTTAGTTTTAGCTTTTAAATTATTGTCAGAAGAGGAGTGATGCCTTCCAAACTCTGTATATATATATATATATATATATATATATATATATATATATATATGTCAGACTGGAAACTGAAACCTATGTTGTATTTTTCATGTTAAAAATCAATATGGATCCCTGCTTGAGAGTAGTTTGGATTTACCTCAGTTGCCTGAGAAATGAGAATAAGCTATTAACTACTGAAGTACACCATATAAATTTTCACCAGCACCTCTCTACGCATTTTAAAGAAAAGTATGCTATGTGAGAAGAACGAGTCATATAAGACACAGTTAATTAAGATGTGTTCAAGTCATAATGTGCATATGGATTTAATTACTAATTTAATCTTGTGGTTCTCCCTAATACATTGAGGTATACATATCTCATCTAGGAACCAGGAAATCAGTAGTTAAAAACTTCCTATGTTTTTGTTTTCATTTTTGTTTTCGTATCCTTGGAAGTTGAAAATAAGAGCTTGTATTTTATTAAGGAAATATGAGTATGCATGCTACTGATATCACCAACTATAAACTGCATGTTGAAAGTTTTTCAAAGTTAATAATGCATACACTCTTTAATTTGTCAATTCCATTCCTAAGAATTGATCATATTAATTTATTAGCACCTGTATAAAAATTTTATCTGAAAGAATATCTAGAAATGATTAGAAGCAGCCTCATAATTAATGTAAAATTATTTGCAAACAATTTAGTAGTAATGCACAACAATGTTTCACAATAGTTCTTGGCAAACTCTACTCTTATAAGAGAAAACTAAAGTTCAGGAAGATAAGGGATAGTACTGTGGAATCGATGAACTGGTCTCATCTTCTTAATCTATTATACGAAGTTGTTTTCTCACAAGTTAAGATTTCATTTAATGTTATTATTTCATGGTAAGTTAATTTTTTCTCTTGACATGATTTTGTAAAATTTTGTGTGACAAATTATATATGTTTTTGGTACCCAAAGTGATATTATTATTCATGAATAAAATGTGGAATAATTAAACTAATTTTTTTAGCTCAAATATGTATTCTTAATCTACTTCAAATTTCTTTTAGTGCATGTGAGTATTTTAGGCATATGTAATTTCTGACTAATGATTTTTATAAAATTCCTTTCCCTCGTATCTTTTGTCCTTGTAATGTTTGGATTAACAATGCTTTACACTTTGGAAAAGAAACATTTTATTTGACATTTTCAAAGAGCAGAGATAGTCCTTTGCCTAGTAACCTTTAGAACGATGAAGTGTACCTTGATGATGTCATTTGAACCAGTACAATCATTTCAAAAATGACCCCATCTCCTTTAATCTACTCTTACTTTCACTCCAAACAAACGCCATATGCTTTTGTATTTTTATAATATAATTTTTCTATAATTTTCCACAATTGTTACTTTATATTTTCATTTTGTCCTCTGCTTGGAACTGCCTTAATGTATTTTAAGGCAGAAACAATTTCTATCTTAAAACACAACACATAAAGAGTATTAGAACAAAATTATATTACATAGAATTAACTTCTGATAAGGCTTTATTTACATTCTATGGAGTCAACAAGTTATTTTAAGTGATCATGAGATGAAGTGAAATGATAATTCTTATTCAGATAAACAGCACATAATGAACACAGTTTATTATTTGTTTCTACAGAAGTTAATGTGAATCATGAATTCAATCTAAAAACCACTTTAACAAATACTACTTCCTTCTGAATTAACATTTCAAATTAAGCATTCTGAACCAAAAAGTTTAATATAGTTCTTTCCACCAGAATTTTTAGAATATTAATTTCTGAATTTACACTCAAATTATTAGGTCATAGCAGAGAAAAAATTCACATGTATACTGTCCCTGAGAAAAACTAGAGTATTCAGCACGATGTTTCTGAAACACCCCTTTTGTGTTCCCTGGACATTTTCAATTCCAGGGCACATTATAAGCAGACAGGGACTGGACTATACAGAGAAGTATCATCTGAGGGACACTGGGAATTGGGTGAATTAGTGTTGTCTGTAGAAGCTGCCTTCCTCCACTTGTGTTAAGTCAGCTCTTCCTTGAAATACTGGTCATAAAATTACAGTGGAACAAAGAAAGCGAATGATGTCACTGCTGTGTAGTCTAACTTATAAAACCCCCACCTGCAATAATTGAGAGCAGAGCGGGACACTGTGCAGTGCTGTCATTCTGCCAGCTACGGGGAGACACTTCTGGTTTCCTTCCGTGATTTCTCGTCTGGCCACTGACACTGGACGCTGGAGATTTCCTGTCTGGCCACCTCCCGGACCTTCTGGTGGTTAATCTAGCCCACTATCAGTGAACAGTCTGAGCACCCCTGGCAACTGTATTGTGCAGCCAGCTGCTTTTTCTGCTAGTAAGTCTCAATTAACCCTACCATTTTCTGCTAATATATGGTTTTAAAAAACCTTATCTCTCCCAAGCCATCTCTGAGTACTTTCTTCTTTCTCTTGGTAACATACTCTATGGCCTCAGCACACCTGGGTTGTAGACAACAAGCCAAGTTTTGCTTGAATCTGTTAGATAATATGACTATTACAGTGACTAGAACATACTAGAAGAGGTAATGCTGTATGATTTACAGGCTCAAAAAGTCAATGTGTAGTCTCCCTCCCCATCTCTTTGTCTCATGTGTGGCTGTGGGGGCTGAGAACCCACACATCATGCTCTGATGAAGCCCAGGTCTTATTGAGAAATTGTGCATAGTTCTTCCAACAGACATGCCTAGAAAGGTCTCAGTTGACAGGCAGCCTCACACATTGGCAAGTTAGTGAAAGAATCCTCAGACATTTCCACCTTCTAACCTACATGATAGGTGCAGAAAATAAAGTTTGTTACTTTTTAAGCTATGGAATTTTTTTGCGGGGGGGTGGTAATTGATTAGTTACTCCTAGGAACTAGAATACAGAACAATTGTCACTTTTGTTATTTTTTAGTGCCCGCATAATATAATAAACTCCATAAAGGCAAGAATATATTTATTCACATGTGCTTGGCACATATTATATATTAAATAAAAACCAAGTGAATTAATGAATGGTATTTCGACTAAACTGTTCCATTCTGAAACCTAGAATACAATTGATGCCTCTTTGAGATTTTCTTGCCTCAAATACCTTATATATTTTACTAGAGAGTTTTTCTTAAATGTACCTATCAAATGTTTCATAGAATCCAGGAAAATTATTAGGAATCAGAATTAATAAACAGTGCTATAAAAGGCTCATATATATCCTTCTGTTCTCTCCCCATTTGCCTTGGAATATATTTTCTTCCCCAGGAAGACACTCACTTCTCAGTCCTTTCCTTTTCCTAACCCTCATGCAATGGTTACTCCTGACTGTCAACTTTAATGGCACGGAGATTCTTGAGAAATTAGGAAAGCACACTTCTGGTTGGGTCTGAGTAGGTCATGAGGATGTGGCCTTGAGGATTATACCTGGAACCTAAACCTCTCCTTTCTAGCTTTCCCCCTTCTCTTCTTCCCAGATGCCATGAACTAAACCCTTTTCTTCTGCCACACCGTGAGGCTTCTGCATGGGAGCTAGCCGATCACGAACTGAAATCTCTGGAACCATGAGCCAGAATAAACCTTTCCTGCTTGAAATTGAGGGTGTCAGGCATTTTGTCTCCACAGTGGAAATCTGACTAATACACAAAAAACCTAATAGCAAGAAAAGGGTCACTGCTGTGATTATACCTCACCATGTGGTCAGAAGCCTTTGCAACTGATTTGAGGGAAATATTTTGAAAAGTTTGTAAATTTTAGTTAAGAGAAACTATAGAATGCTATAATTAAGAGTCAGATTGGTTATTCTGGTCAGAATTCAGCAGGCCAAAATGCTGATAGGAGTGCAGAAAGTAGACTGTGCTCAAGAGGTTTCAGATGGGAATGAGACCACTTTAGGAAATTTGACTAGAAGCTAGTCATATTGTATTCTGTCAAATAACTTGTCTATGTTCTTAGACTTTCCAGGAGTATGATTTTAAAGGTGACAGACTAATTGATCTGGTGATGGAAATTTGAAGGCAGTTTAGTGTTCAGCTGTGGCATGGATACCGCTGGCTGGATTTAGCCATATTTACAGTGAGAATCAGGAGCAAAATGTAGAGTGAAAAAATTCAAAAACTTATCAGTTAGTGCAATAAAGAAGTGCATTTTAAGATGGGGCTAAATAAATTCCAGTTGTTGAAGATATTAGTGGCGTGAGTAAACATGCAACTGTTTTACACCAGGACAATAGAAAAGATGCCTAAGGGTATCTCAGAAATTGGCCAGACCCTACACACTGTAGGCTCAATAATGAAAAAGTGTAAAGTTGTTTGAAAGCCTTTGCTTTGAGAAGAGAGCTCATTCAGCACCGCCTGTGGAGGTGTTTCCCTGTCTTCAGCCATCCAGGCACTCAAAAGTCACTGTATCTTTGTCCCAAAGGGACCCAGGAACTGCTGAAGAGGGCAGCAGATCTTGGTGTCATCCACGTGATGTGGATTTTGTAGGCATGCAGAGTGTAAGAGTTATGGGGTCACAGAGGATTCCCCCCAGATTTTAAAAGAAAGCTTGGAAGCCATGTGTTGTGTGATAGGCTGTGGGTCCTTGCTGAGAGCTTCTAAGAGTGTGCCGTGTGAAGCTAAGGCTGTAGTAGAGACTCAAGGAAATCGGAGATGTCAGAACTGTGGAATGTCTGCTGAGGGAAGCTAAAGGCAATGAGCATTGCTAGCCAAAGTGGGAAGCCATGTGGTCTGACACCAGCAAGGTCATAGGGGCAGAGCTGCCCAATCCCCCTGCACCCCACATCACACCTCACGTTTTCTCAGATGTTTGATATGGAGCTATGTGACTTAAGGCTTTCTCTAAAGGGTGTCAGGCTTACTTTGGTTTGATTGCTTTCCATTCCCCTATACCTTTCTTTTGTATAGGGAGTGTTTATTCTATGGCATTGTATCTTGATATTATTTATTTTTTCAAGTTCTCTTGTGTAACAGTATGACCTCAGTCTCAGAGAAGACGTTGAACTTGGACTTTTAATTAATACTGAAACTTTTGAGACTTGGTGGAAGGGTTAGTGTATTTTCAGTTGTGTACAGGACTGTTAAATCATGCTAGGTAGGTTATAATCTTGCCACTTGAAGATTAAGAATGGCTTAAGTAGAAGCATTGACAAGTGGTGTACTTGTGATTCTTAATATTGATTTTTAGCTTGACTGGCTTGAGACATACCCAGGAAATTAGTAAAGCACACATCTGCATGTGTCTTTGTGGTTCACAAAACTGTGACCTTCCTTTTTGGCTCTTGCCCTGCTCTATGCTTTCCAGATGCTGAGAGTTGAGCAGCTTTCCTCTGCCACTCCTTTGTGCCATGATGGTTCTGCCTTGAAGCCAGCCAACCATGGAAGGAGCTCTATGAAACCATAACCCAGAATAAACCTCCACTGCTGTAAGCTGCTTTGTTCCAGCAATGGGAAGCTTACTAATACACCTCCTAATGCTTTTCCCATTTTTTGAAAACTGTCCCTTGTTAAACCTCACTGATGTAGGTATTCAGACTGCTAATAATTTTAAACGTGTTCACATTTTCACTGTGGTTTGCTTAATTAATTTAACCTTTTTTTGCAAATCATTTTTAAATACTTTTAAATTAAGAAGATATTAATGACATATAAAAGGTCATAATGATTCTATATGTCTCCATTCTGCTATCTCAATCACATAAGTGGCTTCTACAGGAATGAGGCAAATTGGGCATCATTAAGATCTTCAAAGATTTAATGTAACAACTCAATTCCTTATCCTTTACCTCTAAGGTAACTTTCTTCAATTCTATGCAAAACACATGCTTTCTATCATTTTTATTGATGAGCCAGCTTCTACAGCTGTTCTCTTTTCTTCTTTAAATTGCTCATATAGTGTTGTCCTGTGGTAGATTTACTCATTATTCTTTAATCCTACCAAATTAGCCCTATCACCAGGTGGTTTCGTGTGGCTGATATTTCTTAAGGTTAGGGAACAGCAAAATGTAATTACTACATGGTGCCGGAAATAACAATGAAGCCAATGTTAAGTATCACAGTTATGGGCTGGGGATATAGCTCAGCTGCACAGGCACGCTGCCTGGTAAGCACAAGGTCCTGAGTTCTAATTCCTGGTACCAAAAACAAAGCATCATAATTACTAGAAATGGTTCATACATTCCCAAAGGGAAGTAATTTTTCACTGCTTACTTTTTTTTCTTATACTTGCAGTCCCTAGTCATGTCTCTGGGGGATCTTTCTTCCCTGTCAAGCCCCGGGCCATGAAAAAAATCCTACTTCTCTTATTAAGCAGAGCGTTTTAGTTTTCCTTTCCCTAAGCATGTACACAATAAGCTCCGTATCTTCATCTAAAATCAACGAATTATGATTATTGTTCCAATTTAAAAATGAATGAGGCCGGTGAGACGGCTCAGCGGCTTAAGCGCCTGCCCGGCAAGCGCGAGGGCCCGAGTTCGACTCCCGGAACCCGCATATGAAAAAGGGGCCGGTGATATCGCTCAGCGGCACGGGCGCCTGCTGGCGCGCGAGGTCCTGAGGTCGAGCCCCCGGTACCCACAAAAAAAAAAAAAAAAAAGAATGAGACTAATTCTCAGCTGTTTAAATGCCTGACCAATACAGAAAAAGATTTTTTACAATGGCTTTGACAAAAAAGTTTCCTTTTAAAAAGTAATTCAGGGCCAGTAATATAGCTCAGTGGCATAAGCACCTGCCTGGCAAGCGCGAGGTCCTGAGTTCAACTTCTGGTACCTGCATATATAAAAAAAATGTAATACAGTACCTCTCTTCCAGGTACAGTGAATACCAAATATGTCATCAGTGGAATATAGAAATTTATAACCTATTTCTTTTTTTCATTTTTCTTTTTTTATTTTAAAGAGAAAAAAACAATAAAAACAATTATACAAAATTTCAAAATAAGATAGTAGGAGAGGAACAATGTTTAATATATTGTGTATTGTTATCTTCAAAGTAGTTGCTTAGATTACAAGATACAGGCATGAAAAATTGATCAAACAATATAAGCACAAACCTTTCCTTTCAATGAACTAATAGAAATTAATAGTATAACTATTTTAACTATCTTGTATATATATATATATATATTTATATTTATTTATTTTTCCTTTTCCCTTCCTTCTTTTCTCCTTTCCCCCATCTCAGTTTCTATTTACTTTTGAATAGTTTCTTCCCATTTCACAATATCTATTGTACATTTTGGATCTTATTTACTCTTTCAGCTTCTTACACTAGGGAGACAATATGATGTTTACACGTGCGAGTCTGATTTATTTCACTTATGAGTATGGTCTCAAGTTGCAATCATTTACCTATAAAAGTCTCAAGTTTATCCTTCTTTATGGCTCAGTAGTACTCCATTGTATAAAAATACCACATCTTTTTATCCATTCCTTGGCTGATGGACATTTGGGTTGTGTCCAAGACTTAGCTATTACAAATTGTGCTGCTATAAACGCAGGTGCTCATATATCGCTGTGGTATGATGTTTTTAATTCTTCTGGGAAGATAACCAGAAGGGAAATCCTAGGTGGAATCGGGACCTCTAATCCTAGTTTTTTGAGGAATCTCCACACTGATTTCCACAGTGGTTACACCAGTCTACACTCCCACCAACAGTGGAGAAGGGTTCCTTTTTCCCCACAGCCCATCCAGCATTTGTTATTGGTTGATTTCTTGATGATAGCCATTCTTTCTGGGGTGAGATGGAATCTCAGTGTTGTTTTAATTTGTATTTCTTGAATGACCAATGATGTTGAACATTTTTTCATATATTTATTTGCTATCTGTATTTCTTCATCTGAGAAGTGTGTATTCATCTCAGATGCCCTTTTTGGATTGGGTCTTTGAATTTGGGGGAGTCTGATTTTTTCAATTCTTTATATGTTCTAAAGAGAAGTACTTTGTTTGAGGGACAGTTGGCTAAAAATTTTTTCCCACTCTGTGGGTTGTCTTTTCACTCTGTGGGTGATTTCTTTTGATGTGTGAAAGCATTTTAATAAGATGAGATCCCAGTTGTTGATTCTTTGAAGTATTTCCTGTGCAGTTTGGGTTTTGTTTATGAACCCTCTGCCTACACCTATGTCTTCAAGATTTCTACCTGCTTTCTCTTCTGGTAGATTTATTGTTTCTGTTTTAATATTTAAATCTTTGTTCCATTTTGACTTTAGTTTAGTGCATAGTGATAGACATGGGTCTAGTTTTAGTCTTCGATATGTAGAGAGCCAGTTTTTCCAGCACCATTTATTAAAGAGGCTGTCTTTCTTCCAGTGAACATGTTTGGCCCCTTTGTTTCTTTTGTCAGTACTTCATGCATTGTCAAGTATTCTGGATGCAGTCAGTATTTCACAAATAAGTGACTAGAAGTTAAGGATAAATTTAGAAATCCTCCGTTAATTATATTGTGACCCCACTTAAAACAGGCGTAGTTGACTGTCAGTGAATAGTAATTGATGAAAGTAATTAACTTGATTGTCAGCTAAAATGCTGAAAAAGAACAATATATTTTTCAAGAATTTCCATATATATAATATATGTCTTAAAGTGTTATAATTATACAGTTTAAAATGCAAACATTTTTATGCGTTTAATTCAGTGCAAAAATGTAATACAGTATATGTCCTGGATTTTAAATACTTTTACATTCTTTTATTAAAAATTTAAGTAAAAAATAAGAGAAACACTATATAGCCTGCTGGCTGCTGAATACACCAGCATCGTTCTGACCTTTGAAATTGCCTGGTATCCATCAGGGAAAGAAATCTGTCACAAAGTGGAACAAGGTGAATATCTTGTGACACTCAGGACATAAAAACAACTACCTTGAGACCATAATGTTAAGAGGAGTCAATCAGACAAACTTAAATATCTTGTAACTTCTCTTATATGAGAAATATAAAGTATAAATAATTAAAGAAATAAAAGATGGACAATAGGAAACAGGGAGATAGATCTTTTGCAAATGGGAAAGGGATCCACAGATGGAGGGTTGTAGAAGGAAAGATAAAGGAAAGGAAATAAAGAGAATTAAGATATATTAGGTACATGTACCTACCCCCTAAAATGAAGGTAAACATTACATACTGCAAATGTGTACTAATAAATTTATAAAAGGAAAATTTTACTACATTGCAAAATCCCAAAGCTAGTACTTGCATCACAGCTGTAGCAGTAAATTTGGATTTACAAACATCAATATACTTTCTATAAAAGGTATTAATAACTATATTTGAAAAAAATAATATTATTTGTAAAATAAAACATTAATAATCTATTAGTTTTAAGACACTCATTTTGTAGCTAGAAGGTTAGATGGCATGTACTTAATTATAATGAAACAAATTTATTCATTAATGTCTGTAATATAAAAATGGTAATAAATATACATTTATCAATATCACTATATATTGAAGAGTAAGAAGGAAAAATATGACTTTATAAATTTCAATAATAATATATTGAATTACAAATATGTAGTCTTTTTTTTTTTTATGTGGGTACCGGGAGTCAAACTCAGGACCTCACACTTGCCAGGCAGGCCCTTATGCCGCTGAGCTATATCACTGGTCCACAAATACATAGTCTTTACACATAGAGTGAATTTATACCTGAGAAAACTTTTTACTGCCTTATTTGAGTGAAATGGACCAACTTCCTCTTTTATCCATGTGTTCATTTTCTTAAACATGCAATCATCCTTACTTTCTTTGTCTCGTATTTAAATCTAATTCCTCCTGCAGTGCTCTATTTTTGATCTGAATGTTATTCCTTTGTATTTTAACATCTGCTCCTCTGTTAATTAGTCTTGATCATTAAATCTGTTCATAAGTCTCTCATCTAAGTATGTACTTCTAAAACAAACAAACAAAAAATAATAACTTTCCCCTCTTTCTTAGTGACTGTTTCTTAGCTTCACAGTCTTACTTGGCTAAACTTTTGAGGATAGTTTACACTTACTGATTGGCTTTCCCATACTCGTATCCATTCTTCAACTAAGAATAGTTTTCGTTGTTTTCTCTTCTGTGTCTCAATCCACCTTCATGTAGTCTCTTCCCTTTGCAATCAGAATAAACCTCCTTAGAAGTGCACCCAGTCTCTTCACCTATATCTCTCTTCCTCCTTCTCTTTCTCCCCATCCCTCCTTCCCTCCCTCCTCCCTTCTTCTCTTCTATCTGTGTCCACCTGCTTTCTTTCAAAGTCTCAGTAACCACTTAAATGACAATGTCTGCCACATCTCTGCTTTTAGCTTGGCCGTGCCAGTAAATCTTGTCACCTTGATTGGACTAAGAGATGCCTGAAGAGGTGATTGATCATGGGGACACCATATTCCTCAGTAGCTTAGTCTACTGATCTTCATAGCTGAATCAATGTGATATTAGGGCCCTCCAGGGCCCCCTGGAGGGGTGGTCAATGAGGATGTCCCTTTGGAGGGTATATCTTTCATTTTCCTTCTTCCCCTGTGATCTGCTGTCCTGCCACTATGAAATAAGCAGCTTTACTCCAATGTGCCCTACTGCCACGATGTTTTTGCATTGGCTCCAGCTGACCATGGACTCAACCTCTTTAACTGTGAACCAAATTGCATATTTTTTTCCTTTAAATTTTGGGTGTTAGGCATTTTTTCTTTCTCAGTGACAGAAAAACTAAGCAACACATTGAGAGACTTTGGAAGTCTCTCAGTTGGGAAGTGGCATAAGTTGCTTAGAAAGTACATTTAAAACACAATGTGATTTTATCTGTTAAGAAGAAAACATTATAGACTGGACGGGGGTGTCATCAGCATGGATCTCTCTAACAAAGCATCAATGTTAAATTAAAGTCATAACCAGGGAGATTTTATGTGTGTATATGTTTTTGATAAGACTTTTTACAAGGTTTTTATCACACTTCAAATATACAGCAGCATTTTATATAATATTTTCACTAAAAAGCTTTTTATCAGCAGGTTTGATGAAACCGGTGTGCAAAAGCATTTGGCTGCCATCTAATGTAATTATTTGTTACCTAAATATTGCATTTCCTAACATAGCCTGATTTTGAGCTTGTGAGCAGCTCCATAGAGCAGTAATTAGTTTTTTTATACCTGTTTTTAGACATGCAGTTATATGATAAACTGAGATATGTTTCAACTAAATATGAGTACATTGAAAGAAAGAGCTACAAAAAGACTGAAAAATATAAAATCAAATTCCTTTCACAGAGAATTAAGTAACTTTGGAGCTAGAAGAGGTCATTTTGCCAATAATAAAATAAAAAAACACTACTTTGTCAATGACAATATAGAACACTGGGGTTACACATCTTAGGACCAGATTCGATTTTTAACCTCACTAATCAAAGTTATTAAATAGTATCTCATTATTCTATTTTACTCTACTGAGATGAACACAACCTTAAGAGATATAAATTCTGCACAATACCATTAGTAAACTTTATTTTATGGGAAAGGAAAGCATTGATCCAGTTAGGATATAGTTATGTGTCATTTATTAACAGAGACATCTTCTGAGCAATGTGCCACTAGATAATTTCATTGCTCAAGCACTGTAAAATATACTTACACAAACTAAGATGCCTCCTAGATCACTAGGTAATGTAATCTTTTTATATTTTTTCTTTATGTAATTACATTTATTATTAGATTATATATTAAAAACATAAAAAATGAACACATGAATGATTTTTTTTTGTGTGGGTACCAGGGATCGACCTCAGGACCTCGTGCACCAGTAGGCGCCCATGTCGCTGAGCAATATCACCGGCCCTTTTTCATATGTGGGTTCCGGGAGTCGAACTCGGGCTCTCGCGCTTGCCAGGCAGGCGCTTATGCCACTGAGCCATCTCACTGGCCACACATGAACAATTTAATGTGATACTTTAATACATGCATACTCTGTGAAATGTGTAAATCAGTTTAAACATGTCAATCTCCCCAAATAACAATTTTTTCTATGTGGTAAAAGCTCCCCAAATCCTTTTCCTACCTTTTTGAAATGTATAGTATGTTATTATTTATAGTCATTCTACTGTGCAATAACACATCAGAACTTCTTGCTTTGATCTAACTGTAACTTAGGACCCTTTCATCACTTTTCCATATCATTTCCTCCTGTTTAATTTTCTTAACCTCTAGTAACCTATGAGATCAGCTTTTGTAGTGCAATCATATGGTACCTGTCTTTCCATGTTGGCTTATTTCACTTAAAGTAATTATCTCCAGGTACATCTATGATGTTCAAATGAGAGGACTGAATTCTTTTTGTGGCTGAGTAATATTGGATTGTGTGTATGAACAATATTTTCCTTTTCTATTTGTCATTTGATAGCCAGTTTGTTTTCCAGTTCTTAGCTATTGTGAATAGCGTCACAATGACCATGAAAGTGCAGATATCTCTTTAACACAGTGATTTAATTTTCCTTGAGTATGTACCAAGTAGCAAGATTGCTGAACTACATATTAGTTCTATTTTCAACTCTCTGAGGAATATTCCTATTAATTTCCATAATGCCTATATGAATTTACATTCCCACCAAAAGTGTGCAAATATTTTCTTTTCTCCACATCCTTGCCAACACTTGCTATCTTTAGCTGATACAGTCTTATGGGACCAACATTGTACATGCATTTTTTCATTGATTAAAATACTGTTACATGGTATGTGGCTGTATATAAGATATTTTCACAAGTATCTAAATAAGGCAAAGGTTTGTAAGATTTGGTGGATTTTGTACTATTGGTTTTACACATTTTGACCATACAAACTGGAATAATGATTCTATTTAAGTTTCTTTTCGGCTTAGGCATCAGCACAGCTAATGTTTATCAATAATCTAATAAAAGTTAAAAATGTTATTTTATCACACAATTGAAATAGGAAACATTTAAAATCTGCTATGTACTAACAGATGATACATTTGACTGCATTAACCTTGAAGTACTGTACAATACATGAGCTTTATGATTGCTTTAAACATTTAAATCCTTGCATCTCATACATATTCTCATTTGTACTTTGAATAGAATTAAAATATAAATTGCATGTAAAAACATAATATCTCTATTTTGTCTCTCTCTCATAAGTGCTATTTCCATCTTGGAAAATTTTCTTACTAATCAGAATAATGTTATAACCTTATGACAGAGCACCAAATATTTTTGACATCCCCAAATACTATTTCACCATTGATTTTTCCACATAACGTGTAATACAATTGCATCTTCTTTATCAAAGATAACTTTAAATACTTTAGATATATCTGCACTTCAATGTTCTCAATTTTATGGGAGAGTATATAGCTATGTATTTATAATTATATAAACCAAGAAAATAGAATCATCTGTAATAATGTAAAATATAGAAAGTTTCTAACTTGGTAGAAAACATATACCTATGTAGGGGTCAATGAATTCCCAGAAAGAAGGAAAAAATGACTGCCAATTCTGTAGGTAATAAAGCATGTCTGGAAATAGTAAAATAAATCACCACAGGAAGATGAATTGTTGAATGAAATGTGAGAGAACTTTTCCTTGTACAACAATCAGGAATTCACTGAACAAAACAAATTATCCCCTGTCAGCCATTTGAATAGTGGTCTCAGAGAAATAAAAGGTTTTTTAAATATAAAAGTGCCTATAAAATCTGTATAGGCACTTTGCACATCACATAGCAGGACAATAAATTTTATATTTCTTAAGATTATTTCAAATAACATTTCATTGCTTTACCAATTTTAGTAAGACAAAAAGACATTAAAGCATTTTTTTCCTTTGAGAATATTTCTATAAATTTGATTTATTCTTGAATAAATAGATAAACATTATTTGGAAGAAGGAACTCATTTTGTTGCAGAGGTAATTACAAGATGAGCTAGCTGGGAATTCCTGCTAACAAAAAGAAGCACATGACCCACCTATACGTATTTCACGTAGTTAAAAAGAAATATGTTGCGATCACCTAAAATTACAGAATGTCAATTCCTTAAAGAATGTTCTAGAAATACACTGGATGACTGCATTTTTATAAATGTAGTAAAAGAGATTCCCTATGTAGGACAAAGCATAAGGTTTCCACAATCTTTGTGTTAAAAGATCAATGGTCTCTTATCATTTTGGAATTGTTTCTGATGAGTTCCTTCATTTTTATTCCTTCATTTTGTCACCTTGGGGAATGCTAAAATTATATTTTATACTCATTCATGAGAAGATGTAAGTCAGGCTTGATTCATGAACTAAGGTCACTGATCTAAGAGATTCTCCCCCGCAGCTTTGGATTTGCCTGTGCTGCGGTAAGCATTCAATCTCTGCAAAATTGATCTGGGTTTTCTGCCTCAGATGTAGACTGACCTTGAGTTCTGTAGGACTCTTGAACTGACAAATCAATTACAGTGCTCCAAAATCACCTTGGCTTTCTCTGACTTTACCTTCCTTTCCCTCTCGTTTATGTCCAATGTACACAGGCAGCCAGACAGTATGCCTTGAAAACCCAGAGTGTCAGCCAGCCATGTCTCTTTTGAACTAAGTATTCTAAACCCAAAAGAGAGCAGATAAATCTCTTGAATTCTTAAGTTTCCTGCTAACCATTCCTCCATCTTGTTTCTGCCCTGTGAACCAAAGTGATTAGACTTCCTTTAAAATTTGTTGCCCAAGCTAATACTTTCACACATTTACAGTATCAGAAGGAACATAATATGTATATGATACATTAGGATAAACAGCCACTAATTTCATGCAGATTGAAGTATCAATATCTCAGCCATTTCTAGAATCTATGGCTTATAAAAATCATGAAATCATACGATGCATCTGTTTTAATTATTTCACATGTATTACCTTCCAAAAGCATATTTTCGAGTGCATCCTCTGTGTCCTTGTCGTTTCCTGTATTCACCTATGCAATCTGGTTCCACAGAGGTCAAAACAGGAGGAGAATAGCCAAATGGTTTATTAGTTCTTTTTTTCTTGATTAGCAGCTTATAAAAATCCACCGCCTCTGATCTCATATAGCTGTATTGTAAGCTTAAGAAACATATGTTTGAGTTTATCATAATTGAAAAATTAATCATTTTTTGTTTCCACATTAGAAATCATAACAACTCTTTCAAAAGAGGATTAGGGGGCCAGTGAGGTAGCTCAGTGGCATAAGCGCCTGCCTGGCAAGCACAAGGTCCTGAGTTTGACTCCCAGTACCCACATACAGGAAAAAACGGGCCAGTGATATTGCTCAGCGGCACAAGCGCTTGCTGACAAGCGCGAGGTCCTGAGGTCGACTGCCGGTACCCACATAAAAAAAAAAAAAAGAGGATTAGGTACATATTCTATACTTAGAAAGCCAATGTCACAGTTGAGTAGACTGATTTTACCATGTCTCTCCTCTTTTCAGTAAAGTATCTGATGAGTGTCTTCACTGAATGGTTTTGAATTTACACCTTTGATCCTTCTATCAAAACTGATTATATAGTATTGTAATACTCAGAACAATTTCCATCTGATTATTACAATGACATTTACTAGAATAATGTTCCTTGACATTTACCACAAATTGTGCTGTTTAGATTTTGTACCTAGGATCTTTAAAAAAAAAACCCTAAAGTATTTGCTGTCAAAGTAAATTGCATGTACTGTACTTCTACTTTGATTAGTTTTGCAATGTCTTTTTTTATTTTTTGAGTTTGATAACTTTCTAGGGGAACCTATATACTAGAAGATTAGTTAGAATTTTTATTGCAACTGGCATTTCTCTGATAAGCTTCTCCGTTTCTTAGAATGTGGCCATGTTTCTTATATACATTAATTGTAAGGTGTCTTTGGACTTATCTTTCCAGTGTAAAATACAGATAAGATGAAACTTTAGAATCCTCAATTGCTGTCAAGGAAAAATAATGGGAAGCAATCCAACAGTCCATACATTCTACGACATGATTTTAGAGTTGATTTTGATTGTGGTGTTGCTTTTTAAAATTGGCAATAAAGCTCTGCTTAGTCTTTTTCGTACAGCAATATACCCAGTATGGTGGCATTTTGAAAATTTTTAAATGCTTTTTTTGATAGTAACAGAGTTTCTCAAAAAGACTCTTATTCATTAAAAGAAAGATTTCTACGTAGTTAATAATAAACTACATAAGCAACTAAAATCAACTGGACACAGGGGAAAGAACAATGATCTGAGGTCATTAGATCTGGATTCCAAACATGGCATTGTTTTTAATAAACATGAGAAATTTTATCTGATGAATAAAACTTAATCATATTTCCCTATGTTGCTGAAAAATTTAAATGCAAAGCTTACTTTCACCCAGAATACAAATATATATAAAATCAAAATGAATCCTATACATATTATTGCTTCTTAAGAAGAAATGGAAAAGTAACTCTCTCAGGTAAATAAGCATTTGTTCCACAGATACAGGAAGATACTTTGATTCAACACTTGCATATTTATAAACTGTTATACGCTTGATTTAGACGGAAGAGTGGTATTGGACTAAGATGCTACACCAGAGACCCGGGAAAATTCATGACTGTATCGTAGACTCCGAGGATGATTTGGAATAAAACACGATTTCTTTTTCTTGCTGATTTCATTTCTAAAAGATAACAGAAATATCAACTTCTAATCGCTCCACAGGAATAGTGAGAAACTTTATATAATGGTATTGGAAATGAAATCTGAAATGCATATTGAAGCAGTTTAAAATATGCCATGGAGAAGTAAACTAAAAACTACAATTGTTTTGCTTTTTTTTTTTTTTTTGTGGGTACCGGGGGTCGACCTCAGGACCTCATGTGCCAGTAGGCGCCTGTGCCGCTGAATGATATCACCAGCCCTTTTTTTGTATGTGGGTACCGGGAGTCGAACTCAGGACCTCACGCTTGCCAGGCAGGTGCTTATGCCACTGAGCCATCTCACTGGCCCTGTTTTGCTTTTTATAAATTGCGTGAAATTCTCATTATCCTTCCTTAGCATAATAGAAAACCCATAAGATTTGGTTTGAAATAAAAAATCAGTTGAAATTCAAGCTCGCCACCTATGATCTGTGTGGTCTTTGGAAACTTACTTAATTTCTTTGAGTTCAGTTTCTGTTTTCTGTGAGAAGCACGAATAAAAATGTAGATACCATATGAGTACACATAAAATATAAGTATTATAAAGTTTTCTGGGGCCGGTGAGATGGCTCAGCAGTGTAAGCGCCTGCCTGGCAAGCGTGAGGGCCCGAGTTCAACTCCCGGGACCCACATACGAAAAAAGGGCCAGTGATATCGCTCAGCGGCACGGGTGCCTGCTGGCGCGCGAGCGGTCCTGAGGTCAACCCCCAGTACCCACACACACACAAAAAAGTTTTCTTTGTATAATAAATAGATACTAATGTTTTATGCCCTAGTCATTGACTTCATTAATTACCTGAGGGTAGTAAATTTGTTTTAAATCTGTCTTTGTTTCAAAACAGTATGTTGTAGGTTATCCCACACTCACTATAATTTTAGAGAATTACAAGGAAATTTCACACTTATTTAGTCATTTGATGCAGTTTATTAAGCCACATAAACATGCACTTCTTTCTTAGACCTAGGATATATGGAACCTACAATAAGTCAAACATATTATTTTTTCTGTGTTATCCTCAAATGGTTGGATCCACCTTATAATGACTACTATTTATTCACCCACAGATACCTTCTGGCACATAATTTGTAGATAGTTAGTTCTTGAGGTGCTAAAAAGAAGCAATAATGAAATAATAAAAATATCATTTGTATTTGACTTTGGATTCTATTAGTTTTTGCTTTTCTTCACATTTACATTCTTAATTTTATTTTTTTCAGACTAATATTCTAATTAGGTTTCATTCCTGAGCATAATTATCAAATGTAGAAAATAGCTTACAAGAATAGCATACTAGCAAAAATATCTATATTCACTCTAAAAAGACAAACATGAAATAAAATGTAATTGCATATAATCCATGTTTGATTTAAGAAGTAAAAGGTGAATTAGCCATCTACCAATAGATCAATAAAATATACATTGCAGCATTTAATTACCACTTAGAATTCAAAACTAATCTTATGTGATCCCAGAATCATTCCACTTAATTAAAATTTCAAGCCCCAGAGAAAAATCAGTTATCTGCGCTAACAGAAAGTGGTGCTAGCAAACACACGTGTTTTTATTGTTGTGCTTATTTCATGCTAGGCAATTATATATTGTGAGAATGTTAGAATCAAATTTCAACTTACAAGTTAGCAAGTTTTATTTTAGAAGGTGCAAGAAAAAGACTGAAAGACTGAGATGTAATGGAAAATTGGAAAAAGGGTGAATGGTTTAAGTATTTGAAAGATTTGCAGGAAATTGCAGTTAGAATTAGTGGTAATGCTCTAAATAGACAAAAACTAAGGTTCACTTTGTTAACCGTTCACATTTATCCTACTCAACCTATGATCTGGCCTCTGAGAGCAACATGGTACAGAAAGAAATCAAAACATGTTTTTAAGTTTAACATCCAGCTGAAATTCCTCTACTCAGAATACAGAACGTGCATTTGCTCAGTAAGACTTTATTTCAATGCCTTTGAATGCTCATTCTTTGATTTATTGTTCTTATTTTAACTGTTCTCAAATATATTGAAACAAATAATCATATTGATATATAAGTAGTGATGGAATAAGTGATCTTACCATTGAAAGTTAACGTCCATTTGCAGAGATGAAGCTACTTTGGTCTTTAGAAAGTGAGGCTGTAGTCCTTGTGTAGTGATTGCTTCTGTGCTACCGGCCAGTATATTAGTGCGGCAGCTAGAAAAATAATAAAATTAAATTTCTAACTTCATTGATTATCAATCTTCAACTTATTTCCTTGCCTATAAGTAGTGATGCAGCCAAAGCAACTGGACGATATATGAGAAAAATGTCCACTCTACTCATAACCAATGTGTATGAAATTTTTGCTCAGTGACAAAGGCCTTCAATCAGCACAATGTTGCATAAAAGATATGAAGTTAGAGTCTCCCTGATCATTACAGACTATTCTTTTACATTGTTCTATTTGATTTAACAATATATTTAAAGATTTTTCCATTTTTATATGAAAATATTAGTTTTTGAGAATTTTGTGTGTACGTTTTAAGGTCCAGAATAACATTGGTTTCATAAGTGAATTGGAAATTATTCAGTTCTCTAATTCCTGAAAAAAGCTGTAATAGATTAATGTTTTCTTTATTAGATGCCTTACAAAATGTACTACGAAAGTTATATGGGGCTGGTGTTTCCTTGTAAAAATGTTCTCTTTATGATATAATTTATTGAATGATACAAGGCTATTGCTGTTTTCTATTTCTTTTCATGACAGTTTTGATAATTTGGCCTCCAAGAATATGTTCATTCCATCTAAATTGACAAATTAACGTAAAAATTTGATAAATTTAACTTAATGTGTTTTTAACTTCTGTGGAAACTACTGTGATATTTTTGGAATGTACATGTTCATTATTGCTATCACATACTGCTGAAATTAAAACCTCTGATGTTATATAATTTTTAGGATATTACTTTTTCTTTGAAGACTTTTAAATCTAAAATTAATTTAGCTATTCGACTTACTTATAATAATTGCTTATATTAGTTACAAATTCTTGTATAATTTTTGTAAGCAGAGTATATGCTAACATTTTAATATCGATATATTTGAAATTTATTAAAATTTATTTTATTACTAAGCATATGCATTATCTCAGCAAATACCCAGCTACACACTTGAAAAAAATCTGCATGTTTTTTAGGTTTAGATATAATACTCTATGAAATTCACTAGTTTACAATATTCAAATATTCTCTATTCCCCTCGGCTTTTTGCTTATATTTTATGTTTATATTTACAAATAAGAGGGCTTATTTCAAAATAGTTTTGTATTCTTAATCCATTTTTTCAAAGATCCATCTAAAATGGAGAAGCAAACCAAAGATGAGCACATTCTCTTGTACACAACTCTGGGACTCATCTAGATGTGAAAACTACTCTGCAGACAGTTTGCAGAAATTTCCTGTTACAAACAGAGAAACTTTTCATCTTTGCTGAGTTCTACTTAGGTTATCCACTAATAATATTGTGAACTAAAAAGTAGATTGGTGTTTGGGGTCTGAGTAAGATTAACTAGTTGGGAAAGAAGAGCAAAGGGTATGCACTATAAGAACTGCACGCTGATGGATTGAGCCACTGCAGCGTTCGAGCAAAGGGATATTATGCACTTCAAATATCTTGGAGGGGCATTGGTAAGTATGATTAAGCACAAGACCCAATGTGAATTCCTAGTAAGAATCATCATTACTACCTGCTAATAACTGCTACACAAGGACGGTACCTCTTGGTAGCAGAAGACAAGATAAACAATGAAAGTACATTTCTTATATGGTAGAAGAAACATACTTTCAAAACAGATAGAAGAGCCTTGCCTGTTTGTGTTGCTCTAAATTATTGCCATAAATTCTCCAAATAAATACATCAACTGTATTATCAAAATCTTACAAGAATAAAGCTAGCAATCAGAGAGTCTCAATATATTAACATCATATAGCTACTTAGTAGCAATACTGCGTGTTTTTGAGCTAGGGTCTATAAGATTCCACGTCTCATTTTTCCTGCAAAAGAATACTCCTCCAGGCAAAGATACAAACTACAATCTATTTTCCAGTAAGTGTTAACGATACATCTAAATGACATTTGTCTTCATTAATTAATAATTGTTTCATAAATTACAGTTAAGGAAATAATGTCAGTATGAAGATGATTTCTCAGTATTCCATTCACCAATTCTGCCTCCAAGCAAATGGGCACCATTATCTTATTTTCCCTTTTCTTTTCTTTCTTTTCTGATGAAGCACAGTTTAATTATTTATATAAAGTAGCATGAAATTGAGTCAGGGAAATTTGAAAAAAAACGGCAGTGTTTGAAATCTTTGTTTCTTTTCCAATTCAATGAGCTGTTGACAATTTTAAAGGAGAGGAGGTTTTGTTTTAATAAAATTGAGCATCTTTTCTTTTTATTCATAGTTTATGCTTTTGATATTGCATCAAAAACTCATCACCAGACCCAAAGGTCAATTAGAAAAGTTTTTTTGTTTTATTCTAAAAGTTTTATAGTTTAGCACTTTACATTTAGGTCTACAGTCCATTTTAATTTATAGGTTTTTATAGAGTGCAAAATATGTGTCCATATTAACTTTTTTTTTTATTTTTTATTTTAAAGAGAAGAAAAAACAAAACAAATCAAAAGAAGAACAAATTTTCAAACAAACATAATAGGAGGGTAACAATGGTTAATACATTACGTATTACTATCTTTAAGTTAGTTATTCTGGTGTCCTGCATATTAACTTTTTGCATGTGGATATGCAATTGTTCTAGACAGTTATGGAAGACCCTTCTTTCTCCATTAAATTACTTTTGTTTTTCTCAAAGATCAGTTTTCTATATTTGTATTAGTCTGAGTTCTCTATTCTCATCCATAGATCTGTCATTTTAAAATTTTACACCATTTGATTTTTCACATTTCTCAGTCTTTGTTTTTAAAACAAAAACTTCTTTGAAGACATGTTTAAGAACCTGTGATGTATAATTTTATGCATCAAGTTTAGGATACAGGATATCCATATATTTGTTTAAACATTATTGACTGTTTTTTGTGAGTTTTTTCAGATGTGATTAGCATTTCAATTAATAAACCGAGTGAGCAGATTGCTTTTCCAAAGTGGGTGGGAAATAACATTGGCCAGTTCCTTATTCTCTCTTTTCCATTTCCTTCCCTTCCCTTCACTTCCCTTCCCTTCCCTTCCTTTCTCTTCTCTCTCTTTCTTCTTTCTTTTCTTTCTTTCTTTCTCTCTTTCTTATAAAAGTAGACAGATGAATTAGATGTAAATACAGATATGGCCTATTGATTCTGTTTCTCTGAATTACCTAATTAATACAGAATCCAAAAACTAAAATTTCAAATCACAAACTGGTAGAATATATTTTCAAAACATATATCTGTAAAACAATAATAAGTTAGAACTTCAAAATAAGAAAAATAGACAACTTAATTAAATCTAGGAAAATTACTCAACTGATGCTTCACCAAAGATGATACAAAGATGACAAATAAGCATAGGAAAAGATACTTAACGCTGTTCATCATTACAGAATTACAAATTGAAACAACAGTGAAATACTACTGCACATCTACTAGATTGGCAAAAACACATAATACTAATAATACTAATTGCTGGCTATGATACAGACCATCAACAATCTTCACTCTTTCCAGGTGAAATCCACATAATAAAGCTGCTTTGAAAATTGGATTGGAATTATTTTTAATGCAGCTAAATATAGTATTACCAGATGATTGAAAAGTCATGCTTTTATATTTACCTAACTGACTTGGAACCTTATGTCAACATAAACCTGGTACCCAAATTTGTGTAACATCTTTATTCATAGTCACCAAAATCCAGAAGCAACCAACATGTCCTTTAGTGAATAAATAAACTGTGGTACATCTGTACAATGGAAGAGTATTTAGCAATGAATGAAAATGAGCTATTGAGCCATGCAAAGATGCAAATTTGTCTAAAATATGTGCTTCTAAAGGGGGGTGTACCAGTCTAAAAATGCTACATACTGTATGATTTCATGACACCTTGTAAAAAGCAAAACTATAGAGATATAAACTAGATCACTAGTTACCAAAGATTCATGGAAAAATGAGAAAGGTTGAATTGGTATGGCACAAGAAATATTTTAGAGTGTAGAATCTGTTTCCTATTGTGACCATGCGTATATGACACTGGATATTTGACAATACAAAAAATTCTACATCATAAAAAATTGATGTCTACAATTAAAAAACCATTTAGGATGAGTTAAAGGAATATAGAGTTGATGTAGACTATGAGGAGAAAAGTCTAATTAGATTAGAAATGTATGAAACCACCTTGTTGTTTGGTGGTGTTGGTTGGAAAATTTTGATCTAAGTAAATTTGAAAATTGTAAGAAACTACACATAATCACTGTATATCATTTGACAAAATTGTTTTCCATTGGGATATGTGATATTTTCTCTATACATGTACTCCAAAGTTGAATAGATAACTAAGTGAATGGTGAGTGGTGGGAGCTATGTTTCTCTGTGTTAAGAGAGTTTGGTATGCAGATAAGCAAGAGGAGGAAACAAGAACAACCCACATATTAAAGGATTAGAGTTAGAATCATGAACTCAAGAGCATGAACTCATAACTAGCTTAAAAGCAACACAAGTACTTACCTATAAAAGTAGTTACCTTGCATTGTACATACAGGGGCAATATACACATAGATTTCCTTTCTGTAAATGAGAGCTTCCAAAAGCAGTAACACACCATGAGCAACGAGCAACTTTAGCCACCAGGTTCTGGCTTCGAATACCATTCTTCATTCAGTACCAGGAACCAGGGCTTCTGGGAAACATGATCAATACTAAAAATGAAGCAGGAATAATGGACAATGAGCTAGGAGTATCTTGCAGTGTCTGAAAATGCTCAAAATAATCCACGAAAAGGGCATATTAAGTTACAGGACCTAGGCTAAAGGGCTCCCAAAGGCCAAGGCTAGAATTACCTAAGGTAAGTCCCCCCAGTGATCTAATGTTATTGGGTTATAACACAAATTACAAAATCAATGTTCAAAAGCTCGTAATATTATAAATAAATGATGGAATAAATAGATTAGAAGAAAAGAGATAAATATCTTGTGCATATTTATCCTGAATATACAGAAGCTGTAATTAAGTGTGATAGTTAATCGTGGTGTCAACTTGAATGGGTTATGAAATGCCTGGTGGGTAAAGGGAGCCCAGTTCTGAGTGTTTCTGGATGATTGGTTGTAAGCTGCAAACAGGAAGGAAGATCCACCTGCGTGTAGGCTGTGACCTGGATGGAATAAAAAGGGAAGGAAGTAGAAGTCTCCCTGTTTTGCTTCTTTGCAGGATATCTAGTCTTTGCCATCACCTTTGGATGTTCATCTCCGATTCCTTCAGGCTTCCAGTGCAGACTCCTCAGTCTTCCAGTGTGGACACTTCAGCGTTCTGATAGGAACACACGCCACGCCCTGCAGTGAGTTCTAGGCCTGGGATTTTCACTGGTTCCTCCAGCTCTCCAGTGTGCAGACAGCCTTTCTGGATCCGTCTGCCCCTGACTCTGCAGGCAGCCATTGTGACCCTACTTTGTAAATCCTATGTATATCATATGTATTATACAGTTATATTGTATTATATTATATTATATTATATTATATTTTATATCTGTTCCTCTTGTAAACACTAACTGAAAGACAAGTAAATGGAACATTACTCCCACTCTTTGTTATGGGATGTACAAAGTCAGTCTTTTCTAAGAAGTACAGATGCAAAGGGGAAGAAAGGAAACCTAGTGTGAAGAAACCTAGAGTGAAGAAACCTGACAATCACGACCTCAGCCAGGAGCTCCAGGTCACCATCCGCAATGATAAGTCGTGTTGCTGACACACATCTTTGAATTTGTGGTGAAAATGTCATTTTGCTTCTGTGGTTTTTCTTCCCAAGTGTGAAAATCTACTTTAGTCATGAGGAAAAAAGCACAGACCAATGTCAGTTAAAGGATAATGTGCAAAATACCTGATCAGTTCTCCTCAAAGTTGACAAAGCTATCAAGACCAAGTAATGATAGAACTATTACAGCTAAGTGGAACCTGGGGAGACAGGATACTAAAAGAATGTCATACCATGGATGAGAGACTGGAATAGAAACAGAACATTTGGTATAACCTAAGGAAATGAACAAAGTATGGACTTCAGTAGCAACATCTTTGTGTTGCTTCATTATTGGTAATAAGTGTACATAGTAGCATAAGATGTTAATAAGGGAAACTGGGTTTGAGGTATGTGTGAACTCTCCATTAACTTATCAATTTTTATATAAATCTAAAATTCAAATTTATTAGTCACTCTCTTGTCACTAGGACAAATACCAAACACCTGCAACTTAAAGGAGGAGAGGTTTGTTTGGGCTCTTGGTTTCAGAGCTTTTACTTTGTGTTCTGCAGGCTTAAACACAGACATGGCACAGTGGAAGGAACTTCCTAGGAAGTTCCTTTCCTGGGTAGAAGCAAGTTGCTCAGTCCTGACAGCCCAGAAACAGAGAGAGAAACAAAGAGCCATGGAGAGAGGAATACCCTTCCAGATCATGCCCCCAGTGACCCACCTTTGCCGAGACCCCCCTGTTAACAGCAAGTCAGCTATATCACCCTTGTGATTCAGTCACCTTCCAAAACCCAACCTATGAGTGACTGAGGCTTTGTGGGGACATTCTTGATCAAAACTACAATACATTCCCCCAAAAGACTCATACACAGGCTTGTTCCTTTAACTGAAACACAATCATATGCATGTAGAAACTATAGTTATATTATTTGATATTTCAAGATCTGGGATTTATTAATATAGTACATAGGAAAGTACTGGCATTAAGTGCGTAGAATATGCTTCTCCAAAAATTGTTAATATTTCTCTTAGTCATTTGGATCCAAAACCACCTATTCAGATGTCAGCTAGTAGGAGTAAGAGGGTACTTACTGGTTATTCAGCAGTAGCCAGTATTATTTCTTCAGTATTATTTCCTTAATATTACAATGCTGAAATTGTAGATGAGGATATCATTACTCAGGTGAAATACTATGTTGCCCAAAAGTTACTGAACTGGATATTTCATGCAACTGTTTTGGCCAATATCGTGTTGCCAGGTTAAGTGCCCACCTTTAGACATGACCTAAAAAGGAATGGAGGAATGGATTTGTCATCTATTTACGCATTTCCCCCTTGTGCAGGCTTGAGTGGGATGTCACAGTAGGTGCTGAGGCAAACATTTTAGAGTTCATAATGGCAGCCACAGGGTTCCAGGTTGTAGTAAAAAAATAGTAAACCTGCATCCCCCAAGTAGCAGAGCTCCATGTTAGGCTTGGCCTAATTGCCTGAGACCGACTCAGTAGAGAAATCAGTTCTATCTCACTTAAAGTATTCATTGTTCATTTCATTTTGTTTTTATAGAACAGGTTAGAATGTACCATAAAAAATATAGACAAAATAATACAAAAAAATGCATTGAAAGTAGTAGTATGTTAACTAGAAAATTTCCTGCTACTCCAAATTCAGAGATGATATAACAATGAATACCCCTATATTCTGAAAAATCTCCCTATTACAGTTAGCTTCTTTTCCTAGAGTTTACCGGTGATGGGCCTGTGAGATGGCTCAGCGGCATAAGTGCCTGCCTGGCAAGTGCGAGTGCCCAAGTTCGATTCTCGGAACCCACATACGAAAAAGGGGCTGGTGATATCGTTCAACGACACGGGCGCCTGCTGGCAAGTGCGAGGTCCTGAGGTCAACCCCCGGTACCCACAAAAAAAAAAAAAAGAGTTTACTGGTGCTATTACCTTGATATGCCACTTCTCCAACAAGTCTTAACCTTCCAACAAAACCAAGAAAGGGAATAGGATTCTAACTGGTCAATATTTTTCCTGTGCAATCTCACAAATTATTCTCCCTGAATCCAAGAAAAGATGGAAATTCCTAATTTCTTGGGCTTAGGTTAGTCTGCAATAAAAAGACTGAGATACTATGAGAGTCCACATAAGCAATAGACTTGTTCATCTGCCTTAATCTATCTGAATTCTGATATTGGTCAACAAAACAGTTACTCACATACACATATTCACCTAAAGCAGACATTTCATCACAAAACATATTTGTAATTTATCATGAGTGTTCTTAATTATTTTGATACCTACCAAAATGACAAATTGATAAAGTAAATGTCATGGATATTTCTTAAAATTATTTTAAACTTGAAGAAGCAGTAATTCTTATTATTTTTCTATATTTTAATAGAAACTACAAGTAGATGTGTTATATGACTTAACAATATACAGTCTTCTGTTTGTACTTTATAAAGATATAGATATTAATTTCTAGTGAGTTTATTAAGAGAAGTGTGCTAAGCAAGGTCAATTTAAGTGTATCATTTCATTCTAAGAAAATACGAAGCTAGTATCTCAATTTAAGAGTAAATCACCAAATAATTTTTGTTTTTTGGATGCATTGATTTTTTTACAACATCATTTCAATTTTAAAAAATAAATATTCCATGATTAATACATTTGATAATGTATTTGTGTTGTGTTGTATTTATTAATGCAACTTTGTTTTTTCAAAATATTATCAAATGTGCCTAAAACTTTAGGTAAGTCTAGCCAAGTTGACAGGTCATCAAAACATAAGTATTTATAAAGAAGGTTAAACATTAGCAATTGGTATTCATGTGAAAATATAGTTGTCTAAAACACTGCAGAGACTGATAATTAGGACAGTTAAATAGTGGACATTGAAACGTTTTACTTTTTTATCATATACATGAACTGTAATTTACTTTTTAATATATGATTTAATTAAAGCCAGGTGTCGTGGCACATACCTGTAATCTCAGCACTTCAGGAGGTTGAGACAGAAGCATCACGTGTTCCACTGGGCAGCACAGTGACTCAGCAACGCCCAAATCTCAAAATAAAAAAGGGGCCAGGGATGTAGCTCCCTGTGAAGGCTCTAGGTTATTTCTTCCCTCCCTTCAACCCCTCTTCCCCCGCTTATTTACAAAAACTTTGTTTCCATTTTTTCTTCTATTGTCTTTTTTTTCCTTGTCCCTTCTTTCCTTTCCTCTTCCCCACTCCCTTGTTCCCCTTCTCATTTGAACATTTTCTTCAATTTCATCAAAGCCTCCTGGTTAACAAAGCATAACTATGGTATATTTTATTAGTAATAGCGATGATATGTAAAGATTAGGATTAGAACTCGGTGTGGATGAAACCTGCTACAAGGGCTAACAAATTGCAGTACTGAATATGAAAGCTAATGTTTGACCGTTACCAAAGTGTCTAATACATCTTTAACACTCAGTAAATAAGAGCATTTAGAACGCTTAGTAATAAAAACAAAGAATGAGATAAAAATGATGACGTGTATGTGTAAACTTGCTGTCATATAAAGAACTATTTGAAGCAAAACCCTCTTTTCTGCAATCCATGTTACCTTTTAGTTCAATAAAGAAACACATTACCTGCCTGGAGAATATTTATAGTTGTTTTCATACTTATTTATTTCATGTGGTTTGTTGCACTGTGACTAGGATGTAGGAGAGGCTCTCAAAATTAATCTTGACTAGAATCCAAGAAAGAATGAGAAGCTTTAATTTTTGTTTTAGTTCTTTCCCTTCTCATTCAGGTACCTTCATAGTTTTCAGGCGTACACTAAATTATGTGTCTGATTTTGATGCCTACAAATCAGTTATCGTTTTATTATATATATTTTGTATTCTGCTTTCATTACAAACACTTAAAATGAGTCAACAACATTTCTTGAAATCTTTAGTAGGTAAAATGAGACACTGAATGACAAAAAATGACTTAAATTATCAGATACTTAAGCAATTACTTTAGGTAACTAGTACAATGTGGACACTAAGAAGTTGCAATTCGCTGTTACATTCATTTATCTTGTTGCTCCTATTACCACAGGCATAAGTGTTGATGTCCCATAGTTTGAGGAATTTATTTGCTCAAGATCTAAATTGATGGCTGTGACTACTTTCCATTCATCATTTCCTATTTTTCATTATGTTTGAATTTCAGATAAATTTGCTTCAAGAGCCACATCCTATGGCAATTTTGCTGAGATGAAGGAAGATGAAAATAGAAAGGTGAAAAATTGAACTGACAATGTTGTATAGAATGTTAGTGAGGTACAAGTTGCTAAACTATCTTCTGGATTCATAACGAGCTCACAGAAAAAGGCGACACGCAACATCAACCCAGTAGATCATTATTTAACATACGCTTTATAATGTAATAGTTAAATGCCTGCGTTAAGTGATTTCACATTAGTATAGTTTTAGTATTTGTGAAACAAATTTGTATTAAGATAGACATAAAATAAAAATGTGAGTTATTAGATTAAAAGCGAAGAGTTGCGTCTAGAAAAGAGAATTATGAATCCATAAAACAATAGTACCTGAGTAATGTATTAGTGGGGAAAATCATACATTTCATAACTCTAAGGTTTTTATTAAAATTAATTATATTTGAACAATTTGGGGAACAAGAGAATATAATCATTTATTTATTCATTCATTCAGTCATTGTTTAAGGATTGCTGAGGAATGGCAAAAGTTGTCGATAATCTAATTGAGTAATGAACCGAACTGGCTGTTCTTGCCATGTTGAATTTAAAATTCAATGAGAATAATAGAAAATAAGCCATCAGTACAGAGCAGGGCTGGATCATTAACGCATGGCTCAGTTGTTCGGAGGTGGGTCAAGGTTGTCACCTGCCAAAAGTGATTTCCAAAATGAGTCTTAAATATAAATAAATATGAATTAGACTAAGCGAGAGGATACAGAGCTTCAGAAAGAAAGAGCAAAGCATGGGAGAACCTTACAAGCTACAGCTATTACTTTGGTATTTAAAGATAGGGTATATAGTCATTGAATTGTTTAAACTCAAGGAGACACGGGAATATTTTATTAAAATTAATTAGGCCATTACGAGGAAAAAAAGATAGCAACTGTGCTGCCTTGATGACAAATGCTCAGATAGAAACAGTGAAAGTTTCAAAAGAAGATATTCATTTCAGCAAAAAACAAAGGAGTTTGAGAAAGTGTGCAAATAAAAACAACCTTTAATGAAAACACTCTAATTGACAATACATCATGATTTGTGTAGGACTAAAAGGCTATAGAGGTGGGAGACAAGGTGGGTGGACTGTATGAGGCAGCACAGAGACAATCCTACTGGAGAAAAAAAAATGATTGATTGCCAAAAAGGCAATGATGAGTTGAGTTTTATGCATTTTAAGGGGGCCTGTTTAATTTGGTATTTTTCTTAGAGCCAGATAGTATGGATTATAATCCAGCACTAAACCAGCTGTGTCTTATGGTTGTGTTCTATTATCTGACTGCTCCTCATTTATTTCTTCATCAAGTGAGGATATGGATAGTACAGAAGCATGAGGTTACTATAATTGTTAAAAGAATTGATAGAGTAAAATATTCAGATTTGTGCCAGCTACATAAAAAGCATTCAGTGAGTTTTATTTTTAGATTTCTTAATCACTTCCCTTGTTGCTGGACACAGTACCTGACACCCACAACTTGAAAAAGAAGAGGTTTCCATTGGCTTGTGGTTTAGTCCACAGTGGGCTGGCTCCAAGGCCAAAATGACATGGTGGAAGGTGATGATGAAGAAAAGGGTGTTCATTCCATGGCAGCCAGGAAGCAGAGAGCAAAGGGAAGAGAAGGGAGGGAGAGATGACCCTTCAGGTCATGCCCCTAGTGACCCACTGCTTCTAACCAGGCTCTACCTCCTAGTTCAGCTCTGAGCTTGAGAGCAGTGTCAGCAGGATGCAATCACCTTCCAAACACACGCAGCTTTGGGGGGACCTTTTAGATCTAAACTACAATACAAGGTATTTGTGAAATATGCAGGGAGAATGGTTGCAGTATCTTCATTTGAACAATGTTGTGGCTTGGTGACAGATTCAAGGATTATCAGAATGTAATTGCCCTGTGATGGAATAACAAAGGAAGAATATGTAAGGTAATAATGAAAGAGCACTGTGAACACCAAATATTAAAGGGACTGAAGTAAAATGGAAATGTACAAGAACATTAAAAATAAGCATTTAGATATTTAAGAAAATAAGAGAATATGCCATAACAAAATCAAAAAGCATATATTTAAAAAGTAGAACCTTAAATTTATTGGAATCAGTCTCCTTCCTCTCTTGACTCAAGGAGAACTGGATCTCTTTCAGTTCTTTCAACATGCCCAGTTCCTCCCTAACTAAGAATTATCCAGAAGACAAGTAACCTATTTAGCAATTTTAGAATTAATTAATTTATCTCATCATCAGTGTATCAGTTGCATTTCAATCAGACAAATAAAGCAGATAAGGATGATATAACTGGACCATTACAGGAACTCAGCCTGCTGGGATTGGGGGTGCAGACACAGCAGTCTCTAAGTCTGTTGCCCATGCTCATGTTGCAGGCTTAAAAATCTCACAGCATCCAGAGGCCCTCGGGAAAACCAATGAATGCTATGATCCCAAAGAGAGCGATGACAAGTTCGAATTTGTAAGAATAATCTAGAAACTCAAGAGCAAAGTTGGAAACCTAGCCTATAATGTGACCAACAAAAATGCTAATACGTACACTGGACCATGACACTGCACACAGACCATGATTAGGATTTGGCAACTGTGTAAAAGAGTGTAGGTCAAGAGGCAAAAATAGCTGCAATTTAGTCTCTTTCCTAGATCTACAGAGTGTCAAAGCAACCTTGACAAAGTGTGTGAGCTGCAACAGCACTTAAGCTTACTTTCTTAGGAGTAAGGTGGCTGTTGGAGCCAGTCATGATAGCACACACCTAAAATTCCAACAGTCCGGAAGGCTGAAGCAGGATCATGAGTTCAAGGCCAGCCTTGGCCATCTTAGCAAAATGCTGTCTCAGAATAGAAGATAAAAAGAGCTGGAATGTAGCTCAATGAGGAAGCCTGGGTTCTACTCCCCAATACTGGACCAAAAAAGAAAAAAAATATACCTGTTGCTCCACTTTGCCTTGCAAACCTTCCCACACTTTCTATGGGTTAGGTCAACTGTATCTCAGAATTATACATGGCAAGGAGTTCAGGATACAAGAGATCAGCTGAGCTAAATCAACATAATTCAAAGTGTCCATAATTCACTTTTTGTCATCTTGTCACACATATGCACTGTAGAAAACTATAAGGAACTTCTGAATAAATGCAATAGCAAAATAATGCAATATTGTAACTGCTTTAATCCATCTGTAATAATGAAACTGCCAGACATACAACTGCAAATACGCTAATCTTATTCCCAAAAGTATACAAAAATCACTTACCCACCTTGGTGTGATGTCGATTCCTCTTCAAGCTACATCACACTCTTTGTGAATTTTTAAAATAAAATATTGAGATATATGGTCCATATCTATCAACATTTATTTATTTATTTTTTTTTTGTGGGTACCGGGGGTCGACCTCAGGACCTCGCGCGCCAGCAGGCACCCGTGCCGCTGAGCGATATCACCGGCCCCTTTTTCGTATGTGGTATCCGGGAGTTGAACTCGGGCCCTCGCACTTGCAAGGCAGGCGCTTACACCACTGAGCCATCTCACCGGCCCTCAACATTTATTTTTGATAGTGGAGAATAGTTGGGAAGAAATAATTGTTAAAAAAATATATATACTCAAATACTTCATTTCAATAAAAGGAAGAAACATAAATTATTATGGTCTTTGTTTCTGCAACTGTTTTGTTTTTGTGGTCAGAGTTGGTATTTATAACTATCTTCTACTTTGCACTCTTAACTGTTTGCCCT
The DNA here is from genome assembly GCA_028451465.1 of Erethizon dorsatum. NCBI lineage: Eukaryota > Metazoa > Chordata > Mammalia > Rodentia > Erethizontidae > Erethizon > Erethizon dorsatum. The sequence continues at coordinate 14,093,162 of CM051828.1, read as the reverse complement.
CAGTTGTCACCTCGGCTGGTTGTGTTTTCTGTCTGATGAGGAGAACCAAACTTCATTCATGAAAGTTTGGGCCATTAGAAGTCTGACTAATTTGGTTTTTGTAGATTTAAAGTGATGTTAGTTACAACTAACTAACTAACACTAACAGTTAGTTAAGAACTAACACTTCAGGGAATCACCTACATTCTAAACATAATTTCTTATGTCATCATATAGTGTCAACCTAGCTCCTAAAGATAATACACTAGCTCTTATCCTAATAATCTCAATTAGTAGAAAATCTTTCTTTGATCATTGATTCTCTAACATTAGAAATCAGAATGGCCAGGTGACACCCTCAAATTCCAGTTTATTGGAACCATTGTTTGTCCTTTGGTGAAAATATGCTCCTGTAGAAATTAACACCTACCTATCCCACAGCCCAAGGTTCTAGGAACTTGAGGAATGAAAAGAAAAATTTTACTAATGAATCACCAGAGTAATAACAACTTTAATTTACAGACCAATGAGCCTTGGAGAGAAGAGAAGCTCCTCTTATATTGATCACTGACGTGGAGTATATACTATACACTGAAGGGCATTACTTCCAGTCTGCAAGGTATTTGCTGCCCTACTGGCAATGTAACTGAATCATCAAGCAGCTAATCCATCATGCTGTCAGATTTGCTGTTTCAGTTTTGTTAATACCCTAAGAAAATGGAACAGTATTAGGACTTAGTTTTGAATACTGCGATGATAGGTTGGTTATTTAGCCATAATTAAGCTAGATCAAGCTTCCTGTCAAAGCCCATGTTACTGCATCTAGTACTATATCTATCCCTGTCACCATAATCACTAAGTCCATATGCTTACCGGGCTAGAACAAGAGTATCTGGGGAAAGAGGCTGATTTACAGCCATACAATTGATCACTTTCTTCATACAGTTACTGAGATTGTCATCTATGGAGATGATCTTTATTTTATTTTTTTATGTGGGTACCGGGAGTCGAACTCAGGACCTCACGCTTGCCAGCAGGCACTTGTGCCACTGAGCGATATCACCGGCCCTGATCTTTGTTTTTTATGTGGAATAAAAACATCTTCATATTGTGTGCCTTTACAGAGAGGAAATCTAGCTACATAATTCTTCCCCGGAATGCCTTATCATCAATTTTCTAATTGTGTTCTTTCCATGTCCTGATCATCCAACCAAATAATTTGCCACTTGTCCCAAATCAGTTTAGATAATTATATCTGGTCCTTTCTCCTTGGTAAAATGAACATCCAGGTGCTCTGCTCAAAATTCTGTCCAGTTGAATGAATTCTTTAATTTTCCTGCAGGGATTTTCCAGTATTAAGTTATAATTCTGTAGTTCTCCATTTCAAGTAGTGCCAGCATATTGTGTAAAATCATTTATAAATGTGCTAGAATAATTTTTCAGCCTAATGGGCCTAAGAAGTCATATGGAGGATTACAAAAGATGAGGCTGTGGAATAGGCTTATGAGCAATGACATCTGACATGAATTAATACACCTTATTTAGCCTTCAGGACTTGGGTGTATGTTATACTTTCACTTAATCCTAAAGTAGTGCTGTGCTCATATATGTTAATGGTTTGATCAGTCACACAATATGCTGTTTATGATGTTTACATGATAAATTTGTTGCCTGCGGTCAGGCATTCATGTCAAAGCTTCTTCTTAAAATTAGAATAGTTATTTCCAGAGGGAGACATAGTTATTTGTTTTTAATTTGCACTAAAATCTTGAGGGTTGCACTACAATTTTCACAGAGGCCTTCATAATACCTACTTTATATAACATCCCTATATGCCTCAGCCACATCAAGCAAAATTGGATCTGTTAAGTCATGCAGAGCATGTATCAGGACACTTTGTAAGCAACATAAACTCCTGAAAAGGAATCTATTTGTTTGGGCAACACTCAACACTCAACAGTTTCTCGGGGTAGTTGGTAAGAGCTGAGTTAGCAGGTCCAACTGAGATATTTCTCATTTACAAATCCAAAAATCTTAATAAGTATACATGTAAATATAAATAAATAAATACTATGCCTGACTCTTAACTCATGAAGGGGAAGATCCAGCAACTCGTCATTACCTTGGAAATGAAATTTCAAGTTGTCACCAACTACTACATCACCAAAACACAAGATCAAACTAGAACTAACAAGAGTAAATACAACTTGGACCTGACTTTACCGGAACCTGCATGGATCCCTTCCACCTTGAATCCTCCAATTTCAGTGACGTGAATGACTTGCAAGAGGGCTAGCACACTTCACCATGGGACTTCAAAAGAAGCTGGCCATACACGGGGAGAAGGTCAATGTAGAGATCCAGTGGGAGCTGTAGAGAGTAAAGACCCAACTGCTGCTCTCTTCCAGCTAGATCTGTGGCAGATTTGTGACACAGTGCGGGGGCTTCAACATCTTACTGTACATCAAATTTCTGAGGGTGAATGTGGACATTAACTTCACATTTACCTACCACATGTGGCAAAACTTTCTTTTGTGGCCAGACAGCCAGAATTTTACAGGGAAAGGAATTTTGGGGAATACTCCTTTTTCACCTAAAACAAGAAGAAAGGGCTCAATGATTTTTGCCATGAAGAAATAATAAATATTACAAAAGATAGATGTGTTCACTCTGATTTAAACATTGCACAATGCAGATGTGTATTAAATCATTACAGAGTAGCCCATTAATATATTTTTGTTGTTATTATGAATTAAAATATATTTAATTGGAATAAAAAATTAATGCCATAAAAGCACAATAATCATTTCATTTTCACTTTACTCTCCATTTTGATAGATTTAGGCAGTCTTTTTTTTTTTTTTTTTTCTTTTTTTTTATATGGGTTCCAGGAGTCAACCTCAGGACTTCACATTTGCCAGCAAGCGCTTATGCCACTGAGCTATATCACCGGCCCTTTTTTTTCTTTATGTGGGTTCCAGGAGTGGAACTCAGGACCTCGCGCTTGCTGGGGAGGCGCTCATGTCACTGAGCTATCTCACCGGCCCTAGGCCGTCATTTTAATTTATTTCATATCTTAAAATTTAAAAGGATCTATCATGTCTTTTGCAATTTAATTCTTTATAGCAAACTCTTCTTTAAAGAACTTAAGTGGTAGCTCATCTAAACTTGTACATTTTAGATGCACTCACAATAATTTAAAAGAATAATTCATACTTATGAAAATTTACAATGGAAATACAGAATATTCAGAAATTCTGGTAAAATACCTATAAAATACTTTTATTATTCAGAATATATTATCCTACAGAATTCTCAGTGCATGATCCTCTTAAGAATTAAATGTTATTTTCAGTTTACCTTTTTACCAGGACACAGAATAGATTTAGTCATTCATTCCATTTCTTTTATTGATTGAATGTCAGGTTCCTGGCTTAGAAAAAAGATTTTATCGTAGTAATCAAGATAAACAAGTTCTCAATTGTTAAATAAACTGTATCTGGAATATAAGGGTAGATAACAAAAAACAGTCTATAAATAACTGAATATACTTGTGAAAATGCCAAAGAACTTGCAATGAGGAGCACAGAATAGAGTAATGTGTGAGAGAATATCTCCAGAGGAAGTCACTTTGGATAGACGGAATTCTCAGAGGCTTTTTGTGAGGAAGAAACATTTGAACTGGAAAATAAGTGACAAACAGAAGACCATGCTAAGAGAGCATGAGATTAAAAAAAGGTCCAGTAAGATCCTGAAGGAGGGGCTAGCTTGGCATGTTGCAGAGAAAGTAAACTCATGTGGCTGACACATGAAGAGTGCTGCTGGATGAAGTAAGAGAAATGAGCTTGACTCAGAATAAGTAGAGCTTTATAGGGCATGATAAATAATCAACTTTCATTACCTAAATTTGGTAGGAAAATGATTATTTTTGCATGAGAATAGCATGACATAAATTACACTTTTTAACTCCCCATCTCCTATGAGTCAAATGAACCCTCTAAAACCCATCAAGTGTATAGACAGAAATACTAATCAGAAAACCGCAGTCGCATTTGATAAAAAGTGATGGAGACTCGAACAGGAATTCATTCCTAGATTTGGAAAAAAGTGGCGCAGGATGTACTGGAAGTAGAAAAACAGGACTTACTGATATTCTAAATTTATAGCTGTTCCAGGATAAAAACAAATAAGAAACTTCATTAGCTTTGATCATGAGCAATCGTGTGAAATGATTTACTGAGATGAATAATAATTTTGACAAGGAGTTAGAGGGGTGGAAAATCATGCACTGTTTTGACAACGTTAAATATGGGTTTACTGTATATCACCCATGTGAAGATATTGATTAGTTTGAACCATATGAAATACTCTTTTTGTAAGCCCAAAACAGTAACAAATAACTCATGTGGTTTTACCACTTAATATTATGTAGTTGTATACAGTATGAGTCTGGAGTTCAAATAAAAGTTCAGATTTACAAAGAAATTTTGGAAGTATTGCATATTAATGTTATTTAAATCCACGAAACTAGATGAATTCATATATTAATAATGTGTTAGTGAAAAAAACAACTCATATGTAAGCTAAGAACATGATGATTATTATAGATCAAGAATATATTGGAAGTACAAGAAACCCCTAGCAAAAATGAGTCAAATTAACGTATTTATAACAAACCCTTATTTTTTACACCTGATCTTTTGGCATGGTTGTGTTCCATCCCCTGTCACATTAGAATGATAAATACGATATTCTTAATTTAATGAAAAACTTTAGAAAGCCTTCTCAAAATTTTCACAACTCTAAGATTTATATGCTGCAATATTCAGTGCCATGTGCCACTCCAACTTCTAGCAACCATTTAATGAGGTGCTAACAGTTTAGGAAAGACTAAAAAATAAGCAATCATAATATTTTCTTGTATTGTGTCATTCATTGAATTTCATTTTTATTTTCTAGGTGCTGATGGATGGGATTTTATTTCTTTCACATTTTTATTTTCCATATCAATATTTGCTTGATAAGTGACACAATGTAAATTGAGCATCTCAACTTTCTCTTTGCCTTCAGTGAGTTGTTGCCTTTTTCATCTTTGAATTCCAGACCCCCATACGGGACAGTGAATCGTTGGTATTCATATTTAGGCAACATATTTCAAGTTCATTGTACTTGGTTACAAACACAGAAATGTAACAGGAGAATGAAAATAACTTATTGGGATGAGTACAAAAAATTGTTCTTGGGATGAACACAGATGACCAAGCTGATAAAATAAGCAAAAACAAAGTCAACAGACAATGGCCTACTTGAACAAACTGAGTAGATGCTACTTTGAGTGTTATTAGCATAGAAAACAACCTAGACACCATTAGTAAATACCAGCATAGAAACTGACTCCGTCTGTTTGAGTAATTTCGAACTTTTCTTAAGTATCTGTGATTCTAAATATTCAGGATCTGGGGAGGCAAAATGTGATTCACTAACCCAAGCTCACATGCGTATGTCTTTTAGTTTGTGTAAGATTGGGTCCTGCTTCCCTCCAGATCCAACATCACACAGGGATTCTTTCAAAGCTCAGGGGATACTTAAATAATAGAAAATTAACAAATAACAAATATGTACTAAAATCAACATGCTTTTACCAGCATTTATATACATTCTTCTTGTGTTTGGGAAGAAAAGTAACTCTGTGTGGCATAATGTAAATGTTTCTTGCACAACTGAAAGGAATTTCATTTCCAAAGAAATATCGCTTAAAATTTCATGAGACTTTATATCCAAAATCTGATAATTTAGACTCTTTAGGAAACTCTATTTCTTTGTATGGAAGGAAGTTTGTTACAATATAGGAATAAAGATAAACACTAGCAAGGAATTAAACATGGATAGAGGATCTGGTCCTTGTGTACAATATAAATATGAAGCCATAAAACATGGTTATAGATTATCTCCTCCGGCACCTATTTCAAATTCTTTCAGCTTTGAGACAGTGCCTCAAATTTTCAGGGTTCTCTACCTAATTACATGTTCAAAAATTTTAAAATGAGAGGTCTGTAACCTAAATATTTCTCTCTTTGGATTGATTTCAGTAATATTTAGACTTCAGTACAGAGCCTAGAATAGTTTGGAAAGAATATATTTTGTCCCAGGGATATTTTAGGAGTAATTCAACTTCCAGATATTATTTTCTGCTGCATTCTGCTTATGGGAGAAAACTTTCCAAAGTTTAGCTTGCTATTTCCAACACATTTTGTAGCCTGCAGGACAACATTATAACTTTACCATATCCTGCGTTATATGTGGCTTCATTAGTAAATCTTGAAAAGCCACATAAGTGTATATGAAGTCATGGAATTCTTTATATCAAAGTATATAAGAGGGCTGGTGAGATGGCTCAGTGGTGTAAGCACCTGCCTGGCAAGCGCGAGGGCCTGAGTTCGACTCCCGGAACCCATATACGAAAAAAGGACTGGTGATATCACTCAGCGGCACGGGCGCCTGCTGGTGCGCGAGGTCCTGAGGTCGAACCCCGGTACCCACAAAAAAAAAAAATAAGGTATATAAGAGAACTGAGTATCATGGACACAAGTTGATCTTTATTTTGATGTAAAGGTAATTACTTAGTTGGATGCTTGAGATAACACAGAAAAAGCGTAGCATGTTTAGGTTTATGTAGTTAGTAATATTTGGATAAATGATAATGTTTCAGTAGTCAAGGCCTTGGATGGGAGCACCTACTTGCCATAGCTCTGGCACTACTGTGGGCTGAGATAGATGGCATATTTATTTTTCTTTTGTCTTTTTGACTCCCAGTAAGTTCCTCCTAATAATACATAATCCAAAAGAATAGTGATCATTTCTGTAGAGTAGCCTCAATATTTTAAAGTCAAGGAATTTTATTAAAGCAGAAATGTAAGCTCTACTTTTCAGGCAAGACATCTAAATATGAAAAACAAAAACAAAAAAAGCTAAAAATTGCAAGTTAACCAATTGGCCATATCACAGGGTTAGGCAAAGCCAAAGCTGTATAATCCTACCTATGGGAAAAATATAGGGAACTTTGTATTGTACCTAGAAGTTTTGTTTCAGGGGAATGGATGGAGTGTTAAATATCTAGAATGCCTCAAGTTGAGTTGTGTTAGGCGATCCCTCTGGTTGCTTTGAATAACAGGTGGAATAGAGGCTATAAAACTAACAAAGTGGTAATCAAAAGGAGCAGTAGAAGAATAGTGTATGCTATGATTTTTATTTTTAATAGTGGAGATTAAACCCAGGGCTTTTACAAAGAGCTAGAGCTCCAGCCTTTTCTAATTTTTTTTGTTTTTTTTAATTCGGAGACAAGGTCTCACTAAGTTGCTAAATTGCCCAGGCTGGGCTTGAACTTGAGATCCTCCTGCCTCAGTTGTTTAGAGTTCTTAGGATTACAGGCATGCTCCACCTCTTTGGCCTCTATAATTATTTTTAAAAATGGCTTTAGGCTAGTCTTTTATCCCAGAGCCCTTGTGGACTAATTTGAGGATACTTTTCGAGGTTTTATTTTAGTTCACAGATATAAAGTAATGAATCTAATTATCTGTGTGGCCCCTGCCTCTGAGATGCCCTTCAGTGATCCTCACTTCCTTGTATTCATAACGCTGCTCAGTCAACTTGCAGCTTGCACCAGTATTGATTTATGTGACCCGTAGAATATAACAGATTGGCAGTATGCTCGTTCTGAGATTGGATTATGAAAGATATTGTGGTTTCTATGCTGATCTGTTGCTCTTTTTTGAAAGAGTCCTTGTGGAGAAGCACAGCTTCATGGTAAGATCCATGTGATAATCAACTGAGCCCTTCTGCCACTGAGCATATCCTTGAGCTGTCTTGTAAGAATATCCTCTCACCCTCATCACACATGCAATGACGGTACTCTAGTGGACTGTTTACTTAAAAGCCTATGAGATACTGGATCAGGATCAGCTTCCTAAAGCATTACTGGATTCCTTCTCTCAAAATCTATGTGATGTAATTAACGTTCTATGTTTTAAGCTGCTGAATTTGAGAGGCGATTTTACACAGTAATAGAAAATTAACTAACAGTGTTTGGTAGTCATCTAAAAAGCCTTTCACTGGCTTAATGATAACCATTGTGTGGATAACCATAGTGTTCCTTATGATTTTTGTCTATCACCTTAGAGACATTGGATGTCAAGTTTAACATAAACATATATTTTTACTACTTAATTAAAATTATAAATTGCTAACACATTAACCAAAGAAAGTGAGATGCATCATATCTTTCAACAAGTGTTTTGGAATGCCACAGTAAAAAGAAAAATATAATCAGTTTTTTAATTAGTGTAAATATAGGCTTTAGAGGGCCGGTGAGATAGCTCAGCGGCATAAGCTCCTGCCTGGCAAGCGCGAGGTCCTGAGTTTGACTCCCAGTACCCACATATGAAATAAGGGCGGGTGATATCGCTCAGCAGCACAGGCACCTGCTGGCGCGCGAGGTTCTGAGTTCGACCCCTGGTACTCACACAAAAAAAGAAAAAAAAAATATATATAGGCTTTAGAGAGCAATAGAAACAGTTTTTGTTTGTTTCTATATCATTATGATTGGTTTAGGTTTGTAAGCAGGCCTTTATAAACCTACTATGTCCTGAATTGTAGCAAGAAGGTGCTGTAAACCAGGGATTACTTAATTCCAGTATAATTTGATAAAACTTCTTACAATTGGTATTTTCTTTCAAAGTGAATTTTAACATTTGTAGCCTTTGCAGCATGGCAAAATATTGCTTTCTGTATTTTTTTTTCCTTTTAGGAATGAACACTCAGGTATGTACTTCTGTTAATACATAAACTTGTGAGCAGGGCAATATTTATCTGTGGGATTTACCAACTAGCAAAGTTTTGCAAATTACGTCTGTTTAGCTTTGCTCTACTTGGGTCCACTCAAAATATTTTTGGAATGGAATTTAATTGTATTGCTAACCTCTGATTGACTTACAATTACAATTATTTACACTGTCATCAACATTCTTAAATTCTTTTGGGGGAAATAGAATTTCTCAAAGACAATGATAGACAAATCACCCAAAAAAGCAGAATGAGTTGTAAAATACTATCTCCCACAGTTTCTATTTTAAAAGTATATTAATAGCATGAGAAACCACTTGGAAAGATATAAATACATCTCCCTCTTCCTCCATTTCTACTCAGCAAACTAGCTCTCCAAATACCTGAAGATCACTTGTTGAATTATGACAAATAGCAAAATCATTTCATAAGTGTGTGTGTGTGTGTGTGTGTGTGTGAAAATATACATGCTTTGTTATTCGTGATATAAAAGCTGAGACTCTGGAAATATTTTTGGAAGAGAATTTGCTTCCTGAACATTTTACTATGTGTTTTAAAAATCAGAGTATGAAAAAATATTTCTAGGTAGGAGAAAATCTCAAAATATTTGACAAGTTGAAAACAAGCTGTGAGGAAAATGTGTCCATAATGTGGACCTGCTATCCTGTCCTTGACAGAAAGATCATACCAGAATTGATTTGTACACTGGAAACAATGGAGAGAAATGAAATATTTTGGGTAATGTATCATTAAAAAGTAGAAAAAAATAAAAACACAGCAGAACCCAGGTGTTTCCTCTTCCAAACTAAATCTTTGGTTAGATAGAGGGAATTGATGCTGATTGTATGATTAGACCAGGATATATGTTTGGAAATGAAGATGATGGCAATTAAACAAGGACCTGCTATATTATGTTCCTATTTTCTGTGATGCATAACTTAGGGAAAATTTAGAGCAAAATGGTTAGTAGAAAAATATGATCATAGCAGTGACTACCACCTACTACTTTCAAAGCTCACCTTGAATTCTTGTTAATGGCAAATCTATACCTATGTACTGTAATTCAAAGTATTCTCTTTATGCTCCAAAAGCACAAGATAATTTTAGTTTCTGTTTACTTGTCTGTCAGGACTTTACAAGTAAACTTATGTTATCTATTTTTTTTTCTTTTTTTTTACCATAACACCTGCATCTAGAATCTTACATAATGTTTGTTATGTTAAATATGCTCAAGTTTTTCCAGTTTCTCCATACATATATTCAAGGTATGTGTTCTATGATAAATACCAGTGAAGACAGGTGTCCCAAATCAGTTCAGATTTTTCAAGCTTAAAACAAAATACTACCATGCTTATTTTGGATTTTACAAAACCTAACAAATACCATAATTCAAGGTGATTAAATCTGGAAATCTGTTTTTAAGTGTTTCTCTTCTTTCCTTTGCTTTCAACTCTGACGGATACATTTTCAGCTTGAATTTCCATTACTGCTGGTCCTTGTAATCCCATGAATGAGCATGTTTTCAACCTACAGACAGTTTTTAAAGGATCTTTGTTTCGGGCTGCGTTGTAACTCAGAGATAGAACACCTGTCTAGCAAGTTCCATCCCCAGCACAGTTCAGGAGTTTGAGCAGGAGGTTTTTTTGTCGTGACTCTTGTTTGGCTGATTTATAGTGGTTCAAATGCTGGGATCATGTTGAAAAGCTTAATGATGTATGATCACATTTAAATTCATTGTTTTTTTAAATTTTATATGAACGTTTAAATGTCTAATTTTTCATGCAGTGAAGCCCTGCCAGTAACTTCCCAAGAAACATTAATACAGAATTTTCTACTTACTTGGGCTCTGTGTCCCAGGTCCTGACAAATCTGAATAATGTACTCTTGGGACAAGACCCTAATCTAGTTTTCTTTGTTTCTCCATTCCAGGACCATATGTACCATATTAATGCAGTGATGTGGCTTACACATCCTCTCTTTCTTTCTCTCTCACATATATTAGATATATTAGAAATGCGCACGGATATGTCTAATACGTTAGGTACATTACTATGTATATTAAATACATGTATATATATTTATATATGTTCACAAACTACCTTTAATAAAATTATAATGCAAATTTAAGCATTTTCTCCTTGTCACTCTTCCTTCACTTTTTTGCTTAACATTTTGAGTGCTTTCTAAATACATCATTTTCAGATATTCTATGTCAATATATATGAACATTTCTGAATCCAGCTTTAGTTTCTGGCCCTATTTAAACTTTCTGTTTTTATTTTCTACAAGATTCAAAAATTGAACAAAATTCTCTATTTCTCAGAAATATTTGAAAATGGCAACAATAGATGATTTAGGCAGAATTTGGCTCTTTTTCTTCAGTTGGCTTTTTCTCACTAAATGAAGTGAAATGAACACTAAATATTAAAATGCTGGGTTTACAGGAGTATCTCTCAGTGGAAAGCCAGTGGAGAAATTTAAGGCGAAAAGAAAAAGCAAAAAGATTGAAAATGTGACACTGTATTTCTTTCTTTCAGTAGCTATAACTATGCAGTATAAATATTTCTAAATAATATTACCAAATATTATTTTCTTTTTCTTATTTGTAAGATAAGAAACACTAATTTATTTGTCTTGTAGAGACAAGAAAATATTTTTAAAAGTTTTAAATACTGATAGAGTTACAAAAGCAAAATGACATAAAATGAAAAGATAAATTTAATAGACAGCGTGTTTGTAAGTGGAGAATAAGAAGAAAGAAAATTACCTTTAAGGATCAGAATAGAAATATGCCTTTATATTTTGTTTTTCATTCTCTGGATAACTGGAAAGAGACACATTAAGAAAGCAGGTGTTGTATTAGACAAAAAAGTGGGAAAAACCTGGAAACCTCAGACTTTTGTTGATTTCAACCGTACATGAAAACCTGGATAAACTGGGATTATAGCCAATGGAATGGAACAAGGCAACAGAAAGGAGTCATGCTGTGCTTCACTGAGGATATTAGCAGCTTGATAATTGTGGATGAAGTGCCTTTCTTTGTTTCTGTCTAATTGCCATTAAATTCATCACTTCACACAGAAGTTAAGTCCAAATCTCAAAGAACATTTTGACTCATGTCAGTTCATTTTAGGACTTTGTTCTATTTAAAATCAAGCCAATTTTCCACCTTAAAAGTCATCAGTCCAAAGGAAATGATTATAAATGACCTGAAAAATGATAGGACAAGTACTAAGAGATCAGTACTGCTGCCTATTTTTCTAATACCCATTTATTTCTGCTTGAATTCAGAGAAATATATTTTTCATTTTAAAGATGAGAGTTAAATAATAGGTAGGTTATAAATAACATTTTATTTAAAAGTTATAGCTAGCAAATAGCCACTGAACTCAAAATATCTGAATCTAAGTGATGTGTTCCTTCACTCAACATTATTGAATAAATAAAGTGTGGACTTGTAGAAGTTTTTAAAAATTGCAAGCTGAGTGGTAGCATCACAATGTATCTTCAAGGATTGGAACAGACAGCAAACATTTTCTCATCAGTGGTATTGGTACCAAAGAATGCATCTGTATTCAGAAAGTGCACATAGTTATATGGGTCCTGGAAGTTATAGCCCTGGAAAGAAAAGAGTGAAGGGAGGTAATCAGAGAACAAAATAAAACTGCTATTTGCAGTGTCATGTTTCCTTAAAATCTATAGTGGGAAATGTAGTCATAGCTTTAAGAAAACAACTGAGTTTTAATATTTTCTTCTACGTGACATCACTTTAGGATAACACATTTTTTCTTTGCTAAACAATGCAGCCAAGAAAGTCTCTATATTTCTCCAATTCTGCAGATTTGCTCTGAGAACATTGGCACCTGGAACAAAGTACAAGATATACCAACCCAAAAGTGTCCACTGCCTGTGGCAACCTGAGTCCTATGGGTTCCCAAACTAAACTAAGTACTTGCCAAGTGATACTAGCCAAAAGAGGAAATGCTTTATGCAATTGATTTATTACATCAACTCTCTTCCAGCATGAATCTTCTAGTTAAGGACAGATCGCAGGCTTCAAGGTACTTTTTTTTTTTTATTAGAATCCAAATAAGTCATTTGGAGTGCAAATAAATTGCTGTCCTACAAATTGCATAGTATTGAAGTTGTAATGCTTCTCCCAATATTGTGATCCAGTTTGGAATTAAAACAATCATTTACACTGAAATAGGAGAATTTACTAACAAAGGTACCAATAAGAATGGAATCAATATTTTCATAGCTTCAAACATATTCTGGGGTTTATTGAGCTATTTTGAATCTTTGCATTCCTAAAGCTAGAGAACAATTTTATAAATATGTATATATTTATTTCTTCCTCTCCTTTTTCTATATCTGCCCTTTCCTTTTAATGGAAATTCAGCTTTCCACTATTACATGTTTAAGGCTGGTAAAAATCAAAATTCACTCTGATCAACTAGAACAAGAAGTGATTCCAACATGTTTTGGATAAGAGTATCTACGTAATAAACTTCCTCTTAGTATGACTTTATGTTAATGTATATATATTTTTTTGTGGGTACCGGGGTTCGACCTCAGGACCTCGCGCGCCTCGGTGCCCATGCCACTGAGCGATATCACCGGCCCTTTTTTCGTATGTGGGTTCAGGGAGTCGAACTCGGGCCCTTGCGCTTGCCAGGCAGGCGCTTACGCCGCTGAGCCATCTCACAGGCTCTATGTTAATATTGAACTGAGTGATCCTTCTTTAAGAATAAGTTTTGAGGTAACAAAGAAGGTAATGGAAATTTGAAAAAATCTTGACCTGCTATATAAATTATAACTCCACAGCGACCCCCTTTCCTATGGACCAGTAAGTTATTTTCACTAATGATAACATTTATAACTATCTTCCAAAAGTTTGACATGTTGAACAATTGAGGAGGGCATAAAGATGCTGTCTCACATTTGTAACCAGAAAAAAAAATATTCTTGCCCTTTTTCAAGTCAGGGAATATTTTGCTTAGTTTTTCCAGTATGGATCTGAGAATAAATGACAGAGAACTTTCAGAGACTAGTGTCTCATTTGTCCCTGTTACATTTTCTACTCTACTCAGTACAATAAATAAATAAAACACCTGCTGATAATCCTCTCAGGAACTATGGGCTCAGGGAGTTTAGCTAGAGGTTTGGAAATTACCATGTGAAATGGGTTGGGTCCATATGTTCTGGCATCCATGTCTCTGCATTTTGCTGATGAAAGTTATACATGCTTTTCATAGAAAATAAACATACATTTTTGTGTGCTTTGTGAGCATCCTGCTCCAAAAATTTTAAAGATTTAATGGGATTTATGTATGTCTTTCTAAATGAATATATTTTCATGATTTTATAAAAGCCTTAAACCAGGCATCATGGGATATGCCTGTAATACCAGTACTCTGGGAGGCTGAGGTAGGAGGATGAATTCTAAAGTGGGTAACTTAGAAACTTAGTGAATTTAGTCTCAAAATAAAATTAATTAGTTTTTTTAAAATGTTGAAATGTAGTTTAGTGCTATGGCCCTGGATTCAATCTACAGTGCTGAAAAAAAAAAAAAAACTTTGATGGCATAATGTAAATTGGAATAATAGGTAGTTGATAATTTAACTCATGGAGAAGATCCTATTTCAAATCTGAAGGATTTACTTCTCCTGCAATTGTGTGTCTGCAAGACTTAAACCGTAACTCTCAGCACTCCTCAGAACTGTCTTATCGCACAGAGCAGCCTCATCTGGTCACACCTCTTACTCGGGGCCTTCCACTTCCAGTAACTGGGTGATTTGATTAGCAGGTCAACTTTTATGTACTCAGGATAATTTTCAAGGGCCACCACAGCTACAGAGCTCCTCAGGGGATCTTCTAGACCTGCCTTGTAGTCCAGCCTCCCACTCTACCCAATCCTGTTTCTTGTTTTTCCCCTTCTGATGATGATTGCAAGGTCACTAACTATTAAGCCTCCTGGACGCTACTCCTCATCCTCGTGTCTATTTTCAGGAATTCCTGACAGATCTCTGTAAACAAGAAAAAATCATTAGGCTGATGTCCATTGGCTGCCATTGTCCATTTATATCCATTGTTCACTAGTCCATATCTGGATCTTGAATCCTTATTTCCCTGTATAGCTGGGACAGTGTAAGATAAATACCAGAAAACCTATACAGAAGAATAGCAGAAAGAATTATGGGCTTGAAGGCACAAGTTCTAGTTCTGCTCTATTCATGAGCTGAGAAGCTCAGATACATGTTAAATGTAATATTCAGGGCCTAAAGAAGTTACATCACTGTAAGAACAAAATTTGCCTCAAAATTATGTTTATAATGTAAAACTAAGTCTGAGAATACCAGTATCTGATGACAAATCTTAGAAAATTTGTTTGGTTGGCTTATCTGTAAGGCAGAGGGACCATATAATTTTTCACCCAAACTAGTACACCTTACAAGGTGAATGAGACACCATTCCTGATCAAGATGATATGGTAAGAATGAGCCAGAACTGTACCTGGCAAGTCAGACTATGTTGTCTGCTATATGTATAGTGCTTCCAAGTTAAAATGTATGTGCAATTGCATGTTGTATGCCGTAGGCCCTGAAAAAGAAACATCGATTCTCCCCAGTTTCAGAGGATGGTCATATTTAGATCCAGTAATGGAGACACCTAAACATATTTCAGATTATTCATTTTGGGGATATTAGTGAAGAATCAGCTAAGAGGTACATCAGTACTTTAGGAAATAAATACCCTCACTTAATGGCACACAGGTATGTTTGTGTTTCATTTATGTAATTTTATCTTAACAGGCCTTTCTCAGGCCTTCTCAGAGATTTTTCAACAGATAATCACCCTTTGGATTTGGTGAAATATATATTCTAATTCAGTATGTTTTGGGGGAGGCCTGAGATTCCGCATTTTTAGCAAGTCTCTGGTAATAGTAATGTTGTTGGTCCAGTATATAAATGTTCAGTAGCAAGGCCCCATATTAGACACTACAGGTATTCATTTATTGTTTTAGAGCTATTTATAGCCAGTGAACTCAAGCAATTCTAGCTGCCTTGGCACAGTTGTTTTATGAAAATAAAGTGATTGATTTTGCAGATAAATGGAAGCTTTTGCAGCTCTTGTTTTTAGAGGTTTGATATAATTGTATAATGTGAAAGCTGTAAGCAAATTAGTTAGAATGTTCTACTTTTATGCTCTTGCTCGCTTATCTGTGAAAATTATTTTCCTAGTCTACTTTATAAAGTAATAATATTGAAAGAAAAGCTGAGACTAGTTCAATTTAAGAAACTTGACTTGAGATTAAAAAAAAAAAAGAAAAATATATATTCTAAAACTGGGCTGCACTCCATACAAGAGATGATTCAGAATGCCCCCTTCTTGCAATGTGGTGAGCTACTTTGATAAGCATAAAGCCAGGGCATGACCTGCAGCTTGCTTAATTGGCACAGTTTAGCATTTGCAATAGTTGGACAAAATCTGGCAGTTACCAATGTAAGATTGGCTGAGGGGCTGATAGCTGTAATTGGTAGAGGTTCAGTTGCTTTCCTAAAAGAGTATATTCTTAGATTAGGTTACAATAAGCTAGGTTGTAGTTCACTACATAAGAAGTCACCTTTGGGCCCAACTCTCTTTTCAAAAACAGAGTATGCTTTAGGCCAATTTATTCCAGTTCAGCAAGAATCATGAAAACTCTCACACAAAGAGATCAGAAGAAGAAAAATAAGCACAGTGCCCAGCTCAAAGTCATTGCTTCAAATTTGTTCAGCAAATTTCTTCTCCTTTTTCTACCATCCATTTTTCTTCATTCTATAGTAAAGTACTTTCATAAATTATTCTAATTTATTGCAGGAAATTAAGACACAGATTCTGCCCTTGATGGCCTTAGAATCTAATGGAGGAAACAGACCTTGACTAAAAGTAAAGGTTTACATGAGACAAATACAGACTTTCAGTTGTCATAGCAGTATGGAAGATGCATTTTCATGGTATAATGTGGATATTTGTAGTAAGGGTTTTCTTTCTGAGAAAATAATAATTGTGTTGTGCTCCAGTAAAAGGATAATTTAATTAATGAGGGATACATGGAAAGATAATGCCAGTAGAGTAGACGCAAGAAAGAGAAAAAGAACAAAATTCAAAGTGGCTTAAACACGAGAGAGAACAAGAATAACCTCAAAGCGGCTGAAAACCAGACAAGATCGGGAAAGACCAAGGTACAAAATGAGTGATAGTACATACTAATGATAAATACCTTTGACCAAAAATGCAGTAGAAAAGTAGCAGAAAAGTCAGAAACAAGAAAACAGCATGTGTCTTGCTCATACAATAGGTAAACGTTATCAGTTATTAAAACTAGACTATTTTGCCATACTTTACCGTATTATGTTTTTATTTGAAATATATAGCAAATATTTAGGTAATAAAAATCATTAGTAATTTCTTTCCGAATATATGCACTGTGATGATAAGGCAGTGAATGTTTAAGAAAATTAAAACATTTATTATAGTAAAAGGCACTTTGCCATAAATCTCCCTAAGTATACGCTTGTTACTGTGAACACACTTAGCCCATCTTTCCTGCCACTTTCTGAAGTAGTTTTGGAAGCCCTCTCTCGTAAATGTCTTTAATTGAACTGTCTTTGCTGCTTTGATTTTCTGAATCAGTTCAAAGCATTTACTCTTCATGACATTTTGACTTTGGAGAAGAGCCTGAAGATAGATGGTACAAAAAATAAATAAATAAATAAATAAAGTGATTAAGGTGAATGCGGGCACACTGTAATATTTTTATTTGACAGAAACTGCCTACCAGTCAACTGACTATTACTTCTATAAATAATGAAGAAAATGAAGAGTATAATCAACACAAACATTTCTAATTGAGACCACAGTGAAAATATTCAACAAATAGACAATAAAAATTAATTGCATAATGTTTAACACACATTAGCCACATTTCATTAGAAACACTACACTTTTCATAAACTCTTTATGTATTTCGTAGAGTTGTGCTATATGCATGGTCAGATTAAAGTGTGCAGCAAGGTGACAGCTTCATGCAAATTGATTTGTAACATCTGGGACTCATAGAGTAACAAGAAAACACAATTATCAGGAGAATGGATAGGAATCAGAATGGCTACTAACAAATAGAGTGGCTTCCTGCCACGTGTTTCACACCAACTATTGGAAAGTGCTCCCACTGCCAAGTGCAGGGGCTCTTGCCACGTGGAAGTCCTAGGACAGTGCTTTTCTATAATGAAAAGTCATAAATAAGCACTGAACACTACTGCACTTTACTATGAATAGGGAATTTTGTTTAAGATCACAGTTACAAAACTAAAAACCCTCATTTCACTGTTTTTCCTTCTCTCCTCCCTCATTCCCTTGCTTATTATATTTTCCTAGTTTAATTACACTGACAACCAGACATCAAGAAGCTGTATTCACAAACCTAGAGAGTAAGGCTTAATTCTTTCTCTACCTCAGTTTATAAAATCATCAATACCTGCCAATGCTATTTAAAACTACCTCTTGAGTTAATTGTTTTTTCTTCATCGCTGCTATAAATACCATTACCCCAACAACAACTATCCTCCATTTGGACCTATCTAATTCTCTATTCCTCATCCATATTCCATTACTTTTTCTGCCAGTTAACGCAGTAAAACATAAAACATAAACTGCATGTATCACACCACTGGTCTACCAAATGCTGAATAACTTTCCCTCACACATAAGCTAAGTTTCTCACATCTTCCTGTCTTCCTCATCTCACTGTTGCTGGCCTCTTTTCAAGTCATCCTGCCCCCGAGTAGTGTGATCAAACTGTCCTGGTTCTCCTCCTCCCCCTCCACCACATCTAACTCTCCGCATGATCATTGCTTTAAGTACTTCTCATAGCTGGAATGCTTGGGCTCCCACTCTCCCACAGCATTCTCAATGCTGGCTTATTTTCTTGCTCTGAATCCCAGCTCCAGGCTCATATCCTCAGTCTTTCATAAAAATGCTGCGAAATGTGTATCTGAGTCAGAACTCTATTTCCCTCAAGGTAGTTTGCTAAAGCTCTTGCATACATTCTTTGGTTGGACTCCCTCAGTAAACAACACGTTCTGTGTGAGCAGAAAAATTTCATCATCTTTAATTCACCATTTTATCCTCAGGGTTTACCACATAATGTGCAAAATTATATCAAATAAATAATTAAAGCTTACTTTACATTTTTTTAGAATTAGAAAGAGTTGAAAGCAGTCCCTGAGTAAAAGATAAACAGATCCCTGCACAGATACGCTCACATGGGCATACATATATGTAACATCCAAAATTTAACAAAACACGGTCATGGGCTGGTGAGATGGCTCAGTGGCGTAAGCGCCTGCCTGGTAAGCGCGAGGGCCTGAGTTCGACTTCTGGAACTCACATACGAAAGAAAGGGCCGGTGGTATCTCTCAGTGGCACGGGCGCCTGCTGGTGCATGAGGTCCTGAGGTCGAACCCTGGTACCCACACACCCACACAAAAAAACACAGTCATAATGAACTTATTTTTATGTAGGTTTGAATAGTGAAAAATTGATAATACACAATCACACACTTGTGTTTTATATATCTTCTATAAAAATAAAATTTAATTTTCTTGTTATAATTAGGCAGAGAAATTGAAAAGAATTATTACATAAAATTAATTTAATTATATATACACAATGCTTCTTTCAATTTTGTGAGTTTAAGTTGTAAACTACTTAATATCAATTTTGTAAAGTGCTTCTTACGTGGATGTACTCGTCTAAATACTAGAATATTAATTTAAGTAGACTGATATTGGCCAGTTATTCTGACTATCTAGAGAAAGTATTATTCACCAAAATTCTTTAACTTAACAATCTGTGATGGGGAACAAGGTGGTAAGAGGAACAAAACCCTGCTTAGGAAATATTATGACCAAAATAATGTACTTTATAACTTTTTGCTTCTCCTTTCAAGGCATTACATTTGACCTTTAACACTGTAGTTATGAAAAAAAATTTTTCCCCATTCTCTATGGCTCATACCTCTTTCCTCTAATAATATCTATTTACATGGAGATCACCAATTTCTATTTCTGGAATTCTATGAGTCTTTAATGTTTTTGCATCTTAATAACACTTTGGAGTGTAATGCTTTATAATTTGGCAGTTTCTGTTTGCTAACCTAAACATAACAATCTCTCCCAATAGTTTTCTTGCTTTTTTCCCAATGGTTTGTTTCTCAACTCACTGTTTAAAAGACAGACAGATTTATATACCTATGAGAAAATTAGATTTAAAATATGTTTTCCAATTCAATTTTTCCAAGGTACATGAAATCTCATCATGAACGATTACATGACACTATATTTTAGAAATACCCTGTAAGCAGCATGCCCCTCTCCAATCATCTAAGTAATGTTTCAGCTCCCTGCAAAACCAAGTTCATATCTCAATTACACTGGGAACCGTTCTTTTCCCATTCTCCCCTCCACAAAACGATCATTAAATCTTGAATTGCACTTTTTTTTACATTAGTTTTCTATTACTGTGTCAAAAATAACCCAAGATTTAGAAGCTTGACCAAACAAATTTTAAAATTTCACAATTGTTTGTATCAGAAACTTAGAAGTGACTTGTCTGGGCAGTCCTAATTCAGATTCTTTTATATTTTGCAGTCAAAATGTCTTGGACTAAAGTCACCTGAAGGCTTGACTGGAGCTTAGATTTTCATTCACCTAGTCATTGGCAAGATGCTTAAGCTACTCTTCATGTGGACCTCTCCTTCGTTGCTTCTGCAAAATGGTTGGTGGCGTCCCCTGGAGTGAGATGCAAAAGAAAGCACAAGGAGGAAAGCCCAGTGCCTTTTATAACTTGTTCCAGAAGTAAGACACCACCACTTTCACCATGTTCTGTTAAGTATAAGTCTCTAAGTCCAGCTCCTAATCAGTGAAAGGGTAGTAAGAACTCATCTTCTTCTCGAAGGAGTATCCAATTTTTTGTGGACATACTTGAAGAAACAGAAGTCAAAATTAAGAAAATGTTCTTATTTAGATTACTCTCCCAAATGCAAAACTTAAAATTTGGGGCATAGTAATATCACCAGTAGACATTTAATTGAATTAAAAATTAATATTAATGCTCCATGGTTTCATACACTAAAAATATCATTTTTATTATTTACTTGCTTAACCATCTGTTAATTTTTGTTTATGTCTTTTGCTAAACAGCATGAAATTTATTTTGCTGTAGTTATACCTACAAAGTTTATGATTTTGTGATTTGACAATTTGCTTTTAGAAAGCCTATTTTCTTTTACTTGTTCCTCATTAAAATTCTCTTAGGCCAGGATTCAGGTGAACCACGTGGGAAGAGATCCGGAGATTAGCTCCTCCCTCCCTTCATCTGGCAGGACCTCGTGGAGACTGGTGGGAACACCAGTGACAAAGTAAGGCCCACAGCTAGGGCACACATGATGGACAAGTGGGACTAGCCACGTAGAATAATCCAAAGTAACAGTAACAATATAGAGCCAGGAGGTGACTCAGCAGCTGCAGAGAACAACAGCAGAGCAGAGGACCAGACCATACCACAGCATCCCAACCCACCCTGCAATAAATGACCTGAGAGGAGCGAGACTTGCCAGTGGAAGAATCTGACATACAGATAAGTGAGGCATATGCAACTCCAATTAGCCATGAACAAAATAAATCTACACTCAGACATATAATAATCAAGATCCCAGAAATTCAGCACAAGAACACAATATTAAAAGCTGTTAGAGAAAATAAATAGATCCCCTATAAAGGAAAGCCCATCAGAATCATGACAGACTTCTCAACACAAACCCACAAGTCAAGAAGAGCTTGGAGTGAAGTATTTTAAGTCCTGAAAGAAAACAACTTCCAACCCAGATTGATGTACCTGCAAAACTATCTTTCAAAATTAATGGAGAAATAAGATTCTACCATGACGAAGAATAAATGAAGAAATTCATGACCACCAAACCAACCCTACAAAGGGTACTGAAAGATGTTCTAGGCAGAGATAAAAATGACCACAATTCCAAGAACAACAACAGAAAGAAACCACCAGGCAGGACACACAATAAAACAGAAAGGAAAAGCAGGGAACCAACAGCAGGAAAATAACATGACGAAGATAAGCCAATACATATCAGTTATAACCAACAATGTAAATGGCCTCAATTCACCAATCAAAAGAAACAGACAGGCAGAATGGATCAAGAAAAAAAATCAACAATATGCTGTATACAAGAAACAATTTTAACTCAAAGAGGAATTCATAGACTGAAAGTCAAAGGATGGAAAAGAATCTTCCATGCAACAGGAACCCAGAAAAAGCAAGGGTAGCTATCCTGTTTGCAGACAATGTAAACTTCAAACCAAGAATGATTAAAAGACATAAAGAAGATCACTACATATTTGTTAGGGGAAAACTTTAAGAAGAAGAGATAATAATCATAAATATGTATTCACCAAACATGGGAGCACCCAACTATATAAGACAAATATTAATACACATGAAAAATCAAATCAGCAATAACACAATTGTAATGGGGACTCTTACCTTAATACTCCACAGTCACAAATAAATAGGTCAACCAGACAAAAAATCAGCAAAGCACTATCAGAACTAAGCCAAACCTGTGAACAAATGGACTTAATAGATGTTTACAGAGGGTTCCACCCAACAATATCAGAATACACATTCTTCACAGCTGCACATGGGACGTTCTCTAAAACAAACCATGTACTAGCCCATTGAACATGCTTAAATAAATACAAAGGAATTGAAATTATCCCATGCATATTTTCTGACCATTGTGCAATGAAATTGGAAATCAATGGCAAAGGAAATGGTAAAAACTCCATAAACACATGGAAATTAAATAACACCCTCTCAAACAACCAATGGGTCACAGATGAAATTAAATAAGAAATTAAACAATATCTACAATTAAGTGAAAATGCAGATACAGCATACTGGAACCAGTGGAACACAATGAAAGAAGTCCTAAGAGGGAAATTTATAGCAGTTACTTCTCACATCAGGAATATAGAATGAGCACAAATAAACAAGCTAATGTTGCACCTCAAGTTTCTAGAAAAAGAAGAGGAAGTCAAGCCCAAAGCCCATACAAGGGAGGAAATTATACAGATCAGAGCAGAAATTAAAACAATTAAGGCTAAGAAAACAATACAAAGGATTAATTAATTGAAGAGTTTGTTCTCTGAAAGAATAAATAAAATAGATAAACCCTTAGTGAACCTTATCAAAAAAAGGAAAGAAAAAACTCAAATTCATGCAATGAGGAATGAAAAGGGTGAAATCACTACAGATCCTGTGGAAATTCAGAAGATCATCAATACCTACTTCCAAAATGTTTACTCACATAAGATGGAAAACACAGAAGAAATGGACAGATTCCTAGATATGTATGAATTACAAAAGCTGAATCAAGAAGATATAAAAATACTGAAAAACCCAATACCAGTGAAAATGAGAATGTAATTAAAAATTTACCAACAAAGAAAAGCCCAGGTCTTGATGGATTCACTGCTGAATTCTATAAGAAATTTAGAGAAGATTTAATGCCAATACTCCTCAAATTGTTTAATGAAATTGAAAGGGAAGCAATACTACCTGACTCATTCCTGGAAGCAAGTATTACCTTGATACCAAAAACAAAGAAAGACCCAACCAAAAAAGAAAACTATAGGCCAACCTCTCTAATGAACACAGACACAAAAATCCTCAATAAGATACTAGCAAACAGAATGCAACAAAACATTCTTGTATAATCAAGAAGATTATACACCATGATCAAGTGGGATTCCATCCAGGAATGCAGGGATGGTTCCACATACTCAAATCAATAAATGTAATACACCATATTCACAGAGTCAAAGACAAAAATCACATGATCATTTCAATAGATGCAGAAAAAGCTTTTGTCAAAGTCCAACATTCATTCATGATAAAAATCCTACAGAAAATCAGAAAAATTGTCTTTATTTCAATCTAAGAAAAGCCATCTATGACAAGTCAACAAACATCCAACATCATAATAAATGTACAAAAACTGAAAGCTTTCACTCTAAAATCAGGAGCAAGACAAGGATGTCCACTGTTACTACTCTTATTCAATATAGTTCTGGAAACATTAGCCAGAGCATTTAGACATGAGAGTGAAATAAAAGGAATAAGGATAGGAAAGGAAGAAATTATATTATCATTATTCCCAGATGATATGATACTCTACAAAAAAGACCTGAAAGCTCCACCAAAAGACATCTAGATTTAATAACCAAATTCAATTTTGTAGCTGGATACAGTCAACACTCAAAAATCAATAGCATTCCTGTACAAACAACAAATTCACTGGGAGAGAAATTAGGGAACCCACACCCTTCAAAATAGCAACCAAAACATGAAATATTTAGGATTCAAACTAACAAAGGTAGTAAAAAACCTATATATTGAAAATTGCAGTACTCTGAAAAAGGAGATTGAGAAGATATCAGAAAATGGAAAGCTATCCCTTGCTTATGGATAGGAAGATCCAACAGTGAAAATGGCCATACTCCCAAAATTGTTATACAGATTTAATGCAATCTCAATCAAAATACCATTAGCATACCTCACAGAACTAGAAAAAACATTCCTAAAATTCATTTGGAAACAGAAGAGACTTAGCACTGTAAAAGCAATTCTGGTCAACAAAGGTAATGCAGGAGGCATCATAATCCCTCATTTGAAATTATGCTACAAAGTTACCATGATAAAATCAGCATGGCACTGGCAAAAGAGCAGACCTGAGGATCAGTGGAACAGATTGGAAGATGCACATACAACTGCAAACACACTCAGCCACCTTATCTTTGACAAAGGGGCCAAACATGTTCACTGGAAGAAAGATATCCTCTTTAATAAATGGTGCTGGAAAAACTGGCTCTCTGCATGCTGAAGACTAAAACTAGGCCCCTGTCTATTACCATGCACTAAGCTAAAGTTAAAATGGATCAAAGATCTAATATAAAAACAGAAACACTGAATCTACTGGAAGAGAAAGTAGTTAGAAATCTTGAAAACTTAGGTGTAGGTAGAGGGTTATGAACAAAACCCAAATTTCATGGGAAATACTTCAAAGAATCAACAACTGGGATCTAATCTTACTAAAAAGCTTTTGCACATCAAAAGAAATCACCAACAGATTGAAAGGCAACCCACAGTGTGGAAAAAATATTTAGCTAATTGTCCCTCAGACAAAGGACTACAAAGGATCCCTCAAATTCAAAGACCCAATCCAAAAGTGGACATCTGAAATGAATACACACTTCTCAGATGAAGAAATACAAATGGCAAATAAATATATGAAAAAGTACTCAACATCATTGGTCATTCAAGAGATACAAATTAAAACAGCACCGAGATTCCGTCTCACCCCAGAAAGAGTGGCTATCATCAAGAAATCAACCAATAACAAATGCTGGAGGGGATATGGGGAAAAAGGAACTCTTCTACACTGGTGGTGGGAGTGTAGACTGGTACAATCACTATGGAAATCAGTGTGGAGATTCCTCAAAAAACTAGGATTAGAGGTCCCATTTCACCCAGCTATTTCCCTTCTGGGTATCTTCCAGGAAGAATTAAAAACATTATACCATGGTGATATATGCACACCCATGTTTATAGCAATACAATTTGTAATAGCTAAATCTTGGAAAAACCCAAACACCCATCAACCAAGGAATGGATAAAAAAAATGCAGTATTTTTATACAATGGAGTACTACTCAGCCATAAAGAAGGATAAACTTGAGACTTTTATAGGTAAATGGATGCAACTTGAGACCATATTCACGAGTGAAATAAATCAGACTCATATGTGTAAACATCATATTGTCTCCCTGGTGTGAGAAACAGAAAAAGTAAATAAGTTCTAAAATGTACAATAGATATTGTGAATTGGGATTGTGAAATGGGAAGAAATTGTTCAAAAGGAAAAAGGAACTAGGATGGGGGAAGGGGAAAGGATGGAAGGGAAAAGGGAAAAGATGCAAGTCACTTATACTATTAGTGTCTCTTAGTTCATGGAATAGGAAGGTTTGTGCTAATATGGATTGGAGAAATATTTATGCCCATATCTTGTACTCTGATCTTGTACTTTAAAGGTAACAACATGCAATGTACTAACTATTGTTATTCTACTATTATTTTGCTATGAAATTTTGTTTTATCATTTTTTTTTCTTTATGTGGGTACCGGGAACCGAACTCAGGACCTCGCACTTGCCAGGCAGGCGCTTATGCTGCTGAGCTATATCACTGGCCCTTGTTTTATCTTTCTCAATAAAATAAAATAAAATAAAATAAATTCTCTTTAGTCAAAAGAGATATAAGAATATCTGAGCTTAGTTTAACAAAAGATTTTGACCATAGGAATGCTATAAAGCTATGTAGGAGGAGCATTAGGACTATAAGTCCTGTCATCCATATCAAAAGACAAATTTCCAACAGTTTATCAGTTGGAAAGTAAAAGAGGAAATATGCTTCAATATGATTTTAATTGTGAGCTTTACAAGAGTACACCACACAATACAGCCAGAACGTCATATGTGCGGATTTAAAGGCAGAGGAAAAATTTTGTAAGTTTTAGCAAGAATCACCACACAGTTTTTCATTACACAAGATTTGCTTCAGTATAATTATTTTCTTAAATATCTACTCAATTATTTTCTTAAATATCTACTCAATTCACCTACTTCTTATTCATCTAAAGAAATTTTATAGAAAACTTTTGGAATAAAAAAGCAAGCAGGGTAATTCTATACTTTCATAATAAACCTCTTTTAAAAGGTTACAATTCATCAAACTATAATTTATTTGAATTTTATCAGTTATACTTCTTTTCAATGTGGTTTCAGCAACTTATAGTTAATCTTTGCACAGTACAGTTGTGAGAATAGAAGGAAAAGGAAATTTTATATATGATTGTAGTTAATAGTTGTCATTAATTGTTAACTTATAAAAGCTCAGTGTTAGAATACTTTTACCCTAAAATACTTTGAATTAAACCAGTAGACTAGAAATGGGCTACAATTACAAAACTGAACTTAGGGTCTAGACATGGCAATTCAGAGAGAAGGGGTATTGGCAACTGGACCAAGATGGGAAACAGGGCATTACTCTATGCACAAGTTTTTATGGAATTACATACTTTGCCAGTTTTACAATAGATCAGTATCACTAAATTGTACACATATGCACACACACAAGGCACACAAACATATATAAAAGCACACAAATAATGCTATAATACTAGGCATCTTAAACACATTTAAGTTGCCTTCTAGGCTTGTATGTGTGGACAATGTTTGGCAAAAATTAATAGTATTTTGAATGGTGGGTAGGGTAAATTATCTTAAATCCTTTAACGAGCATACATGCTAAAGAAAATAAAAACAAACAGCAATATAATTTGCACAAAAGAAAGCTTTTTGAAGTAAATCTAGTAAAAGAAGGTAAATGAAAGAACCAAGAGCCTCCTCATAGCCGGAGCTCGGGCAGACTTTCTGGTGGACTCTTCAGCCACTTCACGTGGATGAACAAATACAGTGGTCATTTAAGGTTCGTGGAGAAGGGAGACACCTCAGAGAAACAAAAACTAATTCACTGATGATTTTCACAGTGTTCCTAGTCCATTTGGGGTGTCATCACAAACAAACCATAAACTGGGTAGTTATGTACCACAAAAATTGTTTTCTGACAGGACTAAATGCCGTGTCCACAATTAAGTCACAGACAAATTCTGTGTCTGGTGAGGACTTTCAGTTTCAAACACGACCTCTTCTCATCGTGTCCTCACATGGTGCAAGCAATAAGGGGTTCTCTGTCTGGTTTCTTTCACAAGGGCACAAATCCCTTCGTAGGACTCTGTTCTCACAATCTAATCACCTCCCAAAGGCCTCACCACTTAACACCATTACACTGGAGTTTAGGCTTCAACAAAAGAAATTTGGAGGAGAGCAAGCATTCAGACCATAAGAACAGCTATGCAAGTAAGTGAGACTGCAAAGGCAGGAAAGAAATGGTCACTCTTTGGTGTCAAACCTGGACCATTGTGACTCAATAATGTCATACTGAAGTGATGTGACAGAAATTAAAATGCTCTTAATTTTATTTACTGTTCAATAAAATGGTACAATAGATGTGTTGCAAAATCTTTATATGTGATGTTGCGTGTAAAACACTACATAGTACATATAAAGCACATAAACCCTTGAAATGACACCAGTGGGAGAAATCATAGCATCAACAATGGCCACATTAGTAATACCAGGACTAAAATTAAGATGAATTTATAAGCAATAGTAACATCCTATCAAGGAATAATTCAGAACTGTGATGTTTAACATGAACTCCGGATACAAACTGCTTGTTTGTTTGGTTTAATTATCTGTTAGAGAACATTTTTGTCTCACAACAAGGAATTACAATATACGTCATTTGGTTGGGGTGAAGATTATTTACATAGATATCCTTAACAGATGGATATCCTTAACAGATAGATATACTTAGGTTTCTTTTAATAGTACCTGACTCATAGTCAAATTCTAAAAACACTTTTCTTATTTGTTTTTGTTTACTTTTGCTGTGAAAACTAAACATTAATAAATACCAAAAATAAATAAAAATAGTATCCCATTGCCTCAAAATCTTTTCAGTGTATACATCTGAAGGAAATTGGAAATGATGTACTGTAAGCAAAGTTATAATAGACATCTTTTTCTATATGAACTCTTCTGGACAGCAATTAATATAATTAAATATTTAACGTGCCATACATTGTTATGATTTAGACTGAAAATGGCCCCCAAAATTCTCACGTGTAAGGTGCTTGCATCATGGAGTAGGGCACTCTTCAGTGGACCCAGCCACTGATGAGCTCAGGAGCTGCGTGATTGTCAGGAGAAAGGCTTAGTTGGAGGTGGGTCGCAGGGGGCAGTGACCTGGCATGGTGTACTCTTGTCCCGGCCTCTTCCCTTCTCTCTCCATATCCTTGCTGCCAAGCCTTGAGCACCTTTTCTCCCACCTTTGCTTTCCCCCAGGCCATTTCTGCATTGGAGGCAAACCATGAGCCAAAGTAAACACCTTCTCCTATAAATTGTGGGTGTTGGGTGTTTTCTCTTAAAGCTGAGAAAGCAACTGAGACTTACATATTCTGAAAAATACAATGAAATGAAGCTGTATTTAAAATTGTGTTTGTGTGCTACACAGTTTTGAGTTAAATTTTAAATTTCATATCAATTTCATTTTATTAAAAAGTTTCCAAAATTGGCTATTGCCTTATATTTCAGGTTTAACCTACAAAAACTCAAGTGATTTATTTCTAGGAAGTTGACATATTTTTGTTTGCTTGTTTTACTTACCTGAATAATTGAAGCTAAAATTGATCAAATTTGTAAAATCAACATAATTTGCCTGTAAAACTGGAATACATAGCCAAAATCAGATGTGATTTTGTTTTGTCCTAATACAATTTCAGTGGTTAAACAAAGAAACGTACAGCAGGTAAACTGAAATTATAGGGTATTTGTGAAAATGTTGAGAATAGACAAGTAGTAGCAAAAATTTGCAGACAATTCTGAGCCTACCTGATATGAAAGTCTCCGTAGAATATAAATGTGACATTTTTTCTTTGAGAAGTTTTTAGAACAAGATATTTGCAGAGACTTAATTTAAAATAAAGAACAGGAAGGAAGTTAGGGACAGACAAAAGTTATCAGAAAAAACATGCAATATATTACAATTGATACAAAGATACAACAATTCTGTTTGGTTTTCTAGGATTAAATGTTTCAAAACCATTTTTATGTGTTATATTTTTCAACAAGTATTAAATAAGGACAGCTACTTTGTATCAAGAAATTCATAGGCACTGGGGATATAACAGTGAACGAAACAAAGTTCCTGTCCTTGTAGGCTTTACACTTTACATAATGAAAATACAAATATAAGTGTAATATAGGTGACATAAATATGATTTGAAGAAATGTGAGAAGATAGATAAAGATAATTTGAATATGACTAAAACAATTAGGTATTTTTACATACACTTACCTCATTCCCTATATTCTAGAAGAAGCTGATATAAATACAAAAATTAACCTAGAATAGATATGACAGAATTATACAATAGATATAATTCAATAACTAAAAGCAAAAAATTAACCAAAGCTGAGAGTTTAGATCCATTCCTATGGAAATATTATAATAATGATAATGTTCTTCTCTATTTCACTAATTTAAACGTATTCTTTTAGTTATGATGTAATTCTTGCAACCACGTGCTCCTAAATGTTAAAAATTAATGATTACCCTCAATATTTACCTTTAGTATTACATTTACTGTATAATGTTTTCATGTTTCCTTTTCTATATTTGGTATGAAAATTAGGCATTTTCTGTTACAAGTAAATTTAAATACATCAAATGAAACATGAAGTATTTTCCTTTTTTTTTTTTAAACTTTTCTTGAGTTCCTTTGTAAACTTTCAAACAAACTTTTACGGCAAGCCACCCCTTTCCCAATAATTGCTTCCCATTTTCTCATTTGGCTGCCTGAATATTCATGTAATAGCCAACCACTCTTGCTTTTGGATATGATGATGCAAGTTGCTTCTAGTCAATGGGATATAGTGTGTGAAAATGGCAGTGTGGAGATTCTTAATAGGTGGCTAGCATGCCCTTTTTCATTCAGTATGTTCTTTAATATTTTTGCTGGGTGGACATGGTCAAGAATTGTAATAATGAGGTGGATCAGTTATCGTAGACAAGGAAATGGGGCAAGCAAAGTATTTGAAGATTGTAAGCCAGGAAGTGGATGTTTAAGGTGAGATTTTAATGTTTTAGTAACTTAAACTACTTAAGGAGTTGGCAAATGAGAAAATTAAAGAATTTGAACCATAACAATCTACA
This sequence comes from Erethizon dorsatum, assembly GCA_028451465.1. Lineage (NCBI taxonomy): Eukaryota > Metazoa > Chordata > Mammalia > Rodentia > Erethizontidae > Erethizon > Erethizon dorsatum. Next base: position 14,062,324 of record CM051828.1, on the reverse strand, counting down.
TGCAAAACATAAAAAAAAAAGTGCCTGAAAACTAGGAAGTGAAGCCAGTATTGAGGCTAAAAGACAGGTAAAGGTGTTATGCTTGAAATTTAACTATCGTTAAAGGTTTTCAAGCAAAAGAATAACAGAGTCAGACCGGCAGAATATGGAAGCTCATGGGATCAAGTCTTGTTACCAAAATTTAAACCAGAGCTGATTTTTTTTTTTTTTTTTGCCACTTGGAAAATGGAGTCCCAATGCTCTCTTCGCCCTCAACCAATTAAACTTTCTAGACATAGGAGATAAATAATCTTCCTCTCCTTGCCACTGTGATAGTCACCTTGTATTTGACAAGTGCAAAAGCATTTCTTTTTTCTGAGACTAGAGTAAGCCTGTTTTAACCACTGTCTGAGCTCCAGCAATCTTTTGGAGAATAAGTAAATCAAAGACTGAGTTGTCTCTACATTTCACTTCGTGATTGAAGTTTGATTTTTATTTTCACCTCTGTATAGAATGTGGTAAGAAAATTTTAGCCTGAGTAAATTTCCAGGTCAAAACTTTTTATGTCAGCACATAGGCATCTGTAGGGCCAGTAACTTTCTGTCAACACAACAGTGAGCCTCTTATTTTACCTCAAAAAATGGATGTCAGTTGCTTTTCGGAATAGTTAGACTACGTGGTTCCTACCAGAGATGCATCATCACAAATGATTTTCTAAGTTGTTTTCTCAGGGCCTGAAATTTTTAAAATAGGAAATAAAGTGATATCCAGCTGCTTTTTTCACTTTATGTCTTCTTATTCGTTCAGATTTTTTTCCATTTCTTCCCCTCTGAAATCATTTATGTTTGCACTATGTAAAAGACTGAAGCTCTTCTTGGCTCTGTTAATTTAGTCCAGAATTCCCATAAGACCAGCACACTGCAGTTTGCAATTTTCCATTGTGGTTGTCTATTAAATATGGGTAGCTGCATCCCACTGGTACTTTGCTCCTGAAATTATCTCTCAGTGAGATTTCTGAATAGCAATGAGCTATGTCATTAACCTTAATCATGAAAATATGCCTTTTGCATCTAAAAATAAATGCCTTATTTTGTAAAGAGATGTATGAATCATCAACTTGAAGAATTTCTCTTTAACTATCTTGTAGTTTTTGTTCGATGATTTTAAAAACTGAAATTATTCCTTTCTAAAAAATAATTTTAGCAGCAATAAATAAAAAGCAACTTATATTTGAAATATACTAGTGAACTAATGATATTGTAACAGCAATCTAAACCTGCAGAAACAAATGGAAGAGAGTTTTTTACTTTTATAAAGCATGTACTTACATATAAACATTTTTCCTATATAAGAAATTATATTTAAATTTAAAAAAATTAAATTTAAATTTAAATTCTAGGTTATGCTACTTCTAGAAATTAAAATATAATCTCAAATTCCTCATGAGAGTCTAAACCTACAAAAAATAAAATATTTTCACTACATTACTCTTTGAGTCTAAATGTCAGTGGCTATGAATTCAGTGGTAAATTCCCAGAGAGGAGTGAATGACTATATAGGGAAATAATTTAATTTAAAATATTTTCCAACTTCACAATATGTTTTACACTGTTGCTATTCGAATTAGATATGTAATTATTTTGTTAGATTTTTTGCATTTTTCGAGTTTTTTTTTCTGACAAAATATTTAGTTATAATTCAAACTTTTTGGCTGAGGATTTATCTCAGGGATACAGTGCCTGCCTGGTAAGCATGACGTCCTGAGTTCAATTCCTGGTACTCCCCCAAAAAATCTTTTTAATCACTAGGTCATTTTCAAATTCTGTCTCTATGTCCACATATATAAAAATGTCTCATTTTTATTTACGTAACATTTAGGTTAAGAAAGTAGGTTTTTCATTATAGCTATATAAAATTCATATTGTAATTACTATAAATTTATTTCCTCTTAATACATTTACTGCTTAAAAATACTTAATATTTATAAAATATTTATATTCATTTCTGTATCTTGAAATCTAAGAAATTTCTGTTTATTTGCTTACAGTTGATGTGTTCACAAATCCTTCTAAAAAATTTGCAAAAGGCAATATTTGTAATGGAGACTTGCATAGCTGAATAATTATTTTCCAATAATCTGTCTATATACTTAGAAAGTCAATTTCAGGACTGCGTCATCAAGGCCTAAATTTGTCATTATGTGATTTTTATAATTTTGCACCACTTTCTAGAAACTAATATGCTATTTGTAGAACCACAAAGATGAATTCTTTCCTTAGGAATAAACTAAAATGATATGGCAAATAAAATCAAAGTTGAGATGATGCATCTTGAAGAATAGGCAAGATATGTCTTATGTAAATATGACAAATTATAAACTGTCAACTAAGAAAATATATTATTTGTCAATAGCTTAGGCTTACTTCTTACAAAAGATGGATATTCCAAAATCTGTGGTAACAGATTTGAGATGATTGAAAAAAATTAAAGATAATGTGAAGTCTATAGGACAACCATTTGAAATAAGTGAGTCTGGTCTTAGAATGTATTTAAAATGGTATTTGTGGCTCATAGGAGGACTGTCTGTAGCTCTTTGACATGCTAGGTGTAGATCACTTAGATATTTTAGTTCAGAGTTTTGGTTCATTAGGGACTGCATTCCTTCCTCACTTTTACAGATATTCCTGGTCTTGCTTCTTCAGTCATGCATGCAGCTACCTAATGATAGCACAATTTTTGAAGCTGAGTGTCAGTAAAATATCAAATAATTTTCCTGGTTTCCCTGCTGTCCCTGACTTCTGCAACTACAACATGCCAACAGCCAGTCGTTGCTAAGATATTAGCATTGATGCATTGTATGTGTATACAGCCCAGAGTACTCAACTTGTTGAAGAATAATGACTCAGTGTAAAGAGGAATTTCACAGATGGATGCACGATGTAAAGCTCTTTACAGAAAGAATAATGTGACCGATGTACAGGGGCATACATGAGCATAACTGATTGTTTCAGAGTGAGTGACAGGGCCAGAAATGAAGCGAATTAGGGAATATACATAAGATTCAGTCAGATTCAACTTTTCCTTGTCTCGAAGTATGTTTTTAATACAAAATTAATACGTATCTTTTCTGTTTAAAATTCCCTTTATAGCTTATTGTGAGAGAAATAGGCCAATAAAAGTGGATATATTATATATTTTATGAATTTTAGAAAATATGTTAAATATTTCATATTATATGACTAAGCACATATTGCATGTTATTATCTACAACTCTAAATGTAATGCATTCAATATGGCAAAAGGTACTTCTTTAAAAATGTGTGTTTAGGTAAAAACAGAGATTATATAATATTTGAAGTATTCTATGTTAAGGATATGTGACAGAAGGTTTAGAAGATCACTTTAAGCTGAGTGTCTCTATTTTATTCTACAGCTACTAGCTTTTTCAGACATATTATTTCATTTTAATGCTTGCAGATTGGTCACAGAAATTCTCTTCTATTTATTCTGTATTCTGCTGTGTAGAAGTGATGTCTTTGGACGAGTACAGTAATTAAGCACTTGAGACTGAATAAATTTATCATAGATATATCATTGAACATTTGGTAAGAAAGTGATTAGTAGTATGGAAAAATTATTATGATCTAAGTTTTATGTATCACTTGAAAACAAAGTATGTATTTACTTCACAGTGTCCTAATATCTTCAAATAATATTGGTCTCTTTCATGAGATTGCATTTTTTATTAGGTACTATTAACCTGTCTGGAAGTAATTCTTTTACTTCAGGCTATGTAATGCCAGAAACAAATCTAGTATGTCAAAAATGAAGTGATTTCTTTTTTAAAATTATTGTTGCCATTGTTGTTTCTGCAATTGTGTTTTCCAGTGCTGAGGGTATTAAATCTGAACAAGATAGATAATAAATAGAACATATGTGTCATTTCATTTGTTCTTTTAAAGTGATGGTTTTGTAACCCTTCAAAAAATCCTGTAACCACAAGCAGTCCTTCCCATGGTCACTTCTTATACCTTAGAGGTCCTTCATCAGGAGGTAACTTTCCAGGCACACACAATCAACTTTTGTCTATAATATTCCTTATTATCTTAATTTGGTAGATGATTAAAGTGATAGCATTGCTTTTAATTCCCTACTCTTTGACACAATACATCCAAATAGTGGTTAGCTACGTGTAAAGTATGGTTAATCTAATTCTTTTAAATAGCTGTGGCATACAGATATAATCACTTTACTTCAAAAGGACCTCCATGTATCTCTAGAGTAGTGACTTGAAAATCTAATTTTGGAGATGAGTATATCTAATTTAAGTAAAAAAGTAGTACTTAAAAGACATGTCATTTACCAGTGAGTGTGATTTGTAAGTACATGCCTGATAACATTTTTTTCTTACAAGAACACAAAAAGAAAACTGAACTGTAACTATTATCACAGAAAAAAATCAAGAAAAACTGCTTCCCGTACAAAAGTGACACCATCCTGGTAATCTATTCCTATCTCCAAGTCTGAAATTTCCTTATTAAATGACATAAACCACCTCCAGGGCAGTGCTCACTGATGGCAAGGCCATTGTCTGAATACAGTTTTCTGTTGAAGGAGTTTAACTTTGTTTCTCATTACAATATCTGCAAGATAGTTGTCTCCAGGGTGAAATTCCTAACTTTGTATTAAAAAGCAGTGCCTTCCAAGAAAAAAGTGGCTTTTTAACAGGATCTTTATTGTTGAGAAAACAGAGAGTTAGTTTCGAGAGGGGAATTGATGTACTTTGTAAATATGGATATACTGCATTAATGCACTTAGTGGAGGAGGTTAGTATGCTGAATCACAATCGCCTTGCCTAGTTGTGTGTACAGAACAAGATTCCCCGTACTACAATTAGATCCTACAAAGCCTGAAATACACCTGAGATCTGGATGACTGATGACACATCTTGTTAATGGCCTAACTCAATTATTACCTGGGTTGTTCTAGCCACTAAATCAGCAATTTAAAGTTTACCGGAGGCTGCAGATCACATCTTAAAGAGAAAAATACCTGTACAAACATTGCTGCAGAAAGGATTGTTTTCCAGGCATTTACGCACGTGACTTTATGATGGGATTATAAACAATTACTTAGGGTGCATTACAATGATGTTTCTCAGTAGTAGTAGTCTCGGAATTGCTTTGATTTAGTACTTTATCTAGGATTAAACTTGAAGCTTTGCACCAAGTCTCTAAAACAGATGTGGACTCCGGGGTACAATTCTTGTGGAGGCAGCCAAGTAGTGTCGCCTCCAGTGCAAAACAGGCCATCACCATGGATTATAGACTGCCAGTCTTTCAAGAACTAATTTGGAAATGGAGTTTACAAGTTTTCCTTAATTGTGAACTTTCAGTGAGTAATACAATAGTGTATGTTGGCTTTCAAGCACAGTTTTCCACAGACAATAATATTCGTTCATATTTGACAGTAAAATAACAATAAGACTTATATTTTACTATCACTTGATAAGTTTCAAATTGTTACCATATATTATGTATTTTGTTTCGTAACATTCAAAATATTGTCTTTCACAAAAATGTAAGTAGGAGATTACGTGGATTAACTTTCTCTTGCAATCTAACTGTACTATTAAATATCCTATGTAGGGCCGGTGAGATGGCTCAACGGCTTAAGCGCCTACCCGGCAAGCGCGAGGGCCCGAGTTCGACTCCCGGAACCCACATATGAAAAAGGGGCCGGTGATATTGCTCAGTGGCACGGGCGCCTGCTGGCGTGCGAGGTCCTGAGGTCGACCCCCCGGTACCCACCAAAAAAAAAAAAATATCCTGTGTAAATACACTTGGAAGAAAAGCAATTTTGAAGAGAAACATTTCTTTTTAAGGCATAACTTTCCTTAATTTGAAAATGTTCTATCTGAAAGTAGAGTATATGTCTTATTATACTCTGTAATTTCACAATTGTTTTAAAATATGTCTAAAAATGGAGTATTACTGTGGCAATTGTCACAAATAAGCCTGTCTCAGAAGAAATGCAAATGAGAAATAAACCTATAAATATATACAATACCTGAGTCATAATCATGAAAATGGGAATTACAATGAGTTGACATTTTATAACCACAACCAGAATATAGACAAAGAAATGGAAAACAGAAGCCTAAAGCATGATTAATGGAAGTGTAATTGGTATAACCACCTTGGGAAATAATTTTAACTCATCTGATAAAATTGAACACATGCATTTCATAACCTAGAAATTGCAATCTTAGTTATGTAAGACAGAAAGTTATGAGATATATACATATATATATTAGTTTATAGGTAGAGGTCTAATCATATCAGCATTATTTATAACACAAAACTGGAAACACTTTGAACACATATTAACAAGAAAATTCAAAATTTAGGGTATATACATATAAGAAAATACACAAAAAAAAGAAATAAAGAAAAGTACTCTCACAAAAAGAATTTTGGAAATATGATGGTGAGGGGAAGAATGAAAATATCATATCATTTTTATAAAGTTAAAAAATGTAAATAATATTTTTCATGAATATATATATGTGTAACAGTGCTCTGAAAAACAGTGAAAGTATAAACATTAAATTCAAAGAAGGTTTTATTTCTAGGGAGTGTCAGAAAGATGAGTTGGTGAGAATTCACAGCTATTTTATTTTTGTTTTCTAAATTATACATATAATATTAGTATATTCATATACAGTATGTATATACTTGCTGTTGTATAAACATAAATATCTGTACAAAAATGCTATTTGGAAAGATGTATATTGTATATTGGTTCTCCATTATATTCTCAAAATAAAATAGATCCATTATTTTTCAGTGTTTACCTTTTATTTTTTTATTTTTATTTTTTTTTTTGTGGGTACCGGGGGGTCGACCTCAGGACCTCGCGCGCCAGCAGACGCCCATGCCGCTGAGCGATATCACCGGCCCCTTTTTCGTATGTGGGATCCGGGAGTCGAACTCGGGCCCTCGCGCTTGCAAGGCAGGCGCTTATGCCGCTGAGCCATCTCACCGGCCCCAGTGTTTACCTTTTAGACCTAATTTTATTGAAATATATCATTGCATTTAATAGTGATATCAAATATTTCCATATTAAGTGAATTGATTTTATTTAAGGAAACATGATTTCTAGTCTGGTTTCTTATGTTATAATTTGACAAATATTTGACAAATAGAATTGCTTAGTCATTTTTAAAAAGACAATTCCTGGTGTCCTTGATATTATGCACATCACTTAATGTGAGTCAGTGAATATATTTGGCAAAATGTATAAATATATTAAAAATCGAAAACTTCATATATATATATGTATGTATATATATATATATATATATATATATGAAACAGTCATAAATTGGAGACTCTGTGTAACTCTTTAGAAAGTTGTGAGCTTCTTGTTATGACCTATCATTTGCTCAGGAAATGTATGAGAACTCCTAGTTTGCATATTGGAATGAATCAAGTGTTTCTGTTTTTATTATAAAACAATTAGTACCAATGTCACTATATATTTTTGCCAGTTTATTTAATGATGTGTTAAAAATTAATCTGAACCCTTCAAAATTCCCTTTCTCTTTTTGGACATGTGTTTGACAAAAGTTTCACAAAGTAATAAATCTTTCTTTCATTTGCCTATATAAAGTGCTACATAAAATAAACAAAATTGAGCAAAATATCTTTGCTCTGTTACTTTCACCAGTAGACTTTTCACATATTTCTACATTTATTACATCATCACATTACTGAGTCAGTTTCCAAAGGATGCCAAAAAGATACAAGATTTTTTTTTTTTTTTTTTTTGTGGGTACCGGGGGTCGACCTCAGGACCTCGTGCGCCAGGAGGCGCCCGTGCCGCTGAGCGATATCACCGGCCCCTTTTTTGTATGTGGGTTCCGGGAGTCGAACTCGGGCCCTCGCGCTTGCAGGGCAGGCGCTTAAGCCGCTGAGCCATCTCACCGGCCCCCAAGACACAACATTTTTATATCTTATATTTTACATTAATGTATGAATATAAATATTAAATGAGTATTTTATAAACTTATGCAGCATAAATATAAAAATCCAAGAGGTCCATAAAAGACAGTTTTTAAAATTTCTGGAAAAGTTAGATCACTGAAAAGCTTCATAATAGACTAGAAAATGCAAAAAAAAGAAAATTTCTAAAGCAATATTACATAATCACTATAAGTCCTTCCTTTCACACTTGAATTATATCCCTAATAATATTTAAGTGAGGGCCGGTGAGATAGCTCAGCGGTGAAAGCGCCTGCCTGGCAAGCGTGAGGTCCTGAGTTCGACTCCCAGAACCCACATAAAGGAGAAAAGGGCCGGTGATATTGCTCAGTGGCACAAGTGCTTGCTGGCAAGCATGGGGCCCTGAGGTCGACTCCTGGTACCCACATAAAAAAAAAATAAGTGAAATGAATAAGAAATGTAATTTAAAACATGATTAGGCTCACAGAAATTTCATTTTCAAATTTTAACTATACAATAAGGAGTGAAAGTCAGTCTATGCCCCCAAACTGTGTCCAGGACCCTGGGATGTCTTCCTTCATTATGTATAGCATGGTGGGCGGGGGAGATGTGAGAATAAACTTCAGTAAAAGTTAGTAACTGAATCAGTCAGCCTTCCTGTTGGTGAACATAATATCGGACACCTGTAACTCACAGGAGGAAAGGCTTAAAGAAATCAGATTTTCAGTCTATGAGCCACTGCCTACAAGTCTGAAACTTCATGAGGGAAGGAATGGAAGAGCAAAGCTGCCGAATCCATGGTAGCTGAGAAGCGGAGTGGGGGACAGGGCCAGAGAGGAACAGCAAGGGACCATATCCAAATGTGAGGCTGTGCCTTAATGACCCCCTAGGTAGTCCCGGGAGTGGGTTTTACTAACTTGCATTTCTTAATCCAATGCATCTCGCAGATCAGGATTAACGGTCACAGTGACATAAAACAACATTTGTAATTCTTGTTGTATATCTAAGGGATCTCAACTTCAGAGCTAAAGCATAGCTCATCTGGGTCCTGTCCTAGAGTCTCCCCAAGGCTGCAGTCAGGGTCCCCAGTCTGCAGTCATCTGGAGGACTGAGCTCGGGCAGAGTCACTTCCGCCCTCATACTTGTAGTTCGGTTCTGGTCCTCACGGGTGGTCTGGACTCCTTCAGTTTGATTCCCTGTATCTCATTCCTTTCAGGCTGATGTGACAAATTTTCATGAACTTGGTTGACAAGCAATAGAAAATAATTTCTTTTAGTACCAGCAGCTTGGACATCCATAATCTAGGTACCGGCAGATTCTGTGTCCGGTGAGGGCTTGATTCCGGATTATGGATGGCACCTTCACGCTCAGTCCTTAGGTGGTTCTCTGAGGCCTCTTTTAAAGGCACTGAGGGTGGTGCTGTCACCATCTAACGTTTTCTCATAGGCCCCATTTCCCAATACAATCATTTTATTGATTAGGAGAATAATTTAGGGGGGATAAAAACATTGAGACCATTGCACCTTGGAGACTGAAGACTGACGCTAATGCTCACCTTTCTGCTGCGCTCACTTCTCCGTGGGGAAGTCCACAACATAAAAGCTCACTTCATTAGAACCAGTGACTTCAGCAACAGCAAGGGAATGAGGAAGATAGAAGGCTTAGAATTTTGGAATCAACATCTATCACTTTTGCCAAATTTTATTTGATAAAGGCAAATCACAACTTCTAGCCCAAATACCAGAGGAATGGATTGCACAGTAAATAACAGGCAGTGATTACCAACAGTCATTTCAAAGGCCTTCAGAATAGCAAATTTATTTCTGATTCTGTATACATCTCAGGTTGAAAGGTATGGATGCTGATTTCAGAACATTCACAATAATAAAGTAGTAGGTAATATTTTATAATAATGTGAGGGATTCATAAATGCTGTTTAAATATGGGTTTGCCTAATTAGGTTTTTTTTTTTTTTTCCCTTTATGTGGGTACCAAGAACTGAACTCAGGATTTCGCGCCTGCCAGGCAGGCACTTATGCCACTGAGCTATATCACCGACCCACTAATTAGTTTTTAAATGCCGTAGCCAAAATAGAATTAATAGGATATTTGGGCTAAATATTATGAGTGCAACTGAAAGTGAAGTATGATGTATGCTGGGTTGTTTTTGTTGACACTGCCATTATGTTATCATTTAAAGCAAGTGTTCACATCTTATTCCTGATTTTAGGTTGTTGGGGACCAGGCTATGTAAGAGTTAAGTTGCTGACCACAAAGGGACCTCTGGTTGTGTTGGAAAAGCTCATATTCACAGTGCTCTGAAGTCAAGATAACACCACAGCTGAGGCAGCCCAGGACATGGGCTGCTGACACTCTATTCCAGAGCAATAAATCTGCCAGCTTTAGAGATCAAATGGTCCTCTTAATTAACAAAATTTACTGCCTTTGTTCTAACTTCTTTTGCAGGCTTTCATACCCTCCACTTCCTGCACCCCCCACAAATCTGTGGAATAAAAATGGGCTGTCCAGAGAAGTTCTTGTCTTCACTCCTAGAGTGTTCTGACCTTCCTGGATCCCCCAAAATCATACTACTTGTCTCTTTTTAAGAGTTTGCCATAAACCATTTTAGGAGGTTGAGGGCTAGGCCAAGTTCCTGATATTATGTGAAATGTTTAGTCATTAAATGTGATATGTAACGTGGTCATTCACAGTTACTTTATGTGATTAAGGAAGTTTTAGTTTGGTTTTGGACTTGCCTGCATTCCTTGTCCCACGATTTTTATCCTGAAAGTCAGCGCTGCACTGACTTTGAATATCGCTCCAAATCTAGGCTTCCATATTCTTCTTTCATATGTTAAGGATGCTTGCAATTCATGAATTCACCTTGATGGCCGGGGTATTTCCTCATATCAAACTACTTCATTTAATCACATCTACTGTTGCAGAACCTGGCACTAGACCGAAAGGAACATGCTCCACACCAAGGAGTTGGAAGGCAACTTTTATTACGCTAGTGGGCTAGTGGGAACCAAGTCCAAATCACCAGCCCTGGGGCAGAGTAAAACAAAGACTTGTATACAAAGTACAAGAGCTAATAGCAGGTTATTTTGTAATTGGTTACATACATTTTGTCACTTGTTGTTAGGTAGTTTTGTTCCTGGCAGGTTTAGTCAGAAAGGACTGTTTACCATAAGGCAGGAAAGTAGGGAGGGAGCTGAGCTGAGCAGGTGAGTAAAATCAAGCATGACTTTGACTAGGCTGGTCTGTCTCGGGCAGAAAGTCCCTGAAACAGGCTAGCAAAACAGGATATGTGATGGGTTTGGGGTGCAGGCAGCGCAGCTGGGTGCAGTCAGACAGAGCCGGGTCAGACCGTCTCCAAGTCACAGCTGCATGACCAGTCAGGACTAACTGAGTCTAGCTATGTGGGGGGCTGGGCGAGCATATTCTGTCCCAGTATGATATTAAGCTGTTTGTTAGTTTGCTAAAATTCTAAACTTTAAATGTTCTGTCACACTACAAATTCTCTTTCCTATGTAAGGTAACATGTGCAGAGGTTCTAGGGATCATCATGTGGACTTTTTTTGGTAAAAGACAAATTATGACATTTACCTCCCCAGTCAGTGTCTGCATTTTATTAATATCTATGCTTCAACCAAGAATAAGAAAGGGGTCAGATATACTTTCTTTTTTTTTCTTTTCTTTTTTTGTGGATACCGGGAATCGAACTCAGGACCTTGCGCTTGCCAGGCAAGAGCTTATGCTGATGAGCTATGTCACTGGACCAGATATACTTTCTTATGGGTGTTGTCAACCCACTTATTACATATTGGCATCATCTGATGTTTTTGTCTAAGATTTAAATAGTTGTCCTTTCTTTTGTGGTAGTCATTGCTTACTTAGAAAAATATAAACCTAAATAACAACTTTCAAAACTTATACCAATTTATGCTGAATTCACTTCTATCCATTCTAGTATTTCCTCATAAGATTCTTTATCAAATATATGGTAAGTTTTCAAATACTTTGTATAATTAGTTATATACTTATCCTGCTATCAGATTTAAATTACACCTGAGCTGGAAATAAAACCATAGATTGCAAGTTGTTTTGTTTCAGCAGCTGGAAGATTGTGCTGCATTTGCTTTTTGTAATCTAGCATTTGTTGGGAGAATTCTCATTAGTAACTTATGTGCTTTTTAAGTAGGAAGTTTGTACAAATTCATCTTTTTAATATTTTGGAATTTATTTATAGTGTTATTTTGTGTGTAGTTTTTCTTACATTTCTTATTCAGTGCTGTGTGTACCCTTTTGTTATTTGTCTTCCTTTGGAGCCCAGATGGATTTTGACACATAAATATGTTATCCATAATTCTTAAAGGCCCCAGAGAAAAGATGTTAATTAGAGCTCAGCCAGGAAAACATGATACCAGGGTCAAGTTCATGTCTAGGTTGTGGATATGGATGTGTTAATTAAGAGCTCAGGAAAAAATTAGGGTCTTGTAAAGCAAAAAACTGAGAATCCTAAATGTGTGTTTTTTTGTTTTGCTCTTCTAATCAAAAGCTCCTCTAAGAATATTAAGAACACTTTTCCCATGTTACCCTGATTCCGAGCAAGAAGAGACTTGCTTGACATAATTTGTATACCTAGATTTTGTCTGATCAGTTGAGACTCATTTAGAATTATAGAAATCTCACAGCACTTTTGAGAGAATTATCTTGTTATAACTAACTAACTATACACACACACATAACTATAATTTAGTAAGTCCCCAGGTCTTTGAATCTGACATGCAATGGAAGCTGCTAAACACATAGTAGAGCCAGATACAATCCTTTACTTAGAGTAGCACTGGGCCTCAATGATTAAAATATTGTCATATGTCAGTTGGATTTTAAAATTCATAATGTGGTTGTCCTATCCCTATGTTGCCATTATCTCTTGAGTGTGTATGGAGAAAATAAGGATGAGACAGAAAATTTGTAACTTTAGTTTACAAATCTTCAGATATGAAAGAGCTATATGTACTCATATGGATAGATAGATACATCTTTATGAGTACATATATATACTCAGATACACAGATAGATAGATGTACAATAGATAGGTAGATATAGATAGATAGATAGATAGATAGATAGATAGATAGATAGATGATAGATAGATAAGCAGACAGGTATTGGTATAGTTATATTAGGTACTGACCAACCAAGTTTGGAGGCTGAGATGTCCCATATTCTGCTGCCTACAAGCTGGAGACACAGGAAATCCAGCAGTGTATCTGAACACCAGATTACAAAAACGGAACCACAAGTTTGGTAGAAGATCCTTGTCCTTGCTCAAGCAGGTATGCTGAAACCCTATTTAACAGTCCTCTGCCTTTTCCTCTGTTTAGCCTTCAAGGGATTGGACGGTGTCCATTCACCATCCGCTGGGAAGGACCACCTGCTTCATTCAGCCAACCAATTCAAATGCTAATCTCTTCCAGAGACACTTTCAGAAACACATTCACAAATAACATTTAACCACGAATCTGGGTTTTCTTTGACCTAGTTAAGGTGACACATAAAATTATTCACCACACAGTCTGTTGGAAATTTGAATCTAGTTCACCTCACTTCAAATCTAAGATGGTTTAAATATCTTGCTTGATGAATCACAAGCAGAAGAGACCAGTGGTGATTTTGGAGGCTAAGTCATAATAAACCATAAAATTATACCTAAAACCTTCTCTAATTGTGCCTTTTTTTAACCTACTCCGAGCCAAACACTGCTCTGTGATCACTGTATAGTGAGACTCCCAAGCCATGTGCTGATGCCCGGGATGAGGGAAGTACCATTTGCAAAGAAAGAGACAAAGAATATAAAAGCACTGAACATACGGGCAAAGAAGCCGCCTTGGAAGAGAGTCCTTCCTAATGCGTCCTCTCAGGTGACGTTAATGTGATTTGCTAGAAACTGCCCAGCGTACCTTTTCACACGCACAAAACCCTTAACAAATTAAAATGCTTATTCTAAGTCTCTTTATGAAACAATAGGTTGGTTAACGTAAAGTTCTAAATATTTTTTCTGAAATACTGTACTTTCAAAACTTTTTAATGATTCTTCATTCCTGGAATATACCACATACTAACATGTCATTGCTATTGCTTTTAAGTTTTTTCCAGCATGTAGTCACAAGCCTCAAGTATCATCTCTTCCCTGAAGACTTTCTTAAAATCTCTTTGATTCTAGTTGCCTCCACTGCCAACAGAATTAATTACTCAAATATTGTTTGGTAGTGCTGTGTATTAAACTTTTTATTTTATAAGTTATTATGTATTAGAGTTAGTTAAGCTACTCCACCCTACTAGTTTGAGTTTGCATTAAGGGCAGAGAAAAAATTTCACCAAGGCTGCAAACTCCATATTTGGTGTAGTGCCAGATACAAGATACGCAGATCCCTTGAGGGCACTGTTTAAGAAAGTATAAAATCCCCCCGGTACCCACAAAAAAAAAAAAATTGTTTAAAGGGCCGGTGAGATGGCTCAGCGGCGTAAGCGCCTGCCTTGCAAGCGCGAAGGCCCGAGTTCGACTCCCGGATCCCACATACGAAAAAGGGGCCGGTGATATCGCTCAGCGGCACGGGTGCCTGTTGGCGCGCGAGGTCCTGAGGTCGTCCCCCCGGTACCCACAAAAAAAAAAAAAAAAAAAAAAGAAAGTATAAAATCCAAGTGTATTATACTACGTGGACTAGATGAATTTAGTCCCTGACAGCACACAGCTGATTCTTTTTTTTTCTTCTTTATCATTATTAGCATATTAGTCTCTGTCCTGGAAGTAAAGAAAGAATTGATAGCACTTTATTTATTTTTTATTTTAAATCAGTTTGTTAAGGTACAATTCACATCCAATAAAATGGCCAGGATTGTGTATATTGTGATGGTTTTGATGAATGTGCGTGTTGTCATAATCCAGTTATTGAAAACTTCTATCAACCCAAATGTACCTATGCCTTCCATCTCTAGTTCATGGCAATTACTGATCTACTTATTGTCACCACAGATTTACATTTTCTTGTTTGTAGTGTAAATAAAATCATGAAATTTTCACATTTTATGTTTGACTTCCTTCTTATAGCTCAAGGCTTCTTGGTTTTCCCATACTATTTATCAGTAGTTTATATCATTTTATTGTTGACTACTACTCCATTCCATGAACATACTTAAAATTTTTATGTATTCAACAAAATTCTTTAGCTTTTATCTAGCTGGAGATTGGACAGTTTGAATCTGAAATGTCCCCCAAGGGACCATGTGTTTAAGGCTTAATCCTCACATTGGCACTCTTCAGAGGTAGTGGAAACTTTCAGAGGAAGAGCCTCATGGAGGGTGTTTAGGTAACTGGAGGTGTCCTCTGAGAGGGACATTGGGGACCAACCCCTCCCCTCTGTCCTTCACTTCCCAGCTGCCATGAGGTTAGTAGCTTCCACTCCAAGTGCTGCCACCAGGGTATGCTGCCCTTGCACCAGCTCAAAAGCAATGGGCCTACCGACTGTGGACTGAAATCTCACAACTATAAACCAAAATAAAACTTTTCTTTTTATAAGTTGACTATCTCTGGCATTTGTTAGAGTAGTGGAAAGCTGACTAACATAAAGATATAAAAACTATTGCTATTAATATTTGTGAACAAGTATTTTATATATTCTTATTTCTTTGGAATAAAAATTTGTGCTTAACATGATTTTAAGCTAGGTTTATATTTAACTGCATAAGAAATTGCAAAATTATTTTTTGATAGTCCCTGCACTTAGTCTCATTCTGTACAACAATGTGTGAGCTTCTAGTTGTGGCAAAATACCACTCATGTTGATATTATTAAACTTTTTAGTTATAGCTAGTCTAGTGAGTATATAGTAGTAATTAATTATAGTCTTAATTTTAATTTCCCTAATGACTAAAGACATTCAGCATCTTTCCAGGTGTAAATTTTCCATTCATATATCTTATTTGGTGAAGTGTCTATTTGCATACTTTAGTAATTGCTTTTTAATCTAGTTGTTTATGTTCTAAATTTCAAGTTGTGAGATATATATATATTTTTTTTTCTGGACACATGTATTTTGTTAGGACACATAGCCTACTAGACACATGTATTTTGGACACATGTATTCTGGATACAATTATTTTATTAGGAATAATTCTTAAAATACTTTCCTCCAATATAGAATTCTATTTCATTTTCTCAAAAGTAACTGTTAAATATTTAAATTCTGATAAAGATCTTGTATTTTTTATTATTGTTCTATCTTTTATGCTTAAGTCTGTGATCCACTTGGGTTGTTTTATGTTTATGAGAAAAGTGTGTATGTTCACTTTTCTTCCTCTAGGGAAATCCACTTTTTCCAGAACAATTTGTCACAAAGCTTGTTCATTCACTCTTTATTTTATTTATTTATTTTTTTTTGTGGGTACCGGGGGGTCAACCTCAGGACCTCGCGCACTAACAGGCACCCGTGCCGCTGGCGATATCACCGGCCCCTTTTTCGTAGGTGGGTTCCGGGAGTCGAACTCGGGCCCTCGCGCTTGCAAGGCAGGCGCTTACGCCACTGAGCCATGTCACCGGCCCTTCATTCACTCTTTATGCTGACATTTTTGACAAAACCCAATGGAACTTATGTGCATGGGTCTATATCTGGAATATCTTTTTTTTGTGTGTGGTTACCGGTGGTCGACCTCAGGACCTTGTGCACCAGCAGGTGCCTGTGCCGCTGAGTGATATCACCGGCCCTTTTTTCGTATGTGGGTTCCGGGAGTCGAAATCAGGCCCTCGTGCTTGCCAGGCAGGCGCTTACACCGCTGAGCCATCTCACCAGCCCTGGAATACCTTTTTTTGTCCCTTGAAATGTATGTTTGTACAACAATACCACCCAGTCTTGATTACTCTCCAAAGTACAATTTGAAATCACATATATTATATTCTCCCACTTTGCTCTTTTTCTAAATTGCTTTAGCATTGTAAATCCTATATAGCTACCCATACATTTCAGGCCATACTCCTAAAACAAACAAATAAACACCACCACCACCAGCAACAACAAAAGCCTTCCTGAGATTTATAACAGTTTGGGAAGATTCCTTCAATCCATGGACATGGTCAATCTCTCTTTTTATTTAGGTATTATTTAATTTCTCTTGGAAATATTTTGGAGTCTCTATTCTACAGCTCTCATATATTTTGTTCAATTTTATTAATTTTTTATATATGTGTGACATTATTTTAAATATCTCACAAACAATGTTTTATGATCTGTATTTCCATTGTTTTCTGGTAATATACAAAGAGAAATTTAGTTTTATATTGATTTTTCACCAAATTTGCCAATTTTGCATATTCTAGTTACATTAAGTAGTTTATCACTTTCTTCAAAGATCATCATGTTTTTTACCAATAAAGACAACTAGACTTTTTTTCTCAGTTCTTTAGGAAATTTCATTATAGTACATCATGTGTTAAAATATTTGGGAAAACATGCTTCACTTAGCTTTACATAATTCCTGATATCAACCAAAATAAATTGTGAATGACATACTCATACAGAGCAAACTGTGAATGCTGTATCTCTCCCCTTTCCTGTAGAAATCCCATGCTTTATTGAGATAATTTCTTCCAGTACTTTTGCCAGATTAAATATTCCCTTCTACTTAAATCAATCATCTTAAGTCAGACGATTCTTTCATTGGGCTGAAGCCTTTTCTAAATAGTCTTGGTGCAAGTAGAATTTCCTGTATTATACTATAAGCTTCCCTAAAATGCTTATTTGTCTAAATTTATTCCTGCCATTGTGTTAGTGCTCAAGCTATCCTTTGGTTTAATCAAATTCTCCACAATTGGACTTAAGGAGGTCTTGCCACATAACAAAAATCTGAGTCTAAAAATATCAGGCTCATATGTTTTTTTCCATCACCACTGCACATGCTGATTAGAGGTCAGACAAGTCTTTAAAATTGAATTTATTTGCTTGTGCTAGCAAAGAAGTAGTAACCTGCTACAATCAATCTAGCTTGCTTGTTACAGCTAAGAATTGTGTACAAAACAGAGAATGCCACTGTACACGGTCTTTAAAAAGTGTATGTAGGGTGTAGATTTAAGAAAGTTAAAAAAAAGAGATGAAATAAAAATGAAGAAGAGTATGTTTCTGAATTTTTTCTCTTTTCTCTGGCACATTTGACTAAAAGGTAGACAGGCCTGAATCAGAAGATTTTACCATGGTGGTGATCATACACAGCTAAAGCTTAAAATAAATACTAGTTTTAGGGTAAAAGAACCAAGAAAAATTTGGAGAAAAGTGAGGTAGAGAATAATCTCCTAACCGTGTATGTGAATAGTTTATGAGCTTGCACTAATTCTAGGCTTATCCTTGTTTCATGTAAACAGAACAGATCAAAAGTAGCATAGCATATTTGTAAAGAACTTAACCTCAGTTTAAAATGCCAACAAAAACAAAGTAGCATTCAAAAACTGGGCTGAAATCAGATAACTGTCCAAGATTCAGACTAATTCTTGTATAACGTATAAGAGAGAAAGGCCCGGGGCTGGTGAGATGGCTCAGCGGCTTAAGCGCCTGCCCGGCAAGCGCGAGGGCCCGAGTTCAACTCCCGGAACCCACATACGAAAAAGGGGCCGGTGATATTGCTCAGCGGCACGAGCGCCTGCTGACGCACGAGGTCCTGAGGTCGAACCCCCGGTACCCACAAAAAAAAAAAAAAAGAGAGAAAGGCCCAGAGAAGTAGACTGGAAAATTTGAAAGGTGAACTGATATTGAGATTACAGATCACAGATGCCAGGCGAAATTTGTAGTCTGAAGTTAATTAGGGAAGTCTTAATTACTTTCCCATGGTGGAGACACAATACGAACACCCACAACTCTTAAGGTGAAAGGCTTATTTTAGCTCACAGTTTGTAGATTTCAGTCCATCATCAGCTGGCTCCAAGGTAGGGCAGCATGGCAGAGGACCATGGCAGAGGAACCCTACTCGTGGCATAGCAGTCATAAAGCAGAGAGAGATCAAGGGAGGAGGGAGGAACACACTTTTCCAGGCCACAGCCCTGGTGACCCACCTCCTCCAACCATGCTGCACCTCCCAAACGAGTTAGCCCCATGACCCAATCTCCAAAACCCCACGTATGAGCACAAAGCCTTTAAGGAAACATCTAGATAGAGTGTTACAGGGAGAATAGTGGCTAAAACAAATACATCATCATTATGAAGAGCAAAGCTTTGACACATTAAACTCATGGGCCAAGTTCTGCTTGCTGCCTGTTTTACTAATTAAAGTTTATTGCACAGAGTCATACATATTCATTAATAGATCATCTATAGTTGTTTATGCACTAAAATGTCAGATTAGACTTTTCATAAAAGGACCATATGTTGTGCAAAGCCTAAAATACTTATTATTCAGTTTTATATATAAAGTTGGCTGACCTCTGTTCTGAAATTCTTTAACAAGACCAAAAGTCTATATAACATAATATTCCAAATCTAAAATACGAAAACCAAACTTACTGAATATGTAAACAACCATGAGAATAACTTCATTGTAAAGCTGAAGATAATCTACAAATACTCATCTAAAATTAACCAGAGAGTGGATGTATTAGATTGGTATTTAAGTAGCTATTATAACTATTGATCATGAGGTGGTGTTAGCTATACCCAAATAAATTAAAAGTTTTCAGCAGAGACAATGAACAATAAAAGAGAAGCACGAGGAAATACTAGAAATAAAAGTGCATGGTATGTGAAATAATTCATAGGAAATATGTGAGAGCAAAATACAAGGGGTGGAAGATAAACTACGTGAACACGAAGTTAGGTTTTTTTGAAATTATCAAGTACAAAGAGCAGAGAGGAAAAGAAAAAGCACCTAGAAAGAATGGGGACTCAGTCACCTATGGTACAGTAACAAAGTCCGCCATTGATGTCGCTGGGGTCGCAGAAGGAGAGGTGAAGACGACTAGTGTAGAACAAATGCATAAAAAATGGTTGAATTTTCCCACAGTTTGATAAAAATACGTATATGTATTGATTTAGGAAGTTCAATGAATCTCCAACAGTGTTTGTTGAAAGAAAACTATGCCCAGATCAAACTTCCGATGATAAAGATCAATAAAATCCTAGAGAAAAAAAACACATCACGTTTAGGGAATTATGAATTAAATGACTGTAAACATTTCATCAGGAATCACGGAAGCCAGGAAATAGGAGAACAGCATCTTTAACATACTTCAAGAAAAAAAAAAAAAAAACACAAACCCACTGAGAAACCAGAATTCTTTACTCAGGAAATTTAATTCTTAAATGAAGGAAATTAAAATGATATCTTATTAATAAACCTGCTCTAAAAGGGATGTTTTAAATATGAAGAGAAATTACACCAAATGGAACATTTGAACTTCATGTAGGAAAGGAAAGAGAACTGTAAAATTTGGGTAGCTGTAAGAGAGTATTTTTCTTCGGTTAAGGCTCTAAAATGTCCATGAATTTCAAAAGACAAACCATAATATTGTCTCACGGGATTTGTGTTTGTAGATGTTGTATATATAATGACTAGGTAAGATAGGGAGCAAAAGAATTATGTGGTTGTAAAACTTCAATAATTTCATTGAAGTAGGATAATATTAACTTTATTTAAATAAAGTGATAAAAATAAAACATACGACATTAACAAACAGTTTCAAAATAAATTGTAATGCATTGTGTGATTATTATATGGAATGTGGAAAATGAAAGACTTAATCTTTGTAGCACTTCTGTATTTTGCTAGAGGTAGTACAATATACCAGAAGATTATAAAATCTTAGAGAACTATATATCTTCTAGAGCACTGTGGACACTGCAATGTGAATTCTGTAGGACTGCCAACAATAGACAAACAAAAATAGGTTTCTAAAATATACACAAGAACAGATCAACAAATACAGTGTGTGTTTAAATTTTTAAACAATTATTATAGCAAAAGACATATTGATATTAATTCCACTCAAAATATTGGCCCTTGCTTGGACCATATTATCCCATCATTGTTGCCATTTTCCAAACCAGTTCTTGAAGTCCTCTTCTGTCAGTGTTTTTTCAGGCATGTTAAAAAACAAAAACAAAACACAAAACACAAAACAAAATAAACAAAAAACAGTGAATACTGCTGCATTTCTCAATGGAAAGGCGGGCTTGTAAAACTATCATGTATCTGGCACTTTTCAACTTCTGGCTGTTCCCCAAATTCAAAATGACAATGAAGACTAAAAGTGTTTAATTCATTCAATACTTTGAGAAAGCCATAGCAGTGTAACTGAAGACGTACACAAAAGCGGATTTCAAAAAGTACTTCAAACAGTGGCCAGAGTGATGGCATAAGTGTACCAAAGTGAGTGGGAGTATTGTGAGGGTGATTAATGTATTTTGAGGGCAATATGTTTTTTAATGTAACAATTTTTAAATTTTATTTCAATAGTTTCCATATTTTCTGATCACCCCTGATATACATAATACCAAAGAAAGAAGGAATAAAAACTCATAAAAAATTAAGACTAAGTCACAAATAAATGTTTAAATGCTAGAAGTCAAAGTAGTTTAACAATCACATTACCTACACCAGGAAAAAATATCATTTATCAGCTCTTTATAGCAAATCTCTTAAGGAATAATATAAGCAAAATAGCAGACTAGAAATTGCCAATGCTCATCCTCTCCACGAAAACAATGAATAAATCATCATATAAAAGTAAAAATAACTCTCGTGGAATTCCAGATTATAGTAAAGAAATCACAGAAAACTTGAGTGGCACAAAAACCAGGGATGACATCATCGAAAAATGTAGAAAGCATTTCCTATGCGGAAGTCTGATTCAGCTTGGCAGTGACGGGGATAATAACCTCAGTGCAGTGTCCCCCATGGAGTAAAAAGGAAACAGGTGGATCCCATCAGTCCTCACCCCTGTACTTTCACCACAGAGGACATCTCAGTCCTTAGCAGTGAGTCCACTTGATGGACCAGCTTGGAGTCCATGCTTCTACACCTATCCCGGGTAAGTACTGTAATCATGACTTCTCTTTTGAATCATATCCCCAAAACAGGCCTGCTACTTTAGTTCCAGCTGTGGACTTTGAAGCAGCTATGTACCTTGGTTCCAGGGTCTCCCTGCCATAGTTGAGGCTCAGTCTTGCCCACCCAGTAACGTATACAAGAAACTCAGTGGAAACCACACTTCACACCATACATGGCAACAGACCAATTGTCTGCAAAACCAACACCGGACTGTGAAACTCTGTTTGAATCCCAGTCCTATTGCCCAAGATCCTTAGGCAGACTCATCTGCCAATGAACTGGGAAGGATCTATTCCAACTCAAGCCCTTAGAAATAGGCTCATCAACCGCCCACCCATCTGCAGACCCAGCATCAGCCATGTTCAACACAGCCATGGAATGCCCACTCAACTGAGATTTAGGGACAATCCGATCACCCAGAAACTCCACAGGAGAGAAGATTTCACTTGAAACGAGTCTGTAAAGACCATAAGAGATGTTTACTTCTTCAAACACAGAGACACCAACACCATGGAAGGATCAGAAAACTATGACACCTCCAAAGGAAACTAATAAATCTCTAGCAAGTAACCCCAGGGAGTGGAGATTTGGGAATGCTTTGACAAGTAACTCAAAATCATTACCTTAAGGAAGTTTGAAGAGAAGCAAGGGAACTCAGATAACAAAACAAAATCAGAAAAATAATGCATAATTAAAATGAGAAGTTCAACAAGAAGTAGAAATAATAAAAAAGAATAAAACAAATTCCAGAATTGAAAAGCAAAATAAATGTTTCAGAAAATGCAATAGAAACTATAATAGCATTCTCAATCACACAAAATAAAGAATCTGTGATCTCAAAGACAGGCCACTTGAAATTATTAGCTCAGAGAACAAAAAGGATGAAAAGAGTGAGGGAAATATAAGGGATATATGGAGCATAACCAAGCAAACCACTATGTCCATTATAGAAGTCTCAGAAGGGGAAGAAGGATACAAAGAAGGCAAAAGCTCATCTGAACAGTCCCTGAAAAGTCTTGAAACTTGGGAAGGAAATGGATACCAGATGCATGAAACATGAAAGGCCCAAACTAGATCAATTTAAAGATAGCCAGCAAGCTACATTATACCCCCCAGAGCTTTTTCTTTCCTTCCCTATTGTGAATAGAGCATCTCCTCAAATCTCTATGGGTTTGGTTAGTTAATCTTTAACATTTTTCTGCTTTTTCATTTTGTGTATACTTAATCTAATTCCTCTGATTTTCTTTTCATTTTATATTAACTGTTCTCTTCATGTAATTTCTGAGATGTGGTAAGACAAAAGAAAACCTAGGTATGTGCCTCAGTTTCATTATAGAACCATGCAGAGTGCCAGTCATCACTCTTTTGAATCTAAAAATTGTATAGAATACTTTGCATAAGTATATCAACTCCCAACCTGCCATCGTTTTCTTCAGACTGTGAACTCACATTGTTTAATTACTTTGGTATAAAAACTCAACTGACCCTGAAATGGGGAGATAATACCTTATATGCGAAGATGCCATGAGTTACCTTCAAACTACATGTACAAGGTGTGTATGAAACATAAATGACTTTGAAATACAGACCTGGGTCGCGCCCTCAAGATTCTCATTACATACGTTTGAATAGTTCAATATTCTAAGAAGCCTGGACTCCATAACACTTCAGGTTCCAAATATTTTCAATCCATATATAATTGAAACACTTATGTATGTAATTTGATATTAAAAAATAGTAAATAAGCATTTTATTCTTTGCTGATTACCTGTGCAGAAAAGGGATAGTTTAGTAGGCAGATTCAACAAGCAAACAATGTGAAGTAATAAATGAGCATGAAACCATATTAAGCTATTATATATCATTATAGTTATTTTAGGCTAATTATTTTATTAACGCATTTTACATTCCCACCCATTTCAATGAGCAGTTCAGAAGATGGCATAAAAAAGGAAAAAGTAATAAAAAAAAAACACTAAGGAAAACATGATTTTAAAATATTAGAACAAGTGAAGTGAAAAAGATAGAGGGAGCAAAATTCAAAAGGGAAAGGGGGAAAGTAAAAGAAATTTGAAATAATAAAACAAAAAATTAGCTCTGAAGTAAATGTTTTAAGTATAATTATGAGATGTTCTGCAGATAATTATATTTATATTTATGAACTTATGAACTTGTGGCTTTTTAATAAGGAAAGTAAAGTATTTAACAGTTATGATTAAATTAACTGTGACATAAATTATTATTCATTAAGAGTTACTGTAATAGGGTTGTTAATGGATAGAGTAGTTTTAATTATCATTATAATACAAATGACCTATTTTATGCTAGTGAATTAATCAAAACAAGAAAAAATGAGGTATGCTGAGTAATGGATTGTATAAATGTATGTAGTTTGTGTTAGCATTAAAATTATCTCCTATTCTGATTATAAAACTTAGAAAATGAAAGATTGAGGGCAGAAAAAATTCATCCAAATATATTTCTTTGTCCAAAAGTGCACAATTTTTTGACAGTATGAACCACTTTAATATAAATGACATTCATCAAATGCCACACTCAGTAACTGCACAAGGAAAATTCACAAAGACAGACCATCTATTAGAATGCAGAACAGGGGCTGGTGAGATGGCTCAGTGGCGTAAGCGCCTGCCTGGCGAGCGCGAGGTCCTGAGTTCGACTCCCGGAACCCACATACGAAGAAATGGCCGGTGATATCGCTCAGTGGCACGGGCGCCTGCTGGTGCACGAGGTCCTGAGGTCGACCCCCGGTACCCACAAAAAAAAAAAAAAAGAATGCAGAACAAATGTCAATAGATTTTCAGAAAAAAAATCTTACAAAATGAGTTCTCTGCCCACAAATAAATCAAATCAGAAAAAAGATTTTAAAAATTCATTTTATTGGTACACTTTAGATATACCTAATGATCACATTCATCGTATGGAATTTGCACCTGTACATAATATATCTTGATTCTTTTTTTCCCATTCTCTTCCTCCCCTTCAATTCCTCTTCCCCTTCTTATTTACAAAAGCTTTATTTCCATTTTTTCCTTCTAGTCTGTCTTTGTTTCTTTTTCCCTCCCTGCTCCCTTGTTTCCTTTCCCATTTGAACATTTTACTATCTGGATATTAACTTCTTTTTTTAATTATTAAATTGTTATGGGCCGGTGAGATGGCTCAGTGGCATAAGCGCCTGCCTGGCAAGCGCGAGGGCCCGAGTTCGACTCCCAGAACCCACATACGAAAAAAGGGCCGGTGATATCGCTTAGCGGCACGGGTGCCTGTTGGCGCATGAGGTCCTGAGGTCGACCCCCGGTACCCACAAAAACAAACAAAAAAATTGTTATTAGTCCATGTTTGCAGTGCATAACAATTACATTCATTGTGGGGAATTGCTACTGGTACAGAACATATCTTAATTCTGTTTTAATTACCATTCCTCTCCACCACCCCCTTATTTACCAACATCAGATTCATTGATTTAGCTTATAAGTCCTTATGAAGTTAATTATCATACATACAGATTAACAGCCAGACTAACAGGCCAAAACATCACATAAAACACAAGCCAATTATATTACATCAGGGTAAGAGTGTGCGATTTTTAAGATAGAGTCAACATCCTAAAACAGTGGGTAGAAACTTGAAAATGGATTACTATGAACAGAAAATTTAGAGAAATTATTTATTAAATTTTATTGTATTTTGACATCACATTTTAAAATAGAGAAAGAAAATTCTGACTGAATGCAGAACCAGAACCAGAGATAAGATTCCAGCTGCCATCTATTAACTCAAACACTAAAGGATGTGTAAATGAAAAAATGCCGTTTTCTCACTAAACATTTTATTCTTAAACATTATTTTTCATAAAAAATCTATTTCTCCTAGCGTGCATGAGCCACTATTGATATTTTGAAAGTATTTAATATTTAAGGAGTATCTTAGTAAATTTAGATTCCACTCAGTATCAATGGCTACAACCCATATTAATTAGAGTGTTTTGACATTTTTAATACTATTTAAGAGTGGCACGGGATTCTAAGATCCAAAACTATTACAGTCACAGGTCTAAGTATTAATTATAAAAGCTAAAAATCAGTGAATGACACTTCCTTTGCTGTGGCTACGTAATTACTCCACACTGTGCAATACAGGGCTGACGTTACACCGTGATAGCACGTTTCTTCCATCGCTCGGTGCTGCTATGGCCCTCAGCAGAGGGCTTTCACCATTATGCTGAGATTCTTTTAAAAATTGCGCTCTAAAAAGGCACAAACCATGATGAACATATTTTCTTCCATATTTGGATAGGGTTAATTGCGTTTTGATTTGGAATTTCTTGCATTTTAGTTGCCTTGCTCGTTCAGTGGTGAGTGAATATATGCTTCCTTCCCGTGGCCGTGGTCCACGTCCCGCAGTGCACTGCACATCACGGCTGGTGCGTGGCCGAGGTCCCACCACTGCGTCGTCCACGCCCACCCCGGCCCCGGAGACCGTCTGCAGCTCTTCCTGCTTTTGCAAGGCTGCATCCTGCTTTCCCAGGCTGAACTGAAGCAGTTCATGGCTTTTTCTCCCCTTTCCCATTATGTCATTTTATTTCTGCCTATTTATCAGTGTGGGTTCCACCGAAGAGAAAGGATGAGGAGCAGCAGAAAAAGTTGGAAGGGGGTTGGAGGGAAGGAGAGAGGAACTTATTATAAAGAATTGTCTCAATGATTAAGCAAAAGCTTAATCCATAGGGGAACGTCCCGGACTCAAACAGGGGAGATTGAAACCTGTTTATTTATTTATTTATTTTTTTTTGTTGGGGGGGATGGTTCTGGAGATTGAACCAAGATCCTTCACACTGAGCTACATCCCCAATCCCTTTTGAAATTTTTTATTTTGAGACAGGGTCTCCCTAAGTTACTAAGCTGCCCAAGCAAGGCTGGAACTCACCATCCTCCTTCCTCAGCTTTCTGGAGTGCTGGGATTCCTTACTTGTAAGGTCTTCCAACTGATTCAGTCAGGCTCCCTCAAATTTCCCAGGACACTCTCCCCTTCTTAAATTTGACTGATTAGGAGATTAAATTCCATCTGCAAAATACATTCAATGCAACACTTGGATGGTGAATTGATAGCCCTGCTCAACTGACATTTCCGAATTCACGGATTCCTTATAGAAAGTATATATGAGGTAAATTCCTGCCGTTCTTAGATGTATGACAAATATATTTATTCTGGTCTCAAAGTTCATTGTGTGATTGGATATAAAATTTGGGACTGAAAAATTATTTCCCCTCATAAACTTGAAGATATTTTACATTCTCTTTCATCATTCAGTTATGACTGATGAGAATTCTAATACCAATTAGATTTCTGATCTATGTGAGAAACTTTTTCTCCCACTGAATGTTTTTCAAGATCCTCTTCTATGTGCCTGAAGTCTCTCAGAGGCATGACTACATGTGTGGATTATTTATCTATTTACTTTTAAAAATTTATTATTCTGCCATATTACAGAAAAGTAATTTGAAATCTCATCTCTCTTCAACTTCTGTAAATTACATTTTTCCTCCCTTTGGTAACAGTCTCTTTTCATTTTCTCTCTTAATGTTCTCTGGAACTTCTGGTAATTGGATGTTTTATATTCTGAATGCATAGATACATCTTCCAGTTGAAATTTCTCTATTTTCTTCTATACCTTTATCCTTCCTTTTTTACATACTTGAAAATTTATTTGATTTTATTTTCAACTCGTTAACTTTTTTACTTGTCTGTAATGTTTTTAATATCTGAGTGTATATGTTTTTTTACTTTAGACTCTACTTTGGTATTTCAAGGTCAGTCTTTCAAATAACCTTAAGGCTACTATTTCAACATTTCATTTAAACACACTCTGCTACTTTTCAAATTACCTTATTGTATGCTCTCATGATTTTCTTAAAATTATTTTTGTTTGGAAGTATGGTATATACATATGTGGTTTATGAAATAACATCATCACCTGGGTACCTTTAGCCAGGTGTCTCCAGTGATAATCTCTTGAAATACTATAGTATAATATCATATGCTTGATAATGACATTAATAGTCAAAATATAGAACATTTCTAACACTTCAGGACATTTTCATGTTGTCCTTTTAGTTCAGTCCACTTTCTCTCACTTCTACACCCTCATTTAACTCTGGTTAAACAAGTCTGTTCTCCTTTTTTATAGTTTCATTATTGCAAGAATATTATATGTATATATGGAAGCATATACGAACACATAGCTCTTTGGGAACCAGCCTTTTTCATTCAACATATTTCTTTGGAGATCCATTTAACATATTTGTGTCTGTATCTTGTTCCTTTCTATTGCTGTATGAGTTTGTTAGGACTGTTGTAACAAAGCACCATAGGCTGGGTGTCTTAAATAACATAAATTTGTTTTTTCACAGGTTAGGAGGCTGGAGGACCAGTATTAAGGTGCCTGCAGGTCCAGCGTCTTCTGAGGTTCTCTGTCTGGATTGCAGGATAATCACCTTCTCTTTGTGTCTTTACAGGATTTTTCCCCTGTGGGCAGGTACATTCTTGATGTCTCTGTGTGTGCAAATTTCCTTGTAATTGTGTGTGTGTGTGTGTATGTGAGTGTGTGGTTATGGGCATTGAACCCAGAGCCTTCACACTGAGCTGAATTCCCAGCTCTTTTTGTATATTTTATTTTATTTGTGGATAGGGCCTTGCCATGAAGCTGCCCAGGCTAAACCGGAACTTTCATTTCTTCTGCCATGTCTCCCAGTGTGCTGGTAATGCAGGTGTCGCCACCACACTCAGCCAAATTCCCACTACTCATAAATTGTTTGGTCAGGTTGGATTAGCACCTAATGGCCTGAAATATCTTAATCACTTCTAGCGTTCATATATGAACTGGGACGGGGGCACAATTCATCCCATAAAAAGTAGTATGTCATTGCACGGATGTTCTGTGACTTGTTCACCATTCTCCAGTTGAGTAACATAAGGGCTGTTTCTTGTTTGGGGTTATTGGGAACAAATATTGGTTTTGTGTAAGCACAATTTTTAATTCTCTGCCTTAAATGTCCAAGACTGTAATTACTGAGTGAAAGAGTAGTTTCATGTTATTAATGGTTTGTTACTATACTTCTGAACTATTTTTCAAAGTATCTTTACTATTCTTCATTCCTAACAGCAATATATGAGTGATCAAGGTTCCCTAGGCTCTCATCAGTGTTTGGTATTATCACTAGTCTTTAATTTTGCCATTTTGAAAGATGTGTAATGACAGCTTGCTGTGATTTTAATTGCATTTCTTTCACATTTGATGCTGTTGAACATCTTTTCAGTTGCTTCTTTCATATAAGTCACATCTGAATTTGTAGTATAGTTGAGACATAGGTGTACTCATAGGTGTCTAATTTTTTCGTTCATTGAAAAGGTTGCCTTGCATTATATATTTCAGACCTCTGTGAAAACTCCAGTAAGGATGTTTATTTAGGGCTTTTTCTTGGTTGTTGGATCTTCCTCTTTGTTCTTTGTATCTTACCTTCTACCCTTCTTCCAGTATCAGTCTTCTCTTGTTTTTATTTATTTATTTATTTATTTATTTTTTGAAGGGTTCCAATCAAGTCTCGTTTATTGAGGAAGTGTCTAAGGCACTTATAGAAGCGGGGGCGGAAGCTCTCATCTCATGGGGAATGTAGTGAGCACGGATAGGTCGTCGTCATTTCCGGATTAGGCTGGAGAGGATCATGGGGGATGTAGGCTGGTGCATCGGATGCCCTCAGGAGTGGGAGGCAGAGTGGCAACTGTGAAATTGTCTCATCGCTCCCTACATCTCCTCCCTTATTATTTTATAAGATCAGGAGTATGGCAGGCCCTGTGAGGACAGCGCCTGTCTTAGGTCAAGGACTCTCCATATGAATCCAATCATGCCTTACCCATCATGGGCATACAGGACAGCAATTGGTCCTGTGCCTGTCTTAGGCAGCTGATGGCGTAACATATGTGTCCTAGTTGTCCATCTCTGGCTGCCTGTCCAGTGCCTCAGGGCAATTGGCCTCTATCATCATACGGGCCATTTGTGGAGATTGTCTCTTGATAAGTTTGTTGATCTGCCATCTCCAACTGGTGATAATGTACCTCAATGGGCTTGGCCAGGAGTGTGTCAACCCTGTTGTTAAGGAGCGTCTTTAAATCAGAAATCCTCATTGTCTTGTTGACGATGACCAATGTAAACATATTACAATAATATATTTTGTCTAACAATTTTTGATGACCTATGAAAACCAGATCATTTAACACATTACTTTGAACAACAAGAAACTCTCAAATCATAATACAACAATAAACAATAAACAAAACATGTATTACATTTATAGAACCAATTTTAACATCATTTTGGCCAGCTGGCAACTTTTGGTGGAGGCATACCAGACAAACGTTTTAAAAATCCAAAAATGCAAAAAGAAAATTTGTTGAGCTCAAATAGAACAGCTGTTTACAGGTTGGGCACACAGAAAAACAAAACATACAGACAAATTTATTTAAAAATCAGAGTGCACTCATATATATATATTGGCCAAATTAAATTATAGTAACTCTTCTATAATTTTAGAAGTTTGTAATTACAAATAGACTAGTCAGAATTATTTGTAGGTCAATAGCAGAGATCTCATAAGAATATGGAAGAAACAAAAATAAATTTCTTTATAAAAATATTGACAACTTTTATGTTTTTTTTATGTAGCTTCCAGCTCAGTCATCTCTATACTCTCTGTCACTACTCAAACCTTTTTTTTATTCTATTAGCATTTTCTCTGTAAGAATATCATTTATGTAAATTTTCTTTGATATATCTTTGTCGAAGCTTATTTTGACCCCTTGTTCCTGGGTTGTTACAATTACGCCCAGTTTCCCGCTAGCTGCAAATGCTGCAGTCATTTGTGATTTAAGAGCAGAGACCCTCTTTGTGTGTGGAGAAAGAGAAAAGCACATGTTAGGATAAGGTTTTTGTCCCAGGTGTTTTGAGCCAGGGCACCCAGCTTGTGTTTTTTATTGTGGCTTACTCAGCTTACTCGATGTTTTGACAAAGAAGGCATTTACATTTCTCCTGTAAAACTTTCCTAGATGCTTGTAGGCAGCGCCAGGCTGGTGACGTCCAGGCTGGCCATTGGGGCAGCACTGGCACCACATACAACCAGGAGTTTATATATGGAAACTAATTTGGGTGCTCAGGCTTTTTGGTGACAATATTTCATACTCCATTGATTACCTGAGGGTGGAGCAACCCTTTAGCTAATCATCCCACATTGAATGTGGGCCACTCAAGCTCACAGAAGTTTTGGAGCTTTACTTTTTATCTTAATTTTATAATCCCCTTTGAACTCATCAAAATTGTTAAGCATACATTTTAAAACAGTTGGCTTATTACCAGCACAACCCATTATATCAATGACTTGGACAATATAGCAACCCACAGTTAAAATTTATCTAAGCAAGTCCTGTCTCCCCCACTCAATCTGAACAATTGGTCTCTCGCAGGCAGGTTGAATTCCTCTGGTAACAGTGACTTGGAAGTGCAGGCACGGGGGGGGTAACAGATGTAACACAGGAGAAACACACGAACAGACAGGAGTTTATATATGGAAACTAATTTGGGTGCTCAGGCTTTTTGGTGACAATATTTCATACTCCATTGATTACCTGGGGGTGGAGCAACCCTTTAGCTAATCATCCCACATTGAATGTGGGCCACTCAAGCTCACAGAAGTTTTGGAGCTTTACTTTTTATCTTAATTTTATAATCCCCTTTGAACTCATCAAAATTGTTAAGCATACATTTCAAAACAGTTGGCTTATTACCAACACAACCCATTATATCAATGACTTGGACAATATAGCAACCCACAGTTAAAATTTATCTAAGCAAGTCCTGTCTCCCCCACTCAATCTGAACAATTGGTCTCTCGCGGGCAGGTTGAATTCCTCTGGTAACAGTGACTTGGAAGTGCAGGCACGGGGGGGGTGACAGATGTAACACAGGAGAAACACACGAACAGACAATCCCAGGAACAATAACCATACCGCTCCTGACCTCAGATTTAGAGCCTTGCGTCCTGCCCTGCAGCCAATCTGGGGGGACCAGCTGAAGATCAGCTTTTTGGCGCCTTGGCCCCCCAAGGGTTAGCTGCCAGGCAAGGAGACACTGAGGCCCCCTCCTTAAATACTTTTGGAGGCCTTACAAAGTCCTTGGTTGCCATGGAAACTGCATTCTTTACCTTATCACCTCTGGGAAATAGCCCTCTGTTTTTTCTGTTTAAGGTGGACCTTCTTTTAGATCATTAATTTTAGCCTTTAAGGTCAGAAGAGTAGAGGATGGACCGGGCGGCTTTTGGGTGTCAGACTGGGGCTTAGTTGTTAAGGCGGGAGCCACAAAAGGAGGGTTATGATAGGTAGTAGCCTCCTCTGCCAGCTCAGACCAGTCAATCTCTTGGAAGTCAAAAAGGTCAGGGTATATACACGGGTATTGAGGAGGAGGCGTGGCGGCACCAAGTTCCAGGGAGCCATTTTGAGAGGGGTCGCCATTTTGAGGGTCCTCGTGAGCCTCAGAAAGAGGAAGTGGCGGCGGGTCACCATTTTGAGGGGGCTCTGGAATATCAAGAATTACAGAGCCAGGGGAATTGGGCTTAGGGGTAGGGCTACGGGAGGAGTGCAATGCAGCCTCACCTTGAGAAAGCGTCTCAGCGACTTGGGGATCAGAATAGCATTGAGTTAGCAGTTCCGAAATTAAAGTCCAATAGGCAAAAACGGTCACCGGAACATTTTCAGGACCATATCAATGACTTGGACAATATAGCAACCCAGAGTTAAAATTTATCTAAGCAAGTCCCACCCTATTCCATCAATTAATGTCAATAGAACCCTCTAGAGGGAACCAGGGGCAGACTTTATGTATGAACTTAAAATATAGAAATAAATCTTTAGTTGTAACCTTAATTTCTCTCACCTTGAGAGCCTTACTGAGGCCGTTAATGAACAGCTCATGTTCACTTAATGCTTGACCCATGTCGAGGGGGAAAAGGGAGTGGATGCCGTTCACTTACCGTGATTCAGGCGAGACGTAAGGCGGCCGTCTGCATGGATCACAGGGATGGAGTCCCGGAAAGAGTACCTTGGCCAAGGCTTTAATGACGAACATCCCGTTGGAAGGCGTCCTCTCTGGGTGGGCCCCACGTTGGGCGCCACTTGATCTGGCCCGCGGATCAACTCGTGGGTCCCACCTGGAGGAGAAACGGGATGGGGGGACAGGGCAAGAGGAGAGAGAAACGGAGACAAGATGAAGGGTTCCAATCAAGTCTCCTCTTCTCTTGTTTTTAAAACCTAGTTACAGATAATTCTTGAAAGAGGGCCTTTTAAATTTATTTTCGATGACATTGTTTTAGCTTTTTAGAAATAAAACATAACAGTACTACATCTTAAATACATCAGTAATTGAATTAAATATAATACAGGTGTATTCTCTAATGGAATAAATCTAGAAATAAGGAATATAAACTTAAAAAGAGGTTCTACAAACAATTAGAAACTAAATTTTGAATTTCTTCATAATTCCTGAGGAAAAGAAAAAATCTCATTGGAAACAAAAAAACGCAGTGAACTGAATGGCAATGAAATTGTGACATAGCATAACCTCTGAGATGTAGGAAATGCAGGAAAAGGACAATTTATACAATAAATGTTCATGTTAGAAGAAAAAAAATGCCAAAATCCATCATTTAAACTCTGACTTCAAGACTTTAAAAAGAGAACAACAAAACAAAACCAAAGGTAGTACAAAGAAGGAAAAAGTGGCAACTAAAAACAAAAATTAATGTACTTTGATTCAGGAAAAATAGATAGCAGCAATAGGGAATGAATCTTCTTAAAAAAAACAATAAATTTAGTTAAACAAGAGATAGCATGCAAGAGAGGGAGAGAGAAAAAGAGAATCCAAATCAGGAATGAAAATAGTGATACCATCGTGTTCCAACTTTATTATTTCCTTTTATTGTTAAAGTTGATTTGCTGGGGCAAATCTCTTAGCTTTATTTCTGAGACCGTATTGATTTGTCATTTGCCTTTCACTGCTTTCCGGGTTTGTTTTTTTTTTTTTTTTTGCTGTGTAGTTTTTAGAAATGTGATTGTAATGTGTCTTGGTAGGGACTTGTGCTTATTTCTGTTGGAGTTTCCTCAGTTTCTTGACTCTATAGAATTATAAATTTTGCTGCATTTGGAAAATTTTTAGTGATTAGTTTTTTAAAAATAATTTCTTTAGCCATATCACTTTATGTCCCCTTCTGGAAATTCAATGACAAACCTTAGGAACCTTTGTTATAGTTTCACTAGTCCCTGAGGTTCTATTAATTTTGTTTTCAGTCAGTTTTCTCTTTTTCGCTCAGAGCAGGTCATTTCTATTGTCTTATCTTTACCTATTT
This sequence comes from Erethizon dorsatum, assembly GCA_028451465.1. NCBI lineage: Eukaryota > Metazoa > Chordata > Mammalia > Rodentia > Erethizontidae > Erethizon > Erethizon dorsatum. Next base: position 14,027,787 of record CM051828.1, on the reverse strand, counting down.
TTTCGCTCTGTTTCTTCTATTCTGATGTTAGGTCTCAGAATTGATTTGTATTATTATCAATTTTATATTAGTGAGATTCTCTATTTCTTTGCTGAAATTGTTTTATCGTTCACTGCAAGCATTTTGATAATTGCTCATCACAATATGGCTTTGTCAGATAATTCTGACATCTTTGTCATCTTGGTGTGAGTTTATTGACTATTCTCTTTCATTTGGTTGGAGATCTTTATGGCCATTTGTATGACAAGTGACCGCTAATTGAATCTTAGACATTTTAGGTAAAAAGGATATGAGACCCTCCAAGCTATATTTGAAACATCTGTCTTAGCTGGGTTTAATCTGTGATTGTACCAACCAGAGAAGGAAGATGTGCTTTTTCATTATAGCCAGGAGTCTTGGAAGCCCAGAGCCCTCAGTCTGCCCACGTTGACCCCACATTGCTGCGCCTTCTCATGGCTGGGTGAAGTGGTGATTCTGGTTCCCTATTCAGCCTGCAATGATACGGCCTGGCTGGGAGATTTAGGGGCACATGACTGTTGAATCACAATGATGTCTTGGAAAAAAGTGGCCTCCTAACGTCCGGGTAGAGTAAAATATCTGACTCTGTGCTTGGCCTTTCTTGACACCAGCTGTGGGTTGAAGAAAAATGCCTCATTACTGATAGTTTGGTTTGAAAATACAGGCTCTTCATGAAAGCCCTTCTGCCACCAAAATCATGGCCTTTTACTGCCTGGCAGGACATAGGATTTGGCTTTCTACTAGGCCTTTTCTACACCATCCCAGTAGGAAGTTGGCAAACTTCATTGCAGCATAATCATGCTAGAAATCTAAGCACCAACTCGGACTTCACCATCATGGCTGGAGGGGAGATCACATTTTTTTTTTCTGTTATCTTTGGTGAGAATAAATCTGTTTTGTCTTAAAATTTTATGTCCCACTTGGCAGCTCTTTTACTGAGTCTTTGGCTGTAGATGCAGGCTTTGGGGGGAATTTTTACCATGTGTTTTGATATTTTCAAGTACTAGCTTCTTCTGCACTGAATAATCCAAAAATACAATGCAGAAAATAACAACCAGGTCACTCTTTGGGTCTTGATATCCCTGGCTATTGTGGACTCTGCTCTCTAACAGAGTCTTGTTTAGTTTCCCATAAAATGTGCAGATTTTAGTCATATTTAATGTGATAAAAGGGAAAGTACTTTTATGCTATGTTTTCAGAAGTATAAAACCTCAGGTTTTGCTGATTCTCTTATTTATTTTCACCTTCCTTCATATTGCTGATTTCCCTTATGTTACAAGGTTCTCTATTCTCTGTGGATGGAATGTATACAGTGTTATTCATGAAAACAAGATCCTGGCTTGGGTTTATAAGGTAGGACCCCTAAATTCCAGAGTAGCTTTCTTGTTTTCTTTTGTAATGCCATGTTTCATTTGGAGGGAGATATCTGTATCTAGACCAATTAGTCAAGGAAAGGAAAAAGGTCTGATAATTACCACTGGTGTCTTAACCTTACATATTGGTGTCAGTCAACTTCTTGCTACAATAAGTGTGCACAGCAAACATCACCCCAAAAACAAACATTCATTTTTCTTATTATATGAAGAGAGAATGAGCTGAAATTGGCTCCAGGAAGTGAGTCTGGCAAGGTTTTGTTTTAGATATCTCATTCTGGAAATAGCAGGAAAAGAGGCTTTTCTCAAGGAGAGGGAAGAACTAGACAAAGAAACCAAACCAAATTACCCAAGCACATCTGAAGTTTGTATTTGCATTACATTGTTTAACATTCTGTTGTGCAAATCAAATCATGTATTTGAATGAAACTGAGAGTAGGAATTGTACTGCATTTACCATAGTCAGGGGCATTGCAATGTTAAGAAGCAAAGAACACGAACACAAATAACAGTTCTTAATGGTAAGGAAGTGAAGATTGCAGACAAACAAAATTTGTACCACAATCAGAGTAACTTCTGGAAGTGAAGAAAAAAATGTGAGCTAAAATATCCTCACTGTTAACATCTATTTCATCGAAACAAATACAAAGGACAGAACTGGATCAGTTACTGAACACGAAACCACTTTGAAACGCTATAAAGTGTCATTCAAATGTGAATTCATTTATATCTTAAAATTAAAGCAGAATAAGTAAATAGATGGATAAATACATTGATTATTATATCTACAAGTATATTTTCATTTAAATAGGCATTACTAGAAGCAAAAAAAGGAATGCTCAAGAAAAACTAATGCATGATATTCAAACTGCTAAAGCCAACACCATTGAATTGTAATAAAATTAAGTGGAAATTTGTCAGTTATCTTGTTTGAATAACCACACTTGTGAAACTTACATTAGTAACCTAATTCCAAAGCTTCACTTGACTTACTATTGCGAAAACCTAAATGTGGCACATGCTATTTTAAAAGACAAAGTCACACTGTGTCAAATAACTCCTTAAAGAGATAGCCCAAGGATATATTGTCATGCAGAAAATGAAGTGGAAAATTGAGATAATTATTTAGATAAATTGAGCGAAAAAGCAATACTAACCTTTGCCCCAGTTGCTTGAAAAACTGGACAATTAAAGTGAAGCCTAAAAAATCAGAACGAGTGTTTCAAATCTCTTAGTCAATTTTTGTATAAGCTTATGCCATAGTGTATCATGATTTAGAAATGAGAATATTGGACTCATTTTGATGCCATAGACTATGTAGATTAAAAATGTTTTCACTTTCTTTTCTTACTATTGAGCTGAGAATATATTTCTGTACAAAAATTCCACAATTTTAATTGTTTATAAATTTTGTGCACTTAGAATATGCATATTTGAAGATAGAGAGGAGATATTTTTGCTCTTTGCACATCAGGTTCATCGGCTGTCATAATTTTTATGCTTTTGAATTGTGTCATAATACATGATACATCACACAGAGAACTCTTTCTCACAGTGAATTAGTGAAAATAGCTACAACCTTACAGACAACCCTGCCAAATTAAGCTAGAACTAGAAAACACCGCTGTGCTGAGTCTTGAAGGAGGAGAAGCAACCAGTTACATGGTGGACCAGGGGATATTTGCTGCAGGAGGCGAATATCATGGTGTGAGGGCTGAGTTTGAGCTGCATATATTCTAGAACCTGAAAGGAGCTTTGATATGATGAGCAATTAGTGACTGAGGGGTAGGAAAAGTGCAGTGTTAAGCTGGAGAAGTTGGATAAGGAGTTTGACATTAATTGTATGTGCCAAGGGGGCCACTGAGTACTTTTTAAGCAGGGAAGCAACTTGACATGTTTTTAGACTTAGGATTATAGGGATCCTCAGTTGGCTGCACTGGAAAAGAAGTTATTGAAGAAATAAAATAATATCCTAAGAATACAAAGGAAAATTGATTGAAATATAATGCAAGTTTCAAAATGAAGTGTTGATGCTAATGAGATTTTTAGACAGTGTCTTTTATTTCTTTACTCATGAACTAGCTAATGTATATTTCAAAGGGAATATGGAAAGGCTAGTGAAAGAAGAAAGGAATAAACAGATGATTATTTACCCTCAAAATGAACTGACTTGACATGAAAAATCAATTGGGGGCCGGTGATATAGCTCAGCGGCACAAGCGCCTGCCTGGCAAGTGCGAGGTCCTGAGTTCTACTCCCGGTACCCACATATAAAACAAAACAAAACAGAAAACAATTGGTATGAGTCTTATATATTCTTTTTTGCTCTATTTATCTATCTATATAAAGAGAATTTGAATACAAAATAACTCTGGATTTTAGAGTTTGACTTAAACACTCCATATTTAAAGAAACAGATATTAACTATGAAAAAATGTGATAATTTTGAAAAAGTAAGAGATAATTTACAATGATTTTGAAACTGCAATGTAATCATAAAATTAGTGGAAATTTTAAATACCTTTAAAAGATAAATATTTATCATTTCAATTTTTTTAAAAATTTGAAATTTGGGGAAAATGTTATTAACTCATATTTAGAAGTGCTTCATAGAAATGTGAGATCTTGATATGAAAGTATGAATGGTAAAAAGTATAACTTTGTTAGATGCTTTATCACCTCTCTTTTAACATCAGTTTGATTATGGAATATATAATAGTTCCAATTTTAAGAAAAACAGAATTATATAGGCTCTGTTTTGTTCAAAATATTTCAATTATACACACAATTTTCCCAATTAAGGGAACCAATTTTGAAGATGTTCAGAGCATTCTTACTGCATAATATTTTGAAGATAGGTTATATACACTTGAAGTATTTATAATAGATAAGGATTGATTGAAACTTTTAAAAAAATTTTTGATCCTTAGATTACCATCCAAACCCATTTCATTGGTTGACTGATTTTCCTCCACCTTGTCAGAAAGTTGAAGATTTACTTGTTGGAGAAGGAAACAGAAAGTCTACAGGCTGGATGACCAGTGCCATAGTTGAATACATGAATACCTCAACAGTATCTCAAATAAGTGAACTGATGAATGTTAGGAATGCTAAGTCTGACTGCTAAGCATGCCTGTCGATGTCTGAGGCTTTGAGAACCCTGGAAACTAGTCTTCTACCACCAGGCCTCACACTGAGAGCATCTTTACTGAAAAATCTGAGATTCAAGGAAGAGCTTAAAATTGTTGATCTCAGGAATCTTTCAAAAACTAGCTGAGCTAAATATCCTCAAAGATGTTCCCAATAAACACTGGCTACCAATTCATTCAGAGACTTAAATGAGGTTTTTTGAAAAGTCTTCTAGGAAAAGTGGCTGTCAAAACATTAACAAGGGGTGATTCTTTTAGCAGGTATACAATACAGAAATGAAGGTGATAAAATGAACAAAAGAAGCTGATCTACAATGCAGTTATGACTAAGATCTCAGCTAAACCCACAGGAGTGATGTATTAGAGTTCTTCAGGGAAACAGAATCAGTAGAAAGTGTATGTATAATTATGCAAGGGTATCTATTGGGTAAGTGTACAAGATCAGAGGTAAAAGGGTCCATAATGGCTGTCCATGGCATCAGAGGAGAAAGAATCCTCATTAGCGATCTGTCCGCACTAGAGAACTAGATGGTCCAGTAGCAGATCAGCTCAAGAAAATGGAAGCCACAGAACAATAAGGATGAGAGAAAAAAACACCTGTCCAAGGTGGAAGGTCGCTGTAGGGTCACAAGCACAGGTGCAGATTGAAAGACTAAAGAAGCAGAGAGCAGTGTCCTAAGGTGATGACAAAAACAGGAACTCTTCCAAAATTGGGACAAGTCCTTCTTCTTTCCTCTTTCATCCTAGCCAGGCTACAAGCCTGTTGGTTGGTGCTACCCACACCTTTGGTGGATCTTTCCCCCTCAGTTTGCTGGCCACAGAGCATTAAAAACTGTGCTCCACTAATCTACATGTGTTAACCCGTTCATGTTGACGTACTGTGATTAGCAAGCTATACAGCTGCAATGGTCTTTCAGAGTTGCCGCCAGCAAATATATAATGGCCATCTTGTAGCCCAACACATCAGTCAGTACTGCTACTGAGAACAGCAGGTATCCAAGTGTTTTTGAATATGCATGATCAAGTGCTTCAGTGGGATTATCACAGCAAATGAAATATAGCAAGTTAACTTGAGCACTTGGCTGTGTGCTACTAATTTCCCACTGTAAGTTATTTACACATCTGAGCCTTAGATCCCCCATGTTTAAAACTGCACCAATAGTACTTCCCTTCTAAGGTACTGATCAGTAAAGGACTAAGTGGGAAAACTCCTAGACTTTGGTGACATTTGGCAGACAGTCAATTAATGATTGTTTCCAGTTTCCTTTCTTTCTGTTCAGTAATATTCTGGCCTTAACAATATCTGGGGTCATTATTCCAAGTCACTATAAAATGTGACCCAACTATTGAAATGCATTTTTACATGACAATTTGTTTAAAAAGAGTTGTATTTGAAATATCATTCCCAATAGGGGTGATGGTGGGGTGAAGGGAGTGAAGAAAGAATTATTGAAGTATGTTATGTGCATGTGCACATCTGCCAAGATGAAACTCATTAATCTGTGTAACCAATATGCACTAATAAAAATATGGGGAAAAACTTAATAGGAAAAGACTATGTTTTCTAATCTTTAAAAAAAGGAATATTATTACCTTTGCAAAATAAGTAGAATTGACCAATTTAAAGGAGAGTACAATGTGAATTTTCAATTTTGGTAGAAGTGTAAAATATAATGATAACAGTTTAATCAAGTGTACTACATGTGAGTGTCAAGAGCTATAAACAAATACTTTGACCATTTGCTGTATGCTCTACTTTTATTTTCTGGATGAAAGTCTTAGAGAGAGAAAATTATCTCTCAATATAAATATTTGTCAAGTTATTATCTTAGAGAAATCTAGAAAACCAGGTAAAAATAAATGCCTGATTTATTGCTGATTGAATGCTTTTTATTGAAAGTAGTATAAAATTCAAGCAATAAACTTGATTTAAAAGAATACAACCACCTACTTTCACGTTTTAGATTTTTATGTTATACATAAATCAGAACTCTTAAAAATATTCAAATTAATTCTTTCTTATTCTTAAAAATGAGAAAAAAGACAAAAAGTTAATTCTGATAATGTGTAATATTATAATCTTAGTTTAAAAGCTTTTAAGAAGGAATATTAAAAGAGTACATGAGAGCTTAATTTCAATTTTATTGAACTAATATTGTGTTTGTGGAATGAGATATTATGAGAGCAGTCTCGTAGCTAATTTTTAAATATGAATCTGCTCTCCTTGAGATCCAAATCATTATGCAAAATAATATCAAATATAATTTTTAATCAGTATAGTTACTTTCAGGATATTCTAAGATTCATATCCTTCCCTCCTAAATCAATTAAATCTAATTTACTAACAAATCCACTAATGCAGTAGGCAGAATTTAAGAATTACCATATTAGCACCTGTGAAACCAGAAGCAAGTGAAATATGTTCTCGGAACAAGGAATTAACGTGGATTTACATGAAGTTCTTCAGTATTCAGAGATCTTCCTCACCTGTAATATCTGGTTCTTGCAAAGACAGTCTTAGACACACTTTCTTAGTTTTGTCAGACTCAATTTCACAGGGAAGTTCTAGATTTATAGAAAATTCGAAAGATAGTATATTCCCTGTATTTCCTACACCTAGTTTCTCCATAATTAATAGTAAAATAATACATTTGTTGAAATAATCCACCAATACCAGTATATTATAATGAACTAAACTTCATAATTTCTTAAGATTCCCTACTTTTTAACTAATGTCCATTTTTGATTCTAGGATCCCAGCATTAATAACACAATATGTGTAGTTATCCTTAAATTATGCTTGGCTGTGACAGTTTCTTAAATTCTGATGATTTTGAGGGTTTAGAGGTACACTGGTTAAGTGTTTTATAGAACACCCCCAGAATGGCATGTTTTTCTTTTAATAAATCTGAGGTTATCAGTTATTGGATGACTACAGATGTAAACTATCATTTTTATTACATCAAATATATGTATTATGAATATGACGTATATTCATGTTGAACTTAACTTTGGTCACCTGAGATTGTGCTCATCATGTTCCTCGGTCCCACATTTCCTTTCCTCCTATTCGTCACTGTACACTTTGGAAGGACGTCACTATGGATAGCTTACAGCTCTGGAAGTGACCTATGCTTGCTTCTTTGAGGGCTCAATATCTATGTACAGTATGTGGAGTAATTCTGTATAGGAAATTTCTCTCCTACATTTGTTAATTTATTGAGTTATTTTAGATTAGGCTTATAGATACTTATTTTTTTTCCCTTAGGTTATAATCCAAGACTCAATTATCTAACTTTGGCCATTGGGCATTTTTTTCAGCTGATTACTGTGCTATACTGAATAGCCCATAAATGTATTTTTATAATTTTTTAGCATTTTCTTCATTTCTGGTACTCCAAGTGTCTCATAACTTATCTTGTATATTTTCTGCCCCTGTCTTAAAACTAGTTGTTTCTCCAGGGATCCCTGTTTCATTAGATAATGGTCTAATGGTTTCATTAGAGAAAGCCAAGGGGAAGGGATGCTCATTTTTAGTGGGTTGTCTTTGGTTTAGGTCCTCTCATCTGACAGAGATAAACATGGGTATTTTTATCTAAACATGTTTATTCACATGTCAATAAATAGCTCTATACATACCTGATAAATGACAGCAGGCTCATTGGAACCAGAAATGGTAGAAATAACTCTGGGGCAAGTATTACAAGCACACACACTCCAGGCAGGCAAAGCTTTATTGGTGTGGAAGGACACTGACTAATTTCTGGCTGCAGCTGAAAAGAGTCAGCAATTGGTCAACACAGTGACCAGGCTGTTGCTTCTAGAAGAAAGGGATCAGCAGATTTTTCTTACTTTGCCAGGTCTGGTATTTTTCACTGGCTAGGAGAATGGTCCAAAAGACAATGCTTGTGGTGGATGTGAAACACAGTCAACTGGAAGTTGTTGAATTCTCGTGTAGATAAAATCATCATTCTGTGCAAAACACTGGCTCTATGGGTCTGGATCCTATAATAGTGCTGAAAAATGTCAGGTCATTGGGTGTTCATGGCTTCTGAAGAAGCACAAGGGTGGGGGCAGAAAAGAAAAGAGAAAGAAAAAGAAAACACACCACCTCCAATGGGCAATAGGCCAAGTTAACACTGTATTATATTCTTGGATAAAACATTTGTTAAATGACCAACAAGTCTATGTGCAGAGCTGAGTAGAATTGTACCCAAGGATTAAAACAGCAAAAGAGAGAGGCACAATATGAAAACAGAAATTTCAAGCTTTTTATCTCCTTTTAATCATCCATCAGACATCTGCAGGGCTAAGGAAAGCCATTGTTCTCAGAAAAAGTGGCCTTCAAGTGCCTGAGAATTTAGCCCGATAACTGTTACCATCGCATGTCAGAGGCGTTATGCACAGTCCAGTTAGGGAGAAACTGAAATGTATTTCCCAGCTACAGAGCCTCCACAATTAGGGATTTTTAAGTTGATTAAGATCAAGTGAGGCTACAGGCCCTACTTAGGCATTTTGTTTTGTTTTGTTTTTGTTTTTGCTTTCTTTTCTTTCATGGTAATAGTTTTTCATTTCATGTAAACATTCTATTTTTGTAATTTTTATCAAGGCTTCACCACCCCCGTCTGTTGAAACATACCCTGCTACAAAAAGTAACAGTTATTGGTGTCCTGAATAACTAACTTAAAGATAGTAATGCGTAATGTATTAACCATTGTTACCCTCCTATTATGTTGGTTTGAAAATTAGTTCTTCTTTTGATTTGTTTTGTTTTTTCTTCTCTTTAAAATTAAAAAAAAAAAAAAAAAGTAACAGTTATTGAACCCAGGGGCTTTTCTGTCCCACCACTGGCTCACCTTGGTTGTTCTTGTCTCATAACCACGTGTATCTACATGAATCTATACAGAAGTTCACATTTTACCCTACTTGGAGCCATTACCACATGGATCATTTTAGTTTTTCTGTGCTTATCTGCAAACTTTCATGCCAACAGAGAAAAAAACAGGTTTCTACCATTGCTGTCCATTTGCTTAATCATCCAATTTCAGTACACAGTGCAGAGGTAGAAATACTGTTCATCTCTATACCCATGGTAAACAACTTTATCAACTATGTACAACACTTATCAGCAGTTCTTTATTTTGAGGCTTACAGGTTCTATTTATCTTCAAAGATACATAAGCCAGCTCTTTTTAACACTGTCACCTTCAGTGAGATTATTTCCTAATTTGTAAAGGCAGTGAGATTATTTCCTAATTTTCTCTTGTAATCATCCGCATTTCTTTCTCAGATTCTCTACACTCCTAAAAAGAGATTTTTTAAATTCGCACATATTCAGGTTCAGTCTTTTGGCTGTATGGGTCTATGGATTTTGGGAAACACATTCACCATTGCTGTTGCCAAAGGTGTGTTTGAATTATGTAACAAATATGTTAATATTTTACTTTTATATTTGCTGGTTTTCTTTCTTTTTTGTGCATATTTTTATATATTAATGTGAACACTGGAATCAGAATTCCTGAGTTAAAATCCTGACTCTAAAATTTACTATATCGTTTTTGATAATTGACTTAATATTTCTAGGCTGCAAATTCTTCATCTATAAAGTGAAGATGACAATTAATCTGCCTTGTAGGGTTGGTTTACAGATGAAATGCTTTAATATAGTATTTAAAGAGTGAACCACCAATTATATAGAAAATGATAGCTAATTGTTAGCTGTCATTATTTCTTTTAGTGCATCAAAGTTTAGGAAATTCTTTCTCCTCCAGAGGGCTAATACTAAAATATTTTTTTCTGTGTGTTCACCAGTCTACTCCTCAATGTGTAAATATTTAATTAGTTCACACTTCAATATACTTTATCATATAGACATCTGAATTTTAATTTATTTTTATATAACATTACTTAGATAATATTTACCAAATATTTGCCCATTCCATGAATATATTTTATAATTTATCTTTATACAATTTCTTTTTAGTTCTCCAAAGTCCAATTTTCACAACTGAATTTAATGTAAGAGGGACTATTTGTAGGTTTAAAAATGTGTCTGGGTTATAAATGTAATACAGACACAAATCATTTCCAACTTCAATTTCACATAGGATTTTGTAGGCAACTAATGGAATAGAATCTTAATGCTGAGGGGGAACACGCCATCAAATTTATTTGCCTGTGAACTGATCACTAAAGCAAAATAGAAGAGAGGGAGCTTTACTTCTTTATCTTGTTTCATATAATTTTATGCTATTTTCTGAAATTCTTTATGTTTTAAATACCATTTTAAAGAAGTCTTGGTATAGGCACATATGATTCTCATTTAGAGACATAGTATTTATTCATTTAATTTTGTGTACTTTTGCAGATCTGAAGGAAGAATAATATCTTCCTAGCTCATGGTTGATTCCTAGATTATTGAGTAACTCCAGACCTAAATTATATTTCTGAGTTAAGTAAATTGTTTTTCCTCTTTGGCTTTAAATCTTTTCTATTGACCTCTGAGAATTTTGTCAAGATTGTATATAGGAAGTTACAATAACCTTTAATTATTCCGGAGTGGAAAGTTGAGGACATGTTTGATTTCCAGTATCATTTCTAAGATTCGTTGTCATGTGATTTGAAAAGCTTGTAAGGATATACTTAGCTTGTAAGGATATACTTAGCTTGTAAGGATATACTTAGGATATACTTAGGATAAATATATTATAAGGATATACTTGTAAGAATATACTTAGCTTGTAAGGATATACTTAACTTGCATGTTCTGAGTATATTTTTGCACTATCTTTTTACCTTAAATATATTCACTCCTTATGATAATTGTTAAGCTTGTGAAATGGCAAAATAATCTCCCCCAAATGTTTATAATATTATCATAGCAAGGATAAGTACTAAAATAGATATGCCACTGTCAAAAAACCACCATAAAGTTACATTACTGAAATGGACTTCTTTAGACATAAAGGTGAAGTAATGCAACATATTCCATTATGTCTTTGGTGTTTGCAAAGTGCTTTTAATGAGAAAGTACCAAGTAGACATGGATAATAGATGTATCCAAATTCTAGGCTCTTTATTCTCTCCTTATAATTTTTAAGAGTATTTAATTAGCCTCAGGAGAATTTAATAGGCAATTTGGAGTTTGAACTCTTTTAAATTTTCTTTATTCTAAGAAATAATTTGGCATAAAATAGGACTATTTAAAGAAGGAAAATATCCTTTGAGTAATAAAAAAGTAAAAGTAGAAAGTACGTACTTATAATCCCAGCACTCGAGAGACTGAGTCAGGAGGATCACCACAAGTTTGAGGCAAGCCTGGGCTACATAGTTACTTCTGGGCTAGCCTCGAACACACAGGGAGGGCCTGTTTCAAAATTACAACAAAATAACAACAAAATTACAAAACCCTTTGTAATTAGATTTAGAATGATTTGTAATTCTTTTTATGATTAACAACCACCTATAATCACAGAACTCATTTTAGAGGTATCTGAGTATTTCACGTGTACTTATTATTCTTTTAAAAATGTCTTCACATGCTTAGAATTGCATTAATTCATTGAGAATTTGAATATGTGCTTAAATAAAACAATACATTTTCCTGCCACAAAATGAAGTTCCTGGATGAAAATCTCTGTGCTAACTTAGAAAACAAGAGTGCTTTAGTTTAAAAATAAAGATGAATCACATTTGTTTAAAAATCAATTTGAATGTTCTGGAAGAAATTGCATCATTGCTGTAATTCACACCTGTCAAAATTGTGGTTTCTCTGGAAGGAAAAATAAAACTGACAGATTTGAAGACAATCTCTATATATGAATACTTAATTGTTTTCTCCTTTTCACTATAGATAATCATATCCCAATTCACCATTTAAAGTATTATGATACCAATAGACTGATGATATTGCCACAAAAATGCTAAATATTAAAATATTCAGGACTGGTGAGATGGCTAAGCGGTGTAAGCACCTGCCTGGCAAGTGCGAGGGCCCTAGTTCGACTCCCAGAACCCACATACGAAAAAAGGGCCAGTGATATCGCTCAGTGGCACGGGTGCCTGCTGGCGCGCGAGATCCTGAGGTCGATCCCTGGTACCCACAAAAAAAAAAAAAAAAAAATTCAAAATCCTTAGAAAGTACACATACTGTATTCTTGAAAAACAGTGTGAAGGTGGAATCAATCAATGTATCTTACACATTCAGTTCTCATATTAGTTAGAAAACAGTAATGTGCTATCACAAATTTTAATGGTTTGGATACCTAAAAGGTTAGAAAAAATTTTAAAATGTATATGCCAGATACAGCAGGGTAAAATAATAGGAACTGTATTTCAAGAATGAAGTTAGAAATTTTCAATAAAACATATATGCAAATTATTCCAATTTTGATGAAAACACTTTTGAAACCTATGACCATTTGAAAAAGTTTTATAAGACAGAAAACCCCCCAAACAGGGGCAAAATAATAAATCTTTGTAGATAATGGATGTGTCTTTGAAGCGTTATGAAGAGTATATAGCCTCGATTTGAACCACATTTGATGACTGCATAATTAAAACTTATTAAATGAATTCCATGGGGCTTGTATAAACTAGCAACATTTCATGCAAATGAGTTTATTCCTGCCAATATCTCTCATGGGAACAAATATTTTTACAGTAAAATGCAATCTTAAAGTGTTTGCAAAACAGTCTTCCTGTAATATTGGTAGTGAGGGGCCCAGTGGGGAATGAGCCATTTCCTCACCGTAGGAGGGATTGTGAATTTCAAACGAGAAACTATTATTTGGCTCTCCAAGCCAAACACTTGGAGAGTGGCAACTGGATTTTATAGCCTATTTTCCACACTCTCAGCCTCAGAGATGTCTGCCCTCGACACAGAGGCAACGAAAGATTTCTCTCAGCCACGGGTAGAGGACGGAGATCACACACATGCCGGAGGGTAACAGTGAGGTTCACACTTCTTATTATGGTATCGATTCTTAGTAGATGAGGAAGAATCTTTCCGAGGAGCTGGTTAGGACAGTGTTACTCTTGTGGTTTCAAACAATGCCAGTGGGATAGAATACACTATTTAATGCCAGGGAGAAACACTGCCTGTGGTTTTTGTGATGGGGAAGGAAGAGCAAAATAAGAGAAACTAAGCTGAAGTGAGGAGGGATGGATATATATATCCATCCATATATATCACATAGTAGCAGGCAAGGCTGAAGTCAAAACCTGACACAGTTAGCCAGTAAAATACAGCGAGACACTTTTCGATCATACACAACTCACTGTGTTCCTCAACCTACGTAATGAAAGCGTGGAACGGAAACAGAAGGTGGTAATGCAGTGCAAGCTGCAGACACCCTGGTCCTAAAAACTGATTCTGGAAGTTTCTCCATTTACCGGTGACAGTTGTAACCTAAGTGGTGCAGAGCAGAAAGCCTCTTACCTCATCAGAACCTGAGAGATGATTAAAAAGCTGAGGCATGGCAGCTTCACATGGGTATAGGTAGGAAGTGAAGATGAATTCTTGGTGTTTCCTCACGACCTTCTTATCTTACATTCCAGGAGCATCTCAAGGTGTCCAACCAAAGCTCAGATTAGCTATGGTTCAGACCTTTGCAGGCGAGGCCTATACAAGGTCACCTGGATGCCATTCATGGTACAATCACAAGACACTAATGAAGTAGAATTTCTCAACTTTATACTTCATTCCTGCTGCTGATTTTCTTTCTGTGTGGTACTTCATTCCCTCTGCACCCACTGATAGACACACACACTCATGTACACATGTACCTATGTACACATAGAAATACGAGAAAAAATCATTACAATTGGTTGCAAAGTACTACAATTACCACGGCTCCCATAACAATTTTTCCCATGTAGAATATTCATATGTGTGTATGATTGTGAATATGTGTGCGTGGAATATTAGACCATGTTCAAGCTTGCTTAAAAATATTTAATGGCCCTTTGATTTACTTTTGCTGATAAAAACCACTGAGGGATTCAGCGCCTGTTCTGAGTGAGAGCATCAAAGGGCCTTGCGTGCTGTTCTGTCTTCCTTCGAGCCTTCATACCATCATCTGTGGCCAGAGGCCATTGCCACCAGATACCTGTATGACACTGCCAAAGAGGGAACCAGCCTGCAATTTCATAAGAAAAACAGGAGAGGTCAAAAGAGTTGTCCAGCTGATCTCAGCTTGAAATAATGACTTAACCGCATTTATTACTTTAAGCCAGTAAGTTTTGTCCTTGTTGGGTTTGTGACCAAAATAACTGACACAGGGCCATGTCCCCTTAGTAGAAGAAAGGTTCTCTATCAAATGATATCCTTGGAATATTGAACGGATTGAGTAATGTTTGTAACTAATAACCCGAGACATTTCCCAATTTTAATGTATGTTCAATAAAGACAGTTTTGTGATTTCCAAAATTAGTCACTACAAATGAAAACATCAACAAAAAAATTAAACTTTCTTCTTCTTTTGAAAGTAGACACTTAGCATCTTCATTTTATCCTTTTAATTGCATAAATTATACCTTAGTATTGCGGCAATGATCAAGTGAAATACAGTGGTAATTTTAATAAGCCTCATACAATGTACTTGACTATTCTTAATAACTTTAAACATCTCAAACTGTGACTTGAATAACAAATGATAAAAAGTCTCCTCATTACTTTTATGTGTAATGAAAGTCAATGACCTGAGAAAAGTAACTTAATGAATTGAGACATGGATTTATAGGTGACAATATAATAGCTTTTAAATTTGTCCCCTTATTTTAGTAATAGGATTACATGAGATCTTGAGTGAGAGAACTTTGTGGTACTTTGAATTTTATTATTTAATAATCATGGATAAGATAAGTGATGTATGTAGTATATATTTTTCAGAGATTAAATAAAAAATATTTGACTTTCAATTACTTTGAAATTTGTATATTATACATAATTAAGAGCAATATTAAAAAATTTAAACAAATAATACTTTACTTTTATATATGTAACTCACATAATATTGAAGAAAGGTATACATTTTCATATTTAAGAAATACGAAATACAATATGTTCTGTGTCACACCTGAACTACATAATGTGAACATAGAATAGAAAGTGAATACACGTGCTACTATTTCTGGTTTAATATTCACCACTTGTCTTAGTCACTTTCTCCTTTCACTGAGACGCAACGCCCAAGACCCATGACATAAAGGAGGAGGGGTTTTTATTTTGGCTCCAATTTTTAGAGGTTTCCGTCCCTAGTTGGCTCCAAGTTAGAAATGACATGGTGGATCGGCCCAGTGGAGGAAAGCTGCTCAGGTCATGGAGAACGGGAAGCACAGAAAGAGTGAGGAGGTAGGGAGGAAGACAGAGTACCCCACCCGGGTCGCATCCCCAACGACCAGCTTCTCACGACCCCACCCCTGCCGCGCGCTCAGCGGCTGAACTCCTTAGTGGATGAACTCCCAATGAGCACAGCGCACTCAAGATCCAGTCACCTTCCAGAAGCCCTGCTCTGCAGCAGGTAAGGGTTTGGGGGACGTTGTACTGCACATCTAAGCCTTAACCACACTTAACTGCATAAAATTTGAATCTTTTCAGATACACTTAAAAATATTTAATGTACCTTAACTAAGAAACCATGTTTTGCTTTAAGTAATGTTGTATTAAGCATTACAATAATAAAATATACCTAAAATCAGGCATGATAGATTGTTTTCTTATAAAATATTATGATATTTTGTGAAAATGTTTCATATTCAATATAATGAATTCAAATAATATAGTAAGAAATCTCAGCATAGTTTTGCAAAATCAGTTTTTTTTTCTTTTATTTACTGGCAATAGTTTTTCAATTTATGACATTTGTTCAGGCTCTTTTTTGTTTGTTTTTTATTCTATATTAGAACGTGCTTGCATTATATAATGATTACATCCCTTGTGAGGAGCTGACACATATATATATATAACACATCCTAATTCTTTTTTCATCCCTTTCTCCCCTCTTCCCTCTTCCTCCATCTCTTTGTCCCCCTCCTACTTGAGAAAGCTCTATTGCCCTACTTCCTATTATTTATATTTTATTTTTATCTTTTTTTAAATTTTTGGATTACTCATATAAGAAAACAATGTGATATTTAAACTCTTCTGACAGATTTATTTCATTTAACATCAGGGACTCAACTTGCAATCATTTTCCTACAAATGACTCAGGTTTATCCTTCTTTATGGTACAGTAGTACTTCATTGTGTGTAAATACCACATTGTCTTTATCCATTCATCTGTTGATGGATGTACATACTGCTTCCAAGATTTAGCTATTATGAATTATGCTACTATAACTATGGGTATTACTGTATGTGTCACTGTAATATGATGTATTTAACACTTTTTTGTTTTGCTAAATTCATATTTAATTCTATTTATTTTTTAATTTAACACTTGAGATAGCTAGAAAGGGAATAGTTGGGACAAATGTAATTTCTAGTTTTAGTTTTTTGAGGATTTTTTTATATTGATTTCCATAATGGTTGTACTAGTTTACATTCCCACCGACAATATTAAAGGGTTTATTTTTCCACACACTCTTTCCAGCATTTGTTATTATTTGATTTCTTGAAGATACCCATTCTTTCTGGAACAAAATGGAATCTCATTGTTAATGTAATTTATATTTCTCTAGTGGCCAAGGAATTTGAACATTTCTTCATGTATTTATTGCCATTTGATCTTCTTCTGATAATTGTCTATTCATTTCACTTGCCCAACTTTTTGACTGGGTCTTTTACTTTGGGTTGTCTAATGATTTTAGTCCTCTGTATATTTTAGATATTAGTCCTTTGTCTGAGAATAGCTGACAAATTTTTTTCCCATTCTGTAGGTTGTCTCTTCACTTGGTTGTTTTGTGTACTGTTCAGAAAACTTTTAATTTGGTACGATCCCATTTGCTGATTCTTGGTACTATTTCCTGTGCAACTGGGTTCCGTACAGAAAGTCCATCCCTATACCTATTAATTCATTCTTTACCAGTACATTTTTCCTCTTGGGGTATGGAAATCATATCATAAGGTTTTCAGACCAATAATTTGTTTTAAATCAGAAGTCATTCAGAAACAGCTTAAATAATAGATCATTTGGTTACTATTTAAGATGCAACTAATATTTCTTGATTAGATCATATGTACGAGGCACAATGCCAATAAAACAAATGATATAAAATGTTCCTTTGAATAGCTATATTTAATTAGCTAGATGGCTAGATTAGACTTATATTTTTCCAAACTAAAAAATATTTACATAATTGAATTATTTAGTGTGTACACTTTATAATATGTATTAAGGACATTTCCTTTTCATTTTGTTCTGAGGTTATTGCATATATTTGCTATTGTGTTTTATATTTTATTCTCCATACTTCATCATTGTAAATATAATGGAGAAAACTTATATTAAACTGGATTAGAATTATTAGTTTGGGGAAATGGATTTCAGGGATTACTATCACCCGTAGCTATTTTGATAATGAAAGCGCCCTAGAAACAGGAATAATTAAGTATTTTCTTTTTAGGTTTAAAGAAATATAAAATAAACCGGGCATGGAGGTGCACACCTGTAATCCCAATACTCGGGAGGCTGAGGTAGAAGGACCTCTGTGAGTTCAAGGCCAGCCTGAGATACATAGTGAGACCCCATCTCAGAAAACAAAAAACAGACATGCCCCCCACAAAAAAAGGAAAAGAAAGATAAAATATAGAACACGGCACTGGCAACCAAGCAGTCTACTTCCCTGTCTTATACCCAGCTCATTCCAACTCATGAAATTAAGTCAATGTATCAGGCAAAGCAAAGAGATAAGCCAAATCCTTAATCATTGCAACACTTTACAGAATTTTTTTTAAATTTTGTCTATTTACAGCACAATTAGATTTTATGCCTTGAAGCATTATTAGAGAATATGGTGTCAATTATGAAATATTTGAGTTAGTATCTTGGAAATGAATGACTTTCTATTAGTATTCAACCTAGAGAGAAAAATATATTGTTGAGGACTTAAAAGGAAACATTTAAAACTATACATCTTGTATCACAAAACTTTCAATAACTGTGAGAGGTTTAACATTTTTCCCTACCTGCAAGCTAACAAGCTATCCTGCTACAATTTCCTAGATGCCGAGAGGGACACAGGACCCCTTGACCGGGGACACTCATGCTAAGCATGTGCTTTGGATTTGTGCTGCTCTGTCTTACTCCCCAAGACCCCAGAGAGGCCCATGGTGTGGCCCCGGTAGACACAATAGGTTTGTATCACAGATAAGGAACTGCGTATACGTTTAAGGAACCTGTCTTTTCTAATGTGTGCAAGCAAAGTGCCCCAAAGGGTGTCATTTTTATTATTCTGAAAAGTAAACTCCCAAATCCATCTTCTGCTTAAAGAGAGGAATATTACCTCCACCTTATAACATGTTTCACTACATCAAAAAAAAATAAAAGGCAGTCTAGAACAAAATGGACCAGTGCTTTTTAAGAATGCAGAAATACCATAGACCAATAGGAAATTGTCTCCCACCAAAACTGATATCTGAGCTGAAAGACTACAGGATAAAATTTTGATAAATAATAATAATAATAGTAGTTGAGCTAGAGAATAAATATGCAACTCTATATTAGTAGATGGAGATTAAGAATTTATATATGTAATTTTATTTGGTTCTAGAATATTGTGATTATACTTAACTTTAGCTCCCAAAGTAATAACTAATAAATATGTCAGTTGTTTTATTTAATATTTAATGATATTTTAACCCTAGCTATTCACACAGGAATAAATGTCAAGAACTATTTCCATTTTCAGATTTTTAATTTGCTTTCAAGTTAAGCATTTAAACTGATTCACTTTTATTTGTGCTTATAGATAACATGAGACTTACAGGCCAGAGATTAAACGGCAATTTATTACTTGTGGAAATAGCAGCAAGAAAAATATTATCATTTTTAGTGGATTCTTTAAATTCTGATACCTGAAAGGTAATGTGAAGAGACCAATTGACACCTGCACACACAGTGGGTCACTTTACAGGAAAAGAAATCTGAGCTGGAGAGCACAAGCACCTTGTAATGGCCTGTAAGTATCCTGCACTGTCCTTCAAAGGGGGCAGTGCCTCTATCCTCCACATCTGTCAGCTACGCATCCTGAATGAAGGGCAGTTAGCTTCTCACGAAACTAGTTTCTGTGCATGAAAGGCATACAGAAATGCAAGCGAGCCATGGAAAGTCACCTCTCGACAATAAGCATTGCCATGAATAGTGAACAAAGAAAGAATCTGATTATTAGGGATCCTTGACATAATTGGAAAATGTGTATTCATGTGTCTTATATAAATAATCTCCTTCAAATGAATAAGCCATGTTACTTAATCATAAGGCCATCTATAACTAATAATGCAGTCATTTATTCTACTTTATACTGCAATTTATGACACAGTCAGGCTACTGAGAAAAGTAATCTAGACAATTTAAATCATCTTTGATATTCTACTTAAAATCTTCCATGTATTGGTTTATTCTTGAACAGTCACTTCCAGGATTCTAGGTGTCCAAGTTCTTCGTATCTGTGGTACAGCACCCTTTCCCAGCTCCTTTCGATGAAGTCTTTTAGGCTCCTTTATTGCTTACAGGTAATTTTATTATTATTATTATTATTATTATTATTATTATTATTATTATTTTGCTATTCAGTCATTCTCTGTGTTAACATAAAAGACAGACTTCTCGAGATTTTAATGGTGCTTTACTGTCCACCTTCTTAGAATCTCTATTTTCTTTCCTTAGACATAAAGCAGACTGGTAAATTTACTATTGTAGTATTTTCTAGACCTAAATAGGTGACACTCAGGTTGTAATGGACCTGTCAGCTCCGTGGAAGTAAGCTATTCAAGACCTTGCAAACTAGCGGAATTGTACCCAACAAGCTTCACAGTTACAAGAATGTGCGTACTTCTACCTTACTATACTTAAAAACTCTGATCAGAGCAGTAATTCAGTGAAAGCACTCTCAAAAGACGTAACGGAGATGTAAAGGGTGACGAGGTGGTCAACACAGGTCAAAGCAGGACCCCAGCAGAGGTGCGAGTGTACGGGTGCAGTAACTAGTGAATACACAGTGGTGAGTCCAGTTCTGAATTGAGTAGAATGGGCAAGAAGAGAGTGGATAGAGATGTGGGTGGAAAGGACCTGAGAGAACTTAGGTTCAATTTTTCCATACTATTTCTGTTGTGATTAGTCATCTACTTCGCATTTTCTTGGTAACCTCTTTATTTCTAGAACTCCTAGAAGAATGTGTATATATTCTCAATTGATTATCTGTACTTATTTAGATACTGTTTGTTCTTCCTTGTATACTACTTTGTAATATATGTATACATACTTCTATAGATCATAGAAACCAAGGTTAGGGAAAATTTACCATGCTTGGAAATCTTGCCAAGTTATATTAGAAAGTTTAGCATGTCCTGATACACTTTTTTTGTTATTAGCCTACCAATTATTCATTTTGAAGTAAGTTTTATTAAAATATGATATTTATCATACACCTTTAAAATATGTATATAGAGATACGCATACAGAGATAGTGCACAAATTTTTAAAAAAACTTTCATTTCCTGAATGCAAATATATTTGTGAAACCAACATCAGGAAGAAATGAAATCACTATGATTAGCTTCATGTGAATCAGAAATTTGCTTTTTAAAAATACTTAATAAGCCAAAAGATGATATGAATACCTTCTATAACTTTAATATGGAGAAAACTCTCTAAACTGTGTCTCAAAATCCAGGAGCCATGAAAAATTTGATAAATTTTACTAAATAGACTATTATGCATAAGTATCCATGATTAAAATACGACATAAAGTCAAGTGAAAAATTAGGAAGTTATATTTGTGGCTAATATCATCAATTAGAAACTAATCTAAATGATAAAGAGAGCCACACACTAATAAAATGGGAAAAATGGGAAGATTAAAATGGGAAAATAACATATACAGGCAGTTCAATATGTGAAAGTATCTCTGAGTGCTCTCATATTAAGATTTAAAATAAAGACCACACTGAGGAGCAAATTTCATCATGCTGTGGTGAGAATCAAAATGTTTGATCCCACACTCTCTTGCCAAAGAAAGAGAATGTGGAAAAGGACATTCTCATGATGTTGGTGACAGTGCACGCTAGCCCATAGTTAATGAAAGGCAGGATTATTTTGCACGTGCTATCGATGCACTCACATGAATACAAAGTGATATAGAAGAATTTTATTGCAAATTTTTTTAGTAATTAACCACAGGACAGAAACTACTATCTGGAAGGATATAAAAGAGGTTATGTCATTAGTAAGACATCATTCAGGGGTTGGTGGATGTCTACCTGTGGAGAAAGGACTGAAAAATATCTCACCCTTTTATTATTTGTTGAAAAAACTATACATGCACAAAAATAATATACATAAACATCCTTATGTGTTTTCCCAAAAACGCTAATACACATACATAACAAGATCCAGGGCACAAACGGAAAAATACTATTGCCTCTCAAATAATATCTTGGCCCCTTATAGTCAGAAATACCACCCCAACTTTACCACCAATTTGATTTCTAAGAGTATATTTTAAATTTGTCTTTTTGAAAACGTTATATGTTGTAAGCATACCGTATGTAATCTTTGTATGTGCCTACTTTCAACAAATGATATATCTGAGAGATTCTTCAGTATGTCATGCTTTATTGTGTATTCTGTTTTATATGTATATTCCATTGAGTGAATATATTATGATGTGTTTATCTATTATAATTTGAATGAGTAGCTGTATAATTTTCACGGAAATATGTTGATAGTGTCCAGTTTGGAGCTACTGAAAATAAATTCTGCTACAGGATACATAATCATTCTAGTAAGAATCTTTATCCAAAAAAAATATACACACATCTATTGTATATACACTTGTGAGTGGAATTTCTTTTTAACATATATATATATATATATATATATATATATCTGAGTAAAAAGAGTGTATTATGTCTTCAAAAATCAAAATTCAAACTCAATAAATGGAAATACATAACAGCAAGGCAAATTAGCAGTGAGAACATATCCAGTCATGATTTCTAAGAGTTCTTGCTCTCCAGCTCAGCCTTCAGAAGTCATAAAAATTGCCAATTTTAAGAAAAATAACTGCAATTTGTCTTCTTGATGTGGATCATAGCTTTCCCAAGGACTCCACATTTAGTTTTCTTTGTAAAGATCACTGGTTAAACATCTCCCTGTGATTCACATCCCCAGATAGTTTTATCTGTTATTTGATGACATAAAAAAGTACAAATTATTTTGATCAGTGTACTTACACTCATCCAGACAACTCGAGATCTTCAGTGCCAAGCTTATTCTTTTACTTGAAGATTTTTCCTATATGTTTACTTATTTGAATGCTTTTACTAGGTCCTATGAATTTTCTTCCTGCTCTGGTTTTTAATCTCCAAGTGACGGTAAGATCCATTTTTTGTGGAACACTATATGTATGGTTGATTATGCAGGCAGAGATAACACTCTGTAAAGTATCATGAACACAGTTTTAGTAAGGGACTTCTTTATTGTCCCACAGTTTTTGTAAGTCAGATGACAGCCTCCAAATCATCCAAAACTCTTCTCTTAAACCTGCCCTGGAATATGGACTTCTCAGATTCAAGTGCATGGAGATACATGACTGCCTGTCAGTTCTCGGATTTACAGAGAATTCCTAGTTCTTTGTTATGGAAACTCCTTAATGTAAAAAACAAAACAAAACAAAACAAAAAATCTAGATCTACTCTTCAAACAGCATAGATTTGAGAGATAGAAAATTTCCAGATGATTACTGTACTTATATATTTGTATCTAAATTAGCAGAAAAGTTTTACGTTTTAACAAAAAAAATATTTCCCCAGTTTTATAACAATTTTGGGTATATATTATGGCTTTACAATTGCTTTTATTGTTTAAACAAAATTGAAGCCTTAACTTATATTTATTGACTTTGAAGAAGCCACATAGTAAGAAAACATGAAAAAAATGTTTAATTAATAAATTCCAAAAAAAGTTTCAATAGGTTTGTACTTTGTATTTAAAAAGCAACTTTAGAAATGTTTAAAGTATATTTGTTTTATTTTAGTATAGTAATGTCCACTTCTTAAACACACCACTTCAAAGCCAGTGATTATACAGTCAGTGAAGGTAAAGGTCTTTTACTTACCCAGGCAGGAAGCAAGGGAGACCCTGGGTGATGCGTCCCACCAAGGGGTCCGCACTTCTGGAAAATCTAATGTGCTTGAGGGGGCTGAAGAGAGAGAGAGGGAAAAGGAGAATCAGAGGGAAGGAGCTACGTGGCAAGATTTGTGTAGGTCTGGAGAGTTCGATGGTGCCTGCCGAGTAATGATTACTGTAGTACTTTAGTCAGGTTTCTTTTTTCTCTGAGTGACTTTCTGTTTTTAACTTTATTTTTCTGTGCATGCATGAGCACATTCACGTGCACATGCACACACGTGGGCACATGCGCGCGCGCACACACACACACAGTATTGCATTTTCTAACTTCTCCCTTCATTTGGATAAACTCATTCTACAGAGAAAAGGTGGAATATAGTAGAATCACCTGCTAGGTAATTTTATTTCACAACAGAAACAATTCTGAAATGTTTGTATTTTTGTGTAAAATATGGGTCATCCATGCAGTACTAAAGAGCTTAGATACATCGTCCACATTGGGTCTCATATTTAGCCTTACTAAAATTCAAATTATATTTTATATGGTGTTGGTTGTGACTTATTTTGATAATTTAGTAAATGATTAGAATTTGGAAATACTGTGTATTTTTTAATTTGGCATTGCTTTGAGTATCAAAACGATTGCATATTCATACTTTCATCTTAAGATGAAGGTATTTCTGTGAAATAGTGTCTAAGGATGAGGACAATGCACATGTATTTCTCATAAGTTACAAATTTTGGTGGCTCTTGATTCTGTTATAATGAAACATGAAAATTTGTTTATCCTTTTTTTTATTACAGTATGTGTTTGTCACCTGAATGTCAAAACTCAATGTCTTATTATCAGTGTTCATCTTGTCTGATAATTTTTGTGCTCTTTGCAACTATTGACCTCTCATTTTATTTTTCCATTGACTTACCCTCTTCGCTCTCAGAACCCTTTCAATATGGATTATACTTTTTGTGCCTTAAATATATGCATACATTAAATTTCCATTTTTGACTTGGGGACAGGACTGCGTTTGAACAGTCTGCTTTCTGTAAAAGATTTTACAAATCAGGTATGTAAAGGTGATTATATATGCTTTATTTTTAAATTCACAAGATTCTAGGTCCATTTACAGGAGGGCTAATGTTAAGGGTAGTTTTTTCTTTTCTCAGAGGAAACTGAATCAATAGATCAGTCATCATAGTAGTCCTACTATTTGTATTTGTATTTGTATTTGTGTGTGTGTGTGTGTGTGTGTGCACTTGTGATGGTTTCAATCTGTCTTCCTACTAAAGTTACATTTATAAATTGTGCATCAAAATAAATCATTTCCCTGATTTAAATTTTGAGGGGCACCCCTTCATATTTCAAATTGTTCTCTCCTGCATGATCTGTCCCATGCCAGCTATTATTTTCTCACATCTCGGAACTTCCTCAAACACTAAATCCCCTATGATTAATTAAACACCCAATGCAGAGTACTTGGGCAATTATACTAGTACAGTTTCTGTCAGAAGCAGAATATGAGACAATTTTCGAGCACAACCAATCTATTTTAGAGTTGATTCAGAAAACACCTCTATGGGAATGAAAAATCGATACAGGGAATGGGAGGAAAATCATGTGCTATCCAACAGTTTAGCCCTGTGGATGACTGGAGATCAGGACCACATGATGGCCGATGTATCTAAGCTAAGACAGCGGGACAGTTCACATCACTGCTGTCGGCTCCATAGTTTATCAATTCCCCGAACTTCCGGTGAATTAGTATCAGCTGCCAGAGGAAGATCTTAGTGTAAAGTACTCAGGTACTTGTCTCCTGGAAGTGCTGAAGTCTGAGTCCATAAAGCTGAGGGACTGCAGCTTCTGCTCAGAGCTGGGGGTGCAGCTGAGCAGCAGAGTGGGCACCCAGTGTGCTCAAGGCTCTGGTTCGATCCCCAGCACCACACTAGCAAAGGGTGTACTCCGATACCATTATTATAAATTGTTAAATTATTATAAAGTAATCTAATGACTCTTCATGTGTGTCTATGCTAATATTAGACTGGACCTCCGAGAAGACACGAAACTACTTTTTAGGTCTGTATGTGCTACATTTGAGCATATTACAAAGCTCAAAATATATCTACAGAATTAACTGAAATATAGTGAGGAAAGCAACATACTATTGTCCCTATTGTTTTCCATCATATAAAAAGGGCACATCAGCATTTCATATATTTATCATATTTTTCAGGATAAGGATAGAGTAAGAGATATAGTAGATACCACATTTAATTTCAGCTCCTCTGTAAAAACAGAAGGGAAAGAAGATTTATGGGAAATCTGTCGATCTAGTCTTGACCTCTGCTGGAACTACGGATTGCGCTCCTCAGTTTCCAGAGCTGTCTGGCCACACAGTGAATCATCCGGCCGAGACCGAACTGTGTGCTTGCAACAGACATCGTAGTTCAATTGCTGAAACCGGGAGTGACCACTGTGTGTGTTAAGTGGCAGGAAATCGCTGACAGAGAGGGAATCTGTGACCCAGGAGACATTTTACTGAAACTTTCCTCTATGAATAAGAATAGATTTAGGACAGAGGGAAGAGAAGTAGCAAAGGAAAGAAACTTACAAATATAAGTATTGCTAATTTTTCCTTTAAAACTAGATGCTCAAATTTCTGATAACTTTCAACCAATCACAATGAAATATAGTTTGAACATTTAAAAGGACACAATATTCATCTATTCATAAACTACATCTGCTCTCTCTATATAATGGCTATTAAATACCTAGGTATAGAAAACAGTTATTGACATAAAGCATTTTATTAGAATGTATTCCATGACAAAGGAGGTATGCTTTTTAATTACTTCTGAAATCAATTCTGCTCCCCTTTTCTTTCTTTGATGTACATTAATAGTCTCTCAGATTGCATTTCCCTCCAAAACAAGAGACTATGCCTTTAAAATTAAAAAAAAAAAAAATTGAGTGTGGTAAGAAGAGACATACATGCGGGCCGGTGAGATAGATCAGCGGCGTAAGCGCCTGCCTGGCAAGCGCGAGGGCCCGAGTTCGACTCCCGGAACCCACATACGAAAAAGGGGCTGGTGATACCGCTCAGCGGCACGGGCGCCTGCTGGCTCGCGAGGTCCTGAGGTCGACCCCCCGGTACCCACAAAAAAAAAAAAAAAAAAAAAAAGAGACATACATGAAACAGTTTTGGGCAAAGAAAAGTAAATATTTTTCTGAGGATAGTAAACATTCTCAGGAATCTGTGAACTTGTCATACAAATGAATTAAATTACACAGATATTAGCAAACTGGTGGCAAATGTCAGAAATTTCAAAATGCATTGAGATTTCAAAAAGAAAAAGGAAGACAGAAAAGCAATAAAGGAAAAGTGAAGGAGTCTCAAGTTAACTGAATTCGTAAAATGATTGATTTGTATGTTCAGTGATAAATTCACCTTAGTATTCAACTTAGTAATTTTCCTTTTTTTTTTGTAAAATCATCTTAAGGATCAAAGATGTTTTTGTATAACCCTAGAAACAACTTTTTGAAAATAAATGAGGAATAATTCAAAATTTTTATAAAAGTTGCACATAGCTATACGAATTTTATATATTAGCTCACGAATATTTTAGTTTTGGGAAGGTTCAACACACACTAAAGAAATGGTATTTATCTTTGGATGTTTTGAGGTCTAGTATCACCCATTCTCCCATAGCTGAATACAATCACAGTGTGGTAGAGTTAGGCAGGTAAAGATGGAAATTTATGTTTTATTATTGCTTAAACCTGGAGTGAGTGTATAACAGATGTGCCCACACCTTGACTTGCACACACACACACACACACATGCACATGTCAGAATTGTGCTACTTTCTTTGTACCTCAACACCTACACAATGATAGCAGATACCATAGTTCATGATATTTTATCCATTGTCTTTTTGCCCCACAATCTGAGAGTCCTTGAGGACAGCGACTATTCTCTTTGTCAATGCTTCTGCATTGTGTCTAATAGGGAAACAAAAAGAGGAACATAAGTTTAAATGCACTGATAAATTAATAGTCACCATCTCTAAAGTACACTAATTTATATTTCTTGGGATCAATTATAATACTATTGATTTCAATTGCATTCCAAAGATATTTTAAAGAATTTAAAGAGATATCTTTGTCTTGGCTTTTATTTTAAATTTCTATTAAATTTTTAAAATTTGAAATATATTCAGCTCCAGTTTCTATGCAAATAGCTGTCCTACATTACTTATATTTAAAGTCATTACTTGTTTGGACCCCTATAGGGACAGTAGTATGTGTGGCATGATGCTCTCTTGAAGATTCATTGTAATTCTGGACATCTGTTAAAAATAGGAAGTGGATTCCTTATCACCATACAGGAAAATGCATGCTGTTCAAAGTCTGAAGTTACACAGAGAAAATTGTATGCACGTTAAAATTATTGGGCTTTATGAAAAGAATGCAGTTAGGCGTTCAAGCTTATTTCTTCTCTCTTTTCCCTTATAAAATTCCACATAATTAGAAAATTCATTAACAGTTCATCATCTAGTTGTTATTTTTTAAACTCTGTCAAATGAGTGTTAGAGTATATTATTTCCTAGCACTTTTCCAGATCACATTTCTATGATATAAACAATAAACTCTCTTCCAAAATAATGGTAACTATTCAAAACCAATATAAACTATTCTTAACTATTCTTTTTTTTTTTTTTTTTGGTGGGTACTGGGGGTCGACCTCAGGACCTCGCGCGCCAACAGGCACCCGTGCCGCTGAGCGATATCACCGGCCCCTTTTTCGTATGTGGGTTACGGGAGTCGAACTCGGGCCCTCGCGCTTGCAAGGCAGGCGCTTACACCACTGAGCCATCTCACCGGCCCATTCTTAACTATTCTTATTCTATCTTGCTATGTGTAAAGACATTTTCTGCTATAGGAGAGAAACTATAGAAATGATTTTTTGATCTTTCCTTATGTATTTTTTATTGCAAAAATTAGTTTAGAAATGCATAGAAAGATATGATTTGAGTGCAATTGTCATACCTGATACCAGCAATATAGAAAATACTGAAGAAAAATCACTTGTAATTCAAAAGAAGTTTGTAAAAACAGCTTTCATAACACAAACAAAATAGGGATGAAGGAGCTAAATGAATTAAGTAAATTACTTATTTCTCTACTTTTTCATTGTAAATAGAATATATTTCTTTATAGAAGCCTTAACATTTGCAAGTGTTGGCAGCTTTGATTCACTGAAGTTAACTTTCTCCAACATGATGTGGCCAAAATAATTATTTCAACAAATTATAGGGTTTATGTATGTCTATATCAAACATGGTCAGTACCCCCAAATATTACCAACAAAGATATGATGTTGAGCTTGAATGCTTCTCATGAGTTCAGACATCACTTCTGTCTCACAGCTGCAAATGCGTACACCCTCTCAGGTATATTTATTTGAAACTTCACTTCTCAAAAATAACTTTGTGGGGCCGGTGAGATAGGTCAGTGGCATAGGCCCCTGCCTGGCAAGCGTGAGGTCCTGAGTTCGGTTTCCGGTACCCACATAAAGAAAAAAAAAAAAAGTTTATGAACTCATCTTTCCCCCAACCTAGTTTCCAAACCGACAACAAAATTAAATAACTAAAGTAAAATATAAGGTATATATTTGAAGTGTTCCTATTTTAGTGACTGGAACAAGATTTGACTCAATTGCCCTTTTCTATATGAAATAAAAATAATATATATGCATATATACACAGGAAAGTGAGAGAGGGAGGGAGAGAGAGAGAGAAAGAGAGAGAGAGAGTTTATGTGAACTTTTGCGAAGACATAAGTTTTAAAATCAACAGAAGATTTATCCAAAAGCACAACTGTCCCTGGATTAAACAGTTAAAACTACATTTAGCTTTGCGAGACATTGGCAAGTTGTCTTCTGAAGTAGTGTACCATTTTGTATTCTAACCAGCAGTGAATGAGTTTTCTTGTTAATATATATTGGCATCTTACAGTTTTTTTGTTTTGCTCTTAGCATTTCTTTTTTTTTTTTTTTTTTTTTGTGGGTACCGGGGGGTCGACCTCAGGACCTCGCGCGCCAGCAGGCGCCCGTGCCGCTGAGCGATATCACCGGCCCCTTTTTTGTATGTGGGTTCCGGGAGTCGAACTCGGGCCCTCGCACTTGCACGGCAGGCGCTTAAACCGCTGAGCCATCTCACCGGCCCTGCTCTTAGCATTTCTAATAGATATGTCATAGCATCTCCTCATTGTTTAAATGCACAAGTTATGTTGAGCAATTCTTGCTAACAATATGTCTCCGTTAGGTGTCTATTCAAATATCTGGCCCATTTTATAAATGACATGCTTGTTTTCTTATTGCAAAGTTTAAGAGATCTTTGTGTCTTTTGGATATAAGTCCTTTTATCAGATGTGTGTTTTGCAAATAGTTTATTCAGTCTGTGGTTTGCTTATTCATACTTTTACCTGTGAATTTCAGGGAAAAGAGATTTTAACTTTAATGAAATCCAGTTTATCAAATATTGACTTCAAAAGTTGTGCTTTTATGGCCTTAGTTAATATTTCTCACCAATCTCAATATTACATAAACTTTCTCATGTGTTTTATTCTACAAGAGCATAGTTCTGTATTTTATGTTTAGGTCCATGATTAATTTTGTTATTGTGTTTCAAAGTTGTTAGGTCTATGTTTAGGATCCTTTTTCTGTTTTGAATGAAAGCTCAATTTTTCAAGCAAAATTTATCAAAAAGATTATTTTTCTGTATTGACTTGTCTTTGACGTTCTGTAAAAATTAATTTGGCTCTCTTTGCTCTTTATTCAGTTATATCTACCCATGTGTGTATTTTTTTCAATACCACTCTGATCTTTATTACTGTAGTCTTATAGTAGTTGTTGAAATCAGGTCATGTGAGCCCGCCAAATTATTGTTCTTCAGTATTATGTTTTATTTTTAGGTCTTTTGCCATTCCATATAAACTTTATAATGAGTTTGGCAATATCTACAATTTATCTGCTGGAATTTTACTGAGAATGTTTATCAGTAGATCATTTTTTTTTTTTTGTGGGTACTGGGGGGTCGACCTCAGGACCTCGAGCGCCAGCAGGCGCCCGTGCCGCTGAGCGATATCACCAGCCCCTTTTTCGTATGTGGGTTCCGGGAGTTGAACTCGGGCCCTTGCGCTTGCCGGGCAGGCGCTTACGCTGCTGAGCCATCTCACCAGCCCATCAGTAGATCATTTTACTTCAATAGGTGAATAAAGGAACAAACTATATTACATCTGTATAGTGAAATATTTGAAATACAAAATGTAAGAAACTATTAACAATAAGATATGGAAAAAAATCTACTTGCACTTTACTAAAGTAAAGAACCCTGTCTATAAAGGCTACCTATTGTGATTTCTATCATGTTATATTTGAAAAACACGAAGCAATAGTGATGTTAAAAATATCATTGATTTCCAGGGTCTGGTGAGAAGAGGAGAGTGTTGATTGGTGAAGCACAGTAAAGTGTTTCAGGCAGTGGAACTGTTATATATTATACATTATACGTTATATATTATATATTATATATCACAGCATATTTGTGGATAATCACATCTATGCATTTTCAAAACTCATAGGACTTTATAGCACAAAGCGTGAGTATAAATTTTCATATTTAAAACATTTAGGATTTCTAGGGATTTGAGATTGCAATGCCCAGTGTGAAAAGAAAACTTAACTCTATTATGAATGTAAAAATAAAACTTACAAAGAGGATAGCTTTAAAATGTCAAATGAAATTGGGAATGAATGAGTTTATAAGCTTAAAGGCATAAAATCTTTGATAAGTACTTTATTCAAGGAGATAAATTTCCTGCAAATGGAAACTCAGGGTGCGAAGACAGGAGCAGGGGAAGGAGAAATAAGTAGGATAAAGATATGTACTGTACAGGAACCTAATAACCTCAGTGAAGATAAACATTTTATTTCATAAACATTATATAAGATTAATACTATCAACAGGAACAAAAATAGTGAAGGAGATTTAAAGGAGGTGTGAGAGAGGTGAGCAGGAGGTGGGAGGAAAGGGGAAAGCGATTAAAAAAAGAACTGAGCTGTTTTATGTACATGTACCCACTCCCCAGGATGACTGTAAGCTGCATGTATTAATAAAAAATTGTTAAAACTATTTCATATAGAGTATTTCACAGTAACTTTTAGAATTTGAAAGTTAAGAAAATATATAGATAATGAAATGAGATAAATTTATCACTGCTGGGTGTAAGTCATAGATAAGAAAGGGAAAGAGGCTAAAGTGATCATTATGTTAGATGATTAGCACTGAAGACACAGTGGCTTATGTTTAGCTTATGCAGATAGAAAGTGACTATGTATAGAAATATTTAAATCTGTGTGAATACACAAGTATAATGATAGATAGGCAGATAGATAAACAGATATTCTTGCTGTATCATCATCTAAGAAAATCTAGAAGCAATTACACTCCAGTCCAACAATCACACTTAGTAGTCATTTCTTAGGTTCTAATAAATCTTCAGTAAACAGAACCAGAAGTTCTTGGAGAAATAGTTGAGTCTAGAATTGGAGGAAGAAATTTCAAGGTGATCTAGAAAGTGCCGGAAAGTAAGTAAATGAAAACAAACAAACAAACACCCAAAAAACAGAAACTAAATACAAAACGAATTCATAATAGTAGGGAATTGCAAAGGAACAGAGAGGCACCTGAAGTCATTCCTAATGACCAACACGGGAAACATTTAAGTAACAAAATAAATCAAATATTGGGTTGCAACCTTAAGTACATAATAAAAATTCATGAAGTCATGCAAATGAACAAATAAGTAAATGAGGTAAAAGAGGCGCTCTGTAATGCAGAAGGATTTTAAGCAGTTTATGTTGATACTCCCTCTGAAAGTGTTATAGCATAACTCTTTTTAAGGAGAGCCCTGCGAAGTAACTTTCTTGCAGAATGTATAATGTGCAAAGGGAAAAAACTGGTAACAAGAGTTGAGTCATCTCACAGTTTCTGTCTCTGAGATCAAGGCTGACATCGGTGATTATAAATCCTGTTCCTGCTTTGTATCCTTGAAATGATGGAATCGAAGTGACATTGTACCTCAGTTTCCTTCCTCCGCAAAACACATGAGCTCAGCCCAGTCACGTGAGACACATCACTCAATCCCAGCTGAGGGATATGCTGCAAAAAGCGTGACCAGTGCTCTTCAAAACTGTCAAAAAAGACAGCATAAGAAACCATCACTGCTGAGAGGCAAAGGAGGTGTGACTACTAGGTGTAATGGAGGTCTTGACTGGGATCTGAAGACAGAAAAATATTAGCCGGTAAATACTAGGGAAATCTGAAATGTAGACCACTGTTGATTATAATACATGAATAATTACCAATTAATTATAGCCAACATATCATATTAAAACCAGATATTAATAAAGGGGAGTCGGGAAACTGTTTCCTCAAATAGTCTCTAAGTTTAAATTATTCTAAAATAAAAGTTAATTTGAAAATCAATAAATGCCCATATGAATGGTAAAATGTTACTGATAATGAGTAACATGAATATACTGTATGATTGAACAGAAAATAAGTTTATTTAGGCAACATTGCATTTCATGGAAGTGCTGGTAAGTTTAAAATAATCTTTGTACTTCATGAGATATATTTTATTGTCTAATAAATGATGAATTATTCGAATTCACACATGGGTACTTGAAACTAATATGGATTCTTGAATGTGTATTAAATTAAAATTAGTTATTCTATTGTTCAAGTCTTTTATATCATCATTGGTATTTTATGGCCTTTCTGACCTATCAATAATTTAGTGTTACTTTAAAACTCTTGTTATGACAGGTTCCTCTTTTTAGCACTATATCAATATTTATTTTATTAGTTTTCCTCTTACTTTATTAGGTGACTGTACTAATTTATTCTATATCCTTTCACTCAAACTGATTAAAGTGTCATTTTACCCATCCCCAATTGTGTCATTTATTGCAACCTTTTTGTATGTATTGCATATTCTACATCTGACCACGCAACCATGTTCACAACCATGTTCATGTGTACCAGGAACATTGATATTAACCAATCTACTAGCTTCCTCACAATTCTCAGTACCACTGAAGTTAGACACAATCATGTGATTTTCTCTGGTCAGTGAAAGGTAAGCAGAAGAGGCATGTGTCACATCTGACCCAAGACATTGCAAACACCATGCCCAGTTCTCCAGTCTCCCTTTTCTTCTGTTGCAGCGACTTAGTAGGCTACGGGATTGTAGGGATCACACTAGCGTGGTTCCTTGAGTGACTGGGAAATAGAGCTTTCTGTCCACTTCTATGGTATGCAATGTCAGGAAGTAACTTTCATAATTATTATTATTTCTGTAACTATACCATGACCTATTTTTTTTTAATTCTAAATTGTGTGGTTTACTAAATCTTTAGATTTTAGTAACATTTGTAGTTGGGGTAATGACTGATTTTAACCTCTATGACCAATGTTGACAAATTTCCCACTCTAAAATTATATATATGTATATTTCTACACTAGTCGGAAACTAGCTGTTTCTCTCATTCCAGGGCCTTTTAAGGCTGCTTTAAGAGTATAAACTCAAATTAAAAGTTCTCATATTTGGTCTTCGATCTTTGTTTCTTTTCCAGTAAAATACATGCCCACATCTTGGCCTGACACCCTTTCATATTCTGATGATTGTGGTCCAATTCCATTCCCTGCTCCTCTGATTGCTAACACTGCTCTCTCCTCACTTCCTGCTGCACGTTGTAGACGTTACATGTGTACTGATTCTTGAGTAGTTTCTTGGTCTCCCTTATGTCTACCTTCTCCAGCTCCAAGCTAAGCTCTCATTTATATGGGATCCTTTCTTTCTTTGTGCACTTGCTTTGCGAGGAGAAATTCATGGAGGTAGCTCCTGTGTGTTCTGAAAGGAGAAATGTTTCAAACAATCCATAGTGTTGGGATCTAGTTAGTATGCAACCCAAAGTTCGCTCATAATTACTAGTTACTTAAGAGACTATCTCCAGTATTTTCTAAATGCTTAATGTCTATTCCATGCAGTTAAAATAACTGCTAGCTTTCTTTTAGAGTTTTCTGGGTGCATGTTTTCTATCTTTTATTTCCAAAATCTCTGTGCTATTTCATTTTAGCTCAAAATTTGTTGATCAGATAACATTATATATTAATCTCCTCCTAAGAACAAATTAATCTCAAATCATATTAATATTGATAATACTACCAATATCTATGTTACTGTTGCTTAGTATTATCTTCATTTTCTAGACATTATTATTAATAGATATGATCATTGAATTTTACTCTCATGTAAAATTGATGTCAGTTCTATAATGCAGACAGTTTCCTCTCTGAGGTATACACAGATATTAGATTCTTGCTTAAAATCTCATTTTAATAAAATTCCAGTTTTCTATATCTGTACCACTATTAATATAGATCAGTTAAGTACAATATTTAAGATAAGTGAATGTCAGGCAATTTGTTCTAACTTATGGGGCTTTGTAGAACAGGGAATAGATCACCTATCTATGAATATTTTGTATTTATGGAGGAAGACTAATTTAGAGGATTGTTAGGCTGAAAAAAAAAGCCTTCAGTAAAGTCAAGTCAGTGGGCTAAGTATTCCCCAATGCAGCATAGGAACAAAGTATATCTTTTACAGGTATATTGAAATATCATATTGTACCTCATAAATAGGCACAATTATTAGGTGATAATCCATAATTTTTAAAATGATTTCAAGATGATTATGCTATCTTCCCTGATTTATTCATTATACAATAAATACATGTATCAAGGTATCACACTTTATCCCATAAATAAGTACAATTAAAACAATATTAATCATAACAAGCAACCTTTCTGAAATGATGATAAGGTACTCATGTTTTTATTTTTAAATCTCCAAGAAGAATTTTAATACAAGTTGATTCTGTTTAGTAGCTTGTATCCAAAATATGTGGGACCAGGAATCTTTTGGATTTTAAGCTTTTTTTTCAGACTTTGCTCTACACAATATAGAACATAGAATTCAGGTCTTACCAGAATATCCATTTATGTTTCATACACACTTTAAACACTGAAGACAAGTATGGACACTTTTATTCAAGAATTTTGATAATTTCGAGTATGAAACAAAATTCCATAGTAAGCAAACTTCTAATTCCGAAATCATGTTGACCGTCACTAAGTTTCTGGTTTTGGGCTTTTGGGATTTCTGATTTTAGATCTGGCAAGTTCACACTGTAGCAGCATAAGGAATGACAGGAATTTTTAAACTGGTAAAATAGATGGTGTTCAAGGAAGGCAGGTGAGATGCACAATGTAGACCCAAAGTTTCTTGTGTGAGTGAGATGTAAGTACTGGACGCACTTAACAGTTCCACATCACTGTTTACTCTCTTCCCATTACTTCCTTATTAAAGCAGATTACCATTAGGGAAGCCATCTCACGCATCAGTGCTCTGCCATTACATTATAGAAAATACCTCATATTTTAATCGCTTATTACTGTCCAACTAATTTGCTGTGTTTTACCTTTACTAAAGGGTAAGATCCACATACATTTTCACTTTTTAATCCCATGCTTACACCATGACTAGTACACAGTATGCATTCAATAGACAACTAATACATAAACATTCAACCCCGTAGATATAAGTATTGTTATACAAGTTAGACTTGTATTTCCAAGCACCCACCTAATAAAACTGCTCCCTTCTAGCTTCACATTATGAGTTTCATTTGTTTCTTTAAAAATGTCTCAAAACAAAATGTTTGTTTCAAGCAACCTTCAATAATTATTCAAGTCACCCAATTCAACATTAACTAGTGAAACTAATAGTGTTCAAACAATCTCATTTCATTGCCAAAATAGAAAAAAAGAAAATATACTGTCAACTCAAAATGTTTTGTAGTATTGTTGCTTCTTTGTTTCATTCTTTTTTAGATACACGGGCAATATAACTTCAATCAATTACCGTCCATCCATTTATTAAACCTTGTCTAAAAGACATGAGCACTAAAATACAGCATCCTCATTCTAAAATCTTATATTCTTGTTGAAGGAGAGTAACAGGTGTCCACAGATATGAGAAGCTATGTGCAAAGATACCACATGTGATACTAGACAGAATACAGAGCAATAGCTCTTTTAGCTAGCAACGTGTTCCATATTACGAAATTTACACCACCATTTAGAGTATCCTTGTTGATCTGCTCAATGAAAAATGTATATGACATGCATTATTCACCAGATTTTCTTCTTAAATAGAAAGCCATTTGGCATAATTCAACATTTTCTTTTTGTTACAGCGTCATTATTTCCACTAATTAATGCATTTAAGTGTTATCAAGTCTTCCTAATGCTTTCAGTTTTCAATTCTGCTTCTCAGGGTGCCTGCCCATTTCCAACTTTGTGTTTTCTCTCTGCTATAATTTAAGAAAGTTGATAAGCTAATACGAATGTAATGTATATAAATAAAAATGCACTGAAAATATCTAATAAGAATAAAATTTAAGCAAATATCTAATTCAAATAGTAATTCCATAATCCTCTGTTGCTTCAAGATGCAGGGCTAATGTTGTGCTTTTTACTCTGGGCCTTGCAGTGAGAAGAAAAGAGAAAAGTTTGGCCTTCGTGTTCTTACTTCAACTATAGCCTTGAATTTTGTTTGGAACAGAACTAAGACACTTCCTTTCTGTCTTTGTTCCTGGCCTGAAGCAAAAGACGACAAAGTATTATGGACTTACAATTCTTTAAACAAAAGGATCTGAAGGAACTATAAGACAAACAGACACAGATTGAACTATCCTGGCCCAGGCAAGTGCAATCTTTGATTCTATAGAAGAAGCAGGTGGATACTGAGTTTTCAACACCACCAACTCCATGGTGACTCCAGCTCTGGAAATGCAGGGAGATTTTCTCTTACTAAGAAAATACAGCGTGTAATCCAAACACTCTGGGAGACTGGGGCAGAAGGATTTTAAGGTTGAGTCTAATTAGGCAACTTATCAAGACCTTGCCTCAAAATAAATAAAATAATAAAAGTATGTAACTCATTGTGAAGGTCCTGGATTCAGTCCTCAGTACTGGAAATAAACAGGAAAAGATAGACTTCAAATTATCCACCCTGCTAAATACCTTAAAACCACAAACTAGGTAACACTAAAGGAAATCTGCATAATAGGCAGAGAAAAAGTTTAAGAAGAACAATAAATTTGAACTGGATTTCCACACTGAGATGACTTTATCATAGAAAACAAAAACATTTTAGGAGAAAAATGTTCTATCCACTTCTAAAATAGTGCAGGTCACATGTTAAAGAATGATTCAAATCTTCATCAGAGTATCTTAATACACCAAAAGTTGAACTTACCACATAAATAACTTTCAAATTAATACAAAATATTCTGCCTCATTTTTGGACTTTCCCCTTTTATCAAAATGTGCATCTACCCTTGTAATTTCCCAGTTCAAAACTCTGTTTTTAGCTCCTAATAGAAAGTAAAAGATAGATAATAGGAAGTAGGGAAATAGACCTTTCTCAAATGGGAAGGGGATCAAAAGATGGAAGAGGGGGCAAGGCAGGGAAAGAGGATGAAGAAATAATTAAGATGTTTTATGTACACGTACTAGTCCCCATGAGGAATGTAATCATTATGTACTGTAAACAAGTAATAAAAAAATAAAAATTGAAAAAAATCCTAAAAGAAAATTATAACATTGTTTCCAAACGCTAATACAGATTTCTTCATTATTGTTGTTAAAAGCATTGATCCTGTCAATTTTAAGCTTTTATCTCTCAACGCAACTCACATCATCTGACAAAATATCTCCTATTTGGACCTTCAGTGATTCAGGTGCTCAGTTCATGGCCCAGAATTTCTCCTGAAGCACACTGTTTCAAGATGGGTAGGTGGTGACACAAGGGGGTGGGGGGAGTAAACTTTCTCCACTTCTAGTCACGCCAGGCTAGAACCAGTTATTTCTAGCATCCAGATGAGTCCTGCTGAGATAAGGTTCAGTCCAGATTTCAGATTTCAACAGTGCTGTACCCTTCAGAGCTCAGACCCTGGGGGCAGAACTGTGAGAGCTTCCATTGTTGCCGATGTAACTTCAGGCAAGTCACTTAACCTGCCTATGCCTCAGTTTTCTCAGCACTAAAATGAAGACAGCAAAAATCCTAAGAGCGTTATCTGAGGAATAACTGAAGTTATAGAGAAAGAATTTAGAATAGTGCCTTGTACATAGGAAGTACCACGTAAATACAATTTTAATCCCCATTAGTTATTTTTGAGTGGTCCTTGGTGTGATTCTCAATCTATTAAAAATGTTCTACATCTAAATCTCTTTCTTTCCAGGAAGATTCATGTTCACTATGAAGTTTTTTCCAGTTCCTCTGAGCTCTGCAATCCAGCATATTTTTGATGTAATATATTCTGTCCGGATGCTAAAGTTCACATTTCTTTATCCCAGGCTAATTTGGAAGGTCCTAAGAACTGCTCTTGTTCAGTGTTTCTTCTGAAAACAAAACATGATATACAAGTTGACAAGTTTGGAAGAGTATTTTCTCCAACAAATATTCAGCCCACCAAAGCAGGTAGCTTCATGGTAAACTTTACAATACTGATATGTTTCACTGCATGTTCTTAGTCAAATATTTCATGTAAGCTGAAGATATAACATTAGAGAAAAACCTGAGCTACGGACACGGATGCAGAGTAAATTATCTTCTTTTCAGAAGTGGATCAAAAATAGCCTCAAAATTTATGTAAAGCATTTCAAAACTGCTCAAGCGCTTACTTGGATGATTGCTCTGTGGAGAATGGAAAAGATGATATATTTATATAGCACTGATCACCTGAGATATTGAAGTGCCTTGTAGCAGCTTCTTGAAAATGTCCAATGTTGAGGTTAGGGAAGTTATCAGTAAGCATTATGACAGCATCTATTGGATGTGATTATTTAGTACTGTTAAATTAATATTAAAGATTATAATTAGATTTAGCAAATTTTACTATTGTGTTCTTATATTCAGTGGCCAAAAAATATCAGTGATAACTTACACTAAGTGATGTGATTAAAGTTATGCCATCATAG
The DNA here is from genome assembly GCA_028451465.1 of Erethizon dorsatum. Taxonomy (NCBI): domain Eukaryota; kingdom Metazoa; phylum Chordata; class Mammalia; order Rodentia; family Erethizontidae; genus Erethizon; species Erethizon dorsatum. Next base: position 13,987,788 of record CM051828.1, on the reverse strand, counting down.
AAATATTTGCCATTTGTGTTAAGTGTTCAATTATTAAAAGCTTTATGACTAAATCTGTGCCAAAGAGAAAGGATGAAATAGCGATTTATATATCATCCTTAATAAAATGTGTATAACTCTTCTCCAGCCACCAAACACAAACTCACCCGCACAGAGCAGTTCACAATGATTTTCCATCTAAACTCATTGCATCCTTCCTTTCATAAAAGAATGTCTCAATACCCTCAGCAGCTCTGTAATATTTAGATCTTTAAAAGTATTATTCAAAAAGAGAAGAAAAACTATATATATGAACATTATTCCCTATCATATATGTGCATTATTGTTATCTTTAATCTTCCTGTTTTTAAATGTTAACTTTAAAAAAAAAAAAAAAACAGCAACACTCATGAACTGGTAGCAGTTTGGCTACTTTGTGACACAGCATCCTAAAATAAAACTAAAACCCTAGGAACTAAAAGGGATTGGAGTTGCGAACATAATAAGGAGTATGCACCAGATACCACAAATAGAGTCAGATTTGGAATTCATCTCCACATTTGCCTGACTTAAACATCTGGATACTTTCTCAGCAGAGCACAGTTCCCCTAAATGCATTTAAAATATCTGATGTCTTTAAATGCCAGGATAAATGACGGCATCTTTCACTTTATGTTTATGTAATTAGTCTTATGTAGGCACAGCCTAATTTCTAACTTATTCTGTTCACAATATAAAGAGGATAAATACATTTTCAGGGTAGCAAATATAAGTATTTCTAAAAGCCATTTCCACTGTCACTATGAAAAGCTATTAAATGGCCATGCCCAATCTGTCTTTGCCATCATCAGTAACTACCGGTTACTGGAGCACCCACTGGTACTGTGCTCCTCACCAGAAGAACATTTTAAATGCTTCTTAAACTTCAGTTAATCTGCGCAGATTTATCCTAATGACATGTATACTAAAGCACTTCTTTGAAAAAAAAAATGAAATTTACCAACGCTTAGTGCTTTCTCCAACACAGAAAATGTCTTTTTTTCCAAATCAGAAATACTGATTCGGAAACACTGAAGAAAGCTAAAAACGTAATTGCATTCCATAACTGCTCCTTCATGGTCTGTTGCTATCTAAATGAATCTGGCTGTACAAAACTAATAGCTAAGAAAGACTGAGAGAAAAGTAGGGGGAAAACAACCAGCATCAAATGTATTCCACATGAAACATCTATATTTCACATTGAATTCAGTCTTAGTGTTTTTATTACTCGATTGAATACTCCATCCTCAAACATAAATTGTATATTTGATTTTTAGTAAATTAAGAATGAGTTATGCTTAGTTTTCTAAAGAGTATATGAATGTATGAAATTCAGATGAGTGAAATCTCAAATAATAATTCTCAACACTTTTTAAAGTGCATCTTCTTGGTCAGTGTGACTTTTAATAAATCTGTTTTATTTTACCAACTGGCTTAGCAACAGATTTGAGAAAGCAAATGTACTCTTTTGAAAATCTTATGCTTAAATCTTATGCTATACTGCCGTCAACTTGAAAAAAAAATCATTACAAAAATCATTAAAAATTTTATTATAAATCTCCATTATAATTAAGCAGGAATAAAAGTAATCAGACATATCAGGCACATTCATTAAGCATCAGTACCATTAATGTCCCACTTCTCTTCTGTTTCTAAGAACACAAGAGAATTTTATTTCCTCGCTTTATTGAAATTAGACATGGTCATTTGACCTCCACTGCATAACGATATATAATCACGGTTTTCTTTCTTCCTTTCTGGCTTCTTTCTTACCACTCTTCCCCTTGGCTTTCCTCAGGCCACTTACACTGGCCTTACTGCTGTTTCACAAAGCTGCCTACTGTGTTACTCTCTTAGTGCCATGCTATTTCCTGACCTGTAATTCTTTCCTCGCAGAGAGTTCCGTGGCATATCCCCTCCTCCTTCACGTATCTACATCTTATCACCTTCTCAGAGAAGACTTCCTCTTCCTTCTGACTCAAGTGTCACCTACATGGGGCAAGAGATGCTACTGTGAGATGCCAGTTATAATATCTCATTTTATTTTTAATTTAATTTTGAATGATTTCTATCCTAAAGATTTAGATAGAGATTGAGATTTTGAACCACAGGTCACTGCCATCTTCTTGACTTACCAGCTGTGAAATAATGGTGACTGTATTTCTTCTCTCTTTTCTCTCATGACTTAAATGTAGATGTTTTCAATGCATAAGTAGAAAACTACCACTTTTTGTTCAAACTGCTTTTACCTTTCTTCTGAGTCAGTCTGAATTGACTACCATAGACAGCGCTAGTTTCCTACGTATGTTCTCCTAAGCATGGTAGCGGATTTCTGGGAATTACTGTTGTCGCTCTGCCCCCCTGGTTTCCCACCTCAGTATCCCACTAGATACTTGCGTCTACCCTTCATTAGAGAGAATGAAGTGAGCACTGTAATTTTCAACTCCTTGGTAGAAACTGTTCTTGAAACTGCGCTCTAACAGAATGCCTGTTCTGTTCTGTGTTCCCTCAAGAGTTCTGTAATTTGAGCTAAGATTAAGTGTGTACTGTGCAAAGATCTGCCCTATTTTACCCTTGTTGTACACTGCAAAGGAGAAATGGATAGTTACCTTGGATCGTTTGTGTGTAAAACAAACGAGGTTAACAGCCAGCAGCAAAATTCCTGTTTGAGGAATGGCAACTGCTGAGTCCATTGTTTTATTTCTTAGGGAAGCCATCTCCAACAAGTTTAGCTCTCTCATTACGGGTCATGTTGCCTTTCTCAGTGTCTGCATGTTAGCCTGCTTGAAATATTTTTAGAGCAGAAAGCCTTTGAACTTTCCCTGTGGATACAGGGAAATTAGAATGCTATGCACTGGACATTGGCACAAATTTAGTTGGTTTATTTACATTACCCTCACCTCCAAGATCCTAGGTGGGACAAGCTTTCATTTAAGAAGTGAAGTAATTAATTACAACACATTCTGCCTTTTGTATCCAAGAGCAGAAAATCCGTACACAGAAGCTTTAATGGTTTATGGCCCAGAATGGTCAAGATATTCAGATGTAAGCAGAGGTATAAATCTCATATGGACATGCTTTTTCTGCCAATTTAAAAATAAAAGGGAGAGCAGTTTTTTTTTTATTTTTTAATAAAGGATATCTATAAAAATGTACAGCAAACATAATAATGGTGATTACATAAAATTTTAAAAATGTTAGAATTAAGGACATTAAGATGTCAGTTCTATTTAATTTTTTAGTAGTATGTGCTATAAGTGTAGTGAAAAGTCTGGGAAAGTCTTTTTAAAAAAGAGTTTATTGGAATATTCACTATATGTGCAATATTAGCAAAAATGTTCTGGGAGCAAATAAGCAGATAGATATTATATGGCACAGTTTCTAAGTCAGTTCCTTCAAAGAATCATTACAGGTCATTGGTAGTGACTTTTTGCCTGTGCAAGATAAATTTCTGCCAAGTTTGGTGATGCTTCATAATCTAAGCTTGATAAAATCTTACTACTTCACCTAAAATTCTAGCACCTTTACCTAACACAATAAAAAATTTAAAAAATTTATTAAGATTATGGGAACAATTTCCCACTACACCACAAGCATATCTGCCACTTTCTTTTTACAGAAAATATATAATTATTTATCAGTTTTACTGTAACTATGCAATAATGCACAATATGTGAATATAAGCCATTAGTTCAAATTTTGGGAAAAGGAAATGGGAACGTCTACTAACAAGAAATACAGGGAAAAACTGACAGTATTTTTTAAGTGAAATTAAATATCCTTTCAAATAAGATTTAGCTGCAAGCAAATAATAATATAACTAAAATCATGTCATTAAAATTCAAGAGAAAGGGGCCGGTGAGATGGCTCAGCGGCTTAAGCTCCTGCCTGGCAAGCGCGAGGGCCCGAGTTCGACTCCCGGAACCCACATACGAAAAAGGGGCCGGTGATATCGCTCAGCGGCACGGGCGCCTGCTGGCGCCCGAGGTCCTGAGGTCGACCCCCCGGTACCCACAAAAAAAAAAAAAATTCAAGAGAAAATATTTCATCTTTCATGGATAAAGGGGAAGCTAACTATCCATTGTAAGAGGTAAATATATTTTAATTGGCCCATATTTCATTAAGCACTCTAATAAGGCCTTATTCTTAAACGTACCCAGTTACTCATGGGACAAGGACACACAGGCTGTACAGACTCACACCAGAGATAAGGTTCTGGGGTTGAAGGTAATTGCTAAACAAGTCTCCCTCAATCCTGGGAAGCCAAAAGGCTAAAGTAACTACAAAGAGAAATGCAGAGGAAGAAAGGAATAAGAATGGAAAGGGGGGGATCAACAGGTATGAGATGAATTAGATTGCTCAGGATAGACTGTGACACCTGGATCCCAGGCCATGTGAGATGGGGGTAAGGACACCTGCAAGTTAGGAATAAAAACACACAGTTTCTCAACTAGGGTGTGCCTGTCTGTGTGTATAGGCGTACAGTTGCCACTCTTGCAAGAGTATGAATTAAAACCTTGCTTTTGCTGCCTCTGGAACCCAAATTCCTCTCTTCCTTTCTCTTTCTTTCTCTTTCTTTCTTTCTTTCTTTCTTTCTTTCTTTCTTTCTTTCTTTCTTTCTTTCTTCTTTCTCACTCTCTCTCTCTCCATCTCTTTCTCTCTTTCTTTCTTTTGTTTGGTCTGGAAGTAAATTCATTTCTTACAACATGAATAATTCTCATCCATAAAAATGGAATTACTGGACCAGTGAGATGGCTCAGAGGCAAAAACACCTGCCTGGCAAGTGCGAGGTCCTGAGTTTGAACCTCGGTACCCACACACACACACACACACACACACACACACACACACACATGGAATTGCTTATCTGTAATTCTCATTTCTCTATGGGGAGTATTTGTCTACATGATTGAACTTTTTTGTCAAGATTCAAAATAACTACACAAGTTATAGCTAACATGATCATAGTCCAGGCACCAAAGGAAAGAAAAAGGAGCAGCATATAATCATTATACCTGTTGTAATTTCTCTCAGAAGTTATATTTCAGCTTATATCTCAGATGTCTAGCTAAGAAGTTTTCTGAACCCTCCATTGGTCAGATCTTAATCTCAACGTGTATGCAGGTGAATGAGTTTTATTACACAGAAAGAAAAATAAATATTGGTATAGGGTACAACAGGGAAATACTAAAATGCAGTTACTCCTTTTGCCACAATGTAGGACAAATAAAGCTGCCATGTGCAAAAGGTATAACCATACTCATAAACAAGTCAAAAGAATGAGAATCTATGAAATATTAAATTAAGGAGAGCACAAAAATCAGCAAACAAGAATTATTACAGTTTTCTATATTATTAACAGGAATATGTAATAAAATATACTTTTTGTAAGACAATAATACATTGCTTCACATCTAAAATGACATTAATTGTTAAAAAAAAATCCTATTCAGTTATATAACTTGAAAGGTAGAAAAGGCATATTAAGAAAGATATAAATGATATTAACTACGATAGGAAAGAAGAAATAAACATAGGAAGGAGAAGACAAGGAAAATTGAAATTTTTACATCATATTTTCAGGAAAAACTGCAGCTTCAGAACACAAACCCAGGCTTCTGGGTCTTCCTACCCAGATCTGCTGGGTCTTCCAACAGAGCATCGGTTTTCTCCGGTAAAGTGGGCCTTTCCCTTATGAATGGGTCACTGTTCTATCACATGTGGTGGCTGTCACTGTCAATGGTTAACAGTCTTCTGTAGAAAGGGTCATCACTTTCATCTGTAAATCCGATCCTCTCTTTCCAAAGATTCACAATTTCACGGATTACCAATCCCAAATCCCATAAATATATCCAGCTCCAGGCCTTAAGTGCCTTTCTCTTTCTCTTTCTTTTTCTCTTCTTCTCTTTCTCTTTCTTTCCCTTTTTCTATTTCTTATGTATGTTTCTTTGAATGTGCACTTTAAAATTTTGCCTAATAAACCTCTTTATGCCTTTTACTGACACATGCTTAAAAATTCTTTTCCTGTGATTGCAGTTACCAAAACTGAAACCTGGTTCCTTGGTGAGGAGTCAGTATTCCCCATCTTCACTTTGGGGGACTTTCTCCAAACCTGTCCAGTGGAAAAACCATGAAATAACATAAATAATAAAGGAAAATATAGATTTTTACTTCATTAATATTGAAGGACAATACAGGGGAACACAGTGAGAAGATATTGCAAAGCACAGAATAATCAAGCAGGTTTTCAAAATAAAGAAGACAAACAGAAACACAACCCAGTAGAAACATGTGAAAGATATAAAATGCAATCACAGACAAAAAAAAATCAAATTACTTAGTATAATTTACAAAATGATGCACAACTTTGACATAATTATAAAATATAACTAAAAGAAGATGCACTTTACATCAATCAGATTTTTAAAAATTAAAAGAAGAAAAATGTATAAATTTTCTTGTGGTACCTTCTGTTATGATAAATATGAAAAATAAAATCAATATCTGGAACAAAAATTACAAAGTATTATCTCTTGTTTTGATATTGGAAACACATCTACACTTTTCTTTTGTATTTTACTATTTAAAAGGTTTCATAATTTAAAAATATGTGCCAGATATCCTGTTTATGTCTTGATAAATCTTTCTAAACTGATAAGATCCTAAAGGACACTTCAATGTCATTTTATTTTTTGTTTTAAGCAGAGGTAATATATAATATTCGTTTCTAAATTTCATTTTTCGAAACTACTGTTTTGGGTCCTTAGGTATCAGTTGAAATTCTTCTGAACTTAGACTTCTGAGTGCTGATCCATGTTAATGATTCCTTTCAAAGTCTGATATAAAAATACACATGTATGTCCTCCAATTGATACTCTACCCCTTACATGCTTCCTGCAAAGTGGTAAGGAATCTGGAGATAGGTGGTTAACTAACAGCTCATTAACATTTACATATATAAGTCCTTTATTAGTGCTTACTTGTTTGAAATCTCCTAAGATTACTGGTGTTTTAATATGATCTCATTTATCTATCCTGAACGACCATTTTGTTCCTGGAAAGATAAAAATATCTCTCTCATAAAAGCAGAAATTGCACTGAGAGATTAATCAGGCAAAGACTCTACTTAAGACTGTTACAATAGATGAGAGGGACAAGGACCCAGTCTCAGATTAACTCCACTGAAACAAAGGGCTGGAGTTTTAAGCACTGGAATGGGAGTATTTTAGGTCACTTTTGCTATTGGCGTAGCTAATGGAAAAGTATGTGGCTTTACCCTGTCTCAGTGAGAAGTAGATTCGCTAACTAAGAAATGTACTTACAGTACCTTAGCTAGCCTCCCTCCCATGACTGAGAGAGCTGCCCCTCGACATTACATTTCAAAGGGATGCTCCCAAGTCCATGAGAAAGACAATTCTGGGTTGTAAAATCGGTAAAAGGATTTTTAAAAGATTCACATGCAAAGGGGCAGAGAAAAAATTTATACTTACAAGTCTCCTAATGTAAATGCCAAAGATAAAATGCTTAGAGGCTCCAGAAAGATATTTTCTGCAGCTTACTCAGTGCAATCTCAGTCCCTTTTCCTCCAGCACCTGGAATTTGAGATGTCCTCATAAGTAAGCTTTCATGCATTTCAAACACCAGTATATACTGACATTTTGATTTGGGTGTCTAGTGGTCTAACAGACATGTGAGGCTCACAATGTCCAAAACCAAATTCTCTTCTGACGACCAATGCCCTGGCCTAAAACTTACATTTGCTTGATGTGTTACCAGCCACTTAGGTCTATATGCTCAGGTTCCTTTGCTTGCTGCTGACCAAATCAAAGTATTATAGACACCTAAGTTAGGTAGAAATATTCTAGGCAGTCACCCAGGACAAGGCCCTCGAGGGAGTCAGTGCAGAAGATGACAAAACATTACAATTGTGGCTGTGATGCATGTTAAAGGCCAGCCCTCAAGATACAGATGGAATGACTAGACCTACACATCTCCCCAAGGGATAAGCAATAAATTACAGATTATACTATAATTGGTGTCACCTGGTCCAATAAAGTCTAGATAGACATCAGTCATCCAGGTGGGTGACCAGGACCTCCTGATCCATCCCTTCCTAAAAAGACCCTTGTTATTTCCATGTACACTTGCTATGTGACCTGTTTCCCTATTGGATATATATTACCTAAGAGGCTACATTTGCAATCGTATTGGTTGATCATAATTTTTACCCATGTTGTACCCACCTCATGATTTTGTACTCACTTCATGATTTTGCTGTATAAAACTCCCTCTTAGACGTGGGCTCATTGGCACCCCACTTTTGGGTCCCCTCCTGTCTCTCTCAATAAATTCTTCCTACCCTTAACCTCTTTTGTTCCTTAGAATTCATTCTTTGATTTCGGGGAACACAAGATCAGCATATCTGACATCTAGCAAATTGGGAGTTATTTCCCCTGTATCAAAAGGAAGCCACTTATTTTGGTGAAATGAAAAAAGGATTTATTCAAAGCTGGCTCCCAGGAGATGGAGAGACCTCATCACTCAAATCACCATCTCATGTGTACAGGTAGAGCAAGGAACAGTAGCCAGAGGGAATATAATACAGCTCTATCTGCTGTCTTCCCCATGGGCATTAACGCATGGATCATGAATAAATATAAGATCAGGATTTCATTGTAGGGGGCTGATAGTATTGGTCTTAAAATTGGAGAAAGATATAGTTTGGTCAAATCAGCACTGACACACTCTAAATGCTTCTCAAGTCTTTACTCTCACGGATTCTGTATTTACTTTCACTGAATTACTTTTTAAAAAAATTACTGGATAGTCACAATATGGATAGGTTACTCTTCTTATAGGAGACTGTCCCAATATCTCTTTCATCATCAAAATCCTGCATACTAAAGGAAAGAAAATTGTTAAATCTTAAGAAATTGTTAAAAGAGTCTTCTTTTTTTTTTAATGTGGGTACCGGGAGTCGAACTCAGGACCTCATGCTTGCCAGGCAGGTGCTTATGCCCCTGAACCATATCACCGGCCCCAAAGAGTCCTTTTTTAATAATTCCTCGGTGTAGGGATTGCTACTATTTCAACATTTACATAACTAAGGGAAGTTTTTTCCCCCAGAATAGAAAATATTCTGAAGATGACTTGGCATTTCCATCTCCAAGCACAAAAGTGGAAGGCACAATTGTTTCGAAAGTCATTAAAAACGGGTTAATTATACTAAAAAATTTCAATGAGTAACTTGTATTTATTCTGATAATTAAAATCTTATCTAATAACTAACATGATCCTTCAGTTTACCTTTTGTTTTTTTCCACTGGTCTTTTAGCATTCAATTCATTTCTTCCTCCACAATCTGATAGGACTATGTCTGTTGGTCTCACTAGAAATGACACCAGACCTACCATTGTTTGGATAGAGTTTGTTCCCAGATTCTTGTATACTGGAAGCTCAGTCTCCATTGTAATAGGCATGGAAAGGTTGAAGAGATAGGACTTAATGGGAGGTGAATGAGTCAGGATAACCTTCATGAAGAGATCCATGCTTCTCTCGTGCAGCGGGTGAGGTCTCACAAGAATAGATTTAGTTGCCAAAGAGTAAGCTCGTGTAAAAATGTGAGCCTCGCTTCTCCTCAGGTCAATTGTGCTTTCCCCTTCTACCTCTGGGACAGGGGGCCCAGAAATCCAGACAAGATAACCAAAATTCTCATGCATATTTCTATCTTTCTAGAATAACACATTTACAGAAATCAGTAAGAGGTTAGGCACCATGTTGTCTGAATGAGATTTTACCTGAGTTCATGATTAAGAATTTTCAGGCCTCAGAGGCATAAACTCAGCGGCATAAGGGCCTGCAGGGCAAGCTCGAGGTCCTGCGTTCGACTCCCGCAACCCACATATAAAAAAAAAAAGAATCTTCTTGCTCCTACTACACATCCAGGTTTATATTGTCCAATTTTTATAATAAGAAATTGATAGCATTCAGCATAAAAATAACTTATAAAATAAAGCTTTAAAATAAAGATCTTTCCTGCCAAGTGCTGCAGCTTCCCTTCGCGATGGCCAGTGAGAGCCAAGAATATACTGTGTCTGCAGTGAGGGTGTCCGCCTAAGCATCAAAGGAATTTGGGAGTATGCTCACTGGCAATTTCTTGCAGTGTTTGGGCAACAGCCTCAGCATCTTTAACAGGGGGTGGAAAGGGTCAAGATCCTAGGTTATCCTCCTGGTGGAAAAACCTGCACCAGGCTGACAAACAAAGTGGCCAAGGCCCCTGTGATTTATTTTACCTATAGATTTGAATTCCTGACCCAGTTCCTAAAGATCTTCTACTCTGTCATTTAGTTTTTGAACAACAATAAAGTATCATTTATTAAAAATAGGTCTGGATCCGGTGAGATAGCTCAGCGGCATAAGCGCCTGCCTGGCAAGCGCGAGGTCCTGAGTTCGACTCCTGGTACCAGCATATAAAAATAAATAAATAAATAAATAAATAAATAAATAAAAATAAAAGTAAGTCTGTACTTGTCTGAGAAAGACAGATAATTCACTTTAAATCGCATCATAATATAAAATCATGCTTAAAACTGTCTGGCATAAAACAGTTCTAGTATGTTTCTTCAATGTCTTCCGAAGGCTTGTGTTTAAAGGGTTGGTCTCCAGAGAAGAGCTACTGGGAAGTGGAGGGCCTTTGAAACCACTGGAGCACACTTTCAAAGCAGATTACGGGCCCTGAACCCCTTCCTCTTTTTCCCACTTCGTGTCCCAGCCATGACATAAAAGATTTTCTTCTGCCACAGGCCCCACAGTGATGTACGCCCCCACCAGAGTAACAGAAGAAATGCATCACAGATCAGAGCCTCCAGAACTATGAGCCAACATAAATCTTGTCTCTTCATAAGCTCTGTATCTCCAATATTTTGTTATAGTTACCGAAATCTAACTAACACACTGTCTTTAAAATGATTCCTGGTAAGGTCTTATGATTTTCTGTATTGGTTTACTAAAGTACATTTTGTTGATACAATAATTATATTCATTTTATCCCTTTACCCCCAAACAAGCTTCACACCAAGCATGTAACAAATGCATACATTTTGAATAACCTTGACCCACTTTTTGCCGTTTGAGCAAAACACTCATAAGGAAACACATCTGTAATTCAGAATATTGTTGAATGAATAAAGTCAAAACAACAGAACTACAGTATCTAAATATATACTTTGTGGTAGTTTGGTTCATGGCTGTATATTTATTTGATGTTTGATAACATTTTTTGTTTTAAATCTTCTTTACATAATGCCATCATGAAAAACAAATACACTTATGTTGTATTTCTTAATTAAAAGTCATACCTGCAGCCTAACACCAAAAAGTAAAAAGCTCAATAAACCCATCAATCCAAAACTTCCCATTTGCTGGGAAGTTTAAAAACCTTTCAAAAGGTTGGAAAAATTTGAAAACTATTAAAAATGGATTCTCCATCCCAAAGTTAATATCAATGAATCTGCAGTTCCTGAAAGCAGCCAAGACAGTTAAATCAAAATGGAATCCTGCTTCAAGGCAAGAAGGAACAGATGTTTATTATCAATTCTAGTGATGGTAAAAGTGACCCTTTGTTGAAAGCATATAAAATTCTTTTAAAATTACATTTACAGTAAACTGTAAAGGTATTTCTAAATTTTATTCCGACAGCACCCTGGGGACCTCAGCATATGAAACTGTTGTCTTTCCTGACATAATTTGTCATTTGAATGCTGGTCAACATGTGTCACCATCACTACTGGTTATGAGAGATGGTACAGTGACCCAGGACACCCCCAGAATACTGATAATTCTTTCCACCGTCCCAGTGGCTTGTCTTTCTTCTTCAAGTTGGTGTGGACTTCACTTTTCAATTTGTTTTCTCTGCCAGGATTCTCATAAGAAGCTGAAGAAATTGTCTATAACCAGTCAAATAACTCTGACCCTCTAAGTCACTTTTGGAAATTTATAGACTTCTGGGTAAATTAAAAAGAAAATAAAAAAACTTCTCTTAGACATGCTTTCCAAAAATTCAGAAAAGATAGTTTAGTATGTGATATTTATGCAAAAGCAATGAGGGAAATTATAGAGTAGTTATCAAATAAACTGAATCAACAGACAGTAAAAAAGTATTTTAGTCTAACTGTTCCCATTCCAAGGCCTAAATTCTCTCTTTCTTTGCCTGGAAATTTTTAGATTCTTTGTTGCCATATTTTTAAATTATCAAGACAAGGATATTTCTTTCTTTACTAAGGTCTGTTACCCATGCATGTACGTAAACTGTAATGTGTGGTTATCTGAAATATCTGCTTTGTTACATATGATTATGATGGATAATTACTTCACACACAGATCTAAATATGTACCAATGATAGGTTATGAAAATCCACTTAGTATAGACTAGAAATATAGAAAAATAAAATCATAGATAAATAATATTTAAGAAAACCAATTTTTCTCTAGTTTTTTGTTTCTTCTGTGTAAAACATACTTCCTAAACTTTAGAAAAATATATACACCGATTCAATAACTTCTAAGAAACATGTATCATAGAATATGTCCTTGTGCATAATCATGTTTATTGATGTGTTCAAGGATATCTGTGATAAAATTATTTGTGTAGCATGAAAATTGAAAAAAATCAATGCCCGTATTTAGAGGAATACTTGAGTAAAGTAGAATGCATTGAAATTCTGAAAGCATTATGGATTAATTAGCATTATGGCAGTTAATGAGCATAGACTACAACAAACTAAATTTAAATAACAAAAAGCAAGGTGCAAAAATATGAAGAACAATAATGAAATCTGCTTATATAAGAACAAATATTTGTGTAAACGTCTATAGGAGCAGACTAGCACAGAGAAAAATATGGGAGTATACATACAAGTCTGTTAACTTGGATTTTTTTAGAGTGGGTAAATAAAGGAAGGATGAAGAAAAAGAAGAGATAAAACAAAGAAGAACAAGTAAACATGATTGTATTGTAAATAAACACAAATTTCAGCAAAATTAACTTTTGAGTCCCCAGTTAGGACAGTACAGCAGTGGTATTTAAGCCTATTGGAGTTTAAGGAAAAGAAACACTACTGTGAACTCCAAGAGTGGAAATGTGATGTCTCCACTTCATTTTCCTTTCTATGTTACTAAGGAAGTGGAGTAACTGAGCTGCTTGGTTGGATTCCTGAATATTCTATTGGCCAGGGCTAATCAGAACTGTTTCTACTAAATCTGATTGAGAAACTCAGCACCTAAAACACTCTTAGTTCTTAGTTTTTGGAGCCAGGAGGGATAAGGGACAGGACAGTTCCCTGGAGGATAATTCCTAGATGAATCTCTTCTTTCAGCTCTCTCTGTGCCATCACTTTTAGTGACTCCATTCATATAATTAACATTCTTTAATATGCGTGAGGTCATTTAATTCTGGTAAAGAGCCTTACCAAGAAAGTGTTATTGTTGTCCCCATTTTACACATGAAAAGGAACTTGGGGTTGTTAAATAAATTGTTCAAGGTTTATTTTATGGTTGGAAGAAGGATGGTGAAACTATATCTGTTTATCTGAAAAACTTTGTCTCCTAAAAGCAAACAGTGGGCACCAGAAATCAGGAAGACAGAAACATAAGCTCTAGTATGGCACAGCACAGTGGGTTGACTATAGTTCATAGTAACTTAGTATAGATTTTATGAAAAATTGAAAGTGAAGCTGGAAGGCTCCAAATACAACTGATAATAAGGAGACAGAAATATTAGTTACCCTGAATTCATCAGTACATACTGTATATATGAATTACGATATTATACTGCACCCCATAAATATGTGCATTAATTGTATGTTCGTTGAAAATTCTACAAAAAGTTTGAGAGGAAAATGTTAACTCCAATTTGATCATTGTGTACTAAATCCATGTAACACTTTATGACACCATACCCATACATTTATTCAACTAGTATAATAATTTTAAAAATGAGAAAAATGTTTTTCTTCCTGCCTGCCTTGCTCCTTTTTCTCTGCAACTGTCAGATTTCCTTTGGATCAAGCTTCAAGATTTGATTTAGGACTTGGGGAAAACAGATTAAGCGATTTTTCCCACTTGATTTGGACTGAGCGCTCATCCCTTGTGTTCAGAGTAATGCGGGTTTTCCATACTAGTCACATATCCCTGAGGTCCTGTGTTGAGGTAGCAGGTTAAAATCTCTGATAAAAATATAATTTCATACCTTGTTTTTCTCACGTATTATTCTCACTTCAACAATTCCACATTTGGGGGAATTATTTGGGTATTTTCATCTTAATATAAAATACTACTGAACAAAACAATTTTAATGTAATTCCTTTTGACATTTCAAAAATGGAGTTAAATTTCACATGCCAAAAATTAATTATTTTCAAATGAGCAGTTCAGAGGTTTTTAGTACATTTACAATATTGCAAACATTTTCACTTTCCCTTAGGTTAAAATCAACATTTGTGTTTCATTTTCTTTCCCCTGATTTAACAAAATTAGTACAAAATATAACTAAACTCTGTGGGTCCATTTGTTTATCTATACAATTGGCATAGGATATTCTTGGTGTGGTGTTTTTGTTTTGTTTTGTTTTTTTCTTTTATTTTTTTGAGACTGGGTCTTGTCATGTAGTTCAGACCAGATTTAAACTCACTATGTAGCCTAGGCTGGCCTCAAACTCACAGTGATCCTCCTGCCCCAGCCTCGAGGATATTTTCGTTATACTGAAGAATAAATGAAATAATAACATAGGGTTCCTGACCCAAAAACTAGGATGTAGCAAAACCTAAATAAAAGCATTTTTTCCCCTGCCATCCACCTTCATAGATTTTATCTTTGCATCACACTGATTTGTCCTTCCTTAGGAAAAATTGTGCCTCTTACATAAAGATTTTGGCATAACGTGTAATGTATCCTTCAAACCTCACTGAAGTGTAAAAAGAAAGAAGGACAAGGAGGATGAGAGTGGAAGCAGGGAAGAGGTAGACAGCAAAGGAGATTGCTTTATTTATTTTAGCACAGACAAGAAGGTTCAGGGACAGACTGAGTGTGCAGGGCATTAGCCATGGGGCAGCTCCCTCCTTCCCTGACTTCCAGCTCCACATCTTTCCACTTGGTTACACTGCTTTAAATGAGCTCTCAGACAAAGGCATCTCAAAAATAGGAAAGTATACTCAGGAAGGAGACACATGGGGTGGGAGCTTGCTAAGGTTCCCTAAAGGACAGACTCTCAGACATGACAAAGTCACTTTCTAGAGTCAGCCCTCCTCTGCAGAGAGGCTTTGCTGCCTTTCCATCTACTTAGAAACGAAAGCCAAGAAAGCAAAATGAGAAGAGAGCTGGGAACTTTGAAAGCCTTCATTGTAAACAATGAGGCTGTGAAAACCAGGCTTTTGAGAAGGGAGATCTTTGAAAAGATGCCAGGCAATCAATTCATACTGAAGTGGAAAAATAAAAAAATCCTGTAACTCCAACTGTAAATGCATCAGAAAGCTAAGAATCGTGTGTGTCTGTGTGTATAATCTGTCATAAAAGTATCGTATTCGCAACCAGGCTGAAAGAACAAACTGAGAAAGCTATGTTTATCTCCTCCTCTCCCTGTCTCTCTCTTCAGACTTTCACAATCTTTGCAAGAGAAAATACAGATTAGTAATATCACCAGACGGGGTCCAAGGAGCTCCCCCAAAGAGAAGATAGGGATAGGTTTGTCAACTTTTGTAACAGAAAAATAATTTCAGGATGTGCCAGTGAGAATGAGGTACATTCACTAAGCAGAGTTAGGAAGAATAGGGAGCGGACTCCAGCTTGAACAAGTGGAGGGGCACAGTCAGGTGAAGTGCAGACTGCCTGCTCACGAAGAAAAAGGACTGGTTGTATGGGCGGCTGTGGTGGTGCGGGTGTGCTTGGTCATTATCTCAGTCTTGGTTTCTGCCCCTGGGAGGAATCCTTTTGGCTGAAGGGGCAATTTGGTTCCTAGCGGCCAACTCTTCTTGCTGGGGAGGGGCTGCCTCAGGTGCTGTAATTGACCCTTCTTGGGAGGCGGTCAGCAAGGCTCTGATTTTACTAAAACTCAAGGAGATTTTAGGTTTAGGACAATGGCTGGAGATTTCTAGGTATTGCTCCAGGGAGGGGCTCTGGAATTGAACGTTATAAAAGCTGGCAATTCTATCTCCTTGGAAATCCTGAAAATTATTTTCCTCTTATGTTGGCACCCTCAGTCTTGTAGGGTTGGGTAGACTAGGGAAATTTAAGGTTAATAACCCTTGTAATAAGATATTCCTCGAGTGGCTAACAGGCCTATGTGCAAAGCTGGGAGGGCTCTGACCCTCCATTTTGAAGTAATAAAGGCAACATATAAAATGAAGGCAGAATGTCAACCCTGATCCCTCTTTTAGTTGCTATCGGGTACATCATCTAGGTCGTACCCCTTTGTCTTAGTTCATTTCTCAGTCTTGAGGGAACTGGAGGGTTGGTCAGTCTGTTTTTGTTAGCTCTGTAGCTGAGCAGTAAACTGGTATATGAGAAGGGGATCAGCTGAGTCTTGCATTTCAGGAAGCCTGGCACAACCTAGGAGTCAGGAGATGGAGTACAGATAAGAATACCTTGGGTGACTGATGATGCCTTAGAAATATAGTTTTCTGCCAGGCACGGTGGCACATGCCTGTAATCCCAGCACACGGGAGACTGAAGCAGGAGGATCACCTTGAGTTTGAGGCCAGCCTGGGCTACAATGTGAGTTCAAGTCCACCCTGAACTGCATAGCGAAACCATCTCAAAGAGACCAAAAACAAAACAAACACAACAAACCAAAACAAAAAACAACAAAAAAAGATATAGATATATCTTTATATCTTTATATCTTTTTTTCTTTTCCTTTCTCCTTTCTGCCTATCTTTATTTCTTCTGTCTTACTTCACTTAGAGTAAAATAAAACTCTGAAATATTTCTTAAAAGGCCAAAAATATTCATGAACTGCAAACTAAATTTACAAATATCTAAAATTAGCTAGGATTTTAAAAGTCAAAATTAATGTACATATATTTACTGTCTTGAATCTTTCTGATAAGGAACTGCTGGTATGAAGAAATGTTTTATTTAAGGTGTATTCTACTTTTCTTTATGTAGTATTCTCAGATGACCTGAAATATTATTTTTTCTAAAATAATGATATTTGGGAGATAAATAATAAAACATCAGAAAAATAAAATCATTAGTATATTAACTGTCCAGCAAAATGTAAGTTTTGGAATTTAAATAAAAACTTTTCTGGAAGTTTTATTATATCAATTTCATCATTCTTTCATTTTTATTCCAGAAAATATTTTTAATTACTTTTTGGGTCTCAAAAGTATCAGCTTCGCTTCCCAATATTAGCACTGAATTATCTAATACCTTTACTCTGTAGTGTTTTCCTTCAAACCTCTAGAGATTGGACTGTGTGCATAGATAATGATACAAAATTATGAGTGACCAAAAGGACAAGGCAAACCCTGGAATATTTTATAGTGCTAAATGTTTAGTCATTGAAGTTAGACTGACCTGCATTCCAATTGTGACCAATTGAAAAGTTTATTTAATACCTCCCAAAAATATTTAGGGTTTCATTAGTAATAAAAGGGCAGACAATTTGCTTTATTATATCAATTCCATTATGAAATAGACTAATAAATTTAAGTTGTATTATGAATGATTATACTAAAAAGAATCTTGTTTCTGACTGTTACGCTGTTTTCACCCACTCTAGCTTTTGCGATTACTTAATTAGTTATTAATCAGTACTCTGGAAATGGAGGAAGGGCACTTGATTCTAATAATGAAGAGAAAATGTGTTATACTAAACAGTGGCATGCACCAATAGATGTTTAGCTTCCTCGAGACAAAAGTCTTATTTCTGTCTTCTGCTTTGTCTAAATGATGGTGTACACAAAGACCAATTCCACGCTGCATGCTGGTGGCATAAGCTCCATGAATGCAGGAGAAACATTTTATATCTCTAAAAATTAGAAGATGGTAACTGAAAGTTTGTTATCTTTCATTTTTCCCTCTAATATGACAAAATTCTACATTAACTAAGGAGTGGTAAATTTCAGTCCATAGAAAGGATGTTATATTTTTCTCAAACTTTAAAATCAGTTATTATCATGAGACCTCCAAGAAGGTCAGGTGGGATCTGATTATTCATATCTACCTAGAGAGCATTCACATCTTGTTTCTGAGTAGTAAAATCCAGGGGAACTCCCCAGACAATTAAAGATGTGAAGAAGGTATTGTGAGAAGGTGTGACAATGACAATTTAGGAACATCACCACTACATCGAAGTCTAATTAGGATCAAAATTAATTTTCAGTACTCATAATTAAGAGCTATCTTTTTGTATAGTTTTCTATTCTTTCCAGTGAAGACAATTTTTCACTTTCATTAATTGAAACCGCATTTTATTGAAGTAAGATTCTCAATTAATACTCATCTGCTATTGAAATCTTTTCTGAAGCCCGGGATGGTGGTGCACACCCGTAATCTCAACGCTTACATCCATTTCTGTATTACTGAAACAGTGCGTCACCGGCCAGTACCCATGAAACATACTCAAATTCCTTCACATGATTTCTTGTTACGCTTGTATAGGGAGAGCAACAGGGTCATCAGGATCATGAAAACAACTGGAAACCAGAGTATGGCGCCTAGCACAATAGGGTTATTATTTAACTTAAATGAGACAGCCAAGATACTACACTTAGTACAAAGTCTACCCTATAGTAGTAACTGTACAACTGGCAGTACTTACATCATCATTATCATCGGTCATCATTAAATAAGTCCAGAATTTCTCTGTTGCCCATGGAGTATAAACTCCATCGTTTAGTGATCACCATTACCAGTTGCTAAGTGTAGATTTGATTCAGGAAGTTCTGGGTAGGTCCTGAGAATCTGCACTTGTAACGAGATCTGGGAAAGGAGAGCCTGTAGTTATGAAAGGCTTTCAGCTATGTCAGGCAATCAATAAACCTGGAGCGTGCTTTATCGTTGTGTGATATTACTTAGGAGTAATGTTCTTCTATACTTTGATTCCCTATCCATATATTGAAATTTCTTTCTTCCTTTTCCCTTTCTAATTTGCTCATTGATTTTTAAAATTTTTGAAAGAATCTCATTTCTAATCAATCAAGTTCAACTAATTTCTGTATTACTGATGATCGAAGAGTCTGAAAAAGTGAAGACTCATAGTAGCCAAGTAGAGTAAAAAATAAAATTTCAATTTAATATGTTGAGTTGTAGAACTCTTAAAGTGAATTTTAAATTAGAATTCTGAGAAGGGCAGGGGTTGGGTTGCATCTAAGCTTTTCAAAGAGCATTTTAAAAGTGACTATTGCAAACCTAAATCCTTAAAAATGTAAGAAGGTAGAGGATGTCTTATACGTTATGCATACTAATTTTGATTGCCTAGTTTTCAAAAGCACTGGCTTCTTCAAATAGGAAACTATTAGAGGGGGCATATTACAAGAAGAAATAATTTTATCGTTATCTGCTTTTGAATTTCAGTTTCTGAAAATAAGTTTTAGCTAAGAAAGGGTAGGGATCTTCTCTTTTGTTCAATTAAACTATTCCCAGGAGTTACAAAGAAAGATAACACTTGATTTTGTGGGTAAAAACATAATTAAGGAATAGTAAAAATATATATATATATTTCAACCAAATCAAGCAAATACTTTAGGAAAATTTTACATGGATCTCAAGAAATTCAGTATAAGTTTTACTTTCTCTTCAGCATAAAGACTTTTATTTCAACAAGAAGGGAAATATAGGTTTTCCTGGCTTTGTAAAAAATACCATGAAGAAATAAATCACTCTGTATGAATAGAGCTAAAAGGTTCATTTGCTTAACATAACTAGGTAATCCAAAAAATTACTTTTCAAGCTCAAGTAATCTTCAGAGCTGGCTCAGTTTTTCAGTTTTTAATCAAACGCTGCACGTGCTCAAATACATTTTATTATAGCTAACTGCATCTTCTTTTAATTCTTAAATTGCAGAAATTATAATACAATGGATAAATATTCATTTTTTTGAAACTGTTGCTTAGGGACATTTTTAGTAAGATAAAACTGAGTTTCTCAGATTAATGACACAAAGTTTATTATGGTTATTTTTACACTTTACAAATTATTTCTGTATCTAGTATATTTACATACTATTTATTTACTTTGGTTACAGGAAGGTAATAGTGAAATTACTGGGAACATTCCAGAGTTTTGTAAGATAAAACTTTATTCCCCATAAATGATACAAAGACTTGTGTATATTATGTAGGAAAGAATTTTTTCCTTTTTTGAAAACATAGATGGAAAATTTAAAACAATAGATCCATTATTCACTCAAATTTAAAAAGGAACTGAGTAGACACATCAGTGGTATCTGGATGGAACAAAAGGCGACTTTGCATATATGAAAATTAGATTTGGCTGACAAAGTAAATGCTGAATTAAATCAGAAAAATTCCTCTGAATTACTGCACGGTATAAACTGTGAGGAATCATGTTACCATTTAGAAGAGGTGTATGAAGGCCAGGGTTAGCATTAAGATGGTGAAGTATCAGCCTCACCTGTTGCAGACCCCACATCGTTATTTTATGAATATCCTCTTTGATCTTGTCATGTCAGAAGACTTGCCTCGTTACTGCCTGTCCTCTATATTCTCACATCCATTTTTTTGCTCACCTTTCCCTCACAAGCCATGCAATGAAATATTTAGCAATCATCCAATTTTAAGTAGTTTTTTTAATTTCTATGAATTCCATGAGAAAACACTTTTGTATTCATTTTATCTCTGAGTTAATAGGGCCATGGATAATGCATAGCACCCAGTGGGTATATCATACATGCTCATTGAATCATATTACAGACTCTACTAATCCAACTGTTATGGATTTTATGTGCAATATGTACTTACAGGTATAGCCATATACTTCGTATTATTTAATTCTTACAGTCAAACTGTGAGAAGGATAAGATTATTTTCTCTTTGTAAAGGAGGTAAATAGAACTCTCAAGTTTTATCTAGCTGGGACATAAGCCAGGTTATATTATCAAATACTGTGACTTTTACTAAATTTAATCTTATCTGTCTCTACTACCATTTTTTGCTGTTTCATAAAAGTGAATCATAATCTCACATTTTTCATATGTATATCTTGTAATCTGAGCAACTACTTTGAAGATAACAATACACAATATATTAACCATTGTTACTCTCCTATTACCTTGTTTTGAAAATCTTTGTCTTTTTTTATTGTTTTTTCTCTTTAAAATAAAAAAAAAGAATCATAATCTAAAATAAATCAGGTATGTTTCCTAGCGGCTTTTATTTATTTATTTATTTTTGATATATGGTCTCACTATGTAGCTCAGGCTGTCCTTGAACGCTCTGTGTAGTTCAGGCTGGCCTCAAACTCACAGCGATCCTCCTGCCATCACTCTTGCCTGAATACTGGGATTACAGGCGTGTACCACCATGCTTGACCTCCTAGTGGTTTTTGTGAATCCTAGAAAACATTCAGGCTGGTATAGAGAGAGATATCATCTTATTTCTCCTTTCTATTGAATGTCTTGAATTGGAAAGATACTCTGTCTTTATCTTCCACCACCTGGAAGACGTTTGCTTATGTTGTTAGTATATTGATACGTACAGAGTTGCAGTGTAGTAGTATTTGTAGTCATACCATCATCCAGGTGAAATAAACCTGAGTATATTGATACGTACAGAGTTGCAGTGTAGTAGTATTTGTAGGCATACCATCCTCCAGGTGAAATAAACCTGAGTATATTGATACGTACAGAGTTGCAGTGTAGTAGTATTTGTAGTCATACCATCATCCAGGTGAAATAAACCTGAGTATATTGATACGTACAGAGTTGCAGTGTAGTAGTATTTGTAGTCATACCATCATCCAGGTGAAATAAACCTGAGTATATTGATACGTACAGAGTTGCAGTGTAGTAGTATTTGTAGTCATACCATCATCCAGGTGAAATAAACCTGAGTATATTGATACTTACAGAGTTGCAGTGTAGTAGTATTTGTAGTCATACCATCATCCAGGTGAAATAAACCTGAGTATATTGATACTTACAGAGTTGCAGTGTAGTAGTATTTGTAGTCATACCATCATCCAGGTGAAATAAACCTGAGTATATTGATACTTACAGAGTTGCAGTGTAGTAGTATTTGTAGTCATACCATCATCCAGGTGAAATAAACCTGAGTATATTGATACTTACAGAGTTGCAGTGTAGTAGTATTTGTAGTCATACCATCATTCAGGTGAAATAAACCTGAGTATATTGATACTTACAGAGTTGCAGTGTAGTAGTATTTGTAGTCATACCATCATCCAGGTGAAATAAACCTGAGTATATTGATACTTACAGAGCTGCAGTGTAGTAGTATTTGTAGTCATACCATCATCCAGGTGAAATAAACCTGAGTATATTGATACTTACAGAGTTGCAGTGTAGTAGTATTTGTAGTCATACCATCATCCAGGTGAAATAAACCTGAGTATATTGATACGTACAGAGTTGCAGTGTAGTAGTATTTGTAGTCATACCATCATCCAGGTGAAATAAACCTGAGTATATTGATACGTACAGAGTTGCAGTGTAGTAGTATTTGTAGTCATACCATCATCCAGGTGAAATAAACCTGAGTATATTGATACGTACAGAGTTGCAGTGTAGTAGTATTTGTAGTCATACCATCATCCAGGTGAAATAAACCTGAGTATATTGATACGTACAGAGTTGCAGTGTAGTAGTATTTGTAGTCATACCATCATCCAGGTGAAATAAACCTGAGTATATTGATACGTACAGAGTTGCAGTGTAGTAGTATTTGTAGTCATACCATCATCCAGGTGAAATAAACCTGAGTATATTGATACGTACAGAGTTGCAGTGTAGTAGTATTTGTAGTCATACCATCATCCAGGTGAAATAAACCTGAGTATATTGATACTTACAGAGTTGCAGTGTAGTAGTATTTGTAGTCATACCATCATCCAGGTGAAATAAACCTGAGTATATTGATACTTACAGAGTTGCAGTGTAGTAGTATTTGTAGTCATACCATCATCCAGGTGAAATAAACCTGAGTATATTGATACTTACAGAGTTGCAGTGTAGTAGTATTTGTAGTCATACCATCATCCAGGTGAAATAAACCTGAGTATATTGATACTTACAGAGTTGCAGTGTAGTAGTATTTGTAGTCATACCATCATCCAGGTGAAATAAACCTGAGTATATTGATACTTACAGAGTTGCAGTGTAGTAGTATTTGTAGTCATACCATCATCCAGGTGAAATAAACCTGAGTATATTGATACTTACAGAGTTGCAGTGTAGTAGTATTTGTAGTCATACCATCATCCAGGTGAAATAAACCTGAGTATATTGATGCTTACAGAGTTGCAGTGTAGTAGTATTTGTAGTCATACCATCATCCAGGTGAAATAAACCTGAGTATATTGATGCTTACAGAGTTGCAGTGTAGTAGTATTTGTAGTCATACCATCATCCAGGTGAAATAAACCTGAGTATATTGATGCTTACAGAGTTGCAGTGTAGTAGTATTTGTAGTCATACCATCATCCAGGTGAAATAAACCTGAGTATATTGATACTTACAGAGTTGCAGTGTAGTAGTATTTGTAGTCATACCATCATCCAGGTGAAATAAACCTGAGTATATTGATACGTACAGAGTTGCAGTGTAGTAGTATTTGTAGTCATACCATCATCCAGGTGAAATAAACCTGAGTATATTGATACTTACAGAGTTGCAGTGTAGTAGTATTTGTAGTCATACCATCATCCAGGTGAAATAAACCTGAGTATATTGATACTTACAGAGTTGCAGTGTAGTAGTATTTGTAGTCATACCATCATCCAGGTGAAATAAACCTGAGTATATTGATACGTACAGAGTTGCAGTGTAGTAGTATTTGTAGTCATACCATCATCCAGGTGAAATAAACCTGAGTATATTGATACGTACAGAGTTGCAGTGTAGTAGTATTTGTAGTCATACCATCATCCAGGTGAAATAAACCTGAGTATATTGATACTTACAGAGTTGCAGTGTAGTAGTATTTGTAGTCATACCATCATCCAGGTGAAATAAACCTGAGTATATTGATACTTACAGAGTTGCAGTGTAGTAGTATTTGTAGTCATACCATCATCCAGGTGAAATAAACCTGAGTATATTGATACTTACAGAGTTGCAGTGTAGTAGTATTTGTAGTCATACCATCATCCAGGTGAAATAAACCTGAGTATATTGATACTTACAGAGTTGCAGTGTAGTAGTATTTGTAGTCATACCATCATCCAGGTGAAATAAACCTGAGTATATTGATACTTACAGAGTTGCAGTGTAGTAGTATTTGTAGTCATACCATCATCCAGGTGAAATAAACCTGAGTATATTGATACTTACAGAGTTGCAGTGTAGTAGTATTTGTAGTCATACCATCATCCAGGTGAAATAAACCTGAGTATATTGATGCTTACAGAGTTGCAGTGTAGTAGTATTTGTAGTCATACCATCATCCAGGTGAAATAAACCTGAGTATATTGATGCTTACAGAGTTGCAGTGTAGTAGTATTTGTAGTCATACCATCATCCAGGTGAAATAAACCTGAGTATATTGATGCTTACAGAGTTGCAGTGTAGTAGTATTTGTAGTCATACCATCATCCAGGTGAAATAAACCTGAGTATATTGATGCTTACAGAGTTGCAGTGTAGTAGTATTTGTAGTCATACCATCATCCAGGTGAAATAAACCTGAGTATATTGATACTTACAGAGTTGCAGTGTAGTAGTATTTGTAGTCATACCATCATCCAGGTGAAATAAACCTGAGTATATTGATACGTACAGAGTTGCAGTGTAGTAGTATTTGTAGTCATACCATCATCCAGGTGAAATAAACCTGAGTATATTGATACTTACAGAGTTGCAGTGTAGTAGTATTTGTAGTCATACCATCATCCAGGTGAAATAAACCTGAGTATATTGATACTTACAGAGTTGCAGTGTAGTAGTATTTGTAGTCATACCATCATCCAGGTGAAATAAACCTGAGTATATTGATACTTACAGAGTTGCAGTGTAGTAGTATTTGTAGTCATACCATCATCCAGGTGAAATAAACCTGAGTATATTGATACGTACAGAGTTGCAGTGTAGTAGTATTTGTAGTCATACCATCATCCAGGTGAAATAAACCTGAGTATATTGATACTTACAGAGTTGCAGTGTAGTAGTATTTGTAGTCATACCATCATCCAGGTGAAATAAACCTGAGTTGGAATGTTCTCACATAGCTTACTTACAAAGGACAACATTCAAATCTAAGTACTTCAAACAACACTTCTTCCATTCTCTAAATAAAGATTAGGCTTTATAAATCAATTACATTGAATGTAGGATTTAGAAATAAATATTAATCAATGGAGAAAAATATAGTTGTACCTCATAAATATCATGGGCTTGAACATCTTAGAGAACAACTTTGCAAGAAATATGTGAAATTCACAGCCGCAGCTCACGTACATGACTAAAACCTTTTATGTGGTTAAACTTTGAAGGATTAAATATTGGGTCTATTTCTCAAGGTCCATCTGTCCAAGACTGTTGATCAGTACTGAGAAATTACTTCCCATGGGTCTGTTTTCTTCTAAGCTCTTACATGTTAGATATGACTAACCTAATTATTATTACCTCTATTTCTTATATTAGGATACTGTAGTTTTCTTGGAAATGAAAATATGTGTCACCAGTTGAGCAATAATAATGATACTTGAAGTTCATAAATAAGTGTGAAATTTAATTTCTATTCTTCATCTCACAAATTGTGATAATCAGTTTAAGAGCTTTTTGATAATTCCCCCAAACTCCTGTTACTATGATTAACTAGAATTTAATTTTAAATTTGTTGGCTTTATTATCATAGACTAAAGATTCATTTCCAGATTTGCCTTGTTCTGATTTCAAATGGTAGAATCTATTACTTTTGTCACTCATGATATTACTAATTTAAGAAATTATTGTGTAGCTATCCTGTTTACATATTGGTCATAATGCATTTCAACTCTAGCTTATGGAACTTTCTAAAAACATACTTCCCTCCCATTAAAATGTCCCAAAATTATTATTTTACCTTCCCTTGATCTAGACAATTGCACTAATTTTTTATGAAGTCATATTATTACTATCAGTAGGTATGATAGCACTTGGTAATGTATATTTTATTTCAGAATTCATGCATGTATATTAACTTTACAGCTACTACGAGTATTTTATTTCTTGTCTTAATACCAGGCATTTTCAATCAAGATGCATTTGCTCTCTTATGAGCACTGGTGGGGGCTCTCTTTTTGTCATATTCAGTATAACTTTGTATATTCTGCACATCAGCTAAACATTGTCAAAACAAAATTTACTTTGAATTGCAGTAGTGCCCCAAGTTTTAGAGTATCATCAACATTTAAATGACACATTATGACTGCTTATACCACATACTTGTGCAATTCATTTCACATCTGTTTGTTTCTTTGTGTGGTTAACAAATACTTTCAAAGCTTCTAACACATGTTTTTCTCTATAACTGCATATTAATGTGAATTTAAAACATATTACTAAGTAGCAAAATAGTATAATGAACTGCCATATTCTCAGTGCTTAGCTTCAATCATTGTCAAAATTTACCTAGTTGGATTTAATTTATAAACCTATTTCTTTTTTTTCTCCATTTTGAACATCTATACCATCACACTATTTTATTAATATATATTTCAGCATATAGTTCTTAAAGATGTTTTAAAAACCCAAGTATAAGAAAATAATTAAAAGTAAAACCCAAATACCATAATATCATAACATATAAATCAGCACTCGAAAGTCCCCAAGGGTCCTCTTTATTGTCACAAAGGTCAACCTGCCAAAGTACACTCACAGCAATCATACACTATATACAATGTCAAATTTAATTAATAATAAAAGTAATATAAGTAAAAAAGGCATATGTACACAGCATTCCTCTCCCATAAGAGGAAGAATATTCAAATGTAATGCCTTAATTTCTCTTTGCCCTTCAACACATATAATGTTTTTTGTGCTGATTAGTAATAAACTCAGGACTTCATGCATGCTAAACGAGTGAAATGCCGCTTAGGTACAACACTGGCCCAAATACATAGGTTTTAGTTTAATATTATAGATTGGGATTACAAAATTACTGTGATAAACACTGTAAATTACTGACATAAAATCGACATCAATTGAACAGAAGGGTGGGTGCAGAAACAACCTCAGGCACACTCAGACATCTGATCTTTGACAAAAGGGCCAAAAACGTGTGCTGGAGAAAAGAACCTCTACAAGAAATGCTAGAAAAACTGGTTACCTGTGTGCTGAAGAGACTGAATCTAGACCCATATTTCTCACCAGACCCTAAAGTGAAATTGAAATAGATCAAAGACCAAAATGCAGTGGTGCCTTGGTCCACATACTTAACTTGTTCCACGATTCTGGGGAAGATGGCCTCCTTCCTTTTGGTGCAAGAAGATGACCCAGGTCCCGTTTGTCACCCAAGGTGGAGTTCGTGAATAGAAGCAAAATTTTGCTGAACGCTCTGTTTGTCAACTAAATTGTTTGTGAACAGAAGCATTCATGAACTGAAGCATTACTGTACATAAAACAGAAACAATCTGCTAGAAGATAAAACAGATGAAACTCTTGAAGACATAGGTATAGACAAGGACTTTCTAACAGGATATCAATTGCACAAGAAATAACACAAAGAATCAAAAAATGAGACCACATCAAATTAAAAAGCTCCTATACAGCAAAGGAAAAAACTAAAAGAGCAAAAGGACTGCCTACAGAATTGGAAAACATTTTTGCCCGCCACTTCTTGAATACAGGACTAGTATCTAGAATATATTTCTAAAAATCTCAAAAAATAAACCCCCAAAATAAAAGATCTAATTAAAAATAGGCAATTAAAATGAATAGACACTTCACAAAAGACACACAAATAAAAAATACTAAACCTCTTTGGCAATTACAGAGACAGAAATTAAAACAATACTGAGATTCTACCTTATTCCAGAAAGAATGGCTATCATGAAGAAACAAACAAACACAAAATGTTGGTGAGGCTGTCGGGGTACAGGGAAGGAAGGCTTCTACATTGTTGATGAGATTGTAAACTAGTACAACCCACTGTGAAAATCAGTATGGAAGTTTCTCAAAAAACTAAAAATAGAAATTCCATTTAACCCAGCAATTTTCCCTGTACATATCCTCCCAAAAGAGTTAAAGGCACCACATTACTGTAATACATGTATACCTATGTTTATAGGAGCACAACTTATAATAATTAAATCAGAAATGGCCTGTAGGTCCACCAGTAGAATGGATTAAAAAATATGCTGGATATATACGATGGAGTAGTGCTTTGCAATAAAGGTATGAATTTGAGTTATTTGTGGAAAATGGGTCCACCCTATCCTGGAGGAGAATCTCAAGATTCTAAGTGATCACAACAAACAAAAAAAAGCATGCAGACCTTGAGAAACTGATTTGCAGAGATAAGCCTAGGCTCGGTATGAGGAGCTCAGCTGCAAATAAGTGAAGTCTGAGGATTTCAAGAAACTTTCAGTTAAAATTTTGGAATGAGTAGTTACACACAATAACCTTTGTTCTGGGAAGTCACTTAGGTTAGGCATTTAAGTAAGAGAGTGATCATGTTTGTGTCCACATAGCTCATATTGTCAGGAAGTGAGTGTTAGAGATAAAGATGTACCAGGAGTGAGTCCCAAGTATTACAACTTTAAGGAGAACGGAGAGATAAGAAAAAACTCAGGAAAGAGTATTTAAAAAGATTGGCCAATAAGGCAGGAAGAAAATCAGGTGTATATGCTGTCTTAAAAGGAAAAAGAAGCACTTTAATAAGGAATTGCTGAGTTTTCTCAAGTGCTATGAACAAATCTACTTAAATAAAACACAGAGGCTAACCAAGAGCTAATAAACATGGGGAGCTAATAAACAGAAGGACTTGGCAAGAAAAGTCCTGATAGCCTAGTAGAGAAGAATTTCTAAGTTTAGTTGGTTCCAATAGAGTAAAACAATTGGGAACATGAGTCTAGGAAACTATTCTTGAATAATCTTGTCTTATTTTTCTTCCAAATATACATATTATTTTTTTCCTCTTCTCTTTGAACAAGACAATTCAGTATCCCCTCCATACTCTCTTTGAGAACACAAAACAATCACAAATTAAATTTTATTGAAAAGGAGTGAAAACGATATAGTGTTGAAGATCATGTTATATTCCAATGTGTTTTTTTTTTTTCCTTCTTTGTCTTTAGTGTCAGAATGTGTCATTGCAGAGTAACTTGAAAGGGCAAAATTTGCACATGCTGTAGTCACCAGGTGATACAGACTGGAAAGATTTTAAGTTATTTGCTGGGAATATACTCGAGAATTTCTGGAAAAAGCCCAAGATATGATGTTAGAAACCGATTTATAACTTTGCTAAAATCCAAGTCAATAATGTCTTACATCATAAAAAAAGTCGTAAGTTGATAAATAGTACAGGGATACAAAATGACTTAAGATAAATAGTCTTACATACATTTCATATGATAATGCTTCCATGTACTAGTTGAGGGTTTTTAAACTTTAGTGGTTATGTATTGTGTCCAAAATAAATATAATTCAATATTATCTTACAAGATACAGAGATTGTGGACATATCATTTGCTAGTCCACATGTCATGGTTTCATTTTGAACTTCTTAAAATTATTTAATGGTCTTTACCAATAGAGAATTATTGATGAACATATAAGTATGTAGTTTGAAAAACATACTATTTAACACATATTGCTGAAGAATATTATAATAAATTACCTTAAAATTTTGAAGCATAAAAAAGTATAAGAAATAGATGTTACTTCACCAGTAATACTCCATTGCATACTATCCATCATTATATGCAGTATGATGTTTGTGCCTCACCAATATGGAAATGGTCATTTTAATAACATTATACTGGAACATAACCAAGATCCTTATGTTTTTAAAATCTCAATATGGAGAATAAAGAAGTTAACAAACCAAGCCTGACATGTAGTGTACCCTCTTGCAAATACCTATGGATACAAAAAATATATACTGATTTATTAGTGACCTATAAATGCTTTTTCAGGGTTTTTACAGTGATGTCCAGTTGTTATCAATAAATCTCAATTTGAGGGCTGATGCTATATCTGACACATATAGGGCTTCTGAGACACTGCAGTTGCATATGTTGAACCCCTAGTTTTGTACATTTGCTCATAATTAATAAATGTTGTTGCAGGATAAGAATTACATTACCTGATCATTTTCTTATTATAATGACATAAATACAACACAAGAAAATATGCTGATTTTTAAATTTTTATATTCAGTGTACTGTTTGCTCTTTCAGATTTTACCTTTGTTTTTGCTAGTTACTTATAAACCATACATTTGCCTGTCAAATCTGTCCTCTCCAATGTACAGGACATGTGTCATACTTCATACTGAGGGGCACTGTTTACTAGCCTATTAATTAATTACTCTCTATTACAATTTGAAGTGGATCGATAACTTGACAATTACTATTTAATTACTTTTCCTCTTACAACTGATTGAAACATGACATTATAGGTTACCTTTATAAGACAGAGAAATTTTTAAAAAATAACTTGACAACATATTTAAGAACTACTCAGATTAGAGCCTGATTAGACTGCTTTCATGTAAGTGGTTTTCATCTTCACCTAGCATAGGAACTGAATGTCTGCAGGCTGTGTACAATGCCTTTCTCCTAGTCATCCCAAGTTTCAGGGATACTAGCTTAGAAATATCTGAAAAACCATATGAAATCAGAATCAAGGGCTTCTTTATTTTGGTGTACAGATTCTAAGGAGTTTATGACATCCCTGTCAAAAATATGCAGTATCAGAAATACAGTTGGAATTTAATATTTCTGCTCCTATTCATAACCAAACACTTTAGATTCTTATTTCAATCTTCCTAAGAGTAGGAACTGTTGTTCTCTACTCCGTTGCCTAGCATCTAAAAGAGCACGATAGAGAAAAGTTTTAATAAACAACAATTGAATGAATAAATGAATAACGAATAAGGTATCTGAAACTCTTGGCAAAGCAGGAGACAAATTTGTTATGTAAATGCCAAAACCATCATGTTAAATTTCTCAGCTGGGATAGTGATTATAGCTAGGACATAATGAACAGTGGGAAAATTTAAGAAGATATTATTGAGGTAGTTTATCTCCACCATATGCTGCTAACAGAACCAAGCATTAGTCCCAAATTTTGCTGTACATATGGGAAAGTCATGATTAGCGGTACAGTTTTCCTTAATTATCACAATGTATCTGCCATGCTTCCAAAAATTAAAAAGCACATTGCTTTCAATAAACAGCTCCTTCAGAGGCTTTTAAGAACTCCCTCGATTGTCCACGTATGTCTTTACTCTCTACCTACACCGATATAAACAACTACTTTTATGGTTTATTCTTTTCATAACTACCCCCTTTACTACATCTTGCAAATTAATAAACCATACCTTTGATGAGACAAATTTCCTAAGTAGCATCATAAATAGTATTTCCATGAAGTTTTCTGGCTGTTATATCAATTACTATTATTTCTATTATGTAAAGGAAAAACATTTTTCTCTGCCATTTTTTTATACAATAGTCTTATCTTTTGGTCATATAAATAATACAGTTTTGAAGAGTATGATGATTTGAGACCAGCAATGTGTGGCTCCTTAATTTCCTGTCCCGTTGTTTTCTTCATGGGTCTGAATAGCACACACTCACCATCTGGTGAAATTTTATAGTGTTAGGAGCGCAGTGGAAGAAAAACTGTGCTCTGACCTCCTTCTCATCTGTATTTATTTTTTATTACTACATGTTCGCAGTATAATGATTAGATTTATCTTGGGGAGTTTGTACATGTACAAAACATATTTTAATTCTTCTTTTGTCCCCTTTACCCCTCTCCATCCCTATTTCCTACAACTCTTCTTCCCTTCCCAATTTGCAAAAGCATTATTTGCATTTTTCCTCTCCAACTCCTTTTTCAAATCCCTTTTCCCTTCCTTCACTCCTCCCTTCCTCTCTCTCTTGTTCTCTTCCCATTTGAAAAAAAAATCTCCTGACTTCCTAATATCTTTCTTTTATTTTGCTTCTTATTTATACTTTGAGTTTCTCATATAGGAAACAGTATGATTTTTAAACTTGTGTGTCTGATTTATTTCACTTAATATTATGGTCTCAAGGTGCATCTATTTACTTAAAAATGCCTCCAGTTTATCCTTCTTTGTGGCAGAGCAGTACTCCATTGTATATAAATACCACATTTTTTATCCATTCATCTGTTGTTGGGCATTTAGGCTATTTCCAAGATTTATCTATTATAAATTGTGCTGCTAGAGACATGGATATGCATATATCACTGTGGCATGATGACTTTAACTCTTTTGGGAAGATACCTAGGAGGGGAATAGCTGGGTCAAATGGAATTTCTAGCTTTAGTTTTTTTTTTTTTTTTTTTTTTTTTTTGGTGGGTACCGGGGGGTCAACCTCAGGACCTCTTGCGCCAGCAGGCGCCCATGCCGCTGAGCAATATCACCAGCCCTTTTTTAGTATGTGGGTTCCGGGAGTCGAACTCAGACCCTAGCGCTTGCCAGGCAGGCGCTTACGCCGCTGAGCCATCTCACTGGCCCTAGCTTTAGTTTTTTGAAGAATCTCCATACTGATTTCTATGGTGCCTATGCCAGTTTACACTCCTACCAACAATGGTTTCATCAGCAACCTAGCCAGGATTTGTTATTGATTGACTTCTTGATGATACCCATTCTTTCTGGAGTAAGATGTAATGTCAGTGTTATTTTAATTTTCATCTCTTAGTTGCCCAGCAATGTTGAACATTTTTTGTGTATTTATTGCCCATATATACTTCTTCATCTGAGATGTATCTATTCATTGCAGATGCCCAATTTTGGATAGATAAATTTGGGGTGTCTTTTTTAAAATTCTTTATTTATTCTAGATAGTAGTCCACTGTCTAAGGAGCAACGGAAAAAATTTTTTTCCATATTCTAGGTTGTCTCTTCCCATGTTGGTGATTTCCTTTGCTGTGCAGAAGCATTTTAAATTGATGTGATCTGATTCATTGATTCTTTGTTTATTTCTTGTGTATCCTGGTATTTGTTCAGGAAGTCTTTGCCTATACTTATGTCTTCAAGAGTTTTACCTGTTTTATCTTCTAGCAGATTAAATGTTTTTGTTTTAATATTTATATCCTAGATCCATTTTGATTTCAGTTTAATGCGTGGTGAGAGTTACGGGTCTAGATTCAATCTTTGGCATGTGGGTAGCCAGTTTTCCCAGCATCCTTTGTTAAAGAGACTTTCTTTCCTGTAGTGAAAATATTTGGCCCCTTTGCAAAGATGAGGTAGCTAAGTGTGTGTAGAGTTGTGTCAGCATCCTCTCTCCTGTTCCTTTGATGCACAAGTCTCATTTTTTGTTGTTTTGTTTTGTTTACCAATACTGCTTTTATCATTTTAGCTCTGTAGTTTAACTTGAAGTCCAGCATGCTGATGACCCTCCCTTGCCTTAGTTCTTCAGTAGTGCTCTTGCTACTGTAAGTCTCTCCTGGTTCCATATGCATTTTAGGATGGTTTTCTCCAGTTCTATGAGGAATGCTATTGGTAGTTTGATAGATAGTGCATAAAATTTATATAAAAGTTTTGGAAGCATGGGCATTTTCCCTATATTGATTCTGCCTATGCAGGAACAGGGGATATCTTTCAATTTTCTGATATCCTCTTCAATCTCTTTTTTTTTTTTTTGTGGGTACCGGGGGGTCGACCTCAGGACCTCGTGCGCCAACAGGCACCCGTGCCGCTGAGCGATATCACCAGCCCCTTTTTCGTATGTGGGTTCCGGGAGTCGAACTCGGGCCCTCGCGCTTGCAAGGCAGGCGCTCACGCCGCTGAGCCATCTCACCGGCCCTTCAATCTCTTTTTTATTTTATTTTATTTTATTTTTTTTTTGTGGGTACCGGGGGGACGACCTCAGGACCTCGCGCGCCAACAGGCACCCGTGCCGCTGAGCGATATCACCGGCCCCTTTTTCGTATGTGGGATCCGGGAGTCGAACTTGGGCCCTCGCGCTTGCAAGGCAGGCGCTTATGCCGCTGAGCCATCTCACCGGCCCTCAATCTCTTTTTTAAAGGAGCTATAATTTTCATTGTAGAAGTCTTTCACTTCCTTGGTTAGTTAATTCATAAGTGTTTCATTTTTCTTGATTCTCTTGTGAAAGTTGTTGTATCCCTAATTTTTCTCTTGGTGAGTTTGTTATTGGTGTGAAGAAAAGCTATTGATTTTCAAGTAGTGACTTTGTATCCTGCTACTCTACCAAATTTGGTTATCAATTCTAGGAGTCTTCTGGTAGAGTTTTTGGGGTTTTCTATGTAGAGGTACATATCATAAGCAAATAATGATAATTTAACTTCTTTTCCTAACCATATCCCTTTGTTTCTTTCTCTCGTCTAATTGCTCTGGCTAATGTTTTGAGAACTATATTAAACAGGAGTGGTAATGGTGGGCATCTTTGTCCTAGTCCTTATTTCAGAAGCAATGCTTCCAGCTTCTCTGTATTTAGTGTATGATGGCTATTGGTTCATCACGGATGGCTTTTATTAGATTGATATATAGACTTTCTATTTGTACTTTCTACAGGGTTTTATTACAAATGGATGTTGGATTTTGTCAAATGCACTTTCTGTGTCTGTTGAGATAATTGCGTGCATTAAACCTTTGCTTCTGTTTCTGTGGTGTATTACATTTATTGATGTGTTTATGTTGAAC
Source organism: Erethizon dorsatum (assembly GCA_028451465.1). NCBI lineage: Eukaryota > Metazoa > Chordata > Mammalia > Rodentia > Erethizontidae > Erethizon > Erethizon dorsatum. The sequence goes on along the minus strand of CM051828.1, from coordinate 13,952,738 downwards.
CATCCCTATATCCCTGGGATAAATTTTACTTGATCATGATGTATGATCTTCTTGATGATTTGCTGCACTCTTTTTTTGGCCAGTATCTTATTGAGGATTTTTCCATCTATCTTCATTAAAGAGATTGGCTTCGTTAAAAGAGAGGGAACTGTAGCTCCCTCTTTTGTTTGGGTCCTTTCTGGTTTTAGAATCAGGGTGATGCTTGCTTCCAGGAATGATTTTGTGAGTACTGCTTCCTTTTCAATTTCATTAAAGAGTTTGAGGAATATTGGCTTTAGATTTTCTCTAAAGTTCTTGTAGAATTGTGCAGTGACTCCCTGGGACCTGACCTTTTCTTACTTGGTATTATTAAAATTATTTTTGTCAACTTCATGGACTGATAATGGGCTATTCAGGATTCTACATCTTCTTGGCTCCACTTTGGTAAGTTATATTTATCTAGGAGTTTATACATTTCTTCTGATTTTCCATTTTATTAGAGTACAGGTTCTCAATGTAATTACTGATGATCTTCTGGATTTCTGTAGAATCCATTGTGATCTGGTCTTTTTCAATTCTAATTATGTGGATTTATGTCTTTTCTTTCCTTATTTTGGTAAGCATGGCTAAGGGTTTGGCTATTTTACTTAATCTTTAAAAGAACAGTCTCTTCAATTCATTGATTCTTTGTATTTCTTTTAGTCTCAATTTCATTAATTTATGTGCTGATCTTTATAATCCTTCCTTGTACTAGGTTGTGGTTTGGATTGTTACCGGTTTTGCTTGTGGTGTTTACCTTGTGGTGCACCGTTGGGTTATTTACTTCAGCTCGCTGTTATTCTTATGTGAGAATTCCCTCTTAGGCCTGCTTTCACTGTGTCCCATGAGTTCTGGGCTTTATCAATTGATATAGAAACTAATTTCTTTTTTAATTTCATCTGTGACCCATTGGTTATTCAAGAGGTTATTATTTAATTTCCATGTGTTTTCATAGTTTCTTTGGTGCATTTTGCCTTTGATTTATAGTTTCATTGCACTATGATCTGGTAATATGCATGGGGTAATTTAGATTATTTTGCATTTATTTAATCACACTTTATAGGCTTGTATGTGGTTACTTTGGAGAATGTCCCATTTACTGCTGAGAAGAATGTGTATTCTGTTGTTGTTGAGTGGAACACTCTGTAGATAACAATTAAGACCATTCATTCAAAGATTTGGGTCGACTCTGATATTTCTTTGTTGATTTTTTTGTAAGGTTGATCTGACCATTTGGGACAGTGTGGTAGTGAGGTCCCCCTTGAAATTGTATTGGTGCTTAACTTTTTTGCATGTCCATTAGTGTTTGTTTTATGAAGTTGGGTGCACTCATATTTGGTGCATACATCTTTATAATTGTTATTGCTCCTGTTGACCTGTACCCTTAACCAATACGCAGTGACCTTCTTTGTCTCTTCTGGGAAGTCTTGTCTTGAAATATACTCTTCTGCAATTAGGTTAGCAACTCCTACCTTTTTCCAGGTTTGTGTTTCATTGTTATTGATTTCCATCCTTTGACTTTCATTCTATAATTCCTTGTTGGGTTAAATGTGTTTCTTGGATACAGCATAATGTTGGGTCTTGCTCCTTGGTGCATTCTACTAATTTGTGTCTTTTGATTGGTGAATAGAGACCACTCACTTTGATAGTTATAACTGATAGATATAGACTTATCCCTATTGTTATTTTCTTGCTGCTGATTCATTTTCTTTCCCTACTACTTAGTTACTTAACCCTGCCTAGTAGATTCATTATAAAGGTTATTATGACATTGTTAGCTTCATTTTCTCTTTCTAGGATATCCTTGATAATTTTTTGGAGCACTGGTTTTGTGGTCATAAATTTTAGGTGGTCTTTATCATGGAAATATATTATTTATCCATCAATTTAAAAAGATAATTGTAGGATATGTCAGTCTGGTTTAGAAATTGTTTTATTTTAGGGCTTGAGACATTTCACTATGAGCTCTTCTTGACTTTAGGATTTGTGTAATTCTGACGGGTTTTATAAGTGATTTTTTTTTTCCTCTAACAGCTTTTAATATTCTACTCTTGTGTTGGATTTCTGGAACTTTGACTATATATGTCTTGGGGTGTTTGGTTTATCATAATTACTTGGGGTTCCATATGCCTCACGTATTTGTATGACAAATTCCTTTTCTGTGCTTGGAAAATCTTCTACTACTACTTTCATAAACAGGTTTTCTATGCCCTTTGTGATATCTTCTGATATTTCATAGAGTTTAACTAATCTTAGATTAGTCTTCTTTGCATCATCTAGCAGCTGCCTAATCCATTTATCAGGTTCCTTGTTTTTAGGAGTCTTTCATTGGTTGATAACCAACCACGGCCTTGTCTTCTAGATCTCTCTGTCCTCATATTGGTTGATTGTGCTGCCCTTATTTTCAATAAAATTTTTAATCTCCCTGATTTCTGTTTGGAACTTTTTATGGATTCCAATTCTTTTCTGTGCTGGGCATTCATGCTTTGCATCTCTTTCTTTAACTCCTCCAGTTTCTTATTAGTGTCTTCTCTAAACTTCCCGACATTTGTTTTATTAGGATTATCATCTCTTTCAATATTTCTTCTTTGAATTTTCAAAAAGTCTTATTGATCTCTTCTGTTACCTCCACTGTTAATATTTCAGATATTCTGGTTGTGTGAATTTTTATTTCTTCTCCCTTGGTGTTCCTTAGATTTGTTTTGGGGCAGTTGAGAGGCATTTTGTTGCCTTGTTTTCTCATTTTCTGCTTGTTAGTTTGTTTTCTCTGCTGAGCCTTGCAGGTTGATTATGGTGGGTATTATGGCTTGTATCTAGATGCCTTTTCAAAGTCTCATGCAGTCATAGGTTAGGCTTTTTGGAGGTGGTTGCATCTAGGATGTGTGGTGCTGAGATCAAGGATGTGATGCTGGGATTGATTCATCACTCAATGCTAGGATTAAGTCTGCTCTACCCTGGGTGTAAGTGTTACCTGCCTTAAGTAAGGGTGGGTAGCCTGGATAGGTTAGAAGGGACAGAAAGAAGATTAATGCTTGTCGCTTGCTGCTTTTGCTGCTTCCTGCCTTCCATGCCGTGAACTTTTTTCTCTTCTGTGATGCCTCTCTGTCATGCTACCCTGCCTTGGAGTCAGCCAACTATGAGCTGAAACCTCTACAAACTGTGAGCTTAAATAATCTTTTTGCCCTTAAACTTCATTTTGTCTCAGCAATGAGGACAAATAACTAAGACAGTGGGTAATTATATTGCTAGCATCAAGACTTCTTTAATTACTTTTCTGAGTAATTTCTTACTGCTTTTCAGAGATGTCATCTAGATGTAGCTAGCTATTAGACTCTGACTCTGTCCTGGGATCCGACCACCTCCATTTATTTGAGAGGAGAAGTTGCAACCTATTTGGCCCAGTACCCAATTCTTTGGGAATGGGCTGCAGTATTGTTTATGTCCCCCAGGCAATCTAGATATTGACATACAGAGAAAACAAATTGATGGCAACAACTATGTCATCTTGCTTAAAGTAATAAAATCAGCAACAAGAGTAGCATCAACTAACTGCCTATAACTATGACATATAAATGACTTAAATTACTTACAATTTTGTCAACTCTATTTCTACCAGTTACAATAACTCCAAGAGGCATAAAACTACTTTGACAACCATTGCATCCAAATGGAAAAAGGAGTAGCAGGAAGATCTGGTTTTGTTTGTTTGCTCGCTTTTGTGGTTTTTAGGCAAAGTAAATTATTTTTTGCTTACTTTATTAAATCTTCATTAATATTTTAGAAATGAAAAATTCTTGTAGAGTATATGAGTACTTTAAATTACCTCTGTTCCCCTTCCTTCCTCTTCCCTTTTTTATTCTTCTTATTTTATCTGAAAATAAGAGAAATTAGCTGAAGTTAGCTAAATGATCACATAGAAATTGACCTATCAATTGCTTTCTATTTATGCAAAGTGCTTGTTAACCCATCAATAAATTTACCATCATGTAAATTTTACATGTACCCATATATTTCTAACTATTGGTTATCTGTATATGGAAGTCAATGTTTTAGTCACCTTCTCATTGCTGGGAGAAAGTACCTGACACCCACAAGTTTGTAGAGGCTTCAGTCATAGTCTGCCGGTTCCAAGACAGAAGAGTATGGCAAAGGAGAAACAGTTCATGGCATGGCAGGCAGGAGGATATACTCCCTGCGTACATGTATATCCCCTTCCAGGCCACACCCACCATGACCCACCTCTTCCCACCCACCAAGCTTCACCTCACAACACCACACCCGGCTATGAAACCCTCAGTGGACTAATCCAGTATCACACACTGATGATCTATCTGTTCACCTCCCAAAAGACCCATCTGTGAGCACATGAGAATTTGCAGGAACATCTAGATATAAGCTATAACAGTTATTTAAACACTGAAAATGCAGTTACTCTTGGACTTGATGAAGATGATTAAAAAACTTACTCAAGAGGGTATATAGTTTCTGCTTCAGAAAGACTATTGAAAAAAGAATATTTGGGATAAAGGATGGGGAAACATGGATGAAGTTTATTACTATTATTAATTATTTTCATTATGGTAGTTATCTTAATAATAAAGTCAGTACTAACTAGCCAGTTTGTTCAATTTATCATTTAACTCACTTTCAAAAATGAAACTTTTAACACTGTATAATAGAAAAAAAGTTTTTGGAAATCATTTTATAATTTTCTTATTTCAATAGAAAACTCATCCCCCAAACCATGCACAAATATTCCTAAGAAAGAAAATTTAACTGGTCATATGATAGATAGCTGATAACTGAACTATTCCACTATTTGCTGCAGTTTTACAGTTGTCTTCAGAAAAATAGAATTTGGGGGAAAAAGTTTAAGAACAAGTGTCAAATTTTTCCTTAATAAGGGTTTTTATTTTGCTAACACCAACAAAATGAGGCAAATATTATTTTTTATTTCAATCTCTTGTAATTTTTAAAAGCATAGACAGTAAAAAAAATGGAGCTTTTTTGTGGGAGATTAGATACTTGGAAGGTTTGAAATATCAGAGAACCTCAAGGATTAATGCCCAAGTTAGGATAATATAATAAAAAGTTGAGAAAATAACAGTGCCAACTTTCTGTCCTATCTAATAGAATTTAGACTATATAATTACTTCGTAAGTCAATAAAAACTACACAGCCTTGAGACCTGTTGTTGCCATGGTTGAATACTTAAAAAAATCTAATTCGAATTTAGAAGGAACAATTTGATCAGCACATCCTGTATGCAGGTGGGAGATATTATACTGTACCACATTAATATATGTTAATAAAAAATTAAATAATTATTAAAAAATAAAATAAACTAACAACAACAATAATTTCTTGTATTATGTAAGTTTGGTTCTGTTCAATCAATTCAAGTTTTCGCCACAAAGATATGATTCTTCAAATCTTAGTTATAGTTCACAAAAGTAAATAAGAATATTTTGTACTATCAGTCTTGGTCTTGAATTAAAAATTGACTATATCTATATCATCTATATCTACATCTATATCCATATCTATACCTCTATATATACACACACGTGAGAAAATGCAAAAGTAGATTAGAAGAGGAAATCGGAAACATAAACTGAAAATCATTGCTTGTAGTACAAGATGAAACTTTATGAACTCTAAAACACCCTAAATTTTTAGTCTAGCTCTTCTGCTTAAGTATTGTGTACATTTCATCCATGTGTCAGTTTTCATATCTACAGATGGGAATAAATACACTGTATTGATTAGGGGTCTAAAGGAACAGAATCGATAGAATATGTAATTATCCTAGGGGATTTACGAGGTAGTTTTAAAGAATCAGAGGCAGGAAAGTCTACAGTGGTTCTCATCACCCTAGAGAGCCAGAGGATTTCGTAGCTGCTCAGTCTGATAAACTGGAAGTGGCAGAAAAAAAGGGATAGAGGATTCAGCACCACTGCAAGCTGATATGGGTCTGTGCTGGAAAACTAAAGAAGAAACTGGAATCTGCTGCTCACGGGTGACAGGAGTAAAACAAGTAGCTGCTCAATCAAATTGAAGCTACTCAAAAGACATGCCATACTCCTCCTTCTTTGCCCTGTGTTGCATCCGGGCTACAAGCCTGCAGGGACAGCGCTACCCAGAACGGGAGTGAGCCTTCCTGCATCAGTTGCCTGGCCTGCCCGCCCATCATCTCTGGGTACTCCCACAGACACCCTCCGAAATGTGCTTTCCTACTCCTCTAGGCACTTTTAATCCAGTCATATTGACATATCACGATTAACATGACATATGCTCCTTTATGAAAGCAACGTTTCACATGCTCTGCAAAAAACTATTCATAACATAGATGAGAGAAGCAATCCACAGAAGGCTAATGTTATGCTCTAGATCTCAAATGTGTCCCCAGTAACTCTTGGGTTCAGATGATAGGCCTTTAGAAAGTGATTCTATCATGAAGGCTCTAACTCCATCAGTGGATTAATTCACTGATTGTGTGATTCGATGGCATTATTAGGAGACGATGGAAACAAGAGGTGGAGCCAGTAGATGGGAGTGGATTCTGGGAACATGATTTTGGGGACTCTATCCATGTCTAGCCCCTTTCTCTCTGGCTGTTTTTACTTTCTCCAATTCCTTGCTTCCATGAAGTGTGCATCTTTCCTCTGCTGCGACCCTTCACAATGATGCTCTGCATCCCCCTAAGTTCTCAGCAGTGGATCCACCAAACCATGGACTGAAACCTCTGTCCTTGTGCTCCAAAATAAATCTTGCCTCCTTCCAGTTGATTTTCACAGGTATTTTGTCATAGTGGCAGGCAGTTAACTAACCACAGTTAACGAATTTGTAGACAATAGTAAGAATTTCTCTACAAGCTTTTTAATATGATTTCATGTTCATTTAACACTTGCGTTTTGTTGTGCAAATGTAAACAAAATCAAGATGGAAATTATACCCTTTCAAATGTCACTACGAAATGAAACATTTTAATACCGTCGAAGTACAGATTTGAACAATGGTGAGACAGAATCCAATTATTCCAAGATTCTTCTATTATATTTATAATATGATAGGAAAGTTTTTTTAATTTTCACTAACAAAATTCTATTTCATTGTACTTGTTTGTCACCATAGTAAAACTAGTTTTTGACATGTGTAAGAATGTTAGCAATATTACATTAACTAGAAACCTTTACAAAAACATGAGTATATGGGATGATGGAATCAAACACTGTAAAGATAAGGTATCTAGAACACTAAAACACGTCCATATAATTGTCTCATTAACTAAGGACATTTAACTGTAAGTATCTTCTGTAGATATCTTATTTATAAACTCTTGGCATGAAAAGTCCAAAGTTTATAAAACTTGTAAAATGTGAAATTTTATCCTGTTTCAAAGATATATCCAAGGATAATTCTAGGCAGGATTTTCAAATTTGGTATATTTTAACTATGGAATCAAAGGAGCTAAGAAAAATTGGGTGAAATAAAAATTATAAAAATATAGTAAGTATTATTTCAGAACTTGATTTTCTTTTAGTAGGCTTAGCATTTAAATACTGCTAATACATATAACAGATTTTAACAAGGAAAAATTGGAGTATTAATTTATTTCCCAGTGAAAACATAAATGTAGTTGCTGGCTTGAACTTTCGGGTCACTCAACTCCCATTGCCTCTGCTCTGGGAGAATATCTGGCTCCCCTTCTGTTTATTTTCTCTGCATCACAGATTTAAAAGTCTCTCTGGACAGTGAGCTGGGACAATATTAGAGGCTATTAGGTTGACTGCAAATAATCAGACAGCTAAAACTGCAGGTACACTATGGTTTGCTGTTCACTGATGTCTAGTAAAAACGGAAATTCTCTTCTGTAATGAATATACCTGATAATGTATAATGTACAATTATAAGTGCACTGTGTTCATTTTTCTCTTTGATAGGAATGACAGAATTTTTCATTAATTCTGTTTACATGGGCAGCATGAAAAGTAAGAATATATTTTTAAATGTTCATGTATGATATAAATTTGATAATCTTACCAATAATAGTTTGCTGATAGAAACTTTTCAAAACTATTGAAAAAAACAAGTAAAATTGCCCCACCTCAAAAATTCAATCATGTTTGATAGATAAAAGCCTGAGATATTTTTATCTTTATGGAAAAAAAGTTATATGAAAAAATGACCAAAAATTATGCTACAAGAATACAGTTAAATATACATATGATATAAGAAATTAATAAAATATTAAGTATTATTTTCTGTATTTTATTAAATTTATCGTATCAACAGAGATTTTAACACATAACTTGTGACTTATACATAAAACTCTTTTAATACTTAATTTGTATTTGTAAATTTGCATTATGTCTCTTAAAAATCCCCATTGAAATTTATAAACTTCAGGTTCCATGAATCCAGGACCCAGTAATATTTATAAAGCATAAAATCCCCTGGAAAACTTATTGTAAATATTTTTCTCTGTCCTGAATAAGAGATGCTGATAGCATTCAAAAATTCTGTGGAGATGGTCATGTAGCTGGAGGATATATTATGAACTTGCTAGAAATTTAAAACCCCCATGTCCCTGGCTGGCAAGTTCCATTAATTCAAGCTATCATATATAATAATCAAGTTCTATGATATGTGTATTATTCTTTTAATTTTTAATTCAGTATACAAAAGATACATATGAGTTGTCTGAAAATAATGTATACAAGTGAACATTAGTCTTTTGCTTTGGCATTTAATTTTTCTTTTCCCATTTTTTGATTTAGAATCTATATGGCAAACATGTAGAAAGGCAACAATTGCTTCACAATCTATACCTCTCAAAGTGTGGCTTACCACGAAGGATTTGACTGAAAATAAGAAATATCTGTCAAAAAAGAAGACAAGCAACTTGTTTTAAGGCATAAGTTATGACTAGAAAATAATGAGATGATTTTCAGGTGATAATATTTTTTATAAAGTGCCACCACGTGGCTCAAGTGTTGTGCTTATATTTTCTGTAACTGTGCATGTATTTTTAAAATACTGAAAAAAGAACAAAGTAACTTTTGAGTGCAAAGGATGAGCAAGTTCAAAAGCAGCAGCAAGCTGTCTTCCATGACCTAACTTCTGCCTGTCCTCCTTCACACCGATTCCGTGGAATGAAACTGGGATATTTCAGCACGCCCTCTCAGTCAGGGACTAGCGCCACATTACTAATGCAGAGAAGCCCTCCAGGGATCGAGCTCCACTCCTGCTTCCCCAGAAAACAAGAAGACCAAATGTAATTGATCCCCAACGACTTGCTTTTTATGTCAAGAAAAATCCACAAAGTGTAAAGCCAACATTATGTTTCTGTAAGCTCAGTGTCTTCCTCTCTTTTATATTTGATACTAAAATTAAAATTACAATGTTTGTTTGGAAATGAATTACTAGTACAAAACGTTGTAACTAGACCATTTAGAAGAATATTTAAGCTGATGACTTTTGAGAGAGACAGTTTTCATTATTACAACTATGTTGCATGTAATTTAAGCACAATAATGGTTGATGTACGTATATATGATATCATAAATGATTAGTCATTAGAAGTTCAATTGCATTTTAAATTATTTTACTTCGAACCCATTTATTTTATTTACTTATTTAACTTTTTGGTAAAATGTGACATTCAGGTATCTAGAAACAGCATGGCATAAGCGCTTTCACAATGGTGTGAACCTACATTTTTGCTCTCAATTATTTTTATAAAATTTTCCAGATTGTGGTGAATATGTGCTTTGCAGCAAATCCATCCAGCTCTTCTTATCTCCATCTCCTCATCTACCAGCACCCATTCCAAGATAACAGCTTTAGCAAATATCTCCGTGACCACCTTTAAGAAGCAGTTGTCCAATTCCTTCTCAGAGAAGATTCTGCTCTCTTAATATTGCTTCCTGTGGATTTATAAATGAGAGATAGGCATGCTCATCAATGTCTACAGTATACGAGGTAAAGCAGAGTTGGTACCTTGAAGGCACTGAATTAAGGCTAGTTTTAATGACGTACCTAGTGATTATCATCAAAGCAAAAATTATTTTGATTACAAGATTTGTATTTTGTGCTTTTAGCTCACATATTTTAATTAATGTTTTTGTTATTCCTAAATCTGGTGCATTTTAGCAATGTCTAAACTTTGTAAATAAATAGAAATTATATCCCATAGTCGGTATGGATATGTGATTACCAGTTTCTTATTCATAGTTTTTGAAACAAAATTCATATTTGACAATGTGTTTTAAGTATAAATCTTTTCATTTAGTTCATGAAAATGTGAAATACAACTATCCTAAAAACACTGTATTGTCTTTTGAAATTTAAACTTTACTCAGCACCCTATATTTTATCAACCCTAATTAAAAAGTCAGCCTGTACATTTAATTGAATACTAAATTTTGCCCTCTGTTTTCTCCTTTAAAAATAATATTTATTAGACTATAAAGAAATATCCATTATTAACAAATATAAATAACATACCTTAGAGGTAATATAAACCATATCCAATTCATTACTTATATTTTCATTGTTTTTTAAAATTTTCATACATTATGCAAGATATAAATATATTTTTGGCACTTGGAGAAATAATATAATGATTTGTTTTATATCTCTAATTCTTATGTTTAAATTTTCATTATTCTAAATACAAAATATTTGACTATGTAATACTACTAACCATATAATCTACTGTGTTTAATGCATGCTATGCTATATTGTTGTTCTGCTTGACTTTATTTTTACTTGATTATACAGTAAATTTGATTTAATAGTGTGTAATGATTTTATTCTACAATTTGTAGCTTTTTAAAATATTAAATACAAAACTATGAGTTGCAAATATTTTGCATAAATCTTCAATTATCCTTTCAAGGAATATTTCTAAAAATAGAATTATTGGCTCAATAATGTGGATAACTCAAAATTTGTTTCATGTATTGTCAATTTGATTTTCAGAAAAGTTATGGTTTGTGCAGTCTGTATTATACTTTATGTACTATACTTTCAACAAATTTTACTTCATGGCTTCCTCACAAATGTCATTTCTTTGTAAAAAACTTTTCATCTTTGCTTCAGTTTTCTATACTAAAAGAGTGCTTCATGATGCAAAATTTTACATATAAGACTTTAGAATTGATAGCTGGTAATTTGCATCTCCAATTCCAAGTTAAAGTGATTTCTGCTTAATACTTCCTCTCATATGCATGCATTTTTATAGTAACAAAGGGTGAATAAGAAAACAGAATAATGGAAATAGGTCTCCCAGTGCAAGTAGCTGCATGTTTAGCTTTGTTGCAATTTATAACAGGATTTTTATATATAGAGGAATTAAAATGTTTTCAGGATTTTAGTCCACTAAAGTTTGAACTGCTGAAGAAGTCAAGAATCTTCCCTCTAAAATATGCTTAGGGACTGAGAGTGAGATTCTAGGAAGAGAGATTCTAGATTCCTTCTTTTCTTATCTAATGAGTATACTGTATAATATATTTACGATTCACTTATTCTTTTACAAATGATATTTAAATACTTTTACACTATATAATGTTTAGGAAAATATTATAATTTAAAATATAAACTGAATAGACTTATTTTGACCATTATATTGTATATAAATATGTTCAATACCTTATGGTTAATAGCCCGCAAAAAATAGCCTACATAGTATATCCAAAACCACATAGGAGATGCAATATTTTACTTAAACCTTAAAATATTAGTAAAAAGTCAAAGAAAAATGCTATTACATTCCAATTAGTTAGCATTTTATTCTTTCAATTTCATCTGTTTGATTAAGTCATTTTAAAAATCCCGGGAATTAGCCTTCACTATATGAAATTGGGGGCTACAAAAATTTAGTCTTTAGCACAGACTAAATGCTCTTTGCATTGGATAAAATGAGCCTTTCTTATTTAAAAAAGTATGTTTTGTGTGTGTGTGTTTTAACTGTAGGAAATGGTTTATTACTCCAAAAGGATTACTTCGTGGACAAAAAAAGCTAACAACAAAATCACGAATGATTATAAGTATGTTATTTAGAAGTATTCAAATATCTTTACCCAGTCCAAACTCTTTATGAGAGTTGCTGTTATTACATGACAATATGTTATCTGATCACTACTCAAATTTTGTTCACTTCTAAAGTCTTGATCCAGTCATATAAACAAAATATAATATCCCAGAGTAGTCATTCTCTCTCTGACTTGAAGATATTTGTCTCTGGTTTTTGGGACATCTTTTCAAAGAAACAGAGAAACCAAATTTGGCATCCAGTCAGAAATAAAGCTTGGCTTTTTTCAGTAGACTTTCCATTTCTTTGGGTACTGTGTGTTCTAACACTGCACCCCAAAATCTATCCCAGTGTTTGGCACATAACCAGATGCTCAATAAGATTTTTGGAATTAGTGAAGGTATGAATATATTTTTAGGGCTAAAATATATGAATTATTTCTTAGGACTAAACTTTTCTAAATATTTTATTATCATAAATATTGTTAAAGATTTCATGAAAAGGGGTTCTAAATAAAAATGACCCTCTAAAGTAGACACTTTCTCTGTTCAATAATTTTTTGAGATTTTAATAGGATATTTTTGGATATATAAGACTGAGTTATGAAATGTCAAATTTGCCAAGATTATTTGACTATAAATCTTTTATTTTCTCATGGCATGCTCGGGGACTCAGTGGCCCATATTTGGAAATTATTGACCTAATACATGGCAGAGAAAGATACATACTCAATTCAGATGACTCTACCCAATGACATAGTCTAATCACCAAGTAAACCAAGAATTCTTGGCTTCATCTGCTGTGTTGTCAGTCTCTTGTTCCCTGTTCAACACGGAGAGAGAAAGAGAGTGAGGAGAAGAGATAAGAGGACAGACTCTAACTGCATTCTACAAGTTAGCCTCCTAAGCTATCATGTGTGGCTTTGCCAATTATTTTCTTGTCTTGGGCAAGTCACTAAATATTATCAAGGCTTAGTTTAGTCAATTCCAAAACAAGGAGAGTAATTGTTGCTATTTTAGGATTTCTATGAGTACTAGATTAGACAATTCCTGTAAGGAAGGTATAAGGGACGTTATTTGTTCTGTTAATAGCTGTCAGCTTCTCCATTGGCATCACCATAATGTAAGTCTGAAATGAGATTATTTATTTATTAAGGATTAAAATGTAAAGTGTGTGCTCAAGTCTAAATTAGAAATTCTACAACTTCTAAAAAGATAAAAGGTAATACTAAAAAAAGTTTGAACATAAGTATGCAAGAGAAAACAAATCAAAAGTAATAGGGCTGGTGAGATGGCTCAGCGGCATAAGCGCCTCCCTGGCAAGTGTGAGGGCCCGAGTTCGACTCCCGGAACCCATATACGAAAAAAGGGCCGGTGATATCGCTCAGCGGCACAGGCGCCTACTGACACACGAGGTCCTGAGGTCGAACCCCGGTACCCACAAAAAAAAAAAAAGTAATATTGATTTTTTGGAAAATTAGAGTTTAAAATCCCAAAATCTGAAATTTAATAAGTTGATAAAGTAGCTCAGAACTTCTAAGCAACTGTTTTTATGTATCTAAACTAAAGAATTAAAGTGAAGTAAAATCTATATAAACAAATATTAAGAAACTTCAGCACCATATTTTAAATGTATAAGTAATCTAAATATTGCATGGCTCTGGATTATAAATTTTCAAGTGTTTGTATTTGAGTTCTGAAGAGAATAGAATAAACATATACATCTTTAAGAATGTGAGTTACATAATTATGTAACCTGAGAAGTTCTAAATCTATAGTTCAAAAACTTGAGAAGCAGTAAATGGAATCCATTGTGCAAAAAAAAAAAAAAAAAAAAAAAAGACCAAAGATTCCACAGAGCAGTCAGGCAAAATGGATTTGCTCTTACTTCTCCTGGGTTTTTTTGTTAGTTTGATTTTTATTGTTGTTGCTATATTAAGCCCTTTGATTAATTGGATGTGGCCCATGCATTTTTAGAAGGGTAATCTAGTTAATCTACCAGTTGAAATATCAATCTCACCATGAAACAGCCTCATAGAATTACACAGAATAATTTTTCTCCAAATATCTGGGCACCATGTGCCCCAGCAAGTTGACATATAAAATGAACCATAACACTCTTTCATTGTACAGCTACATTTTCATAAAACATTAATAAAGAAAACATCCCTAAATATATTTTATCATGAATGAAGTTTTTAATATCCTTATAACTTTAATTCACTTTTTAGAGTACTGTTCAGATTTAATGATGCAATAATCCATAACGTGTTTTTAATTTTTTTGTTTTACAAATGAGCAACGATGTAGAAATTATCCACTTAGAATTCCGAATTTAATTTCTTGGCAAAAATTGGTTTAGAAAGTGAACAAAAGCCTTTTTATTCTGAGTTTCTGCTTTCACTTAGTGACCTGAACTGGTAAACTGAGAAGCTTCTCATTAAAACAGTCCCAGAAATTCTTCAAGGTTTTTTCTTGGAAGATACTTTGGTAATTTTGATTATTTTCACTAACAGTTCATTTAACATTTTAAGAAATTGTCTTCCTGTTTTTATCCAGTCTTTCCATTCTGTTGTGTTTCACCTACCAATATATATCTTGTCTGCCAAGAGTCAAGGACAGAGATTAACTAATTTACTCAAATTTTCTACTTCCAAGGATGTTTCTTTCATTTTTCATTGTCCTAAAATGGCATAGGGTGCCAAGAATGAAAAGTATTACAAAACAGGTATTGAATCCAACATAAAATTCTAGGTTTTAAGCTGTATTCAGGGACTTCAAATTAAGAATCACTCACAAACTACATATATATACATATAAATTACATAAATATAAATATAAATATATATATATATATATAATTAATAGCACATGGTTTTACTTTTTCTTTCAAAATGCTACAGAAAAAGGTAACTAATGGGTTAAACAATAAATAAGAAGATAACAATAAATAAGCAGGTATATTGTCCAAAAAAAGTTTACAGAATGGCAGGAATCCAGCACTGAGAGCCCAAAGCACATATAGGACTATAACTGACTTTGTAAACTTGAAAGATGTAACAGAAGTGGAGGAAACCGTGAAACCAGCTGTTAATGTCACAGAACTCTGAAAGCTACACTTTGGATATGTCAGATATCCCCATATGAAGGAATACAGGCGGGGCTGGATAAAGGAAACATTGGGTAAAGTTTTCTCTAAGGAGAAATTAGATACCAAAATCTCTTTTCCTTTCTCACACAGCATAGAAAAGTATTTATCTTTTAAACTCAACCTGGGTATCAATTACTTTCCTAGCTATCCCTACAGGGTTCAATTTTTCTTTTTTATTTCTGCAATGCTATGTTCTTGATGGTAAAAGTAACATTCCATTTTACTGTAACTATAAATTCAAATAGCTTACTTTCCCACTAACTTTCTTATTCCTTGTAGGAAGGCAAACACATCTTATGCAAATTTCTGTTGCAAATAGCAAAAGCAATTCCAAAAAGACATTACATGGATGTTTCTTAAGTGAATTAATAATAATAACAGCACCATTTGCAGAACAAATAGATTAGTAGCTTTTGCTTTCAGTCCCTAATGGAGACGAGACTCCCAAAGGAATTAAATAAAATACATGAGAAGGAACTTGCTTTTATAATATGAATTTAGCAATGCAGGTCATAAGTCTCTTGAGCAAGGAAACACTTTAGATAATAATAGTTGAGGATGAATAGAAAAGCCTGAACTAGAAAACTACATTAATTTTAGCCCTGTGATTCTTGTGAGCCACATTCTAAAAGGGGTAGAATTAGCACAAGTTTCAAATATTAATGGAAATCTAACATAACACAATGTTATATAAACACCATGAATTAGGGGAAGTCATTGAGAGGAGAGAAAATAAATAAATGCATAAAATTGGGATTATTTTAAAAATTAAAACAAGTTAATGAAGCTTCTAAATACCATCATATTAGTCAGAAAGGACAGTGAAAAGCAATAAAGAAGTATAATACAAGATAACTTGAAATGTTCTAACATAAGAATAATTAAGTCCCAGTAGCAAAAAAAGTAATTTAGGAAAGAAATCACAGTTGATATTTGACATAAGATAACAATTTAACTCAATTCTAGTACCCAGGCATGGTGATGCACACCTGTAATGCCAGCACTCGGGAGGCTGAGGCAGGAGGATCGCTGTAAGCTTGAGGACAGCCTGAACTGCATAGTGAAACCCTGTCTCAAAAAACAAAACAAAACAAAACAAATAAAACCTTATAAAAATACTAAGAAAAAATTATAAGGTAGCAATCATAGTCAAAATACCAACAACACTATTTACATAATTTTTAAAAATCCTAAATTTCATATAAAAGCAGATGAAAATTCTTTAACATGTAGGAATAAGCAAGGACTTTCTGAACAAAACCCCAATTGCACAAGAAATAATATCTAGAATCAACAAAAGGGATTATATAAAATTTGAAAATCTTCTGTACAGCAAAAGAAACAACCAACGGAGTGAAGACACAATCTACAGAATGGAGAAAAAAAGTTGCCAGCTACTGTTCAGACAGAAGATTAATATCTACACTATATAAAGAACTAAAAAAAATTATACCACCCCAAATAAAAGAGCCAATCAAAAATGGGCTACTGAAATGATCAGACACCTCTCAGAAGTAAATATGAACAATACATAAATGAAAAAATGTTCAACATCCACAGCAATTAGAAGAATACAGATCAAAAGGGCACATCCCATCTTACTCTAGAAGAATGGCTATTATTATGAAATCAAAGGAGAAGAAATGCTGGTGAGACAGCAGGGGAAAAAGGAACCCTTCTATATTGTTGGTGGAGACATAAACTAATACAACCACTGTGAAATCAACATGGAACTTCCCCAAAAATCTAAGAATAGAAATTGCATTCAACTCACATGTTTTCCTTTTAGGTATTTTTCTGAAAGTTAGAGACATCATATTATAGTGGTAAACGCATTCCTAAATTTATAGTGGTACAATTCATAACTGCTAAATCTTAGAAATGACCTATTTGTTTATCAATGGATGAGTGAATAAACAAAATATGGTATTTATACACAGTGGAGTATTACTTTGCCATAAAAAAGAATAAACGAGTCATTTGGAGGAAAATAGATATACCTTGAGATATCAAAGTTAAATAAAATGAATCATGCACAGAAGCTTACATATCACATGGTTCCTCTTATATAAGAAACACAAAGTATAAAAAAACTAAAGCATAAAGTAAAAGTTAGAGAATATGGAGTCGGGAGATATGTCTTTCACAAATGAGAGGAGGACTAAGAGATAGATGTAGAAGGTAGTTAGGCAGGGGAGGAGGGCAAGTAGAAGAATTAAGATATGTCGTGCACACGTACCGACTCCCCGAGATGAATGTGTCATTATTTACTGCAAAAGTATGGTCAGAAAAATTTAAAGATACGCTGAGTTTCAGAGAGATTGTAATAAAGCAAGGGGCAGGTGCAAGATTATTTACTCAGACTGAAGAAAGTTATGCCTTTAGTAATTATCTTCAGTATTTATTAATTGTACATAAACAAAATTGCAAGTCTTACCTCATGCCTGGACACAGGAGATGTCTAGGAAGGAGACAGGAGCACCGGTGGACAGTGAGTCACTCGAAGCGGAGTGGAGATGACTGTGATTTATACTTTTCCGTGCTCTGCGCAGGAGTACATCTGGAGAGGTGTGAGGCATCAATACGCACGATGCCGCGTGAGAGCAGGGACACGATGTCAAATGACAATGGCTGTAAATGAGAAAGTTCAAGCTTCTCACTACTTATAAACCAAATTTGGAGAAGTTAGAACCTTGAGAGAGCTGTTTGGGATAAATGTTTAACATCACTGGACTGTGGATTTTTTTTTTTTTTTTGTCTGTAATTGAAGATTTTAATGTTATCTGAGAATGAGGTTCTTGGCGCTAGGGACACTTTAAATGGTGTTTGAACTGACATAGAACACAAATTTTAAAAATACCACACACTCTTCATGGGAACTGCCTCATGGATGATAGGGTAAAGAACTGCAAAAATGGATAAAATATGAAAATAATAGACAATGTACTAGTGAGCAATAAACTCATATGAAAATTTTACATATAAGTTCTTCAGTTTTGTTTCCATTTGTGTGTGTGTGTGTGTGTGTGTGTTTCTTTTCTTTTATTGAATAACACTGCAAAATTACAGATAGCTTATTTTGCTTTATGGAATAATGGTTTCCAAGTGTATTCTAACAATTTCATATTGATGAATTCAAATCTATGTACACCTTTCACAAAATAGGAATTGTAATTACACAAGTATTTATGGAAATTTAATTTTAAGGTTATGCTAAGTCATTCCTTTAATTATGATTGGGCTGACTGTATGTTCATCTCCATAAATGACACACTAATTTAAGGACAAGCAACACTGCTCCTTTTAGAGTCCTGTGAGAAATAAGCACTAGAGGCCGCTTTGAAGGAAGAAAAAGACCTCTATTAACACTTAGCAAATGCCAATGAGTCCTGAAAGTAATTTGGTCCATTTTTGCTTATGGGTATAAGTGTCATGAATATAAATTCAAACTTCCTGTTAAGCTTCTGAAATTTAAATTTGCCTGGATCTGTTCTAATTCTAAAATGTTATTTGCCTCTTGTGCTTTTTCATCAATGGTATATTCAATCACTCTAGTTAATTATAACTACTGATATGTGAACTCCCATTTCAAATCTTTGAATAAACTATGATTTCTTAGGTAAATATCTACTTAGATATTAAGTAGTATGCAGTAACAATATAGACAGTTAGATACAGGAAGTTAACCAGTTCTGCCTCTTGTATCTTCTGGGACAAAATCCAAATCATTCTATGTCTACATTTCTCTAACCTATACATAAACTATTCCTCCATTAGCAGCCATCTTATATAATGTTGGCCAATATGATCATTACCAAAAATAAACATAGATTAGATATAATATGAATAATAAAGTATCTATTCACTCATACATTTTTTTTTTGTGGGTACCGGGGGGACGACCTCAGGACCTCGCGCGCCAACAGGCACCCGTGCCGCTGAGCGATATCACCGGCCCCTTTTCCGTATGTGGGATCCGGGAGTCGAACTCGGGGCCTCGCGCTTGCAAGGCAGGCGGTTACGCCGCTGAGCCATCTCACCGGCCCCTCACTCATACATTTTTATGTTTGCGTAATTATAACTTTGAACCTATACCCTTTTAGCTGCAAAAATACCTAAAATTTCATTATATTTTAGAACTCAGGATTCTAGGCAGGTTCTGGAGCACCCACAATCCCGCTAATATTCTACAAGAAAAGGTGTTCTATATATATCTAAAATTTTCTTTCATGATTTTATTTTTTGTGCTTTGCTCTGTTGGACATTTCCCTTTTCTTTTTCTTTAAGTTTTTGATGATGGAAAAACACACACAGAAAATTCCATAAAGAAAAAACAAATGCAATAGTTTAATTCTCTTTTGAAATAGGTGTTCACGTAACCAGCATGACATGACACATCACCAACACCCCTGCAGTCTGCAATTTGCATCTTACAAATCACAACCATGTCCCATCTCTAAAAAGTAATTATAGTTCTGACTGCCTGTCACTCCTTTGCTCTTCTTCATAGTTTACATGAATGAAGTCTTACAGAGTGAGAGCATTAGACGAATTCCTTCTGTATGAATCACAGTTAACTGACAATGTTCTGGGGGCATCGGGATGGATGATCGTCAAGACAGAGGATCTGTACCATTGCTCCTGACATTTGCAAAGTAGGAATGGTATATTTTATCTACTGAATTATTTGCTCTTTTATTAAGTTACTTTTTTTCTCTCTACTCATTTATGCTGCAACCTAGTTCCATCGGAAAATAAATGAATGGCAAGTGATATTTTCCAAAGTTAGTGTGAAAGCTTTATCTCAATTTGGACCATTGTTTTGCCTCTTGCTACTTAGGCAATGTTGAATAGTTGCTGTGATTAATGTGTTGTTTTCCTAATCTGTGAAAAACAAGTTAAAATGTCATAAAATTCACGAGGTGGTTTTGAAGATCAAATGAGGTGACACATGTTGATATCTTACTGAACTACTTGCCCCCCAAAAATCACTCAAAAGAAGGAAGTAGAATCCTGTTTTTCTAAATCCTAAAGCAACTTAAAATAAATATATTTTAAATTAAAAGTGTAAACAAATAACTTTAATGAATTTATTATGATTTTCTTTGATAAAATTTTTCTTTCTGGGCAGATGACTAGATTTTACCGTACTGAAAATTTTGTATGGATGAACAGCAAACAAACACCCATCACTTTTGAGTCAAGGCTGTAAGACACAATATGGTTTGCATCTTCTCCATCTCTACGACATGGTGAATAATGATGCTCCCATACTCTAAAAGCGCCATCAGAATAAGTCTCATGATAGAGCAGCAAGAGTAGCAAATAAACCTTTGTGTTTTTACCCAATAAGATTTTGGGTTGTTTACTTCTGAAGTATAAGGAGCATCACGTGATTGACCGTGTATGTTGAACTGTGTTCCCCTCAAAAAGGTGCGTTGAAATTCTAACTTCTAGTCCCTAGGCATGTGGTCTTGTTTAGAAATACTGTCTTTGCAGATGTAGAGCAGCAAAGATGAGGTGATACTGCCTTACCTTGAGCCTTGATCCAATGACAGATGCTTGAAAAAGGAGGAAAATTTGGACAATGAGACACAGGAGGAACTGACGTGTGATAAGAAAAGCAGAAACTAGAATGATACAAGTTGGAGCCAAGAAATGTCAAAGACTTGTGTTAACTATCAGAAAGATGCAAGATTAGATGTAATTGAAACATAGACATAAATCCTTGTTTTGTGAACTTAGGTAAGAGATCTATTTTCTAAACACCAGTGAATTTATCTCTGAGTTGGTTATAATTTTACCATGGTCATTGTTCTGAGCCTTAAATATTCTATTGTTAAAGAATAACATTATTCTTCTTTATTATTAATTTTATTTTTTAATATTATTATTCTATTATTCATTATTCTTAATTCAGTGGCTGGCAGGCAAGTAGTCAAGCTTCTAAACATGATAAATATTATTTTTCCTTCCCATACTATTATTTTTGTCTTCTCTTTTACCTCCATATACTAGCTGTAGTTGAATTCTATAATATCACCTAGTAACAAATGTACTCGCTGGTCATTTTGATCATCACTACGTGAAAAATAGCTTTTCAACAAACTCCATGCTGTGATAGTTCTTTTAGATTTTCTAGAAATATATGCTAAACAACTGAACTAATAGATCATTTTTCCAAATCATTTTTCCCTTTAATTTTGAACTCCACTGATTTAACAATGTTCTCTTTTACAAAGAGATTGCTTCTCTCTAGAGATAGTATTGAGTTTCATTATGTTCATGTCTTCTTGCCATAGACTAACCCTGTTTTCCATTTCAAGTCCATTAAATTTGGCCAAATGACTCATTGTAAATGTGAGAATATCATGTTAAACTGATTGCTAGATTTGATAATATAAATATCGAATGTAATATTTTGCTAGAAATATTTTGAAATCATTCAAAATACGACCATTATTTTGGCTATTTTTGGAATTCCCTTTAAAGAAATTCAGTTCAGTCTTGATATTTCAATATTTTAAAATATCAGATCGCTGATTAATATCATTTTAGTAGCAGTTGCAATTTCCATTTACAAGCTCTGGGGTGCAAAACTTACAACACCAATCTATCAAAACCCGCTTGCCACAGGCAAGGTTTGCTTAAATCCCCAAGCTGTGATTTTTTTAAAACCTTCTCTCATTGTTCCTTTGCCCTTTAAATGTTGTATCCCACATTGCTTGAGCTGGAGCTTTTCCAATTTCCCACAATCCTTCTACATCAGTAGAATGATACATTTCGTGCATGCAGCTAAGATTCTGTACAAGCTGCCTCAGAAGACAGTTCTGGAGGGCTCATTTTCAGAAAGATGAGTTTAACTTTCAGGCTGAAACTGACAATTCCATGCCTAACTGAGCATGCAGTTACACTTGCACACACTCCAGCATTTTCTTCCAATATCTTAAAGACAGTGTAAAGCCCCAGGGCTCTGAGCAGGACAGGGGCCATGTTAAAAAATATTGGCAAAGTTCCTTGAGTCTGCATTGAACTTCCCCTCCAGTTATTCCTTCTGTTCTGCATTTGCTGCAGTTTTATATGTGTATATTTTTAATTCAGAAGCAAGGCAATGATGAAAAATATGGTAAAATAATGTCTTCGATCTGTAGAATAAGTATTATTTAAGATTAACATCTTCCTGCAATTTTCTTACTGTTTGAATCTATAAAATTATACTTTTCCCCAAATGTATGAATTTAAAATTTGACAAAATTTTCAGGCTTTTGAAATTTAGGTAGCAATGACAAAAATATACCAAGTTAGATCTTGTAAAATAAATAGAAGTTGTATTGCATTTTAATCCCAGGATTCTCAGTAAGAAATCTATATCAATCATTTACCCTTGAGTGTCATTTTTTAGTATTAGCAGCAAAAACATGAAACATTTAATTATTCTGTGAAACCACTTTAGTACAGTGTTTTAATACAGTGGAAGAAAGTTATAATGGTTACTATAGTTTTTCCTATATTCAGCTATTTCAAGTTTAAAGAAAAAAACTTCCCATAAAACTTGGAAATAATTGCAAAACATTTACCTACTTTGTCATGAAATTTTACTAAAATAGGTAAAAGAAAAGCAAAAATGTAAATTGTCATGGACAGAGAAAGTAGGAGAGATCAGTACATTTGAGAAATGAGAAACATAAGTGGCTTCTCAGGGTGAAAAACGCTAGCACCGTAGTGCTGACAGATGTGGTATTACAGAGAAAGAGGCTGGGTCTTTCAGCTGATTCCCTGAAATCTCGGCAATGAATGATGCTAAGAACCTTAAAGGTAAGGATGAAGTGTGATTCTGAAAGGATTCTTCCATGAAAGTCTGTAAGAGAAGTAGCTAAAGCACTATGTCCTCAACACCTCCGCTACAAATTCATTCAGCTATGCTTGAGAACAACCCATCCCAACACTCTCAAGTGGTCAGAAAATTATTTCTTAATGATAATTGATCAAAATAATCTAAGAACTCAGATAAATTAGGGGCAAAAATAGAAGTGTTTACATTGGAGCCTTCATTTCACATCATAAGACCTTCGCTCCTTGACTTCTAACACATCAATCCCAGTTTTATCATCTACAACATCTAGAAGATTCCTTGTGAGGAAAATCATTTGGAAGAGAACCTCTCCAAAATCAAGGCAAAACAAATCCTTGAATCAAAAAGCTGATTTCACAAGACCTTCGAGTATAAGGTTTAATCATAAGCTGGTAAGTTTTTATTGTAAATGGAAAGATGTTAAATAATTAAGTTTTAATGTTTAATAGGCAAAATCAAGACTATCATATTATTACTTATTTACCAAGAAAGAAAGCACACACACCACGTTTTAGTGGATGAAATTTAAAATACAATGGTAATAATAATAATAACTTTTTTCTTTTTCTTTTTATCATATGGGATATTATTCCCAGGGTCTTCTCACTGAGATATATCACTACACTTTTCTTAGTTTTTATTTTGAGACAGGGTTTCACTAAGTCTGAGTTGCTCCTGCCTCAGCCTCTCGGTGTCTTGGGAATACAGGCATGCACAACCACACCTACAGCGATAGCTCGTATAGTTGTATATAAACAGGTTTACTTATCATAAGAATGGAATTTATCTTCTGAAATAAATACTTTATTTAACTAGAGTTTAAAATCTATCTCCTATCATTAGCATTCATAGCAAGTGTATGTTAACACTAATCTTTAATGGGATTTTAAGTATGGCATTTTTCAAAATGGTATTTTATACAGGTAAGAAGCGGTGAGTAATTATATCAATCTACCAGCATATGATCTTTTAAACTTTTGAACTGAAAAAATTATAGATTCCAAGGTACTGGAAAATTTATAGAAATTTCCTCTGAACCTTCCATCAATTTTACTTTAATAATAACACTTTGTTTAACTCATACACTTTCAGAACCAGGAGACTGACCCTAGGATTTTGTACAGACATGCGTGACACTGGTTGTACATTCACTCATTTCTGTGTGTGTCTGTGTGATGTTCTATGTGACTTTATCATATGTGCAGATTTCTGTAACCACCATCTAAACAAGTCATGCATAACATAGCACATCCATCGCCCTTCATCTCTTGCTGGTTATTAATTTGTGGTGATCCCTAAACTTTCTGCTATCTTTATAATATTGGCCCATCAAGAATACTATATAAATCCAAACACACAACAGGCAATTATTCAATATTAGCTCTTTTTATTCAGATTATTTCCTTTGGGACTCAACATTACATGTGTTGATGGTATGTTACTTTTTGTTGCCCAATGGCATTAGATGTTAATGAGTCACTTCTTGAAAGGCATTTGGTTTGAATATTGTTACACCAGTCTTTGTGCAGATATAAGTATGCTGTCATAAAAATATATATATGTCATGAAAATTTTAATATATTTTTTCTGCAGGTTTACAGCTTTCCAATCAATTTTTACTGGGACCCGGGTCAAAGAAGAAGCCTTGGAACCTACTGCCAGATTTGATTCTACAAAGGTAAATGTTTACATTTCTAAGCAAGATGACACTGGAGCTGTGGATAAATTTTATGAGATGTCGAATTAGGGGATCCACTTTATCTTCTCTCCAGAAACACAGTCAAAAGGGAAATAACACATATTTTATGGGTTCCTGACCCATAGAACAGGGTAATACGCATCTTACTCTCTTTACCTGGCCCAGAATGTATTCTAAATGGAGAAAAATGCAAAAATGTCATTACTGAGATAATAAGTAATGTATCCTGGTCCTATCATGCTCAAATACAAATCAATATGGGTATTAAAATTTATCATAAACTTTTCAGTTCTCTAGAATAAAGGCCCTAGAGTTAAGACAACTAGGCTGGAGAATAAGCAAGTATTCAGATTTTGAAGACACTACCCACTATGTTCTATGGTGCACGAACTCTCTCACAGCAACAGAGATAGCAATATATGAGTTTTAGTTTTACTGCATTTTTATCAGCATTTTATATTCTGCCTTAAAGTATTTTTGTAAACTATCTTAATGTATGCAGTATAATGATATCTCAATACGCTTTTGATTCGTATTTCCATAATGGTTTAAAATGTCAAATCTATTTTCACGTGCTTACTTAATACTAATACAACCTTTTTCGTAAAAATATCTATGAGGTATGATCATAAAAGCTGGTATTTAAATTTTAAGAATTATTACAATTAGGAACGCAATACCATTAATTCCTGTCCTCACTTCCAGTACACTTTTCACGTTATTCTTGCCATTTCCTGGAGCAGTTTTGGAAGTCCTCTTTTGTGTCTCTGGATGCACTGTCATGGCTATGTCAATGTCATGAATCTTTAAAATGTTTACCTCTTATGGCTATTTTGACTTTGGTGAAGAAACAAAAGTTGTCCGGTGCCAGAACTAGTGAATAAGGTAGATGAAGACATACTGTAACATTTTCACAAGCAATAGTATCTTTCACTGTATTTTTGATCACACCTAGTAAAGACATTTACAAAAAAAGATGTCTTTCAGAAGTGCTTCAGGAAGTGACAAGAATGACAGGATATGTGTGTTCAAAGTGAGGGGTATATTTTGAGGAAGATTAATGTGATATATATTTTACTCTAATTTTTAAAACTTTAAACATTTACTCTATATTTCAATTGCACCTTATATTCATGCCTTTTGCCCATAGTCTCACTGTATTATTTGCTTTTTTACTTTTTGAGGCTTGAGAGTTCTTCATATAGTCTCTAATTGTGTCTTTTAATTCAGATTTGTGAAAATTGAATGTGAATTTCTAACTTGCATTTTCACCCTCTTAGGAATCCCAGATCAAAACTTTTTAATTTTAATGAAAGTAATACATCCATTTTTATATGCATCATATGTTTAGTGTCATATCTAAGAAATTTTGTCCTGGTGCTGAGGTATGATGAATTTGTACTCTCTGTATATCTAAAACTTTTAGAGAATTTTTTACATTTACATACATGATCCATTTTGCTATTTTCATATAAAGCACAAGATGAAATAAAATCCTCTGTCCATCGACCTTTCTTCCTTTTTTCCTTCCTTCCTTCTTCCCTCTTTTTCTCTCTCCTCCCTCCCTCTCTCCTTCCTTCTTTCCCTCCTTTTTTCCATTCTTTGTCTTTCTTTCTTTCTTTCTCTTTTCTTTTCTTTTCTTTTCTCTTTTCTTCTTTCTTTGTACCTACAAATTTCCAATTGTAGCAACATGATTACTTGTGAAGACTATTATTCACCCTATAAATTACTTTGATATCATTGTCAGAATAAGCAATCATACAAAGGTGAGAAGTTTCAGGGATCTTGACTGTGTTCTATTGCTCATGGCCACTATTTTTCTGTCCATTCAACACTCTCTTAACTGCTATAGTGAGAGCAGACAGAAAATTTAAAAAATTTAAAAAAATATTTCTAATTTTATTATTTGTTCAAAATTATTATTTTTTAATCTTTGGATTCAATTTATAGTTGTAGGGCTAATCAGCCATCTGTTTCATATTCAGTGATGCAAGTTTTATGATTTTCATATAATTATTCTACTTTATTTCATTGTCACATTAGAGTTGTTCATAGCATTTTATTGTCCTTTTAATATATGCAAAATATATAGTGACAACCACTGTTTTATTCTTTATATTAGTAATCTGCTTTTGCTCTTATTTTATATGTCACTCTTGTTAAAAATTTTAGGTTTCCTTTTTCCTTTTTGTGAAGAAATAGCTTTTCATTTCATTGACCTAAATTTTTTGTTTGTTTTGGACTTTGGGAGGTTTTGAGGTTTTCATGGAACTGATATATTTTTTTTTGTGGGTACCGGGGGGTCGACCTCAGGACCTCGCGTGCCAACAGGCACCCATGCCACTGAGCGATATCACCGGCCCCTTTTTTGTATGTGGGATCTGGGAGTCGAACTCAGGCCCTTGCACTTGCAAGGCAGGCACTTACGCTGCTGAGCCATCTCACCGGCCCTCATGGAACTGATTTTTAATCTTATATTTGTTGTGTCTTTCCTTCTGTTCACTTTGGTTTTATTTTGCTTTGATTCTTGTTTTCTTTTCTTTGTTTTCTTTACCCTATCCCTAACCCTAACCTTAACCCTAACCCTAACCTGATTCTTGTTTTCTTAAAGAGGGATCTTAAATTACATTTTTAAGTCATATTCACATTTCTACTGTAGTTTTCAATTGCGTTTAGTACATTTTGCACTTGTGTTATGCCTCTAGAAGTATTACTTAATCTTCAACTGTAAGGCATTCTATTTCGGTACAAAGCCCTGGTACAGGTTGGAGTAGGTACCCAGCTACTGATTGGACCCCATGGAAATCATGCTCTCCAAAGCAAAGTGATTCTTTATTGTACTTTGCCTCACTTCACTGCTAATAGATGCGGAGAGAATTTTAGCTTCCTGCTTGTCTTCCCTGTTACATCGTTATCATGTTAAAGCATTAATTCCCACTAGTGACTTGATCGTCAGTTGTGATGTATATTTTGCTTTTTATTTGATGTCATGGCACAGAAAGTGAGCTGGAAAATAGAGGGCCATCTGCGACATACTGCACTTCCTTACTCTGCCTCATTGCCCCAGATTAAGTTGGATATCAATAAATAATGTGAGGACAGATAACATGCATGGCATCTGGTCAGTTTCTCAATAGAGTCCTCACGCCTATATGAAATTTCATGAGCAGTCTTCACTGTGTGCGTTCCTATCAGCAGTGAAAACTTTCTGGCTTGCAGCAGAATTGCTCATCAAGCTCTGCTTACTGCATTCTAAGGCTTTTCTAACCTTCTTCTCAATACCTTTCCCAAATCCTCCCACAAACCAGTTCCAAAGGCATCTGAACCATGCAGACAGGCACAGTCATAACAATTTCACTTCTCTGACAATTTTCTGTGTTAGTCACTTTCCTGTTACTGGGACAAAATAGCTGACAGACACACTGCAAGGAAGAGAGGTTTATTTTGGCTCATGGTTTCAGAGGATTCAGTCCTTCACCAGCTGACTCCAAGAAGAAATGGCATGGTGGAAGGCCATAGGAATGCTGCTGAACCCACGGCAGCCCAGAATTAGAGAGAAGGGAGAAGGCAGAAACTGGAGACAAAATACACCCTTCCAGGTCATGGCCACAGTGACCCAACTCCAAGGAGGCCCCAGCTCCTAACAGCACATTCAGCTATGAACTCATTGATGGATTAATCCAGTGATAAATATAATGACCCTATGATCTAGTCACCATCCAAAAGCACCCACCTCTCAACACATGAGAATTTTGGGGATATTTTAAATCTAAACCATAACACTGGAACTACACTGTGTGCCACCATTGCTCAATTTAACCGGCTATCTTTTTGAAGAAAAACAAAAATTCAAGGGGTGAACCATATGACCTTCCACAAGACATTTATTGCATACATATTTGCACAGAAAGAAAAAGAGGAAGATGTTACAGCATGTATTAAAACTATAAACATGAGGACCCTAAATATTCAATAGTCTCCATTAGAACTGATTGCTGGCTGAAAGTTGGGGGGCGATAGAGCCTACTCTACCAGCTTCTGTGTGCAAAATGGCTTTGATTAAGTCTGAAGAGGATAAAGTATTTAACCAGGGTTAAATTTAAGAAGCAGAATCAACTGAATATGTATAAAAAGAAACGTATTGAAATAAATTGTCTTATACAATTTTTGAGTTCTTTAGAAAAGTAAAAATAACTAGAGGACAAACAAAAACTGAAAATCCTGTCCACAGGTAAGATTTTTTTTCTTCTGTAGAGAAGATCCAGATTTATTTATGGGCCTTTCAATTGACTCATTAGGGGACCTTCATAATAATCTAGAATGACTGCCATTACTTCAGGTTAACTAATTATACACTTTAATCACATGTACAATGTGTCTTCATGGCTATGCTTAGATTTTTGTTTTATTGAATAAACTGAAACTCGAGATTACCAAAATTGCTTCACATAATTGACATACTAGGGAACATACCCTATGAACGTTCAAAAATGAGCCATAGGAATCCTTTCCTGAAGAAAAAAACAATCTAATTAGAGAAATTTGTAGCGATAGTACCAAAATTAAATGAAATATGTACAATAAAGCCAATTTAAAGCAATAATGATTTAAAAATGTGGGAAAGCAAAGCTACCTCATTAAAAATTCACTATATTTTTCAAAGCTTTCAAAACCAATAGAAGGTTTTCCTTAAAGGTATCCAAAAAACCTACTTAAAAAATTCAGAGAAGTTAATTTCACACATAAATGAAGTAAATGAAAGATTGCAAGAAAAACTCCTTGCAAATTTATTATTAGAAAAACTATTATTAGAAATAGAAATCATTAGAATAAGTATAATAATATTGCTATTGATAATGGAAGCTCAAAAGAAAAGTATAGCCAAATAATCTAGTAATTGAATTTGGCAAAATATAATCCAATTATGTTATTCTCTGCCCAAAGCTTTTTCTGTTCTCTTGAACAGAATTTTAACGAGAACTTTTAAAGAATCACATGAACAAATACAATCAACTGATTTTTTGATGACCATAGGTCATCTTATGAAAAACATTTTAATGGATTTCAAAACTGATAACAATAGAAAAATTTCAGCTATAAATGGCTAAATACCTTGACATTTAAAAGTTAAGACAGTGTATGTTTAAGATTTTGTTTGTTTGTTTTCAGTTTTTTTTTCCTGTCCTTGCATCTCGCTTTGTTTTGTGTTGCCCCCAGACAGTTGTGCTGGCAAAAAGAGAGTGACTTCAGGCTCCTTCTTCCTCTACTGCCCCAGGATGGTGCAGCTGATGAGAGGATTCTGAGTTTGCCCTCCTCCCTCTCTGCATTGCCTCAGGATGGTTTGGCTGGGAGAGTAGTGAGAATTCAGCTCCTCTCCTCCTCTATCAACGTGAGACAGTGCTGCTGGTGAAAGGAGTGACAACACTGCGATTGTAAGACATCATAGCCATCACCGTAGTCCAGTACCAAGGGAATGGGCCCTAAGTCAAGTAGATAACGGCTCCTCAGTCTTAATATATTGGGAAGGTTGGTTCTAGGGATAGACATAAAGACCAAGAACCACATACATCTAGAACATAGCTGGAGGAACAGACACCTCCTAGGAAAGCCCCAACACCAGTGATAAGGCTATCTAACAAAAGAAATCTACAAGCATCAACACAGAAAACAAAATAAAATAGAAAATAAGAAATGACAAGATGAATAAGCAAAATGCAATCCCAAATGCCCAACCCACCTGGGACAACCAGAACACAAAGAGAGGAAATTGGAGGCCAACAAGTGGAACTCTCTGAAATGATAGCAGAAGTGAAAAAACAAATGGAAGAGGCTATAGAAAAAATAATCTCTAAGGTGCAAAAAGAAATGACTATCAAAATAAAATACATTAAAGCAGACACAGATAAACAAATAGAGGAGCTCAGGAAAATGATGGAAACCATGAATGCCAAACATAAACAAGAAACGTAGTCAATGAAACAGATACAAACAGAAATGCAGGAGATTAATTCCTTCAAAAGTATCTGCAGCAGACTGAATGAAGGCAAGGATAGATTATCAGATCTAGAAGACAGGAACTCGACTAGTAACCAGGAAAAGAATGATATCTTAAAAATCGCAAGAGACGGCCAGTGATATAGCTCAGCGGCATAAGTGCCTGCCTAGCAAGCATGAGGTCCTGAGTTTGACTCCCAGTACCCACATATATAAAAAAAAAGAAAGTTGTAGGAAAAATCGCAAGAGAGCTGGGGATATAGCTCAGCGGCAAAGTGCTTGCCTGGCAAGTGCGAGGTTGTGAGTTCAATTCCCAGTACACACAAAAAGACAAAAAAACAAAATCACAAGAGACAATCAATCCAACAGCTACAGAATGAAGCAAAGAAGAACAAAATAAGATTGATTGGAATCAGTGAGAAGGCTGGAGACAGTGCAAAAGCCATTAAAAACCTCTTCACAGAAATAATGGCAGAAAACTTCCTAAACATGGGTAAAGAATTTGATATACAAATAAATGAAGCACATAGAACTCCAAATAGCCATGAGCAAAACAAATCTACACCAAGGCATATAATAATCAAGATTCCAGAAATTCAACACAAGAACAAAATATTAAAAGCAGCTAGAGAAAAGAAACATATCACCTATAAAGGAAAGCCTGTCAGAATCACAGTAGACTTCTCAACACAAACCCTCAAATCAAGGAGAGATTGGAGTGAGGTATTTCAAGCCATAAAGGAAAACAGTCTTCATCCCAGATCGAAGTGCCCTGCAAAACTGTCTTTCAAATTTGGTGGAGAAATAAGATACTTCCATGACAAAGAACAACTGATGAAATTTATGACCACCAAACCAGCTGTACAGAATGCTTGGAAAGACATATTAGAAAGAGATAATAAAGACCATACACACATGAACACCAATGGAAAGAAGCTGCCAGGCAGGACAAGCAATTAAATGGAGGAGAAAAACAGGAAACAAACAACAGGAAAACAACATGTAAAAGAAAAGCCAATACATATCAGTTATTACCATCAATGTAAATGACCTCAACTCACCAATCACAAGAAACACTGGCAGAATGGATCAAGAAGCAAGAAATTCATAGATTAAAAGTCAAAGGATAGAAAATAATTCTCTATGCCACAGGAACCCAGAAAAAAAACAGGGTAGCTATTCTATTTGCAGACAATGCAAAATTTAAGCCAAACTGATCAAAAGGGACAAAGAAGATCAGTACATACTTGTTAAGGTAAAACTCCAAGAAGAAGAGATAACAACATAAATATTTATGCACCAAACACAGGTTCACCCAACTACATAAAACAAATATTAACAGACATGAGAAACCAAATAAACACGAACACAATTGTAGTGGGAGACCTTAATACACTACTCTCACAAATAGATAGGTCAACTAGGCAAAAAATCAACAAAGAAATATTACAATTAACCCAAGCCTATGAACAAATGGATTTGGTAGATGTCTACAGAATGTTTCACCCAGAACATCAGAATACACATTCTCAGCTGTACATGGGATGTTCTCCAAAACAGTTCAAGTAAATATAGAGAAATTGAAATCATCCCATGCATACTATCTGACCATAGCACAATAAAACTGGAAATCAGTGACAAAGGAAACCACAAAAACTACATTAACACATGGAAATTAAACAACACCATCCTGAACAACCAATGTGTTACAGAAGAAATTAAAGACAAAATCAAACAGTACATACAATTAAACAATAATGCTGATACAACATACTGAAACTTATGGGACACAATGAAAGCAGTCCTATAAGGGAAATTTATAGTGATGAACTCACACATCTGGAAAACAGAACAAGGTCAAATAAACAACCTAATGTCAAACTTCAAACTTTTAGAAAAAGAAGAACAAATTAAACTCAAAACTCATACGAGGGAGGAAATTATAAAGATAAGAGCAGAAATTAAAGCAATAGAGACTAAGAAAACCATATAAAGAATCAATGAATTGAAAAGTTGGTTCTTTGAAAGAATAAATAAAATTGATAAATCATTAGCTAACCTCATCAAAAAGAGGAAAGAAAAAACACAAATTTGAGCAATTAGGAATGAAAAGGAGGAAATCACAGTGGATCCCATAGAAATCCAGGAGATCATCAGTACCTACTAGGAGAACCTATATCCTAATAAGATGGAAAACACAGACGAAATGGACAGATTCCTAGACACAATTAAATTACCAAAACTAAATCCAGAAGATATAAAAATTCTAAATAACACAATATCAACCTATGTAATTGAAAATGTAATTAAAAATTCACCAACAAAGAAAAGCCCAGGTCCTGACACAGTCAATGTTGAATTCTACAAGAAATTTAGAGAAGAACTAAAACCAATAATGCTAAAACTCTTTAAAGAAATTGAGAGGGAAGTACTACTTCCAAAATCATTCCTGAAAGCAAGTATTACCCTGATTCCAAAACCAGAGAAGAGCCCAACCAAAAAAGAATACTACAGGCCAATCTCCCTAATGGACTTTGATGCAAAAATCCTCAATAAGATACTGGCAAACAGAATGCAGGAAATCATCAAGAAGATTATACACCATGACCAAGTAGTATTCATCCCAGGTATGCAAGGATGGTTCAAGATACACAAATTAATAAATGTAATACACCATATTAATAAAACCAAAGACAAAAATCACATGATCATCTCAATACATGCAGAAAAAGCATTGAAAAAGTCCAACACCCATTCACAATACAAACCCTAGTGAAAATTGGAATAGATGGTCTTTACCATCTTATAAAAGTCATCGATGACAAACCAACAGCTATCATCATATTAAATGGTCAAAAACTGAAAGCTTTCACTCTAAAATCAGGAGTAAGACAAAGATGTCCATTATCCCCACTGCTATTCAATATAGTTCTGGAAACATTAGCCAGAACAATTAGACAAGAGAAAAAAATAAAAGGAATAAGGATAGGAGAGAAAGAAGTTAAATTATCATTATTTGCAGATGGCATGATACTCTACACAGAAGACCCAAAAACCTCCACCAAAAAAACTCGTAAATTTAATATCCAAATTCAGTAGTGTAGTGGGATACAAAGTTAACACTCAAAAATCAATAGCATTCCTGTACACAAGCAACAAACTCACAGAGAGAGAAATTAGGGAAAGCACACCCTTCGCAATAGCATCTAAAAAGAGGAAATACTTAGGAATCAATCTAACAAAGGATATAAAAGATCTGTACAGTTGAAAATTAGAGTAAACTAAAAAAGGAGATTGAAGAGGATATCAGAAAATGAAAAGATATCCCTTACTCATGGATAGGAAAAACCAACATAGTGAAAATGGCCATACTCCAAAAATTGTTATATAGATTTAATGCAATTCCAATGAAAATACCATTAGCATACCTCACAGAACTAGAGAAAACATTCCTAAAATTCATCTGGAAACAGAAAAGACCTAGAATAGCAAAAGCAATCTGGGCAACAAAGGCAAGTCAGGGGGCATCACAATCCCTGACTTGAAATTATACTACAAAACTACTGTGATAAAATGAGCATGGTATTGACAAAAAAAGCAGAGCTGAGGACCAGTGAAACAGATTAGAATATGCAGACACAACTGCAAACAGACTCAGCCACCTTATCTTTGACAAAGGGGCCAAACATGTTTTCTGGAAGAAAGATAGCCTCTTTAATAAATGGTCCTGGAAAAACTGGCTCTCTACAAGCCAAAGCCTAAAACTAGACCCATGTCTATCACCATGTACTAAATTAAAATCAAAATGGATAAAAGTTCTAAATATTAAAGCAGAAACACTGAATCTACTGGAAGAGAAAGTAGGTAGAAATCTTGAAGACATAGGTGTAGGCAGAGACTTCATGAACAAAACCCAGACTGTGAGAGAAATATTACAAAGAGTCAACAACTGGGATCTCACCTTATAAAAAGCTTTTGCACAACAAAAGAAATCACCAATAGAGTCAAAAGAAAACCCACAGAGTTGGAAAAAACTTTAGCTAACTGTCCCTCAGACAAAGGACTTCTATCTAGAACATATGAATTGAAAAAAATCAAACCCCCAAATTCAAAGACCCAATCCAAAAATGGGCATCTGAGATGAATACACACTTCATAGATGAAGAAATACAAATGGCAAATAAATACATGAAAAAATGTTCAAAATCACTGGTTATTCAAGTGATGCAAATTTAAACAATGCTGAGATTCTATCTCACCTCAGCATGATGATAGCATGGCTATCATAAAAAAATCAACCAATAACAAATGCTGGCAAGGCTATAGGGAAAAAGAAACCCTTCTCCACTGTTGGTGGGAATGTAGACTGGTGCAACCACTGTGGAAATCAGTGTGAAATCTCCTCAGAAATGTAGGATTAGTGCCATTCGACCCAGCTGTTTCCCTTCTGGGTATCTTCCCAGGAGAATAAAAAACATCATACCTCAGTGATATATGGGCACCCATGTTTATAGAAGCAGAATTTTAATAGCTACATCTTGGAAACAATGCAAATGCCCATCAACTGAGGAATGGATAAAAAAGATGTGGTTGGGCCGGTGAGATAGCTCAGCGGCATAAGCTCCTGCCTGGCAAGCGCGAGGTCCTGAATTCGACCCCCAGTACCCACGAAAAAAAAAGATGTTTTTTTTTATATATAATGGAGTACTACTGAGCCATAAAGAAGGATAAACTTGAGACATTTATAGGTAAATGGATGCAACTTGAGACCATACCCATAAGTGAAATAAATCAGACCCATATGTGTAAACATTGTATTGTCTCAATAGTGTGAGAAAGTGAATGAGTAAACAAGATCCAAACTGTATAATAGATATTGTGAAAGTGAAAGAGGAAGAAACTGCTCAAAAGGAAAGAACAATTGGGATGGGGGAAAAAAGAAAAGAAAGAAGGGAAAAGAATATATATATACACAGAGATACAAGATAGGTAAGATAATTATACTACTCATCTCTATTAGTTCATTGAAAAGAATGGTTTGTGCTTACTTTGATCAATTTTTCATGCTATGTCTTGTAATCTGAGAAACTACTTTGGACATAACAATACATAATATATTAACCATCATTAATCTCTTATTATCTTGTTTTGAAATTCTGTATCATCGTATGTATTGTTTTTTCTTTAAAAAAAAAAATCCAAGACTCAAAGCAAGGCTCCAAATCCTTTTTTTTCCTCTGATTCATGAGTAAAGTGTAGAATCAGTTAGTCACAAAGAACGTACCCCTAAGAAGGAGCACCATTTTAAATTTAACCCATACGTACAAAATGTTTAATAGTACTGAGAATCAAATAAACATTGGATACGTGAGCCAGGTACCAATGGATATTTACTCAGTCACTGCTACTGGTTAGAGACTTGGACAAAGGGTTTTTTAAACAAATATTAAAATATGGCAAAATCTTAGTGCAGATAGTATTGTTATTCCTGTTTTAAAAATGATTAAACTCGGAGGCAAAGTGTATTTTTTTAGGAAAAATAGACACAATTTATAAATATAAATGTACACACTGAAACTCTCCTTTATTTGGTAAGAGAGCTCAATTTCTAAAGTGGTATTGTGAATTTTAGAGATGGACTGAGGCAGGAGGATCGCTGCAATTTTGAGGCCAGCCTGAGCTACATAGTGAGTTCAAGGCCAGCCTGAACTATACAATGAGACTCAGTCTCAAAAAGCCATAAGTAAATAAATACATAAAAATAAATAAATAAAATGAAATAAAAAATTGAAAAAATAAAGATGTACTGAGAACAGAGATCTTGGATCATCCAAAGGTTAAAACAATTTTCATAAAAAAAGAAAAACTATAGGCATATTTATAGAAATATAGTTAATAAAGTTAATTTAGTTAAATTTAATTTTTTAAAACAAGAAATAAAACATAGTCTCTCCAACTGAATTTTCCAAAGAATTCAACTTTCAAAGCCATATAGCGAAAATTCCTTTTTTCTTTTCTATCATATTTATTTTTTTCACATAATGAACTAGTACATGTTAGTGAAAGTAAATATTAAAAATGAATCTCATGTGAGCATTTTTTCCTCAGAGAATTTTAAAATGTGGACATAGTTTTAGGCTTACAAAAGTGTGGTTGGGAGAAAGGGTCTCTGGTATAAATGCAGCGTGTTGAGATTAAAGTACTTTAGAGAAACACAGATAAGTCTGATTTACAGAATCTTAGGGCATTGTTACCGACATTACTTCGCTTTCCAGTGTTAACAGAACAATAGTAAGTACCTCTCCAATCAAGATTCAAAGAATTAATCAATTCATTTCTAGCTCTGTCTCCAAACTCTCTCCATCATGTATCATTAACATAAAATAATTTCCATTTAAAATAAAAAATGGAGCATTATCCAGACTGATGAGAACTCCAACATTTCCAATATTAGTTTCCTTCACCATTTGATCACTGAGTTATGTCTTCTGACACTTGAAGGGCAGCAATATTAGGTGTCGGGTGAAGCTTTGATCTACCTGTAAAGCTTTTTTGGAAGCAAAGCATAGAACTATTCAGAAGAGAAAGATTAAAATAAAAAGGAGAATTAATCATTTATGGATCAAATTCCTGGATTTAAAAGATGAAGGGATGGGATGAAGATCACTGCTAGCATTTCCATTTTTGGAAATGGAGCTCTTCTTTTTTATTTTAGAAGAGGAAAGGACATATGAAAAAATGGGAACAAATTACAGGAAAGAGGATAAGAATTTGAGAAATCAGTATTAGTATTGGTCAGATACATGGCCCTTAATCCATGCTAATTCAAAAGCAAGTGTTATGCATTTTAAAAAAAATAGCAAAGTTAATATTTAAGAATTACAGAATATAGACCTCAAATTAATCTAAGCATATATAGCCATCTGACTTCCCATTAAGTTACCAAGAGTATAGTGGTGAAAAAAGAGGTTTCGCAAGAAATGGAGTTAAGAAAACTGCATTTTTGAATGCAAAAGAATGAAATCAGACCCCTGTTTTACACCAGAAATCAACCCAAAATAGATTTTAAGACTTAAACATGAAACTTGAAATTCTAAACTCCCTAGAAGGAAACGAGCAAATCTTCTTGAAATTTTAGCAACAATATCTGCTATAAACACAGATACTAACAGCAATAGACAAGTGAAACTTTTTAAAACTAAACAACTTTTGCACCTCAAAGGAGATCATCAAGCATGAGAGAACTAACTTCAAAATTGGAAAATTTATTTGCAATCATTTGTATGATAAAGTGTTAATATCTAAAATATATAAGAAATCATTATAATTTAATAGGAAAAGTTAACGAAAGTATTAAAAGTTAATAAAGGGCTTGAATATACATATTTTCCAAATAAGACATACAATGCACGAGTTTATAAAAAGATGATCGACATTATCCTGAAAATGCACATCAAAACCATAATGAGGTTATCAACTCAAACTTGTTAGTATGACCATTAAAAAAGAGATTTGGTAAGTATTGGTGAAGATATGGAGAAATTACAACCCCTATGATACTATTTGTGGAAATGTAAAGTGGTGCAAACACTGTAGAAAACAGAGCTTCCTCAAAAAATTCAAATTAGAATTACCATATGATCCAGCAATTCAAAACTTGGGTATACAGATCAAAATATTGAAACTCAGATCACAGGTAAATCTAATGCATTCTCATGTTCATTATGCCATTATTCACCACAGCCAAGACATAGAAACAACCTAAATATTTACTGATCTATGAATAAATAAAACGTGGTACACACACAGGAAGATTATTTAGACTTAAAAATGAAGAAAATCTTACAATTTGTAATAATATAGGTAAACCTGGAGAACAGTATGCTGTATGAAATAAGCCAGTCAGAGAAGGATATGTATTTTGTGATACTTGTATATGGTGTATTGTATCTAACACAGTAAACTTTTTAGAAGCAGACAATAGAATGGGGTGGCCAGGAGCAGGGGAAAGGAGAAATGGGAGCTGTCGCCTAATAGGTTTGAAGTGATAAGAAACAATTCCAGAACTATGCTGTACAACATAAGGCCTATAGTTAAAAACACAGTATTGCACACTTACGAATTGGTAAGGGTAGACCTCAAATACAATGTTCATATCAAAAAGTAAAAAAGGAGACTATTGAATGTGATAAATATGCTCATGCCCTTCACTGCAGTGATATCAGAGATATATGTACACATTCAGACTCATCAAATTGCACTGTTGATTATGTAGCACTTCGGTATATCGATTATTTTTCATTAGAGTTGCTAAAATAGAAGAATAAAGGATTGCTATTTTTAGTAATTTTGTTTTAAAAATTTAATTTGAATATAGATGCATATTCTTTTTGGTGTGTTTTACTAATTTAATTATTAAAGTATTTACAGTCCGCTAGGCTCTGGTGGATGGTACCAGGCCTGTTTGCCCCTTAGCACTACATAAATTTTGCTTTGCAACTGAGACAAGAGGAACAGCGCCTGTGTGGCTTGAAAAACTGTAAAATATGGAGTACAGGAGATAACACAGTTTTCGTGATGTCGACTTATGGAGTTTATTGAAAACTTGTATGATATTGATCTGGATGTTTCAGTGGTATATGTCCTTTCTACATTCTGTTTTTTCTTTCTTTCTTTCTTTCTTTCTTTCTTTCTTTCTTTCTTTCTTTCTTTCTTTCTTTCTTTCTTTCTTTCTTTCTTTCTTTCTTTCTTTTTTTCTCTTTTTCTTTGATTGCAATATTATGAAAAGGGTAGATACAGACAAAAACAGAGAGGGAGCAGAACAGATAGAGAGAATCTAAAGCTGTAGAAAAGGCTCCAAGGAATTTCTTCTTCTCTAGGAGGACCTAGAGCAGAGGGATTGGAACAAAACCTGCATTATGCCCTTAGCGAGCCTCATGAAGATGGAGAACAAGAAACCGAAGAGATGCGAGAAGAAAACGAAAAGGAGCATAATGATGTCTAACTTCTTCATACACAGAAAACTTTTTCTGAACTTGTGAGTCTTTGCATTCTTTGTGAAGGAATTCAAATTTAAATATACCTCCATATTACCTAAAATTCTAAACCCTGAAATAATAATTAACATGGCTCAATCTTGATGATATATTAATAACCATCATGTAGAATACGTGGTTTCATGATGTCACCTTAATTTTAACTGTTTCATGTGTAAAATTTTTAAAAATCCTGT
The DNA here is from genome assembly GCA_028451465.1 of Erethizon dorsatum. Taxonomy (NCBI): domain Eukaryota; kingdom Metazoa; phylum Chordata; class Mammalia; order Rodentia; family Erethizontidae; genus Erethizon; species Erethizon dorsatum. Next base: position 13,912,756 of record CM051828.1, on the reverse strand, counting down.
ACATCTGTAATAGTGAGCTCTATCACTTCCTTTTAAAGCATATATATATGGGATTGCAATTGTTTTCCTATTATTATAAACTGCTAGAGTCTCATCTACCTTTTCTGTTTGTAAAGTATAGAACTGGATTCCCTAATATTAAAACTAAATTTTATTGACCTAATACCGTGAATATTAATCACTTGTGAGGTACTCTTGGAATCTTAAATTTAAGCTGTGGTGCAATGACTTACATTGTCATAACGATATTAATTAGCACATTTGCTCAGTCATTATTCATCATGGCCCAAAGCAGTTTTAATCCTTAAGTATTTTCCCATAGCTGAATAGTTTTTGCTAATTGGTGCATGAACAAAACTCATGAAAATGGTTTGCATTTGTTTCTGAAATAGGATAGAGTTGACTTTAATACATTTTTCTTAAGCAGTTCCAAATTAAAGGACATTGTCTGATTTAGGCCTTGCTACAATTATGTAAGCAAAATTTAGAGCTCTATTGAAGATAGAAAAAATACATTTTTGTGTGATTATGTCTGTGTTTCTTTTATTTTCTATCTATCAGATGAAAGTATAAGATGGATGATATTTCAGGTATTTTGACTCTCCAATGTTCTATGATTGCAGAAGTCTCATCATATCTACTTAATATTGCTATACTAGTATATTAACCAACTTATGGACAAAAATATGAAGTGGAATTGGCATTTAATTTTATTATAGGAAGAACCAGGTAACTCTTTACAATACATCAATTCACAATAATATATATATATATATATATATATATATATATATATTTTTTTTTTTTTTTTTGTGGGTACCGGGGGTCGATCTCAGGACCTCACGTGCCAGCAGGAGCCCGTGCCGCTGAGCGATAGCACTGGCCCTTTTTCATATGTGGGTTCCGGGAGTCGAACTCAGGACCTCGCACTTGCCAGGCAGGCGTGTATGCCGCTGAGCCATCTCACCAGACCCACAATAATATATTTTGCATAATTTATTACCAAGCAACTAAACTGTTTCATTCCTATCTTCCTTAATTCATATTCTTTGAAAGACGTGCTACTTAAAAATTAAATGTCTTAGAAGGGTGGGTAAAAACATCGAGAGATATCAAGGCATCTACTAGCCAACAGTTACGTAATGTCATGAACTGGTTTTTAATTTACAGAAAAGATTGTTGTTATTTCATACAAAATTATGTTGGGATTTGCACCTGGAATTTAAGGAATCGGAATAATGTAGTGAATTAAATATATCTTTATTTCTATCTGAGAAATGAAAAAAAGGAGGATCTGAGAATGAACAGTCTATGTTCATTATCTCAGGCTCTGTGAGACACAGTGAAGATATACTGCTGTAATACAGTTTGCAATTATAGTTTTCCTGGGACTGAGAGCTGACAAAAATCCTAGCCGTAGACTGTCATAGCACAACAATGTACGTAGAACTATTCCATGTGTGTAAGCAGGTCTTAGGGATCTAATGATACACCAAGTTATAATTTGATTCCTTTAAGAACTGCCTCTTTAAGAATTAACCAATCTTCTGAAATCTAGCCTTTTCTTAAAACACTAAACTGTGTTTTATACAAAGGAAGAAAGGAAGGAATATTATGACATAAAGGGGGTTCCCAAACGTCTTTGCAATACATGCCTTGAAACACTTCTCATTTTCTTCCTTCAGCTGTTAGCATGGTTCTACACAATGCACGTGGGGACTGTTTCGTTTTCTAGGCTTGTGATTGCTTTGGCAGCACATACACTAATTTCCTAGGCTTCATTAAAAATATTATTACTTAGTTTCCTTTAATATATAGCATCAGAAGATTGGAGAACAAATACCAAAAAGATTTGACTTTGTATGTAATCTAGGACAACACTCTTCACACCTGACTACATTTTTAGAATTACCTAAATAGAGGTGAAAAAAAAAAATACTCATTTATACTACATACTCAAACTATAACAGGAGCTCTGGGAGTGGGGGTTTGGTTTTCCAGTAAGATGTTTACCTTTAGAATCTTTAAACTAGAATGAAGATGCAAAATATTCTAATAAAGTTTAGATAGTTTTACCAATCTTTTTATTTTATTTTATATGCGGGTACCGGGAGTCAAACTCAGGACCTCGCGCTTGCCAGGCAGGTGCTTATGCCACTGAGCTATATCACCGGCCCTTACCAGTCTTTTTAAATCACTGAAGACATGCATTTAAGTAGCCTGTAATGTGACTTAATCTTGGAACTACAGAATTATACCCCAAAATGAATATTTGCAAAATATGAATCTCACAGTAAAAACCTAAAAAGCCAACACAAAAAGGCAGTATCTATAATTAATTTATTAAGAAATCAACTAATTTCTTGATTGGTAAATTTGGCTTATGATTCCTAAGATAGATGAAGATGCAAATCATGATATTTTTATCAATTACTTCTTAAGAACTAATTGATTTAGTCTCTGTGGTCCCATTTTTTGTTCTCCTTTTCCTTATTTCTGAAAATTGATCTGATGATCACATTTAGACTGGAACATTATTAAACTGGAATGACAGTATGGCTAAACCATACTATTCTCCTTGAGGATAATAGATCTCTTGTAAAGGTCAAACAGTATCACACTATTCACACAAAGCCATTGTGCAACTCATAAAATACCAAACATTCCTCGGTTTCACCAAACGTATAGCTACAATTTTACCCAATTACAGCATTATCCTTCTAAATTGTCCTCCTTAAATGTTACTTGAGATACGCACTAAAAGTTTGTCCAGCTTTCTGACAAAAATCTAGAGGGGAGTTCTGCTTTCTTAAATGCACCCTAAAATTTCCAAACCAAATCCCAATTCCATAATAGTTTCTTTCAATTATAAGTAGAGCATCCCTAACCCAAAAATTCAAAACTCAAAACTTTTGAACAACCATAAAATGCCAAAATGGAAAATCCACCAACAGATCTCATGTGACAGGCTGCATTCAAAACAAAGGTACATTAAAAATATTATATAATATTACCTTCCACTGATGTGTTCACAGTTTGTATGACAAGTCAACGAATTTTGAGTTAGACTTAAATATTTAGGATGAGGAAACTGCTCTTGCTTACTAAGACATTCCATAGTTTTTCATGTGTTTTCTTGTCTTGCAATAAATAACAAACTCATTTTGCTTAATTACAGGCCTGTCTCTAGTAGTTCTTTGCTGAATAACATTGAAAAATTTTGCCAGAAGTGAACTGCTGCTCCATGCTGGCCCTAGCAGGTGGCACCACATGTTAAATTTGTTTTTCATCTTGGAGACTCAGAAACTACCAAGTTGCACTCACAACCAATTTGTAATGATCCACAACATCTGATGCAAGGGTGATACATGATACTGCCAAGATTACCAAAACCTCAGGCCCCTCACTTCTTTTATTTTTCAGCAAGCAACACAATATGGAAACTAAAGCACCAAATTTTATCCAATATATATTTTGATAGAGCATGAATCATAGCCAACAGAGATGGGTAAATAATAAAAAAAATTCACCTGAACAGGGATATGACATCATTTGGATGGAGAACATTGCTTCAAAGTGAAGTGCCCCTCTTTTAGGTTGAAGGTACTTTAATGACATTTACTTTATTTCTAAATGTGTATTCTTTATTTAAGGCATTAACCTATTAAATTAGGTTAATTCATGTATCTCTTGCTTTGAGCTGTTGTACTCTTAGAAGATCCACTTCTCTTTTATGAAAATAATTATGTACTGATTCGCAGGTTAAGTCTGTCAAGGACCATTAGTTCTTTGCAGACATCTAACTTTTGCCACCTACAACTTTACTCTCTGTAAGTCAGAAAGGATTTTGCGCACGTAGTGATGGAGCATAGCTCAGTTTATGATGGTCAGTCTTTTTTATTAGTTGAATAGTTTACAAAGGCATTTAAACAATTTAGTTCTTATAGTGTCTGTGTTTCAAATATGTCCAAGCCTACAGCCACAATTGATTTTTTTTTTGTATTTTCAATCAGGATACACATTGCTGTATGACCTCACAAAATTGTGACATATTTTTATTTTCTTTCTGTGGTTACATGTTCTTTTTATATTCACATACAATAAACCTATAAACCATCGTATATAAACAAAACTTCTAATTATTTCTTTTGTCTCTGTGAGTGCTGACATTTCCTAGTTATCACATTTAGTTTTTACTCCAAATTGTTCCTTGAAGCTTCTCTGTATGACCCTTAGCTGTTTTCTCATAGCCTCTCCATGCAAATCTCTTATTATAAAAGTGTTCTCAAGTGTAAACATAACCACTAGTCTTCATTTCCTAGAGGAAAACTAAAACAAGGATTGTGCATAATACACTTAGAAACTGAAACTGAACACTATAGTTAAGAAAATAAATGATAGATTTAATTCCTTTTAGTGTCCTTTAGTTATATCCATTATGACAATGAGCTTTTTAGTCTATATCTAATTTCAGTATACTTTAAAACTTGGTTCTAAATATTGCAATGTTATATTTTTTATAACTGTTTGGCCTTTTTCCTATGCTTTCCAAACATACATTATATTATCTTTGAGGTTGAATTATAAGCTGTCAATATTGTATATAAGATTATATATATAGTGAATCTATGTAAATTCCAGTGGCATGCTAACAGGCTTTTACTCTATAAAACATTTTAGTTGAATAATTTGTCTAACTTCATGGATAGAAATAATACACTAGACTAAATAAGCACCAACAACATATACCTAAAATTTGGCACCCAATAATTCTTCCAGGGGATAAATAATCTGTGATTTTAACTGAAAATTATCTTTTGTAGTGATAACCAGAAGTAAGTTCTCTATACTTACTATCAGATATTCAGAAATATTCAAGTGTAACCTACTAGATAATAAAAAAAGTATATGCTATGAGGTTGACTTGCTTTGTAATAACTGAGATCCGTTAATTGCCATTCTTTTGTGTGTGTGTGTGTGTGTGTGTGGGTACCGGGGGTTGACCTCAGGACCTTGCGCGCCCACAGGCGCCCGTGCTGCTGAGCTATATCACCGGCCCTTTTTTCGTATGTGGGTTCCGGGAGTCGAACTCAGGACCTCGTGCTTGCTAGGCAGGTGCTTATGCCACTGAGCCATCTCACCAGCCCTAATTGCCGTTCTTTAGAAATACTTTCTGCGATATGTTTAATTTTGGTGATGAAAACGTTACATTAAATATCAAGCATGCAGCCAGAAAGGAGCTTCTTCAGTTTGGGGTGGGTGTTATATTTCATGACTGTATGCATTCTAGAACTTGTAGTATATAAAAATTAAAGTTAGCGCAGAAACAAATCCTGAATCACGAATGTGGTGGACTTCTGACAAATGTGCAGTGGTTATCTAAGAATTCTATGGTCCAGAATTCCATTTTCTAGGTGTACTATCTCTTAATACACACATCGGGGACTTGTAGGATGTGCCTTTTCAGACTTAGACACTGTAAAGGCAGTAGACTAGAATTCCACTCAAAAATTTAAATGACTCCTAAATATATTTCTCACGTTGGATGATGACAATGCATAGGTAAAACAAGAAAAATAAAAGACAATCTCAGTGAGAGAGACACTTGTGAGAGGGCAGATAAATTCCAACTGAAACCTCACATGACTTGAGTGGATCTAGGTCTCTAGAGTTCTTATTTCCCTTCTTCTTGAGGACTGGTCATACTTTCCGTTGAGCTCTTGCATTCAATATAATACCTTATAATAATTACTCAAAACACTTTTTGTACATATTAGTTGAATTAGATATCAATCACCTACAAAAAATACTTTAACTATTAAAAAATTACAAATTTGGGGGTCGGGGATATAGCTCAGCGTCACGGCACCTGCCTGGCAAATGTGAGGTCCTGAGTTTGATTCCGTTTACTCCCCCCCACAAAATTACAAGTTTCAATTTTTTAAATTAAGATTCTGGTGACAATCATGATATTTGGAACAAATATATAACTACATAAAATACATTAACTATTCTTATACATCTTAATAAATAAGAACAAATATAAATATAATCATAGTATAAAGAAAAGGATTTTGTGTAATCACACTAAAATCTCTGTGTAATCATCTGGACAACAAAAATAAGGACTGATGAGGTTGGTCTGTATAGTAATGTCATTGAAGAGAATATACATGTAGTAACTTCATATAACACCAATGTGTATAATAAAAGTTCATATATTTCAGTATATTTAATTTTACCAAAAGCCTTGATAAGGTTTTTATTTTATATTTAAGAGAACTAAATCTATGAAATATTACTTATCCCATTGCAAAACTAGTATGAAGCAAAAATTGGATTTCAAGTCAAATAAATTGGTTTTCAATCATTTACTTTTTGAAATTATTACTTTGAAGTTAAAATATTACATCACAATGACTTGAGTAAACTATGGAAAAAGTGATGGATCTTAATATACTATTAAGGAGTAAGAATGAATATAAAAGGAAAGATTATAACGTGATAGAATACTCAGGTAATAGTTACAATAGATATTATCTATCATTTATTTAATACAAATAATATTAAAAGCATACTGCTAAATGATTTACAATAGTTCTTTAATCATAAAACAATAATAATCTCCATTTTGCTGCTGTAAAAACTGTTTAGAGATATTAAATACTTAAACAGATGTCTACTATAAAACAGAAAATTTGAAATTTAAATTATACTTCTAATTCATTAACCTGAGAACTGAATCAAAATTACACTTGAATAAAACAAAGTAAACATACCTGGATGCAGTATAAGAGGAAAAGACTGAGAAGGCATAAGAATGGTTTCAAATACATAAACCATTAAACATAACAGGTTCATATTAGTAGACACTGTACTAAATACCTTAAATGCATTTCCCAATTCTCAGAAGTTTTCTATTTTGTTTAATACATGGAAGTGTTGGGAACACAATTTTACATATTATCAAATCAGAGAGGTTAAACATCTTGCTCAGCATTGCAAATATCATGTGGAAGAACATACATTTGAAGTCAGTATTTCAGATTTTGGAAATTATCTGATGTGTAAAAGAAAGATGCTGAATGTCATTGTATTAGATTAAAGGAATTAGATTTATTTTAATAAATTTTTCTGAAATAATGACTAAGAAAAGTGAAAGTCATGTATAAGATTTAATAAGACAGCTATAATGAACAATAATTTCCCTTGCATATTTATTAATTAATCCAATACTAATTAATTACCAACCATGTTTCAGAGAGTAAATTTAGAATTGGGATTCTAAGTGATAAAGTGATAAAGTTTCTTCCCTCATCCAACTGATAGTCTACTCAGGGGAAAGAAGGAAGCAGAAAATAGAATGATTACATATAGACAAACTCAGACAAGGGTTGTTAATAGTTTGGAACAAGGGCTGGTGAGATGGCTCAGCAGTGTAAGCGCCTGCCTGGCAAGCGCGAGGGCCCGTGTTCGACTCCCGGAACCCACATACAAAGAAAGGGCCGGTGATATCGCTCAGCGGCACAGGCACCTGCTGGTGCGTGAGGTCCTGAGGTCGACCCCGGGTACCCACACAAAAAAATAGATAAATAAAAAATAATAGTTTGGAATAAGAAGAAAAACGAGGCTGAAAAAATTCAGAGTAATTTATACATAGACTAGTAAAAGACTATTGACAAGCCAATTGTGGAGTTTGTGGGAAATGCATATGAAATACATTTCAAATGTAAAATGCATACCAAATATATTTGAGTTCTCATTTTATCTGTATTTATATTTTGCAAATCAATGTAATAATACTGTTTATTGATCTTTAATTAATTACTTGAGAATAATTGACTTTTTTGAATCCACAAGCTAATTCCCTTTCACTGGAAAAATACAGAGGTAGAATAGGCTCTATATGATGTAACTGAAAATGGGTAAGATTGCTAAGTAAAAAGTCATAACGTTTTAAAACAAACACCAAGAAGTTATTCTGAATTTAACAATGTAAAAACAGAACTTCAGTTGTTCTTCCTAACAGTTTGTGGGATATAATAATGTAGAATAATCTTTGCATATTGATCTTTTACATCAAAATATATTACTTTAAAATATTTTGTTTAGTTTGTGGAATTGAGTAAATATAAAACATCTTTGAACACACCTAATTAACTTGAAGGTTTTCATGAATTACTTATAAAACATAAGCCTATTATATTTAATATGCTTTATATTTAAGCTTCTTTCATATAAAACATATTCATATCACAATTTAATACTATCTTCACAAATATTTGGGTAAACTAATAATTTTACTTTTCAATAAAGACCATAGAACATATTTATGACCATCATAATCTTGTCAAATATTCAAATAGGAGATATTTACAGAAAATGAAAACTCAAAACATAAATTTTATTTTATTTTTTATTTTAAAGAGAAAAAAACAATACAATAAAAACAATGGTACAAAATTTCAAAACAAGATTGTAGGAGAATAATAATGGTTAGTACACTGTGTATTGTTACCTTCAAAGTAGTTGCTCATATTAAAAGATATAGGCATGAAAAATCGATCAAACAATACAAGCACAAACCTTTCTTTTCAATGAACTAATAGCAATTAGTAGTATAACTATCTTAACTATCTTGTGTATGTGTGTATATATTTTTTTCCTTTTCCCTTCCTTCTTTTCTCCTTTCCCCATTCCATTTTGTCTTTCCTTTTGAACAGTTTCTTCCCATTTCACAATATTTTTTATTTTAAAGAGAAAAAAGACAAACAAACAATGAAACTGAGTTTCAAAACAGGTTAGTAGGACAGTTACAATAGTTGATACATTGCATATTATTGTCATCCTAGTAGTTATTCAGAGTACAAGATATGGGCATGATATCTTGTCTAAACAGTATTAGCCCAAAACATTCTTTTCAAGGAACGAAGAGAAGCTAGCTGCATAACTATCTTAACTATCTTGTGTATACATATATATTTTTTTCTGTTTCCTTTTCTTACTTTCCCATTTCCCCCGTCACAGTTTGTCTTTTCTTTTGAACAGTTTCTTCCCAATTCACAATATCTATTGTACATTTTGGATCCTGTTTACTTGTTCAGTTTTTCACACTAGTGAGAGATTACGATTTTTACACATATGAGACTGATTTTTTCACTTATGAGTCTGGTCTCAAGTTGCATCCATTTTCCTATAAATGTCTCAAGTTTATCCTTCTTTATAGTTCAGTTGTACTCCAAGGTATAAAAATACCGCATCTTTTTTATCCATTCCTTGGTTGATAGGCATTTGAGTTGTTTCCAAGATTTAGCTATTACAAATTTTGCTGCTATAAACATGGATTCACATATGTCACTGTGGTAGGATGTTTTAATTCTTCTGGGAAAATAACCGAGAAGGGGAATAGCTGGGTTGAATGGGACCTCTAACATAGTTTTTTTTTTTTTTTTTTTTTTTTTTTTTTGTGGGTACCGGGGGTTGACTTCAGGACCTCGCGCGCCAGCAGGCGCCCCTGCCGCTGAACGATATCACCGGCCCTTTCTTTGTATGTGGGTTCCGGAAGTCGAACTCAGGACCTCGCGCTTGCCAGGCAGGCGCTTATGCCGCTGAGCCATCTCTCCGGCCCTCTAACCTAGTTTTTTAAGGAGTCTCCACACTGATTTCCATAGTGGTCGCACCAGTCTACACTCCCACCAACAGCGGAAAAGGGCTCCTCTTTCCCCACAGTCCTGCCTGCATTTGTTATTGGTTGATTTCTCAATGATAGCCACTCTTCCTGGGGTGAAATGGAATCTCAGTGTTTTAATTTGCATCTCTGGAATGACCAATGTTATTGAACTTTTTTTTGTATATTTATTTGCCGTTTGTATTTCTTCATCTGAGAAGTGTGTATTCATCTCAGATGCCCATTTTTGAATTGGGTCTTTGAATTTAGGGGAGTCTGATTTTTTCAATTCTTTATATGTTCTAGAGAGAAGTACTTTGTTTGAGGGACAGTTGGCTAAAATTTTTTCCCACTCTGTGGGTTGACTTTTTACTCTGCTGGTGATTTCTTTTGATGTGCAAAAGCTTTTTAATAAGATGTGATCCCAGTTGTTGATTCTTTGACGTACTTCCCATGCAGTTTGGGTTTTGTTCAGAAGTCACTGCCTATCCCTAAGTCTTCAAGGTTTCTACCTTCTTTCTCTCACAGTGGATTTAGTGTTTCTGGTTTAATATTTAGATCTTTGATACATTTTGACTTTAGTGCATGGTGATAGACATGGGTATAGTTTTAGTCTTTGGCATGGAGAGAGCCAGTTTTTCCAGCACCATTTATTAAAGAGGCTATCTTTCTTCCAGTGAACATGTTTGGCCCCTTTGTCAAAGATAAGGTGGTTGAGTGTGTTTGGGGATGTGTCTGTATCTTCTATTTTGTTCCACTGATCTTCAGGCCTATTTTCTTTGCCAGTACCATGCAGATTTTATCACAGTAGCTTTGTAGTATAATTTCAAGTTGGGGATTGTGATGCCCCCTGACTTGCCTTTGTTGCCCAGGATTGCCTTTGTTATTCTAGGTCTTTTCTGGTTCCAGATGAACTTTAGGGATGTTTTCTCTACTTCTGTGAGGTATGCTTATGGTATTTTGATCAGGATTGCATTAAATCTGTATAACTATTTTGGGAATATGGCCATTTTCACTGTTTTGCTTCTTCCTATCCATGAGCAAGAGATATCTTTCCATTTCTGATATCCTCTTTGATCTCCTTTTTCAGAGTTCTTTAATTTTCAATATATAGATACTACTTCCCTTGTTAGATTGATTCCTAAGTATTTCTTTTTTTTTTTTTTTTTTTTTTTTTTGGAGTCTGTTGCGAAGGGTGTGGCTTCCTTAACGTCTCTCTCAATGAGTTTGTCGTTTGTATTACAGGAATGCTATTGATTTTTGAATGTGACTTTGTATCCTGCTATGCTACTGAATTTGATTATTAACTCTCGGAGTCTTCTAAAGAAAAATGAAATTTTCTAACCAACTGAGCTCTCTCTAAATATTTGGAAAGGAATTTGGTGGTGTAGTTGATATTTCATCACAATTGAAAACAAATAGATTGCTGTAGGAAATAAACTGAATATAGAGCTATTAAACACTGGGAAAATTTGTGTGTTACAATTTTATTTAGCGTAAGAGTCTAATTACATGATATCACCAGGCACAGCATTCAATATATTTCAGTATCATTTTTGAATGAGTCAAGACATTCATTAAAGATTATTAAGATAACAAGATGAAAATTTTCTCAGTGAACTAATGCTTCTAAATGATATTTATGGGTATATTATTTGACTATGTGAGGCCTATTTTTTCAAGGTAGCATATAAGTGAAAAAAATTTAAATGTGTAAAGAAGAAAACTTCAGTATAAAGGGGAAAATAGCCAGGATTCTTTATCTAATTTATTCTTAACGACTTTATTCCTCTAAGTGGGAAAGCCTGCTACAACTGCAGTTGGCCAGACAAAAGACCAAGATTTAACATAGTTTTCAATGTGCAAACGCTTACATTTTGGCTTGACAGTAGTTGTTAGCCATCGTTTGTAAAACAAGCCTGGAGATAAAAGTAGAGAAATTTTAAAGAAATGCTGCATCATCAACACTACTGATGACACTGAAGAAAGTGCAAGATCCATTACTTGAAACAAAAGCTGACTCGGAAAGTTTGGACTTTATATATGGAGAAGGCTTAGGAATACTTCAATTTCCCTTTGTTTACATAAGTGGTATAAGCATATATGGTATTGTAATACACAATAATACTTCACTTTTTTTAGTTTTCAGTTTTATTAGTATATATTTGCAGTAGATAATGATTGCATTATCTTCAGGAGTTAGTCCATGCATATAACACGTCTTAATTCTTTTTACTTCTGCCCCCTCTATTTTCGCCCACTTCTCATTAAAACAAATATGAAAAGTTCCCACAATAGGTGTAAAATAAAAATGTAAGTGATAAGAAAACTCTGTATTGTTTCTAAATGACAATGCTTTAAAATTTATTTAGTGTTATACACTGCCATGGTGTTTATTATGACTCCGCTGTAGATGCAAAGAAATATGTTATTTGATGAAATAAAGTTTATCCTCTTTCTTTCTTCCTCCCTCTCCATCCAGAAAACTATGATACCATATAAATATAGACTCTAGCATTTGAATGAACACAACCTAGAAAGTTGTATCAATGTTTACTTCTTGCTTTATTGATTTCATTAGATCTACTCCACCATTATGATATTTTAGTTTAATTCAAGAATTATGACACATACAGAAAAAAAAATCTTTGTTCAGTTTAAAAACAGTTAAAAATAAATCAGATAGGGCTGGTGAGATGGCTCCGCGGCGTAAGCGCCTGCCTGGCAAGCGTGAGGGCCTGAGTTCAGCTCCCAGAATCCACATGCGAAAAAAGGGCCGGTGATATCGCTCAGCGGCACAGGCGCCTACTGGCACGCAAGATCCTGAGGTCGACCCCCGGTACCCACAAAAAGAAAAAAAATCAGATAAATATAAAAATTTTTGAAACATTTCTGTTTTCCTAGTGCTCACATTTATTTTGAATTTTTTTTTTTACTGGGAATCGAACTCAGGACCTCATGCTTGCCAGGCAGGTGCTGCTCCACTGAACTATATCCCTGGCCTTGCTACATTTGTTTTTAATTATAATTTCTGTAACTTAAGATAAACTATGATTTCAGAAGTAAAGATTAACTAAACTCAATTTAAAATTTTGAAGGTGACACTTTCTGTGTGTAAATAATCTGCTTTTCTCCCTTGGTATTTACTTTTATGTAATTAGATATTTAAAATATTTTTAAAACACTGAAAGACAAAGGCAATAGAACTACTGGTATTCTGAATTATTTAATTATAAAGGGTAATGTAGATGAAGATGTCACGCTCATGATACTCAGCAATAATGTCAGAAGCTATTGCTCAAAATTCAGATTTGCTCAGTGTTATTGAATCCAAAATTTCTAACAAGGTGAGGTAATGGAACCTTGTGGTTTTTAACATTCTTTTATCATATTTTGAACCTCTTCCAGGGTAAGTGCTCGTTCTCATCCATCACTCGTGGAAATGTTCCTCCCACTACCAGGTATATCCCATAGAAAAGCAAATAAACACAACAGCTAGCAATCACTATGGTGAACAAAAAAGACAATGAAACTAAACTTTTAAAAACTGATTATTTCCTCACATGCGTATAGGAATTAACACTTTCACATCTTCTTCAGGCTATCATAGAAATGAGTTGTACATTTTAAGTAATTTAAGTAGATGAATGTTTTTCCCAATTGGACACTTAGAAAACTCTCGTGATGATTACCCCTCTGACTGACTTCTTAGGTATACATCATTTCAGAGAGGGCTCAGCCTCTACTGGCCACCTTACCTGACTTTACAAAGCACATTTTGTTGCAGTGTGTGAATCTGATTACAATCTTACTTGTGTTTTAGGTGACCCACAAAATGTGAAACTTAATGCAATTTCCAATCTAAAACTAGGAACTGATTTAGAGGAAAACTACTAGAAATTTTTAGTACAGCAATTAAAAAAAAAACTGATGGAAAACCAAAGTTCCTTCATATCTTTTCAATTTTGACAATGGGGAAGGTGTGTGTCTGTGACAATATTAAAGCACTATATAACTGCATTTTGAGGACATAGTAAGTCAGGCCTTAAGGTAGACTCTAACTGGCTAAGGATTTGTGAATACTATGTGACCTTATTAAATGTCAGTATGAAGACTAATGAAAGAACTAAGAAGACAAGAAGCCACCAAGAAAGTGTTCTGTAAAATTATTCTGTAAAATAGGGCATTATTTTAGAAACAACACTCTTTAACAGTTAAAATACATTTTCAGAATTTTGAGCAACAGTGAGGGAACTGTTGGCAGACATATACTAAGATCCATAGAGGCTAGATATCTAATTTTACCTATTTAGACACGTTAGTAACGAGAAATAATTTCTTAGCAATTAGTCCATTCCTTTTAACAGAGTTGAAAGTACATGTGACAAATTCTTCAGTTTCATCGTCTATCCCGTTCCATGCACTATTATTCCAGGTATTCAAATTTTAAACATTAAATTCTATATGTCTTTTAATCACAAATATTCCAAATATTTTGCATAATCATTTCAGTTCCTATGTAAGTCATTACCGGAAGAGTGAAAGTAGACTATTTATAACAAAAATATTCCACAATCAAAAAAGCAATAGAATGCTTCAAAGAGAAGTTTTAATATATTTTAATCTTAGGAATACTGCATTCTCTTAATACTGACTAAGGACCACAGTTTTTAGCTATTTATGTAGATTACATGTATTTATAATTACAATTTGGAGGGAAGGAGATTGGACATTGAGTAAGAAAATTTAGTTAGATGAAGGAATCAGTTCTAATTTTCTACAGCACAGTAGGGTAACAGCTTAAAATAATTTATTGTGTATTTCAAAGTGACTAAAGAAGAATTTGAAAATTCCGAACACATACAATGATACTATTTGAAGAAATGGAAATGTTAACTACCCTGATTTGAACATTGTGCTTTATATACATATATCAAATTAGAATACTGTACCTCATAAATAAGCACAAATATTACATGTCATACAACTAAAACATAAAAAAAACTTAAAAAGAAACTAAAATAATGCCTTTATAAAATACAGTCATTACCTAGTGATGTAAATGTCTTATAGCCTCTGAAAATAAACATATTTTCCCAAATCAGAGAGAAAGGTGACACTCACTGAAATGTTGGCATCTCTTTAGTGTCTGTTAGCCAGATATTAAAGAAAATATAGTTGGATTCTTATATTTGCCTCTGCATTAGATGTGTAGTGATATTGCATTTTATGTAGCCTCTTGCAAGCTTCACTGTACTGTAGATAATGAGTGAAAGTGAAATAAACAAATGAGCTTTATGCATTATTAAAGGTATATCTGTGACTTCATAAACCCTCAAAGGCTCAGGAGCCAGGAGACTGCACCTTGAGCAACGTTGCTTAAAACTTATATTGCAAGAAATTCTGGGGCCGGTGAGATGGCTCAGCGGCTTAAGCGCCTGCCGGGCAAGCGCGAGGGCCCGAGTTCGACTCCCGGAACTCACATACGAAAAAGGGGCCGGTGATATCGCTCAGCGGCACCGGCGCCTGCTGGCGCGCGAGGTCCTGAGGTCGACCCCCGGTACCCACAAAAAAAAAAAAAAAAAATTCTATCACCTGAATAGGTTTATCTTAGGAAAAATTTAGATACTTAAATGTTCTCTCTGTTTTCATTAAAACTCCAGAGAGAAAATGAAACTTAAGCCAATAGTACTGGGAGAGAAAAAGCTCCAATAAGAAATGATATAACATCAGGATGGGTTGAGAAAAATAGTTTCTATAGAGAGAAAGTGAGAAGAAAACATTTTCTAGAAACAGGAGGAAAGTGTGAGAAACTATTAGGAAAAAATGACTGTAGGGCCGGTGAGATGGCTCAGCGGCTTAAGCGCCTGCCCGGCAAGCGCGAGGGCCCGAGTTCGACTCCCGGAACCCACATACGTAAAAAGGGGCCGGTGATATCGCTCAGCGGCACTGGCGCCTGCTGGTGCACGAGATCCTGAGGTCGACCCCCCGGTACCCACAAAAAAAAAAAAAAAAAAAAAAAATGACTGTAGATACTTGGGCCAGGGCCTAGCTTAAAAAGTAGAGAAATTACATAAAAAGAAAATAAAAATCAGAAAAAAGCATGATCAAAAGAATATGGATGAAAACTTTCCTGCTCCTAATTAAACACATCAATTATCTAATTAGGAAAGGACATAATCATATTAGATCAGAACTGGACATACCCTAGGAGAATTTTCAGATCATTAACGGAGTTATACAACTGTAATCATGATCAAACTTAGGTTGTTTTTGCCATCCCAAGTCAAAAACTCTACCCACCAGCCATCATTTCCACCCCTCCCCGCCAAATCTAGGCAACCACTGAGCCATTCTCCATCCACCTAGACTTTCCCACTCTGGGAATTTCTTTTCTTCAAACCAGAGCATGCTCATAACAACAAAGAACCCAACTTATCCAAAGAAATGTAAATCCTACAAAGTGAGCGCTCACACCACATTAGAGTGAAACCAAAGACCAACAACAGAAAAGTGCTAAGAATATAATTACTAATTTTCATTTCTCCTTTCTCTCTCTCCTCTTTCCTATTAAATTTTTCATACAAGGGAAAGCATACAATATACAAGCTTGTGTGTCTGACTTACTTCACCTACCATTATGGTCTCAAGGTGCATCTGTTTTCCTACAAATGCCTCCAGGTTATCTTTAATGGCAAAGTAGTACTCCACTGTGCATAAATACCACATCTTTATCATGGACATATACACTGATTCCAAGATTCTTTGAATATCAACACAGTATAGATATATTCTCGTAAAAAAATACCACAACATTCTAAAACTATTTCCTAACAATTCTGATTGGTGCTTATTTAAAAGTTTTCTTTCTATATTTAAAAATTCCCTATTGTTTGTATTATAAGATGACATTATATAAGCATAGCATTATTAAGTTTTATAAAGTTTCTGGTTATCTGTATTGGGAATGTAAAATGGTGCCAACATTTTGGAAAATTACTTATTAACTAAAAAAAAAAAAAAAAACCCTTCACACGCTCCACGAGAGTTCATAACAGAACCAAACTAGAAACAACCCAGATGTTTAGCAAAAGTGAATAGTTATTCGATTATTGTTTATCTATTAGACACAACCAGTCAGCAATAAGGAGGAATGAAATACACAAAAACATTGCTGTTCTTAATGGATATTCCTGATAGCTAATGATTATTGTCATTGTATGGGGGGAAGAATCCACATAGAGGTTACCAACATGTGGAAATGAAGGTAAGGATTAGACTGATATATCTACAAGCCACGTTGGTCAAGGATGGCCCAAGAGAAAGCAGATGCTGAAAGAGGGAAGAAAAGACTTTTCCTTTGAGCCTTTAGAGGAGGTGGCACCTTGCTGACACCTCAATTTGAAACCTCTAGTCTCCAGCACTATGAAAGAATAAATTTCTCTTCTTTTCGGCTCCTCAGTGTTTTAGCAGCCCCAGCTAACTAATACAAGTTATAGCAATCTACTATTCAACTCGGGCAGATGGACAACTTTGATGCCATTACTCATATATTTCATATGAATACAAAACCATGCGTTCACAAAACTGCCAAGCGATGCTAACTTTCCTCATGAAAATCATAGAGGTTTGGATTGGCAAGATTTAAAACTCTTCCCTTCACCACAATTATCTGTTATGTAAACAAAACACCAGATTTTATAGACAAAGCGAATAAATAATTGGGTTTCAATAATATATAGATAGAAAGTTATGTAAAATTTTGGTAATGCATGGTTAATAAAATTGAGGCCCAGGGAACTGAAATGGATGAATATATTGACATAGTGAATTTGGTGCAGCAAGCGAAAAATCAGCTCTCTTCCTCTCTGATAATGGTGCTTGCTCTGTTTCACTAGACACAAAAAATGAAATTAGCATGTATTTTAATTTAGTGGATTGAAAATACAAAGTGTTTATAAAATTTTATAAGCATTTCTATAACATTCTTTGCATGAAAATAGGAAATATGTAGACAATACATCTCTTGAAATATATTTTAATAAAGCTTCTAGAAGTTTTTAAAGTGAAAATATATGCAAATAGGCTACTTCATAGGGTGTATGTAGAAATTAATATAATATGAAAACATAATAAGTGCAAAAGTCCAATTAGCAGAGATTTCTATTCACTAGTTAACATAGCCTCATGGTATGAATTTTAAGAAGCTCAAATAGTAATTTGTTAGTATTTACTGAAAAGATTTAGTTCATCACCTTAATTTAAACTATGAGAAGTTTCAAAAGTTAGACTTAACAATGGTGTATGTATATATTGTTAAAATATACTTGGTGATATTGAGAGACATATGTATTGCATGTAATACTTGTTGGTATACATCAATTTGATGAAAAAATAAAATTATGCCATGATACTTTGTGCATTTATTGTCTTCCTACAGATACTTTAAAAATAATCAAAGAATTTTCTAACCCTGAGAACTAATTTCAATGTGAAATATTTAACTTGTTGATTAGTCACCTCACTCTTCCCCATAGGTTCTCCATTTATCAATTTAGAGTGAAGAAACTGCTTTAGTTCTAAAACAATTATAGTAATTCATTCATATACATGAATATATTATGTAGCTTATTGAGGAAAAGCCAAATTTCACCTGCCATTAAATTAGCATGTTAAATTTACATATCTAATGAGCAGTAAATAGAAATTAAAGCTATACTAATGATATAATTTATAAATTTTATGATTTACAAACAAACTCAGTTCTAGTCTGTACCATGAAGATAAATTTTTTATAGTTTGTATGAAAAAAATCTTTTCAGAAAACCTGATTTTATTTTGCTTAGTAACAGAATTTACAGCATTTGAAAAATTACCTCTTGTCTAAATGTTGGCACCCAGATTTACGACCTACTCAAGGAAAATCTGAATGCTCCATAGATTTAGAAATCCTTAGAAGTATTTTAGTACTGATAATGTATTGACTAAAAATAATCACTTAAATGTTTGCAAATACTGCAGGTATGTAATAAATTATAATATTAATAAAGCTTAAAATCTTTAACAATTTCTACTTGTAAATTATTGCTCGACAAGAAGCAAAAAGATTATGAGCACTCTTACTTGTTAACAGCATTCTTAAAAATGTACCTTTGTTTCTGCCATGTACTTTTATGTACTCAAAATTTAAATGCTAGGGCGGGTGAGATGGCTTAGTGGCGTAAGCGCCTGCCTGGCAAGCGCAAGGGCCCGAGTTCGACTCCCGGCACCCACATACAAAATGGGGCCGGTGATATTGCTCAGCGGCATGGGTGCCTGCTGGCGCACGAGGTCCTGAGGTCGACCCCCGGTGCCCACAAAAAAAAAAAAAAATTTAAATGCTAAACATAGATCATCATGAAAATTGGAAGAGAACAAGAATCTATTGTCAAAAACCAATCATCAACTCTGATGGAGAAGTACTTGATCAGTTATTTTGTATTAGATTCAATTTTTAAGATCATGAATTTGTTCTACTATTTGATCAAATTCTTTTAAAAAGTTATTTTTTATTAAATTATCTGTTGCCTTAGTTTTAGTCTTTTTTCTTCAGGAAGACAAAATAGTTTTTCTCTGTAAATTAATTGCAGCCTCTTGTTTTCTGAAAGATTTGTTAAAGAATCATGAAATTTAGCAGAAGCATCACTTACCTGTAACGGGACGATTTTCAATTAAAATCATTTAAAAAGTCGAGGCCTTCCTCATTGCACTCATATATTTCCAATTGAGGTATTCACGTCTAAAAATTGAAATAAAAAAAGAGTTCCAGTAGAAGACATGTTTCACCTATAGTGCATGCTTCTTTCTTTCTTTCTTTCTTTCTTTCTTTCTTTCTTTCTTTCTTTCTTTCTTTCTTTCTTTCTTTCTTTCTTCCTTTCTTTCTCTGGAACCGGGAATGGAACTCAGGACCTTGCACTTGCCAGGCAAGGCATTGTTACACTCCCGGCCCCGCTTTTTACTTTAATTCCTAAGTTCACCTATAGAAAAAGAGGCCAAATGATTTCAACTTTGATATTATTGATCCCCAAATATAACTCTATCATACATTCATTAACATGAAAACAAAACCCTTGAGAAGTTCTACAAAATGGGAATTGAGAGAAAGGTAAGAGTTGCATTGCTGAAATGCAAATCTTGTTTTCCTTAGAATGCAGGAGGCTGTGTAATCTTGTCAACGTTGCCTAAACTCATTGTGTATCAGCTTTTGTATATAAGGAACTGTAAGTCACTAAAACTCTCGGTAGATTTTGGTAAAAATCAAATGATTTGATAGCTGTGAAACTTTCCAAACAATGCCTAATATTTGTATAGCTAGGGAGAGGTAACGTTAAAGAGAAGTAAATGGTCAAAGTTAAAAGCATCTACACAAAACTCAGTTAGCGTTATCTAGATGAATAAATGGAGGTTCAGAATGATAAAGTGACCTGCCTTCTTTGATATAAATAAACACTTGCAATGGGATTTCAATCTCCATCCCTTGATTTTTGACTCTATCTAAATTACTCCAATCTTTTCCATAGTATGTTGAAAACCCTATCATTACAGTATAATATTACTTCTATTCACATTTATTTCTCTTATTCCTGTTTTTGTAATTATTATTGTTATTATTACTAGTAGTAGTAGTAATCATAGTGTTCATAATACATCTTCTAGAAACCGTGGGTTTCTCATTTAAAATAGTTCTATGAGGTTTACAAAAATGCATATTTATCTAACTCCATGACCTTAATTAATTTTCTTATTTCATAACATATGCTTATCCAGTAAATCTATTTTTTTTTCTCATATTAAGCCTATTCTGCTTCAGAGGGCTTTGCTTTATTGGGAAGTGCAGCAACTATTGGAATGCATTGTATGGTAATTGAAAAGGGGGTGATCAAAATTGTTTCCTAATTGCTATTTATTTCAAACTTTTATATACTTTCAAAAATGAGCTTAAGTTTTGGCCCAATGCCATCTAGTAGCTCTTTAAATTTATTTTTCTGCTGTATTATAGCATTTTATATAATCATTATTGTTTTCTGTAATTTTCTATTGCTGTGGTTTGTATATGGTTTGAGTGTGTTCACACAAGCATTGATGTGCTAAAATTTAATCTTTATTGTGAGATAGTAAGAGGGTGGGAATTTAATCTGACTATGGTGTTAGAGGTGGGACCTTTTGGAATTTATTGGGAAGAGATAAAATCATCAGGGAGGAGCTCCCAGCACTGAATGTTGGTGGCTTTATAAGACGTTAGAGAGACTGGAAGGTATAGATACACATGTGCTCCTAACCTATTGCTATCTGACACCCTGCTACACCACTGGAAGAAAGCCATCATCAAATGTAGACCTTAAACCTAGGGCCAGAATCATGTATTAGAAAGTTAGTCAGTTTCGGGTATTTCATTATCGTATCAAAACACAAGCTAATACATTTATCTAAACTAATACTTTGAAAATATAGGGCCGGTGAGATGGCTCAGCGGCATAAGCGCCTGCCTGGCAAGCGTGAGGGCCCGAGTTCGACTCCCGGATCCCACATATGAAAAAGGGGCCGGTGATATCGCTCAGCGGCACGGGCGCCTGTTGGCGCGCGAGGTCCTGAGGTCGACCCCCCGGTACCCACAAAAAAAAAAAAAAAAAAAGAAAATATTAACATGCGGTGACTTCAAAATGGCTGCCAAGTATCATTTCTCTTAGTCTATATATATTCTTTTACATGTATTTCAATATTTTGGATAAATATTTTATGAAAGATTTAATTTCTGTCATCTAATTTAAATAATTCTTCTGAATAATTGAAAATAGTCAAAATAGTTCAGATATTATTTAACTTACTTTTTTATTGGGTGAAGGATCAGTTCATAAAGAATTATAGAATCTGGTTTTAAACATGCTCATGTAGACTACAAAATATATCATCGTTAGTCTTTTAACTGAAGTTCTGTTATTTAAAAAGATATATAAAGTATATGCAACAAAGATTACTTTTAGTCTTCAAAAATCATTTATTTAATTTGAAAACTAGTTTTCAGTGATCTTTCAGCAAGCGAAATATTCTTTTTAATGCTGAACTTCTTTTTTTTTTTTTTTTGTGGGTACCGGGGGTCGACCTCAGAACCTCGCACACCAGCAGGCACCTGTGCTGCTGAGCGATATCACTGGCCCTTTTGTCATATGTGGGTTCCGGGAGTCGAACTCGGGCCCTCACGCTTGCTGGGCAGGTGCTTACACCGCTGAGCCATCTCACCAGCCCTTAATGCTGAACTTCTTAGACACAGTAGAAAGACTAAGAAGATTCAGATAAATCATGCAAAAAGTCAATCTATTTATAGGTATTAAACTAAAAATCTAGTTTGCATTTATTTGTTTTAATAGTTTCTTAATAAAAATTAGTTATATTTTACATAAATTTAAATTCTCAAAGGTATTTAAAGGCAGATTAGGAATAATAAGTATATTTTAATAACATCAATCACATGTAAATTACCAGTTTCATATTGAAAACTAAATATACGTATTGTCCATATTTAGAAATTGATAAGTCCATGAATTCACATTTCCTTTTTTTGCTTATGTCCCCTTTTTATGTAGTCAATAATATCATTAATCCCCATTTTAATAGTAGCATAAAATAAGAATTAAAATATTGCACAATTAAAATTATGCTATGGCAACTATAGAATTATTATTGTATTTTTGTACTATTACCAATGGTTTCTCATATTTAATGCTTTAAAAAAATAACAACCAGGCATAACTTCAATTACTAATGTTAACTTTTCTACAGTTAACATGAATATTAAAAGTGTGGTCCAAATAAAGTTTGTCATAGAAAAATGATTTTATAATGGTCAGAAAATTGAATACGTATCAATAATAAGTGGTGTCAGGAAGTAATAAATTGTGTAAGTTTAACATTATTCATATTACCAAAAATAAAAACAAGTAACATATCACATCAATTCATCAATTCATAAATTCAGGATGTGTAAGCTGCAAATGAGTCTTGTAACTCGATCCAAAATGCTATGATATTTTAAACATGTGTAAAATTATCTCTGACAAGAGATAGTTGACAAATTGTGACAGGGTGAGCACGCACTGCTGATCACTGCGCCTCTTCAAGCTCCTGCTATGGCTTCTAGGCTTTTTCTGCCGCTGACAGCATTGCCTCTTTGCCATTCCGTTAGCAGATTCAATAGTTTTACACAAGCTGAGTAACATTTTGTCTTTCAGAATATTTCTGATCATGACCTTCAGGTTCCCCACTGATTACGAGCCTACAAGAGGAAATCAGAATATTACCTGATCCTCAATGCTAAAGAATAATCTTAGAATACCATTTAAAAACTATTTATTGTTCGTAGCAATTGAATGACACAAATGGAAATGCTAGCAAAAATACAGCTAAGATCCAAATAAGCTTTTCTAGTCAATCTCGCTTTTTAGTTTGCTATTAACATTCAGGTGTATACAACATCTAATAGGATTTGAATTTTAGGTCACTGTTTTGGACTGAATTGTGTGTTACTCCAAATTTATATGTTGAAACTGTAATCCTTTATGTGACTATTTAGAGAGATGTCCTTCCTGGAGGTAGGTAATTAAGATTAAATGAGATCATAAGGGTGGGTTCTAATATGAATAAAGCTGCCATTTTCATCAGAAGAGGAGATATCAGAGCTCTCTCTCCTTATGGGAATGCAGAGAAAAGACCCTGTTAATAGTTAAGAGAAGAAGTGGTCATGTATTCTTCAAAATATTTTTCCAGCAATTCCAGTGTCCTCAGTATGCTGAGGACACTGGACAATGATCTAATAATCCATGTATAATTAGTTCTGATTCATGGCCAGGGTGTAACTCTAAATTATAAAGTTAACGTAAAAGAGAAATCAGGGAAAAATGTCAGAGAGCCATGCCACACCACACTCAGGGAGAGGAAGGGCTCTGCAGGAGTCTCACTCCACTGAATAGGCTGAGCTAGAATAAGCAATTCATGAAAGAAAAAGTCAAAAGAGAGTAGCAACAGCAAATAAAAAATCCCTGAGGAGGAATCAGTATGTGCAGTTCCTGTTAAATATTAGTTAGTGTATCCAGTTTTCAACAACAAATAACAACTTAGGGGACATGAGAAGACAAAAAATATTCCACGAGGAAAAAGCAAAAATCAGTCAACAGAAACTGCCTGAGTGTAGGAACACACGTCAGATTTAACAAAGAATTCAAAGTTGCTGTCAGGAATATGTTCAAAACACTAAATAAAATCATGATTAGAAAAGTAAAGCATGATGAGAATGTCACATATCTAGAGAGTATAAAATAAGATTTAGAAATTATAAAGAGAGCATGTGAATTCTAAAATAGAAATGAAAATATAAGTAGAAATCTCATTAGTGTTGTTAAAATAGCAAAAGAATGCTTCAGTGACCTTAAGATGAATCAATAGAGAGTAGATGGTCTGAAGAAAAGAGAGGGAAAAGTGAAAACCTAATACTAACAGAGTCTCAGAGAAATGTAAAACTACTTTATTTCACAAACATATAAATGATGGTGGTATCAGAAGGACAGAGGACAAAGAGTCAGAAAAAGCTTGATGAATAATGGTTGAAGGAAATTTTGAGAAACTTTGATTTACATATCAAAGGAGTTGAGGGCCGGTGAGATGGCTCAGCGGCGTAAGCGCCTGCCTTGCAAGTGCGAGGGCCCGAGTTCGACTCCCGGAACCCACATACGAAAAAGGGGCCGGTGATATCGCTCAGTGGCACGGGTGCCTGTTGGCCCGCGAGGTCCTGAGGTCGTCCCCCTGGTACCCACAAAAAAAAAAAAAAAACAAAGGAGTTGAATGAATTGAAAGTCAAACCAGTTCAAAAATAGATATATCTTGGAAAAACAATGATACAAATCAAAGAGAAAATCCCGAAGCAACAGGAAAATGCCTTTTACTTTACAAGGGATTTTCCCTAAGTTTAACAGTTGATGTCTCCTAGAATCCAGGAGGACTACCAGGCATACAAATTGTGCAAAGAGAAGAACCACCGACTAAAAAATCTCATGTATCTTTCTAAGATGATGGAAAAATTAAGACATTCAAATATAAAGAAAAGCTGAATGAGATTGTTGCTAAAAGACCCATTACACAACACATATTTAGGAAGTTCTTTAGGCTACAAGTAAATCTACATAGAAATTCAAATCATGCTGCCAACACCAACGAGAAAAGAACACCCATAAAGGTAATTATATAATTAAAATAGAGTGTGCCAGTTCTTATTTTTCTTCTTTCTTCCCTTGACTGACTTAATAGACAATTATATAAAGCAATTTGTATATATTTGTGTATTTGGGATTATAACATATACAATTATACTATAAATTGCAATTGAGAATGTTAACATAACAAATTATATACATCACACTAGTTCTCTTACAATACAGCTACTTAGTACACATAAAACTTAGTAGATTATTAATTATAACTCTGAACATTTTGGTTTGTAAATAAATTTTATCTTTTTCTTGAAGATACTTTTGAATAATGGTCCCATATTCTGTCACTTATTATTCCATTCATATAGAGATAAGAGTAAAAAAAGTGTAATGGACTGACACAAACTGTTTCATACTATCAAAAATACTACACTATACAATAAAGGAAAGATCAAAATTAAAAACAAAGGAAAATTTTATGAAATAAATGTACTGTGTAAATTTATCAATTGGAAAAAAGCAAAACAGTAAATCATTTCGATGTAAACAAAGAATTAAAATATGTATACTAAATGAAAATTCCCTTTCAATTAAATCACCCTTTTCGCAGTTATTGCTCATAACACGAACAATACAATTATCATGCTCCTGTGGAAAACTAAATATGAGCACATCAAGCATTCATGGATCAATGAAAATGAGAACTGATGGCCAGCTTATATAACCATTTGTACAGCTACCATTTTTTTTCCCTGGCCTCTATTTTAATGGAAAGAAAGTTTTGGAAACAATTGTGTTGACATCTATAGTGGTCTAATATTTCCACTTACTTATAAGACTTTAAGTAGAGAAATTTATGAATATTTTCATGAAATTCATTCCACAAACACGCTAGATAGGTAAAACTAAAATGATGATATATCTATTATAGTGATGAAATAGTGTAATTCCATATTGCAAGAGAAAAAGTAATTATAGTAATTTACAGAACTAAAACTAATTGTATTTCTTTAATAATATACATTATACGAATTCCTATTAAATAAGTGAAGAAAGTTCAGTTTTGAAGTTCTGCATTTCTACATTATCTCTAAACACTCTTGGGTGAGAAAAACAAAATGGCATTTATATGAAGCATCCTTTAAGAACTATTGCCATTGTCCCCTGGTTCCATAATTTCAATGAGTATTAATACACCTTTTATCATTTGAAGAATAAACAAGGGAGACCTTTCATATCTCCTAGAAGTGGGGCAGGGAAATATTGGGTAAGGTGATTAATTTAATTTAACAAAAATGACTGATAGTATAGACAATCAGTAAAGATAATTCTGAACTCAATTTCTTTTCTTTTTTTTTCTTTTTTTCTGGTTCTGGGGATTGAACGCAGGGCCTTTGCCCTGAAATTCATATCCAGTTCCCCTTTTGTTATTTTTTATTTTATGATACGTTCTCACTAAGTTGTTAAGTTACCCAGGTTGGCTTGAAATTGTGATCCTTTTCCCTCAGCCTACCTCAGCCTCCCAAAACTGAGTATCAATAACTTTTTGATTACTTGTGAGCATACAGCTTCTCTGTTCTAGGCTGGGCTCGGATGGCCTCAGCTGTCGCCCCGTGTACTGCAGTGTTCACGGGACCATGTCCTGGCCCGTCCCAGACCGCGGGGGACGAGCACATTCTCACCGCGAAGAAAGTGTCCAAGAACAGTGAGGCAAGCGTGCGATGCCTCGGGAGTGCTAGGCTCGAGGCTGGTGCTCTATCACGTCTGCTGTATTCTGTTGACCAAGATGAGTTGTAAAATTATTCACAATTTGAAGGACAGGGAAATAGACTCCAACTGCTGACAAGAGTTGTCTCAAAGTCACATTGCGAAGGCTATGTCTATGGGAAAATGTGGAGAAATGGCTCCATTTCTCTAAGCATTTTGCTCCATATCAGCTATGGTAATGTAGATACCCGGGATTTTTCCCCAGAAAAACTACAGATAATGTCATTTGTCCATACTTATTTTGAAATTATTAATTTTTTAAATTTTGTCCATTATAATTCTCACTGGATGTTTACTGGATGTAGGATACATAATACAGACTATAAAACTTGATCAGTTCTCTGTCTGTGACCTTAAAATGTGAGTCATAGAGAGAGGTAAAGAGAGATGTTGGGAAGGGGAATTAAAGTTTGGGTGATGGCAATAAAATACCACTAGGTGTGGGGAATGAGTTCCAATATTCTACAGCACAGAAGGATGATTACAGTTCATAACTACCTATTACAAATTTTATAAAGAAAAAGCAAAGAGGAGTCCAAAGCCTCCCATCATAAAGAAATGTTAAATATTATGAGGCAAATGTTAATTACCCTGATTTAATTGATTTTTTTTTTTTTGTACTGGGAATCAAACTCATGACCTTCCACTTGCCAGGCAGGCACTGTGCTGCTGAGCTATATTCCCGGCCCTACCCTGATTTGATTGTTATATACGCTATCCATGTATTAAATTACCACAAAGCACCCAATACACATATATGAATATCATATTTCAATTTAAAGAATCACAGCCTAACAATGTATTAGAAAGAAGAGAGAGAGGTGAAACATGAAATTCACTCTTATTAGCCTGTGCTATTGTTTTGAGTGTTCATGGTGACAGTTTAAAGACATTTTGACCTAGAAAGACAAGGAAAAGAGAGTAGGGGTTATCTTTAGGAAGCTAAAGCTACTTTTAAAAATGCCAAGTTTGGAAAAGTACTTATAAGAGGAAAAAAGTGCATACCAAAGAAATACATTTGGAATGTAATGTACAACCCTGTATTTTCATCCCATTGTTTTCATGCCTAATTCTTTCTTCAAGTCAATCAGAATTTGATTTCTTACTATGAGCACGGCCATCAATTTGTCCTATTGTTTCAACAAGATCAAGCAACAGAGGACTAAATCTTCAATAAATACTTTGTATAAAATAAGTGAAATCAGTATAATGTAATTTTCCCATCTTATAAATTTTCCGAATGTGAAAAGAAATATATCAATTTGAGTTCTGCCTTGTGTTTATTCAAAGTTTTATCTGAAAATAGGAAGTTATTACCCTAGAACACCAACTAAATAACTGACGATCTTTCTTTTTAATTTTTCGCTGTCATGTCAGAAGTTCATAAATAAAACACTATATTTCTGGAGGTAAGTAAATGCTATATAAATAAATAGGACTGGGAACCAAGATATAATGCAATTTCTAAAGGAAATATTCTGCCTCTATAAATCAGAAATTGATTTAATATTTTCTTAGCTCATTTTGGAAGTATTCTTTTAAGGAAGACCATAATAAATGTATCATTATCTTGGTTTTCCGTCATAGTACCCTTTATCAACATAGATTCCCCTCACCTAAGACTGCTAGAGTGTCAGAAAACTTTGTGTAAGAGCAGAATTAATATTTGTAAGGTATTACACACAAAATATAACAAAATCTGTTTTGCTTATCCACTCACTAAAGAATATTTGGATCATTTCTTTTTTTTTTTTTTTTTTTTTTTGTGGGTACCGGGGGGTCGACCCCAGGACCTCGCGCGCCAACAGGCACCCGTGCCTCTGAGCGATATCACCGGCCCCTTTTTCGTATGTGGGATCCGGGAGTCGAACTCGGGCCCTCGCGCTTGCAAGGCAGGCGCTTAAGCCGCTGAGCCGTCTCACCGGCCCGTGGATCATTTCTAATGTTAACAATTATGAATAAAGCTACAATGAACAGTCACACATTTTTGAGTGAATATGCATTTTCTTTGTCCTGGAGTAAATGCTGAGGAACTGGATGTAAGTGCATGATAAATTAAAATAAAAAATGCTAGGGGCCGGTGAGATGGCTCAGCGGCATAAGCGCCTGCCTGGCAAGCAGGAAGGCCCAAGTTCCACTCCCGGAACCCACAAACGAAAACGTGCCTATGATAGCGCTCAGCGGCATGGGTGCCTGCTGGTGCACGAGGTCCTGAGGTTGACCCCCGGTACCCACAAAAAAAAAAAAAAGCTAGATGTCTTCCAAAGTGGCAGAACCATTTTGCAACCCATGATTTATAAATGGGGATTACAGCTGGATTTCACCCTCACCAGAGCGTTCATTATTTTTAAGCATTAAAATAGTTTGTAATGACTTAATACCTAAGATCAGGTGTCTGTAGCTGGTTTGTTTAATACCTGAGCAGGCTTCTTTCTCTGCTTTTGTGTCTTTCTAAAACAGGAATGGCCTGTGCTCCACCATTGCTGTCTACCACTTTTCTTCTAAATTCCTTAGCCAAAAAACCCTACAGTGCATTACCTGGGGAATACCTGCTTGAAAATGAAAACATTAACACTCACTCGAGAAACCCAGTGAAGACTGTCAGTTCCTTTGCAACAAGCAAGAAGATAACAAACTCTTTCCATTAATAAGGAGCCCAGAGAAATTCTATATAAATATTTCACGCCCACTATTGTGTAGTTACAGAAATGATTTAATATTTAATGTTTTTAAAATATCAATTTACTCCAGACAATCAGGGTTTTATATATTAATGTGTATTCTTTAATAAATATCAGCTGTTTGTGTATTTCTATATCATGGACATTTTAATCACAAATTGTCAAATTGATAAATGCAATTTTAAACTATTTTATGACCATATAAAATTAATTTGAATTGATTAATACTAGCAAATTAAAATGGAAACCCACTTTTTTGTTCTTTTGAACAAAAATTATTTCAGCTCCATGAAATATCATCCTGGAAAAGTTTCATTTACTCTTCATGATCTCTACAATGACTTAATAATTAAATACGTACTGTGTTTAAATGCTTAATGAAGGTATCATGCCTATATCTTGTACTCTGAATAACTACTATGAAAACAATAAGCAATGTATCTGTAACTCTCCTACTAACCTGTTTTGAAACTCTGTTTTATTGTTATTTTTTCTCTTTAAAATAAAAAAAAAGCTTAACGAGTATTTAATACACGGAAACTATTAACTACTTCATATATTAACATTCTACTAAGCATTTTAAATGTTTAGTTACCTACAATACAAATACCAAATATTATTAGAAATAATATTTTCAAGATCCAACATTAACTTTTTCAAACTTCTTTCTGAAGTATGCTCTGAGCTAAATTATTCCTAGTGCTTTTTTAAAGTCTTTCCTTGGTATGTTCCTTCTTTTGAATCTTTGCAAACTTAAATATACAAGCCATGGGTCAAATACCATTTTCTAAAAATGTGTATCTTAATATTTTACTTACTTACTTTGCAATTAGTCTGTCAATCTTTTTAGCCAAGAATTTGTATCTTTTGTGCAGTCTGTACAAAAGTGAGCACTTTTTATACCTTATTGCTGTTTTGGGCTTTGAATCTATATTATAGTTAGATTTTAAAACATATTTTTGAGTACATATGTATCTACTAAAATGGACCATAAAATATCATTTTAGTAGATTCATCAACTGGCATGTGAATGTAAGTTAAAGAACAGTTGGCCAACAGCATACCCATATTCATACATAACTGACCTGGCCACGAGAGAATTCGAGTGATTTCTCCCTGTACTGGATGGCCAACAACCTGACAGTGTGTAAGTTACTGTCTTCCAACTTTCTGTTGACATATAGGCAAATGAGAGCAGAAACACCTAAAATTAAACTATAAAATAAAAATCAAGAAATTAGATAATATTAAAATAAAAAGTTTCTCAAATAATTCATATTTTCTGGCAGAAATTACTAAAAAATAAGTTAATGGAAGTTAATGGAAGAGGAAATGATTGAACTCAAACAGTGCATTAATCTTTAAAGTGAAAAGAGCCAAGGAAACTGTAAGGAATGAAGATGATGGTGGACTCCACCACACTAAACGCATATTTAATGGCTTTTGTCGATGGTCACAGCACCAGGCAGTCAGACCAGCCTTAGCAGATCTCTCTTTGAGGCAGCGATTACTTATCCTTATTATGTAATTTCCATGCACAACTGTCTAACCATAAAGCTTCCCTTTCATAACTATTCTGATAAAAAAGAGTTCCTTATATTATTCTGTAACTGATAGATTGAGGGGAAGCTCCATAACTCACTGAATCACTTTTCATGAAATTATCAACATATATAAGCAAATATTGCAAAGCAACAATTTCACTTATGTGTGTAAATATATATAAATATCAAGGACCAAGTTTAGGTTTATTCTAACTCCTGTGGACATAGCCATATACTCTTATGTTTCTATTATTGAGTAAAACAATTGCACATTTAGTAACTTAAAATAATGCAAGTTTATCATCTTAAAATGCTTTTGTTCAAGTCTTACACAAGTTTAACTGGGCTAAGATTAAGTGGTTTGGACTGCAGTATTCCTTAAAGGAAGCTCGGTGAGCATCTGTTTCCTTGCAGATTTGAGTTATTGGCAGAACTTAGTTCCTTTGGTACCTCTAGAACTGATTTATAATTATACATGTTTATGGTGTACAGTGTGAGAATTCAATACATGTATAAAATGAGTGATGATCACAGCTAAGATTTAACTAACATTCTTGTCTCTTTAAGAGCTTATCGTTTTTTGTGTTGGGAACTTTTGGACAGTGTTCTAGTTCTTTATGAAACATATTGCAAATTGTTGCCTACTACAGTCACCTTATTATACTGCAGAACTTCAGAACTTATTCTTTCTATGAGATTGTATTTTGGCACCCATTATTCACCCTTTATCCCTCCTGGCTCCTACCCTTTTCAAATTCTAGTGACCACTATTTACTCTATTTCTAAGAAATCAGTATTTCTGACTTCTTTTTTTTTTTTTTTATGTGGGTACCGGGAGTCGACCTCAGGACCTCGCACTTGCCAGCAGGCACTTATGCCGCTGAGCCATCTCACCGGCCCAGTATTACTGACTTCTACACATCAGTAAAAAGGTGTAATATTTGTCTTTCTGTACCTAGTTAGTTCAATCCTTATAATGCCCTTCAATTTCACTGTGTTGCAATGAATAACATAACTTTATCCAGTTTATCATGGGATAATATTTCATTGTGTATGTACACCACATTTTTGATTTTCTCCAACCATCTATACGTGTTAAGTTCTTTGCTAGGTGATTTCACATATCCTATTTTAATACATACTTTAAGTCTGTATTATCTGGATCCCATAAGGGTTCATATTGTTATGGAAAAAACAAGTCAGCATGCTCTAATGAATTTAATTAATTGATTTTTACAAAAAAATAGAGTGTGTCTGTATTTGTTGCACCAAGATCTAGGAAAAAGAGTGTATTTCTACTTGTTTCTTAAGTGACTATTTCATGTTATTAATGTAGCACTAGAAAAACTAGAAATGTCATAACTGGAAGAGATAAAAATGTAATAAAGACATGAGAACAGGAAGCCCAAAAGTTAATAAGATTTGGTATATTCCGTATGTTTTATAAAGGGAGTCAATACATACTCTAAATTTAGTATATCAACAAATTTATGTATATATGTAATATATATGTAATATGTAATATTAAGAGCTAAAGCAATGATCACTTATTATAAATTATGCCCCACAAATGTATTTTTATAGTTATTAAGATATATAACATCATCTTTTAAAATACCAATGTTTTAATTCTGGCCTTAAGTCAAGATTTCTATGTCATAAGACAATGTTCTTTGTATTTTTCATCGAATTATGTCTTATTCTAATTTTAGAATGTAAGTCTTAAAGAAATAAGGGTTTATCATTTTAGATGTTAAGAGAATTATGGAAACTTGAACCTGCACCCTAAATTTTCAATACAGTTACAGTCAGATAGTATATCAATATCTAGCTGATCTATTCATATAGGTGACAGTGTTTCAGTTTATTTCTTGGTAGGGAGGTTTAGTGGTGATGGTCAAACTTGGAAATACCTACCACCCAGTGTTGTTTCTGCCCTATAAGTGCAAAAACTAAATTGGCAATTATATAAATAGAAACGTGACACCATAGACGTTTCCATACTCATTGATCTTATCCTACTAATTCCCACAGCTTTAAAAGCTGTCAGAACTCTTCAAATGGATTGATTTTTTTTTTTTTTTACTTTTGTATTTATTCTCACTGGGGAGATTAGTCTGACAAAGCTTAGTTGGGTATGTCAGAAAAATACTGAGTCATAGTTATTAGGGTACCATTTGCATAATTTATCTAACATTCTAGAATTCCAGTTCTGGCACTAACTCACCACAAGGTATTTCCTTTAATCATGTCTGAACTGCCATTTCCATGGTCATCCCTTAGATCACAACACTAACAGTACTTCCTCCAAAAATTAAACAGGGATCGCGTAACCTCTGTGATCATGTTTGCAATCTGTGATCATAACATCCTCCTTGACAGAAACCCGCAATCCATTGATCAAAACTACCAATTGCTCTCTCCCCATGCCCTGTCCAGTGTCCTCCCTCCATTCTTTACTAATTCAGTTTCTAGGATCTATCCCTGTAATAGTTCCCGTGTAAACATTTGATTCCCTCACTCCTGTCTTTCTATAATTATTTACCCTTGTGTGTGGGGGAACTTATGCTACTCTCATTTATCTACATAGTCTGTAACAACTACGAATGAGCAAGACAATGTGGTTTGGGAGAGACACAAACTCTGCTAATCCTAATTACTCTGCAAAATCCCTCGGTGACTGATCACTTTAAAAACTTCATCCACAGCCAGGTGTGGTGTTGCACATCTGTAATGCCAGCACTCTGGGAGGCAGAGGCAGGAAGATTGAAAGTTTGACCCTAGCCTGGGCAACTTATCAACTTAGTAACACCCTATCTGGAAATTAAAAAAACAAAATAAAGCACAACAACAAAAAATAAGGATGAAGATGTAACTCAGTGCTCTGGGTGTAATCCCAGTATCACAAAAGCAGAACAACACAATAACAATGACAAAACCCAAACAAATTGAAAAAGCTTTCTACTTCTTTCCCAAAATTCAAATTTTAGAGAGCAAACAAACAAACAAACACTGTTCTACTCCCTACTTATACATAGTGAATTGACTTCTTATTTTACTGGGAAAATAAAACAAATGAACGAAGTATTTATGCATCTACCTGTCACAAATATACAAGAACACTTGCATTTTTCAGATAACTGGCCTTGCCTGTTTTTGGGTGGATTAGTCTTTCTGGTTCGTCACTCCAAACTCACCTGTGTGATGTATTTCATCATTTTCTCCTAGTCAGATATTCAACTTTTGTGATCATTTCTTTTGCTCTGTTCCTCACTTACTGAATCACAGCCACGCTGTCACATACATTCTGGTGTTTTTAGGAGACAAATAAAATCATTGACTTTATATTCCACTGTAAATCAATAATTGCAACAGTTTCTCTGAAAATAGTAGTATAAATACAGTACCTAATTCTTTAGACATTCTTGGATGCATTCGGAATAAACATTCCTGCTTCTCTCTGCACACCAGTTTACTTTTCCAGACTCACTAGCTACCTATGATTTATCTATGTTGATCACTCCTTTTCAAAATACTGTCTGTACTTGGTTTTCAGGAAATTATACTCTACACGTTCCCTTCCACCTGTGATGTCAACGATTTCTCAGCATCTTTTTGGCTATTGCTATTGCTCCCTAATTATTAAAGTTGGAATACTTAGAGCTCAATTTCCTACATTCCTTTCGTTCTCTTTTACGCTCATTCGTCTGTGATCTCTAGATACTCTACAGGGTTAATGGCTTCAAAGTTAATATCCTTAATGTGATAGCTGCTGAAATTTCCAGATTCCCAGTGAGTGGCGCATGTGTTATATACAATTTGACTTCTAAAATGTATACTAGTTTTAGTATAACTGAAACAGATTTTAATATTTTTTACACAAAATCTGTTCCTTTATAATCTTCCCCTTCTTAGAAAGTGGTAACACAATTTAGCTCTGTTGGACATAAGGTCCTAACTGAGTCCTGATTTTCTTTCATACCTCAAATTTAGTACAAATAAATATCCTGTTTTAACCTGAAATTATTTCCTAAACTCAATTACTTTCTGTCATCTGCACAGCAATTACCTAACACCTGATGATACTACCTTTTGCCTGAACTTACACTAATCATCTTCAAAGTCTACTTCCTTACTGTACATTTGCCCCCTTTTAGTCTATTTATTAACTTTTCTTCATGTGAGCAAGGATGATACTCTAAAATGAACTAGATAGCACCCCATCACACTATGGATAATGTTCCCCCAATACCAGAGCATCAAACACCATCATTCTCTGACTAATTTGAATTCTTATTTATATTGCTCTTGTAACAACATTGTTGCCATTTGTTCTTTTCCTTTTTTAATATATCAACCATTCTCCCTATTTAGACCTTTCCTTGGGCTGTGTTCTAGCCTAGACTGCTGTTCTACAAATTCCACAATACCAGCTCATTTTAATTCATATTTTATTCACCTCATACATAAATGCCATTTCCTTGAAGAGCTTTTCATAGTCTCCATATATTCTTGGCCAATTTTCTTCTCTCTCTCTGAAACTTTAATTGGCATTGAACAGCAACTCCATTCTAACCCAAGAAAGAGAGCAGAGGTAGAACGTATTTTGTAGGATAGGATTCAATGCACAGGATACGATAAGCCTCGTCGCTACCCTCCTACGATGAACCCTCACCTGAGGTTTAGTTTTGAGAGCAAGAAGATATCATACTCACTGTGAAGCCAGCAGATTCAGTGGCATCATGTGAAATGTTCTGAGGAGAGCAAGGTGATTCTGCCAAGCTGACTTTAAATAAAAGGCAGATGATAGGAAACAGGGAGATAAATCTTTTGAAAATGGGAAGAAGATGAAGAGATGCAGGGGAGTGGGAGTGTGGGGAGGAGAAGGGGATGAAAAGGAATTAAGATATGTGTACATGTGCAAACTCCCCAGGAGGAATGTAACCATTACGTACTGAAAACATGTACTAATAAAAAATAAAACTTAAAAAAGAAGTAACTTCAAAAGAGCAAATGCAACTGGGTATTGTGTGTGTGTGTGTGTGTGTGTGTGTGTGTGCGTGCGCGCGCGTGCGCGTGCACAGGGGCAGTGTAAGGATGAGTGATGAGGGGCAGGGTGCAGCTGTGGTTCCCACAGAGCGACAGGAGCTTGTATGGCTTGAAGTCCCTGCTAGTGCCAAATGCTGCACACCTAGATTTTTTTCTTTTGTTAGCTTTTCCAGATGTGGCAAATAAGAGTAGTGAGTAATGCAAAACTGGAACCAGACTTATCAAAATGAAAAAAGAAAGTGACTAGAAAATATCAGCATCCCTCTTCTCACAGTGTCCATAGTTTCAGATGGGGGACAGGGAACAAAATACTTCTGATTCTTTCCCAATAAATTTTATACCATGTTTTCAGAAGAATAGTGTGTTACCATTCCACTGGGAAAAAAATGTAACGACGTGAGAAATAATTTGTGGAATTGTCAAAGAAAGTAGAAGTATCCACAGGCTTCTTCGAGGAGAAGTTACAATTTATAGAAACTAAATAAGGCTGGAATTTAAAGTTGCAAGACATGTCTTTGAAAGAAAATTTGTTAATAGTCTAAACTTCTTGAAACATGGACCCCTGAAATAATAATATTAAATTCAACATTTTCCTTGGGTTCTAAAATGTGAGAGCCGAGAATCCCAGCAACCAGACTGATGCATTTAAGTATAGAGGAGGAGGCAAACCTCTTGTGGTATTGGTAGCATGCTTTATTATATTAAATGTTAAATAATGGAGGGACTGAAAAATGTGTCTATAGAGTTAATAAGGAGTTCTCTTATTTTTTTGTCAGCCAAAATGTAATGGCAAAATGTCTTTGAATGGTAAAACGATCAAAGAAAAAACATTAAATCATGTCCCAAATATTATGAGCTATATGGATTCCCCATGAAAAGATAATGTTTTAATAAAGCAACTTTATTTCCACCTGGAGGGAAAAAGAAATGAACTCTGTCTAGATTTAAATTTAAATATTAGGCTCATATCTAATGGGCAATGGAGATGCTCATGGCAGCCTGAGTTAGTGTGAAAACGTTCAAGTGTGTGTTTATTCTGGCTGTCTTCTTCTATGACAATGTTTTTGTTATCTAATTTTCAAAAGAAATTAAAGTAGTGTTTTGCAGCAGCATTTTGCGACAAAAATTAGATTTACAATAGACATTGTTTGGACTCAGTTAAAGGTGGTTCGTTACAAAATTTACTTAAATAATATTTTTAGAAACTGGCCCGAGATAAACCTGGCATGATGGCACATGCCTGTAATCCCAACAACTAGGAGGCTGAGTCAGGAAGTATGCGAATTTGATGTCAGTTTGGGCTACATAGCAAGTTTGAGTGTAGCCTGGGCTACAGAATAAAAGCCTGTCTCAAAAAACAAACAAAAATGAGTCTGTCACGCATATGCATAATTTCATTGGTTTTAATATAAACTTAAAATGCCTAGGTTATTAATGATAAAAGAATATGGATAAAGTAAAATGTTAACATCTACCATTAACTATTGGCTATTTTCACTCCCCAGGATAAATGAGTCAATATAAGAAATATAGTTTATGAGCCTGTTTTTATGGTTTCAGGGATGGGTAATAAAAGACCACATAACTGATCTCCATTACTCAAAGTAACCATAGCTCATATAACCATATACTGCAGATTTAAACGCAATTAGCAATCCAGATGGACTTAGCATGGTTGGCTTACAGAGATTTTATGTTATGGAAAATAATGTATTCTGTGGACCCATGGAAGAATATTACTTACTGTCTAGTTAGTAAATCTCCTTTTTTATAAACACACTTTTATAAACTCTCAAGTGTCTCTGAGGAGAGAGTAGATAAATTACATATCATGTTCCTTTTCAAGATTGTTTTTGTCTATTTAGGTTCTCTTGCATTTTTCTATTATTTTAAGATTAGCTGTTCAGTTATTACAAAAGTACAACTTGGATTTTGATAAAGATCATGTACAATTCTAGATCAATTTGGAGATTATTACTATCTTAATGACATTACACCAGTCCATGTAGATGCCCTTCTATTTACTCAAGTTTATTTGTGAATTCTTTCAAAAGTTATTTTGTAATATTCAGAGTACAATTTAACACACCTTTACAAATATTTATTCCTGTCACTTTATTCTTTGTGATATTATTTTTCCTCATAAATCCTTTTCATTCAGTAAAGTTTCATAGCTTTTTCCATATATGCCCATGTCATCTAACATTTTCCTTGCTGCCTATTTTGGCATTATTTGTTAGGAAACCACATTAAATTGAAAGTTAAATGAGAACAGTTTCCGTATTTATTTTTCTCACAATTGTATCAACAGAAAACACCAGCTAATGGCTGACAGCTAATGAGTATTTAATAAGCTGAAGTAAGTAGTTAACATTCCATCTCTAGCTCAGCATATTGGTCCAAGAACTATATAATATGTACAGGTACAAATTCCCTGCAGTGAATGTAATGATTATGTATACCTAAATTGAACCAATAAACTTAATTAAACTAAAAAAATCCCACTTGTGCTAGGTGTCAAGAAATAGATTCAAAAAGAGAAATCAGAATGGTAGTTATTAGGGTAAAGGGGAAGAGGAATAGGTAATTAGTGTTTTGATGAAAATGGACTTTCAGTTTAGGATGATAAAAATTTCTTGTGATGGCTATACAATGATGTGAATGTTGTTATTGTATTATTTTGTTATAAAATTGTTTTAACTTTTCATGAAATAAAGAATACAATATACTGTTAACTACAATCACCATGTTGAACAGAGAACTCTTGAAATTTTCCTCTTAGCCAACTGTAATTATGTATCCGTTGACCTACATTGTCCTGTTTCTCCAAAATCTCAGGTTCTGGTAAGCATGATTCTATTTTCTACATCTATTAGATCATCTTTTTTAGATTCCATAAATGAGAATATAATTTTGATTTTCAGGAAGAAATCAAAGAATCTTCACTATCAATGACAGAATAATTGTTAAAGAAATAATTATGGATGAATTAATGTGTAAATAAAGCATAGAAAAATAGGGATATGGTTGCAAAAAGATGAGAAACATATTAATGGACTGAAAATATAAAATTGTTATAAGAACAGATATGTAAAGTAATTAATAGCATTCTATAAAGCATATCAGATTTGTTTTGTGCAATTTTAATTTAAATGCAAATTACTAGAAGCTAGGAAAGGTAAAGGTATGCATGGTAGGTGGAAGTTGGATAATGGTTACCGAAAACAATTATATAGACATAATAAGTTCTAGTGTTGCACTGGACAGCGCATACGATGACTCCGTAGCTCATAATAACCTAATGTATATATATTAATATCTATACATATATTATATAATTGTATAATCACTGACAGGAAGGAGCTCAAAAACCCCAAACACAAACCAAGGATAAAGACATGAAAATTTTAGTTACTCTGATTTAATCAGTGCATAATTTGTACATGTATTAAAATACACTGTACTTCATAAGACATGTGCAATTATGTTGCATTAGTCAAAAAAATTTTTAAAAGGTTTAGATAGAAATGCTAACTATCCTGATGTGATCATTACCCTTTGTATACATTTATTAAATCATTACACTGTACTCCGCACATTAGTACATTTAAAATAAGAATTAATTTTAAAACTCTGAAAAAATAAAGGGAACTGTTTCTACATTTGATGTGAGCAACGGTCACTGCTAACTGGAAGTCTTTTACATTTCAGACATTGCACCAGAATTTTCTAGGCAGAATATGACAATCTTTGCTCAAATAATTTGACAAGTATTCATTGCTATTACTGTTTTAAAGTGAAACAAAAGGTTGGCTCAGAATATTGAAAGTTGTTTTGGCAAAACATAGAAAGCAAAACATTGCACAAAAATTCTTTAGGCGTAGTTGCTGTGGTTTAGGAGATGTTTGAGTTTGTCCCCCAGTGGTTCCCATGCCAGAAGCTTCAGGCCTAGGGTGGCAGGGTTAGCTGGGGGATCTCTCAGAGGTGGACTTTGGCAGGAGAGCATCAGGTCATGGAGTCACCACACTCACAAGGATGATGTGGTATGTGTGGGACGGTGTGAGCTCCCTCAAGAATGAGTTGTTTCAGGGAGCCAGGGAACTTTCCTGCTTCCCTTTTTTGCATGCACTGCTGGCCACTCTTGCTTGCACTCCCAGCACTGTGACGCCAACTCCACGAAGCCCTGAACACAGCCCAGCAGGTGCTGTCTCCATGCTCTTGGAT
Source organism: Erethizon dorsatum (assembly GCA_028451465.1). Classification (NCBI taxonomy): domain Eukaryota; kingdom Metazoa; phylum Chordata; class Mammalia; order Rodentia; family Erethizontidae; genus Erethizon; species Erethizon dorsatum. The sequence continues at coordinate 13,872,588 of CM051828.1, read as the reverse complement.
TTGCAGAGCTGGGAGCTAAATAAACCTCTTTTGTCCTCAAGTGCTTTGTTAGTGTAACACAAAATTTCAGGCACAGTGGCACATGCCTGTAACCCCAGCACTCGGGAGACTGAAGCAGGAAAATCATTGCAAGTTGGAGGCCAGTCTGGGCTACACGCTGAGTTCAAGGCAGGCCTGAACTACATAGCAAGATTCTGTATTTAAAAAACCAAAAACAAACAAACAGACACCAAAAACACACAAAAAAATGGACTAAGACAATAACCAAGTTATTTAATATAATTTTATTGCCATTAGAAAACAAAACAAAGCAGTTACTTCAATGAATTTAACATAAATCATACAAGTGCACATACTTGCATATATAATATAGTAACATAAACATTACAGTGGAATAAACAATGTGATTATATACTAGAGTTAATTTTACTTAATTCCCCCAGGCAATATTTTTACTTCTCTTGTCTCTAATCTTATGAATAACTTGAGCAAAATAATTATATGAGAATATTATTCTATATTAATAATAACTTCTAATTCAAAATGCTGAATGCACTTACTGCAATGAAAGAAGTTCAACGCTCTTTGTTTTAATTAAACACTAGTGTTTTTTTAATTACACAACAGTTATTTTATAGTATTAGGGGAAACAGTTTATCTAAATTTATATGATTCCACTTAAGGATTTAAAGGACTCTAAACATTCATCTACTGCAGCAAGATGAAGTGAGACAAATGTAAAATAGGTTAAAGTAAAAAATGTACATAATTGTGTAAAGTGTACGTAGCAAAATGCAATCCAGCAAAGCTTACAAGGAAACCTGGTTATTTCTTTCATTAGGATAAAGTTTAACACTCATGAAGTCTTTAGTTGTTCTAGAAAGTGGTTTTTATAACCAGTGATGGTCGAGTAAGTCTCCCTAAAGTTTCATGTGCTAGAGTGTGGGCTTTAATCTGGCAATGTTGACAGGTGTTGGAATATGTAAGATGTGCCTCATGGGAAGTAATTGATCACTGAGGGCACTGACTTCAGAAGATGTGAACGCAGTGCTCCTGGGATCTGGGTTATTCTTGGGAGAGTGGATAGTTTTAAGTCAAGGCTACCACGTGGGGTTTCACCCTTTTTCCCATAACCATTCGCCTTTTCAGTTTTCCACCATGTTGTGATGCAGCAAACAGAGGTTAAACACATGAAGCCATTCAGTCTCAGACTTTAGCCTTTAAAACTGAAAGCTAAATACAACTCTCTTATTTATAAAGTACCACTGCTCAGGTATTTTGTTATAGCAACAGAAAATGGAGTAAGACATAATTGGTATATACTGGATTAAAATCTCAAATAATGTTTAGGGACAGGTATTAGTCCTATTTTGCAAGTAAAGATACTGAGACAAAATGTCTTGAAAAAATGTCTGGAAAAATATCTTGAAAAAAATCATAAGCAAGTAATAAATGTTGTCTTCCAGCTGACTACAAATAGTTTATCTCAGAGTAGGTTTAATCACTTCACACCTCCTTTATCATACATCATATTAAATGCTCCTTTTTATGAACAATGTAAACTTTTCATTCAACTTCTACTCAACTCATCAATATGAAAATATAACCTACTCTTGATGGACTGATTTTAATTATGCAAATATATTTAATGTTTCTTTTAGATAAATTAAATGTGAAAATTTAAGTAACATCGTCTGTCCCTACAAGAATTATAATGCTTGGAAAGTAGTATCAAACAGACTTTCAAAAGCAGTCAAAATTGGTCAGTTGACTACTGCATGCTATTTTTTCTAACAATGAAATCTCCTACAGGTTAATCTATCAAAATAATAGAGAGAAATGATTTGTAATTTGTTTCACAGTTAGAGATAAATCATAATCATAGAGAAAACAAAAATTTTAATCAATAGAAATTGCAAAAATGACAAAAGAATAGAGAAATACAGCACTGAGAGAGCTTTTTGAAATTTTTAGAAAAACAAAACACTTTGTAATCTCAGTAACTAAAATTTGTGACTTTCATTTCATATATGGTATAATAGAAGTGAGCATTAACTCATTACTTTGGAAACTGGCATCTTAAACTAATATTATATTGAAAAATCTTACATAATAAATGAGTTCTTTTCTGACATTATACTGAATTAGTGAAATATGTAACTGTCATTTTTTCCCACATTCAGTTACTTCTGTGAATTTTAAAAGTATTAAATAGAAAACTGAAACATTGGAAATAATTACTATTTATTTATATTTCAAATATTTTCTACAATATACATATATATGTTTTATGAAATGATATTGGTGAAAAGAGTACTTAACAAAGAATCTAAATTCTATTTTTTATAAATTAATTTATTTTTTAAACTCAGGAAAATTCCGCTCACATTCTATTTTCAACATATGAAATTATTAGCAAATAAATTCTTACCATGCTTTAATGCTACTGGTTTAAATTTATTGCAATTTTGCAGGTATGGATTAGCATTCTAGAAACCCAAAGCCATAGCAAGGTTTTCATTAGATAATATACTTTTCATCAATTTATATCAAGTTCAATTAATAAAGCTGTGATTGTGTCATAGAAAATTTTTATGCAATTTGTACTGTAAAATTTCCATCTCAGATTTACACCTCCAAAGGGTACTCTGCAATAACCTTTATGAATGTATTAATTTCAGGTCAAGAGTAAACGTCGCAGCTGCAATAGTTGAAATGTTGTTCTGTCTTAATAATTATGTTCTTTCCACTTGCAAAACTGTGATTTTCATAAGCATTTATGAGCGTGACATTTTTCTAAGTTAGTGACATAAAACTAAAAGCTGAACAAAACTATGTCACACCTATGTAAGTCAGTTTTCTTATAACCCAAATTACAGAAACATGAAAAGAATATTTTTTATTAAAATCTTAGGTCAGAATCACACATTTTGCAGCCTTCTGTTTTTTGTTTTGTTTTTGTTTTGTTTTTGTTTTACTTGTAATTAATCTGCTTTCCTTAGAAGGACCTTAAATCTAAAAACAGAAATTAAATCTTTAAAATCTAAATTTTTTAACTAACTCTATGTCTACTTATAATCATATAAACAAGAGTGGAAAAAAATGTAAGTTAAAAAATGCTGATGTTTCAATGCAGTTGAAAGATAAAAATACAACTCAGTACTCATAATCACATAGGTGATAACACGGTGTATGTCTGTATGGGATAATTAAAGTATAAGCAGTTTTATGCCACATGTGGGAAACAATGGCTAGGTCAAAAATTGTGCATTGGTATAAAAACAGATGAGGCAAACAAAATTATCAAGAAAAATAGTATTATAAAGTTTACTGTTAAGGAACAGCTATCTCAGAACAAATGTATTTTGTACTAGACCTAGGAATGTATCACTGTTGAAAAGTCTAGAAAGTTCTGAAGTGGTAAAAGTCAAACAATAGCAAGGAGACTATAAAATAGCCATCATAATTTTTTCTTTAGAAGCTAAGATATAGTTCAAGTAGTTCATTTCTCATCATGTTTACTAAGATCCCCTTAGCATATCAAATAGCAGTCAAAATTATGAGCACCTTTACAGACACATGCACCTTTCCCATTCATTATATTTTTCTTCCCTCCACAATTTTCCCACATCCGGGTCTTCACCATGTGTACTCTGTCAATGATTACCACATGACTGGAGCAAACTGACATTGAAAAATAATTAAGAAAATTTATAGATAAATGTTATGTCTTACCATCCAATTAAATCAAGCAATTATCTCAAAAATAATCAATTACTTTTTATTTGCCTGGTAGTTGAGAGCATAGGAGCACACAGTCAAATAAGAAAGCCACCTTTTCAGGAGTACATGGTGGTGGGACCCAAGTAACTATGCCATATTTATAAATCTACAATTTATTTCAGATAATGTGCTATTGAACAGCAGAGTCCATTTGACATAAGTTTCCCAGGATATCGTAAGGCAAATTACTGACTGACAACTGGTAATTATAGTGGGCTAGGTACAGATGCTCAAAAGAATATGCTGAGGTCAGAAAGGGTGCAGAGGGTTAAAGCATAATTTACCTTGCTTGTTACTTGTGTAGTTTTACCACTGAAGTATACTTCAGAGGTTTCTTGAACCAGTGTTCATTAATCCACATGATTTTCATTTCTACTTGCAAAAAATTTAATGCCAGAGTTCACATATAAGCATGTCCCTAGCCAATTGTCTGTAGTAGCTCAGATCGGAAAACAATACCACAAGCACCAAGAGGAAAATTGAAAAATAAATATTTTATGCACATAAAATTAATGCTAGATAAGAATGAAGAGAAGGATAATATGTACAAGAAAATGCATTTTAAAATATACGTACCAAATGAGACTATTTCTACCACACATTTGTGTCACGGTGTCCCTGGCTTGAAGCCAGCTTACATGGACTGAAACCTCTGAAACCTTGAGCCAAAATGAACTTTTTCCCCTTGAAATCCTATATGTCAAGTACTTTGCCACAACAAAGGAAATGGAACATACAGAAAGCTGGTATCAAGAGTGGAAACCACACTATGACTATATCAGCTCCTATGGTTTAGAAGCCTCGGGAACTGGTTTGCAGGAAGAGCATGGAAAGGTGAAACTGGTAGAGAAAGTATCAAACTCTGCAAGCAGAGCTGGATGGACATTTTCTGCTATGGAGCTAGAAGATCAGAACGCTGATAGGAATGCAGACGGTACAGAAGTGCTCATCACATTTCATATGGGAATGAGGACTCTATCCGAAACTGGACTGGAGGCTGTTCTGTTAAGGAACTTGAATACACTTACTCCATCCCCTAAGTCTTTGTTGGAGACTAAATTTAAAACTAATGAAATAATTTGGTGGAGGAAATTTCAAGGCAGCAGAACATTCAGATAATGGTATAGGGATTTTGGAACCAGATTTACAGTAAAAATCAGAGGCAAAAAGTACAGAAAAAATTTTTTTTAACTTGTAGTTTGGCCAAAAAAGAGCATTTAATTTGTGGCCAAGGAGAATGTGGTTGCTGAAGATACTAGCATTTCAAAGGAGATCTGTGCTTTGCAGTGGGACAAGAAGAAAAATGTCTTGAGGGCATTTCAGAAACAAACAAAAGCCCACACACTACAGGCTCAATTGAGATTGATACCCTGGGAACCCTGCTTGGGGAGGGCTGCCTAGCATAGTTCTTCCTGTCATTTATTTTACTTTGCTCAGCCGTGCGACACTCGGAGGCCACACAGCCACGGTCCCAGGGGACCTATCAACTGTTTGGCAGGTGGTAGACCCAGGCTTTCTCCCATGATGCTAGGTTTTCAGGAATATAAGAATTCTGGAGTCATGAAATCTGGCTCCTACCCAGATTTCAAAGGTAGGTCTGGGGGGCCAGGTTATGTGGGTCAGTGTCAGAAGCCCCAGTTGGAGTCCCTGAGAGGGTTATGTGTGAATCTGTGGCAGTGAGATCAAAGCTTCTTTGGAGACCCCAGCAAGTTGGAACTAACAGAAACATGGACCCTGCCAAGGAAAGCTCCAGATAAAAAACAAATCCAGGTGAACAGAGGGGCTGTAAGCACATGGCAACCTAAACACGTTAGAACTTACATCGTATCACTAAATCCCCAGAAAATGGACGTGAAACTATAGGGTTTAATGTTTTCCCAGCTGGGTTTTTGTCTCATTTTGGTCTTATTACTTTCTATTTCATTATTCTTCCCTTTTGGAATGAGAATGTTTACCCTTTGGGATTGCATCTTGGAAGCAAGTAATTAATTAGCTTTTTGAACTTCACAGGGGTTCGCAGTTCAAAATTTACTTCAGGTTTCAGAGTCTTTCGAGTAAAACTCTTAGGCATGCTGGTACTGTTGGACATTGATGAAGGACCTAGTATATATACCTGGTTGTATAGAGGATAGTGAAACCACGTTTGGAGGGATTATGACCTTGTTATTGTCTTTATTTGGAGATGAAGTTTCATTTAAGGAGGTATGTTTGGGTGTCAAGTTGACAATGGATGGGTTTGTGATGGTTTATCTTAATTATAAACTTGATTGGTTTGAGAAATGCCTAGAAGATTAGTAAGACACACTTGTGTATGTGTGTCTATGTAAATCATGAAGCATGAATGTGGGGAATACAGCTTGTCCTTGGTCCATTCCTCTCAGGCTATTTCCTTTCATTCTGCTCTCTGGCTACCTTACTCGGTAACTTTTCTCCACCATGCCCTTCTGCCATAAAGTTCCTGCTTTGGTGCCCACTAAGTGTAGACTGAAACCCCTGAAAGCATGAGCCAAAATAATCCCTTTTCCTTCAAGCTGTTTATGCTATGTAATTTTTGTCAGCAACAAAAAGACAACTAATACAAAAGTATTAAATAAAAAAACTGAAAAGCAAATATAATAAGTAACAGTATAGTAGTTATCTCCACAACTATGCTAGTTAAAATTCATATATTAATAAAAATAAATATATTAACTTGATTTTGAAATTTAAAATTGAATAAACTTGTAGGTTCACAATTTATGGAATGAAATACTCTGATTTTTTTTTTTTTGTGGGTACTGGGGGTTGACCTCAGGACCTTGCACGTCAGCCGGTGCCCCTGTCACTGAGCTATATCACCGGCCCTTTTTTTGCATATGTGGGTTCCGGGAGTCGAACTCAGGCCCTCGTGCTTGCCAGGCAGGCGCTTATGCCTCTGAGCCATCTCACCGGCCCCTACTCTGATTTAACTGTGCCTCTTACACAAGTTCAAATAGTGTGTTTTACCTCATGTGGGAATTATTTTTTTAATACTTAAAATTCACCCATTGCCTAGAAACTTAAAAGAACATAAGGTAATTCATTCAGCATAGGCCTATGCATTCTTTTTGTAGAGATGAAGGCTAGATTAGTACTCAGTATTATCAATTTTTCTTTAAAAGTTTATTTTCTTCACCACTTTAGAATTTTGGGTTTAAAATTTTAGGAGTTAGAAAACAATGTACATTTAAAATTACATATTACCATCTAGCCAGTCTTCAAATATCTTGCTTGTTGCTATTGAAAATGACTATATCACTATTTCATTTGAATTTTTCTAGAAATTAGAATTTGTACTCCTGATCAATCTAAAATACTTTGTAAATTCTTTTAAGTTCTTTGTTTCAGCCTTTTAGCAATATTATTTATACATCTTTTGCATTTAATTTGCAGATGTTTAATATAACTTCATTGGAAATATTTTTAGTATTTCCTTCCAAATATAATTAAAATTCATCAAGCATCTAAAATATTTAGACGAACTTTTAAATTTTTTAAGAGAGAAAATACCTTTAAATTATTTGTTATTAAATTATTTATTAAATTTATTATTAGATTATAAATTATTTTTGTGGCTTTCAAATTGCTTCTAATATAAGGTTACTTCATAAAGGGAATAAACCAAACTCAAAAACCATTGAGGGGAAAGATTTTATTTTTTTAATTAGAGAGAAGAGGTTATGAATCAAAACATTCATGTTGCAGAAAAGTCAGGGAAAGATGAGAGGCGAGGACATGTATTAGCTTAAGCTGTTTCTTATATAGAAAATTATTGCAAAACTTAGTGGCTTCAAACAACAATCATTTTTTTCTCAATCAGGTTTAAATTGATGGTTCATCTGGTGGTCTTAGCTGGACTCAGTCATGTGACTGTTTTTACTACTGCCCAGAAAAAATTCATCCTTAGGCAAAATTTTGTGAGCCTAGTTTCCCTCAGAAAGTAATAGATAAAACAAGAGCTTGTGTGCAGCTGGTTTATTTTAGGAAGGAATTAATTCCAGGAAACAGGAGAGGGAGACTGAGAAGGGTGAGATCCGGAAGGAGAAATAATCAAAACAATGATACATTACTGAGCTGGTCATCACTGAGCACAACTTGACTTCCTTATCACCAAAAACTTCAAAGAAAACATGAAAATGTACCTCAAAATCATCCAACTGAGTGACAGGATAATAGACTCCAAAGAACATGTTCTACCCACATGATTATTAATCTTTTCTGCTGAGTCACACTTTAGGTGAGTATTCAGATAACTCAGATACTGTCCCATTTTTCCACCCATACAGAGAAATGTATTCTCATGCCTCTTCCTTGCACTTCTTTATCACCAAATTCCCAATCGTATTCTGTACATGTTTCTAAGGATGTAGCCAAATCGTTGGTCACACCCTATATGTAAGTATCACACCTCTAGACAAGTTGGAAACTCAAGCAGAATTTCTGTGTTATAATTTTGACATAGAATTCCTTCTCCAGGAAACATCTGTTATTATTTAAACTGAATATGTGAGGTACAATCACATTATGAGGTATAATCTCCTTCACTGATTGTAGATATCAACAAATGTAAAAAATGCCTTCACATCAATATCTATACTAGTGTTTGATAAACAACTAGGCACCACAGCCTAGCCAAGTTGACACATAGAATCCAACCACCCTAGCCCTAAGCAAATTAACCGTACCGCAGTTACCTCAAGTTCTTTGTTTGATACTTTCGGAATCTCTCTGATATCTGAATCTTGTTCGGTAGCTTGTATTATCTATTCAGGCTATATTTTTTCTTGCCTTGTGGATGACTTGTAATTTTCTTTGTTGAAAGTGAAACATTATATTGGATAATAGCAATTATGCATGAGTGTTTATGCTTAGGGGTCAGGAGTCTTGCGGTGTTTACAGTGTATAGGTGCAAGGGTATGAGACTCCTGTTTCCTCTTCTTTTGGGGTTCCCCGATATTTAGTTTCCTTAGAAACTCTTAAGGTTCTAACCTTGTGGTTTTATCAGATGTAATTCTCTATTGGTATATTGGAGCACTAGTTATATGGTGGTAAGATGTAGGTTGATGAGAAGTTTTGGAAAATCCTATGATTAAATCTTAGTCTTTCAGTAGGCATGTGACCTTCTCATGGGCTTCTCAAGCTACTCTCATACCTATTTAGCTGGCACACAAAGGCTATAAGGGAACTGTGTATAGAATTTCTCTACTTTTACATTGGATAAGTTCTACCAAAATGATTTCCTTTAAGAGCAGGCAGAGAAAAAATTCCTCTGACCATATTTCAGAATGGTTTCTTTCCCATAAGCTAATTTCACAACGGTAGGTTCCCTGCTTCTTGTTTGAAGAATGAGGGGATTTTCTCAGAGCATCACTCTTGAAATTGGAAGAGTTCCTGGACAGTAGAGTGACCCGAAGTCTGAATTCTGAGGACTTTCTCACTCTCAAACTACTACAAAAAATGCAATGGACAGTTTTTCAAGCACTGTTCCTCTTGTTCCCACTCTTGTGTGTCTATTCCTAGTAAGCTGTGATTCTCTGTTGACCACCTCTCCGGCTTTGAAATATTATTTGTCATAGAACCTCAATTCTCCAATTTTAAAGAACTCTTACTTTCAGTTTCTTTGACTGTTTGAGTTGATGCAAGAATGGAAGCAATGCCTTATAAACCCCTTATATATCCCAGTAGAGGCAGAAAGTTCTAAATGTGTATTTAAATAGGGGCTTCAGAATCTACAAATGATTTGAAGACTCTAATATATTTCTTAGAATCAAAACCTAATCTAAATCTGCAACTGGAAGTAATTTCAGTAGTTAATACCACTTCTTACACTATTAGTTTGGGAAAGTATTTTACAGTATGACTACAGCACTTACATAATAGCTTATAAGATAAAAATTATGTCCAAAGCTATGAGACAATAACTTTTAATTTTCTTCAGCCTAAAATCCATTTTCACCACAGCAGGTGTCGTACAGAGAACACTTTTTCTATGGCTCAGTTTTGGAAGTGATGAGGTATAAATCCAGTTAATGTGAACCTGCCTGCCATTATTGAAACTAGACCAGTATCTTACTTCATGCATTCAGGCAGGAATATTTACAAACTTGAGCTTGAAAACATATGATGATATGCATTATGCAGTAATGTACATTGTACAATATGTACAATAAACTTGAAAACAAAAGAAAATGTGTATTATATGAATTCATAGGAATAGATCACTGTGTAATATTCATGATGTTATACTAGAAAAACTGAGATAAATGTATAAATTACATGATGGCTCAAAGCTAGGAAAGATGGAAAAGTAAGCCAGTCACTGTAATTCATGGAGTTTCCATTAAAGGGGAGGGTATAAGGATACAGGAAATTTGAGGAAGACAGTATTAGAAGAATAAAAGAGCTAGGATGACAATAGGAACATATAAATACACTTTTCTTTGGATTCTATGCCCCAGGAATGTCAAAATTTTGACATTTTATAATGCCAAAATTGGCTTTATAATGCCAAAATTGGCATCTTTTATCTCTCCAACTGTCAATATTTTTATTAATTTGAGATTTACTTTAGCTTATAATTTTAAGTGTGCTCATCAGATACCCAAACCTCAGGGAAAAGAAGAAATAATATTTGATTAAACTAATCTGTTTTGAGAAAATTTGAATTTTTAATTTGGAAGATGGTCATTCCTCCGATGAGATATTTTCATTTATTCTGCATTGAACAGTTTTTTTATTATGCTTCATTTTCTAATGAGATACTAGCATTTGAAGAAACACAGTAAGATTCAGAAAATTTAATCAGTATCATAAATAGTAAATGTCCCCATGTTACTACTTACATTTACACACTGGGACACAATATAAAAGAAGTATGAAGCATGTTTAAGGTTCTTCATAAAAATGAATGTTTTGCCACCACTTATCTCACAGTTAAGAAATTATAGTAGAATGAAAGTGAATGAAAGTTACATTATTACCTGAATAATCTAGTATTCATTATTTCATTAAAATGTAAATATCATTAATGGGGAATGCCAGTAATTGGGCAGGATAGGAAGCCCCAGAACTCTCTCCTCAGTAGAAACAGTGACAGAGCAAAAATATGTTGTCATAAAAGCCTTTCAAAGAACTCCAGAAACAAGTTATAAAGTCATTGTAACCCAGGAAAGCCCGAAGCTCATATAGAGGGGTAAAAAGTGCATAGTTTTTCAATCCTCCTCTAAACCAACACAGCTTGCCAACAAAAGGAAAGGCATAATTTGTGGCTATTCCCTTAGGAGGAAAAGAGAAGAGGGACACAAGCATGCAATAGTGTAGCATTCCGGGAGCAGGTGCCTCAGAGACAGCTCTTGGTTTCACCTGACTCAGAGGAACGATAGAAATACACCATACATGGAAAACTAGGTTAGGCGAGAACACAGGGAGCTCAAAGGTCGGTGGCAGCACCAGAGTACCCGCAGCTCTTCAGTCAGACACCAGAGGGAAGAAGAGACTGCAAGACCCCAAAGCAAGCCTGCAATCCTATCTAGAAATTGCATTGCATGGCTGTAGAAAAAGCATTTATTTCCATGAAAGATTTGAGAGGTTTGCCGATTTTCTAACCAGCTGATTTGTGTAGGTTTTCCCCTACACAAATTTTGTGTAGAAAACTGGCACGAAAATCTTTGAAGAGGTAGATGTTTTCTTAAATGCAAAAATTGACAAAAAAATACATAAAGAAATAGAGAAACATGAATCAAAGAAAAAGAATCTCTAAAGAAAGTCTAAAAGCTTTACGCTAGACTGTGAAGTGGGCCAATATAGGCATTGTGGGTATCCCAGAAGGAAAACAGAAGATAATGGGGAATAGGGCTTATTTGAAGAAATAATTCAAAACTTTTCAAAATCTGAGAGAGGAAACACATAACTAAATTCAAGAAGCCCAAAGAGCTATAACTAATGTGAATATAAAATGGCTCTCTCTTATACAAAACATAATCGCAGGCTCAAATTTAAGAGACAAAGAATTTCAAATGCAGAAATAGTTAGGTGTCTCCTCATATATAATGGGGCGTCCATAAGATTGTCAGCAGGGTTTTCAGAAGAAACATTCACTTCCAACGTTGGAAGTGCTGAAAGGAAACACAAGGCAAACAAAAAAATAATCAAAAACAGTTGAAGAAAACATTACAACTAAGAATAGAACTTTTTAAAAGTTAAAGCAAAATATGTTATCTTTTACAACCCCCTTCTTCAACAATTGCTACTGTCTTGTCCTTTGCTTGCTTTGCTGCCTTCTGCCCACCATGAACTGTTTCTCCTCTGTGGTGCCTGTCTGCCTTGCTGCGCTGCCTTGAAGACAGCTCATTATGGACTGAAACCTCTGCAAACTGTGAGCTAAATAAACCTTTCCTCCCTTAACTTTGGGTGTAGTGTGTTTTGCCTCACTAATGAGAAAAGTAACTAAGACAACTACTGTTCTGTGTTAGGAAAGCCCAAAAGCAAGCTGCCCTCAACCAGAAATAAAACATTTCTTGTTTTATGGCCTATGCTAATGTACGTCTCACTGACACAAATTAAAAACAAACAAATCATAATAAATATTAAATATTCTCCAATTTTTTAAATTGCAGTACATTCATCCTTAGACTACTGCATCTTTTTTTAAATTATAACTTTAGGCAAGACATCTAGAGGAAATGAGTGAATAGTCAGAAATTGAAATACCAGATTCATTTAGAAGAAGACTGTAATGTTTTCTTGTTCTTTACTCTTATGCCTGCATAATGAATCTGTAGTGTCCATACGACAAAGCTTTACTATTCTATTATTATGGCATATTTAAGTATTTAACAAAATTACACACTTTGTTATCCATGTACTGTTCAGATGTCCATCTTGTATTTAGCTATACATTCTCATGTTCACTCATTTATATAAGCTCACTAAATTGTGGCTGTTAATGTTAGTAAGTTTTATATTTTGATCCTAAAATTGTTTTATAATTTAGCACATTCTGAGGGTTTGCTTTATCTCAGAGAGGAATAGAACAGAGTTATGTATCTCAGTAAGATTTCACAGGTTTATTCAAGCACTCAACATCCTTTTATATGGATGTAGAGTAGATAATAAAGTAGATAATAAAGTTATCTAGATAATAGATAATGAAGTTAATAACAGAAGAAGATTATAAAGTTAATTATTCACTTTATGTAAGGCTGCTGGTACTTGGAATTTTTTATTGTGCTCCTTTCTTATTAAACACATGTCATTTCTAATAATTATTGTATTTTTAATATTTAAGTTCATAAAATCATGTTGGCTGTCAGCTGGAAGAAGGAGAAAAGCATTGATGGGTCCCTCATTAGACTCTCAAAAAAGGAGAGGAATTTTCAACTAGGAGAACATGATTCCTCTTAATTCTCAGCTTTCCCAGCAATTGGAAAGGGGAAATCAATTACCTTGACTGGAGAATTGTTATAAGGATTAAATTAGATAACTCATAAAATATGTTTTGCATATTGTGTGACAAAAAGGATTCCTTACATTTATGTTAGATCTTTTTCTATTCCTATCCTAAAGGTAAACAAAAAACAAAGTAACAAGAGTAAATTTATTGTTAGGAAGAAATTTCTGGGAGAAGTGAAAAAGATAGGGAAAGTTGTCAAAAATAAGTGTCATGAAGATGATTTAAGACATTGTTAGTAAGTGCTAAAATAGCTGCAATTGACTGTGCACAAAGTGTGTCACTGAACCATTTACTAATAGTACATAAAACTTCTCAAAGAGCTGTGCAAGAAAGGCAATATTTATTACCAATTGAATCATGACAACAACCATGACAGTCATACTTAAAATAATAGGGGATCAATAATAATATCAGAGATTAAAATTAAATCAATCTAATTCTACAGTGTTTCTGTAATTTAATGAAAAAGACCATGATAATAACATGATACTGATGATAAGATAGAAGTTATTCCTAATTTTGTGGAACACTTCCTATGTATGTAAGCTATTTTCACACACTATTTAAAGATAGCAAAAATGCTTTAAGGTCGGTACTATTTTATTGCTACTTTTTACACAGGTAAAAAAGAAGAGTGAGGAAATAAATAAATAGCTTCAGCTACCAGAGTATGTGTTTCAAACATAGATAATTTCATGTGACAGTCCATATTTACTTTTTTCTTTAGAAACAAAATATGCTTTTTTTCTCATCTATCCTGTACAGAGTTTTGATATTAAATTGTCTTTTCAGTAAACTATTCCTATTTCTGGAAATACTCATAGTTATACATCCATAGATACCTTTTCTAAAGTCCTTGTTGTTATTTTTATTATTATATCCTTGCTATTTTCCAACTCATAGTCTCAGTAACCTTCAGAATTAGGTTTGATAAACCATATTTATGACTCAACTAATCATTTATTAAAGAATAGTGATTGAACCATGCTCACTTTTTACTACATACAACTGAGAGCTAGTTATGCATATAGACAAATACTGTTAAAGTAATATTCAAATGTTTTCTGTAATGTGAAAACCACATCAAAACAGGCAAATCTATTAAGCTGCATAATGTGATAATTAGGATAAAATCAAATATTTATCATTTATTCTACTTGCTAAAAATTGAACTTTAATAGTTTAGGTAGTTCTAGAAAATATACGTTTATTAAATAAAGGTGTTATCTCATAATAGGTTAAGTTTATAAATATTATTTTTATTATAAAATTCTTAAAGAGTAATTTTTGTTCTTATTTAAAAGAAACTAAGAAAATTTTAGACATCTGATTTCTGATATGTACTAAGTTTTTAAAATATGCCAGGCAAACTGCATGGTAGAGAATGAGTATCAACCAATAAACATGGCATATGTAGATTTTGCATTCTTGACTTCTAATAACAATGACATTCATTTATATAGAAAATCAACAGTATCTTAATGTCCAGCTGTAAAGTATTAATTAAAGAAATTATACAAAATCTACTGTGCTTTAAGTCAATCGAAGTATTAACAGACATGAAAATTGCTCTCGGAGTGAAAAAAAGATTACAAAACAATATTTTTGCTCCAATTATTATGAAAAATTAACTCACATAGGCAGAATTCCATGAAAGTTTAGAAATAAATAAAAAACTAATATTGATAGTGTTTATCTGCTTGATGGAAGTTCTTTCAGTTTGAATATTACTCCTTTTTTCCTTTGGTTACATGCTCTAGATTTTTTTCTGTTTTCTGAAATGGGCATCTATATTTAAAAATTGTACTTGTTTATTTTTTTATACATTAAAGCTATCATTCCTTAATTTCATTTCTACTGTTGAAGTGGGCGTCTACCTCTTTTATGAAGAAAGAGAGACAGATGATATTCAGAAACTGACAGTGTTTAGTTGAAAATGATAATCAATCATACGAGAAGACGGGAAAAGCCTCCTTGTAGTTTAGTTTCGTTTGCTTGTTTTGTCTTTTGTTTTGAGCATCTTAGGCTAAACTCCCTAACTCAGGCAAAACTTCCATAAATCTGTGGTGGACCTTCGTTTTAGGGTTTCAACTACCTTCCGGGATTTCAAGTCCATTCTGCGTGCTAATTCGTAGCTGTGCAGCTAGAAGTAGCTCCCTTGCTATCAGGAACATAGCTGAGAAAGTTGGCAGGATGGCTCCCTGCTGAAATCCTTCTTACTGGTAATTGATTTAAGAAATTTATTTCCTGATAACCAGGAAAGCATCTATGAACTAAGATTCCTTATTAATATAAAATTAACACTAAAACATGGGGAAAAATAAGGAGCTACCTGGGGAAAAGAGATTAGCATTCCAAAGAGAAAAGAAGTGCACCATTTTACATTTTGGATAGCACTATGTGGGAGCTCTCCTTTTCTTATATCCATGGCAATGTTTACTATATGAGTTTTTAAAAATTATTATCAGCTGGCATGGTAGCACACATCTGTAATCCCAGCACTGAAGGAGGCTGAAGTAGGAAGATCCCAAGTTCAAATCTCACCTGGGCAACTTTGTAAAACCCTGTCTCAGAATAAAATATAAAAAGGACTGAGGATATAGCTCAGCAGTAGAGCACAACTGGATTCACTACCCAATACTGCAATATATATAATATATAAAATGTAAATCATTTGTAGAACGATCAACCCAAGATCCTACTATATGGGCAACAAAGTTCAATAACAATTGATAGTTCTCTGCTGTGTAAATGTAAGTACGATTAACTCTTGAGTATGCATTTCTTTTCCTGTTTAAGACATATAAATACAATTTCCTTATAGTACTTTAACTTTTATAGCAGCATATGTATTTTATTTTTGGACATTCTATTTCCTTTTAGATCATGGCTGATTCTGCTGAAATGTAAATATTTACATGAGAAGCCAATGATGAACTACCTTATTATTCAATGTGTGAGAGTGAAAGTAAAATATATAGATGATTTGAAATAATAATTGTATTTTCTACCTGCTAACAATTTGGTTTTTATAACATTTAATATTTTAAAGAGTATTTTTTTCAAACACATACCAGAAATGAATAAGAAATTATAACTTTTTTCTTATAAAAAATGTGGTGAAATGTAAAGCATCGAAAACCTGATTTCCAGTATTTTGCAGGTACTCTGTATATACATTACATGATTATTTTATAATGTCATATTTATGGAGTTTATTTTTAGTGGTGGCATAATAGTGTCGAATTCCTTTATGACTTATCTTAGAATTTTTCAACTATAAAATCATTAATGGGAGCCGGTGAGATGGCTCAACGGCTTAAGCGCCTGCCTTGCAAGCGCGAGGGCCCGAGTTCGACTCCCGGAACCCACATACAAAAAAGGGGCCGGTGATATCGCTCAGCGGCACGGGCGCCTGCTGGCGCGCGAGGTCCTGAGGTCGACCCCACAAAAAAAAAAAAATCATTAATGGTTGACAATGTTAGGAAGTTTTCACTTATTTAAATAAAAATCTAAATCAACATTAGTAAATACCTATTTAAGTAATATTGTGTCACAATGCTTCATCTTTTCAAAATAATGTTATTCCCTGTTATATATAGAAACTTTCTATTTAAACAAGTATTATGGTTAAGATCTTTATAATATGTTAAACATCAATTTATGGAAATAAACATTTCCTCAATAATATTGATTATAATTTAAATACATGAAAAAGTCACAGAAATATTTTAAATGTCCAAAAATTTAAACCTTTATGTCAAACTTTTAATATTATTTAAAATTTTGTTTAATTCATTGTGAATCAGATAACTTATTTTGTCAAATTAGATAGCTATTCTAGATGAGAGAAAAAGAGGTCAGGATAGATATCGTAATTTGATAAGATCAGTGAAAAGAATAAAGAGAGAGTGAAAGAGAAAGAAAAAGAGAAACAGCTAACATTCTGAACTTGCTTCAGTGGCTTGTCAAATATATTTATGGTGATGATATTGGCCTAGATAAACAGCTTCATTGTGATACTGATATTATCACTTGGGCAATGTCTGATGCTTTCAAAATGTACTACAGAAAAATGAACATTGGAGAAGATCATGCTAAGACTTCATTATTCGAGTCATATTTTACAACAAAATTTATATAAAATAAAATATGAACATCTATATAGAAAATTATAAATACCTTTACCTACATGCAAATAGAAATATATAAATTAAGCATAAATATAATTTAAAGCATTATTCTATAAACTAAGAAAAGTCCAGGATCTGATGGATTTACTGAAGTACTGCATGAGCTCTTTAGGAAAGAGCTAATGACAATACTCTTCAAACCTTTCCATGAAATTGAAAGGAAGAATCACAACTTCATTCCTTGAACCTAGCACTATCCTTATACTAATACTGGACAAAGGCTCCACAAAAAAAAAAAAAAAACCAAAAACTCCAAGCCAGTTTCCTTAAAGAACTTATGGTGGATGCAAAAATCCTTAAAAATCTATTGCAGACAGAATTCGCCACTCATTAAAAAGAACATACATCATGATTAATCGTCTTCACCCAAGGAATGCAATGATTGTTCACTATACATAAATCAGGAAATGCAGTGCACTACATAAAGAGAAATAACAATAAATTCACATGATCTTCCCAATAAATGCAGAAAAAGCCTTTGAGAAAACTCAACAGCTATTCATAATGAAAAACTGATGAAATTTGGTATAGAATGGTCTTACCTCACACTAAAAACAGCCATGTGTGACAAACCCATTGCTGACATCATACAAAGTGGGGAAAAAAGCTGAAAAAATTCCTTTTAAAGTCAGGAACAAAACTAGGGTGCCCTCTCTTTTCACCCTGTTCATGCAGCATTTCAAACTTTAGCCAGAGCAGTCAGGATAGAGAAAGAAATAGAAAGGATAATGATAGGAGGCAAACTGTCTTTATTTTCAGTTGACATGATCTTTTACATCTAAAGCCCAAAACCTTCCATCAAAAGACTTATAGAATAAACGAATTCAGCAAAGTGGCAGCTTAAAATATCAACAGATACAAACTACAGTACCCCTGCACACTGACAATAAATTCATCAAGAAAGCAATTGGGAAAATAAGCCCATTCATGGTAGTTTCAAAAAAATTAAATAACTTAGAATTAACCTAACCAAGGAAGTGTAAGGGACCTATAATAAAAATATAGTACTCCAAAAAATGAAGGGGACATTAGAAAAAGCTAAGCCATTTCCTGTTTCTAGATAGTCAAAAACAATGTTATCAAAATAGGCTTAGCCCCCAAAATTATGTGTATATCATTCTTGAGAAAGGGGTCAAAAACATATGCTGGAGAAAAAATAGCTTCTTGAATAAATGGAACTGGGAAAATTGGCATCCACATGCAGCAGAATGAATTAGACCGTATCATTCACCTTGTATTAAAATCAAATCAGAATGGAAGAGAGATATAAAAGCAGAAACACTACATATGCACAAAAATACAATAGGTAAAACTTTTAAAGTCAAAAACGGAGGCAAGGACTTCCTGAAGAGAACCCCAATTTCATAAGAATAACAAGAATCACCAAATGGGATTAAATCTAACCAAAAATTTTCTACACAATAAAGGAGACAGGAGAGTAAAGAGATAACCTACAGATCGGGGAAAATTTTTTGGCCAGGTACAACTTGGACAATGGACTAACATTTAGAAAATATAAATAAATCAAGAGCTTAGAGCACCCAAATAAAAGATTTAATCAAACAATGGGCAATTGATGCAATTAGACACTTCTCAAAAGAAAGTACATGAAAAATGCTGAACATCTTTCCTCATTAGAGAAATGTAAATACAAGCAACATGGGGATTCCATTTTAGTGCAATAAGAATGGCTAACATCAAAAACTCAAAAAACAGCAAATGCTGCCGACGTTGTTGTGGGGAAAGGAGTGCTTCCACATTGGTGTTGGGAATGTAAACTAGTACAGCTACTATGGAAATCAGTATGGAGATTTTAAAAAAATAGAAATTCCATTTTACTCAGCTATAACCATCTTAGGTATCCTCTCAAAAGAATTAAAATCATCCTACTATAGTGGTACATGCACAACCATGTTTATAGCAGCACACTCCACAGTAATGAAATTATAGAAGTGGCCTATTTGACCAACAGAAAAATGGATAAAGAAAATCTGGTGAATATATACACAATAAAGTAATACTCAACCACAAGGAAAAATAAAGTTGAGTCATTTTAGGAAAATGGGTTAATTTTGAGCCCATGATTCTAAGTGACATAAATTAGACATGCAAGAATAAGTATTGCATGGTTTCTCTCATATGAAAAAATCAAAAATATAAATAATTTGAAGAGCAAAATAATGGGAAGATGGCAGGAATCAGGGAGGTAGAATTTGTGGAGATGCGAAGGAGATCTGGGGAAGAAAGAAGAGGTGGAGAATAAAAGCAAAAATGATCAAGATGTGATATGTAGATGCATCAATTCCCCTGCAAGAATGCAAATATTGTAGGGAAAGATGGGACCCCTAAGGATGGGTAGAATAGGGACATGGGGCCCTTTTACAGAGTGGGAGAAAAGCAGCCTCTGTAACTATGAAAACAGAGAGTTCTGTGGTTTTACTTCTAAAGAGATAACCTAGGGAGGGCTCACGAAACTGCTCCATCACCTCTTATGGTTTGAACATCCTAAACTGTTCCCAAATGATGTGTTGTGACTACACTGGGGCACTGCGTGACCCTGTACCCTTATAAGTGCAGATGCTCTGGGTAGGGGAGATGGTGCTCTACCCCATGAAACAGGACTGCTGCCCCATATTCGGCAGTTATCCAGCTCTGGGTCCCCCACTCCTCTGAGTGGTTTTGTTGAAATAATTTATAAGTGGCAAGAATGATATAGGAATAATTTAAATATAAATACACAATGCTATCAATACATTGCACATGGGAAATGAAAGAGAATACTGTTAAATATAGCACCATGTTCCCGTGACAAATATCTTATGAATAATTAATATAAATTTTCTTTCATAATTACTGCAGTGTCACTGCTGTGTTCTATTTTACCTTTGACAATTCATTCTCAGTAAGAAGTTGGACAACCTAGGTATTAAGATAGTAAGAAAAGTGAAGAAATGGAAATTAATACTAAGTTTTATGTTTCACATTGTTGGTCATATTCTTTAAATGCACAAAATTAAAAACCTTACGAGGTAAATATGCTTAGTAACTCTATGTGTGGGAGGAAAAAGTCTTAGTTAAAAGAGAATTTTAAGAAAATATTTTTGACTCCAAATCCAGATTTTATGGCCACGGTACACTCAAATGTCTGCATTCACCACTCTATTTTATTCATCAATGATTCATGCAAGAGAAATGGATGTGTCACTATCAGCAGCAGAAATGCTGTAAAGAAATGTATGAGAGGACATAGATCAAAGTTACTGAGTGATAAAGATGAAAACCTCTGCAGAAGGTTGTTTGCTGACACCGGTGGGGAATATCCTGACCACATTACTCTTGCGCAGACTCCACAGGTCTTTGCAGTTCCACAGTGAAGTCTGTAATCTGCGCTCCTCTGTGCTCTACAGCTGTGACATGTGCTGCTGACAAGGTAACAATGCTCCTTTTCCATGCGAGGTGACTTTAATAATTTCCATTAGCACATTCCTCTAAAAACATGAAAATTTTTGTGTAAGTTAAAAAAATTGCACTAAGACATGCACAATTTATGCGGTATAAATAGGAAAACAATTTGAGCATTAGTATTAGTATTTTTACCTCAACAATGCAGAAGTTAGCTGGAGACTTTTTGCTTTCGTAAAACGGCATTGTTTGCTGTGACTGGAAACTACAGAGTCATGGGAATGACAGTGTCTGGGCATGTTCCAGCTGCAGAGCAGAAGACTCCTCAGAGTCCCGCCGTGTAAATGCACTCCCATGGATCAGTTAATTTGCATTACAATTCAAGAAATTATGCACAGATTTCTACAAAGTAAAGATTTTGTAGGAGCATTAAGTACGCCCATCACTCCTACCCCAAATAAGACATTTTAATGGAATGGGATTGCTGTCAATCATCCTGAGGAAGTGGCTAGGTCATTTCCTCCTGGAAAAATAGTTCCGGAGCTGCTCTGTCAGTGAACTTTGCTCCCTCCTAAGACAGAGTAACTGCACTTTTCAAAATTCTCAAAGAGAAAATTCAACCGAACAGATCAGAAAAAGCAGCGAAGATAGTGTGCACTTTTCATTTGAAAAAAAATTCAGTAAGTTTAAAAGTAAACTATTTAAAAGTCCTGGGCCGCTGAGATAGCTCAGCGGCATAAGTGCCTGCCTGGCAAGTGTGAGGTCCTGAGTTCGACTCCCAGTATCCACATAAAGGAAAAAAAGGGCCAGTGAGATAGTTCAGTGGCACAAGGGCCTACTGGCAAGCGCGAGGTCCTGAGTTCGACTCCTGGTACCCACATTAAAAAAAGTCCTGTTTGGTGGCTAGGCTTTGGAATTCCAAGACTTTTATAATTGCAATATAAAATAAATGAATTTAGCACGTAGGAATTCCTCTGATAACTGGCTACAAATTTCCAAAAGGTATATAAGCTAAAATGGTAAGTCAAATTTGTGAATGGTTGGAGATTTATTTATATAACTTATTTAAAAGACTATGACCAAATAGAGTCCTAGGAATGGACTAACCGATTAGTGCTTCTAAAAACTTGATTAGCTGGGTGTGGTGGTGCTTGCCAGTAATCCCAGCACTCAGGAGGCTGAGGCAGGAGGATCACAGCAAGTTCAAGGCTAGCCTGGGATACATAGTGAGTTCAAGGCCACACTGAACTACACAATGATACTCTTTCTCAATAAATAAATAAATAAATACTTGTTTAATCCAATTATGCTACATGAGGCAAGTTAATGACTTAGGTAGGAAAATTTTTAAAATGAAAATTAATTTAGGTTATAATTAGTCTCAGTGAAAGCTGGACATTCCAAGTTAAAGAATAAAATAAGAATAAATAAAATGATTAAATGTAACAAGAAATTCTTTTAAAATTTTACGTAACATAAATGTAAATACAAAAGTCGTACTGTGAAAATCCATGTATCTTTTAAAATTTATCCATCAAATAAATCTAAGTATAGAAATAAAAGAATATGGGCAAGCAACTTTGAAAAATACAGGTAAACTGATAATGAGTGACCATCTGACCATTAACTCATCTGCCAGTCCAACCATCAGTCCATCAATGCAGCAGACATAGTTTATGGTATGTTTCATGTAACAAGCTCAGAAATAGTTAGCATCATTTGTTATGGACAAAGTAAAAATTTTAAAATAAAACAACCCAGCACAATTTAGTACATTATTGTAACAAAGTAAAAATTATCTGAAAATTTAATAAGCTGCAACATAAAACCAGGTTTCATAAAATGAGGGAATACTTTCTACAAATGAAGCGGGACAATTCTACCAACTAGTAAAGCCTTTCTTCAGATAAACGAATAAAATAAAACTGAAAATACCACAATTTACGCCACTTTACAGACGTAGGTGTACAGCTTAATTTATAGAATGTGTAATGGATTTCCACAGTCCAAATTACTATGTATTTTCACCTTTTCTTAGTGGTTTCTTGTTTTGTTTTAGTACATTGAATAAAGGTCCTTGGAAAGGAGCAACAGAGTTATTGGATAGAAACTAGCATAAATCATTCTTCGCCTATCCATCAGATCTGGTATAATATATTGCTTTCCTGATGGCCCCAACTCCCTTAGTCTGACATAGCAGATAATTAACAGGTACTTCTGGGTGAGTCAAATAATATTGCTCTTTGTAGGTTATTTTCTTGGGTGTCTAATAGAAAAAAATTCTACTTAATAATGTGTAGCTACCTCCTTGACACAAAGACAAAAATAAACCTATTTAATGAGAGAATATGTTGACACATTATCTTTTTTTATAGCGTTAGTCAAAACCTGAGTATATTTACATCTAAATAAATCCTTATGCAAGGGCCGGTGAGATGGCTCAGCGGCTTAAGCGCCTACCCGGCAAGCGCGAGGGCCCGAGTTCGACTCCCGGAACCCACATACGAAAAAGGGGCAGGTGATATAGCTCAGCGGCACGGGCGCCTGCTGGCGCGCAAGGTCCTGAGGTCAACCCCCCGGTACCCACAAAAAAAAAAAAAAAAAATCCTTGTGCAAAATTCTCATAATGCCTGTCATTATACTTTTGTTTATATTTCTATTGTCAAGACAAATTACTGTGTTTGGGATGTGAGCTTGTGTTTAATTTTTTAAATTATGTGCATTTGCATATGAGAGTATTTGTTGAGATTTTTCTCAATAATAAGAAATATATTATTTTTGGTGTTTTCAAATATAAATAGAGTTTTGCATCAATTCAAATTTATTATTTTCCCGTAGCACAGTCAAAAGTTAGTTAAAGCTAATGAAAGTTTTATGTACTGAAATGTATCTTATTCCAGATTTGTTTGTTCCAATAAATAAATTTGAGACCCTTTAATAAAGAAAATGCAATTCATTAGAATTTTAGCAAACTAATAGAAAAGTATATTCTGACCTCCACAAAGATGTAAATGAAGAACAGGAACTTGACTTCAGAAAGCAAGTCTTTCAGGTGATTTATCTTGTGGTCTGATGTTGAAATATTGTTCCTTAGTATCTTTCTCAAGATCTGAGTTTCCCATAATGAAAGATGACAATGCGACATTTAAATAACCATGGTTTAAAAAATGCTCAAAACAAACCTCAAATTAAGGTATAATCACAGTGATTAAAAATTAGAAGTACATCTAATACATATTAACATAGTTTTATCTAAGACTTGGATTTTTTCTGACCACTTCCTTTGAATGATTAATTGAAATTACTAAGTGTTGAAAAGATAAGGTGCTAAAGATTCATTTACTTGTTTTTAATATGAGGCATTTTTTTGTGGAATGTGGTTTTCCTTTCATTCTGTTACCTATGTTATGAAGCATGGCATCAATTATAAATGAGAGGAGAGCCAGAAGGCTAAGAGGATGCTAGAAAAATACAGGGAACTAGATTCATAAGCTAATTTAATACTTTGGATCCAGTGGATTAATTGTGGGCAATTTGTAAGCCCTTAGGTTGTCAATTTCAATCCTGAATTCAGCATGAATAATATTCATTTAAAATAATTCCCTATGACAAATGTGATCATTATGTATAAAAAAAGCATTCCAATAAAATTAATTAAAAATTGCTTAGGAAATATCTATAGCTGATTTTAACCAAGAGCCTTTAAGTTAACTATGAAGACAAGCAACTGAGTGAATAATTAAGAATCTTTGGAGATTTCCTTCTCTCTTCCATGTATTGCGCTTCACGGAATTTGTCAAGAGCAGAGGTTAGCACTCGTCTGGATGGACAGGTTTTTGGTTTGTTTTCATTCTTTTTCTTACATATGCATTTCGATCATGCTAGTGTTTTTTCTTTATGTCACCATTAAGAAGGGGGAAACTTTGTAATACAATAAACACCACAAAATAAAGGCTGAAAATATGTAACTTCTCAAACCTTTTTTAAAACAAAAACAAGTATTTTAGTTACTTCTTAATCCAATCCACATTAATGTAGCCAGTTGTTGACAGAAAGAACCATCCTTTTGCGGCCAGTGTTGATACATTTATAAATATACCTGGCTAAATTAGGAAGTGACTGATGATCCTACATAATTTCTAGTTTATTTCTTTATTTTTATATTGAGCAAATATATTTACTCTTTACCCTTTTAAGATAACACAACACCTACTTCTTTCTATGCTGTATGAATGGATGATATATTCATAATCATAAGTGAAACAGTGTTATGAAAACTGTGTCCTTTTTCTTAACTTTCTAAGCTTACAGTTGAAGTCTGGGGTTTTACCTCAATAATCCATATGCCTAATATTCACATGGTTTCTTCAAATAAAATCAATTATCATATATCATGGTTACATGAAACTTCATAGACTGTTGAATAGTATCAGCTGTTCTTAACACCTAAGTTTGATTTACTTAGCCTACACATCGATAACTGTGTGTCAAAAAATCTCTTTATTAGGCCAGTTTCCTGTCACTGGAACACAATGCCTGACACAAATTTAAGGAGGAGAGGTTTAACCTGGCTCATGGTTTCAGAGGATTCAGTTTAGGGTCAGCTGTCTCCAAGGGACAAATATCATGGTGGAAGTGCATGGCTAAATGCTACTTAGTTCATGGTGGCCTGGAAGCAGATCAGGGGGAACAGTCCCAGAGAAGAAGATCGGGACCATATACAGTTGTTAAGTTTACACCTCCATAACCCACTGTAGACACCAAGAAGTGAACTTTAATAATCCCTTAGGATGCTTTTAAGCCAATCAAGTTGACACAATTAAGTCTAACGATCACAATCTCTAATAAGTTAGTAGAATCTACTAATTTACTTCTTTTGACTCAATCTGTCTTCATCTTTTTATGTCTCCCATTTTTAAAAAATTGATTGGTTAATTGATTGATTGATTGATTGAGACAGGATCTCTACAGTTCAGACTGGCTCTGAATTCAAAATATAGCCTAGTGTGGCCTTCAGCTCACACTGATCGATCCTCCTGCCTCAGTTTACCATGTGCTGGGATTATAGGCAAGCACCACTACACAGGGCCAATTTTTCCTCCCTTTATCACTGTCTATGTTTGAAATAAAATGCAATGGTTTTCTGATTTTAATTGCAATGCTGGTATTTTGAACCTGAGACTGATATATGGATCTGCCCTTAGATTATCAGTCCATACAATCAAATGCACATAAAATTTCATTACTTAAAAGTGTTATATAAATGACTTGTATTCTTAAAGTGTGCATATGAGAAAACATGAGATCTTGGAAGACAAGGTAAAGGAAGCAATGATTAACAAACATGATTTTCATTTTAGCTTGATATGCAATTTTAGTAAGTTATTCTTAAATTAAATTTCAACTGTAATATTTCCACAGTAATTAAATTTCATTTTTTGTAATTTTGAGGTAAAAATGAAGATTCATAATCTAAAATATATAAGGATTAATTTTAATTATTTATAAGTGTAAGGAATGATAAGATTTATTATTCTAGTTTACTGACATTACAGGTTTTATTCTCTCTCATAAATACTATAAGTTTAATAATGTGAAGAAAATAAGACCAATTAGATCAAAGAAAAGTTTATAGAATAACAAAATTGCTTAGCAACTTACAAAGGAATAAAAGGAGAACATAAATTCCTTTAGAGCACAAGGTTTTAGAATATGATGAAAGCTGCACAGAAAAATGACATATTTTAAACAGATTAAAATTTTAAAATAACAGTATGTTTTACAATGGAGTATTCAATAAGATTATTATATGTAATCAATGAAAACTAAGTAATATATCCACTAGTCATTTCATGAATTTATGTTTAAAGTAAAATATTGAGAATTTTTTAATGAGAAAAATGTAAAAAGTTTTAAATGATATATCAAATATAATGAATTCATAGATATAATGATAGTAGAGAGACAAGTAGATAAATGCCAAATACAATGTTACTTTTAATTAACATGTTTATAAATGTTTCTTTCTCCTTCCTAATTTTCTAAAGTATGGTATTGATTGGCATGTGGACAAATGAATAATTTAGTAGCAAAAATATCTTTTATGAAATACCTATGATGACTTCATTACTCTAAATTTGCACAACAGTGAACATGCAGAAATATATGCTATGAATTTTGGGCAAGTCTAAATCAAGGACATATTTAGCAGTTTACAGTCCATTTGAGAACCAGAATACAAAATTTGAAAAGAAAAGAGCTTACTTTTAAAATATAAATAAGCACTGTCTTTTATAATATGAAGACATAAGAGAATAAAAGCTACTTTTGTTTTGTAGTGAAGACAGAGTAAAAATCTAGTAAGGCTACTTTATATCAAAGATTATTGAGTGGATGAGATTGAATTTGAAGATTTTGTTTTTTTAACAAGCTCTAAAATTGATTAAAATATATTGCATCTAAGACTCAGAAGAAAACATTAGAATTAAATGACAACAAATACAAATTACTTTGGAATAGGTTAGAAAATAAAATTACAGACAATTCAATAGAAATTAAGGCAGAAATGAAATGATCTAAACACTATAGAGGAATTAGTTCTAAAATAAGCTCCATAGTCAATTAGGTGATACTTAGGAAGCTGATGCAAGGCAAAGATAATATGAAATATGAAATCACTTTATAATGAAGAAAATAGCAAATCAGTAGTCAATACGATGAATGTATTTTACATTAATGTTCTATTTAACCAGATGTGGTATTACAAGTTTCATCCCAGCCTGGACAACTTAGCGAGACCTTGTCTCAAAATAAAAATTGAAAAGCAGTAAGGGTGTAATGCAGTTGGAAGATGCTGGGTTCAATTTCTGCTAACACCCCGCTCCAAAAAAATATTCTTCACAGCAAAGAAAGAGATAAACTGGAAGTTTGTTAGGGAATTTAGATGACTGAAGATGACTTGACAGAGATGAGGTAGTTACTGCTCTGACGAGAGGCACCAGCACTGAAACAATAAACAGAACGGCTACATAAGCAGCGGTGTTTGACGTTTTGGGCTCATTGATTTTGGTTACCCTAGAACTAAAATGATGGGCAGTTTTCAGAAGTCTTACTTGATCTATCTACATAGAAAATCTCCAGTTATTTTTAAAGGAAGATCACAAAAAATATATATTAAGCAGTTTTTTTTTTATGGTGGCAATGATTGAACCTAGCCATCACACATGCTCAGCCATATACTCCATCATTGAGCTCCACCCTCAATAACTTCTTGATTTAAGGTTCACAGCCTCATTAATGAGAAAGAAATTAATTGAGGAAGATTCCTATTATGAAGCTGATATTTAGATTATAATTTTTCTTCCTGGTCTTTTCCAAAGAATCTGCAACCATTTGTCAGTATAACTTCTTGGGAAAGGAGAAGACATAATTTTATGGGATTGCAGACCCTGACTTGTAATGAACACCAATTTCTGAAAACCTAGAAGTCACTGAGGTTTACCATTTAGCAAAAACGGGAGAATAATGTACTCTTGGCTTTGGTCTCTTTCTCAGTGGACTAATTAATCTCCTTATCATCTCTATACCTATTTCTATAGTTATAGAGTATACAGTTAGAGGGATACACCCACAAAGAGCTTGCACATTGTTTTCCAAAGTGTGACATCGATATTAGTATAAGACAAATAGATTAAAGAAACAAAATAAAGTACAAATGGATTTACATATGTATTCTGACTTTTGATGAAGTATTTTCTGACAAAAAGAGCAAAGCTTTAATAAAGGATAGCATTTTCAACAAATTATGTTGGCAAAATGAAGTACCTATTTGCAAAACAGAAATTAACAACATAATGAAAAGTAAAATAGAATTGTTACAATCATACACTGTAAAAATTTATGTGAATGTATTCTCTCTGACAAAATATCTTAGTATATTCTACTCACTCTTCTCCTGATGACTGAGAAGATGCAAAAACCTGTATGATGAAATGGAATGTCAATAGAATAGGCACTGTGATTTAGTATTAGGAGAGTACGTAACAGAACCTTGAACACAAGCACTGTGATGCCACAACAGTGCATCTAGAAACCAAGAGGTATACTGAGTACCAAATGGGCACATGGAATATGCAATGTGAACACATTGTTCACAGGGATCATTCTGGACCAGATCGAGCAGGATGGAGAGAGATATCTTCATGTTATTCGAATTGCATGTAACTTAAAACGTATGAATTTTTTTTTCTGTAATTTTGCAATCAAAACTTGTGGAGTATGTATGGTTGACGACTGATGACTGAAACAATTGAAATAAAAACTGTGGATAAAGAGGAGATTACTGTAACGTGAGCGATCCATCCTTTCGTATGCTCTTGCCTCCTCAGTGGCATCATTTCTCCTTATATGTGCACAGAATTTTCAATGCAGAATTATTTCTACCCTCCGTGAGGCAATCATAAGATATTAACTCAGGTATTGCTTAGGGACAATTTATAAATTAACTCATATTATTGTAGGGGCCAATAGATCATTTCATCATGTTGTTAGAAGCCAAGGTATAAATATTTTCAAGGTTGGTATTTACACAGGTGAAATGAACATTGAGATATACTGCATTCTGTGTATTACATTGATAACATAAAAAAGAAACATGAGCATATTGAATATAGTTAGCATTTTAAAATAGACACTTTTACACTACCAGTGTGATGGTAAATGATGGCTTTCCTGGTGCCAAACTATTCATGTGCTACAGGGAGCTATAAAATGAGAAACGCGGAAAGAATAGGGCCACAAACAACCACCACTGAATCAGAGGAAATGGAGCGAGTGGGCCACAAGATTTGAACATTTCCTTAACTTTGAAAGAGTGAGTAAAAATTGATAAAATCAAAGGTCCAATTTTTAAACTTATGCTCCAAATGAATTTTATCATAGAATTTAGTATCATTTAATTTAAAATCTGGCCCAAACTTCTACCTGTCCCAGCCACACATGCACACACACACACACATGCACACACACGCACACATACACACACATGCAGAGACAAGGGTTCATTATTTTTTCAGAGTGTTAGCACTTAATATACAGAAGGATAGTGAAAGTGTCTCTTAGCAGTATATTTTTTACATTAGATTTTGCAGTCAAAAATTAAAGGCTAATCAGAGAAATGAACATACACTTGGCCTCTATAAAAATACCACCTCCAAAATGGCAAAGAATTTTCATTCTTTCCATTGTAATTTTACGTCAAGGACCCATAGTGTAGAAAAATATTTTTATTAATTTTAGGGTCAAATATAAAATTGCTATTACTTAAATGTGTTGTGTTGTATATTTCTGAAAAAGACTTCGTTGCAGAGATTTGCATGCCAGAATCTCATTGCCTCCAGAAACTGCATCTGTGGGAGAGGAAAAGTGCAGCCCTAGGGAGAGGACGGTTAGAACTGTGTGGACCGCAGGGAACACCTCCCTAAATCTCCCTGCAGCTGAAGGGCCCTTCAGAGCTGTCCTGAGTGGAAGCGATGAGACTCAGCCCATCATGGTTCCTCTGCTCCGCCAACCTCTACCCTGGGGGAGCCAGTCCTTGCTTGTGCACTGGACTCCCGGAGACAGAATCTCAGGAGGCAGCTCTCTAAAGCTGAGGGTAATTTCTTCACGGAGACTTAGTTCAGAGAGGATGCTCCCAGCAGCTAGAGGAATGAGTACTTCAGTCCTGAGAGCAATTAAAGGTTTTTGAAGCACTTGAGCTTTCTGTGATATTTAAAGTTTGATATGAGGGAGTTGCAAATATTTGGACTTATTCCAATTTCAGGGTAAAAGCATTCAAAGCTTTATCAGGCTTGTAACACTCCCTGGACTTCAGCTAATCCTTATTGGGGGAAAGAAGAAGAGATAAAACAATTTTACAGCTGTGCCTGTTTGGAAATGCCTTAAGAGTGATGAGAACAATGCACAAAGTTTCCCAAAATAAAGCCTTTTGCCAATTGGGTTCACATCTTGAGATTGCAAAGAAAAGATGCCTGACCGATAGTGCATGTCAATGCATTCTTTACCACAAGGACGCATCACACCACAAGCAATGTACTTGTGTGAGTATTAACTGCAGATCCATGCTCCTAACATAGAGATCCAAAGTATTATATTATAAGGGAGAGGACAGTAAGTGGAGGAAATGGCTTCTTTCATTATCCATAAAAATGGTCATATATTTCTGTTTTGCAATGGAAATAATATCAGGTACTCATCAACAATGAAACAATATTAACTTTACTTCTAAAGGATGTTTGCATTGGAAAAAGATTATAAGGGAGGACATTTTTGTTGCTTTTTCTCCTTACTAGGTTACAGTGTATAATCAGTAGAGATACAATATTCAGGGCAATATTGTTACATGTCCATCACATGAAATTAATACTTTAACTTATATTGAATCCTTTGACAGCAAGATTTTAACTATTGATGTGTAGATTGATTTACATGACAGCTTTGCAAAATATGAAATGCTTTATGTGATTTTTGCCCTATTCAGTATAAAATATAAGATTCAGTTTTTGATTTTCATTGTATTTTATTATCTTATTCTGAGAAATATTTAGTCACCTATACTTGACAGTTATGTAAAATTTATGTGTCAGAGATTGGAACATTAGAAGTTCATGTAATATTGTCTGATCTTAGTCATCCATCTATGGAACCAAATAAATTATATCCTCTCATGGCTTTCAAATATTTTGGTAGATATGTGATTATCAAGTGTAGCAATGTGCTTTGTGTCTGTACAAAACTGTTTAGCAAAGTGAAGCAATTGTCACAAGGTGTTTATGCAAAATAAATGAATGTGAATATGTTTCACAAAATGATGCAAATCTTGCTCATTCTGAAGATAATAGATTGTAAAAATTTTAAAATAAGAATATTTCACCTCTCAAGTAGAAACTGAGGAAAAGAAAAAAATATTAGAAAAACATATGTTTCTTTGAAAATCTTGTTTTAGATTCTGCATTACAATTTTTACATTTAAATTATTTTACATACATTTCAAATGTAAAGGTGAAAAAAAAAGAGAAGAGTTATAAAGATGAGTTTTAAATTGTATCACCTTTCAGAATTTAGTTTCTTAGGGCTGGTGATATAGCTCAGTGGCATAAGCACCTGCCTGGCAAGTGCGACGTCCTGAGTTTGACTCCCAGTACCCACATATTAAAAAAAAAAAAAAAAAAAAAAAAGAGAGAGAATTTAGTTTCTTGTTCCAAAAATAGAAAGCATCACTGCATATGAGAAGCTTTAATATATAAAAATAAATACTTTGGAAATAAGAATAAATACTTTGCAACTCATATCACATGTGAAGCATTTGTTTAATCAAGTATTCAAGAATACTTCACTAAACATTTGTTGAGGGGCCAGTGAGGTAGCTCAGCAGCATAAATGCCTGCCTGGCAAGCACAAGGTCCTGAGTTCGGCTCCCGGTACCCACATACAATAAAAGGGCCGGTGATATCACTCAGCGGCACAGGCGCCTGCTGGTGCACGAGGTCCTGAGTTCGATCCCAGTACACACACACACACACAAACACACACACATACACACACAAAAACATTTGTTGACTCTCCTGTGTGCTGATAGAGTTTAAAAGAAGAAAACTATAACCTCTTAAATCACTGTGTATATCCCTATATGAACACTTATATTGGTATACTTGAGCCTATGTACACCTACAAACATATATATATATATATATATATATATGTATACAAATATATGTGTATACACACATTTTTTAAAAGTTAAGTGGAATTCAGATAAGGTTCCTCGGTGAAATGAAACATTGGTAGTCAGAATGGGTTAGGTTTAGGCAATTTAACGTACTACTCCAACCACATGCAAGATTGTGTATGTCACATAATATATTATTTTTACCTATTATTACCTGTTTTGGGACTTTCCGTTAGTGCCGCCTGCCCTTGAATCCTCTGAACACTGCCTATTTGGGACTTTGGTGCTGAGACTTTTTACCATATCATAAAACTGCATGAATTACTTGATTTTGTATTATTATTATTATTATTATTACCTAACATCCTTTCATTCAGTATGGGAGGAAGTCATAGAGAATGACATGACAGTTGCTTGCCCTTTCCAGACTCCTGGGATTGGATATATGACCCGGACCTGTGACCGTAAGTAACAATGATCCGCCTACCCAAGATCATAAGAGTCAGATCTTGTGGCTCAGGCAGACAACTTCCTCTTAGCCTAAGAACAGGGCCTAGGATAGGATATATAAATGAAATATGTCTAATGGGAAACTTTCAGTATGTTCCATGTATAGTCTTTAAAATGATAAGGTGTTTTAACCTATTGAATCACTAAGCTATTAGAATGTGTTTGGGGTTCAAAACAGTTGTCATTCTTCCCAGGTGTTGAGAACCTTTTAAAGAGTGTAGTCAATAAACAGAGGCAAACAGTTGTATTAAAAAAAAAAAAGGTAGAAATAAAGCCCTAATGATTTTCTTTAAGCCAAGGATCTAAAGATGAACCTAGTTATGTTAATATACTCTAATATAAAAATACACATTTAAATTTTTTAAATTCCTATACAGATTAAGTTTTAATCACAGTGCTTAGGCATTCCTAACAAATAATTACTTCACATAAAGAAAACATTACAAAGGTGGGATATAGGATGAGATTTTAAGAAGTTGCTGAAAATAAAACAGGCATTGATAACTTTTAGGATATTTATAGGACACCATACTCACGCTGCACTTGCATGATCACAGCATCCAGTGAGGTAAAAATTTATAGTAGAGCGATTGTGAGTTTTAGTAGAGATAGCTAGGCCTCCACCCTATAAATATGAATAGGATCTTATAAAATATATATCAGATGATGGTATTTCTCTGCTTTAAATCCTCCTTTGTAAAGTAAAATTAAAGGTTTTCTTGACTTTCATCCATCCTTCTTATCTGCTTTATTATATCTGGACCTCAAAATTTGTACCCCATTTCTCTTTCTCTGCTCCAGCCACACTGGCCATCTTTGTCTTCCTGTTAATACAGCAGGAAAACACATGTCCGGGGCTTTGTAATCGCTCCTTTTGTATCCATCCTCAGAATGCTTTCTCTGCAGTTACCTCCATGACTGATGCTATAAATTTAGAATCTTAAGCAAATCCCAAATTTTTAAAAGTTATTTTTAATAGTCAAATTATATATTGGGTATTTACATATTGTTGCCTTTCTTGCTTTACTCCTTTAGCTCTTATCACTAATGATTTCCTTTAAATTATTTGTGTACTGTTTATTATTTGACTTCCCATAGAAATATGTATTTTATAACAGCAGTCATCTGGAAGTTTTTGCTTTGATTTAGAAACAAATGATTGTTGTGTTTTCAGTGACTAAATTTGTGGCTTAGCAAAATAGTCCTTCAATAAATAGTCATTGAAATGATGAATAAAAATGAGATTTGAAAGCAGAACACAACACAGTTAAGCACTGTTCTACCATTTATTGGATGATACTGGAAAAAATATTGGTGATATCAAAAAAATATTGTGCCCATGTGAATGTAAAACTTATCATTCATTTAAAGGTAATCTTTAACAGTTTTACTGAAACATAATGGACGTGATGTCATCTGCACATATTTCAAAAGTTTGGTTTAACAAATCTCTAACCTATCCCTCCCCTTGTCTGTGTACTAGTCCTATTGCTTTCCTTGGGTCATTATATATCAATTTCTATTTTCTATGATTTCATGTAAAGGAAAAAAATGTTAGGCTCTGGTTTTACTCTCTTCTTTTAACTTTTTAAGAAAATACCATGATGTTTCCCCAAAGTAGCTGTACCTTTCAATCGATGTTTGTTGTTCTTGTTGGCGTATGGAAATTTCACACCGTTTGTACAAAAGATTGTCTTTACTCTGCAGACTTGCATTTGCACATTTGTCGAAAATCAGTCTCCAAAAAACACAAGTCAGCTCTCTCAGCTTGGGAAAGCAGAGGTGATGGGCTGGACTGGTCAACGGTTTGCACTCTGAAGCTGGACACAGCCTCACTTGGGTGCCTACTCTGGTGCTTACGAGATGCGTCACATTGTACAAGTCACTTAGCTTCTGTGCCTCAATTATCTGTTTAGACAAAATAGAAACAGTGTTATGTTTCTATCTTGATATTAATGCACCTGCCTTGACTACTACTTCTTTACACTGAATCTTGACATCAGATAGTTTTATTCTAATGTTCTTCTTAAAAACTACTTTGGTTATTGTAGGCTCCCTGTAACTCTATGTAAATTTCTGTATAAATTTTAGAATCTTTATAGTTTTTGTTCATGCAAGTCTACCTGTGATTAAATTGAGTATTCAGAAGATAGTTTATACCATTTAATGTTTTATCCACTCACACCACATGCTGATTAGAGGCGCACTGTGAGTCAGGCACTGTACTATATGATACTCTATGAGTTAATCAGATAAGGTACTTCTCTGTATATTTTCAGACAGTATGTATAGGTTTTAAAATAAAGCAAATTTACAAGAAGCAGGCATGGGAATGAGAGAATCTATAGATTTCAGAAACCTTTTCAATGTGATAGTAAATTTATTTTTTAGAATGTGACATTGGAATTGTAATGTTAATTATAGTAATAATGCCACCATCTTTTCCAGGAAAAAATAAAAAATTTAAGATTTTCACATCATTTTTTTACTCTTAATAAACAGTTTCAAATTTTATCACTGGTTGAATCACTCATACAGTGATGTATCACTAAGACTGATACCTTTTTGTGAAATGACCCACTCATATTTTGAAGGTATTAAAGGAATATATTTCTACTGTGAACTCAGTACTAATAATATATAAATATATAATATAGTCTTTGTGTTTTTTCTACCTCATGGTTTATGTTAATGATGCCATAAGTAATTTTCGCTGTTTGCTGTTAAAGTATGCATTAGTCATATCAAACTCATTAACTTTTATTCCATGAATGTTCGTTTGTCATTTAAAACTTATCCTGTAAATTTTAGGGGTCATGTCAGAAAGCTTCCTGTCATTATGACAAAATACCTGAGATAGTCAACATGAAAACAGAAAGATTTATTTTGGCTCATGGTTTCAGAGGCTTTAGTCCATGGTCTCTTGAATCTGTTGTTTAAGGTCTGTTGTGTAGTAGAATATAATGGCAGGGAGATGGTGGTAGAGCAGAGCTACTCATTTCATGGCAGTTTGAAGCAAAGTTGGGGGGGAGGGGTGGAGATATAGCTCAGCAGCACAGCGCCTGCCTGGCAAGTGCAAAATGGTAGTTCGATTCCTGGTGCCAGAAAAAAAAAAAAAAAAAGAAACAAAGAGAGGGAAAGGGGTCAGAGTCCCCCAAACCTCTTCAAGGCCATGACCCCAGTGACCTAATTTTCATCCACTAGGTCTTACATCCTAAAGTTTCCAACACCTCCCAGTAATGACACAGGCTGCTGACCAAGTCTTTAACTCGTGGTCCTTTGGGTGAACTTTCCAACCCATAGCAGGAGATTAATTAAAGAAGAATTAGGACACATAGAAAAGTTAATGGAAGTTAATAATTTTGATTTTCAACAAAATTAAAATGATTTTATTGTTTCTTTAGCCAAGTGGTAATAATCAAATATATATGAAGATTACCAATCATAGAAATGTATTAAAATCAAAGACCTGTAATTTTCTTTGTGAAAACAATGATGATGGTAATTATAATAATATATAATAATTCAGATTGTTCTAAAAGAAATGTTTTAAAAACATGGAAAAATTATCAAGCACGTAGGCTTCTAAGTTTATTTTTGTTTTCTTTCAATCTTACACAGGCACATATGCATATGTAAACACCATATACATGTATATAATGTATACATGTATACATTTATATCAGATCTCTAGGCACATCTGTTCCATAACAACTATGATTTTTTTCAATTTATTCTTTTTTTTTTTTAATGTGGGTACCGGGAGTCGAACTCAGGACATTGCGCTTGCCAGGCAGGCGCTTATGCCACTGAGCTATCTCACCAGCCCTTTCAGTTCATTCTTAATCAATTCATAGGACTTCTCTTAATTATTTTGGGGCTTAGAAAGTTGATCTTTATCTATTATATCACGAGGAGCCATTACCCTCTAGATTTTTGGTTCATTTAACATGTCTTGCGCAAGCAAAAGATTGGATAGGAGAAGAAATATATTAAGATAAATCTTTATGCTGAGTCTTGTTAAGGGAATTGATGTATTCCCTCTTGAATGGTTTCAGCCTTCTTTGGGTATAAAAACATCATTTTCTTCTACGATTTATTCAGACCTACCAAAGGATATGGCTTCTGGCTATAAAACATCATTGTGTGTTTCAATATCTATTTTTTTTCCCTTAACCCACCTCTGTAATTAGTATCTTCATTACATGATTTTCACAATTTGAAAAGAACATGTCCTGTTTATCCTGGTGGGACTCTGATATGGTGCACTGGGATGAAAAGTTAAAAATGTTACATGTAGCAAAACTGACACTATGCAGTTTATATCAACTACTTAGATCTACGTTATGTGTTACATGTGGGAGCCAGTTTAATTAATTCAGCAAATATAAAATATATGTCTAAGATGCTCCTCTCTAATGATAACTAGATAACTAGAACATGGTCTTCATACTTTGGAGAGACCACTTGGCTGGACAAGCTGTTTTCCTCTAGATTAATATTTATTGAGATAAGTAAATTCAGTAATAGGAAAACAGTATATTAACATTTCAGTGAGGGCACATAAATCTATTCAAGAGTGGTAGTAAGTCAATTCAAAATAAGCTTTTTGGAAGAGCTGAAATAATTTCAATTTATTATATTGGAGGCATATTTGGATGTGGCTCATTTTTTGCTCTTTTAAAGTAAAGTAAGTTTCTAAGTTTAATTCTGGTCTTTGTGGACAGAAAATGCATTACTGAAAATGGTAAATACATTGTAATAATAAGAGACTGTAAGTAATATTTGTGGGGAAAGCTCTTCCCTCTATTGTTATGTACATAAGACTTGGAAATTATTGCTAAATATCACAATAGGTCAAGTATTATAAGGCATTATGCTGATGCTCTCAAATGATATTGAATGTTTTAGGGAAATAATCAATATATAAATTAATTTCAAGGGCCGGGTATGTAGCTCAGTGGTACAGCTGCCTGGCAAGTGCAAGGCCCTGAGTTCAATTCCTGATACCAAAAAAAAAAAAAAACCCACAAAAAACAAACAAACAAAAATGTATGAAGCAGCCTTATTGTATATATTTCATACATGTAAGGGATAAATCAATAAGAAGTTAAGTAGGTCCGAAAGGATGCTAACTTCTATTCTTTATCTCAGCCCAATTCAAAGAATGCCACAGAAGAGGAAAGTATGTGAAATTTTTAAACAAATATGTAAAGAAATGTGTAGAGAAATCTGTGGAGTACAAAGGGAATGTTATCAAATGAAGAGAGCATTTCCTCTCAGAATAGAAATGTGTCGGACAGTTGGCAGGTAGTGAATGTGAAAGGTCTTTTCCTCCCCTCCAACACAGGCAAGGAGTGTAAGGTTTGCCAGGCTTTTAACCCAAAGGTACTGGGATTGGAATGCAAGCAGGCAAAGAGGTGCAAGCTGACCTTCCACAGTGAGTGCACCTTGCTAATCCCTCTGTCATCAGAGCGACAGTTGAAAATGTGTCATTTTAGGACAATATAAAAAAGTTAGTATAGCTGGTGAGAAACTATCAAATAGATCCAAAAGAAAAGGAAAACTGTGGTTCTATTCATTTTATGTTCCAAATTCTTTCTGGTCTTGGAATTTTTCTTTCTGTTTTATTCAACAGCAAGCTCACCAGAAAATGACATAAGGAATGGAGAACACTGTCTTGAATTTTGGAATTCCATTGAACTACAGTATCATGTCAATTTAGGTTATTACAGGAAATAAGTTCATGTATAGAAGTAGGCACAGGTTGCTTAACATCCATAACTTTATCTACATGAGCCTGCAAATCTATAGAAATAACTAGCTTCTATTTTTGACTTGCTATGAAAATGAGTGAGATATGTTACAAAACAATTAAATGATACATTACAGTCTATTTTAGATTTCTAAATCTTTTTATAAAGAAATATTCATCTACACATTTGTTTTTGTATAAATTAACTAAACATTGATTCAAATGTTAGCTCAACATGTAAAAAAATTTTTATCATATTACTCATGTATACAAATAGACTTCAAAGTGCCAAAATACGTACGTTTTATTTGCTTATATTATTTTTAGATGACTAAGTAAAGGTATAAACAAAAGTACTTGTTAGTTGACCTAGCATGAAAGAGTCCTTCAAACTTTCTCAAACTGTGCTAACATGATTACCTTTAATCCCATATTTTTGAGTGATAAATAAACTTCAGGGACTCAAAGTGTTATTTGAATATGATTAATCCTTCATTATTAAGTTTTCTAGTGGTGCCTGCCCCTGTTCCCTGCAAAGTGCTTATTTTGCATTCCTTTTTGCCTGAGCTTCACAGCAGTGCTTCTGAACTGACAGTTTCGCTTGTGGTGTAAGAGCTTGAAGCCGCAGTAGCATGCTGAGTACTCCAGGGTTTCCAAAAAACAAGCCGAGGCCCCACACCTATAAAATCAGAAGAACAGCAAGACACTGACAAACAGAATATGCTGCAGTGAGGTTAGAAAAAGGCAGGTAAACTAATCATAATCTATCTTTACCTTTGTAAAAGATTCAGGTTTGGCTGTTTCCTGTTACAACTGGCTGTACCATTAATTTCTGATTTTACTTTAAATTCTGGATGGAGAAATGCTGTTAATTAATGGGGTCTAAATATGTAAAAAAAAAACTTTTCTGAAACTGTTACTGGAGCAGATTTCTAAATGTTTGGAAATATGCCCTGCTGATATGTTTTGGAATAGTTAAATTAGGATGGTGAAAATTAATGAAGGATTAAATGGAGCAACCATTATCTGCTCTAGCAGCTTGTAGATGTTAGCAACCACTTTTTCTTTTCTTTTTCTTTGTTTTCTTTTCTTTTTTTCTTTACGTGTTTCTTTCTCTCTCCTTTCTCCCTCTCCTCTCCCTCTCTCCTCTCTCTCCTCTTTCAGATATTTTCTTTACATAGAATTTTCTGTAGACCCAGAAAAGAAGGAATTTTTTCTTCTTTTCTTTGCTATGATTAAGTTTAATCCAGGTTTTTCAGGCATCCCCTGCTGTGTTGCCAGATAGAATTTCACAATAGGATTAACCAGGATATCATGGCCTCTTTCCTATAACCTCAAATGTAAGAACTGCGGTCTGTCAAAATAATCCTTCTAAATATTTCTGGGCATCTTTTATATGCTCACGAGCGTGGCTTCTCCTGCCAGTCATTGCTGTACTCAAAGGCATCCTCTAAGGGTGACTTTATCCAACAATCGTCTCATCTGCAGAAGCACCAGCTTCAGTTTCCAGCACACCAATGCTATTTTTCTTTCCTTCTCTTCTTTTCTCTCCTTGCCTCCTTTTCACTTTCTTGCTTTCTCTCTTCAATTAATTGTGATCACTCTTTCCTCTTGGTTATTAAAATAGGATGATATTTGAGACTATGATTGTTTACAAAATAAGTCCTTATGCTTTCAATTATTTCTGTTATTGTTCTATGCACCTAGTCCATGCAGGTTCAGGAATTTATAGATGTCAGAAGATATTTAAAGGGTAGTTTTAAATTAAAACACAGAGATATTAGCAAAACATGTTAAGCCATAATTAAATGCTTGAAACCTTTTAAATAGATATTTTAAAAAATGATACATGCATGCATTCTTATTTAAAATATTTTGTTTCCCTTGATGGTGTGACTGATATCTATTTAGCCATAAATCAAACTCAGTGTCTCATTTAGATGTACGTTTTCTCACTGTTGATCTAATTTCCACTTCTTCCTTCCACAAATACATGTCACAGGGCTTGGTATGAAGCATGAGCCCAGCAGAGTGGAACCAGTTACAGTTTAGAAAACAAATACCATAGTGAACTCAGTACCTTCTCTCCCCTTCTAACAGCCCCAATCTTTTTCACTGGGTCATACACAGTTTACCTGAATCTCAGTCAACACTTTAGCCTTGATGTAAATCACATTAAGTGGCCTCTTCTTTCAGTTTGACAGGCATCTCAAAATTGGTTCATTTTTCCATATTTAAACTATAAATCTACTGTAACAACCTTCTATCTTGCACTTTAAAAAGTTAAGTTAGTGTATCACTAGGAAGTCTAAGTCAGACTGACAGCTTTACACTGATTATATTATTTTCTGTTTCAACTAATTTTATGATGATAGACAACTCAAAATAGAAGAAATCTGGAAGGGACTTATTTCTTGGCCCTCTCAAATTGGACTCATTATTACATTGTGGCCTTAGCATGGAAATATTTATAAGAATAGTAATCAATCAATCTTTTAATCAATAAAAGTAGTAATGAGCTTTGAAAACCAGATGTGGCTTTCAGTCTGAAAATCATTGGAACAAGTTGTTGAATTGGACCCCATTCCTTATGCTCACCAGAATATTATTAACAGAGCCTATCTACTTACATTGAAAAGCAAATCATATTAATGAGGAAAAGAATCACAAAATAACAGTGTGAGAGGTGTAGGGGTATGTGGGAAGGTTCTTGTTTCAGAACATATAACTTCGTATTAATAATTGCTTTGGTCCCTTTTAGCACTATCAGCTGGAGCCATGACTCTGTGTAGATCCCTCCTCCCTTATTGTACCAATTTGCTACAGCAGGTTAGTTGAAGAGGTAAATGAAGGATCACTACCTTTGTGCATTTGCATAAAGCGTGGTAGTATTACAGAATATAATTTTCTTAACCCTCCCATATTTTAATGAAATAATTAAGCAATGGACAGAAGTGACACTCAGTTCCTTAAGAGCTAACATAAATTTAAAAAATTTTTTCTCACAATACTTAGTGACACTGACTGATGAGTTTTCATAGGAATAAGTGGCTTGCTTGGAGCAGCATCATGAGTGAGTCATTTTGAAAATATGACAAAGAACAAAAGTTACAGCCTTATGGCAATGACCCATAGAACACTGCATAGATATAAATTGGCTGAACCTTGAGATTTACATTCATTTCTTCAGTGGTTTAACGAGCATTGTGACAACACTCTGTGTTAAGTTATTTTATTATGGTGGAGATAGATAATAACCAAGCCAGATAGTTTAAATTCCTGCAACATTATTTATTACTTTGTGAATGTAGAATTTCCTTCAAGGCATCGAGTATATTACTAATGCTGTCTGAAAAAAAGTAGCCAGTAATCAAACATTACTGGACAGGTTCTGTGAATTCTACATTTAAAAAAATCTATATATCTATGGAACACTTTAATTAAAACTCAGGAAACAATAGCAATGGATATTTGCTTTTAATTTTTTATTTCATTTTATTTATTTATTTATTTATTTTTTGGTGGGTACCCGGGGTCAACCTCAGGACCTCATGCACCAGCAGGCGCCCGTGCTGCTGAGCGATACCACCAGCCCTTTTTTCATATGTGGGTTCTGGGAGTCGAACTCAGGCCCTTGCGCTTGCCAGGCAGGCGCTTATGCCGCTGAGCCATCTCACTGGCCCTGCTTTTCATTTTAGATTAAATACTCAAAATTATTTAATTATAAAGATAATATAAATTATAAATGTATGCATTATATTTTGAAATATGCATTTCTTCTGATTAGAAAGTAGATCTTATGTACCTAACTATTCATCAAATATAGAGTACTGAATTGTACTGAATCTCAGAGAACTGAGTGTACTTCTTGGTGGTTATTTTACTTATTTTCATTATATATCAAGGGCCTTAACTAACTGAAATTTCAGGCCATGTCACAAAACAGTTCTCAATCATGAAATGTGGAAGTTATATTATTAACCCTGAAATGGAGGTTCAGGATTTTGTGTGTTAAGGAGCCACCAAGCTAATTCTATTATTCTAGAATTTGAGTATCACTGCTGTGGTTTTACACCTCCATTTAGGGACTCTCCATACACACCCAAAATTCCATAGATTAAAACACTTTTTAAAAAATCATGTAAGCCGGGGATATAGCTCAGTGGCCAGAGCCTGCCTGGCAAGCACAAGGTCCTGAGTTCAATTTCTGGTACAATAAACAAACAAACAAACAAACAAAAAAAACATGTAATTTATTATCCAACCTAGACACATTTTACAATGAGATGTAGTCCCTCTTACAATTACACTGAGAAAATTGTGCTAAATATTCACTATTATGTTGAATTATGGTAACCATATCTGTAGGATCTTTGTTCCTCTTCTCTATTGATCTGATTGAATTTATGTCTACACAGTACAGAATAAAAAGAGCGAATTTTTTAGAACAAGTAGCTGCTAGAGCCAAAGCATATTTTCTTTCTCCTAATCAGTGATGATAACAATAATTTACCAGTTATTTTTTCATAAAAACAATCTGTAAATTTTTTCCCTTCTACTTATGTTTTAAAAGCCATTTAAAAAAACGTACATGACAGCAGAGCTGTTTGTCATCCCATAATAGGCCTATGTATGCCTAAGCTGAAAATCTTCATTCTTCAGTTTCTTCTTTTATTTTTTCCCTCAATAGTTAATGGTAGTTAAAATGGTAATATGTGACACCAAAATGATTGTATAAACAAAATATTCCTCATATCCTTCTGTTTAAATATTAGTATTTTGCCAGGTTTTTACTTTTTTATGGAGATTCTGGATTTACTTTTTCAATAAAACCCATGCTGACATAAATATGTCATGACATTTCATGGACTCCAGCCTTTTCAATAGGAACATTGCATGTGCCACATCGAGGCCACGTCTTAATCCCAGTATGTACCACAGTTTAGAACACAGGCCGTTTCGTTGAGCAGGTTGGTCCCAGATTGTCACACACACCAAGCACAGTGCTCTATTTCCATTATTTCTGTGGGAGTATCTACTTCCTAGCTAGTGAGATGATACAATTTTCTTTATCTTACACAGATTTTCTCTCACATTTTTTACTACTCTCTCTAAATACCTAGCAGTAGAGGAAGTTATGAAATAATATACTAAATATTCCTTTTAATTCTTTAGTCTTTAGAAAGAAATCCATAACCCTACAGATTATCTGATCATTTGGAGCAGGGACTCCCAGGCATCTTTTGGTATTCTTCAGCAAAGCGACCCAACATTTTTAACCTACAGCCTCCTGGATTCACAGATTTAACTTTCCGCTGTTTCTGTCCCTCAAGGAGTTGTTTAAGGAACAGTAATTGAAAGTTAGGGGGTTACACAGTGGCATGGTTTAGATCTAGAATGTCCTTCAGAAGTCTTCTGTGGTGAGAGGTGGGGCTTTTAGAAGGTGAATGAATTATGGGGACACTGTGCTCATCAGTGGCTTTATCAACTGGTGAATCCATTGGTGAACGTACTGTTAGGAGTTGGGACCTGGTCAAAAGAAGTCCTTCACTGGGGACACTTGAGTGTGACCTGGAAGGGTGTGTTTTCCTCCTCTACTCCTCCTTTCTTTTTCTGCTTCCTGGCCACCCTGAGTGAGTGGCTTCTCCACCATACCAGGTTGGAATCCTATTTCTGTTTTGGAGTCATCTGACCACATCCTGAAACCAAACTATTCCTCTCTTCCTTTAAATTGTAGGTGTTGGGTATTATGTCCAGCATTGAGAAAGTCACCAAGATGCACCTTATTCTCCTAAGTCTTTCACATGGCTTTTGGTTTAATATGTGAGTCCATTTTTATCTCAAGCACCAGAACAGAGCTGATTGTTTAATGATTCTGTGTTATCTCCCTCCTCCAAGTGGCTTCGGTTTCTCGAGGGAAGGATTTTTAAGAAGGAATCAAAGAATTTCATCTGTCAGTCACCTCCTCATTCTGATTCCTCTTGACTTTCCACTTCAATAATTTCCTAGGGTAGAAATCTGTCATATGTACTGCACTGGTAAATGTCACTGGTTACTTGTTACTAGTTTT
Organism: Erethizon dorsatum; assembly: GCA_028451465.1. Taxonomy (NCBI): domain Eukaryota; kingdom Metazoa; phylum Chordata; class Mammalia; order Rodentia; family Erethizontidae; genus Erethizon; species Erethizon dorsatum. The sequence continues at coordinate 13,827,681 of CM051828.1, read as the reverse complement.
GGTCAGAAAAAATAACTACATGTGTCATGATGTCTTCACAGCTTGCCAACCTGTCCCTTAGCCACTTATTCAACCCCTAAAATCTTATGTGGCAACAAAGTTCTGTTTACATGTTTTCACTGTTTCTCAATTGATACCGATATAACATTACATTTATTTATTTTTGTCAATGACATTGACAAAGAAAATCGCCAGCCTAAATGTTCCAACAGTTTTTTTTAAAACCTTGTAATCGTGTAAGCCAAGTGCCTGCAAGTAATGGTAGCTTCCCCAAGGGAAGCACTGCACCAATCCCACCCAGCACACTAATAATGGGGGCTCTTGACTTTAAGAATGTTGTATGACTTGCTTTTTACCTACCTAAAGATAATAATTTCCAACTTCCTTTGCAGTCTACCACACTCATTATAAAAGACCTAAAACTTTAGTATTTGAAAATACTTAATAGAACTGTTCTTATAGGCTAAAATCTAAATAGAAACATATAATTTTGGAAGAAACATAAATCTCAAATTATATATGTGAATAAATACATATGTATGTATATGTATACATAGATATAATTACAACCATTTAATTATAGAGTGACATATAAAAGCCACGTACATATTCAATAAAATTATAATTACATATATGTATCTTCCCAAACAAAAATTTTTTGGTTTTTGGGGAATGCACCTCTTTGCCCCTGTGATATCTTGCATTGAGAGTGACTATGAAATTCTTCAGTTTTATTCGAGGTTTGTGTTTCTGTCAAGTAGCTTCTGCTCATACAACCTTTTCCAACTAAGCGTGGTGGCTGATTCGCCACACTTCTATGTGAGCTATTGTAACTCCTTTTTTTTAATCTTAATTATGAGAAATTTTTACACATTGCTTTAAATATTGGTTTTTTTCTCCTTGTGTAAAGCAATCCACTGAAATGTTTTTGAAGGCAAGGATGGAACCTTATGTTTTCCAAAAATTCAGAGCAAAGTGCTTAAAAGGGGACAGTCAATGGACAATGTTTGTGAGCTTAGATCTATAAATAAATTCTAGGTGTCTTGGAAAATCCTTCTTGGATTAATTTTTTGTTTTCAGTTTCAGCTTTTGTTTTTTAGAAAATTCCTTGCCCTTAAATAACATGAATAAATATGAAATAATTAACTCTTTTCTCTGTATTCAACAGTATTTCATTTTCATAAAAATATTGTAAGCATTCTTGAAATTTTAAAGTTCCATTTGACTCATCCCAAGCATTATCATTTTGTGCCACAATCGTGATTTCAATTTGTCATCAGTGGTATGTTTCCAATGTTCAGGAACTCGTTTTAATTATCATACAATTTTTTCCTTGTTATTTCAATATTCCCTCAGCTGTTCTCCTTAAGCATTAGACTTGCTTGATAGTTAATCTATTATTATTATTCTTATTTTTTTTGTGGGTACTGGGGGTCGACCTCAGGACCTCACGCGCCAGCAGGCGCCCGTGCTGCTGGATGATATCACCGGCCCTTTTTTCATATGTGGGATCCGGGAGTTGAACTCGGGCCCTCGCGCTTGCCAGGCTGGTGCTTATGCCGCTGAGCCATCTTGCCAAACCTAATCTATTATTTGCAATTAATCTATATCCTTTTCTTTGTGCAAGTATAACTGAACTCAAAGTGACTGTATCATATAACTAAAAGTACAACTGTAACGTAAGTATACAATTCTATGCTTAAATCCTAAGTCATTAAGTAATAATATTACTTGATCAAATAATTAACTACTAATTTGAGATTGTGACGTAAAGATGTAAAGATGTAAAGTTACAGATGTAAAGTTATCACCTGGGAATAATACATATGGAAAACTCATTATGATCAAATGTATTATGCAACTTCTATAGTCCTCCAAATCTGCATCAGTAGTGACTTTGCATAATGTCTATGTAACTCAGAGGTAGCACTGAAGTCAATGAGTAGAAAAACCCACTCCAAAACATATATGTTTACTCCGTAGTTATTTTAGGGAGACAATAACCAGTGTAAGTAGTGTCTACAATAATGAAATAAGATGGCTCAATTTCTTTTATGAAGACGTATCCTAGAACCACTATTGATTTGATGAATACGAACACAGTCAAGGAGAAGCAAATGCAATAAACAAATACATAAAATTCTGACACCTAAATGGAAATAATAGATCAGAGGCAATGTTAAAGTAAAGACAGCTCATAATAAAAGTTGTTTTACTTCCATAATATATGAGCTATCTAGTGTAAAACAGAAACAGATATGAGATCTGGCTAAGTAAATATAATCATTGAAATATCAAATTCAGTAGATTCTCCATGTGATTGGCAGCTGGAGTATTGACTCACTGGATTACTTTTATTTATTTATTTATTTATTTATTTATTTATTTATTTTTATTTTTTTGTGGGTACCAGGGGGACGACCTCAGGACCTCGCGCGCCAACAGGCGCCCGTGCCACTGAGCGATATCACCGGCCCCTTTTTCGTATGTGGGTTCCGGGAGTCGAACTCGGGCCCTCGCGCTTGCAAGGCAGGCGCTTACGCCGCTGAGCCATCTCACCGGCCCTACTTTTAGAAAAATTCAACATAAATGAAGAGATAAAATAAAAAGAATTGAAAGATAGTCCCAGAAATGTAAAAGAGATAAGAAAAGAGAAATTCAGGGCTGGTGAGATGGCTCAGCAGCATAAGAGCCTGCCTGGCAAGCGCGAGGGCCTGAGTTCAACTCCCGGAACCCACATACGAAAAAGGGGCCAGTGATATCGCTCAGCGTCATGGGCGCCTGCAGGCGCGCAAGGTCCTGAGGTCGACCACCCGGTACCCACAAAAAAAAAAAAAAAAAAAAAAAAAAAAAAAAAAAAGAAAAGAAAAGAGAAATTCAGACACTCTTAAGGAAATATTACAAAAATAGTTTTTGAAATAAATTAATCAAAGCTATGCCACAATAAATGATTAGCCAAAGTAAGAGGAATTTGTTTTATGCAGGTGTCAAAATGAAAATAAATTCATAATTATACCTTTACTTTTCTCCAAATAACTGTCAGTACACCAGAACACATTTTTTACCTGAAAAGTATTGGTTAATAGTGTTCAGAAATTCAAAATTTTTCAGACTTAAAAAGGTAACATGGGGCCGGTGAGATGGCTCAGCGGCTTAAGCGCCTGCCCAGCAAGCGCGAGGGCCCGAGTTCGACTCCCGGATCCCACATACGAAAAAGGGGCCGGTGATATCGCTCAGTGGCACGGGCGCCTGCTGGCGCGCGAGGTCCTGAGGTCGACCCCCCGGTACCCACAAAAAAAAAAAAAAAAAAAAGGTAACATGGAGTACCTTAAGCTTCCACCTTAGAAAAGTAGAAGAAAGGCCATTGAAATCCAAATTAAATTAAAAGAAACCCAAAATCTAGTACTTGCTTCAACTGCAGGGCATTCTCCCCGTCCATATATGCCTTGTGACTCAAACTTCAAAAGATCTTCTGATGTCCTGGGAGACCACAAACAGTGATGACACAATAGGAGAGGGCCAAGGATGGAAGGCCATGATTGAAGACATTGTCTAAAATAAGATTTTTTTGTTTATCTTTAATAGGGTAGTAACACTGGAAATTATGCAGATTAAATGGCAACACTGAGCAAGCTCACTGAGGTGGTAAGAAATGTGGGTCAGGAATCAACCTCAAATAACCCTGAATCAGAAACCCTTGTCCTGTGTTCCCCAAGAAAAATATAAACACTAAAATATTCCTATGTTGTGTTGTTGTAAACCATTTATTACACTGTCCCAAATAACCAAGAAGCAGCATCAAGGAAAAAAATATGGCTCTTCATATGACCAGGATAAATTGGCAATTTCCTAAGTGCTCTAACGTTTTTACAAGATCATATCTCACATGGACGTTTTTCCCTTGGCCTTTGAAATTGTGCATAGAAGACATCTTGCTGCAAGACTAGATCATGCCTCATCAAATTCCATTATGTATTTAATTAAGATATTAGTGAGACAACTCTGAAAATGAATGCACAATTAATTTAGTAGTTTATTACTAATAGCCAAAAATATTGGCCCCTTTCTCCACTTTTCTGCATCATACAGCACGTGATAAATTAATTTTCACTCACTGTTTTAAGTACTTTTCTCTATTACAGTATTTGTTAGAACTCTTCATATATCTTCTAAGAACCATTTAGAAATGGCTCATTTAATCTTTTCAAAACATAACAGTATAATTTCAAAGTTAGCATTTTGCTCTTTCTGAAATTGAGCTCATTTAATACCCTTCATATTCAAGTTTCATGGCCCCTTCTCCACTTAAATACTTGTCTTAATAATAAGAAATTGGTAATATCTATGATAATAGTCACAAATTGTTTGCATACCTAAAATTTTTCATTTAAATTCAAATATTAACATTACAATTAAATCCAGTTTTTTAAGGTAATAACTACTGCTGTCCAACGAACTGTATCTTGGTATCAGTAGAAATTGGTGCTATGGAGTTCCACTTAATTATAAGGGGTATAGTCGGGCACAGTGGAGCATGCCTGTAATTTCAGCATGCGGAAGGCTGAGGCAGGAGGATCACTGGGAGTTTGAGGCCAGCTTGTGCTGCGCAATGAATTCAAGTCCAGCTTGAACAACATTGCGAGATCCTATTTCAAAAAGAATTATACAGGACATACTAAAATAGTTTTCAAAGAAACAAAATTTTAAAAATTAGAAAGCATAAAATATAAATACAAATATTCAAATTATAAGATTCAATTAGATTATTCAAATGACACAAAATAACTTTTTAGTTTTCAATATAGATATTTAAATTTAGCAACATGATTTATAAATCATAAAACAGACTAATAATCTCTTAAACAATTATCAGTGAAATTTTTCTTTTAAAATATTGAGGGGCCGGTGAGATGGCTCAGCGGTTTAAGCGCCTGCCTTGCAAGCGCGAGGGCCCGAGTTCGACTCCCAGAACCCACATACAAAAAAGGGGCCGGTGATATCGCTCAGTGGCACGGGCGCCTGCTGGCGCGCGAGGTCCTGAGGTCGACCCCCCGGTACCCACACACAAAAAAAAAATATTGAAAAATATCAAGGAAGAATATATTCTGAAAAAATGTATTATAAATAGAAATTACTTTGGATGCAATTTTGAACCACTTAGAAATGGCTCTTTTAATGTTTTCGATAAATTGAAAAATTTTGTTACATTGATACATAGTATTTCAAAATTTATGATATTATTAAAAGTGATTTATGAATTTTATTTCCAGCTTTCATTGCAAAGATGTAGAAATACAGTTGATTTTGTGTGTATTGATCTTATATTCTGCAATACTGCTCATTTATTCTAATAGGTTTTGGGGCAGTCTATGATACTTTTCTGTATAACTATTACATATGCAAATAATGATAGATTTTCTTATTTTACAACTTTGATGCATATTGAAGTACTGACATAGGTTTTGTACTATTTAATGAATTATATTGATTAAATGTCAAACATAAAACCAACACTGAATTACTGTGATAAAACTTAATGTATTACATTTTTGATATATTTTAGATATGATTAGCTAAAAATTTTATTTTAGAAAAACATTTATGTCATACAGATTATTGATCTGAAATTTTCTTGTTTTTATATGCTTTGTCTGGTTGTGTATTAGTGTAAAAATCTCCAATTTGTCATGGGATATTATTTTTATTCATTGTTGAATTTGGTGTCTTAATATTTTACTAAGGAATGTTTTTTTCTGAATTCATGAGAAATATTAGTCTGGAGTTTTGCATATTGTACTTTTTGCTAATTTTTATAATACTGAATTTATAAAATAAAAAATAACTTCTATTTTCTGGAATAGATTTTCTTAAAATGGCATGAATTCTTAAATGTTTGTAAAACTCTTTAGGAATGCCATCTGAGACTAGATTTTTTTTCAATTACAGATTGACTTCTGTATTACAAGATGAAATTATCTGTTTCTTCTTGACTGGAGCTTGACAGTACACAATTTTTGACAAATTGATCCATTTTTTCTAAGTGGTAGAACGTATAGGGACAAAATTTTCATAGTATTTTTTATTATTCACTTTATGATATTAGAATTTGTTGTTATATCTTCTATTTTAGTCCTAATATCAAAATTGTATCTTTACTTTCTGTCTCTTTATATATTTGTCAGCCCTGAGAATGTATCAGGCTTATTGAGTCTTTCAAGAAGGATTTTTTGTTTCATCAATATTCTCTTTTGTTCTTCAATATCATTGATTTTTATAATCTCAGTTATTTCATTCTACCTGTTGATTTGTAATTTTTATTTATATTTATTTATTTATTTATTTATTTATTTTTGTGGGTACTGGGGTTCGACCTCAGGACCTCGCGCGCCAACAGGCACCCGTGCCGCTGAGCGATATCACCGGCCCCTTTTTCGTATGTGGGATCCGGGAGTAGAACTCGGGCCCTCGCGCTTGCCAGGCAGGCGCTTAAGCCGCTGAGCCATCTCACCGGCCCCTGATTTGTAATTTTTAATGATAATTGTAGTTTTGTTTTATTTTTTGAGGAGGGAATTAAAATTATTAAGATTTCTCCTCTGCATTAATGTACCATCAAGGCTAATGTTTTTACTTTTAAAATATCCATTCTTCTATAAACTGGATTTATTGTAGACTTTAGATGTTTGAGATTATTTCAACTACTTTATCATTTTTTGATTTTAATTCAGGTATTTTGATCATACAAAGTCAATTTGATTATTAATATTAAATGGTTAGAAATCTCTCATCTGACAATATGCTTCTTATATTTTGTTCTGTTGTTTTCTTCTGTTGTTAGAATTTCTGAAAGATTTAAATAAGAAATTTTCATAAATTTATTCCACTTCCTATGATCATTTTTAACTCTATCTTGTTTGTTTTTTTGAACATTTTTCTACTTTCTGACAAAACAAAAATGAGACTTTATCAGGCTTATCATGTATATTTTCTGCTGTAGTGCTAGAATTAACCATTTCTTTTAGGAACCCTGGTTTGTTTCATGGAGAATGGGATTAGAAACCAACCTATGGGTGCTAGGAATCCTCATTATTACTGGGATGTCTGGGTTGCTAGACTGTCTCCAGCCACACATTCAAGAAGTATATGTGGTAGCACTAACTTGTGACTAGTCACACATCTGTACAAACTACATTTGTAACTTTCTGCAGCTCTAATTCAATAACTTATGCATTGTTCTCTTTACTGTAAATTTCCACTCCAAAATTGAGAAGCTTGATGCTCTTCATTTGCTATACATTTACTTGTTTATTTGAAATGTGTGCATCGTAATTAATAATAAACTCCCACTCCCATAGGAAAAAACATTGTCCATTAGATTACAGTGCTTATGTGCAAGTATTTTTTATCTTTATTCTTACATATACCCCTATTCATAATTATTTAGGTTAGCCCTTTTTCCTCCATTTCCCATCAGTGAGGTTTTTCTCCCATATACTTGTAATATATTTGAGTTTTCTTGTCACAATCTGGATTTCTTCCTAGGAATTCTGGCATCCAAAATGATACTTTTAGAATTTATATACATGATAATCCCCTTTTTGTGCTTTAACCTTCTATGGGTTTTGAAAAAATATATACCATTATGCGTCACCCATTGCAGTATTAGAATAGTTTCAGTATCTTAGATATTCTCTGTTCTTCATCTATTCAGACCTGAAACTCTCACTTCCACATTGAAACCTGTAATAATTTTACATTCTCTGTAATTTTGCCTTTTCCAGAATATCAAATACTTATAACTGACATATATTTAAATTATCAAGTAAATATTTTCTAAAGCATTCAATATTAGTTTTATTATAAGTCATCAGAAATATTGTTCTTTACCTTGATATATAATATCTTGTAAAAATTCAATCAACTCAATACCACATTATTTTCAGTTGTGATTTTGAAGTTTCTTTTAAAAATTATTTTTATGTTTGTATGTTTTTTTTTGTAGATTTTTGCAGTGATAGTAAATATTGGCCTAGATTTACTGGTTAATTAGCCTGATTTTCTTAACAGTCTGGGATTTTGATTAGTAATGAAAATGTTTTACCAATAATATCATAGACAAAATAGATAATGTAATAATTACATCATGAAACTGACTTCCCCAAAAGAACATGTAGTTGACTCTGCGAGAATCATGATAAAATATGTAGGTGAGTTGGGCAGATTCACAGGCTAAGTAGAGTCATTTGCAAGCATTTCTTCATAAACTCCCATTCACCAATGATTTCAGTAGATCAAAATTGACCATGGTAGAAGTATTTCCTCCTAGGAACATAAAAACTACAAACAAGGATCCCTTTTTTGTGAATAATGTCTGGTTTTCTTACATACCAGCGGTTCCAAGAATGTTTTGTTTTCTAATCGAAAAGCAAATTTACAGTAACTGAATAAATCAGTAACATAAAAATGTTTTACTCTACTATATTTAGTAAATAAAAGAAAATAATAATTTGAAACTGCCCAGGTGCCTTTAATCTTGCATTCATTTCTGTTGGTTTTAAGTGCAATGTAACTTTGTAAAGTGAATACCATGTAGAGCACAGTTAAAATGCAAGGGGAAGAACAGCACAACAAAAGAAATTTGAGATAATGTGATAATCAATACGGTTTCATTATAAAATAATAATTACAATGAATAAAATTAAGCATAATAATTAGAGTACAATTGACTATATAGAAGAAAAATTAATACTCTATAGAAAATATGTTTATCCACTGAATATTATACATTAAAAATAAAGACACTATTTGAATGTAGATTTAGAGAATGCAGATTGAGAATTGCACTCATACTGTATGCCTTTACCTTTGTTTTCTTTTCTTTCTTTTCTTTTTTTTTTTTTTGAGTCAGGGTCTCACTATGTATGCAGTCCCAGGTCAGCCTCGAACTGGCAGAGATCCTCCTGGCTCAACGTCCAAATATTTTTTTTTTTGGTGGGTACCGAGGGTCGACCTCAGGACCTCGTGCGCCAGCAGGTGCCCGTGCCGCTGAGCGATATCACTGGCCCCCTTTTTCATATGTGGGTTCCAGGAGTCGAACTCGGGCCCTCGCGCTTGCTAGGCAGGCGCTTACGCCGCTGAGCCATCTCACCGGCCCCTCAATGTCCCAATTGCAACTACAAGTATATGCTACCACACCTGACTATGCCTTTACTTTTATTTATTTATTTATTTATTTTTTGTGGGTACTGGAGGGTTGACCTCAGGACTTCGTGCGCCAGCAGGCGCCTGTGCCGCTGAGCGATATCACCGGCCCCTTTTTCGTATGTGGGTTCTGGGAGTCGAACTCAGGCCCTCGTGCTTGCCGGGCAGATGCTTAAGCCGCTGAGCCATCTCACCGGCCCCTACTTTTAAATATTCTATGTGTAATATAATTTTAAATCTGTAATTTTTGCTAACAGACTATGATATCAGAGAGTATTATAATTTTCCAAATTACTCTGAAGGAAAAACATAAGTTGGACAATGCTGCATTTACTTTATTTTACAATAATGACATTAATAATAATTATGTGTTACTGAACCCTTCTTAAGTGTAAGACAGTGTCATGATAAGATGCAGTGTATATAAGTAACAACATAATTTTTGAGGTTCTGACACTAAGGGTAAAATTCTTTTATTTTATATTTTTCAATATAATTTGAACTTTGTTATCATTGTGCATATACCCAAAATTTATAGAGAAATTAATTTATACTCTATTATTCTTTTTTCATTTAATCAGGTTAAAGTTCCCTTGCCCCAGCGCTTTTTATCAATTACTAATCATAAAGTTAGTTGCTTATATAACAGGGCTTTTTTTTTCTGGCTTTTATCTCTTTAAAAGCCTCTTCTACTTTTGGGGAGAATTCTAGGCATGATGGAAAGAAAAGAAATTACATTTGAAGTTGGAGACACAGAAAGGCGTCTCACAGATGGAGCACAGTGGAGCATGAAGTTCTCTCCCAGTTTGAGACCTGAGCTCAGTTCGTCTTCATGAATACAGTGGAAGCAGCAGTACCTCAAATAGGGCAGTAGGGGTGGTTCGCTTTGGAAGGTGTATGTAAGCTGTGGAGTACTGGCCTCAGTACTCTTCCTCACCTTCCACAAAAGGATAAAATTAGAAGCATTAACAGCTTTATCCCACCAACACAGACAATGGGATCAGATAATAGTTCTAGTCATATTGTCCCAGTCTGGAAACTAAACAAATGTCTTTTTCTTGGTGAAAGTTTAAATAGACTTGGATATATGAATACTGTAACAATGTAGATTGAAAATGTCTCCCCAAGTCTGATATGTTAGAGGATGTGGTGTTTTTAGAAATTGAATGGATCATGGGACACTATACTCATTAGATTAATCATTAGCAGACCTCATAGCTGAATGTGCTGATAGAGTAGGACATGGTCAGACGTTGTGGGCCATTGAGGGCATGAAAGTGTGTATTCTCGTCCCAGGGTCCTCCATTCTTTCTCTGGTTCCTGGTTACCACAGGTTGAGCAGCTTTCCTCTTCAGTACCCTAACACCGTGCCATTCCTGCTTGGAGTCAGCCAACCATGAACTGAACCCTTTAATATGTGAGCCAACGTAAACCTCTTCCTTTAAATTGCAGGTTGCTGGTATTTTGTTCCAGGAAGGAAAAAGTGACTAATCCATATATCACAGAATATCTCTAAGCAATATAAAGAAATGAACTGATGGTACAGTAACAACTTGGATAAACCTCAGGAGAATTATGCAGGGTGAAGAAGTCTTCAGTGAATACATATTGCATCATTTGATTATATCATCTGTGAAAAAAAAGCTATAGAGATAGATTATACTAACCACAGATTAGTGGTTGTAAGATTACAACATTGAAAGTGACTGGGGCTGTAAATGCATAGAATGAGGGAGACTTTTGCTCATGTTATAAGTAAATATATTTACTGTGATTCTATTTGAACTAAGCTGTACAAGTGAAAATGTTGCATATTGTCACAGACACATACACTCGAATGAGTGGATGGAGAAATGCAGTTTCAAATATAAATTATATGAATACTAATTTTCTGTCTTATGTACTATTATTTATTCATGATGTTAATATTGATTGGAAGTATTTAGAGGAAGTGTATGTCTTTGCACTTTCTAGAAAAATTATTTCAGGGCTGGGGTATAGCTCAACGGAATGGTGCCTCCCCGGAAAGTGCAAGATCCTGAGTTTGATTCCCAGTTCAAAAACAAAAATTATTTCAAAATAGAGTTTGTTTTGTAAAGTCTATGGAAAGTTTTGGTATTTTTTGCATTGCGTAGTTTTCTCTTTTTCATGGTTAATAAACCATCAATTGACTCAGCTCTTTGTTTTAATGCAAAATGATGTGTACATATTTATTGTACAATTTCAGAATAATTTTACAGGTATCTAAATAACTTTTATAGTACACATTTATACTACAATATTTTTCACCTCAAGTAGATCAAATATAATATGATCTCTTGCTTAGAGTTGATTTCATATGAAATTTCTAGCACAATTTGTTTTATAACATTGTATGCTTCATTAATCTATGATTTAGAGTTTCTACCATGCAAAGCTGCTTCAAAAATCCACCAAATTTGTCCTGTGAGAAACAACTTTTGGGGTAGGGTAGATATTATGATGACAGAATTATAATTCCTAACTTTTGAGAACTGTTGTTATCACTGGAAGACTGGTTTTATTTGGTATGTAAAAAAGACAAATCAGTACTGCAAAGGCCAAGGATTTTTCATAGGGGTTAAGAATATTTTATTTACTTCCTAGGTGAGATATTATTAAAGGAAGTACTGAAATGCTTTTATAAAGTTAAGAGGAAAGATGATAGTCTACTAAGGCAATATGAGTGAGAAAATATCATGCTGTTGTTATTCACTATATGAAGGTACAGCAAATAATAAAACCCTTAAACTAGGATCATAGTCATGCATAGTAAATCTCAGGATAAGTTGAAGCTCACATTCCTCATTTAATATGGTACAAATACAGTGCATTGTTATTTCCTATAAAGTGCATATATGGATTATGCTTGAAAAACAAAACGTAGCATTGTGACATAACATACATCATTTTAAAATTTGCTATGGATACTTTAATGAAAGTTTATGTATCTGAAATCCAATTAGGTCCTTGCAGGCAGTTGTAGTTTAAACTGAGATGACATTTGAAGGGAAAACAGAAATATCTTTTGAAAATCAGTTTCCAAATATTAACTACCCTCTATTTTTCCTTATTTAGTCTTTGCCCCAATGTTTTATTACAGATACTACCATATTCATTTTAGAGAATAAAATTTTATGTTAAAAAGAATAAGTAAACTGTAGAAGTTTAAATTGCTTTACAGTGGAATATTTCAGAGGATAATTCTGGTTTATTTGCTTCTAAAATTGCTAAGAAGACTTCTAGTAGCATAGGAACTGGAAAATAATAACAAAAAACACAGGACTTTATAAATTTTCAATATAAAAAATTTTAAGTCCTGTATAACACTTTATCAAATCTATCATATTTTTGATAATGTCTGCTTTTAAAAAACATGCTTCATATAAATCATTGAGATACCAATTACAAGTTAGTGCTTTTAAAAGAAAAATGTTAAAGAGGAGAGACTTTAAAGAATCAAGAATTAAAATTATAAGAAGTTCTTTAAAATATTCTGAAATGTAATTCTGATTAATAGTAATATAAATTATCTGGTTAAAATATAGAAACGGAAACACAATCATAGTTAAAATTCCCAGAGACTTCATGGATACTGATGAATCATTTATAAGAAAAGACAAAAGACAAAAATAACCACTCAGATGTTGATGAAGAAGAATAAAGTTAGAGAACTGACACTATCCACCTTGAAGATTTACTGTAAAGTTACGGTAATCGACATGGTCTGGTGCTGCTAAAAAAATAGATATAAAATACATGCATGAAACAGAATAGAGAGCTCACAAAGAGATCCATGCAATTAGCCAGTTACTTTGATGAAGGAAAAAATTGATTCAATAGAAAAGAGGTGGTTTTCAATAAATGGTGGTAGAACAGTAGGGGGCACTAGTGGAAAATGATAATAATTATTGTCCTTAATGTGGATATTGGCTCTAAATCATTAACAAAACTCTAAATATATCATATATCTAAATATAAAATACCAAGCTATAAAACTTCCAGAGAAGCAGGAAAACAAGATGAACCAACAGAACATTGAAGAAGATACAGAATTAGTAAGTCTATGAAATATATTCGATGTGATATGTAATACTGCAAATAAAACAATCATAGGTTGCACATGAATATCAGAATGGCTAAAATGTAGAAAGCTTGCAATGCCAAATATTGTTGAAATGGAACAAGAGGAATTGTCCTTCATTTTTGGTGAGAGTGCAACATATTACAGGATATTTGTAAGAGCTAGTTATTTTCTAATAAAGCTAAGTACAGTCTTACTACATGATCCAGCAATCATTTCCCTAGGATTATACTAAAATGAGTTGAAAACTTCTGACTTCAAAAATCTGCACATACATATTTTCAGTAGACTTATTCATAATTGCCACAAATTGGAAGCAAGCAAGATGTCCTTCAATAGGTTAATGGATAAAATATGGTTACAGTGTATCCCTTCAGTGAGATATTGTTCTTTGATAGAAAGAAAGAACCTATTAAACCAATATACATGCAGAGGGATATTAATTGTGTATTTCTAAGACAAATACGAAAATCTAAAATGTCTAGTTAGTGTATGATTTTAATACATGACTTTCTAAACAAGGCAAATCTGTATAAAAAAAGTAAAAATATCACAGTTTCAGAGGCACACTGGGAGGATAAATAGATGGGTCCCAAGGTATATGTGTGGCAGTGCAACTGCTCATGGAGAACAAGTGGCATTATGCTTTTGTCGTAACTCATAGAACTGTAACAATAAAAATAGTGGTTCCTAATGCAGACTATAGAATGTGATTAACAATAACGCATCAGTATTGACTCATCAATTGCAACAAATGTAGTACAATAATGGAAGTTGCTAATAAATATAGAAAGTGGTGGGGATTGTTGGAATATGGAAATTTTGCTGTTTTTGACCAGTTTTTCTACAAACCCAAAACTGCTCTTAAAAATAAAATCTAATAATATACTTTAATATAAGTTCAATCTTGTTGTACATAAATTTTATATGTAGAGTAGAAGGAGAAATAAAAAGAATGTTAGCACTGAGTTCCTATGTGACTTAACCAAGGGTTAAGACACATTTGATAAGTCTACCATTTTATTATTGTTGTAGATTTAGAGAGTTCTGCAAAGGTGTTGCCCCTTGTAAGTTTTTAGTACCTTTGTATTTCATACCACACACAAACAAGTATGCTTCAGAAAATTTATCATTGCACAAAATGAGCTTTAAATTTTTGTTTTGTAAGTGATAATTGGTTTATTTTGATTAATCCACATTTTTCCCAAATTAATCTGAAATTCTAAATTACATATCTGGCTGTGGTTAGGAAAGAACTGGGGGCTGATAAATACAGAGAACATCTGTTTATCCCTTCACATAGATTCCACCAGGGAGCATGTCTGCTTGTGAGGATTGTGCCTCAAACTAAAGAAGTCCCATGAGAAAGGAATGACCTTTACTCCAACACGTTGAAGCTAATCCTCCATTCCTTTTCATCCACACCTGCAAAAGCTTTGCCAAAAGATGCTTGTTTATTAATAGCCTAAAGAACAAACTGGACTTGAAGTTTCATTTACAGAAAATCAGAAATTTTGGTGTGTTTTTCTGTAACATTTATATATTTAAATGTTAAATATATAACACTCTATATCTTTTGTCTTTTGGTCTTTCCAAGTATGTGCTTTATTTTTACTTACTGCACAAATTTGGACTGGTTGCTTTATGCACATATCTCTACAACATTGTGACTAAAGAGAAAAGAAAACAAACTTTTCTCAGTTTCCATTTTCACTTTGAAAATTTTCAGGGGAAACTATTTGATTCTCAGTCACTTAGACTAACTACTGTGTCTAGAAATGCGAGGTTCTGTGATTGGCCCAACTTGATCACATGATCTCTCATTCATACAGAAAATGTTGTGTTTTTACTGTATATAAAAATCACAATACTGGATAAGCCACTGGAGGCTTCACCAACAAGGCAGTGTTAACTACTGGAGTTTCCTTCAGCGTTTCCTTTCCTTTTTTCCATTCTTTTAAGAAGCACATTTATAATTTTCTCTGTGTATGTACACACTCCTCTTTTTTAGGACAACTGAGTGTGTGTGTACCCTTGTCTAAATTCTGTACTGAAAAACTAAATTAAAGAAGTCCACTCCATATTGTGTATTTTATCATTTTCAAGTAAGTCTTCTACTTGTCCATATTAAATTATGTGATGATTCCATTCTCTTTCCTTTTCTTCATTGATTTCTACTCTAATTTTGGCCTCCACAGACAGAATCACCAAACTTCCTTATCTTCTGGCTTCTGGTTTTATTTAGCAGAGGCAGAATCATGCAGGAGGAGAGTAAATGCTTCCCAGATTTGTAAATATTTTTGTATTAAACTCCTCAATTAACCCTTAAATATTCCCTGCTGGGACTCCTGAGTAACATAAGTATATAGATATAGATATAGATATAGATATAGATATAGATTTTTTTTTTTTTTGGTGGGTACCAGGGTTCGACCTCAGGGCCTCGCGCACCAGCAGGCGCCCATGCCGCTGAGTGATATCACCGGCCCCTTTTTCATATGTGGGTTCTGGGAGTCACACTCAGGACCTCGCGCTTGCCAGGCAGGCGCTTACGCCACTGAGCCATCTCAGCGGCCCAACATAAGTATATTTTGAAAGCAATTAAAAATACTTAATCTGGTAGGTCAGGTTCTCTTTGGCTACAGGCAGATGGGACAGTTTTAAAATGTCAGATATGGTTGATTCTAGAAAGAGAGTATACTGTAGAAGTTGTAAAGATTATTTTAAATAATTTAGATATTGTTTTATTTCTGTTCCTTTTGTTCGAAATCATCAAATTTATTTCCAGTTTGTCTTGTGCTTATCTCCATTAAAAATGTTTATTGAGACATAATTTATATATAGCAAAATTAATGCTTTAAAAAAAGACACCTTTGTAGTTTTGATAAATTTCCATAGTTTCACAACCAACATGAAAATCATGGTGATGATTTTAAGGAGGGGGATGAAACTGGCCCTTCACCCAGGCCTATCTGAGCCCTGGGAATCAGTGACTTATTTCTACCCACCCTAAGATTTATCAATGCTTTATTGAGATATAATTCCCATATCATGGTATTTACCCACTTGAACAGTACTATTAAATTAGTGGCTAATAGATTCACAGATATGTGCAGCCAAATTCACAGTCAATTTTGAACATGTTCATAACTTCCAAATACACCCCGTATTTTGTAACAAGTCTTTATCTCCCTGTGATTGCAGCTTTTACCTAATCCAAGCTGACATTTTATCCTGCATTTGGCTTTTAAGAACTTAAAAGTTATGCTGATTTTGGTGTTTCTACTTGCAGAGTATACATGTCGTCCAGTGGTGAAACACGTGTAGGTGAAGGAAATCAACTTGCCTTAAAATTCAGTATATACGGTTGTCTGTGTTCTCTGCTTAATGCTGGGTTCAAGAGAATTATGAGTTTGTAGCTTACCCATATTTTTTTCTTATTAACAGTGAAAACATCATTTGCCTTCAACTTCTTCATCTCAAGATGGATCAATGCTTCAACTTTGTTTTTCTAAATTAGAATCAGTATGATTAAATCCATCTTATAGCAGCAAGGCTAGTTACTAGTAAAACACTAGTAATTTACTCTGAACTGACATGCTATGTCCTGTGATTTGCCTGGATTCTTTTCTGCTTTGAGAAATGCCAACTGGAAAAAAGAAGAAGGAGGAGGAGGAGGAGCAGGAGGAGGAGAAGGAGAAGGAGGGGGAGGGGAGGGGAGGGGGAGGGGGGAGGAGAAGAAGAGGAAGAAAGCCCAATTGGACTCATGAGTGCATTGTCTCACAACTGCGTTCAGTTTTCAGAGAAAACAACCCTTCTTCAATTTTGATACAATCATGAGAAAAATTTGGTCAGTTCTGTGTTTGGTCAGTTTGCAGACCCTATTACTAATTATTACTTCATAATTATTACTTCAATTTTATGGTAATTGATTACTCTTTTATAATCAAAGTAGATTTGAGAATAAATTGAACAGTGCAATTATAACATTGAAAGTTTTAGTGAACCAGAAAAGAATTGTTTAAATACTTCTAGCTAAAATTTCAGAAGATTGAAGTAGAGCCTGCAGTGTGACTATCATCAGCCCAATGCTTCACACCTCTTCAAACATCAGATTAAAGTAGGCAATGTCATGTTTGCTCATCCTCATTCTATATGGAGCACAGAAAGCCACAGCGGGGTCAACTGAAGAAACTTGGTAAGGCCATGGGAGGAGGCTGAGACAGGGACACCAATATACAGCTTGCCTAGAATTAGTGTGATAAAGATTAGGAGGAGAGAGCTCTGGTGATTATGAGTTATGATTTCTGGCCATTTTGGACTTTCCCCAGATTACCCCTTCCATGGTTAATTTTTCTCATCCTGCAAAGGTAGAGCCCTTTCTGATAGCATGTTTCCCCTTCAGAGATTTTGGTATTTCAGATCAAGCTTTGATAAATTGATAAAGTGGGAAAAGTACCTTCAGTGAGAGACACTTTAAGATGCATCCCAGTACTGATTAAGATATAAAACTGAATAGAGATTCCCTGACTTGAATGCTGAAAAGGTTTATTCTTAAATTGGATGGATGTGGTAATTACAGAACAGAATGTAAGTAGAATGGAACTGAATCAACTATTTAAATAATACTAATGGTAACATCATCCTAAGAAATTGACATTGACACTTTACCATATCTTTTGTTCTTCACATAGTGGCATAAGAAAATAATTTCTTTCATGAAAAATTAATATTAGTGTTCACAGAACTAGAATTTTCTTATACCCTTTTTTCATGCATAATTTAAGAAAAGCAAAACATGGAGATATATTTGTTGTTAGATCGCTACTCAGATCTTCACTGTAACTGAAAATATAAAACATGAAAAAGTACAGAAAACAATTTTTGGAATCTACATAACAACAATGTAAGTTTATCCATAAATTAATATGCTTAAATATTTTAGCTTAAAATAATTTAATTTCCTTAAAGTGTATTCACAATGTCAAATCTTATATGTTTTAAAAATACATGTAGCAAAAACAAGGTTTCACTTGATTCCATATCAATAAATAGAATGATTATTTCTATATCTGAGAAAACTTTCAAAACTTGCTGATTCTATAACTTATTGTAAAGTTTAAATCATACTTCAGGTATAATTGAAAAGATCTGTGGAAATGCTCAGTGGGTTAAGTTCACTAAACACATATATATTTGATTTCCACAAGGTGAAGTGCTGTTCAAGGATGTGGAAAAATCTATTATCATTTTTAGTTTTAGAAAAGGTTTTGTGAAATACAAAAGTTACATTTGATAAATGTTACACAGATCTTAACACATTATTTACAAAAATGCTCTATTCCATTTAATATTTTGAAAAAGACTAAGTAGATTTATGGAGATAATGTAATTACACAGAGTTCCTACACTTTTATTTGCTTTACGATGTTTAAAACGTATCCATCCATTTATTCCATTCTGGAAAGTGAAGCTTTTCTTGGAGCAGCAAGGCACACTATGAAGAGATGTGCACTGGGAATCAGAAATTACTCTATGATGGTGACTAGGGTACAGTTTTAGTTTTGCCAGCTCTACCCTTTCACTAGAGTTGTTGATAATGTTATGGTTTGAATCTAAAATGCCTGCCCAAAGTCTCAGGTATTCAGAGGTGAGGTTTGAGAAAAATAATTGAATCATGAGGGCTCTAACTTCATCACGTGGATTAATATAATTACGAGATCTTAATTTGATGGCATTTTGGGAGATGGTGGAAACTTAGGAATTGGGGTCTCATTGAAGGAGTAGATCATGAGGACGTGATTCTGGGGACTACTTCTGGTCAGGGTCTTTTTCTCTCTGGTTTTCGATGCTGTCCTTCCTACCTACCATGAGGTGAGCACTTTTCTGCTGCCATGTCCTCCCACCATGTTTCTGCTTTGTTACAGGAACTAAAGCAATGGAACTGGCCAACTGTGGATTGATACCTCTGAAGCCATGAATTAAAATAAATATTTCTGACTTAAATTGTTTTTCTTAGATGTTATCCCACAATGACAGAAAGCTGACTAAGACAACTATTTCTTCAGATCTTGCAATAGTAAGGAATTAACAACCGTCACATTTCTTTGAGGTACAATAGAAGATGGGAAGATGGGAAGATTTCTAGTGGAAAAAGACTTCAAGTGTGTTTTGCTTTAAGGGTGCCGAATTGAAAAAAATGAAAGAAGGCAAATAAAAGTGGAACAGTTCATAAAATTGGTTATGGAGCATATTAGATTTTTCTCCACTTGGTCTTAGAATCAAAGGGAAAAAAACAGAGAAGCCAGAAATTATTGACCAACTCCTGGCCCTTTCTTAGATTATTTTTATAGAGGTAGTGATTTGGCAACGAAGGCATTTGCTGCAGAGATTTTTGGCCAATTCAATCATTCTATACTTGTATATTTTAAGTTTCTCTCTTCATTTTTTAGTATTTTCTCAATCGTGGGAAGTTAAATGACATGTAGTCATCTCCATAGCCAACTGTATTGGAGAAATAACTGAATATTTGTGCTATTTGCACTAAAATTTTTGTAGATTCAAACAGTAAGTTCCTGTTTAGGAAAGGGAAGTATAGAGGAAAAATGGTGGTAGAGTGCTGATTTTGATAGGTAGGAAAGAATGTGATTTCTGACAGTTGTTTGATGGTAATATTTAGATGGAATAAAAAATATAACACATCTTTTAAATTAGTGTGCTTGAGGAGTAAGAAAATTAGTATATTTGAGCACTGTGACCAGAAAAAAGACAATATGGTGTCTCCCAGGTAGACATGAATTTAAAATGTGTCATTTGAGCCAGACATGGGTGTACATGCCATTCTCACTACTCGAAGCTGAGACGGGAAGATACTAAAGTCAAGCCCAGACTCAGAAACTTAACCCTTCAGTGAGACCCTCTCTGAAAACAAATAGAATGGCTGCCGGGATCCAGATGAAAAGCACCACAGGAAGGCCCAGAGACTGGCCCCTCCCTGGGATCCAGATGAACAGAGCGGGAAGACAGAGACCAACGGGAACGTCAGCCACACAGTAGGGCCCCAGCCAGGGTGCACAGGATGGACAGGCGGTACTAGCGGCAGGAAATGATCAGAAGCAATAGTAACAATAGGAACCAACAGGTGTACGTTAGGTGAACCAGCATTGTGCTTGGGAGCAAAGACACACAGAAGAGAAGGAGGCACGTGAGGCTTCCCCTTTTCTCCTTTTTTTTTTTTTTTTCTTTTTCTCTTTCCTTTTTTCTTATCTTTTTTTCTCTTTTCTAAATGGCTGGGGAGAACTGCAGCCACAGAAACTGTGGCTCCCATCCCCCAAAACCAGAGACCAAGTTCAGATAATCCCTTGCTTACTCCTTCTTTCTCTTCTGCCCTCTTCTCTAGTTTCCCAAGCTTGCATGATCATCCTCTGTCCTCCAGCCTGGCTTCTACTTTCTTTTCAGTTATCTTTGTTTTATCCACTATCTTTCTTAAATTTCCCCACCACAGGGTAAAACCACTTTACCAAGAGGAAACACTTTGCATTCAAGCTCCCAATTTATGATCAGTTGTGTAATATAATTGTAGATTTTACTCCTATGGTTAAAGGTACAAAATTAATAGTTACCACAGTTTGTCAGTTTTTAAGCTGTGCTTGATGCTATTGTTACAGCTAATTATACTACTTTAGCTAGGATGTCATATCTGTTGTAATCTGTTGTTCTCACTTCTGTGACAATACTGGAATGTTCAGGGGTAATAACCTCACCACACACCAGAACCAAAGGACTGGGGACTGAGCCAACAGATACCAACATCTCACCCTTAATTAACTGAAAAGGTAGGATCTTGGGACAGACACAAACCAAGAACCTCCTACACACAGAAGACATCCCTGAAGAACAAACCTTACCTAGAGAGGCCTTGATATAAGTGATAAAGCTACTTACTACAAAAACTTACAAGGATCAGCCCAGAAAACAAAATAAAAACTTTTGAAACAGAAAATGACAAGACACAGAAGCAAAACGCAATCTCAGACCTCCAGCCCACCCAGAACAAGTACAGGAGACAATGAGATAAAGGAAAATGGAAAACCTGACATTTCTGAAATGAGAGCAACCAAAATAAAGAAACAAATCCATGAGGCTATGGAGGAAATCAGATCAGAAATAACCTCTTAGGTAAAAAAATAAATGTCAACATTCATAAAGAAATTGCTGGGCCGGTGAGATGGCTCAGCGGCATAAGTGCCTGCCTGGCAAGCGCAAGGTCCTGAGTTCAACTCCTGGAACCCCTAAAGGAAAAAAAGGGCCGGTGATATCGCTCAGCAGCACAAGCACTTGCTGGCAAGCATGAGGTCTGAGGTTGACTGCCGGTACCCACATAAAAAAAAAAAAAAAAAAAAAAAAGAAAAAGAAAGAAATTGCTCAGCAAACCTAGAGTAGAGATAGATTAAAAAAAAAACACATGATGATAGGAAGAGGATGGAAACTGTGAGTGATCAATACAGGAATGAAATAAAATGCATGAAACAGATTCAAACAGATATACAAGAAATTAAAACTCCATTGAAATCTGGCAAAACTGCTTGAAAGAAACTGAAAACGGACATTCAGACCTTGAAGACAGGATTCCAGCTAGTGATCATGAAAGGTAAGATCTCTTGAAAATAACAAAAGTTCAGGAAATAACAATTCAACAGCTGCAAGATGACACAAAAAAAATAACGTAAGACTGAGAGACATCAATGAAGAAGCAGGAGTAGATACAAATTACATTAAAAACACTATTTGCAGAAGTAATAGCAGAAAATTTCCCAAGCATGGGAAAAGAATCTGAGATATAGATAAGTGAGGCATATAGAATTCCGATGAGCCATAACCAAAATAAATCTACACCCAGAAGTATAATAATCAAGATCCCAGATATTCAAGACAAGAACAGAATATTAGAAGCTGTTAGAGAAAAGAAACAGATCACCTACAAAGGAAAGCTCAACAGAATCACAGCAGACTTCTCAACACAAACCCTCAAGTCAAGAAGAGCTTGGAGTGAAGTATTTCAAGTTCTAAAAGCAAACAACTTCCAACCCAGATTGATGTACCCTGCAAAACTATCTTTCAAAAATTAATGGAGAAATAAGATACTATCATGACAAAGAACAACTGAAGAAATTTCATGACAACCAAACCAACCCTACCAAGGGTACTGAAAGATATTCTAGACAGAGATAAAAATGACCACAATTCCAAGAACAATAACAGAAAGAAACCACCAAGCAGGGCAACCAGTTAAACCAAGTGGAAATGTAGGGAACCAACAGCAGGAAAACATGACAAAGATAAGCCAATACGCATCAGTTATAACCATCAGTGTAAATGACTCAAATCACCAATCCAAAGAAAAAGACTAGGACAAGGGATCAAGAAACAAAATCCAAAAGTATGCTGTATACAAGAAACACATTTAACTCAAAAAGAAAGTCATTGATTGAAAGTCAAAGGATGGAAAACAATACTCCATGCAACAGGAACCCAGAAAAAAGCAGGAGTAGCTATTCTGTGTGCAGACAATGTGAACGTCAAACTGAGAATGATCAAAGGAGACATAGAAGGTCACTACATACTTGTTAGGGGAAAAATTCAAGGCGAGGAAAAAATGATCATAATATTTATGCACCAAATATGGGAGCATCCAACTATATCAGACAAATATTAATAGACATGAAAAATAAAATGAGCAATAACACAATTTTAATGGTGGACCTTAAAACCCCACTGTCCCAAATAGATAGATTAACCAGACAAAAAATCAGCAAAGAAATATCAGAACTGAACCAAACCTGTGAACAAATGAAATGGACTTAGTAGATTTTTACAGAATGTTCCACTCAACAACATCAGAATAAACATTCTTCTCAGCTGCACATGGGACGTTCTCTAAAACAAACCATATACTAACCAATAGTACATGCTTAAATAAATGCAAAGGAATTGAAATTATCCCATGCATATTATCTGACCATAGTGCAATAAAATTGGAAATTAATGGCAAAAGAAACCACAAAAACTCCATAAACACCCTGGAAATTAAATAACACCCTTCTAAACAACCAAAGGGTCACAGATGAAATCAAAGAAGAAATTTGTGCCATAAAAGAAGTTTGTACCATAAAACATTATTTATGTAAGCTAATGCATGTTTATTAACTCAGCTTAACCATTTTATTTATTTATTTATTTATTTATTTATTTATTTATTTATATTTTTTATATGCAGGTACCGGGAGTCGAACTCAGGACCTCGAGCTTGCCAGGCAGGTGCTTATGCCGCTGAGCTATATCACCGGCCCTAGCTTAACCATTTTAAAATGTATTCATATTTAAAATTATCATCTTCTACATGGAAAATATATGACTCTTTATGTCAACTAAAATAAATAACTAAAAATATGATATGTTAACTTAATACCTTTGACTTTCCCAATTAAAACTATGTAAATTATTTTAAGTACAGTGGCACCTCAGTTCATGAACTTGATTCTTTTTGTGATTCAGGTGGCAAAATGAATTGGATGAGAATCAAATTAAATTCAGTGGTTACCTCAATGTTGACCTCATGGGAAATATGATTCGGTTCTTTCCAGTTCAGTTTGCGGCCAGACTCATACAGAGAATGGAGTCTGTGAATCAAAGTACCACTGTAATTTAATTTTTTGAAGCTTTATTCTCTATATCGTAAATGGAGACTGATAATGTTCTTTACTTCTTAAGGTTTACATTACACTAAATTTCTTAATGATATTATGTGATCCAGTGTTGGCACTCAAATATTTAGATCTAGTTTCTAAGTCAAATTTTAATAGAAGACAACTTTAATGGAAATGATGTAATAACTGCATTTTAAAATGCACTTTAAAATGATTTAATAATTTTAAAATGATGTAATAACTGCACTGCATAGTTATAATGTAGCAATATATATAGCCATATATAGATTATATAGAGATAGATAATTAGATATATAGGTATATAGATATAGCTATAGAGATATGTAGATATGTAGATATATAGATATGTAGATATATAGATATATAGATAAATAGATATATAGAGATATGTAGATATGCAGACAGATATATAGATATAGATATGTTCATATGTAGATATAAATACAAATATAGATATATGTAGATGTGTAGATATGTAAATATATAGATATAGCCCTCCAGATAACTCTATGCCTAAATTCCATTAATGGAAAATTGATTAAACATTAGTCCATGGGTTACTTTCATGGAGCTACCATAACAAAGTTACACTAAGCAAATTACAGCAAATTGAAGAAGAGAAATTTAGCGTTATTCTTCTGAACAGTAGAAATCTGAAATCAAGGTGTCAGTTGGGGTGAATCTTTCTGAGGAATCTGTGAAGGAGAGTCTATTTCATGTCTCCCTCATATTTTTTGTTAGCCTTAGGTGTTCCTTGGCCTGTAGATAACATTTTTCTTTAACTTACCTCGGCCCTGGTATATTAACCAAATTTTCCATTGAATGATACCAGTAATACTGGATTATATTGAATGATCTCATCTTTCCTTGGCATCTGTAATGATCCCATTTTTTTTTTTATGTGGGTACCAGGAGTCAACCTCAGGACCTCACGCTTGCCAGCAAGTACTTGTGCCGCTGAGTGATATCACCGGCCCTTTTTTTCCTCTATGTGGGTACCAGGAGTCGAACTCAGGACCTTGCACTTGCCAGGCAGGCGCTTATGCCACTGTGCTATCTCACTGTCCTATGATCCCATTTTGAAGAAAGAGCCCTTTCATAAAGTACAAGATGCTAGGGTGCATTTTGTAGGGGCACAATTTAATTCATAACACTCTACATGAATATTTGCACTTGAGGAATTATGCAAATAATGCATGTAGGAAAAACGTTATATTAAAATCTTAAAAATATTTCTGACCTTATTTTATGTATGTACTGTACTTAAATTTGAATAATTCAAAGATGAATTCAATATCTTGATGCAGTTATATTTAAGCAAAAAGTAAATAAATATATTTAGTAATATACAAATATTTATTGGTTTGTGTACTATAACATTTAAATAAAGTTTTTTGATTATTGTGTACTATAGTTCAGAAAAACACATATAGCAAAATAGCAAGTGTGTCCTAGTTCATTACTACAACTTTTCATCCTATCCCTGTCACAGCTGGTAGCTCAGAGAATAATCCCTGTTATCGACTTCAAGTTATAAAGTTCATGTTGGCTGAGTTGCAACTAGTACAAACTAAAATAAAGTCAGTTAGTTTGAAGGTTGTAATAAGATTAAAAAGTTCATGATATTTCTGAAAGCAAAGACCTGGAAGGAATGTTGGAGGCTACGAATCCTGTGGCCCATAAATAAATATCCTATATAGTTAGGTATCTAAGTTTCTTTAGAAAAAACTTTTTTCTTTAGCTTTGACAAAGAATCAAAGTCCTAAATAATTCAATTTTATCAGTTTTCTGATCCCAAATAAAAGCAAAATGACAGAAGAGGAATGCAAATGCAGAGAGAAGGAAATCATAGACTTCTGGGGAAGTCTGGGGATTATTGTTGAAACTCAGTAAAATACTTCTATCCTTTTGGAGAAACTCAGAAAATACATTTAATGTAAAAAGTATATTTCATATGTGAGAGAAAGAATGAAATAACAACAGTAAAAACAAGTTTTGACCTAAAGATATTAATATTATGTAAATATTAATAAAAGTGGAAGAATTTTTATGTGAACGTACGATAGAAAACGTTAATTTTTTTCCTAAACAGTGGTTACTTATGGGCGTTAGTACTGTTCATTTAGAGAAATTCATGGAGAGTATATTGTACAGGTATGATTTTCCATATGATTTTCAATATAGACACATTTGTGTGTATATTGATGCTTGAAGCAAACGGAAGGTGCAAAACATCGCAAAAAAATATATATGTATTGTTATAGCCCATGTATAGTTGTCCTCACAAAACCTCATGCACTCATAGGTGGGATTTTTGGGAGGTGGCTGGATTGTGGGTGAGTGATATTGGCTTAGGGGTGTGTGATACTGTGACAGCCCACTGATTGGTTTACACAGTTCTTCATGTGCATGATGGGCTTACTGAAGAGGGAAGACTCACTTTGGATGTGGGTGGCACCAACCCTTAGGCTTGTGTAGCCTGGATGGGATAAAAAGGGATATAAAAAGAAAGGCATGCTGCTTCCTGCCTGCCATGCCATGAGCTGTATCTCCTCTGTGATGTCCCTCTGCTTGCTGCCCTGCCTTGGAGCCAACTGGCTATGGACTGAAACCTCTACAAACCTTGAGCTCATTTAACTCGTGGATGTCAAGTTCTTTGTCCCAGCAACAAGAGAGTAACTAAGATAGTTATATAAATATATATATATAGATAGATAGATATAGATATAACATATACATATATTACAAAGAATACATTTGATATATTTGATGTATTATGTAATATATAATTAATCATGATATATTTATAATTATTAATTAGTAATCTATTGGGTATGTGTATACATACATATTTTTCCATTTCTTGACCTACCATAATAATTGCATCGATATCAGAAACACGGCAAAGTTTTAGTATGTGGCTATATAGGTTAGATATTTCTGTGTTATTTAATGATCTTTCATTTAATTGAGAATTCTGTTTTCGCTTTTCAAATAAAGCATTTTAGAAAATTTTTTTCTTCCAGGGTCATGTTCTAAAACAACATAGGATTTGTGGGACAAAAAGTAAAATCTATAATATCCTGCTGATTTCTTATAAAATAGTGTAAAGATGTCACAGCATTTGTTAAAAAATCATGGCTTCACAAAAATTGGTGAAATGCTGGATCTAGCCTGTAGAAAATCATTTTCATATCTTTGAACAAAGACTAAAATGATTGTGTATGTCAATAAAAATTACTTATGGTATATTTTAAGACATATTCTTTCCTCAAGCACATAAACCATATTTCATTTGTGTTCCACTGTGCTTTCATCAAAGAAGCTTTTCTATCCTTAATTACTTGTGAAAAATTCGATGTCATTTCACTATATAATCAGAATAAAACACATCCTAGTTTTCTGGATCACTATCAGTCTATAACTGTTAAACCTGCACTATTATTAAAAATAGCATCCCTAACTCTCAGGTGGAACAATGTTTGGATAAAAACCTGTATATAATTTGTTCACATAAGTGTCATTTTGTTTCATTTTTTTTTAAAATCTCCTGTGCTTTGCTTTAATGTTATATTTTCTCCATTAAGAATAATTAGTAAATGTCATAATATATAATTTAAAAAATTTCAACCTGTTAGCTCATGTCGTAATTTATATCATCAGCTTTACTTTTCTCAAAGGATATACTTTTTCTCCCCTTTACCCATTTTAAGCCCTGTGAACTCACCAGTACCACAGGACACGCTCTACCCCTGATCCAAATTGCAGACACTTCTCCATCGCGCAAATCTTTCTACAGAGATGCTGGCTGGTTCTGAGTCTAGTGTCTTAAAGTCCTCTGCATTTGTCGAACATACAACTAAGGAAAGCAGGATAAACCTCGCCAAAATTTCACAGATGGGGAATCGAATTTTCAAGAAAGATAACTAAGGACAAAGGCTCTGAGGTCAAAATGAATCTGGTTTTGAGCAAAGTCAGGCAACTGAGACGTTAATTCTCAGTGAGTAAATGTGACCAAATGTATTATCCTCCTTTTCTGAGAGCGATAACTTCATTATAAAATAACAAATCTTAATATTGTTTTGTAACTTCCGGCATATATATGTATTTTCATCCCAGTATTATTTCCTTGTTTCTTTCATTGACATTTTAAAATATTTATGTGTTGTGATGGTTAATCTTGGTTTTCAACTTGACTGAATTGAGAGATGCCTAGAAAATTGATAAAGCGTACTACTGGGTGTGCCTGGAAGATGAGTGGGGAAAACTTACTTTGAATGTGGGCAGCATCGTGTAATAAGCTGTGGACTGAGTAGTAATGAAAAGTGGAGAAGCAAGATTACACTTGAACAACCTTGATTCTTTTTAGCCCAACTTTTTTTTTTTTTTTTTTTTTTTTTTGCTGGTGTTAATTCCTGCAAAGATCAGATACCAGGTTCTTTAGTAATTGCATGTGTACTCACACCATTGCCTCTCCAAGGAGCTTGCAGATCTTCAGCCTCAGACTAAGCTTGTGACATTGGTGTGACACTCTTGCTTTTAGGTTTCCATTTTCTTAGACTGAGCAGGTATTAGTTTCCCCCTTTCCAGCCTGCTGATGGTCATTCTGGGAATATTCTAAGATCATGTAACTCAGTCTCTCCATTTATCATCTATCACCTATCTATCTATCTATCTATCTATCTATCTATCTATCTATCTATCATCTGTCTACTTATCATCTATCTAGATCTACCATCTCTATCTATCATCTATCTCTATCATCTCTATCATCTATCTTTATCATCTATCTACTATCTATCATCTATCTACTCTATCTCTACTATCTATCATCTATCTGTACTATCTATCATCTATATCTATCATCTATCTATGAATGTATCTATGTATCTCTATGTATCTCTATCATCTATCCATCTATCTATCTATCTATCATTTATGTGTCTATGTACCACCAATTTATCTATTCTTGAGGTGTGATTGAAAATACAATTTAAATTACAAAAAAAGATACATTGCCATTAATCCCCTGCAAAATACTCCTCCTTGTTTCAAACACCCTTATCCCGTCATTCTTTTTTCGTTTTTATTTTAAAGAGAAAAAAAGTGGAACAAAATGTCCAAACAACATAATAGGAGGGTAACGATGGTTAAGAGTTAAGATAGATGAATTACTAATTTCTCTTAGTTCATTGAAAAGAAAAGTTTGTGCTAATATTTTTGGACAATTGAGTGCTGATGTTGCATCATTCTTGTCATCCTCTGAAACAGTTCTGGAAATCCTGTCTTGAGTGTCTTTAGTTCCTCTCTCATGGCTGCTTTTAATGTCCTTAATTGTCTCAAAATGTTTTCCTTTCGTGGTTACTTTGACTTCAGGGAGGAACCAGAAGTTACACAGTCCAGATCCATGAATAAGGTGGCAGAGAATAATATTTTTATTGTCCTGCATTTCTGTTAGATGGTACTCACCAGTAATTCTCACCATATTTCTCTTTCACCTTATAAAGATACCTTATAAAGAAGGCTTCCAGGGCCGGTGAGATGGCTCAGCGGCGTAAGCGCCTGCCTGGCAAGCACGAGGGCCCGAGTTCAACTCCCGGATCCCACATACGAAAAAAGGGGCCGGTGATATCGCTCAGCAGCACGGGCACCTGCTGGCGCACGAGGTCCTGAGGTCGACCCCCTGTTACCCACACACACACAAAAAGAAGTCTTCCAGAACTGCTTCAGAAAGTGGCAAGAAGAATGGCCTAAGTGTGCTCAAAGTGGGAGGGAATGCTTCGAAGAGTATTAATGGCAGTGTGTCTTTTATTATAATAATTTAAAAATTAATATATTCAATATATTTTCTATCATGTTTTATATTCTATTGGTTCTATTTGTCTAGAGAAGCCTATTTAATCATAAGATATGTAATAAATTATGGGAAAATGTGGTAATTATCTTTCCATTACTCTAACAAATACCTAAGATAATAAACTTAATGAAGAGAAAAGGTTTAGTTCGGCTCATAATTTTAAAAGTTCCAATCCATGATCACTTGTCTGGGTTGCTTGGCTCTGAGGAGCATAGAAGAGCAAAATAATTTACCTCGTGACCAAGAACTGGTAGGGGAAACAAGAAGCCAAGTTTCCATAATGTTTGGGGACCAAACTCTAACATATGGCTTTTTGGGAACATTTAAAATTCAAGGTATAAAAACAACACAGGCCATAAATAAAATTTCATTTTTGTGCATCATGTTTTTTGTTTGCTTACTTCTTTGTGTGGTACTCAAGATTTTCTTTCACATTGAGCTACACCCCTAGCCCTTTCTTTATTTTATTAATAGATGTTT
Organism: Erethizon dorsatum; assembly: GCA_028451465.1. Taxonomy (NCBI): domain Eukaryota; kingdom Metazoa; phylum Chordata; class Mammalia; order Rodentia; family Erethizontidae; genus Erethizon; species Erethizon dorsatum. The sequence continues at coordinate 13,797,317 of CM051828.1, read as the reverse complement.
GTGGTACATAAAGTTTACCTTCCTGTGTGGGCTTGGTACATATACAGGGCACATCGTAATTCCTTTCTGCGTCCCCTTTTCTCCCCTCCCTCCCTCTCCCTCCCTCCCTTTATTCCAGGCTTTTCATAAAAATACTTTTTACTTTGAGTGAGGGTCTTAGTAAGTTGCTAAATTGTCTAGGCTGTACTCAAATTTGTGATCCCTCTGCCTCAACCTATTATGTGTTACCTGCACATAAATAATGAAGTTAGAAAAATGAGTAAAATATAGCAGCAACTTCACTTTATATTTTAAAAAGAACTAAAGCTCCCCCCTAATAAAAAATACTATTTATGGTTCATACAAGCTGTTGTTCCATGCTATGCCTATGTATAACTCAGATGGGGAAAGACTGTATTGTCAGGTGTGATGGCTTATGCCTCTAATCCCATCACTTGGGAAGCTGAGGCAGGAGGGTCTCAGTGAGTTTGAGGCTAGCCTGAGTTACATAGAGAGTTCAAGGTCAGCCTGAACTGTATAGTGAGACCCTCTTTCTCCCCCCCAAAAAACACTGTATCAACTGCATATAACTTTCATTAATTTACATAACAATAATCAATATATCAACCATCAATTTTTGATCAAAATGTCTTTGTCCTTACTTACATGGAGAGCCAATTAAAGTCCAGCACCCTGATTTTTAAGAGAATTTCCGTTTATGATGACCAAATTTTAGTTGGAAAATGCATGGTTTGTGAACTCCATCAGTTCCCATATAAAACCCTAATAGAAAATGTCAATGCTAGTTCAGTTACTTTAAGAGTAATCAATCAGTGTTCCATATTCTCAGGTTCCACATCCATGGAAGCAACCAATTGCAGATCAAAACTAATAAAAAAAAAATGTAACTTTCTTCCTGTTGTTACTCTCTAAACAATTCAGTATAACAACCATTTATGTATCAATTGCATTGTATTATAAGTAGTGTAGAGATTATTAAATGTGCATGTGATGATATGCATAGGTTATTTGCTTATATGAATCATTTTACAAAAAGGTGGGGGGATTTCTGAATCTAATCCTTTGTGGATACAAAAGGGTGATCATATCTGGAAATGAACAAAGAAATAAAGTAAAGGGGAGCTTACAATCAGTGAAAAGCTTAAACGAACTAAGTTACATATCACCCATTATCTGTTATGTATCATCTTCACCTCATTCTATTTTATGATACTTTGACATTTATTTCTTTTTAATTTATTTTCTCTTAGTACATGTTTGCAGTACATGCAGTTTACAATCTTCTTGGAGAGTGAATACATGTACAAAATATAATTTGGTTCTTTTTGTTTTTAATCCCTTTCCCCTTCCCTCCCAGCTCCTTCTAGCCTCCTCTAAATCTGCTTCCACCATTTTCATCCTTGTGGATATTATTAATCTTATTTCGTGCTTATGACAGATAACGTTTAAGTTCATTGAGGTGATTAGGGTCCCATACATGGTATGTTTTTATTCTACTTATTTCCCCTTCCCTTCTCCTCTGCCCGTGACACACAGTACAGACAAATAAAAGTTGGATAGGAGACAAGAGGATAGATATTTCTTTTAACATTCTTTTTATCATCACATTATAAAATATTTGGAATGTGAGTGCTCTGTATTTCAGATGGTTTTGTTGTTTTCTTAAAGGTTTTGAATACTTTCTTACTCATTTGGAATTTTTGTTCTCTCAGCCATTCCTACATTGATTCCTGTAAGCAATTTTTAAAATGGAATTCTTCTTATAAACCAAGTACTGTGTTATGTGCTAGAGGGATTAGATCCTTTAATTGGTTATATTTCTAAATCTAATTTCTCCATAATTTCCAAACTATTTCTGGAAACAGTAGAAAGTATATCACAATTTTATGATTTTTGAGATGTTGACATGAGTTATTACGGATTATGACGTCCCTTTATTACATATCTATTTCAGCTTTTCCATTTATCAGTTTCTCTGGAGGCAGCCCCTATAATTTCATGAGTATCTCTGTTACCCTGTTGTGAATATCTCTGGTACCCTTTCTGATTCCAACTGTTACTACCTACAATGAGAAATGAGCATATCTTGGATTTGTTTCAAGTAAAAGTAGTTGCATATAGCTTGAGTGAATGCATGAGAAGGAAAAACAACAAAGAAAAATGTTGATTATAATAACAATTAATATATTAATTACATTAATAAATTGGATTTTATGTACTCTATTTTATTTGCACTATTGAATACTCAGTTGAACTAAAAAGATATCAGTTTCTTATTTTAAAGGAGAAGTAAAAGGAAATTAATATTACTTTTCCAAAATCACAGTGAACAATGAAGGAAAAATCTAGATTATAAACCTTAGTCTTCTAACTCAATGCTTAGGACTGTTTCACAAACATCATAGTTCTTGAAAAGCACATGCCATCAGGTGATTATAAAAAGCATAGTTGGGCCGGTGATATAGCTCAGCAGCATAAAGTGCCTGCCTGGCAAGTGCGAGGTCCTGAGTTCGACTCCTGGTACCTGCATTAAAAAAAAGCATAGTTGTTACATTTTTTAAAAAAAGTAATGCAAAACAAGCTTAATTTGCAAATGACGGATATTAAGTTTAGAATTTGGTCTTCATAGACCCTGTGTTAGAGGAGTATACTCTCATTTTTCTATAAATTGGGCATCTAACTGAATCTTGAGAGATTTTGCGCTGTTATCTCTGAGACCTAAGTTAATAAGAAAAAAAAAATTGGAAGAGATTGGGAACAGAATGTAAAATATAAATTTGTTTTATTCATTCCGGAATCTCTCTTGTGGCTAAATATACATGTTTCCATTCTTTACTCATTTAATTATAAACATTTTAAAAACATTTTCCTTAAATTTTTACACGAATAATGTGCACACATACAGTGACGCTATCACTGCTAGATGAATGACATACATAGGAAAGGGATTTGTAAAATTAATCATGAACAATTCCTCTACATTTCATCGATGAAAATTCAGATCTTGGCCTCACGTAGATTTACTATTATACTTTTCTACAATTAGGTAACATCTGATTCTTATTCACTACATGTTCAATTTTCAGTCATAACGTCTGCGGCATGTTCCTTTCCAACATCAGCGTTACGCTGACTCTGCACTACTAAAATGAATGATTCAAGTCCCAGGCTCTTATCTTTGAAAAGCCTGGCCCTTTATATTGTTTTGTTTTGTTTTTTAGTTACGGAGACAAAAATCACCAAGTCAGATGTTATTAATAGCCAGATTTTAAAATCTATCCAATCACTGTGTTATTTAGACCTCCCAATTTTCCAAAAGATTAATTGAAGCTATGAATTATTGAGTACTGTGTATACTGGAAAGTGTTTCCTTTCTTGGTCAAAACATCAACGAAATAAATAAACTGGAAAATACATGTATTTACCTTAGTAATTTAACAAGCATAAATTGTGATAATAATAGTTCCACATAAGATACTATAGCTGAATATAGTTTCTGAAATTGTGAGTAACAAAAGTATAAACTACATACAAGGAAAAATAATTTTGTTATTTGAACTGTACATTTGAATCAAATGAACCCCTTCCAAAATCAAACTTAGAACAGTTTCACAAGCAGTTTTAAAAATTTATAAACTGAAATTATATGTAACACTAATTTCTGTGTTTGTAACATTTTTCATAATGATATTTTATAGCATAAGATTTTTGTAGAGATATTCTATGTATATTCAATTATGTTGAACTATCTTTAGACTTTTATTTAAAAACTATTAACTTTCTCTATTAACTTTAGACTTTATAATTAGTATGTTTCTAATTTGGAACTAGATAGCATAATTCAATAAGCCCTATTTAAAGTAGCCTCAGAATTAATCTTAAATGTCCTCTTTTATATTTTAAGATATGAAAGTTTTGTTACTACTTGACTCACTGATTAGTATAAAATATCTTGTATATTATAATACATAAAATGGTAGAATAATAGTCACAGAAAATATTGAGATTCTTAAGTATAGAAGGGATTTGACATAAACTACAAAAAAATTAAATATCCTCATCTCTTCTTTAGCTTGTGTTGGCAAACTTAAGACAATAAATTTAAAACATACCTACTTATACACTTTTACTTGAAACAGTTATATAGATGTGTCGTTTCATGCTCTTTTTTCAAATCTCACCCATTTTAAAGTATTCTATTTCAGACTCCATTACGACATCCTCAAGTATCATATGCATTTAAGTCACTGTATACCTAGTCACTGAAAATATATTGCAAACATTGGCTAAGCGATGAAAACTGAAGCAGTGAAAGTGAGTGAATAAGCAATTAAATAAACATGTAGTTAATATGTTTTGCATTATTTAGGAGCTACAAATACTCATGGAAAATAAGCTGAACACATAAAAAGTGAAATTTTGTGTGAAATGATAAGATATTTCTGAAACAGTAACATAAATATTTCATAATATTGCAATTTCCTACCATACATCTTATAATTCATCATGATCAGAAAAGGTTAAGGAAACTTCATATGTTAGGACTTTAGATTACTGCTCTTGAATTTAATTTATTATGTTTGTGCCCATGACTTCCATTTGCTGCTTGACATTTGCTTCTCTTTTTCCCAATTTGAGTCTTTTCCTGAACCAAAAGAATGAACACACGCGCTGTCCTTGTTTGGAACTAAGTTCAATGACACAGCAGAAAATCTAATTTCCTGTTGAGGTGTAGAAGTCAAGGGCATGATCAGTTTATTTCCAAAGGTTCACCTTTGAATGGGTTTCCTTTGAGTGACTTGGCCTGAAAGCAAAAACTTATCAGATTTCTCAATCTAACAAACTGTTAGAAGAGAAATGAAGAGAAAGTATCACTCGTGCTCACCAGTTAGGCTATATATACTGCAGTTACATCCAGTTTTGAAGGTGCAGCACAATATCTTAACTATGATCAAGTGCCAGTCTTCCAACACTGTTTATATTTTATGCTAAATTCTCAAATCAGTCTCTAATTTGAAATAGTCATGGACTATTTGGGACAGGAGGAGATATGTTAGTTGTTACTGAAGATATTGAGGCACATTCACAAAAAGGGTAGAATATGATGCCTAAAGTGTCAAAGATTTGAACATGGCCTTGTAAAATGGATTATTTTCATAGCGTTATTTTCACTTGGAAACTAATGTACTATAGGTAAATTTAATGAGAAAAATTTCAGTAAACCCTTTGTGATAAAAGCCAGTTGGTAAGGAACTTGACAGTAATTATTTACGAAGTCACGACCATGAATAAATCTACTCCTGAATATTCTAGATGCACACTGAATAATTGTTAGATAAGAATTTAGCATCAAAACTGGTTATTTTGGGCCGGTGAGATGGCTCAGCTGCATGGGCACCTGCTGGCACGCGAGGTCATAAGTTCCACCCCCGGTACCCACAAAAAAACAAACAAAAAAAAAACTGGTTATTTTTATTTTACTTTTTTAAGCCCGGAATGGCTTCGGTAAATGTTTGGAGAGTCGAAGGATCCCATAGAGAGGGAAAAATAAAGAAAGAAGCGGAAGGAGCATTGTGTATGGAAGTAGGTTTCTGAATACATATTCAGAATTTAAAGGAAATTGAGAGACTGATTTCTAGATGTGAGAAAAATATTATTTATTAGTGTGAGATTTGGTAATTTGGGGTTTGTACATTCACACATTGTAAAAAATGGGAGTATGGGGAATTGAGGTAAATGATAGTTAATACTAATGCACTCTCTTTAGCAACAAAGATTGCAAGATTATTATGTGAGTAGTAAGAATATCAGCAGATTGATTAAAGGTTGAAAATGATGGTGAGAAAGAAATGGAAAGTTTAGTTTGGAAATTACAAATTACTAGTGATCGCTTTCTTTCAAATTGGATGCATTTCTCCAGAAATAATTCTTAAGGATTCCAAATGCCTGAGAAAGAAAAGCAGGGTATTTTGGAACTGGTACTAGAGTGGTTATTTGAGGACAAGAGATGCACAATAAAAAGAATATAATTATACTAGGTAGCTAGTAAGTGAGAACATATGTAGTTACCATAGAAGAAATCCAATCACTGAGTTAGATAAAATCCTACTGGAGAGTAAATTTATAAAATGCTTTGCTGATGTTAAAGAGAAAGAAGAGTGGCATACAAAAGACAGTTATAGATACAAATCTCTGACTGAAGTCCTAGATATTGAGATTTATTATTTGACAAGGTGATAATAAGGCTGACTTTTTGCAAAAGAATTGAAAAGTAGATTTTGAGAGCAATGAAATCATTGATTTGAACAAATGAAGAATGATTTCATGGCGCTTACCAACATATTCATATAAACACTGAAAATTCGCAGGATGCCAGTAAATGAAATATAGGGAAATAATCTGAGCCTAGTGCCTAACTCTTCAGTGAATGTGAAGGTGACTTAAAAATGAAGTATAAGATGAGATCAGAAATGAGAAAAAGTTTTATGATGTATGATTCCCAGAGAAGCTCATGTGTCATAAGTATTTTGCTTTAAACACATATATTATCAAATGTTTCATAACATTTAAAACCAAATCTGATTACTAATTAATAATATTGATTACCTCAGTTTCTTCCTCTCCTACTTATGACTACATGACTTCTACTTATGCAATATATCTGAAAATATTTTAACTCATTTCTATTACTTAAACCAAATGAGTCCTAGTCAAAATCATGTCTATGTTGGTAAGATGCAACTGCAATCCAAAGAGCACTCCTCACTGTCAAGGGAAACTATTTCAAATTGCCCTTAGAATTAGTGGAATAGACTTAATGTGGAGCTATTACTAGAATATGAAAATTTCTGGAAAATTTTCTTCATGCAAACTTCATTAAGACCAATGACTTTGTTGATGAAATATTTAAATAGTAATTAACTGAGAAAGACATTTGGCAAATAAACCAATTTCTTCTTGCTTGAACTTCTTTGTTTACAAAGATATGCTAAACAGAACCTGTGCAAAGTAAATGCTTAATAAGTGTTTTTAATGAGACTTTTAGTGACTAATACAATTTTTATAATGTGATTGCACTGAATATAGGGTAATGAGAGATCTGCGTATAAGGAAAATTCCAAATTACTCATACTGGAGGAAAATAAATCCCTTATTTCCTACTTTGTCTGAGAGAAGCAAGAAGCAGAAAAAACAGGGAGAAGAAAAGAAAAAAAAAAAAAGCCGACTATTGCCATGGCCAAAGTTTTTTCTGTGGCGTGTTTTGTTAAATTAAGATGAAAAAAAATTAAGGTACCTAGCAGATTTTATCACCCAGAAAAAGAAAAAAGTTTTCTAGAAAGAGGGAGTGAATATTATTTAACACTTACTGCAGGTTTAATTAAATCTAAAGGCATAAGCCTTAAAAAATAATTTGAGTGTGAATTTTGATGCAAGGTACTAGACTGGAGTCAAATAAATAAAATCACAAGCTTGCTTGAAAGAAATGTTTTTACAAAAGGAATGACATCCTGATTGACACAGTTGTATGCAAGGTAAGATTTTTGCTACCCCATTGTTTACATTCCCAAAGCAACCAGATAGAGCTGCTGAGCCCCAAGAATGTCATATTCTTTTTTTTTTTTTTTTGGGTACCAGGGGTCGAATTCAGGACCTCGCGCGCCAGCAGGCGCCGGTGCCGCTGAGCGATATCACCGGCCCTTTTTTGTATGTGGGTATCAGTAGTCGAACTCGCGCTTTCCAGGCAGGCACTTATGTCACTGAGCTATCTCACCAGCCCTAGAATGGCATATTCTATAATATCGCTTGCAGACTTGACCAAGAAGATCAGGAAAGGATGGACTTTTCAGAGGAAATCAACTTACAGCTTTGGAAAAGTTATGTCCTGGGGAGTAAATTCCACGAACCAGAACTGAGGCATTATCAGAGAATAGCCTGTGTCTTTTGGGAAGGAGCATCTGACACCATTTTTCCTGTACAATACCCTGATTGGTAGCAGAAACTGCTTTGCAACTCTTATTTTTCTTTTTGCAAATGGAAGTGTTTAATGCAGTTTTCTGTCCCTGTTCTATCACTGGTCTTTTCATAAATTTTCAGAGCATGAAGAGCTATATCCAGCCCTAATGTTAAGTGTGGTAGATTAAACATCAAGGATAATAACATAAGAAAATGGGATTTTGTGACAACTTGGTGGGATATAATTGTATTTTCTGTAGAAGAGGGGTATGAGTAATTGCAGCCCAATAAAGAATGCAATAGATTGAATTATTGGCCTCTATATTTTTATCTGCTCTGTATCCTCATGCTTGGCCATACCTTTTTGTATTTCTTCTCACTGGAGAAATAGAATAATTAGTTCTCAAACTTGAATTTGATCTCAGTGGTGAGACAATTTTTACCCAAAAAGAATGTGGTGGAATTGACATGAATCAGTTTAAATCATAGGCCTTAAAAGGAATTATGCTTCTTCTTGCTCACTTGTCTCCACGGTGTGTGCGTGTTGTGTATGTGTGACTTTAAATATGGAAATGCTGGAGCCCTACATGCTATAAGGAACCAAAAAATAATACCTGCAGTTGGAAGTGACATCCCAGCTTAATGCAGCACCAGTCACATGATTTGCAGTAGAGCCGGAAGCCATCAGGATGGAAAAAAAGTGCATGTTCCTCTAAGCCAGGAGAGAAATCTGCCTCATTCATTATAGTTTCCTTATCTTACCTACGTGCATGACATGGTCTGTTTATATATTTGAATTGCTCTTTCACCCCTTAAAGATTTTTTCATTAAATTCTATGCACAAAGTTTAATTGAATTAAATATCCTTTACCCCTTCACCATGAAGTACATTTTATAAATGAATATGTATACTTATATTTCTATCATCATTTTTTCATCTTGTGTATGATATTTGCATCATTTGCCTATATATATATATATAGGTTTTGTTATTGTAAAGTCCTATATTTACTTCTTTCATTTGCTTTGTAAAGTCCTATACTTGTTTATGTAGATCACAGTTCTACCCTTTACTTATTTAAAGTCACACACATACACACACGGATCCAGAAAAAGGAAAACAAGAAGAAGGAGGAACTCAAGTAGCTTTGTGGCTTCGTGTCCAATCCCTTGCCCCTTGCTGTGTGCCTGGAGCTGGTCCCACCATTGTTATTGCCTCATCATAGAATTTAGAGCTTGCACATGGGAAAAGAAGGGAGACTAAATTATGAATCAGAAAAAATTTCCCTAAAGGGGGAATTATTTTTTCCTTAAAATATTAGCATTATATTGAAAATGATTTCTAGGAAATTAATGAGTTTTGTTTCCCTTTAAGATTTAGATTGATTTTGGTTATTTGCACATGTGAAAGGAATAGAAGATATAGTTTATCTTTTTGAAAATTGATTTGTTTCTTTGTGGACATCAGGTAAAGAGAGTTAATTATATTTCTCAATTCCTTGTGCATAATTACCATTGGTTCATGCAAAATCCATCTCAAATCTTATTCATTTTGTTACATTCTTATGTCCCCCAAATTCAGTTTTTGTTCACACTATTTGTAATCTGATTTAATATTACTCCGTGTCAGTGTATGTGATTATAAAATGTGAATTCTGGATGTGTACAATTTTTTATAATAAACTTTTATAAATGGCAGCTTTTCGTTACTTAAGGCCTACATTTGAAACACATATCCATATTGTAATTAGCATATGAAGATTCATTCCTTCTACTGCATTTACCACATGCTATATTTATATACATTTCTTAGTAAATTACAAATAAATTGTCTCCAACTCCTTAGCACCAAAAATAATGTTGCAGACCTTTCACTGAAAGAGACATTTAAATTAAAAGGATTAACTGAGATTTTCTCCATGCTGGGAAGAGTAAGCAGCCTCAAACCATGCTTGTAGAAGAGAAATGTGAGGCCTTGGCACCCATGTAGAAGGAAGAATGAATGGGAGCTAGGGAACTACTGGAACTTTAGGTGTCTTCCCCTCTATGGTTGTTTATGACACTTATTTTTTTTTTTTTTTTTTTTTTTTTTTTTTTTTGTGGGTACCGGGGGGTCGACCTCAGGACCTCGCGCGCCAGCAGGCGCCCGTGCCACTGAGCGATATCACCGGCCCCTTTTTCGTATGTGGGATCCGGGAGTCGAACTCGGGCCCTCGCGCTTGCCCGGCAGGCGCTTAAGCCGCTGAGCCATCTCACCGGCCCTGACACTTATTTTTTTGAAAACAATAACAAATTGCAAGATGTGTGATAGGTGTAAATCAGTGGTTCTCAAAGTTCCCATTCCTGATCCCCTAGATAAGTTTACAACACTTATTATAAACTTCTGTGCTCAGGGAGCAAAAGGAAAAAATAGAAGAAAATCTTTCAAAGTAAGGAGCAAGTCAGTAACTGTGATTCCTATTGCTAGTGAAGATTGTGAGAATATCTTAAAGAAAACAGCACAGCATCATCTCCTACCTGTGCTAATGTCTCAAAGAGAGTAGAGGTGCATTTATGCAACTGGGGGAAAGGCAGAAATTGTTCTCCTTGCTCGCTCACTTGGAATTCCAGGATAGTAGAACAGCCTCGCTGTTGAATAAAATCAGTGGTGATATATGTTATGTATTTTCCAGACTAGCTCAAGATACTCCTTTCACTGTCATTTTTTTTTTAGAAGTTTTCTACCATTATGGACATTGTTTATTTTGGCAGAGCAAGACTCACTTTGAGTAAAATAAGAGCTTGAACTTTTCTCCAAATCTTAACTATTACATCTTCTAAAATTGTTTCTTATATGTGACTTCTACTACTGGATGATCGTGAAGCAAGTAATGCAAAATTAATTTCTGCTCACTCAGTCCTTCTTGGTAATGTTATTTTTGTCAATTGAGAAACAAAATTGTTAATTCATTTTTATTGATAATTCTACAGATTTTTTCCAGGCATTGTATAATTCAGGAAAATTAAAAGTACTCAAATTACGTTATTAACCATAAGGACCATTTCTCCAGTTTTTAAATTACTTCCATTCGTCTAGAGTAAGGTGTATGACCATACTGCTATATCAACACAGATTAATTTCTTTTAATCATAATACAGATATAATCCAATGTCTCACATGTATCATGTATAATCATATTTTAAGTATCTACCTATAGAATTGTTTTGCCACTATTCATGTTATTTTGTTGCTATGTGCAAATTATATGACCTATGTGGCTAGCTGTGACTTTTTAAATTCAAATATACCTCAGTGTGGTTGCTGACTTCATCCCAGACTTCCATAATTCCATAATAAAGCACCTATGGATATAAAACAAGTCACATACATTTTCTTTCCTTTTCCAGTGCATATAAAATGTAAATTTATAATATACTATAGTCTATTAAATATTTGTATGTCTAAAATGTACATATTTTAATTAAAATATTTTATTGTCAAAGAATTCTGACAATCTCTGAACCCGCAGTGGACTGTGGAGAATCTTGCCTCATGGCGATGGCTGCTGACTATGATGGTGGTTACTGAATGTTGTGGAGGCTATTGTAATTTACTAAAGTAAGAAAAAATAATATTTTTTACATCAATTGACTTCTTTTCATGAGAGACTTCTCTATACCATATGATATGTTTCACAATATTTTGACCATTATAGAACTTCTTTCAAAATAGGAATCAACCCTCTCCAAACCCTGCTGCTACTTTATCGACTAAATTTCTACGATGTTGTAATGCATTGTTATTTCAGTAACGTTCACAGCATCTTTGCCAGGAGTTGGTTCCATCTCGAGGAACTGCTTCCTTTTCTTAGCCATAAAAAGCAATTCCTCATCTATTAAAATTTTATCCTAAGATTGAGGCAATTTAGTCACATCTTATGGCTTCATTTCCAAATCAATTAGTTTTGCTATTTCTACAGCATCTGGAGTTACTTCCTTCACTGAACTCTCAAACTCCCCAAAGTCATCCATTGAGTATTAGAATCAATTTCCTTAAAACCCCAGGTAATATTGATATTTTGACTTACTCACATGAGTCAAAAATGTTCTTAATGGCACATAAAAAGTTGAATCTTTTCCAGAAGTTTTCTATTTTTTTTTCACAGATGCATTAGAGGAATCATTGTCAATGGCCACTCTAACTTTGCAAAATGTATTTCTCAAATATTAAAATTTGAATATCAAAACTGCTCCTTGAACCATAGATTGCAAAATGGATGCTGTGTTAGCAAGACATGAAAACATTAATCTCTTTGTGAATCTCCATTAGAGCTCTTAGGTAATCAGGTATTTTGTCAATGAGCAGGAATAGTTTTGAAAGAATGTTTCAATAGTGATCTTACAATATCCAGTAACTGCACTGAAATGAACGTGCTGGAATGGAGACTTCGTTGATCCACTTACAGAGCGCAGAGTAGATTTAATATAAATGGTAAAGCCTTTAGTATTTTTAGAATGAGAATTGAACAATGGACTCAACTTAGCCATCAGGCGCACTATTCTGTAACAACAGTCGGTTTATCCTTTGAGACTTTGGAGGCCGGCACGGACTTCTCCTCTCCAGCTCTGACACTCCTACATGGCAATTTCTTCTAACATAAAGCTGCTTAATTTATGTTTAAAAAAACCTGTATTTTAGTGTAGACATCTTCATCAGTTATTTTAGTTGGATCTACTGAAAAAGTTGCTATTGCTCCTTGCACGTTTATGCTATGGACATTGTTTCTTCCCATAAATCTCATGACTCACCCTCTGATAAATGAAATTTCTCTTCTACTACTTCTTCACCTCTCTAGACCTTTCCAGAATTGAAGAGCATTAGAACATTGGTCTGGATTAGGTTTTTGCCTAAGAGAATATTGTGGCTAGCTTGATTTTATAATCAGACCTCTGAAATTTCTTCCATATCAGCAGTAAGGTGACTTCCCTTTCCTATCATTTGTTTGTTCACAGAGTTCTTACCCTTTTTTCTCAATGGCTTTTCCTTTGATTCACAACTTGGCATATTGGCTGGCACAAGAATCCTAGCCATAAGCCTACTTCAGCTTTCAACACTCCTTCCTCCCTAGTCATAATCATTCCTACATTTTGATTTAAAGTGAGAAATGTGCAACTCCTCCTTTGACTTGAAAACCTAGGGACCATTACAGGGTTATTAATTAGCCCGGTTCAATACAGATGAGTCTTAAGGAACAGGGAAGCCTGACAAATGGCAGGAGGGGTCAGTGGAGCAGCAAGCACATACATAGCTTACTGATTTTTCCCATCTGGAATGGCCTTGATTTGTGACACCCCCCAAAAAATTATAATACTAGAACCAAAGATCACTGCTCACAGCTAATCATAGATGATATAATAATACTGAAGCAATTTGAAGTAGGGTAAGAATTACCAAAATGTGACACAGAAACACAAACTGACTACATGCTTTTAGTAAAAGGACACCATTAGATTTCCTTGACATTGGATGGCCAGAAAGCTTTAATTTGTAAAAACAGCAATATTTGTTAAGTGTGTTATATCAGGACCTGCCTGTGCTGACAGAGGCCAGAGGCAATTCTGAACTCAGTCCTTTCCTTATTTACTGATTTTAATGGAAAAAAGCAATAAGAATCTTCTTAAAGAATCAATGTTCAACTAAGCTTACTGGAAAAATTAAAGATTAGAATAGAGTACATTAACTACTTAGGCCGTAGTGTAGTACAATTTAATTTCTATTGCTTTATTATAGAAATGTAGTCACATATAAATGATTGGGAATATGGAATGATTTTTTTTTCTTTTAATTTGGTTACATGTTATAAAACTTTGCCCAGGATCACATGGGAAAAATACCATCGAACTAAGGACAAAATTATGAAAATGAAAGTTGTAAGTATGAACAAAATTTTCTATTTATCTTTAAAGCATCGATTTAACCTTTCTAAAAGAAGTTGCAATAGTGAAAAATATTTTTCATTTCCTTAAATGTGTTTACCTGTAGGCAAGATGCCACATTTCAAATGTTGGAGTGATTCATGTATCTGTCCTCTTTACACTCCTTATCAAGTGGTTAATCTGGCAAATTTCCCATAATTGTTATCAAAATGAAATACAAGTCATAGAAATTTGATCACTTTTTTATTTCCAGGAAAATATTATTACCGTGAATAGTGCAAGGGTTTTTATCCCCTGAACTTAGGGAACCAAATTATTTTTCTGACTTAAATACTATACAATCTTAAAAACATTATGGGAATCATGACTGGGAATGAGGACCCATTTCCTCTAAGAAGTGCTGTGTGGTGGGTATTATGGGTAATTCAAGAGGGTAATTTATTAGCCTGGGGTGGAACAATCCAGATATTTCTGAAATATTTCAGTTTCTACTGAGTGAAATTTCCTTTTCTCTTTCAACATTCACAGGTTTAGTGATTTAGGTGAGTATTTCAATTCACAGAATCCTCAGAAAGCAACAGAAATAAGACATTTATGTAATGTTTGTCCATTCAGTTCTTTGAGTGTTTTCTTTTTCATGATTCATAATAAAATCAAACATATAGACCACGAAAGTAGCTAATTAAAGGGAGGAATGGGGAAAGATCAATGGGACTACGTTACACTTAAATAAGAATAGGAAGTTCTGGTGTGCTACTACGTAATACGGTAGAGAGGATTTATTTACTGTATATTTTATAAAGCTAGAATAATAGATTTTGAATGTGTTCAACATAAAGAAATGATAAATGTTGCAGGAAATACATTTATCCTGATCTAAACATTGTTCAGTGTATACATGTATTGAGACATGTCATTGTAACCCTTTAATGCATATAGCTTTTACTTTTTGTAATCTGTTAAAATAAATTGAATTCATAACAAAAAAATACAAACTTGCTTTAACTTATCAAAGAAATCAGTAATTTTCACTATCAAAGAACATTTTATTATAATTTTCAAAACCTATTAAGCGTATAGCTGATTTAAAATGTCCCTATATTTGGAATTCAGAATAAGATAATTTCTGTCAGGGGAATGTTAGTTATATGGAGGTTGTCAAAAGAGTAAGCAAACATTCACATAGAATGTGTAATTTGGAATATCAAGCAAGCTGGAATTTCAGGCTCAAAACTGAAGTTTATATTATGCAACTATGATGTCCTTACTTATATGAATAATTTTATTTCTGTATTGATGTTGATATTTTACCTTTATATCTTCCTTTGAATGAGTTTATCTATCATTTATCTTTCTATAAAACTATCCATTTTCCATCATAATCTTTCTATTATCTAATTGTTTTCGATTTCTTCACTCAAATTTGTAATTCAGATCTGTATGTAATAAAGTAGAAAAAATGGAAATCTTACTAAAGATTCATCTAGATTTAGTTTTCAAGGAAAAATTTATGTGGACTTTTCAAAATTATTCCAGTAATATGCTTCCACAATATAATAACACAAAGATAATTTCAATGATATATCTTATGTCATTATACTCTTTGAATATCTTATACACAGAATGTTATAATTTTTTTTAGTTTGGGATGATGATTTCTTACAACTAACTATTAATTTCTCAATACCTCATAAAAAAGATGTCACAAAATTTTGCAGATACAATTAATTTTGGAAGAGAACAATGATTATATTTTAATATTTCAATAAAAAAATATTTTGAAATAACTTCTGTTTCAATTTACATTTAAATTAAGAGTCTAATTTAAACTAGTATACTACTTGCCATAAAGTCAATTATTAGACTTTTTTTAGTGAATAAGTAAGGTTAATTTCAATTCCACCTTTATTAACAAATATGTAAATAAGCATAAATTGTTGGAAACATGCTCACTAATGTGTCCATTACTCTTCCCTGCACACTGTAAATGATTGACAAGTTTGATTAAATTAAATTTAAAAGTGATTGCATTATAAATTTAATGTAGGTATAATCATAAAATACAATGGGATATAGAACTTTTTAAAACTAGCTAACAAATAACATCAAATATACTACATATCATTATTACATTTGTGTATATTAGAAAATAATGACGTGAACAAATCTGAAAATTAATCTTGGTAATATAGAATGATGAGACTTCAATGAAATCTTGCAATTTTACTGAAATTCCTCTGTAAAATACAAATACTAATATTGCATCATATCATTATAAGTTTCACATTACATAAGTAAAACTTTATTTCTTTTTTCACATAATTTTGAAAGAAATATAAAATACTATATTTATGTTGTCAAACCAAGGTGAATGTTAACTGGAAGCATAGAGTAATACTCTGTTATTTTAGTCTACACAATTTCCAATTAATATTAGAATAAAATAATATTATTGAATTATATAATCTGAAATATTAAATATTCTGCTATAGTTTATTCTCAGTAGCGTTAATTAGTAGGTTTTACAAATATATGTTTTGAATTACTGAGATAACATAATAATCTAAGAGATTTCAAGAAACAGACCTATTATAGTTAAATAATACAGGAAAGGATGAATTAGTCTGCCTACATTTACTCACATTTCTAAAACATGTGTCAACACAGAATAACAGTGAGCCATTACGATAGCTCTTTATTCTATGAGTTTAAATCTTTCTGTCATAAAAAGCCTGGAGCCATTCCTTTTTTTTATGTTTACTTGTCAGTTTTTAGCTTGTCCAAGGAGGGGCAAAATTCATTATTTTGTTTCGAGAGTCACTCAGTGCTTGTGAACTCTTATGTTTGGACGGATTTGCAATCCTTACATTTTGCTTCATATTGTGGTTGGACTGAGTCCCCAGAAGTAAAGTGAAAGTCAGCAAAACCTGTCAAGTTTTTCCTAGATGTGGGTTGAATGGATAAAGTCAGAATATTTCAAACCAAATTGGAAAAGTGAAAAATAGCCCGAGGACAATAAAACTCTTATCTAAAAGAGGAGTTGAGGCATCATCACAAAATTTAAGACGACACCCAGGTATGCACCGAGTATGTATTTTATCAGGTTTCCTCATACAAGAACTGAGTGTCACTGATTTTATGCTGCTTTCTTTTCACTGCACTGTTCAACAGCAAATATGAGTCAAGTAAACGTCATCCAGTGTAGAATACACTTATGTACTTCTTCTCAACTCACCCACAAACATTCTTCACAAATTTTTCTATTCTTACTCCACTTTCAAAATGATGTTTAACTTAGTCAAATTTTGTCAGAGGTGTTACTGTTAAGGGTCATGGTAGTATAATAAAACTCAATAAAAATAAAGGCAAATTAAAACTATGAATATTAATTTTCAAACCTACTCACATCTCTCAAAGAACTAAAAATAGAAATTCCATTTGACCCAACTAGTTATCTTCCCAAAAGTGGTAAAGACATCATATTATAGAAACGTGTACACACCAAAGTATATAGCAGCACAAATCATAATAGCTAAATCCTCGAAGCAGCGTGTATGTCCAAAAACAGGAGAATGGGTAAAGTAAATGTGGTATCTAGACATAAGAGAATGTACTACTTCGCTATAAAGAAGGATAAATTCAAAACATCTGTAGGAAAATTGATACACTTGGAAAATATATTGTTATGTGAAATCAATTAGACAAGCTTAAATACTGTATGGCACCTCCCATTTGAGTAAAGCAAAGTGTAAATAAAGAGCAAAATGAAGGATAGATAGAAGGAAACAGAGAGATCTTTTGTAGGCAGAAAGGAAAATGAGGAAGGGAAAGGGGAAGTCTTACAAAATTGAGTTTTTGTTCCTGCTTGTTTATTATTTGAAATAAATTAAGTAATTTTTTAGAATTTTATTGAAGCTTCTTGGTAAAATGCAGCTACTACTACTACCTACCATTATAAGTCCTGCATGAGATAACATACAATTTGGCTTCCTGAATTATTGTTATGTACCTAAAAATTTCTACCTTCTAAATTTAGATATTCCTTCTACAGCTTTGACCATGTCAGTAACTCTGATTCTGACCCATTTCTACAGTCTTTATAAGACATGTGTAACACATTTGAATAGTCTTCTAGTCTCGCTTTCCTTTCCTTTGTTCTTTACCAACTTTACTACACCACAGGGGCATTTGAGCTCAGATGCCAGTTTATAGAAATTATTAGGAAGGGCCACTGCCTAGATGTGAAACCTTGGAGAAGCTGACTGCAGATTCTGTTAGACTGAAGAGGTCACACCTACCTGTAGGCTAGTTGCCAGGCAACCTGAAAAATACTCTAAAACTGAATTATAAAGAAATCATTCTTGCGTCTCTAAGGAAGAAAAAAAAAGATTAAATAAATTAAATAGGCTATACATTCTCTCCTATGCCAGCACCTTTGTGAAACATTAAAATGACAAAAGAAAGTTTAATAGGCATATAACAGGAAAAAGTTATCTTTTTTCAGAATATTTGTGTTAATCAAGATTTGTATACATGTTATTTGTAATTTTCCAGGCAAATCTGCTAGTTATGTATTAACTCCCCATTTTAAAATTAGGGAAACTAAGAACAAGCAATTCTCTAAACACTTCACAATCAGCAAAGGATGGCTGAGAATTGTACTCATATTACAAGCTCCAAAGTGAAGTGGTTCTTATACTTCAGAGACACAGAATACCATGGCCAAATTTACACCACACAGAGAGATAAATATATTTTCTAAAAGTCATAAATTATTAATGGAATGAATTTTATTTCTTTTATTTATTTATTCTTTTTTTTTGTGTGGGTACTGGGGGTCAACCTCAGGACCTATCGCACCAGCAGGTGCCCGTGCCACTGAGCGATACCACTGGCCCTTTTATTTCTCGTATGTGGGTTCCGGGAGTCTAACTCGGGCCCTCGCGCTTGCCAGGCAGGCGCTTATGCCGCTGAGCCATCTCACCACCCTGGAATGAATTTTAGCACAGAAAATGATAGCAGTCTTTTTACTGAGTTGAGAGGTGATAGGGTACAGATACACAATTGGAACTGGAACCTGAAGAAACAAAAAGGAATTCTAACAGAAAGGGAGAGATGACAATGATTATTTACACAGAATTTCTCTATTGCTATCTTACATTTTAGTAAATGAGTTATTCTAAAAGCATATAATTCAGACATCTAGATATTTATCACATAATCAATCTACCAACCATCCAATCTCCTGACCCATTATTGTTATTAAAATTACCCATAAACAGGAATAATGAGTTAATATACTAGTTAATATATTAGAATAATATATTAGAATAATAATAATTAGTTAATATATTAGAAAAAGAGGGAAACCAGGATAACATGAGCTTCTTGGTCTTCCTGGGTTAAAGAGATCAATTTGGGTATTTAAGAAGTCTAAGTAGCTGGTGTTTGTATGGCACAATACTGGGGAGGACACAGCTGGACTAGAGGAAGCCGGAGTTTTGTAGGGTACCCCTCAGTCCTTCATTCTATACAGATCAGCAAGAGATGAAACTACTTGAGCTTGAAAAATTATCCAAAATTAGCAGAGGGAACAAAAATCTAGTGCTTTCACTGGCTTTGTTACGTGTTCTGTTTCAGTAGCCAGAATAATTCTCCTTATCATCCCAGGGACAAATGCAATTGCTTCTTAGAAGGGCGCTTTCTCAGTTGGGGTTGAAATTAGCTCTAAATGAAAGGCTACTCTGACTCTACTTAAAAGCTTTTAAAACAGCCTTCAAAAGGATCAATCTGTTTCAGGTAGTTGCATTTCAGAACAGAGTTCAAGAACACATGTAGAAATATAAAAATCATCCAGCATTTTGGTAAGGTAAAATGCCAATACTTTTTTTTTTTTTAATGTGGGTACTGGGAGTCGACCTCAGGACCTCGTGCTTGCCAGCAAGCACTTGTGCCGCTGAGCGATATCACCGGCCCTTTTTTTTCCTTTATGCGGGTTCTGGGAGTCAAACTCAGGACCTTGCGCTTGCCAGGCAGGCGCTTATGCTGCTGAGCTATCTCACCAGCCCCTAAAATGCCAATACTGACATCGTGTTTAAAAATAATACCAAGTATGTAGACAAGCAGAAGAACACAAATGATGATAAGGAGAAAATTAAAACAATAAAGTCAGACCAGAAATAATAAGGATGACATTATAAGAATTTTTCCGAAGTATCTGGCCAACCATCCAAAACATATGTATCATTTTCTTATTGTTGCTAAAACAAATCATCAAATTCAGTGGTTTAAAACCATATAGTTTTATTTTATTACAGTATACCCGTGTGAAGTCATGGTTCAGGGTTCTCAGCCTTAGTCATTTGTGGATTATTCCTTAGAACCTGATACTTGTTTGCAGAAACCCCTGCAATTTCTTGGAAATTGCAAATAACCTCAGCAATTTTTGTTTCTTTTTTTGCAGGAGGTTTGCAAGTAGCCGAATCAGAGAGCGTTATTCAGTTCTCCTTGCTGCTGATTGGCTGCTGCTCTGTAACCCATTGCTGGCAGATGCACCAGCATTCCCACATCAGAACAGGTGGATGTACCTGTGTAGCTATCTTGAGTGTGCATGGTTTTGTTCTTCTTAAAGCCCTAAGATCCCTAAGATGCCTCCAAAAAGCTTTGCACTTTCTAAGGCTTTATTAATATGGTATTTTATTAAATTAAATTAGATAACAGCAGAAGCATAGCACATTTAGGGTTTAAACTATAAAAATAGGCATTTTTCTGACCTTATCTGAAGTTTGCAGTTTTTCACAATTTGTGAGTGTTCTAAGAATGTAAGCACTGTGAAATTCTGTCCCCTGTATAGAGTTTAAGGTCAAAGTTTGAAATGAACCTTACAGAGACTAAAGTCACAGTGCCAATAGTGCTGTTTTCCTTCTGGAATGTATAGGAGATAATTTCTTTCTTTGACACTTCTTTGACAAGAGGTCACTTGTCTATTCCTGCATCTTCACAGCCAGCTTTGTAGTGTCTCTCTTCAGTGACTTCCTTCAGCTCTTTTGTCTGAAAACATCTAATTGCATTTGGCTCTCCTGGAAAACTAGGATAATTTCTTCATCTCTACATCCTTAATTTAATCCTATTCCAGAGATTAAATTGTGGTCATCAGGGCCGGTGAGATGGCTCAGCGGTTTAAGCGCCTGCCTTGCAAGCGTGAGGGCCCAAGTTCGACTCCCGGAACCCACATACGAAAAAGGGGCCGGTGATATCGCTCAGCGGCACGGGCGCCTGCTGGCGCGCGAGGTCCTGAGGTCGACCCCCCGGTACCCACCAAAAAAAAAAAATAAATAAATTGTGGTCATCATTAGAATTAATTTTTCTGTCTACCATTTTATCTCTCCATCTAGAGAACATGATCATTTAGATGTATTTTTTGAAGTTCTTCCTTCTTGGAGGAAAGCAGCTGAAATGCTCCGTTCTCTTCCAAGTGGCGCATACTGTTTAATATCTTTCATCCTCTAATCAGCAATCAGGAAATTCATCACTTTCTAATGCATGCTTGTCCATATGCATGTGTGAAAGATGGAGTGCTGATGCAGAAAACATTGTCTGCATCATTGTCTCATTGTCTCGTGAGAGTTGGGCCACCTGCTCTCACAATTTACTTATCTGATCCTAATCTATTCAAGTCTAATTTTATATGCACAAACACACATGTGTGTATGTGTGTAAATGGTGTGTATATAAAATGGTCATTTGACTATTGATTCCCGCTGCACATGTATCGTGAACTGATCGGGCCTGCAATCTCCCAAATGAGCAGACAGTGAAGGCTTAAATAAAAGAGACAAGTTGTAAGATTTTTAGGGCTCCAGGAGAACCAAAGCCCTCTAGCAGAATTTGAGATTCTGTGGGGTTGAGACAAAGAACTTCTCTGGGCAGCCCATATTTATTTGGTTTTCAAACAAAGGAAGGGGATACTGAGGTAGGCATGGGAACTGAGCAAGACCTTGGGAGTCAGTTCAAAGTAGTAAATTTTACCAATTAGGAGAACTGTCTTATCACTAAGGTTGGCAGCCTTATTGCTCTGGAATAGGGAGTGTTAGCAGCCCATGTCCTTGGTTGCCTCAGCTGTGGTGTTATCCTGACTTCAGAGCACCATGCATGTGCTCTTTTCCAACACAACCAGAGGTCCCTGTGTTCAGCAACTTAACCCAGTACAGTTCGGTCTCCAACACACATGATTAGTATTTATTACAGTTTATGGGATCACAATAATAGTTTCAGTCACAGTCTCACTTGATGCCCATTATTAGTAATTAAATATTTATCAGGATTCTGTACAGTGAGTTCCCACAAGGAAATATTGATCTATACGGAAGAACATAAATTTGCCTCAAAACTAAAAGATTTTATGCTATGATTTGCGATGTAGATTTTACCAAATCTGTGCAGCATCCTTATTTGCCATACATATGTTGTGACCTCTTGAATTTGGTGCGGGATGAGGCCTACGTGTCTGGGAGATTGCACTGCTGTGTGCAATGCCAAGGAGAACCTTTGCTCTGCATATCACTCCTTTTAGAAGTCTTACATATTACTCTGAAATTGGTTGTAACACGTGTTGGCTACAAAATGCAAAGACACCCAGGACTGATGCTACCCTGGATTAATGCTAAGATCAACTGTATTGAAAAAGAGAACTGATTTATGGAAATAGATTCTCTCACTCTCATTTCAAATTTTCCTTTAAAATTACATGCAATACATATGTTCTGAAGTTATAAAAGCAACTGATTAGCCCTTTCTGGGAATGTTCTCAGATAATGGTGCTAGGTATTCACAAACTCAGTCCATAATAATATGGTAAAAAAGTGCAGCAGTAGGTGGTGAGCAATTATTGGCTGAGCTAAAATGGCCCAGTGGTGTTAGAACTCACTATAAAACAATTGTTTAAGGATTCGTTGTCAGGCACTATAACATTCAGATGTCTGAGAAAGCTTATACAATTGATTAAACAGAAAAGCAGCCACTGTGTGTCTATTAACTTTAGTAAACCACAAGCACAGGTGACCCTTAGACCCTAGGATAATTTTGTTGCTAGTCTATTATTTGAACATAAGGGGCATTGGACAAAATATGACTGACAAATTGTGGGAAAACAAATTTCCTAGAATTCTGAAAAAGACATAAATAATACATGGCTTCCCTCACCCATGAAACACTAAAGGGAATAATTAGCATTAGATTTCAGTCGATAGTTGGTCATAGCCAGCTTTGCTGAATGCCTGAGGATGGAGTAGAGTACAGGTTGAGAAAGAAAGTCACTTGCTGATTTGCAAGCCACACTTTCTATATGGGTGAAAGTTGAAGCAAAACATGAAAAATCTATCCCTGTCAAATCTACTAATGCTGCACATAATAACTGAAAAAATATAGAATCCTTACCAATTAAATATGTTCAGTAAGATGTAGCTTGTCTGTACATAATTGCTTGTGATAAACAGACATATTTTAAGGAGTTCAGAGGCTATAATTTGCTATAAAATTTCACTGTCAATGATATAAGAGGTGAAATGGTTATTTTTATGACTACAGTTGTTCGATTTGTGTAAATAAGTTCTTTATCCCTTAGTGATGAACTACTGAAAGTTGGCTTTTGTGTCATTACAAAATAAAGACGACGAGGCACAGTGTTTTAGCTCCTTTCATCTAGGGTTCTGCACTCCGTGTGGGCTGCACTGGAGGTTGTGAGAAACTGGGGCGGTGGGGGGAGGCATGAAGCTTTAGGTTTACTTGTTTAATTGCAGTATTTTCATGGACACCCATCATATTTTCTCCTACTCTGTTGATTTAGCAGTTAACTTAAGTGAAAAAAATTCGAATATCCAAGAGATCAGCTGTAACTATCTTTGAACCTGATACAGATTGAAGATTCACCAGAGCGGTTACAGGTTTTGCTTCCTTATGTGATTTCAGGATACATTTGTTTAAACGGGATGGATTAAGGACATAGATGAAAATGATCATCACTTCCTGCCCCACATGCACATACACACCCCCAAGGCCACAAAAGACAAGACAAAAGTGCTGACATTGAATTCTTGAGTTGTGAGTGTTATTTGCACACATTTGTGAATATTATAGAAAGGTGCCTGTTAAGCTTTAATGCATATGTGAATCATATTAATGTCTTATTAGAATAGATACTGGGTCAGTTGATGTGGGAGAGGGTCAACCCTGGAAAATACTGCTGATGATTCGTGGCTGCTGGGAGTCATGAGAATACTGGCAGGGAGTAGAGATGATCATGTCACAGCTCAGAGCACCACACTGCAGGGACGAATCCAGGGTATCCAAGCATTTAGGCATAGAGCTTACTCATGGGTCCTCAGATAAGAGCTCTACCACATCAAGTGTCACTGAAACCTCAGCTTGCAAATCTTAAACTGTCTCTCTGAGTGAACTAAATAGCATTTCTGGTCATCCAGGGCTCAGAAGTGTCCAGACTGAACGGAGATGGAAAACTACAGCCCCAAATAGATTTCTTTTTTTTTTTTTTTTGTGGGTACCGGGGGTCGACCTCAGGACCTCGCACGCCAACAGGCACCCGTGCCGCTGAGTGATATCACCAGCCCCTTTTTCGTATGTGGGTTCCGGGAGTCGAACTCGGGCCCTCGCGCTTGCAAGGCAGGCGCTTACGCTGCTGAGCCATCTCACCAGCCCCAGATTTCTTGACTGACTGCAGAAGTAAAGCATAGCAGAGTTGTGCTGCTCTTTTGCTTTGTCAGACACTCTGAAAACGAAGATCTGACAGTGTTCATTCTGGGACATACATTTGTTACAGGTCTAGATTCAGTAGAAAATTGGTGGGATTTAAAAACATGTTCAGTACAGTACTGACACACAAAAGTGTTGGAAAATATTAGGAAAAATATCTATGGAAATAAGGATGTAGATAGGTACTTAATATGAAAATGATCCATAGATTTTTACATTCTGATCGCTGCCACCTTAAGTCTGGCATAGCTGGGGATAAAGATGAATGGGGTGGAAAGCTCAATAGATGCTGACACAAAGTGATGGGGAATAGTTAGCAGGGGAAATATGTGCAGGGCCTGTCTGTTACCCAACCAGTCAGGCAGATACAGGTAATTGTGGAGGATCTGGGAATCATAGTACGGGCAGCAAAGAGAAGCGAAAAATGTCATTTGTGTTACCACAAGAAGAAAGGCAAAAAGAGACTTACTGTCTATATGATTTCTATCAGTTGTTGCCAAAAAAAAGCCTCATAGCTGTTTGTTTATACATACCTCCACAATAATGGAAACCACCAATTTATGTAAATTACTGAATCAGATAGTATATAGATTTATTTGTATGTCGCTTCATCCTCAAAACACAGTTTGTGTTCCTTTGCACGCAATTTAGAAACTAGAAGTGTGGTCCTCAATGATCTGAGAAAATAGTGATACCCTCTTCTGTTAAGATTCTGCAAATAGTAGATTCAGTTTGTAAACCCCACAATTAATCATACAGAAGAGGGAAGATATAGTAATCTCACACAGAATCTGTGAATATTGATCACAATTTAGACTACTGCAACTAGAGAATTTCCTTTAATTCCTTTACAGGTGCCATTGAGTCCAGTGGAAAAGAGATATAAATTTTTTATGCATGCATGATATTTAAATTTTTAAAGAATTACCAGATGTAAGCCCAGTTATAAGGACAGATCTTCAGTAAGACTCAATGGAGAAGTGTTATGTAAAAGTAATAGTGTATAATAGAGATGTGGAATTCTTTTTGAAAAACAAAGACTTGTACAAGAACAGTCAAGTGTGGCAAGCACTGTAGAATGACATTCAAAAATTGTTTGTAAAATAGATAGACAAGCATGCGGGTCAGTTTCTCGCATTCTATATTAAAAATGGAGAAAAGGCGGAAATAGGTTCTATATTACTGACAATAGAATAGAATCTTTCTTTAATAAATGCCAAAGTCTGAAATGGGTTGTGACAAGTGTCCAAAGTGGAACATGAAGTATATCTGATTATAACTTGCTGAGTGCAAGAAGAATAACAGTTGACACCTGAGACTGTAATTTTAAATCCATTAAACTATGTGTTTCTCTATTTTAAGAAAGGTTTATGTAGTGTTATGAGGGGGAAATGTATACCCTGTGATAATACGCTCATACCTTCAATTACGCCACCCAGAATGCAGGGGGCTGGGCTTTGTTGCTTGATATTTATTTAGCAAATGGATACGGGAGAACTAGGTACTAAATGATGTTCTAGCTTTAGTGTAGGAGTTGGTGGTGGGTTAGTGATATGGAATAAAACGGGAACATAAGAAAAATCAGTAATCAACCATGTAAAATTGTCAGTGGCCTTATATACTAAATTGATCATGGGAAAATCTCCTTTACAAAATACTATCTGAAAGATCAAAGTACATGTACATCTTAACCTAGAATTGTTTTATCATTATAAAATATTGTTTAGGGTTAAAATATTTCAGAAGTGGGCTTTCTGAATATAATTTCATTTCATGTGCCCCTTGGTAAATACTCTGTAACAGTTCTCTGTAATCAGAAGTGTAGTAAGTGTATGAATTAGACTGTTTTTAAAACATAGGTTTAATTCACTTAATTTCCAAATTTAGAAGTAAACTATTCTGGCCGTAAGGAGCTCCCCAAAGTGGGGAAACAACGATAAAGAAGTTTGTACATTTAAAAATTTTTGAAGGTGGCAGATACCATTTTAAATGTTCCTATCAAAAATTTAAAAAGAAAAAGAAAAGTAAAAACAATTCAAATCCTCAACTCCACCTTTCATCTTTTCTAGGAGATTAGCAGCGTGGCAAATGTCCTGCACTGTTCTCTACTCATTCATGCACGTGCCCACAGAGGTGCACATGCAGATCGCATCTTTCATATTTAAATCATTTTGCATTTAAGTGTTGATTTTACAAGATCTAGTAAAAAGATGAATTAAATTTACAACATAATTTGTTCTTGTAAATTGCCTTCAAAGTACCATACATGATGGTGCAGTATACAGATTTGTATTTGTTTTTACATAAAGAATATCTTATTACGTACATTAATCTGTAAATCATGTTTTAAAATATGCCATTTTGAGTGCATAAATGTAAATATAATAAATATATTTTAGTGACTATTACCTTGAACTTTTAAAAAAGTAAAATTTTTAAAATACAGAGATGTTAGAGCAATTCTGTATATATATATTTAATTTATTTTTACATGAGTATAATATTTCTGTTTTAATCAATTCACTTTACACCAGTGAAATATTATAACCTATATGCCTTCTTATAATTTCTAATATGTTCTTATAACTTCATGTATGCCATATTTGCAAATTAATTTATATTTTTGATAAAAGAAATATGTAGTTCAAAAAGGGCATGATTTTGTTCAGGCATACAGTGAACCAAGACCAAAAGGCCATTTCAGTTATCTACAAATTTTTGACAGCTTTTATGTTTGGATATTCAATTTCAAATGATAGCGGTATTACTGGAAGAATTAAATATGAGCAGAAAAAATTCCATTTTATCTTAGCAATACAGGTTAGATACTTGTTTTCATGAGAAGTGGTGACAATTGCTGTATAAGGAAGGAAAAGTTCTAGGTGTGTCCTTTTAGCCTATAGATTGCTGGCCCTCTTTTTTTTTTTTTTTTAATGTGGGTACCAGGAACCAAACTCAGGACCCTGCATTTGCCAGGCAGGCGCTTGTGCCGCTGAGCTATATCACCGGACCTCTTTTTTTTTTAAGTTATAATAACAACTTTACTTATTGGGGCCAAAAATACTCCAAGAATTAAATACTAGAGCAGCTAATACTTGTCTCTACTTTGCTTTTATTGCATATATAGATATATTTTTGTGTTTTGTTTTGTTCTGTTTTTTTGACACAGGACCTTATTATGTAGTTCAGGTTGGGCTGAACTCACTGCATAGCCCAGACTGGGCTCTCCTGGTGATTGCCCTTCCTCAGTCTCCAGAGTGCTGGGATTATAGGATTGCACCACCAAGCCAAGCAGTATACATATTTGCATCTGTTGCATATAAAGCAACTCCAATGCAGGTGGAAAGGCTGTGACCACCTTCTGGAAGGTAGTTATGGCTGCCAAATCAGTACCAGCCTTGTTTTTGTTAAAGTTTTACAAACTGGAAATGAAAGTGTATTTTACTCTCTAAATCTTCGAATCAGTGTCCAACCTATATCCTAATAATGGTGAATAAGTTCATGTAGCCTGTACTATAGGTGCATTGCACAATACAACCCCAACTCTCCAGCCATCGCAATGTGTATAGTGTGTGTGTGCACGCCTATGTTCGCTCTTTCTTCCATAGAAATGCACAAGCCAAAGGTTCCAGGACTTTGTTAGTGTTTGTCCCTTGCTGCATTCTCAGAAGCAGAGAACTCCCTGTCAGTGAAGAGATGACGAATCAATTCTTGCTGAATGACTGTATTGTGGAGTCTCAAGGGATCTAAATGTTTGAAAAGAGTTTGTGCACTGTAGGCAAGGTTGGACTTTTTGGCATAATATGCTATAGGCAAAACATTTGTAAAAGCATTTTATCTGTAACAGAATTGAAGTTGAATTGTTTGCTATTTCTTCAGTCCAATCTCAAATATACCCTAATAATAATGACTCTAAGGTAGTAATAGACTGAATTTAGCCAGAAATCATTTTTTGGTATCTATTATGGAATTTAGTTAAGGAAAGCTCATGGTATTTGGAAGTGTGAAGTGTATTTGCCGTGTCATCTCTCCTCAAAGCCCTTGATCCTGGGAGCATGATGTCTACTACTCAAATGCCTAAATGACTGGGAAAAAAATAGTCAATTTCTTAACCTTTCTTATTTCTATTCTATAGGTGCTTTCTATCTGTATGCATTACCTATGTTAAGATTTCCCTTTGCTCGTTCCATTCAAACTTTAGCCTTAAAAAAAATGATGTAAAAGGGGAACAAGGGAGGGGAGGGGGTAAAGGAAAGAAGGTACAATAAAAAAAAAGAGGATAGATAAAAATGGAAACAAAGCTTTTGTAAATAAGGAGAGGAAGAGGAGTTGAAGGGAAGGGAGGGGAATGGGCAAGAGAGAAGAAGTGAGATATATCACGTACAGGTACAAATTCCCTATGAAGAATGTGATCAATATGTATATCTAAAACGTACCAATAAAATAAATTAAAAATATATAAAAAGTAGCACTATGACTCTTCCTGTATCTATATATTAGCTCAATAAAAATTCTCTGTGAGGCAGAATGATTGTCAATGTAAAAGAAATCTCAGTCACAGGCCTGTGCTTTGCAGGAGCAACTTTGCAAATGTGATTTTTTTCATACCACAGGTCTACTACGAAGGGAGTGAGTTATTTTTCATGATTATTTTATCCTAGCAAGGTCTCTTCAGTTTTCAATTGCTTTATTCAGTCTCACTTTCATAAGCCTCATCAGAACCAAGTGTAAGGAAGAAAACTACTCTCAAAATACTGATAAGTTATTTCCACATCCATACATAAGATAATAGAAAAAGTAAACAAAAGATCTGATTTTCCCCATGGAAATTTTGATATTGGGGCTTACACATTGTGATGCTTGCTCACCCTTTCCCTGACTGCTCACAAAGGAATATAAATTAGCAATGATTCTGCTCACTGAGAAAACTACTTAGTAGTATACAGACATACAGAAGCATTTTTTCCGATAGAAAGTATCTCAGAAAAGTTAATTTTTCATGTAAGATCTTATCTTTGAAAAAGACAGAGATAGTAAGGGATATAGCAAGCAGCTGGGGCATTCGGTCACTGGTTCCTTCTTTCTCAGAGAAATGAGATCTAAAGCATAATATTTACTCACCTGTTTTTTGTAAGAGGCTGTATGTGGAGGTACACACTCCCAAATTAGTTTATTTTGTGTAATAAGTTGTTTGGAGACAATCATTTCAAGTAGTAAGGCACAGTTAAAGGAAGAAGGAAACAAGCTTTGCTTTCTGCTATCCTGACCTATAATGATGGTTACAGATGGGTGCAAAATCAGGAGACTTTGCAACAGGAGGCAATTTCAGTGATCTACAGTCTCCCCAAATTAGATACAGCACAACGATAAGTTATACACACAATTTCTCTTCTGAGACTTTTCCTATGCCTGTTATTTTGGTGAGAAGGAACATGTTGAATTGAATAACCACGAATTGAATAATATAAGGATTTCCTTATAATAGGGTGAAATCTTGAATGTTGAAGTATTTACCCCTATCCCCAATTACTAATAGTTAAATTGCAAATCATTTACATAAACTTAGAATCACATCTATATCAAAAAAGCAGAGTAGCAACATGGAAAAGTAGTAGAGCTGGGGGAGGATTTTGAATTAAAAAGAGAAACCTCCATTTAATAAATTGAGAAATATTCAAGAAAGCTATATATCTCTGAATCAAGAAAAAATACTTGCAGAAAGAACTTTTAGAGAAAAAGTAGAAGCTGTCAAAATTAAGATAAGTACAGGTATGTGGTTGTCAAAATAAAATTCCAGAGGAATATTTGAAGAAAATCGAAATACATAATGTGTATATAACATGAGAAAAATAATGTGTAAAACTTCATGTCCCTCCCTCTCACACAATCCTATCCCTAAACTGTGAAGCCATTTATTTTTCCTACTATTCTGGCTATGAGATGGTTATGGTTCCCCCGTTATCACTAAATGAAAGTGCCACACCAGCCTGGCAGATTTTACTCACCCTGCTTCCTTTCCTGATGCGCAGATGTGCCCTTCCCTCGGTCTGCCTGCATTTTGCCTTGCCAGCCTCTTTTCTAACTTTGGTCTACCTGTTATTTCATGGCCTGTATTTGTTCGTCTTATCAGTGTATTGTTTATGCATATTTTGAATTACGTATAAGTGAAATATAATTTTTTCCAATAGGTTCAGCTTGAAATGACTAGAATAATTATATTGCACTTGTATGTCATAAAATGCTGTCCTTTTCCCCTTATATGTGATTGAAATTTGGGTTGGATCTCAAAATTGTGACATTGAATTTTTTTCTAAGTTTTTACACTATATTCTGGCATCATTACTCTCTCAATCTCTCTCTCACACACACACACACACACACACACACACACATATGTTCAGCAAAGAGGTTTCCTTATTTAATATAAATCCATGGTGTCAAAATTTAATACATGAATACTGGCCTGTTTTGAAATAGTCATATCTCAATTTTCTAAACAGTTTCTGACTCGAGATAATATATTTTTTCATTTTAGCTCTTCCTGTGGTCCAATTTTAGTTAAGACTTCTTTTTTACATTATGGAAAGAGATAAAATTTCTTAAATAAGACTCAAAGCCTAATGTTATATAATCTCTTTAGTACCTTCAATTCATTTTAAAACTTAAAACTATATATATATGTGTTTGTATATATGTGTAAATATGTATGTTTATATGTATATACATATATATGTATATATATAAATATTCTTTTTGATGCATATTGTCCCAACAATTTTCTAAACCTTTAATGACCTATATTATTATTTTTCAGCACGATTACATATTTAAAAAGATATTTATTACTCTATACACTGTATGACTGTATACATGTAGATGATTAAACATATTTTAACAGCTCTAGTTCTCATTTTCCACACTATTCACCGGAAGATTCATGATTTTAAGTTCTATTTGAGTTAATTAACAATTTTGTCATTGTATTTGGCAACTTGTATAAATTCAATATGGCATTTTAGGTATTAGGATGAAATATAGAACATGTGTCGTTTGTTACATGAATCACATATCTCTAAAGGAATTGAAATGGGGACGCAAGGAGGAGCTAGAACAACACTGTTGGACTTTATGACAAAAAGAAGTTTTAATGAAGTTCCTAGTTTCTGGGAGTAGATAGGATTATTTTATTCATTTTGCTGTTATTTTTGTTGTGCTTTGTTGTTGCTATTTTTCTTCCAATTCTTTTCAATTGCTTTTTTTCAAATAATAACTTAGAAGCAAATACGTTATTTGAAATTAGATCTTATTACCTATGCTTTCCTTACTGCATATATTATCATCTTCGATTACACTGACACATTCTAAAAAATTTCTGTTAATATCTGCATGAATACGATTTCATTGATGTAGTTCTGTTTAATTTCTGTCATTTCAAGTAATTTGTTCCAAAATCTCAAGAGGATTTATACAAGTTAAAGAATTAAATATTTTATGATTCCATATAAAATTATTGACATTCACAGGTTAAACTTTTTAGATAGAATCAATAAACTTAGACTCATGACTAATCTTGGTTTATAATATTGCTATGTGAAGTTCCAGCTAGAAAGCAATTTAAATGAAAAATAAAACCCTTGGGCAGTTTCTGAAATTCATATTCTTAGCCTTACCATCATTGAAATTCACTAGAAAGTAACTAAAATAAAGTAACAGACACAGGACACAATTTAAAGAAAAAAACACTCATATATATATACACATGTATATGTATGTGTACATATATATACACATGTATATATATGTGTGTACACATATATACACATGTATATATATGTGTACATATATATACATACAGTGTATATATATACACATACGTATATATATGTATATATATACGTATATGTATACATATATGTGGAATGTAAATGCTCGATGTAGAATTAAAATGATAAAAAGTGAACATATCTATTAGCCAGGTCCAGTGTAGTAAGACATGTAGTTAGAATGTTAGTTGGCATTATAAAATGCATAAATGTAAGCCCCTATTTAACGTTCAATAAAAGTCTTACCAAAAGATAAATAAAGCAACAAATTTCAACAGCAGATCGTTGTTAATGTTAAGCAAGATGATTACGAGCGCATTCATCTGTGACACTGTTAGTACTGAGAGTCCAGAATAAGACTCTGCAGGTATAGATTCGGGATTAGCAAAAGGTGAATTAGTAAGTACTCATGTAGTGTTAATTTAAAATGTGTTATTAATACTAACTTTTTGGAGATTTTCCTAAGAGTCTAGGATCATGAAAATAATTGAAATATGAAATATGATTAATGTGTAGAAATAGACTCGTATTAGTCACATTTCCTATGGGTAGGACACAATACCTAACACACAGAGTAAAGAAGGAGAGGTTTAATTTGGCTCGGAGTTTCAGGGGATTCAGCCCATGGTCGCCACATCTAAGGGACAAACATCATGGCAGAAGGGTTTGGCAAAACAAAGCTGCTTAGTTCATGGCAGCAGGGAAGCGGAGGAAGGGGACAGCACCAGAGTGGCGGAGGCAAGGGACCAGGTACATTCCCCACGTTCACAGCATCACATCTCACCCAGGCACGCCAAAAAGTGTGCTCCACCAGTCCCCCAGCATTCCCTGATCCAGCTGACATCGTCAAGCTTGACCATCACAAACCTCTGGATAACCACAGTGACATTTAAAGAGAAATTCACAGAGGTCTATATGTACCACAATTAGGCCACATTCCAGTACACAACAGTTCTCTCCTCCTCTTGGTAGTAATGGACAGATCTGACATTGTTCAGGACAAAATGATTTTTATCTGAAAAGATAAACAATGAATGCATTCTTCTCCATCACGGAGCGCGCCACATCCCTTCTCTACCTGGAACCTAGGGAGTTGCTGTCATTTGCTCGCTCTCTCTTAGTACTCAGAATATATACACTGATGAAATATGGAATTGCCCTCGGTATATTTTGACTTTTATTTTCCATTATTTATCATTTATTTCTTCCTTATTTAATTTTCTATGTAACAATAAGGAGCAAACAAAAAGAAAAAGAAAAAAGGATTTTTTATTTTGTTTCTTTTTTGGTTTGGTTTTTTTGAGACAGGGTCTCACTATGTAGTTCAAGCTGGACTCAAACTCACTATGTAGCTCAGGCTGGCCTCTAACTCATAGCAACCTTTCGCCTCAGCCTTCTGAATGTTGGGGTTAGAGATGTAGCCCACCAGACTGGCCAATTTTTTCTCCTTTTATCTCTGATTTTTATTTTGATTTCTAGTTCACATAGCCCTTTTTATGACTACAGTATTACACACTATCTTCATATACACAGAGTTAAGCTCCTTTATTTCAACACATGCATATATTCCCTTATGTACGTATTTTTAATATATTTAGAGTCGGTATGTTTAATGGATGAAAAAATTTTATTTTTTTTTATTTTTTTTTTTTTGTGGGTACCGGGGGGTCGACCTCAGGACCTCGCGCGCCAACAGGCACCCGTGCCACTGAGCGATATCACCGGCCCCTTTTTTGTATGTGGGATCCGGGAGTCGAACTCGGGCCCTCGCGCTTGCAAGGCAGGCGCTTACGCCGCTGAGCCATCTCACCGGCCCGAAAAAATTTTAATACTCATATCCAGAAGCTCTGTCTAGCATCTGCAATTTTCTAATATCTGTTTCTGCCTTTATAGTCTATACATTTTTTGGAAATACCAAAAACTATCAGAACTTTAATATTTGGAGAGGGATAATATTTCTGTTATGGCTTGTGTCTAGATATCCCCACAAAGGCTCATGGGGTCATAGGTTGGGCTTTTTCAGAGGTGGCTGTGGTGTGTGATGCTGGGATTAGGGTGTGTGATTACTAAATCAGTCCACTGATTAGTTTGGCACCATCCTAATCCCAGTAGCCTAGGCAGAATCTAAAAGGGGCAGAAAGAAGTTGTTAAGGTCTCTTGCTTGCTTTGCTACCTTCTATCTGCCATGAACTGTTTCTCCTCTGCAGTGCCCCTGTGCCATCCACCCTGCCTTGGAGCCAGCTGATAATGGACTGAAACCTCTACAAACTGTGAGGTAAATAAACTTTTCCTCCTTTAACTTGTGGGTGTTGGGTATTTTGTTTCAGCAATGAGAAAAGTAAGACAATTTCCATACAAATATTGTCAGAACATTTTGGGAGTAGTGTGCTAAATCTCTACTATATCTCTTTATAAGGTAAATGATACTCTGTTCATAAGCTAATGATGTCTCTAGCTTAGATATTTTTACAAATATTGACAGTAAATGTGAATTATTATATATTTCATAGGGTCATTGTGAAAAGTAAATTCAATGATACATGTGAAGAGTCTAGAAGTAACTGGTTTAGGGTATGCAAACAGTAAATGGTAATTTTGTCAATAAGTGAGAGAAAAGATTCCAGAAAATAATCATTTTCTTCTCAGCTGCAAAATTTCCCATTGACATATTTTTCTTTTTTTTTTTTTGCACCAGGAACTGAACTCATGAGCTCATGCTTGCCAGGTAGGTGCTGTGCCACTGAGCTATATCCCAGGCCCTCAATGACATATTTTTCAAAAGTGTACAATTAAATTGATACTTTTAAAGTGTATAGCAATATACAATCAAATATCTTCAGACTGACCTAGGCAAAAAACATTTGTTGACCCTTAAATTTTTACAGATTGTGATAAAAAGAACAAGAAACCAATAAAAGGTTTTTGTTTGTTTGTTTGTTTTCCTGCACTAGTTAAGTTATTCAAAATATGAGCTGTATGTTCAGGTCATATTTCAATGCTCAAAGTAGATTAAATTTTTGTTCATTTAAAGAAAATTGTAAAAACTTCTATAATTTGATGATAGCTCTTACAGAAAGTCATTTAACAAAATGCCACTTCGGTGTCTTTTTGAAGGAATAGAAAAGTGGAGAGTACAAAACAGAATTCAGTACATGTACATGTCGAGCCAAGGGGTCCAGGGAAACCAGTAGAGATTGCAAGGCTCAGGCTGCCCTGTGGATTGGAGCAAGCTGTGCAGTTCCTCATTCTCTGGGCATCTCCAAACACCATCCAGGTTGCAGGTGAGTTTGGAGCACCGTGGGGTGGAGCTCTCTGATAAGAGTTTAGCATAGGGGCACTGCCCCAGCTCTGCGTTCACTTTTACATGGAGCTTCATGGGAGTCTGGAAGCAAGAGAGGAGACCACTTTCTTATATGGATACCTGGAAAGCCAGTCGCCCACACACTCAGAATCTTTAAAAATTTTAACAGTCCTTTCAAAGAGGACAGAGGTGTTGGGATCTGAAAAAGAAGGGAGATTACAGTAAACTCATGAAAGTTGAATACTGGTGCTGCCATTTTTTGTTACCAGGTAGGGATGGGGCAGGATTATTATTATTCATCTTACAATCTGTCTTGTTTTCTCACAGGAGATAAGCTCTTGCTTTATCAAGGAATCACAGTAAATCATAACTGTACAAAAAATAAAACATCGGATGAAAAACTGTCCAGACAGATTTCTCCGAAAATATGAAATGAGGTAACACACAGGGAAAGCTTAAAATGTTTCAATAATGATTCTAATAGACTTGATATATATTATGAAATATTAGGACAACAATTTTGTTTGAAGTATATATGATTTACAGAGATTTTAAATGGTTTTGGGAAGTTGAAAGACATTTATGTCTGGTAGTGTGTTTGTGTGTGTGGTACTCAGTATTGAACCTTTGCCTTTTGCATTAAGCCACATGCTCAGAAACTTAATTAACTAATTAATTATTATTATTTTTTTTGTGGGTACCGGGGGTCGACCTCAGGACCTCGCGTGCCAGCAGGCGCCCGTGCCGCTGAGCGATATCACCGGCCCCTTTTTCGTATGTGGGTTCCGGGAGTCGAACTCGGGCCCTCGCGCTTGCCAGGCAAGCACTTACGCCGCTGAGCCATCTCACCGGCCCAATTAATTAATTTTTGAGACAGGTTCTCTGTAAGTCACTAAGTTGCCCAGGCTGGACTTGAGCTTGGATCCTTCTCCCTTGGCCTGCCAGAGTACTGGGATTGCAGGCATAAGCCACCAAGCACAGTTAAAAAAATTAAAATTTTATTTTAAATATTATCATATACCAGGTGCACAGAGAATAGGAGAATAGTCAAAATACAAAGAAATCCCATATTTGAGGGAATTTCTTACAATTCTGTAATTAAAGACAATGATGTATTGGCACGTACACACACAAAATGGCTGAAACAAAATAATCTGGGAAATATTAACAGCCAATAAGTAAACTTTACATATAACATATGATAAAGAGTTAATTGGTACTATTGGGGAGCTCATCAAATACTTAGCACGAAATGATAAGAAATATTTATGAAATGAAATGAAATAAAATTGGATTCGCCACATATGTGTAAAAATCATCAAGTGGATACTATGTATGAATCAATTCTATGTGGATTAATCAATAGTAAGTTAAAATATAGTAATAATATATATGAGAATATCTTTGTCGTTTCTATATTAGAATTTAATGTAAAATTTTAATGATTTTTTCCATTATGACTATTGTCTGTGTTTTAATTAGCCTGTCTTTTTTTATCAATTTGAGAAATTATTTTAAATAACTGCTTTTTAATTCTTTGTGGGTAAGAGAGAGAGAGATGGACAGAAAAAAAAATGGGAAACATTTTAAAATGCAACAAATTCTGATTAGTACATATATCCAAAAAAGGAAGATAGGAGTATTCTCAATGTGGCTACGAGTTTGGATATGAGAGATTAATGAGGGTTTTAATTGCATTTTGATATTTTATTTTAATGGCATAATTTATTTTCCTTGTGACAATTTTGGATAGTCATGTAACATAATTTACATTATCCAAAACCTTCAATTTTCTTTAGAATTAATTATGTGAAAGTCAGTAACAATGTTGCAGCCAAAAGAAATAATTCTAGTTCCCATGCTACTCTTTTAAAGTTAGGTGTTCTGTGACTCTGTTGAGCATTTTGAGCAAAAATATAGGAAGTATTTGCTTCTTTCGGAAATCAGCATTACCCTTTTCTTATTTTCTTGAATAAAAATTGACCTCAGAGATTTTCAAAGATGTAGACGTGCATGGATAATAAATCCTTACTACACAATAAACCCCAGCTTATGAAAACTTTTATCTATTATAAACTTTAATATCAAAGTAAAGAATTGAATGCTTGTCGGGTGACATAGCTTTCAGCACCATAGTATTCACATGTTGTTCTGCTTTTATTTAAAGGACTTAAACAGTATAAAACATATACAAAAACTTTAAGATTTGAAATTATTTTGTATAGTAATTTAAATTTATTATCTAACTGATTTAACAAAATATATTGAATTTTTAAACAATTAAATCATTTGATAATAATTGGCACAAAATGTTACTAAAATAGTCAGACTGACATTTTTATTGGATCTATGATGCTATTTTCAAAAATTAATGCAAGTAGAATCCTAAAAAGCCTCTTAGAATATTGAAATAATTTATAAAAGTATTGCTATTTAAGCAATATCTTTTATTAAAAATAGTTTTATGTGAATCAGTTCATAGGAAAATGATGCAAAATTACAGGGGTAACTTCTGCCACCAAAGTCTTGAAAAGAAAGCATACAGTATATCTGAGGATTGTGGACAAGAATACGCTGCTAAATAAATCGTGTTCAAAACTGATAATCAAATTCTTTGCAGGATATGACACTGTCAGAATTCAGAACAGCTTCTTAAGATTTGCTTGCATGATCTAAGTTATTAGGGAAAACAAGATCTGCTAAAAAGAGAAAATTTTAAATAATGTACTCATTTAAAGTAAGCCAAATGTACTTCATTTAGATTTACTCATTTCTGGGCCGGTGAGATGGCTCAGTGGCGTAAGCGCCTGCCTTACAAGCGCGAGGGCCCGAGTTCGACTCCCGGATCCCACATACGAAAAAGGGGCCGGTGATATCACTCAGCGGCACGGGCGCCTGTTGGCGTGCGAGGTCCTGAGGTCGACCCCTCAGTACCCACAAAAATAAATAAATAAATAAGTAGATTTGTTCATTTCTAATAACTAGAGTATATACACTTTTCAAAAAATACTACTTAAACATAAATTGTTTAATTGATAATACTATAGAAATATCATGGCGATGCATCCTATAGTACTGCAAGTACATTAATGTTTAAAACTGCTAGTATAATAACTGACATGTGCAATTTAAAACCTAAGACAAATTAGAAAGTTATATTTAAATGCCAAATAATTTGGACATTCAAATATTGGTTCTGTGTATTAAGTAACTGAGAAAATATTATTTTTATTCTTCAGTACTAATGAAAAATGTGAAATGCAGGATCATAATGGTACCTCTTTTAAAAAGGGAGCCTACATATCCAAGAATGTCAAACAGACACTAGAGTAAAAGTCAAAAAACAAAATAAGGGGCCGGTGAGATGGCTCAGCAGCGTAAGCGCCTGCCTGGCAAGCACAAGGTCCTGAGTTTGACTCCCGGAACCCACATACGAAAAAAGGGCCGGTGATATCGCTCAGCGGCACAGGTGCCTGCTGGTGTGCAAGGTCCTGATTTCAACCCCCGGTACCCACAAAAAAATAAAAAATAAAACAAAACAAGAAATTCAAAATACTGCAGATTTATTTTTAGTTGGAAAGATATGTACATAAATCAGAGTTTCCTTGTTTAGTATCTCTATTAACTCTACCGTGCTCACATTCATTGTTTCCCTAGTCAACGTATCATGTTACATCACTCACGATATACACATTCATTTGACATTTATCAAGCGATATAATTTTAATGTTTTCCTATTTTTCTGTAATTGACCCATCTCTCTGTCTGTCTGCCTCTCTCTCTCTCTATTTCAATATACATAAGTAATTAATTTTAAGGTAAGAATAAATTAAAATTAAGTAAGCTTCAAATTCTCATGGCCAATATTTGCAGCTGTGTGGAGAAAGACTACTCAAGAATGAAAGTTACGTTGATCAATAGAAGAGAGAGGAAGAGCCGTTCACTTTTTTTTTTTTTAGTGTGAGTACTGGGAACCGAACTCAGGACCTTGTGCTTGCCAGGTAGGCACTTGTGCCGCTGAGCTATGTCACCTGCCCTGTTCACTTTTGAATTGGTTAATTTCACTATACATAAAACTAGATTTTCTACTTGCACTTTCCAGACACAAAAACTAAAGTTTCCCATTTTCCTATTTACATATTTTGCATTGAGATTTTGATGCTTGTAATTGAAATATTATTGACTAACATAAAGATCAGATTTACTGTTTATATTTTATAGATGAAGAAATTCTGATACTTAGAATAATTAAATAACCACTTCTGGCAGTATGGTAGTAGTGGAGGTTAAAAATAATATATTTACACGGTAAGTTCCTGGCACTATTTTATAATTTTTATATGTTTGTATTTTAAATTAAGATTTGCATATATTTTATTCATTTTAATTTGTGGTTTTTTTGTTTTTATGATGCTTAACCCAGAAATTTTTTATTAAAAACATAAAAACCTTTATCAAAATCATTTAGCTTTTGTCTCTTATATGTTACAATGCTTCAGTCCTTCATATTCTATGCCATACTACAGGATTAAAATGAAATAAAATTAGTATATTTTTCTTACATACACACACACACACACACATATATATATATATATATATATATATATATATATATATTTAAATCTCTTTTCAGGTATTTAAGTTTATATATATTTTACCTTGATGTAGGTATAAATTTTTAATATTCTCTTGGAAAGTGTAATGATACGATTTTTTCTACTGATTTTTATATTAATACTATTACTAATGAGAATGGTAGAATGAGAAGCTTTATTGTTATGATGGTGAAAACTTCCTTCCAAAAAACCACAATGCTATAACTTGTTCTTTATCATGGATACACATGGTAAACCACATAAGCCTCTAAATGCTACAAAAAGCACACATTTATAGGTGTGTCAAATGATTTCTTCATTGCTTGTCTAATGACAGCGAAATTTCCCATAACACTCTGTCTTTCTTTTGTCTCACAAAATATGTGTATGGTTTACCAACAGAAAATACAAGACAGATTAGTTATTTTCTGGGATAATTCCTGTTTGTTTAAATTGACATTTAAAAATAGAAGTATGAAATTTAAAGACAAAGAATATTTGTATATATAAATTTTAGATTGTCCAGAGAAACAAGTTGTCTATGAACTATGTATTTGTTTTCTATTTGTACAGCACAAAAAGCCACAACTTTATCAATTTCATGAAGGACTGGAAGTAATTTGTAATAAAATATTTAAATTGAACTAGATAGATGCTTGTCTGAGCTCTACCAAACATTTTCAAGAATAACTAATACAAATTCTTCTTTAATTATTCCAAAATATTGAAAAAAAATGCTTCAAAACACATTCTGTGAGTACAACATTAACCTGGTACCAAAACTATGGAAGGAAACAACAGCAACAGCAATGACAACAAAAGACAGGCCACTACCCTTGATAGACTTTGATGAAAAATCCTCACTAGCATCCTATCAAATCAAATGTGACAGCACATGAAAAAGATTATTGCCCATGATCAAAGAGGATTCATGCCAAGGATGGAAGAAAGATTTGAAAAACACAAATCAATAGATGTGATGCACATCACATCAACAGAATGACAGGTATATGACATGACAACCTCAGTAAGTACAGAAGAGGTATTTAATATTCAGTGTGCTCCTTTGTAAGAAAAATGCTGGGTAAATTAGATGCAGAACAATCATGCCCTAGCTGGGTGTGGTGCCACATGCCTGTAATCCCAGCACTCAGGAGGCTGAGGCAGGAGGATAGCTGTGAGTCCAAGGCCAGTTTGAACTGCACAGTGAGACCCTGTCTCAAAAAAAAAAAATGATCGTATATAATAAACCAACAACTCACACTAAAATGAATGGGAACAGCTGAAACCTTTCTCTTACAAGACAAAGATGTCCAATTTCACTACTTTTATTCAACATAAGACTAGACTCCCCAGCCAAAGCAATTAGGCAAGAGGAAGATATAAAGGAGATTCTGATAAGGAAAAGAGAGTGTCAAACTGCCACTTATTGCAGATAACATGATCTTATAAATACGAAACCTGTAGAACACCCCAAGAATTACTACAACTAAAAAATCAATTCAACATAGCTGCAGGATACCAAATCAACACATAAAAACCAACAGTATTACTATATGCAAATTATGCATTATCTAAAATTCTAAAATAGAAACAAAAAGCAATCCCATTTAAATAGCTATGAAAACAATAGCAAAATAACTCAAAGAGATGAAAGAACCCTGTAGTGAAAACTAAAAATCATTGAAGAAAGAATTTTAAGAAAACATTGAAAAAAAATCCCATGTTCATAGACTGGAAAAATCAATATTTCTAAAATGTTCAAAATGCACTACAGTTTGAATGTAACCCTAAAATTGATATGAAACCACGAAAACCCTTAATAGCTAAAGCCTTCTTAAGTAAAAAGAACAGAACAGAAAACACACTACCTGACTTCAAAATACAATACAAGGGTGTTCTAAGCAAAATAGTTTGATATTTGCATAAAACAGAACAATGGAACCAAATAGCGTAGAAGAAAATTATACATACATTAACAACCAAATTATTTTGACAAAGTGCTAAGAACATTAATCCGAAAAAATTTTGGAAATTTTTTGAATAAATAAATGATTCTGGGAAAATTGGGCACACTATATGCATAAAAATGAAACTAGACTCTTTGTAGTTAGAAAAAATAACCTCAGTTCGAAATAAAAACCTCAAAATGGGTTGAACGGTTGAATAGTATGCACCAAAACTATAAAACTATTCAGAGAAAACATGGTGGAAGTCCTTAAGAAATTGGAATGGCCAAGGAATTTTTGGACAAGACCCCATAAGCAGAAGCAATGAAAGCAAAATAGACACGAAGTACATCAAACTGTACAGCTAAGGAAGCAATCAATAAAGTGAAGGTCTAATTTACACGTTGGAAAGAAACATTTTTAATTACACATCTGACAAGGAGTTAGTGTCTAGAATTTATCAGAAAATAAAAAAAATACACCTCCAAAAATCCAATTAAGAACTGGACAATGGACCTATATAGACATTTATCTAAAGAAGACAAACGGATGACCAACACATTCATAAAATTGCTCAGTGTCACTAATCCCCAGGGAGCTGGAAATCAAGACAACCATGAGATATCAACTTAAATTGTTCGTATCAAGAAGACAAAGTATATTATAATAAGTGCTGGAGAGGAGGTGGAGGAAAGTGAACCCCTCTGCACTGTTGGTGGGAATACTAGTTAAGATAGTCGTGACAGAAAAGAGGCTCTTCAAATATTTGAAATTAGAACTAGGGTAGGATTCAGTAACCCCACCAGTGGCTATATATCCAAAAGAAATAAAATCAGTCTGCTGATGAAACATCCACACTCCTGTAGTTATTGTAGCACTAGACACAGTAGCCAGAAAGTGGAAATAATCTTAATGTTCATTAATCGATAAAGTGATAAGGAAATATTGCAAATGTACACCATAGAATGCTGCTCATTCATAAAAAATAATGGGACCCTGTCACTCGCAACAGCATGTGAAGAACTGGATGAAATTATGTTAATTGAAAGAAGCCTGGCTCAGAATGATGACTGTCACACGACCACAGGCTTATGCAGAATCTGGAAAATTGGCTCTCATGGAAGTTGTGAGTAGAATGGGGGCTACGAGAGGCTGGGATTTAGGCGGGATGGAAGGATCATGTGCAC
Source organism: Erethizon dorsatum (assembly GCA_028451465.1). Taxonomy (NCBI): domain Eukaryota; kingdom Metazoa; phylum Chordata; class Mammalia; order Rodentia; family Erethizontidae; genus Erethizon; species Erethizon dorsatum. The sequence continues at coordinate 13,753,823 of CM051828.1, read as the reverse complement.
TAAGAAACACTACCTTAAGAATAAGAATTTCTAGCGTGTTTTTGTGCAGTACGTTGATTATAGATAATGATAATATGGTGCACATTCAAAAAGCTAGACAAAAGAATTTCGATTATGTTCACCATTGAGAAATAAAGTTTGAAGAGATAGTTGTGTTTAACCTGATTTCAACGTTTACAAGGTACACATGTGAAAACATTACCTGTTAGCTATAAATATGTGCAATTTTATGTTTTAATGTATCAGTTAAATAAATAAAATTTTACAATAGAAGATTAAAATGTCTTTCTATTTACTAAAACTAGCTGTAATGAACCTGTATGAGCCTGTGGTATAAAATGTTGAGCTATTTCCTCTAAGGAGTTAATTGATATATGAGATGTTTTTATTAAATTAGCATTTAATCATACATTAAATATTTTCTTTAAATATAGTAAAAATTAATCTTTTAAATATATTTGCTCTTTTCTCGTGCATGTTTTATGAACATATTAAGTAGAATATACTTTGAAAATGTGTATACATGTATGCACTTTATTCAAAATAAATCATCTTATGAGGATATTCTTGATTATTTTCTGTCATTTGAATGTGACTTAAATATTTATATGAAAATAAAATAAAAAATGATCAACTGAAACTAAATTCTTTAAAGCCCAACTTATATTAGGGAATGAATGCACTGTCTCACAATTCTACGCTTTTTGTTTCCTCCAAATTCTGTGTCATGATAGCCTTTCACAACTCAGAATATAGTTGGGAGGATGGTGCACAGATAAAATCCAATCAGACAAATCTACTCTAGCTCTTGTGACTGAGGAGGGAATAAGACTAGAGTTTTTTCATGTTAATAATCTACAGAGAAGGGAGAGAAAGAGAATGAGAGAGAAAGAACTGAGGATAGGAAAGAAGAAGAAAGAATATTATGAATAGTATAGTCAATTTTCAACTCTGATTTCACTCAAGCAATTTAAAACGTAAATATGTTAATATTCTGAGCACAATTATGAGTCTATATATTTTTTCATGTAATATTTGTTCAATACATTTGTAATATCTGCTAAATGTCTAATTTTATGGAACTGGTGATATAGCAGTGGTCAAAAAAGACAAAAATCCTTGTCTTCACGAAACTTGCATTATAGGGAAAAGATACAAAAACGGTAAATAAATGATATATTTGATGTGATTACTGTGTACGGAAGATGCAATAAAGCTGTTAAATCTAATGAAACTCGTGTGTGTTTGTGTGTGTGTCTTAGCTACAACATTCAGAAAGTAAAATACGAGCTGTACCCTGAAGGAGATGAGGGAATTTAAACAATGATCACATCTGTCATAGGGACACAAGTATAAACCTTCTTTCTTGGGATTGTGCTTGAATTGGATTGGAGACATGGGAGGTCATGATTATGGAGAACTTGCATGATATTAAAGAACTTGATGGGCCGGTGAGATGGCTCAGCGGCATAAGCGCCTGCCTTGCAAGCGCGAGGGCCAGAGTTCAACTCCCGGATCCCACATACGAAAAAGGGGCTGGTGATATCGCTCAGTGGCACGGGTGCCTGTTGGCGCGCGAGGTCCTGAGGTCGACACCCCGGTACCCACAAAAAAAAAAAAAAAAGAACTTGATGCTTTATTCTGAAAGGCGAAGCTATGGAAACCTGGCTACTGGGTTGAGACTAGAAGACAAACAAGTGTGTGGAAACAGTAAAGCCATTTGGATGCAATGGGGAAAAATCATGGTAAGAAACATTGGCGATTTGATCTATCGATGAGTAATGGTGGTTGGGAGAAATGGCCAGATATAGGTGAGATAACTTTCTGACACACTGAATCTGCTAAGAGACAGAAAGAAAGGAATTAAACTTCCAAAACTTGGAAACCCCTTTTTGCAACCCAAAACTTGGTCAAAGAAGCAAAAATTATTTCTAATTATGTAAAAAAAAAGTAAAATGTTCATAGCAATATCACGTGGATGAACTTGAAAGATATTATGAAAAGTAAAATCAACCAGACACTGAAAGATAATAGCAAAATCTCTCTTACATGTGTAATCTGAAGGATATCAACGTTGCAGAACAGATTTAGAATGCTGGCTACCTGGCCATGTGGCAGCAGCGTTGGTATTGGGGAAATATTGGTCTAAGGGTACAGTGGTTTAGTCTTTAACTACTTTGTTCTGAGATCAATAAAACAGCATGGTGACTATAGTTAATAATAATGTCATATATATTTCAAAACTGTTAAGACAGTATATTTAAATGATTTCAACCTACATACACACAAATAAGTGTGAAGTGAATGTCATCTAGTCTTATCTAATAATTCTGTAATATTCACTCTACATATCAAAATATCACTTTGTACCCTACAAATATCTGTAAATATTATTTGCCAATTTAAAATTAAAATAAATACAAACATGTCCTACTTTGTTAATTATCATTGACCGTTCATATACATGATGTCTTTCTACAATGTTGTGAAGGGTAATTTTAAGTGTGAGGTGTGTGTTTTTTCTGCTATCTTTACTATTCTTCCGGGCAAGACATAATTCTATAGATTGCTAGCGTAGTGTAGTCCATGGACTGCTGTTCAGTATGAAATAAAGTTAATTCAAATGTTTTCCATGCATAAGCAAAATGTCTCTTGAAGGCAGGCTTGAGCTTTCTAATGAACTAATCAATATTTACTTCTGTCTAATCAACAATATACTGTTTTCTGCCATAGCGTCCATGACTATGAGCAAAGTGTTGACAATGTAAATCAACATTAATTTGAGTCTGAGAAATTGTATACATGAGCATGGGGAAAGGAAACATTGGCATTACCTATACTATATCTCTTTTCATGGTAAGTCCTGTCCATTGGAAAGAGGTCTGCTGTTTTCATCCGATATAATGGAAAATGACGCACTTGAAGAGCCATCGTAAAAAAGAGATCATGCACTTATCAAATTCTTCTGTTGTTTGAAGTGTGCTGCACGCTAAATCTTTTTGCTCAGTTTAGGGCACTGTTCAGTGTCCAGGGAGTGGGTTTTCTGCCCCATAGCAATGCCTTTATATTTTCTTTTACTATTGTATTTATCTTTCTTTTTTTGAAAGCTTTAGCCCTTATTCCTCTAAGAGGAAGCTACTCATATGTAATCTAAATTTATATCATAAAATATTTAGGTGGTATTTATGAAATATTTTCTTTTAGAAGTACATCTTACATTGCTTTGTGGAAAAGTCTGTACATTGGTTCCTCTTTTATAAAAAAAATTGTTCCTTCTTTGAATCTCATCCATATTTTCAGATGTTTTCCAAAGTTCAAGGTTTTTGAAAAATATTTTTTCTTTTATGAAAATTTTATCTGCTCTAAAAGTCTTCTCTAATACACTTCTCCAAATATAGATGAGAGTTGATTATCTGTGCTAATATAAAAGTAAGATTTCTTTTAATCAACCACTACATATATTTCAATTACTGTTTATATTAACTATTTTTCAGTAAAATAGCTGAGAGCTAATGAGATTTTTATCTACTTCACTTATGTATTTACAACACCTTGTTCAGTGTTTGGAGATAAGTAAGTGTTAAATATTATGGAATGGATATCATTGCTATGTAGATGGCATCCAATGCTGCATTTACCACTAGGAATCCTCTTCTATGTTCCATTATTACATTTTCAAATATTTATTTGTTTACATTGTAAAGCAGTTCTAAGACAATCCCATCATTCTTTTTACCAAACCAAGTCTATTTTTATTCTCATTAATGTATTTCTAAATCCAGTCTGCTTATAATTAAGAATTGAACACTATACAGTTTCCTCTCCTTATGCTATCATAAATAAAGAATATAATTCATTTTCTAGAATTAGTGTTTCCTTTTCTATAATGTAAAGCAGAATTCCTCAAACGCTGAGCCCTTGACTAGTACCAGTCTGTGTCCTGTTAGGAACCAGGCTGCAGAGCGGGAAGTGAGTGGAGGGCTGGTGAGGGAAGGCTCATCTGTATTTGCAGCTGTTTCCTCTCACTTGTGTGACGGCCTGACTTTCACCTTCTGGAAGTTCAGCAGCCCCCTTAGATTCTCATAGGAACACAAATATGACTGTGAACTGTGCATGCCAGGGATGTGGGGCACGTCCTCCTTATGAGAATCTAATGGTCTGATAGTCTGAGGTGGAGCTGAAGCAGTGATACCAACAGTGGGGAGCAGCTGCCAGCACAGATTCACTTTAGCAGAGAGGTTTGACTGCACCAGAATTAATCAATCAATTTCACACACATATCGAAACAGTACCAGTAAGTGGCAAGTGACAATCAAGCTGCATGTAAAGGCAGACTATAGTGTCAAGTGCGTTGATGTACTTCAATTGTACGGCTGCATCTGGTGGCAGGCCTCAGGTCAAACTCCGACAGTTGTTTTCGTCCATGAGTGCCTGCCCACTGTTTCATTCGTCAGTTCTATCCTTGCTCCTTTCTTACACTGCACGCTTGTCTCAGTCACAGTTTGGGTGAGGCTGCAAGCTAACTCTAGCCGAAATAAATAAAATGTCACTGGAGGGCTTCTTGGAAAATGGTGGAAGACCTAATGATGAGAAGAGACGGCTCTAAGATTGCCAACAAAATAAAAGTTGAATTTAAACAAGGTACCAAGAGTCTTACTTAAATTTGGGTTCATTGCAACAGGTCATTTATATTCTCCAAGCTCATTTTGCATGAGAAGAACTTTGAGCAGAGTTAGGTGCCCTAATCTTGAAGTATTTGTGTGAATTGGTTCTACCAGATTCTGAGTTGTTTATACACTGTGCTATCAAGATGTATTATTTAGCTTTCCATCATTGTGACAACAAAACTTGAGACAAACGCTTACCTGGAGGAAAGATTCATTTTGGTTTACAGTGTCAGGAGTTCTGGTCTTACTGCGGTGGGCCTGCTGCGGCACAGCACATCACCACAAGACCAAGCAGCATACGAAGCAAGAGGAAGTTTGAAAAGTTTGGGGTGACCGTGTATGTTCTTCAAGGACACGCACGTAGTGATGTAAGATCCTTCCACTAGGCCCTATCTAGCACCTCCCAATAGAGCAACGGACTGGGGACCAAGGTTTTAACAGGGCTGTTAGGGGACATCTGGTATCAAAGCTACAGTACAAAGAAATGCCATCATTTTGATGAATATTTTCAGAATCTTCTGAGTTACTTTATAGACACAAAATTTATAACCTTTTATTATTTTGGAGACGTTTTTGGGGGATGGGTTTCAGACAGGGTCTCACTTTGTTGTTCTGGCTGGCTTTGAACACACTATATAGCTGAGGCTAGCCTGCACTTGTGGCAATCCTCCTGCCTCAGCCTTCCAAGTGCTGGGATTACAGGCATGCACCACCACACCCAGCTTACGGAGACTTTTAATAATGATTTTAAAAGAATCTTTTTTATCTATCATATGATAGCATTTTTTTTCACATCATACTTCATAATTATGTATGCAGTGTTACTCAGATCAAAGGAAAATTTTATGGAACTTGATGATATTTGATCTCTAGGAAAAAGTGATACAGCCAAACTCTTCAATGTGGCTGGTTTGTGGTAGTCTAATAAATAAGTGAATTTACTTTTCTATATCAATAACATTCCAAAACTTTCTGTGAGTGAGGAAAAGTATTCCGATGTAATGACGAGAAGAGAGTTTTGCTATAATTCAACATACATTGGAAACTGAAAAATTCATTAATTTGTCAGATAAAATTTCTAAGTACAGGGCTGGTGAGATGGCTCAGCGGCATAAGCGCCTGCCTGGCAAGCACGAGGGCCCGAGTTCGACTCCCGGATCCCACATACGAAAAAAGGGGCCGGTGATATCGCTCAGTGGCACGGGCGCCTGCTGGCACGCGAGATCCTGAGGTCGACCCCCCAGTACCCACAAAAAAAAATTTTTAAGTACATACAGTATTTTTATTGGTGTTGTTGGCGCAAGGTCTCATTATGTTGCTTAGGCTAGTCTCAAACTCATGAGCTCCCATCTCCTCCTAATGCACCCTTCTGGGCAGCTGGGGCTATGGGTAGGCAACACTATGCCTTGTACTGTGTAAAATATTTTTATACAAATAAATCATTTACACATTTATTTGACAAAATAAAAGGAATACAAGAATGTTATTTTAATCTGCAGTAATGGTATACTACCTTGATGAATTTTTTCTTCGCATAATTTTAATTACCATATTATGTATTCCAGTGATTATTTAATGGATGAATTTATCACTAAATTTAGAGGCCTTAGAATAGTCTTTTATATTTTACACTGTATAGCTCATGTATGTCTATATGGCGTACATGTCTGACTATCTATCTATGTATCTCTCTACCTATCTCTTTATCTTAGACTTTTTGATTTGCTATTGTTCAACTTTAGTGTAAAGTATCTCTACTCCCTAAATGACAATAAAAACCATAATTGTTGTGAAATAGTACTATTTGCTTTTTTCCCCTCATCTTTTTTATGTTCCATATTCAAAAACTCTTCCTCGATTAATGTCAACCTACATATAATTTTAGTGATGATTTTGAACTGTTGAATATACTGATTTAAATCATAACTTCTTAGATCCTAGACATGATATGTCCTAGTAAAAGAAAACTTGGAGAATATTTATACAATTAGTATCATAAATACCTTATGTCCATAGGTGCCACCATTGTACCATGAAAATCATCTATGTGGAATTAGCATAGGATGCTTAAGTATGAAATAATTAAATGAAGTTCTGGAAGATGCACACCACACAGGGTCTTCTATGTAACCTTGTATTAGGGACGGAAAGTTTATATTTCATAAAACACAATTTCTGGTTGCTGTTGAATGTAATTTTTGTTACTGTTATAATGAAATTGTGGCTAAATATATGATGTTTTTTCCAATTATTGTAAGCTTATTATTAACCACATTTTTCCATCATTCAGCAAAACCAAAAGAAATAAAATTTTAAGACCTCACAGCATATTTATATTGCATACTTGTTATTTACATTATTTGAATCTTTTAAACACCTTTCAAAACTTATCTATAGCTTTAATTTTATAATAAAAATTTAGTAATACAATCTACAAAAATAGCATCCCATATAAAATACTTATTACAAAATACTATTGAATCGTCAAGCATGGAAATGGAAGTCTAGATATAAATAATATACAATTATTACAAATAATTTTCCTTTTTGTGTTAGTGACCCAGTTTTTGATTTGTGGTTCAATGTACTGAAAGATAACATTCCTATTGCTCTTGTCTTATTTTCTTATAATTTCTGATATGATTCATTTGTGACTTACTTTTCTTCTCTTCCAGATCAGTACTTCACGCTGTCCTCTAATTACTGGTTTGTGCTAACATTAGTGGGATTCTTCCTTTGGTAATTTTTATTTGATGCTAAAATAAAGGTTTTATGGTCAGAATGAGCTCTCACTTCCAACCATCAGAGGGACACATTCCAGGTTAACTCTCCTACTGCTGAAGCTGAACTGTAGCATTCTTGTGTAAGATTTATTTTAATAGACTGAATAAAAATGTATTCTGTAATATTACCCGCTTCACTTTTATTCAGTGTAACTCCGGATTGTTCAAATCAGTGTATTTACACACTATTTTACTATCTCTGTCTCTATAGAAACATGAGTATAATTTTCTCTGAATGGAATTTTTAAAATGGCAACAAAACTTGAGAATGCCATCACCTATAACAGTGATGATGTTGTCAGTTTTTAGAACCTATCATAGATAAATAAAATTTTTATAATCTTGGAAAAGATAAGAAATAAAGTTTACTTTACAAGGAATTTCAGAGATATTTTCCATGAGCTGTGAGAATCCTACTAGAATCTTCATCATGTTGTATCATTACTCAGATGCTAAGCCATGTAATTCTGGCATAACCAATTAGATCGCTTCCCACTTTACTGTCGAAATTTTCAAATTTAGGGTTTTAAGATTTTCTACAAATGCTTTTAGGGATGAGGGATATTTACTTTCATCATGCAAATGTAGTATTCATTTTTGTGAATCTATAGCATCTTCTTTTTTTTTCTTGAAATACAAACAAATAAAAGACCTCCTGACATTAATGTGTAGGGTCCTAAAAAAAAACACAGTAGCTACTTGTAATTTATCAAACAGAATGGATTAATGAGAAGTCACAAAGGGTAAAGAGGGAATTTGTCCTATTATAAAGAGTAAAAAGATCACACAAGTTTCTCTGTTGTAGATTGAGACAAATTACTGGTGTTTGTTTTATTATTCTATGTTTTGATTAAGGCATTTATATGCAATTTTCTTTTTTCCATTCCACAATAGGCAATAGGTCTACACTGAGAGAAGGAGAAAATCAACTTTTCACAAGGAGAAAATAAACTTTATTTTACTTACTAAAACATCAGAGTGTATTGGAGTCATGGCTACAGAGGCTGGACCTCACTTTCAGTTATCTAGACTTCCTTCACTTTCAGCCGGATGCTCTTGCTGGCTTTCTGTCATGCAAAGAATTCGCATGTTCTTTGTGTAGAAAGCATGTCATAAATAGGTACGCTCAGATAGGAGATAACAACTTTGGCTGCATTATGCAGTTACTTTACTACTCCCTACTGCTCTCTCTCCCTCTCTCCCTCCCTCCCCCTCTCCTCTTTTCTTTTGTGCCTTTTTTGTTGATTGGTCTGGTGTATGCGTATAACTATGATGCTATGTTTTTTAATGTATTATTTCTTTCAAATGATTAATATTTAAGAATTTTTATAAGCTTTAACCAGTAACATTTGCTTATACTTTTCTCAGTATTCTTATATTTTGGAATTATCATTTGGTTAATAATTTGCGTGTAAATATTTTATTTCAAAAGGGAAAGAAAAGTTACTTTCTATAAAAAGAAAATCCAAGGTTTTTCATATATTACATATTAAGTTTCATATTACTCTTGATTTTCTTCTGAAAATAGGGCAAATATTTTGGAACTGGATATAATTTTAAATCAACAAGACTTATAAATATATATTCTGAATGGTCTCAAATCAAGTATGTCAGAATGTACACACTTTCTGGAAGAGTCTGAAGGCTTTGTTTCTAGCCCAGAATTTTACTTGAAGTTGTAAGGTGAATTATTTTGCTCATTTTGTGGATTGGGAGGTACTAAGGTTAGATCACTTAAAAGAAACAGTCAGAATCATTTGCAAATATCCAGAAAACTCCAAGTTTGGAGGTGAGTCTGTGTATGTTGCTAATGTTCTTGAGTCCTATAATTTAGTAATTTACTTGTCAACAGTCACAGACACACTAAACCAATTCTCAGAACAAATAATGACATTCAAAGAAATATTTAATAATGTGATAAATCCACATATTTTTTGATACCAGACAGCTTCATTTGGTATTTTCATAGATAACAGTAGGTTGGAGAAATGAAGAACAATGTAAATTATACTACACAATGTCATTGTTTCCATTTAAATCATCCAAATTTTATTTGCAGTATTTGCTTATTCAAATAAAAGTAGGAAATTTTCCATGATGGCAGTACATCTAAACTGTGCTCAGGATGTGTTGACCCTATTTGTTATTTTGGGGGGAAAGTAAAAATTATTCTTTATGTTGTAGAATAAGAACAATGTTGAAAACACATTACTGAATAATTCATATACAGTTTTTCTCAGTGTGCTTCCGCCCAGAAAATTTCTAGGCTACATCAATCAAACTCAAGTCAAGAAAGCGCACACACACACACACACACACACGAACACTATGTTTTGTCTCTAGAGTATCCTATTTGCCCAAAGTTTGTGCAAATAATCTCACAGTAAATATGTTTCCTTAATATATATATATACATTTTTTTTCTAAAACCAAGGGTATTTTGTGGCTTAAATGTGTCTCGTAGGCAATTAAGATGTCTCATGGTGAATTTTCTTGGAAATTACCCAAACAATAAACATTTATATGGAAACTTAGAACTACATTTTTGTGCATAGTAAATTTTTAACAAGAATTATTACTTAAACGTTGTTTAAAATTTTTACCTATATTATCTGTTTGAAGATTTGATTAAATTTAATGATTAAAATGGGATATGGTGTAAAAGCCCTACCTATTACCTTGGAGAGAATTGTGGTTACATTTTAGCATATTTCATAAAAAATAACTTTACAAACTGGTGGCACAAATATAAAAACTAAAAAAAAAAAAATCCAGAAAATAGTGTAATTTAATCTGCAGACTTATTCAAATTTTATCAGTTGGCATACTTAAGTGCTCTTTCTAGCCTAAGAGCAAATTTAGTTTTCATGTTGTTTTAATCTTTTTATTCTGCAGTAGTTTCTTAGTCTTTTTCAAAAATGTCATGAAGTTGACATTGTTAAAAACTATTGTCCAGTTCCTTGGTTGAATTTGGATTTAATTATTTTCTCATGAATAAATCCAGGTTATGCAAATTTACCCAGAATGCCACACTAGTGACGTGTCTTTCTCAGTCTTTCGTATCAGGAAGCACATGCATTAAAAGAGCACCATTACTACTTCTGTTAATGTAATACTTGGTTTTGAGATTGCTGGCCAGATTTTTCATTATAAATTTCATAATTTATCAATTTCAGTTAAAAGTATCATTTGTTAAGTTTATTTGTGATTATTTCTGATAATAATTTTCAAATATTTTGCATTCATTAATAAAATTTACCTACATACTTACCACCATGTTACTTGCTAAAGGTGATGTCTTATGTGCAACATTTTTTATGTATTTGTTGTACTTTTGCTCTAATAAAGCTTCTTTGCTTCAATTTTTATTATTTCATGTATTGTTCATGTACCTCCATGCAGAATTGTGGATTTTGATTTCATCATTCTTGTAATAACGTAGTATGAGCCATTATGTTTTTCTTCTCCAGTTGTCTCACATCTGGTTATCGGGAGCCTCTTAAATTGGATCTCTTGGTTATTACATGACATAGTCATGCACTGAGTACATCCACACTGTTGAGAAGAAAAGAAACAGAGATACAAGCTCAATGGACAAGTTTATTTCAGGGATAAACCTGAAAGGGAACGTTCTGGCACTATAGACCAAACCAGTAACTTTCATATAGGTTATGGGGTCTATTATAGGGTCATGGGGGGTGGGGTAAGGGAGTGGAAGGGGGTTGTGGCTACCTACCGAGGATGCTTGCCCAAGGACAAGGCACGGGAATGTGCAGGGAGTAGTGTTTGTTATCATTTAGCAGAAATGAATAATGATATGAGTTGATGCCAATAGCAGGGCTGGATAATGATATGAGTCACCAGGTGCAGCTGTGCCGGGAGTGGGGGGTTAGAGGGATCTCTAGTCAGGGTGGCAGCGTTCAGATTCCTTTGCATACTCCTGATACTCTAGCCATAGAATTATCCACTTCATCAAGAAGTCTAATTACTTTTACATTGGAGAGCAGATTTCATAAGCTGCATTCCAGGTTTATGTGAGCTGTCACCACTCAGACATCTTAGGTGACAGAGCCAAATACACAACACTCACAACCACATAATTGGTCTTTCTCTCTGTCACACTGTTTCTCTTTCTTTCTGAGTTTGCACTGACAGTTTTAATTCTGGTCCACAGTGTTCATTTGTGCTGTCTTTTCTTAGTTTTATCTGCTGTATCCTAAGCTGTACTATAGACAACATATTTATGTTTTGCCATTTCTAGAACACAGAATAAATAGTTATAGAATTACTAATCCAACTTCTATGCAAAACAAACTACTTATTACTGAACACGATTGCTTTTAGTTCTTCCTTTTGGTAGTATGAGATATGGACACACACAATTTTCTAAATTTACTTAGGTCAGCTGTTTCTTCCACATCCGCCTTTCTCCTTTGTGTGCAGTTATACTATTGTGCAGTTATACTATTCACTTGTTGTACTGCAGTTATATTCCTTTGTGTTTGTTTTTCATTTTCGATCCCTTTACCAAAATTGTTAATTTTAATTAATTCTTTCTTTGAGTATGTAAAAAATTAATCATTTTCTAATATTATGAGCTTTGTTTACTATCTTATTTCTCTAAGTACAGTATTATGAACTTCATAAGGAAAGGATTTGGAGGGATTTTGTATTATTTTTCTCCTCCCCATGTGGTTGGAAAATATATAGACTTCTCTACTACTTATTTCTTAATTATGAAAATCAGGAAGGAAAAAGAAATGTCTGAATTTTTTCTCACAATCATCTAATGCACCACAGAAAGAGTACAGATAGGTTAAGTTAAGGAATGGCTCAGCCTTCGAGAAAACTGCTTTGGATTCAAATCGTAGCTGTAAAATACAATGACTTTATAACCTAAACATAGTAAAATGGCATCTTTAAAAGAGTTTTCCTTCTTTTAAGTGCAGATGATAAAAATTGTAAGAACGGAATGTGATTACATGTAGAAAGGTGTCTCTCAGGGACTGTTTTGTTTGATAATTTATCATATATTACATAGGAAATAAATATGTATGCTGTACACTTACAACCATGTTACCATAATTCATATGTTTATGAAAGTTTGTAGAAAAAGTGTGGGTGGCTATTTGCATTTTATAAATAGGACTTTTCAAATTCGATACCAAAAGGAAATTGAGAGCTTTTCAAGGCTGTCAAAGGATTTTCTAATACAAATGGTGACCTATTAATCTGAAGAGGAATCTCAATAATATTCCGACATAATAGTAGAGAAATAGGCAATAGTTTAGAGTTGACTGTATGCTAACCTAATGATTGCTTTTTTTCCTCATGAAATTGACTCCCACACAACTAAAGGTCAAGTCCGTATTTGCACAAATGAGCTTTTGAAAGTACGATCAGAGAGTGTTTTCTGTCCCCTTACATTGTTAAGTCAAGAGCTTTATTTTTTCATAAAATTAGCATGGCTTTTAATTGATACTATGAGAGTTAATGATAATCGTCCTATAACTAGTCTTAGACTATGCAGCCATTGAAATTGCCATTCAATTACTAGTCAATTCGCCAGTTCTTAGGGAGTCCACTGCTTGCCAGGCAGGGAGTCAATACAAAGAGGTAGAGAAGAAAAGGCATAGCCCCACCTCCAGGCTTCTAAGAAAGTGTGTGAAGTCAGGGCATTTTACTGACAAATTATCTGTGGAGCTCATCGCTTCCAAAGTACACAGAAAAAAAAATGATATAAAACTAACCTTTTCTTTTTAAAAATATAAATAATGGATTCTTTACAATTGCTCACAGGGGAGAACATTGAGTAAGTCTCACAATAATTTTCTCTGTTGTTCAAAATACCAACAAGTTTAAGCTTGAAAATTGCTGATCAAATACCTTAAGTAGAAATGTTTATTAACCTCAAAAAACAAGAAAGTAACGTTTTTTTAAATTTTTCTAATTTATACTGTAAGTTTAATTTCCTGCAAAATGGAAGTAGGTTATCTTAATATTGAGGGAGAGACAGAGAGAGACAAAGAGGGAGAAAGGGATTTTTTAAGAGCCCCATTGCAAACTCTGCTTATTTTCAAGTGAAAACCCCTCTTTGGAATGGTTGCACAGATAGTACGGTCAAAGGAAAACCTTAAGGCTATTCCTTCCAACTGACTAAACATTAGACAGGTTTCTTCACGACCACAGGTCCCTCATGGTTTGACATTCACTTTCAGAAAAATTTCTTTCTTCTAGCATCTTGCCAATTTTAAAACCCAAAAATTGTTCTCAAGGAAGATAGTGCCATATTTGTTCTTCTCTACTTGGGATATTTCACTTCGCTATTATCCTCCAGGATATTTATCTTACAAGATATCAAACACTCAATCTCACAGAAGTAGAAAGAACAGTACTGGTTGCTGAGGGTTAGACAGAAAAGGAGGGGGAGTGGTTTAAGCATATAAAGTTGCAGCTAAGCACGATGAGTATGTTCTAGGGATTCGTCATGCAGCCTGGTGCCAATACTGAACGATACTGTACACTCAGTAAATCAGTTAAGAGGTTACGTCTCAGGGTCTCTTCATATAAAAAGTATAAAGATAACAATGAAAATTCCGCACAATAAAAGGCACAGGCACCTTCTGGAGGCAATGGAGATGTTTATTACCTCGATTGTGGTAATGGTTTACACTCCAAACTAAGGAATTTGTATTCGTGAAGCATATTCTATAACTGAATGATAAATCTACAAATGATAAATCAATGATAACTCAGTCAAGAGCTAGTGAGGAAGGAAAAGAGCAAGGGAAGGATCTCTCCCTCCTTGTCTGCAGGGAGCAGGAGCATAGAATCCCCGTTTAAATCATCACCAATTGTGAAGTCGTGTGTTTTCATTACCTTGGGCAACCTCCTCTGTAACATCTGCCTGTACTTTTCCAGTAGCTCACATCTGAGCTGCGAATTCTCTTTCTTTCAGTATTATTGAGTTACATCTCTCTCTCCTTTTGCAAGTTGGAATGAATTTTAACCTGTTTAGGACAATTTTTCTTAGTTTAATGACATGAAGGAAATTAAAGATCAGAAAAAGGCACTGGGATACCAAAATATTTGAAAATAAAATTATGCTTGATACCAATAATTTAAAAATGCGATCTATTTCATAATTTGAAAAAAAGTTAGCATTTTTCCCTTAAGGAAATAAATCACTGTAAATATGTCCTTACTTGAAAATCAAATAATTTGAAATTCTATAGGGCAAAATTCAAAATCATCTTCCTCACTCTGACTCTTGAAATTTTGATGATTATTTATTCCAATCATTACAATGCTGTTATGTGTACGTGGACATACAAATAAAATATTCTTTTTACCTCATTTTTAACTCACATATGCTTCTCAATATTTTACATTCTTGGGACTTGTCATGAATCTGAAGAACCCACTTACTAAATTTCATTTTATTCATTAGTAATGGGCACCCACTTTTTATTAGTCTACTTTTCCTATGGCTAGGTAAAAATGTATGTCTGCAATATGTGATAATAATTAGTGTTCTTTAAAGCATACAGTTTGTGGTAATGGCTTGCTAAGAAACATTAGTGGGTTTAGGCTTTTATGAGAAATCCAAGTATATGAGAAAAAACATAGCTGTGGAAACCTGCCATTGTTTCTATTTAAAATATTCTTTATTGTTATGGTACACACACAAGAAAACATTTATTTCTGAGCCTTGTTAAAGTTGGCAGTACACCTATGCGAAGAGCTTTGATTAGTTAAACTTGCTAGTCGCTTGCTGTGCTTATGACACTCCTACCCTCTAGTTATCAAGTTTGGTCATATTTAGATTTGTAAATATTCATGTTTATTTTTCTACATAATAAGCCTAAGGATCTAGAAGGTAAGCTTTTGAAGCTAAATACTCTTCCCTATTGCATATGATCTTGCTCTTGTTTGAAGCTTTAGTTCCTGTTAGTATTGTTGGAAACGTTGCTGCTTCTCCTCATGGTCACTTGGAAGACAGATTTAGAAATTATATACTACCCTTTTCGATTGTAGTAAACTAAATTTGTCTTCTTTTGACACAGGCTCTTGGGAGATTGCAGCTCTGCTGTCAGAATTCTTTGTCCAGATTGATCTCCTTTCAACACGAACTTAAAACATGATAATATTTCAATGTTATGGCAGGCATATGACCTTCCAGCAGTTATCATAATTGCATCTGTGCATCTGATATATTAAAATTCTGAAAAAAATATGGTTAATGTCACTATTTTATTGTTATTTTGAAAATAAGGTGAACAATAAGAATCCTAGTGTGTGATGTATATGTGCTGCCTAAGTGAGCACAGAATCCTAGTATATGATGACTACAAAATAAAAACTGAAGTTTTGAGACCTTTATTTACTAAATTGAATGCCAAATCTGTTGTTGTTTCTTCAAGACACTTTTTTCCCCACATTACTATGCCTTGTTGAGAAAACAAGACCTCTTATTGTTTACATGGTGTCTAAGATATTTACTATCATGACATAATTTAGGCAACATCAATATAGGTTTTTCAGAAAAGTAAAACATGAACCCATCCTTGAATGACAAACAGAATTGTAAAATATGGAGACTATGTATGATAAGGATAATCCGATAAGCAGAACTTTACATTTGGAAACACGTTTAGGGACATAAAAAGCTGTAACTTGTATTACTCAAGTGTCTACTGCATAACTACTCTGTATATTACATATGTGTCTACTGTACAAAGGACATTATTATTTTGTGGATAACTCGAGTGTCTAGTTTGTAGTGTTCACTATTAGTCGGTAGATTATAGAAGTGTCCATTGAAAAAACACATTGTGAATGACCTTCAAAAAACATATTACTTTAGAAATTCCATTATTAGCTTATGGTTTAGCCTCTGGCTTGTAGTTTTAGCCTCCAGCTTGTAGGTTTATTGTGTTAGTCAGCTTTCAATTGGTATGGTGAAATACCTGAGAAATATAACTGAAAGTAGGAATGGTTTATTTTGACACATGATTCTTCAGCCCATGTTCTGCTGGCTCTGTTATTTCTGCGGCTGTGGGAAGGCATTGCATTATGATGAAAGTCTGTAGTGAAACAAAGCTGTTTCCCTCACACCAGCCAAAAGAAAGAAGGAGAGAGAAAGGGGACTGGAGACAAGAGAAAGCCCGCAGGGGCATGACTCCAAGTATACAAGCCTTTCAACTATGTCCTACCTTCATCACCTCCCAATAGCCCATCAAATTATGAGGCTACTGATGGATTAAATCACTGACCAGGCCAAAGCCCTCAGGAGAGAATCTCTTCTCAGAAACTCATCTTTGAATATTGCTGCACTGTGAGTCAAGACGTCACTATATAAGTTTTGGGGGACACATTAGATCCAAAGCATAGCACTCATGTACTAAATTTTAAGCATCATTTTTCATTTTATTGGTGAAAAATATTGAAACACAAAATATAGAGGAAAAGGAGATTGAAAAATCTCCCAAATTTAGGAGAGTTCTTTCCATGTAAAGTTACTGTCAAGTTGGTTATCAAAAGACAGATAACTGCCACTGAGAAGCAACTGTTTATTTGTTTTCTAAAATTTTATTTTCTATCTGGGAAGACAAATAGGAAGACTTCTTGGTGAACTTGAAAGAAAAATAAATTATGTTTCTTGCTACCGAACCAAAGTAATTAGAATGCTTGTATTATTGCATTTGATTGAATTGGTCGGTGACTTCAAATTTGACATCATATCATGAGTTTGATATTTTTAAATTATGTATCTCCATATGCATTTGTGTAATTATTTACTTGTAAATTACATAATATGCATTAAGCTAATTCATTATTTTTATTTAAAGCAAATAGAAATATAGGAATTAAAGAGCAAGTGACTTTTAAAAATACATGTAATTCCCCAGAGTACTGTTTTACCAAGAAAAGTTTTTATGAATTCCTTAAGAGGAGGACATCACGTGCTGCTACTGTGGATCGTATTTTATAAAACTTGAAAAAGCCTTTGTAAAAGGGACAGTCTGTTCAAAATAGTATAAGGATGAACAGAGAGGTTCAATGAATTAATCCATTAATTGGTTCATAAATTGATGGGATACCAATTTTTTTATTTTTTCCTGAATAAATACTGAGGAAAAATATTAACCTTATTGAGTTATCTAAATTATGAATCATGTTAAGTAACTCAGCTTATAACCAGATTATGCTATTTTGGTTAAAATATACAAAAAGCATATAGCTTAATCTAGAAACTATGGGTTAAACTAATGTTTAAAGAAAATATATTTCCAAAGTCCATATACCATATAACCACTTTACATATATTTGTACATTGCTAAGGCTTATGATATTTAGACCAATAATTTGAAATGATAGATGGTATCTTTAATTTCTGATATGCTACCCATACTCATTATTTGAAGAGAAAATCAGAGTGATATTACTTGCTGGGCCTAGAGAACTTACTGATTGCTCAAATTTATATTACAAAAACAGTAAAATTCATCTTTATTCCTGTAGTTTTATGATACAATTTTTTTAGCCCTTTTAATTATTAATTGCATAATTATAAACACAGTATGTAAACTATTTCAATTAGGAAATAACTCCAAACAGATTGAGTTTAAATGTATTAAAATTGCCCTGCTATTCTATTCATGGTATGACAATCAGTTATAGCTTATGAATTGTTGATTCACACTGTACAATATGACTGCTACTGGGACACTTCAGTCATAGCACATCTATTGTACAGTGCTGTTATAAGTAATATTTTTACATTTTTCACTCATTTTGTATTTTTATATTTGCTTTCCCTTATACATCCTACATTACTTAATTCCTTAAAAGTTTTTATAACAAACATCGCTGTTTCCATGGGACGCACTTTGCTAGTTGCTAGGTATTGTCAACTTTCTGCCAGAAAAAAATCACAAGACCTCATTGTTTAGTTCAGATAGTTCATATTTTCTGAATAATCTCGCTGCAAGTTATTCAGTTAAACTGTATGTTTCATTGATATGATGTACACAATTTTATTTATTTTGAATTCACTCTATGAAGAGATACATAGATCCATAAGTCCATGTATTTCCTTAAAAGGGTAATATAGGTAAAAGGACAGATAGGACTATGAGACAAGGCAAGGTTGGAAAATGTAGGTAAGGGCCTCAAATTCCCACCAGAACTTGACGATAATGAGGTGTTCCATCAGGCTGTCTAGTGATAAATTGAGACCTGTTAAGTAGCAAAGAAATTCAAGTAGAATATTAGAAACAGAGAAAAGACAGCAAAGGGTAGGAAACAGTTTATTCGATATATAATGGTGAAAAAAATATATATATACACGTGGAAAAAACAAAACAAAACACAGCAGAGATGAAAATGATTGTTACAACAACAAAATAAAAGCGAGGCTTCAATAAATATGGAGGCTAAGGTATTATTTATATAAATATAAATAAATCTAAGTTAGAGTATCTTGGTCTCATACTCCACATCATGTTTTTGTTTCCTGCTCTTTTCATTTGCTTGCCCATTGATTTCAGCCTAAAATATTATGATCCCTAAAAAGAACCCTCATGAACTGTTTCACCATCACTTCCCAGACTCATTTCAAATCACTTCCATGTATTCAATGCTAAAGCCAAGCTGCACTGCTTTTTCTTTCTTTTTTTTTTTTTCCCCTACAAATGGTTTGGCTATCTCTCATTTATAGGACTTTTACATAGCATAGTTTCTAGTGAAATGCTTTCCACCTTCCTTTTTTTCCTGCCTAACGTATTTTTTACTTTTCCAACCCTTGTTATCTGTGTGAAGCGTCCTTGGTTCTTTCCGTGTTAGGTGTCCTGTCATGTGCTTCTTTGGCAGCTTACATTAATGCTCCCCCTGCACTTACAGTGTTTACTGGCATTGTACTGCTCTACATTGCCAGTAATCTATGAGGATCCAATGAGGAAGCATCAAAGCACAATGATTGGCTTTTATTTTAGTAGCATTAGGCACACAGATTAACACTTACTGTAGTGGTTGAAGCAGTAGATTCCGTGACATATACTTACTTTATTTGAAGGTGAGAAAATAAAAACATTTAAATGTTGTATAAAGTCACAAAGTTATTAATACTTAGAATATTGACAAAATTTAGCTCTACCATCTTCCAGAGTTTTATATTTCCAACAAGAATCTAATTTAAACGTATGTTTTCACTGGTAGATATTGAAAGCATATTTACTCAAGTTCATCATCCTTTTTACTATATCTGTAAGTGACGCATAATGAGAGTATGAATAACAGGAACATTATCTGACATTTCTATTTATGCTGGAAGCCAATGTAATATATTAGAAAATATGTCACTGTGGTTTTAATTTGTATTTCCCTGATGTTTAGTGACGTTGAGTATTATTCATATATCTGGTGGTCATTTATATGTCTTCTCTTGAGAAATGTCTATTTGGGTCTATCATTTATTTTTAGTGCAATTAATAGGTTTTCTGTTATCAAGATGCTTGTGATCTTCATACATTCTAGACATTAACCCTTTGTCAAATATACAGTTTGCGAATATTCCCCCATGCTGTTGGTTGTCTCTTCATTCTGATGATTGATAACAATAGCTATTGCAAAAAAAAAAATGCCAATGAGGACATGGAGAAAAATGAACTCTTCCACACCTTGGTGGGAGTGTGAAGTAGCACAATCATTACAGAAAACACTACAGAGCTTCCTCAAAAGATTAAAAATAGAACTCACATAGGACCCAGCAATACCGTTCGTAGTTATATATCCAAAGATTATGAAGTTAGTATGTCTAAGAGATAGTGTACTCCCACATTTCTTGCAGCAATATTCATTATAGCTAAGAAATAGACAAAAACTAAGTTTCCATTAAATGATGATTGCAGAGAGATACTGTGTTACATACATATACACAATAGAATAATATTCAGCCATGAATAAGAAAGAAGTCTTGGCATTCAAGGCAACATGGATGTGACTTGAAATCATCATGTTAAGTAAAAAAAGCTAGGCATAGAAATACAAGTATCACATGATCTTTTATACGTGGAATCTGAAATTGTTGATCTCATACAAGCTGCGAGTTGAATGGCAAGTACCCGAAGCTGGAGAGAGTAGGAGGAAGTGAAAAATGGGGAAATGTTTATGACTGGGTACAACTAGACAAGAGTAAGAAGGTTTAGTGTACTATTGCACAGCAGGGTGGTGACTATGCATAGCAATTATACCCTGTATGTTTCCAAAAGCTAGAAGAAAGTCTTTTTAATGTTTTCTTGATAAATAAATGATCTGTGTTTGAGGATATAGATGTGAACATTATGCATTTTGTACATGTATCAAAATATTATGTAGCATCCTATTAGTATGTATAATTTTTATATTTATGCATTTAAAATCATATAAACATAGAATGCTTTAGTGAAAAGTTTAAAAGACTGTATTTTGTTTGTATGTTTTAAAACAAGCTATTTTTACTAGAACTTTCTACATTCCACTAAGATAGTAGATTCTTTTATTAAATAGCATAAGATGACTTTTCAAGGAATAAGCTTAAATGTAGTTCCTCTACAATCAGTATTCTTTCATTAATAGTTGAAATGGGAAATAAAAGGACACGTTTTTTAGCTTAGTTCAATTAAAAATTCAAGTATACAAACTAAGTCAGAGAAATAGCAAAGATGCCCTTGTACATTCAAACAATAAACTGGAACTTTTTCTGGCGTTAAACCAGCAATAGACTTTATTTTCTTATGGGCATTTGGTTCCTATGCTATACTTTTTAAATTAAGGAATTTTTTTTCGTTTTAGATATACAAACCAAGGGGTTTTGTTTGACTCAGAAAAATGCATCTGAAAGTTTCAGTTTCTGTAAACTGTATTAGTGAGTCACAAAAGTGATTTACACTACGTTATACAAAACTCTTAAGACATCCTTGCATACCAATTGGTTTCGCAGGATTGGATATCTGTTGCTTTCATCCTCAAGCATCTTTTGCTTTATTCTCTAAATCAAACTTCTGTATTTCCCAAAGAATTTATCCATGAAATTCAAACAGGCTAGATCCTCACTCTTGTCCACAGGATGCAGGGGCAACAGTGTGTAGGGCTCAGGGTAATGACGTTTATGTTCAGATTAGGCAGGTTTCCTCAAGGTCCAGAGACGTGATTTGACATGCAGGACAGTGGATCCTAATGGGCTTTCAGGTGCCTGTGGACACGCCGTTTAGTTAGTGTCTATAAGAATAAAATTAAGCAGAAACAGGAAGTAGTAAGAGATTGTGGAAGACATTTGTAATTTCTAGCCACCTAATATTTGAAAACACTCCCTCAGTTAAGGAATCTCACTGTGAGAGAAAAAGGATGTATGTATTATCACTTCACTATACACAGAAGAAAGAAAATTAAATGTGGAGGGTACATGGCAATGAAATTTTTCATTTAGGAAGCTTAATACTGAAGGAGAGGTGTAAAAAAGGGAGGGATATAGATTATTTAGATTGATGAATTCAGAGTCCAGACACAACAGATTCTAAAACTGTGTCTTTCTTCTTCTAGATCTACCTAGTGAACTGCAGAACATTTTAAGTCTCTAGTCCCATATATTCAATGCTGATAGCCAATAACAATCCTCAAACCACATGTGCCCCAACTCATTTTTCAAGGTTCCAAAAAGTAATGCTGGGGCCGGTGAGACGGTTCAGGGGCATAAGCACCTGCCTGGCAAGCGCGAGGTCCTGAGTTCGACTCCCGGTACCCACATACAAAAAAAGGGCCGGTGATATCGCTCAGCGGCATGGGCACCTGCTGGCATGCAAGGTCCTGAGTTCGACCCCTGGTACCCACACACACACAAAAAAAAGTAATGCTATTGCTGGTGATGCAAGCTGTCCTTGATACTAGCTTTGCTCTTTTCAGACAAGATTCCTTGCTACCTGCTTGTCTTTTGAATCTGGTTCTCTAGAACTCTTGCACATTTTGTGATTGACCTATCATTCACTCCAAATATTTCTTTTCTGCTTGAATTACCAGAAGGCAGTTTCTAATGCTGGTGATGGAATACCTTACATAATACAGACATATGTTCCTAATGGCCTTATTTGAATGCCAATGAAAATAGTTACATTTTCCACTTTTAAACTGAGGTGACATGAATCCATAGATTTTCCTTTTGGGTTAAAGTACAACAGCAGGCAGAAACACTGAAACGACACCCAGGATTTGGAGGCAGATTTATTTACGTCGATGGGCACTGATCAGGATCATTCCCAGAATATCAGGTCTAGTGCTTTTATACAATGCAGAAGCACGAGGTGCAAAGGAGCTACAAAGGTGAGACAGAGCAGCCTGGCAGTTCTTCTGATTAGCTAGCAGGGTGAGGTCATCAGTTACAAGGGTAGATTGATGATCATCAGTTTATGAAGACTGGTGCAATGGTCCTATATGTTCGGTTACTCTCTCGTGGTTACAGGGATCAAAAAGTAATTACAAAGCCATGAAGCAGTTACAGAGCTAGGCAGTTTCAAAGAAAAAAGTTTTAAAAAGAACAATTTCTCTTGTACAGTTCTTCCCTTTCAAAAGTAGATTGAGTTGAGTTTCTGTCATGTCACAAAATGAAAGATTTTTAATTAAAGATTTATACCAAAAGTGAGTTAGCTTTGACCAGAAGGGGAAATTAATAGGAAACTTGAAATATTCATCAGTATCCATAGCTTTACCTGTGCTGACTCAACCTATTATGCAAACATTAACCATAGGCTTTCTCTTGAAAAATTTGTTCCATCTGCTTTGCTAAAAATCTCTTTTTTCACAAATATGTACTCCCTCTTCCATACTTCCACAGGTCTCTATTCAAATGTTATGAATGTTTTAGAAAGTCTGTTTTTCATATTTTGCTCTTTATGGATTTTTCTCTTTATTTGCATTATCTGTTTCCTTAAAATGCAATATATGATCCATAAAAGAAAATAATTAGTTATGTTTACAATTCCAACCCCAGCATTGGAAATGTAACAGCCTAAGTGCAAATCAATAATAGTATATGATAATGTTTGATTTAATAAGTCAGATGTACATATTTGTTTTTCTAATTTACATACACATATGTCATCATCATCTTGGAGGAATTTTTAAAACTTAGTTCCAGTTAGATAATTATACTTTCCAATTAAAAACACAACATGATTTTTCATCCTAAATTCATCTTGGTCTTCCTTAATATAGGTTACAGTGAAAATTTATTTTCTCTATCTCATTCCTAATTCTCCCACCTGAAAACTCATTTAATATATGTTTGTAGGTATACATCTTCCACTAAAGTATGCAATATTATTTTGTATATGCATATTATATTAAATGTTTCAATGGATTATATTACAGATTTTTCTTTTCATTACATTTGTTAATATATCATTTAGATTTCATCACATTGCCGCATATATATATCCATTTTATTGCACCTAAAATTCCATATCAGGTATCCATCATGGTTTCTTTAACCCTTATTCTGTTGATTAAAATCTAAGTTATTTCTAAGTTACTGCTACCACTAGCCATGTTTTGATGAATATTCACAAACATACACCTTATTAAACAGCATAATCTTAGTAGTTTTGCTGTATTATAGAAAATACACACATTAAATTTCAACACGTTCACATTGACTTTTACATGTTTTACATATGATTTTCATAATGCCTATACTAATTGTTGTTTCTTTTTTCAAAAGATGTTTTAAAATACATGACAAATATAAAGTGTTACTCTGCACTCTAACGTTATTCTGAAAACAAAAATCATTCATTGTGAAAGAAAGCATTTTTGCTATTCTGAAATTGTATGGGTGAATTTGAAATTTAACTTTATTTCATTTATGTAAAATAAATCATATCTTATTTCCAATTGCTCGTCATTCTAAGATAAACAATATTTCAACCGGTGTATTTTGTAGAAAGTATTTCCCAAATTATTTTAGAATATAAATTGTAATTCATGTTATTTCAATTGGATTCCGGTTTTAAGTATTTTAAATTCATCCAGTGTGCTTTATTCCAGATATGCACAATTTTTAGCATGCCATTAAAATTTCTTATATTTTTAATTATTTCTATAAGTATATGATTATAATTTACTTATTTAAGTAAACAGAAGCAACACATACAATTTGTTAAGATGATATAACTAAAACAAGAGTGCATTTTTGCCTTTTTCTGTGACAAAAATAGTCAATCTCTTTTCCTCTGATAATATTTTCTTCATTTGTTTATTTTTTTTATATGCAAACTGATTGGAAGCCTTTTCTCTGTAATTGATACCTACATGTATATGGCATTTCTGGGCTCACCTTTCCAGTTTTTAATTATCCTTTATAATTTGTTTTGCTTATTTTATAGCTCTCTCCATTTTCCCTATTACCAAAATTAGTTTGGTAGTTACAAAGTATAAAAAATTATAAAACAAGATAATTAAAAAAAAAACACTGGAAAGTTAAACACTAAACAGCTAAAAGTTACTACATTAACATGAATACAACAGTTTGCTCTAAAGACAGACCAACTAACAAGAAGCATAATTAACAAGCAATGAAGAAATGTAAGGAATAGAACTGGTAAAATATTCATATTTTATTTTGAAACAAATCATAATTTTATAGACATTTTATACATCAGCTATTAAGTATAGTCAGGATGTATAATGAGCTTACTATTATAACCAAGTTTCTGAAGAAGAAAATCAGTGAATGCTGAACCCTCCAAGAAAAGTAGCCATCTTTACACTTTTCAGCAGTCTTTCATTTTGCAAGTGTGCCAAATATTAATCTTTCAGTTTTCCAGATAAATAACTCAAAGTAATAATTTTTTAAAAAATATATAGAATAATATTGCATTTACTTAAGCAGAATTTATAGGTATGCAAAAATGGGTAATAAGAGGTAAAATGAAAGAACTTTTCAAAGGAAGGAATACCAGGGTTTATTACATTTTGTTATTTCCAGTATTTAAAACCAGGCCAGACACAATAAAGGGATTTCATTAAAAGATTTTAATTCTCTTGTGAGCCTGAAATGACTTTATTGGATTTTGTTTTATTATATACTGTTGTTATTTTTAAGTTAACAAAATAATGGAGTTTCCTGAAATGATAAATCACAGGTCAGGTTTCCAGGAAAACTGACTGTGCACGTAGTGTTTAAATGAAAGATACTCTAGTAATAATAACATTAGGGGAGTTAGTTGAAAAGACTAGAGCCAACACCTCAGCCAATCCCGAAGGGAACTCTGAAGCTAGATGCACCCTTCACGCATATTCCATACTGAAGAAAGCCACTTACGATTTGTAGCACAGCACTCTCCCGAGGGACTAATGAAAATTTCGGGAAGGCAGTTCCCGTTAGGGAAACGCTCAACTACCATGCTTCTGGGAGTTGAGAGAGCGGGCTACTGAGTCTGAAAAGAAATAGCTATATGGACGACCACTTCTTCCCAATCTTCTAATCATTTCATGTTAAGTTCCCTGAATAAGTAGCTAAACTCTTCACATTAAAATATCCATGACTGTATGTGCTCTTATCTCAGAACCCATATAATTCATCACAAATTAAATGATCTGTTTTTCTCTTTGAAGATTTCCCATTGACAGTGTTTTCCCCTGGTGATTATTTTTCATGCTTCTATGTGAGGGGAGTTTTATTATAATTAAGTTTGGCATTTTTCTCCTCTACCAGTTGTTTATAAGAGGCCCAAAGTGGGCCCACAGATGTGGGCTTGGAGAAAGTTGTAATGTGATGGATGATTTGGGAATCTGGGTCACTGCTTATGGAGTTTACTCTAGCCCTCTAGCCCTGCTCTCACTTGATTCTAAATGAACCACTTTACTCTCATGATATATTGCTGCTGCGATCACTGGGTCTTATAATGTTTAGAATGGAATAAAACCCAGTTTGCAATAGGCAATACTGCTTGATTGTCATGATTAGATGCTTCACTGCTACCAGCTTCTACTGGCATGATAAGAATTATTTATGGAAATATGTGCAATGTTTTGCTGAAAACGACATATATTTATGCCACAGCATACTAATGTCTGTTATAAACACTAGGTGGGCTCCTTCCACCTATAAGATAAACATAATAAATAGGTCAAAGTTAAATATAAGTAAGAACATAAGTATGTTGGTTTGTAGGATGCATTTTTCAGGACACACTCTCAGTATCTTGTAAGTTCAAGCTCACAGAACCCATACTAGGCCCAGGAATCAACCTGAAGTGGAATGGACAGTACAACTAGATGGACTGATTCCACTAGTGGCCTTAAGGTTTCCCTCTGTGTGTTTTGTCCTGTGGTAGGTTAAGTATAATTTTCTGTACCTCAGATTGATCATATGGCCAATGTGGGAGTCAGCATAGCATACTCAAAATGTCTAGAGTTACGAAAAGCAATTAAATATAGGGATTGTTCTCCTGTCCTCTTCAAGAGAACATATTGCCCCAGTCTAATGTATTTTGCAAAAGATGAATCCAAGATGTAGCCATGAGCTCATTTGACTCAGTTGTTTCAGACAAAGCAGCCTACATGAACTAAGCACCAATGAAATTAGCTGAATTTTGCCGTAGAGATACATGAACTATCATTGTATAATACTGTTGAATTATTACCCAAAGGGATGAGCTTATTATAGTACTTAAACGAAATATTACCCCTCTAATTATAAAAAAGAAGTACATTTCTATTCCAGACTTATAGGAGAGGCTAAAGTTTGAAAATATTTCTGAATATTTTCTCTTCCTCTCCAATTCCATTTATATACACACAATTCCAATTTCTTTCATTCCTTTCCAAGACTGGTGTGACAGCTCCCAGCAGTACAAGAGCACCAGGAAACGTCGCTTCTATGCTTTCTCTCTAGTTGAGCCTCCACACCCCTAGCAGTCATCTTTAGAGCAAACCGATAGAAACGCTGAACTAATACATTAGACAAGTCTTAGATGATAAATTTTACATTCTTTTGCATTCTTTTGAAAAGATCCTGTCTTTTTCATTTGTGTTAATTTCTTATTATTCCTCATAGCTTACAACATGCTTGATTCAAGAGAAAAATAAATAAACACACAAATCACAAAGTTCTTGAAGAGCAGAATTTCATAGTTATTATATTTCTTAGTACATGCAAATTATTTACTTATTTTGATATCAGTGTATCTGCACAGAATTATTTTCCCTTTCTTGGCTTCCAGGAAAATTATAAT
Organism: Erethizon dorsatum; assembly: GCA_028451465.1. Classification (NCBI taxonomy): domain Eukaryota; kingdom Metazoa; phylum Chordata; class Mammalia; order Rodentia; family Erethizontidae; genus Erethizon; species Erethizon dorsatum. Next base: position 13,726,106 of record CM051828.1, on the reverse strand, counting down.
TCAACCTTTAAATTCTTTTTATATATCATTAATTTTCAGGACACAATCTCTGACTACCTTTCTTTAGTGCTGTCACATCAGCTCCATTCAGATAATATTATTTCTTACTACAGTTATATATTATCTTCTCGTTATATGTTTCTTAACATAAAATGCTCATATATTTTCTTTCTTATTATCTTAGTACATAGCACTTGAATATAATTAAAGAATAATAACTCTTAGTAAAACACATTAACAGAGTGATTGCATAATCTGTAAAAAATATGTTTATATTGTTATTTCAATGTGTTTCCTTCCTTTAATAAATAAATAGATCCTTGTGGCTATAGGTTTCATAAATAAAAAGTTATTTGAACTATATAAAGTATTTATAAATTTGCATTACATATTGACCTTAGTTAACACCATTCAAAATTATCTCAAAAACTCACAAAATCACCTAACCAAAAGTTATATAACCTATGCTGAATGTGACAATTGTGAAGAGAGAGGAAGTAAATTTTTATAATATACTTTTATATGGATTAAATTTTCATCTTTGCAATGGTAATATTTGTGATGGTTCCCATGGCTGTAAAGTCTCTAGATAATAGAAAATTACCACGAGAATGTATAACTAGGTTACTTACCAAAAATGGACAAAACTTGCTGTGCTTGCTGTGCTGTTCATTTGTAATTGCTATGTACTTTTTTGCAAGTTCCTAGTTCTCTTGCGTGGAGCTAAGTAACCATAGCTAAAACAGTTGAAATTATGTAACCGTAGCCAAAACAGGTGAAACTGTGTAACCGTAGCCAAAACAGCTGCTTTCGGTTCCAATCAGGATGTGGTTGTTTGCTTTAAATTCTGTGTGCTGCACAGACTCAGGGCTGATCTGTAATCTCCCTGTGTGGAGTGCACACGTCAGTCACTGGCCAGCTTAATAAAGGCTCATTAAACTTCTAGATTGGCTGCCTGTCTTTCTATTATGAGTTTGAACCCATAACAATATTCTATCAAAAAATGATAGATTTCACTTCAGTGTTATTTTTCGGAAATATAGTGTTTGTTTATGTAACAGATTGCAAGATTACCCGAAATTTATGGAATTATTCCTGCCAATTATACTTTTTAATCTGTTATATAGTTTGCTTGACCTCACTAATAATTAAACTTCCTTTAATAAATGAAAATGTCGAGGGATAATATTTATTAATATTTAAAGTACAATTGACTTTGTTAGAACTGGTCACTAATTCTACTTACAAATAAACTTAATTCTCGTTGTGTAAAATCATTCATTGTTCACAGCCCAACTATGCCAGTGCAATGGAGTAGGTCGCAAGAACCAAAAAAGAAAAAAAAAATGAGAAAGCTTTGGAAAGGTAAGGTTTATTGAGAGCTAAAAGATATTAACAGCAAGGGCAGAAGGACAGGATTCATTAGGACTTCCTAACAGAGGACAGTCCCTGAGAAGCATACACATGTCCTGTATCTCTACTCAGAAGTTTCCACAAAAGGTGTATATGCAGTAGTGGTGTTGGGTGAAAAAGATTATGAATTGTGTATTAGTCTTCAAGGAAGAGCAGTTTATTTGGCACATTCTCAGAGGGCTCAGCCAATGTTTGGGTAGCTCCAAGGCAGAAATGGCACGGTGGAAGGGTATGATGGAGAAAAGCTGCTCTATATATCCTAGCTAGGAAGCAGAAAGAAAAGGAAGAGGCAGAGAGAGAGACAGAGAGCTACCTCCCAAAGGCACACCTTCAGTGACTCACCTCCTCCAACAAGCCTTTACCTCCCAGCAACACATTCAACTACAAATGCAGGAACAGATTAATCCAGTGGTGAGTGTAGAGCCCCCATGACCTAAACACCTTCTGAAATCTCCAGTTCTAAACAAATGAAGCTTGGAGGGCATGTTCCATCTAAACCAAACGTTTGTTTACAACACAGACATAATAATGGACCATACTGCCTCATCATGGAACATATCATATACTGGGAAAACAAATACACCAGAAAAAATCAATTTGTATAAAAATAATATTCAAATGTAAAATTTTAAATATAATCAAATTAAAAAGCAAAAAAGTAAACTGGAAAATATTTACAATACATATTATAAATATAGTTCATTTTCAAATAGTATGGGTATTTAATGTTGGCTTGGAAAAGAAGCCAATAAAAGAAAACTAAAGCATATAAACAATCCACAAAAGTGAGTATTAAAATGTGTATCATACTATGCATAAATTATGTATGTTGAGTATTAAAGATTTGATTATCTAAAAAATTCCTGAAAATTCAAGAATATATAAACTTAATCACTAAGGAAATTTCACTTTAAACTCTATTAAATTTATTTAATTGATTTTGGCTCTGTACCAAGAAGAATGCCTTAGTTACTTTCGGGCTGGGACCAAATACCCAACACCCATGAGTTAAAGGAAGACAGGTTGATTTGTTCTCACAGTTTGTAGAGGTTTCAGTCCATAATCAGGTGGATCCAAAGCTGGGCGGCATGGCAGAGGGGCACTGCAGAAGAGAACAGTCCGTGGCATAGCAGGCAGAAAGAAGCAAGTAGTGAGTGTCCGTTTCCTTTTTTATTCCATACAGGCTAGAAGCACATTGGTTGGTGACACTGACACCCAGTGTGGGTCTTCTGTCTTCGGTGAATCCATGCAGCCACAGCCAGAACTGTGCTAATCCATTCAGGGGACTGAGCCAGGTGTCACACTCACCATCCAGTGTCACACATCCATGACGAAGTCTCTCCCCAAAGCCCCACCTGGGAGCACACAAGGCTTTGGTGGACATTTTAGGTATAAACCATAGTAAAGAGGGACTGCTGGATTGTATGGTACAGTATTTTTAATTTTAATTTCTACTTTCAGTTTTAGTCCCATTGACTTTTTCCGATAATTTAAGACTTTCATTTTGATCTACATTTCGTTAGATACTTACTTGTGTGCAATAAGGGCATAAATAAAACATACACAGAACTGGCCCTTTCTTCAGAGGCTTTCAGTGGTGAGAAACATGATTGATAATAATTAAAATATAGTAGGTGAACCACCATGTTACAAATATACTCTGGATTTTATAAGGGCAGAGGAATTCACTAGAGTGAACTCTCACAATAAAATGGTTCTTGGCTCCTGTCCTTAGTAACAAGCTCGCCCAGGCATTTCTTCTGGCGACATTATGGCAGAGTTTTACAGGGCAATTTCTCCTTAATCAAATTAGGAAGTTCTATCCTTAGATGCCATATTTTGGTCATGTTGTACATGATGAATGGGGCCTCAACCGGTGCAAGCAGGTGAAAAGGTACTTAAATCTGAGCAAATTAAGAGGAAAAATCAGCATAACTGTGTGTTTGTAAATTAGCGTGTGGTTTCCTTAGTACAATATGTAGCATTGGAGAGGGGAAAACAGGGTATAACGCTGTGTAGAGACAGAGGCAGATTGCGAATGGCTCTATTTGCTATAATGAGTTTGCTTGCCACTGTGAAGCTACTGAAGGTGTTTTAACCACAAAAATGATATATGAATAAAGCAAGAGTCAGTATAAAAACTGAAGATTACAAGTAGGAAAATAAGTTCTTACTATTTTAGTACTCCATGGAAGATAATAAAGGACTACAATGTCAGTACAAATGAAGAAGTCAGAATGTTGAGAGACACTGAAAATAAAATGAAGTATAATTAAAGAACAAGAGCTAGATTAAATGGTGAATAGTATGAAGATAAAAATGTCTTACGACATGACAGAATATGCAAGAGAACAAATAATTTTGTGAGACATGATAATTTTAAAAGTTTTTAAGAGATGTTAAAATAAGTTGGAAGACAAATACATAGCTCAGAGATTTACCTATTTGAGTTTTCATAAATAGTTTAAGCCTAAAGAAAGGAGTATGAGATACTGTTCAGCAAGTGAGTACTTTCAGAAAGTAGAAAAAAGTTTATATATATATATATATATATATATATATTTTTTTTTTTTTTTTTTTTTTTGCAGTGCTGGGAATCAAACCCAGGGCCTTGTGCATGCAAGGCAAGAGCTCTACCACAGAGCCACATTCCCAGCAATATATTGGTTTTATATGTCATAACTGTGTCCTCTAAATTCCTATGTGTATTCTAACAAGAATTTATTATTAATATTAAGTTTATACTTTTATGTAAATAATTTCTGCATTTTCATTCTATTGCAATTGCAATAGAGAAGTGTTCAGTTTGCCAATGTACCTGGTCAACAACACTGAAGCTGTCGTGTATAGTTCTTTCAGGATTTCTCACAAGCCTACAAGATGGTGTTATCATCATTTATATACTTTCAAGAAAGAATATGTAGTAACGGGGAAGGGCTGATCCAGTCACCTTTGTCTCTTTTAACACGGATATCAAAATTTTATTAAGTATCACTACCCAGATTTTGTTTCTTTCTTATATTTCTTGGTTTCTGTGTATATAAAGGCTGAGAAAGGGAACTTTTGATTTTTCAATTAGTAACATAGTAAAAAGCTAGAGAAGGAGAGTGGGAAAAGTTGTGCATAGAATATTGGCACTTTCCTACCACTGGAACAAAATATCTGATACCCACAGTTTAGGGAGATGTTTATTTTGGCTCACAGTTTCAAAAGGTTCAGTCCATAGTTATCTGGCTGCAAGGCAGAAGGGAATGGCAGTGGAAAGCTGCTCAACCCATGGCAGCCAAGAAGCAGAGAGAGCTGGAAGACCAAAGAGAAAGGAAGGGACAAGAACAAGAAAACACTCTTTTGAGTCACAGCTCCAGTGTTCCAGCAAGCACCAACTCCTCATCAAGCCCTCCAACCAGTTCCCACTCATAAAAACGCATTCAGCTATTAAATCAGCCATGGATTAATCCATTGATGAGTAAGGTGCCACCAAGGTCCATTCAGCTTATGTAACCTCTACCTCTGAACATGTGAGATTCTGGGGGGATATTACAGATGGCAAACTAAAAGAATCGTCAACAGCATTACAGAAATACATACAAATTTTCTATTAGGTTGTAATTCTTTCTTTTTTTTTTTTTTTTTTTTTTTTTTTTAATGTGGGTACTGGGAGCCGACCTCAGGACCTCGCACTTGCCAGCAAGCGCTTGTGCCGCTGAGAGATATCACTGGCCCTTTTTTTCCTTTAATGTGGGTTCCGGGAGTTGAACTCAGGATATTGGGCTTGCAAGGCAGGCGCTTATGCTGCTGAGCTATCTCACCAGCCCCTAGGTTGTAATTCTAAATTTAAATTATCATAATATTCACTTTTTATACTGTTACGTCTTCAGTTTAGTAGAAATAAAAAGGTCCTACCTCTTTTTAAACTGTCTTCTTCATCTTGTATTGTACTTTTATTTCTCAGTCATATTTAACGTTAAATGGTGAAGAGCGTACGGTTATTTAATTTACATGATTGCATGGTGCTGTGAGAAACACATTGGGAGAAATATCCATACGTGAATTTTAGATTGTTCGTTCACTAGATGTGTGAACCTGAGTGAGACAATAAAGATCTCTACGCTCATTAATAATAAGCAGGATGTCAATGTATCTGTGTAACTCAGAATTGCCGTAGAGTTCGAGATAACGTGTGTGCAAACAAATTGTGAGATGTTACGTGTGAAACAAGAGTTTAGTTCTGATAACTGGGAAAAAGAGAAACCTTTGCTTTTTTCAGTTCGTGATGATGATTCATTAGCGTTTCAGACAACTTGGCATCCTATAGTGGAATTACATTACTGCGAGTTAAGATAATGCATCTTATTAGGTAGCATAGAGATGCCAGCACTGGTAATGACGAGCTCTTCAAAGACTCACAGTGTATGTCGAAACGGGTGGTAAACCTTGTAGAAATAAAGGTCTGGGTCAAAGCAGCAAAAGCTGAGTAATTTTGTAGCGTATGTAATATTAAATCTTGATTTTTAAAACATGTTAAGTTGTAGGAAATTACTTTAAAAAGTTAATAAGTACTTTAGCTTAACAAACATTTTGCCTATGATTGTTATAATTTTCAGTTTCTGATATCAGAATCAAAATAGGCTTAAGTAAATGAAAATATTTTCCATACGAAACAGTGTGTTAAACCTTTGATGGAATGAAATGGATATTATATGCTCCTAAACCAGACTAACATACATTTAAAGGAAGTTTTACTGAAGATTTCCTATTGCGTTTTTTGTTTATTATTATTTTTATTGGATTATTTCCTTTTGGATATTTATGTGATTATTGACCTCTTAGAGTCTATGAATTGAAGTAGTTCTACAAGGTTCATTTATGTCAAGCTCCCAATAAAACTAACATAACATATGAAAGCTCAGACCAAAAATATGAGGGGGCTGATCAAGTGCTATTTACAGAAAATTCTTCATAAAACATTCAATTTGAATTTAAAAATTACCCTTATTTTTTATTAAATTTTTTTAAAAATTAAAATTTCTGAGGTATGGTAGCCTTCATATTAAAGACAAAATTGATATTATTGCTGTGATAAATTTTCTATGATGGAGCCAACGAATAAAGGGTCTCTTTAATCATAGCATGATTCTGCTTTTTTACAACAAAAATCATCTTTTAAATCTTTTGCGAAGACATCAAGCTGGGCATTCACACATCATCTCTCTGTAAGTCTAAAATAGCTACTTTTCCTCCAACAAGAAGATGGATCAATATTTCTTTGTATTAGTACATGGTAGGCAGTTGGCTTGCATTGTGGGGCTATTTTATGTAAAAAACAAATGCTGTTCCTTTAAATGCTAGGACCACACTCAGGTGGAGGGAAACTCACAAAGCAGAGGCACCTGCTGCTGCTGCTAAGTACGTTGCTCTGGGAAGGTAAGGTCACACTCCTCTTGGCTTTTTTGCTTTGAATGTTAGCCACGAGTTAAACTTCTAATCCCAATCGATCCCCTTGGCAAGAGAAGATTTATATAACAGAGAAAGGCAAAGGCTTGAAAATTACCTAAGAGATGTACCGTTGCAAATCTTTCAACATGGCCAGAAGACAGATTTTGAAAACAGAAGAATGTATATTCTGGCTCATTTTGGTATAAAATGTATAATAATATTTTATGATTTTTATTATTAGCTTACTTCAAAGCAATTCACATATGTGCATGTGATTGTATGTGTACACATGTATACACATAAATGTGTCTGTTCCATTACTTTTGCTTGTTCTGTCTTTAGAAAAGAGTCACACTAATATTTCACCTCAGGAAGAAATGACTATACATGCATCTGAAAACTATTAGTCACTTCAAATCTACTTTCGCAGTATTATTAACTTTACGAATGTTTACTCTTTAACACTGGATGTGATATTAACCCAGGTAATGGACAGGCATAATATACTCATAAAGTCACAATGTAATTCTTTTTTCCAAAAAGAGGATAAATAAGTAACATAGAAAGTACAGGATTTTTATTCATTGCAGACTTAGTTTTCTAAAATGTACTTCAGAATCTTTTATTTAGACAGATAATGAGAACCGTGAAATCGTTCCTTTGCTGCCTGTACCATAGCTCAAAGTAATATTGAAGAAATGTAAGATGTATTTGAAGTATTATATTATTTTAAAATTGATATGACTAAATAAATTATCTGGATAGTCAAATATGAATATAATGAACGTTCCTAATGTTTCAGAAAATTTTAATACTTAAGGAAAAATGAGCATGTTTTTATGTATTTTGAGGACATGCGAATTCAAAATGCTGAAGTATAAATGAACGCAGATTTTGAGGATCTCAGATTTTGCAAGACCCATAAAAGAGAATGGAGAAACACAGAAAGTTCAAGTAAGAACCTCTTAAAAAAAGCATTTTTGCAATATTTAAAAGTGTCTTAAAATAATTGAGGAACTAAAAGTATTTTTCTAGAAAGTTGTATATCTTGAAACTGAATAGCACTACTTTAATAGAGGGATATGATTGCAATGGTTCCATTAATAATAAAGATATGGATGTGGTAGAATATAGAGTCCAGTAAGGACTGTTGTAATAAGCAAGGAGTTAGCTATTATAAACTCTATGGATAATATGCACAATAAGTGCTACACTAGAATTTCACACAAGGATTCAGTTAAGTTAAAATAAACATTTCCATGACATGAAGGCAAATAAATAGTTTTATTAATTTAAAATAACATCATGCATAAGTTATGATAAAATAAGATAAATTAGATTACTTATTTTGTTGTAGGGAAAGATAAAATTATTTTATTGTGCATATTGAAATTGATCTATCTTTAATAAAGAAATATGGGGAATTCAGCTTTGAAATATTTTAAGTAGATCTCTGGGGACTTTTGTTTTCAGATTTTTCTGTTTTTTAATTTTTTATTTTAAAGAGAAAAAAGATAAAAATAACAATAAGAAAAATTTAAGATAATTTACTTCGATTAGACACTTTAATACGCTCAGACTTATTTAACATTACTTTCCTGAAGTAAATGTTACTTAAAACTGTTATATCAATATGAAGCTGAGATAATTAATATTGGTGTATTTAGAAAATACAGAATATAATGTGATAACCAACATCAGAATCTAAATTTAATGACCTTTTTAACTCATTAAATTCATAGAAGTTTAACTTGATAGGTTTAAAATATTTGGAAATAAAAAGTTTAACTAATTATTAAGGTCCAAAATGATGGAAGCAATTTATAATACATATTTTTCCCTTTGTGTTTCTATAAGATTATAGTTCTGTGGTTCCATTATGCAGTTTTTCATACTTTCCCTTGATGTGTCTACAGAAGGAAATGGTAATGCGTTTGCAGCATTCAGAAATTTAAGCAACATCATTGATGCTGATAGAAGACACACAAATGTTGTAAGACCTCCAGAACCCCACTTGGCAGGAATATATGGGAGGTTATGATTCATTTGTTTCTTTTTTTGGAACTCATCATAATTAAATATTCCTATAACATTCAAATGTGGCTACGTTGGAGACTGTACATTGCTAACTTTGCCCTGAATATGAAGCTTTCTCTTCCAATGTCAACAGTGTTTAGATAAACTAAGGCAAGGGACTTAAGAAAAATGCATAAAAATAATCACAAATCCTCATTTATAAATTAAACAGACTGATGTTTCTGCAATCTGCCCTTGCATTCCACTTAATATAAATACTAGTAAAGGTGACGGGAGTGGGAAAAGGGAAAGTGGAAGAAGTAAAATTAGAAAAACAAAGAAAAAGAAAATGAGGGGAGAAAATTTAGATGAGGTAATCTGTTAAGTAGTACAAGAAAATTAATAAAAATAACAGCAAAGAACAAATAAGACAAGGAAGAAAAAATAGCAAAATAAAGAAAGGAGAAGACGATAAACAAAAAAATAGAAAAAACACCAAAACCCCACCAGATAGGAAGGAAGGATAGTGATTCACGGCTAAGACCTGTTTTGTTTCCACGCTCAAACACGTCTGTGTGAATGCTGAGTCCTGCCCGCCTTTCCTGCTGAGCTTGGACGTTCAGTGCTGTCCACCCTAGGCTGTACACACTCCAGCCACTCCCATGTTGCGTATCTTTCTGTGTGCTTCACATCACAACTTTCTCTTCCTAGGTAGAATGGCCTCAGATTTGTGATGCGCCCTTCTTGCTTGAGAGGCCCCTCTGTCTGTGCATGCCGGGCTGTGGCAACTGTCCAAACCAAAGCATAATCTTGATCCTACCGGGTCCCAAATAGGGAGATAAACAGAGCACTGAGCTTCGTGTTAGATGGAAGCAGTGGGACGGTGTGGTCAAGCAGCCCACCGGACTTATTTCCAGCACTTTCAGACCCAGCCACCTCCAACAGCTGCACACAACTGGCCTGGGTTCTCATCGCAAGGGCAGGGCCCCTGTGCCTTTCCCAGCCTGAGTTTAAACTTCTGAGAAGGTCTATGTGTAGTCCACACCGTCTCTGTGACTGTCTCTTTTGTTCGTCCACCACCCAATCACTGTGGTAAGGTGACCCCAGAAACCCTGAAGTGTAGTCGTTTTGCAGTTGTTTTGTAGGTCAGTCTTACATTAAGCAACCAGTCCCTTCCCAAAGTGGCTCCTGATTAAGCACTCTCAGTATACCCCAGCAATGCACTCGATTCCTCCAAGTCTAGTACGTCATGCGCAGCAAGTTACTTTCAGGGTAAAACCCCATGGCGTTTCTGCAAATTAGGAAAGGCATGGGGTTTTCATGAAGCTAGCACTGCCAGCCAGGTCCATTCTTCCTCTGCGGAGCTGCTGACCCTCTCCAGATGTACCCTGTGCTTCTGGATAAAGACCTCCCTCCCTGGGAGCCGGGGTTACCTCCCCAGAATGCTTTCTTCTTTTCTCTGCACTGTGCTCAGTTTCGGAAGCTTTTCTGCAGACTCTAATTTTTCTGCCAGCTTCCTCCTGATTCCCAGAGACCTACGAATTCATTTCTTCAATAAGTTGTTGTTTTGCAGGCGTCTGGATTCCAGGTCTTGGTGATGCTGTATTTTGCCGTTGGTTTTTATTCTGCCATTTTTAATCCTCCTGCCTCACATAAATTTTAATATGTTGGTTTTTATTGTTATTCAAACTATATTTTATATCTCAAACTATATTTTAATCATGTTTTATTTTTTAAATTACTAGTTTTTAAGAGTATATTAATTTTTCAGTTTTATTTTGTTATAAATGTCTAGTCAAAGATACTACATAACTTTTCAAACTTTTAAGTTTATCAATACATGTTTTTCAGCCAAATATATTGTCTCTATGGTGGAATAATCCATGTGCGTGTCGACTTTAATGTTATACCTTCACGTTCATTTGGCTCTTCTTTACTCCGCAATGTTTTGTAGATTTTGATATGGAAATTTTGCACATATTTCTTGTCACATGTACTCCTAAGTGTGGATGCTATTTCAAATTGTGCTGCTTTTAAACCATTCCTCAATATATATTGTCTGTACAGGGAAACAAAATTATTTTTTTTTCTTTAAATGCTACATTTTAGATGTACATGGTGATAATATTCATCATAGGGTATTTGTGCCTGTACATGGTATATCTTGCTTTTTCTTTTTTTCCTATTCTCCTCCCCTTCCTTCAACCCCTCTTCCCCTCTTTCTTTACAAAAGCTTTGTTTCCATTTTTCCTTCTATTCTTCTTTTTTTCTCGTCCATTCTTACAGTTTGTTAAATTGTTAAAATTATGTGTTAAGCCTAGTAGTGATTTTATAAATTCCAGATGGATTACTTCTTAAGACAGTCCTCTTTTTTTGAATACACTTTATTTTTATCTTCTTTATTGCACTGGTTAGAATCATCAGTACAATATGAAGGACTATTTATGTGTAAGTGAGCCATCTTCTGAGTCAGACTTTGAAATACTGACAGGTACTTCTGGAATCACTGAAATACATTCTAGGAATAAGTCCTTGAATCATGGTATGTTTTATCTATAGGTCAAAGAGAGATGTACTACATCAACTCATAAAATAGAAATACAACTATAAAATGAAATTCTTAGAAATATCTTTCACAAGTACGATGAAATAAACTCTCTCTGATGGTGACAAAGACGAAAGTCTCAGTATTTCACCTTTTGGAATAAAGTTTTAAAGAATTCCATCATTGATGAACTGTACATACATATGTGTATGCTAATAAATGTTCAGAAAATCTAGAATGGATTCTGGAATAGAGAATTGATTAAAACTAATATGGATAAATATCAATAGCAAAGTAAAACATAGCTTTAACTATTAACTGTCTAGTATTAAATATATTTTTAGAGATTGCCAAAGAAATCCACGTTGAATTATTTTTAATAGATTGAGTTTGGTATAGGAAATAAATATGTCTGACAAAAGTATTGGACTAGCTTGTGGAAAATTCCTGACTATATCACATTTTCTCATCTTCCATTTTACAATTGTTGTTTCTTGCAATAGGTTTCAATTAGATGGATAGGTAACATCTTTATTCAAGTGCAACAGATGTCTCTAAATTTCTACCTTGAATGCTATTTGTAGCTGCCACTTGCATTTTTTCTCATAGAAGACTCTGGGAAATCTGTAAATTCACAGTCGTGACCACCTGGAAGAAAACATTGATAAATGGGAGATTGGAGTTGATGACAAATAGTTTAAATTTCTGCATCTCTGGCAGACAGCTCTCATATATACTTAGCATGGTTATTGAGATAGTCCTAAATGATGTTGCTCTCCAATTACCACTAATGTTAACTAGATTAACTGTAAGACCACCTAGGATTTGTTTTTCCTTTATTTATCTCCACTTCCTCAGTTCCACCTAACATTTTCTTGGAATCATTATCTTTAAATAGTTTATTTTCACAGAACTGTTTCCCTTAGATTGTGTGATTTAAGAAATATAAGACAACCTCTTAAGTCCAATGCATAATCTGTTGAATACTTGACTGAGAACTAGCAGAAAATAATGTTTTAGCTATGGGCAAATGTGAAATGCTGTTTATCAAATAATAAAAGAGAAATTCAACTATAAGTTGGAATTATCAGAAAATAATTGTTTCACAAATACCATGAAATGAATTGCCAGCATGATCAATTATATTCCATTCAATGTATTATATACATAATTGGAAGAGATTTAAAGTGAAAAATTTCAGCTAAATATAAAATAACTGGAAGCTATCTTTTATAGGGAGAAAGATAGTAAACTCTAACAAGTAATAATTCTTTTTTTCTTTTTTTTTTTTGTGGGTACCGGGGGTCGACCTCAGGACCTCGCGCTCCAGCAGGCACCCGTGCTGCTGAGCGATATCACCGGCCCCTTTTTCGTATGTGGGCTCCGGGAGTTGAACTTGGGCCCTCGCGCTTGCTGGGCAGGCACTCACGCCACTGAGCCATCTCACCGGCCCCACCAGCCCTTTTCTGTATGCGGGTACCAGGAGTCGAACTCAGGACCTCGTGCTTGCCAGGCAGGCTCTTATGCCGCTGAGCTATCTCACCGGCCAGCAAGTAATAATTCAAAGCCAAAAGTAACAACAAAAATTGATTAAGATTCCTATGGTGGGGACAAAAATATGTAAGCAATATGAAATCAAAAGCTTTTTGTACAAAACTGTGTATATTCTAGAATAGAAATGATCCCCTTTTCTGTATCTAACAATATGCTCAAAGCTATTTCTACTTGGATTCATGCCCAAAAATGAGGAGAAAAAGCTGATGATTATCTGATCAAGATATTTAGATCACATTTCCTGGAATAACAATTTTATACTTAAAATATTATCTCTCCAAGAAATATATTATTTTTAGTTTTTCACAAGTGCTGTCTCAATCTTTTAAGATGGCCATATGCTGTTTCAGTAAAGTGGACAACACCTATGTAAAGGACACAAGGAAAGTAGATGGATTAGTAATAAAAGAATAAGTAATTGATCAACAAAAGACTCAATCTACTTAAAGTGTAGATGACACTAGGGCAAAAAAAAATTATCAGATAGCAGTTGTGAGTACACCGTGGACTCGTATATGAGTGACTGTATATTATATGGACAAAATAAGGTCTTTCTTATTTACTTACACAGGCTGCTATCATCGGCCTTGAAAAACTCGCCTGAGAAAATTAGTACAACACATTCAGAAAATGACTATTTTTTATAGATATATTCAACATGCTTTTGAAGGGTCTATTTTTCCATTTGAATTGATCGTCACTTTCTATTGCCTTACCATTGTAGTTTAAAGCTGCATATTTTTAAACCACAAATTACATGCTGCTATCTTTCCGAAATTTCCTGTGCAGTAACAGAGAATAAGAGGAATCCATATTTACAAAGCCCTTTTTAAAACATTCAATCTATTTCCAGCATGTTGTACGAAAAGAAATTGTTAGGCATTCTATAAATAGTGAGTGTGGTTATTTGATTAAAGAATGTACTTTTCTACTGGATCTCCATTTACTGTGGAGAATGTGAAGTTTTCTTTTGGTTTGTTTAGCCTTGTTTATTGAACAACCTCATTTTTTCCTTCTGTACAATAGCACATTTTCCTCTCAGCACTAACATCAACCTGCCTTGCATAATTTTAAATGGTTTGAATAATCATATTCACCTTTATGAACTTTCGGTAACTGGCACAGAGTCTCTCTACATATTTGAAAACTTAAAATGCTTATTTGAGTGAAGTGAAAGGCCCAAAATTAGTGAAAATCCTGTCTATTATAATTTTGATGAAAAACAGAAGCTATTTATTTTTAAATTTCTTCATAGACAATTGACACTTTTTGACTTAAATATGAAGTGTATTTAAACTATTTGCCTAGAAAATTCTTTACCTTCCTTCACTAAATCTGTAAATATATTTTGCTTCCTAGACACAATTTGTAATGCAGCGCCCTGGTGAATGAAAGAAATGGCCTTTTCCCCAACTCTACACACACCTTGCCACCCTTCTTACTAAGCTGCTGATATAACAGTGGGCGTCCAACTTAAAATTCTTATTCACACATAGATACAACTATTAAGTCAGCATATTTTTTCACTTTCCCCTTAGTTACAAGTCTATATTTTGTAATATTTTAGTTAAAGCTTGTCCACCCAATAATTTGATTTAATTGTAGATAGTCTTATCACATATTAAGCATATTTGGATGTTTTTATATTAAAGCAGTGGTACAGTAGATGAGTAATATGAACAAGAAAAGGTATTTTTCTGAAATAGATCAAAATACAGGAAATGTTCACAGCTTCTTTTTTAATCTCTCTAGATTTCAAGAGTCAAGTTTTTTAAATTTTGAATTCAATGGAATTTCATAATATTAGCTGTAATATTTGTATTATTAGTTCGATATTTTATATCATTAAATATCTACTTGGCTTTATAGACAGCATTGTATATACATGATTCTTCATTTACAAAGATAGTGACTGATTAATAAAACCTTTAAATGCAAATGATAAATAACACAACTAATGCATTGGCATAAATTAACATAAAATGTACTACACGTAAATTTTCACATAAAATGTACTACATGTAAATTTTCAAGTACAGCCAAGTATTTGACATATTCAACTGATGACATACAAAAACTACTATTAACTTAGATTTCTGAAAAATAATGTATTTTAAAATATCTTGCATTAAACAAGAAGCTAAAGAAAGCTATGTTCTAAAATCTGTTTTCCAAAATATACTCAACATTCAAATACTGACACTGAATATACTTTTATAAAAATACTTTTAAACAGATATTGTAACTATTAAATATATTAATGCTTGTCAGAATAATTATATTATTTTCCAATTTTTTTCACTTTTACATGTTGAACTTTTCAGATGAGCTTAAACATATATATATATATATATATATATATATATATATATAACTATAAAAAACTTTTGAATACCAGGTTTTTCATATACTTTAGTTGTAAAATTTTAGTTCAGAAAATCGGTTCACCTTTTAATCAAATAAAATTCTTTTGAAAAAGATTACACATGGAATTCAGTTAAAACATGCAAATTGCATAATATTTTGTTAACTAATTCCAGTAGTTGAAAGGAGCATTGAACAACGTGTTTCGAAACAATTCTTAGTGAATTTTTTCTGTACCTATGTGGTCTAGGACTTCTGAGTTTGAATATCCGAATCACAATTATGGCTTGAAACCTGGAGATAATACAGTATATCCTTTGTTAAATATTTGGCAATACCCCAAGATATTAAAGACATTGCTGTCTGCTTTCCTTTCTTTGTAGTAAGGGATTTGGCTCCACCAAAATGAGATCTGTCCTTTGTCCAGGATGCTCGGGGATAATCTATAAAATTTAGAATTTCCTGAGGGACAGGCACACCATGTTAGTTATAGCGGAAATCTGAATCCACACCTGAAAGCTTCTGCTAACTTGATGACTCAGAACAAAGTTAACCACTCCTGGTGGACTTACAGTGAGGTATGGCCAGTAGGACTATTCACATGATTAAGAAATTGGTGCTATGATTCATCTGATAAAAGCCCACCTCTGAAGAAAAGAGCCTGAAGATTATGTTCAACCACATGAACGATAAATTAATCAGTCATGCTTATAAAATGATGTCACAACACAAATCTGAATACTGAAGCTTGGGATATACCCAAGCACTTTTTCATACATACTGTTGGGGGGATAGGATGTCCAGAGAATTATGAAAAGTCCTCATTTAGAAACTTCCCAGACTCTCCCCTATATGTCTTTTCTTTTGGATAGTTTTATTGAATATCCTTTCCTATAATAGGCATAACTAACTCTGACTATAATAGGTTTCAGTGAGTTCTGTGTATCTTTTTGTAAAGTTATCAATACTGAGAGTGTTTTTGAAAAAACTCTGAGCTTGTAATTGATGTCAAAATTGTTGGGCAGACAAAAACTATGTTACACACTTAAAATTTTATGAATGGTACAGATTTCACATGAAGTGTTCTTGCCACAAAAAAAGAAAACCAAGGAACAAAAGTGTTTGAGATTTTTGGATGGGATTTTGATGCATGTGTGTGTCCAAATTCATTAAATTGTACACATTAAATATGTATAGTTTTTGTATAACCATGATTGCTCAAAATAACTGTTAACAAAATAAAAGACCATGTAGTTTAACATACTTACCCATATGAGTCACATTTGTTTCCTGAAACAAATATTTATTTGTACTGCAAAGGAAAATTTTGGTACCTGTCACACTTCTTGATTCTCCTATAAAAATCTTCCCTGCTTTATGGAGAGGATAGCTATGACTTTCCTTTCATGTCATCTGGACTTTCCTGAATCTAGCTGACTGCTGCAGCAATAAACATTTTCCTAGGAAAGAGAGTCTAAATCCTGGCAAATATGTTTTGAGAAGGTTTGAAAACAATAGAAAAAAAATCTCCCTCTTCAATCAGTCATATTTAATACTTCATAAAATACAGTTTATTTTATATATTTTATGTGTTTCTTAAAACTTTGATATTCTCCTTTGCTATAATCCAAATCAAAACTACTTTTATTTTGCTTATTAAGTAGATAACCACTGAATTTGAGTATCCGTTATGTGCTGGATATTATATATTCTGTGAGCATGAATAAACCAGAAAACCTCTCTAGCTGAAATTAGTAAGGATTCTCATGAGATAGGGAAGATAATATACAAGTAAACAAATGGTTACAACTTATAAATATACTGTGAAGATCTTTATGTAGGAAACAGTGATACAGTATACTAAGTAGTTGTGAAAGAGTATGAAAATATGTCATTTATGAGAAAAATTCAGAGAAAATTAGTTGCATATACAAGTGGAGAATTGACAGACAATGTCAAAGAACAGAAAAGAATAAAGAATAGTTGAATAGATCAAAGTCAGAGAGGCAATGTTTTAAAATAAGTTGGAAGGATTTGCTACTAAATCTTATAGTAGGACTTGTTTATTTAAATATGTCATGGTACTAGATTGGAAGCTAAATGTATAAATCTTCCAGATAAAATATAATAGGATGTAGAAATTATTCTTATAAACTGGAAAATTTGAAGTATTCCCGATAGGCACTGAAATTCAATAAAAACAAAAAATACTAGCCTGTCTCAAAGAATCAACCACAATAACACAAACACAAAAACTAAAATAACATAAAAAAAAAAAACTAAGGAGGAAATAGAATTCAGAACCCAAAGTATCTTTATACCAAACTCAGCCAATGGGATACTAGATTTTGCAATTTTTATTGCAATTCCTTAAAATCTATTATAAATAATACAAATTTATTCTAAATTTTCTTATTGCTAAAGAGATATTTTTGTGTGGTCTGGCAAGGAGGCAGGAGATCATGTTAGTTCCAAAGATCTTTCTAAGGTGACTTTTTATAAGCTAATTGACATTTTCTCAATTAGATTCTTCATAAAAATTATGAACATGTTTTTAAGACAAACCTCCTACCACATTTCTGCCAAAGATTGTTAACAATTCAGAAAGTAAAAATTTTTGTTAACTTCACAATATCTTAACAGGTTTCCCCTTACCTATTCTTGTGTGACTATAATTCATTGTCTGTTATTATCAGAAGCATATCCCTATTATCATACTTTTTAAAATCATTCAGTGAATATTTTCACTTTCCCCAATCCTGCAAGTGATTTTGGTTGGATTTCAAGAAGCAAAACCCCAAAGTCCTTAAATTTCATGCAATTTATGATATATAAATGACAGCACATAAAAATCAAATAATTACATATATATGTAAATATTTCTGAGTATAATAAAGTTTTAAATTTTGATGAGTTCAAAAAATAACCATCAAGAATTTCACTGTTTTGATTAAATTCTGCAAATGTGTTCCTGGTACTCTAACATAATATGGTCTCAAATCTTTGAAGCCTACTTAACTCTGCATCATCTCTCCTTTTCTATTTCACAGCCCTCCTGTTTCAACACTGTGTTTCTTGTGTTTATCATTATATCTTTTTTGTAAGCAGGCTGTGATTATAATTCTATTCCCACAGTCCACAAATGTATAAAGAAATGCAAATTCATAACTATGGTGATATAGGCACAGGGTTTTGGGTTTTTTGTTTGTTTTGCTTTGTTTTGTATCTGAAATAAAATGGTACTTCAAGTCCTTCTTGAAATTGTATCTTCCCCTTGTAATGTCTTCTCAGCTCCCCAAAGCAAGCCAAATACTTCTTCTGTGTGTGTGTGTGGGTACCAGGGGTCAACCTCAGGACCTCATGCGCCAGCAGGCTCCTGTGCCGCTGAGCGCTATCACCGGCCCTTTTTTCGTATGTGGGTTCCAGGAGTCGAACTCGGGCCCTCACGCTTGCCAGGCAGGCGCTTACGCCTCTGAGCCATCTCACCGGCCCCCATACTTCATTTTAAACTCACTTATAATTCTGCACTGCTTCATAACACTTAAAAGAATAATAATGTTTGAACATTTATATAATCATATTTTAAAGAGCACATCTAAACAGCGAATAGTCTTAGAAGAAAAACTTGCTTAGAATCCACTAGTTGAGCAGCAAGACAAATACTTCAAATTTTCTTTCCAAAAGAAATTTTTAGATTAAATGGAGTGCTTCACACATTACACTTTTTAAATTCATGTCATTAGAAAGTAAATATCTGAATAAGGAATCAATATTTTCCAGGTTTGGGGCTCAATTTATTGATGTAAAAGTACGGTTGCATAGCAATGATGAGGTAAAGATTAAAATGAAATTTGACGCAGAAGCAGCCTCTGTATTAATTAAATGTCATAAATCATATTTTCAGGAATTTAAAAATATATTTCAACTTATCTGTGAGCTGTAACATGGAGCTAGTCTCTTCCTGATGAGGAAGGAAAAAGAAAAAATTTGATTTTTCAATTATGTGCTGGAAAATTACAACAAGAAAATCTACAACAAAATCTTGCTCTTCTCTCATTAATTTTTCAAAGATGCCATGCATCTCATATATGCTTGGCTGGATATCTATTGTTATAGATTTACCTGTCAAAAGTTCTAAAGATTGATGATAGTACACAACTATAAGTAATTTAACTGGTTTTTTTTACGTTACATTTGATTGTACTGATACTTTTCAAAGATTGAAAATAAGAGGTAGCTTAAGCAACTTAGGTTAAAATACAATGAAAGTCTTGAAGAATGAAGCTTTCTTTGTGAATAATGCATGGGCAAGGCCTTATTCAGCACTTTTTGGGGACTTGTGTGAACTTACTCTATTCATCAGAGAAAGCTCTTTCCTAAGCACAGCAAAAATAGTAATGTTAGAGTAGCAGATATACAGGGACTTCCCACAGTAATGCCCTCACTTTCAGAAGGTAGTTTATCCTGTAAGAATTTTTCATTAGAAGCAATAATCTTTCTCCATTTTATAACTTCCCCTGATGAAGTTAAAGCATTCAACACATAAACCAGTAAAACAAATTTTGTTGAACTAAAAATATATAGAGATAAATAAATTCAAAAAATGAATGGGTTGCATTGTCTATTATTTACAAATAATTCTGTTCATAAAGGCTAGAACTAGAAGAAAACCTGAAAAGACTCAAGAAATGGCACAATGCATGCTGGAACTAGACAAGTTTACCAGCTATGATTCTGAGGGAGCAATAAATCATCGCATGATTTATAATAAAGTATGTCGCTCAAGGATCATATTACAAGCATAACATCAATCTTCAGGCAGAAAATTGGCTCTGTCTTATACCAAAAATTCAACAAATAAGTATATAAAATTATGTGGATAGACATGAAGGTGCAATGCTGTTATCCTCTTCCAGAGAATGCGTGGCTAATGAAACATGAAGTCATATCCTTAATAATGTGCTTTGGAAGAAATTTTACAAAAGGAGCACACTGAAATTAGCAATGTTGCTTCAAACAGTCAAAGTTCTAAGTAAATGAAATAGCATTCCCTCTTCATTAGAAAACTGAATAATTTTAAAGGTGGCCATTTGCCACCAACGACACACCATAAACTATAGACTATCATCACGGGAATAGGAATTGTTATCAGAACACCGGCAGAAAAGCTTAGATAAACTGGCAAAGTCTTCAGAAAATTTATACGTAAATGCAAAAGGATTGCAGTAGCCAAAGTAATCTTGAAAAAGAACAAAGATGGAAGATAAATATTCACTAATTTTAAAAATGAAATATGATTCTACAATGATCAAGTAAGTATGATACTGACATAAGGATACAAATATAAATTAATAAAACTATGTTGAATACTTACATTACCCTTACATTTATAGACAATTGACTTTTTTGTACCAGGAATCGAACTCAAGACGTTGCGTGTGTCAGGCAGGTGCTTGTGGCGCTGAGCTATATCCCCGGCTAGACAATTGACTTATGACACAGGTGCCATACAAATTCAATGAGGAAAGGCAGAATTTCTAACAAATGGTATAGGGAAAATTGGATGTTCACAAACAAAGAAATGTATTAATATATCTACTTCATACCTTATGAAGCAATCATCTTCAAATGATATATACACAAATGTAAGAACTGGAGCTAGAAAACTACTAAAACTGGAGTAGAAAATGTTCATGAACTTAGTAATGAAAATGTTTAATAGAAAGAAACCAAAAGGAAATCCATAAAATAAAAAGAACAAACTGAAAGAATCAAAATTAAAAATATGTGCATTAAAAAGACAGTATTTATAAAAGAAAAAGTAAGCCACAGATGAAAGAAAATATTCACAAATCATATAACTATTTGTCTTCAGAACTTATAAAGAACATGCATAACTCTATATTAAGAACATTTAGTTTGATATTGAACAAAATAATTGAATAAACTTTTCATTCAAATTACAGGAATAAAGTCAACCAATAACAAATGCCGGAGGGGCTGTGAGGAAAATGAACCCTTCTCCGCTGTTGGTGGGAGTGTAGACTGGTGCAACCACTGCGGAATTCAGTGTGGAAATTCCTGAAAAAACTAGGACTACAGGTTCCATTCGACCCAGCTATTCCCCTTTTTGGTATAGTCCCCAAAGAATTGAAAGTATGATACCACTGCGATATATGCACACTTATGTTTACAGAGGCACAGTTTGTAATAGTCAAATCTTAAAAACAGCCTTAATGCCCCTCAACCAATGAATGAATAAAGAAGACGTGGTTTTTTAATACAGCGGAGTACTACTCTGCCATAGAGAAGGATAAATGTGAAACATTTCTAGCTAAATGGATGCACCTTGAGGCCATTCTCTTAAGTGAAATAAATTGGACACACACATGTAAGTATCGCATTATTTCTCTGGTGTGAGAAACCGAAAGTGTAAATAAAGATCAAAATGTATACTAGATATTTTGAAATAGGAAGAAAACGTTCAAATGAGAAGGGAACCTAGGGATGGGGGAGGGAGAAAGGAAGGAAAGGAAAAGAAAAAAATGATGTGAAAAGAAGTAAAAAATGACAACAAAGCTTTTGTACATAACAAGGGGAAGAGGGGTTGAAGGGAGGGTAGGGGAATGTGGATAAAAAAAAGAATCAAGTTTTATCATGTACAGGTACAAATTCTCTATGATGAATGTGATCATTATGTATACCTAAAATGTACCAATAAACTTAATCAATAAAAAGTAAACAAGAATAGTAAATAAATGCATCAAAATATTTACATCATTGAACATTAGAGGAACATCAATTAAAAATCTAATGCAATCCTACCTAATGGAATATCTGCAATCAAACTGACAAGGATATCTAGTGTTGACAAGGATGTAAAACAACTGGGATATTTCTATGTTGCTGATGCAAATGCATGGTGCTGCAGCCACTTCTGATAAGTTTTGAAAAGTTTCTTAAAATTTGATCAGTTTGTCACAGTGTCAGTAATACCTCTCATAGGTATCCAGCCAAGAGGAATGAACACACATCCAAACAAAGGATTGCACACATACTTGTGAAATACATGTAATTTGTTAACAGTCAAAATAACCCCAAATAATCCAAGTTATTTATAAACAGTCAAAATAACTATACTGATTATAAAAAATGAACTATTTTAATATAATTGAGTATCACCTCACTGGTAAAAAGTTAACAAACATATTCTAGATTTTATGGGAAATAAGGTGAATACAGGGTGACAGAAAGATTAACAGTTTCCTCTGTGTGTGGGCAGAAGCATAAAATGATGGAACATCAGCACAAAGAAATTTGTTGGGGTGACGGAAACCTACAATTGGACTTTGGTGATAATTGTACAATTCTGTAAATTTACAAAAAATTGAAATCCATGCTTAAAATAAGGGAAATATATGCTACATAATTATACTGTGATAAAGCTGTTGTGAAAGCATTAAGCTATTCATTTTACACAGTATAGTATAAATTGTGATGCTAACATACTTCCATATACAGGTATATGCACACATCTGTACATGCATTCACAGAGAAAGATTAACTTAACGTTACTTATTCAAGGACTATTGCATTTCAGGTTACAATTTCGTATTTATGTTCTATATGTACATTTTGTTATTTTAAACCACTGTAATTTAAAAAATGTGACCCTATAAAGTATTTAAAAACATATATTTTACTAGCTAAAGCAAATATAATAAATACTAAGAATATACAGTCAAACCAAGCTTCAGAAATTAAATTTGTTAAATCCTATTTAAGAATGCTAAGAGAATAAGACTGAATGTAAATTAAATATGTGATTGAAACCGTGGTGTGGTATATTAACCAACTTTTCTTTATGAAACTTGAAAGCTGATGTTTTAGGTCTCTTAGCCAATGATGAAAAAGCAATGTGATGTGTCCAGGAAAAGTGAGAGGGGAATGTGTAATGTCTAAAAGCTTCAATGCCTTCAAGTAGAGTTTTAACATGGCATATTCAAAATATTTATTGTTGCCATGTACTGACAACAATCATTATTTGAATAAGTTATCATGTATATTTTATATTCTTCATCCTTTCTCTTATTTCATATTTAATGCATAATAGGCCAGACAAAAATATAATTAGGTTTCAAGGAACAGTGCCATTTTAGAAAAGAAATCTTTCTTCCTATAAAATGGTGTTTGCCATTATAAATACAAATATGAATTTACTATCCTTACTTCTTATATTCTGAGAAAAATCTCCAGATATTGAAGTGCATGAAAGATGTGTCCATTATAATACAACAAGGTCACAGAAAAGTAAGCATTTGAATCTTAGTTTTGTCTTTGATTTTGTTCCCAAATACGTATCTTTGAATCTTAATGTTTATGTCTCTCTTCCATATGACAGAACACCAACCATGAGTAATGAAAACAAACAAAAAGAGAAATCTTAAGCCTACTTGCTTCTATGTATTAGTATTCAATTAATTTTTAAAATGTCAAGAGGTTAGGCTAGATGTAGGGCTATGAAAAGCTTTGGAATGCAAGAATGCATTACTAACCTTGTTTTCTTAAGAGAAAATCTGAAGATCAACTATTTTGTACATTGATTCAATCCATCTTCACTATGGGTATTTTCTTATGTGGGAGTAGCACAAATTCAAAACTGTACCTTACTGACTTTTCCAGCATCTGTAAGACTTGCATACCTCAGTAGTAAAACTGTGAATAAGAATATCCATCTTATTTTATCACTTGTGAGAAGGATAAACAGTGAAAACAGGTAAGGTAATTGTAATAAAATTTTAAAAATATATATTAACAGTGATAATATCCATTTTCTCTATTATACTTTAAGTTTTCTATATCTGATGTATGATAGATAAGACTTGAAGATAAACATTAATTAGTAAAGACATAATAGTTTTAAATATCTTTTCAGTTTAGGTTTACATCTGCTGAGCTGTATTTATATATAACCTTGTACTTTCAGATTTGGTTAGGATTTTATTTAATATGTGTTATTTCAATAGGCATTTAATAGGCATCTATTATGTATTTGTTGGGTCCTTGGAATAAATTACTTAATATAAAGTAAAAATAAATTATCAGTGTGTGTTATCAGTCTGGACTTTGAGATGGAAACTAAACTGATTATAATAGAACAAGGAACTAGAACAGGAGTTCACAGACATCACATAGAGACAAATGAAGAAGGTTCTTGACCTAGCTCTGCTGAAAATAAAAAGATGAGTTATTGTGTCAAATAGAATACACAAAGTAGGCTCTAGGATTAATGATTCAAAAGCATGTCAACAAACAGAGATGGTAAACAGAAGTTGAAAATATTATGATTGGCATGCACAATGAAAGGCTAAATAACCATTACTAGATGGAAAAGCTAGAGGTCTTGAGTTCTATTCCTGCTTCCCCCGCAAAAAGCAAACTGAGGGCCGGTGAGATGGCTCAGCGGCGTAAGCGCCTGCCTTGCAAGCGCTAGGGCCTGAGTTCGACTCCCGGAACCCACATACGAAAAAGGGGCTGGTGATATCGCTCAGCGGCACGGGTGCCTGTTGGCATGCGAGGTCCTGAGGTCGACCCCCCGGTACCCACAAAAAAACAAAAAAAACAAAACAAAAAAACAAAAAAAAAAGCAAACTGATATAAATCATTGACAGTATTTTAATGGCATTATAAATATTTAGAGTATAATTATAAATTAGAGATATCAGTAATATCAGCAATTATCCAAAAGACTACCTTTGAGACTAAGATCCAGACAAGTAAATTGATACATTCAAGTCTACTTCTTCCCGGTGCTTAATGTTCACTTCATTTGGATGAATTATTTGTGTTCTACAAAAGTACATGTGTATAGGCTCATTATTATCACTTGTTGGATTTCAGTTGAGATTTCAATTAGTTGATGTGTTTATCTGAAAGTTTAAAATAAACCTTTAGATTGTCTATAAGCTCTTCAAAATTTTTAATTATTTTTTGATTGAAGCAGCATTTTATGTCTATGTGATTTAGAAAACTAGTTGAAGATCTAACAAAGTTAGAATATTTGTGTGACAATGTATAATTTTCATCCCTGTATTATCAAATGATGAGCACTAGATTGTTTTCTATGACCTAAGAATGATCTGAAGTGAACGTTTTTCACATGAAAATTTTCTTGACATTTCTTAACTGATGATTCAACTTTTACAGCACTACCTCATTAATGAGATGATATGCGATGAGTCATAAAGTACTTTAACTTGAGAATATTCTTTAGAATGATCACAACATACAAAGACTCTCTTAATCAACTAATACGATTTTACATATTTCAAATTTGAATCACTACAGAATTAGAGATATAAAAAATATTCTGCCTTTGTGCAGGAATACATTTTGTGATTCTGAGCTTCAGTAATGCTTAATAATTACAGTAGCTTCCTGTTAAAAAGGCTTCCGATGTTTTAGAAATGATTCCAATTTAAAAATATTTTTTCTTATACTCCCACATTCCTTAAAGTGGCAGATATAACAAGTGAACATACTGATTGATGTAAATAGTACATGCTATATTCAACATGTTTTTCTTTTTAAATTAGGCAAGCAGAAAATAACTACATTTTGATACGCACCATACTAGTTCTTTATAGTTGTCTATCTTATAAGTAATCGCAGGTTGACTTGTAAAGTCTGTCTTGAGCAACATTTATTGCAACTACATTAATTTTTAAAATTATTATTAGCAAATACTTACAATACATAATATTTATACTCCTTGTCTGGAGTCAGTACATGTATATTACACATTTTAATTCCTTTTTTATCTCCTTTCCCTCCCTTCCTTCGCTCCTCTCTCCATCTCTTGATCCCTTCCCCAACTGACAAGGATCTATCTTCCTACTATTTTTTAATTTTGTCCTTAATTTATAATTTAGGTATTTGTTATAGTCTTTCTTTATCAAAATAATCCAAATGGTAGTGTATCTAACTCAGCATGCATCCCGCTAACACTTTAATTTTTAAAAATAGAATTAGAATTCTTTTGTCAGTTAGTTCTGAATATTTTTAGAAGTTGTCAATCAGAACCAAAAGAGATATGAAAAAATTTTCATTTACACTAATCTACACATTTTAAAACTCATTAATATTTCTTGACCCTTCCATATGTGATTGCATTGTATATAAGTTCTACCCCAAACCCCTCCCTACAAGGATTCAGAATAACGTCTAAAGGATTTAGGATGGGGAAGGG
Source organism: Erethizon dorsatum (assembly GCA_028451465.1). Classification (NCBI taxonomy): domain Eukaryota; kingdom Metazoa; phylum Chordata; class Mammalia; order Rodentia; family Erethizontidae; genus Erethizon; species Erethizon dorsatum. Next base: position 13,699,530 of record CM051828.1, on the reverse strand, counting down.
GAGGGAAATGTTGTTAACATGTTAACAATTTCAGTTCTCAAAGCTATTTCATGTTCTCATAGATTTTGTGTCTATCCACAACTCCTCACTATCTTGTATATTTTCATAGGAAGCATTAATGTTGAATACTAGATTTGTTATATACATATTAGATGTTTAAAAAATTATTGCTACTTTGCCTTATTCAATTCTGTTTCTATTTTAATGTTTCAATAAGTCATATTTTAAAATTTTACTTTGTCAGTTTCATGAAGTTGATCAGGAGCATTGTACATGGTCTTAAAGCATTTTAACTGAACGGGGACTCCACTAAGCTACATAAAACCAAGTTCTAAAATCTACTTTCCAGAGTACATCAGCATATAAAAATATTTATGCTGTTCATAATCTTACACAAAATTAATATGTAGAGACACTGGTTTAATAAAATTATTGCATATTTTAATACATGTTTATGCAGGAAACAAATGGTCTGTTTATATTTTGAGGGGTAACTATGCACGTTGGTTCCCAATTTCTGAAAAAAAAGCTAAATTACTAAAATTTATTTTTCACTTTTCTACTATAAATTAGATCATATTCTAGGCTCTGAGTAAGAGTGATATATGAACTTCTAAAGTAGTTTTCTTGCTTTTTATTTCTAGATCAAATGCTACTTTGTCGTGTATTTTTAAAATTTCATAAGGAAAACACTAGCATTTTATTTAAATAAACCTTATATCATTCTTTAAGAATTTAATATATGTGTGTGAACTGTTTCAAGAATATATTTGTATTGATTGAACCACATAAAATTTCTAATTTTTAAAATACTAAAACTAATTTTACATGGGTCAACTTAATAACATGTATGTTTATGTATGGATGTGTTTTAAATTAATTCAACTGCTTGATGTCTTCGCAAATGTAAAACAAGGATAAATGGATGCACATGTCATCCTACTTTGTGAAAATATCTGTGTGCGAGTAGTTTCTCTCTGCTGTTTTCCAATAAAAATGTATCCCGTTAAAAACACTCCTAAGGTTCCTCATTATACTGACATAGGTAACCTACTTTCTTTAATCAAGCATGGTAATTTAGGTGCCATTGTAGGCTGTGGATATCCTAATTAGTGACAATCACAGATTTGACATATTTCTGGTAGCAAAAAGAAGCCTAAAATTGCCTGATAAATATCACCCTGGTCAGAAACACGAACCCCAATTTTCCAGTCATGCCTAACAAGGAGCAAGGGAAAGGGCGGACGAGAGTAAGAAAACAAATTTGGCCTTACAGCATCTACAGCTGTTCTTGAAGTAGTACCCTATGAAATACAAGCATGCCAAATAAAAAGTAAAAAGAGGTGTTTCTCGTGAGGTTCTCTCTTCAGTGTGCTTAGGTGTTCCCCAGTGTGCAGCACAATAACTGTACATTGTTCACAACATTTCTGAGTCCAGTGTGACAGGACGTCCATGCCCACACGTTAGGTGGAGCGAGTTTATTACAGGTTTTTAGATAGCAAGGAGAGCAGAAGCCTAGCATTCATTGTCAGCCTGTACCCAAGCCTCAGGAAAGCCTCGTAGGGTGAAGAGAACCTCACCATCCTGTGTTTTGCTTTGCACCACAGCTGAAGGAGCTGAGAAGTTAACCCACCCTGGGTTTCCTACCTTAGCGGTAGGAGACTCGCAGGGATAAAGTTGCCTACTGTACCAAAGCTTCAGCTAGGCCCTCCTTATCTGTGAACACTCTATTTTAGCACTTTTTACAGTTATTCTTGGGAAGCAGACAATAAATGAGGAAGAATGAACACCAGATTTGCACTTGGGAGGAGAGGATGCAAAAAGAGAGAACATAACCATTTTCATAGGATTTCTGAAATATATATTTGGAAGCCATGCATTATTATGAGAAGTCAGACAGAATGTTATTCATGTCAAATACATGGAATGAACTGATCACTGAAACTCCGGGAGTTTTGACATCCTGATCATACATAATTCTTGTGAGGCAGGATGAAATATGCATACAAAAATTCTGGCACATTCCAGGTAGTCCAAAATAGGATTATAAGTAAGATTAGGACTGCATTTTGTTTTTAAGTCTCCAGAAAAGCTTACTGAAAAGAAAATCTTTCTTGTATGGCTTCTATTTTTTTCTGTTGAGTCCAGACATGCTGCGAATCACAGTTGCATAATAGCAGAGATCTTGCTGCCTCAGAATTGTATAGAACAATTTATTTATTTTTAAATACCAATTCCACAGCCTCACTTCCAGTGATTTTTATATGAAAGTTGAGGTTCAGAAATCACCGTGTAATATTTCTCAGGTTATTCTGATATTCTTTCATATTTGAAATCTACTGCCTCTGACACTTAACCATTTATTACACCTCGCCTATATGTTAGTCCTGTGCTTTCAACAGAATAAACTGTAGTTGACTTACTGCACAAATTGACATCCAGTAGAGGTGCTTTTCTTTAAATGAGCAATAATTCTCCATCACTGACTTCTTTCCAGATATTTCCTCAAAACCTACTTACATCTTAGGTCAGCTAAAAAGTCACATTTTATTAAATATTTTTAGATAGTTATCTGAATCTAGAAATCAGACAAGTACACGGACATGCAAATCTTATTTCTAAATATAACACTGCAGTTTTCACTATGTTTCACATAGTTGAGGTGTTTGTCATCTATCTGCACATCTTATGGAATCGATAAAACAAAATACTGTGTGTATATGTTTATATTTGATGTCTTTGGTTTGGAAATTTCACATGGAAAAAAAACTAGACAATAACAGAATATATCTACCAAAACCAATTTACTTATTGGCCATTGGGTATAATTCTTTAGTATTATTATTATTTTTTTTAATGTGGGTACTGGGAGTCGAACTCAGGACCTCGCGCTTGCCAGGCAGGCACTTATGCCACTGAGCTATCTCACCGGCCCCAATTCTTTGGTATTATTGAAGTGTGTTTGAATAAAGGCTTTTTTCCCTTTGTCTCAGTCATTCTGATGATTTGTTGTCACAGAATGATAGCAATTCCATCAATTTATTGTTACTACTGGAGCACAGGGAAGCCATGCAAACGTAGGTTGATTGGGGCATTTTTCAAGGAAACACTTTAGTACATTTTGTAACTGAAGTATAAACCCTATATCCATTAATATGTCACAGTGACATGCTAGGCGCAATATTTTTAACCATAATTTAAGACAGATAATGTTTCGATTGTTATTCATCACCTCTTTTTTTGACAATTTATACTTAAAACCTGATCATTAAGATCCAATACTAAGATGTTAATTAAACAAAATTATGTAACCAAAATAGATTTGACATATTTGCATTTCTCTTCGTCTTCATTACTTTCTCATTGATTGGACAAATACCCAACACCCACAAGTTAAAGGAGGAAAGGCTTATTTTATTTGACAGTTTGTAGAGATTTCAGTCTACAGTCAGTTGGTTCAAGGCAGGGCAGCATGGCAGTAGGGCATGGCAGTAGGGCATGGCAGAGGAGAAACAGTCCATGGTTGGGGAGATAGAAGGCAGGCAGCAAGCAGCGAGCCTCCCTGTCACTTTTTATTCAATTCAGGTTAAAAGTCTATTGGTTGGTGCCATTCACACCCAGGGTGGGTCTTATGTTTTCAGTAAATCCATTCAGCCAGACTCAGAACTATGTCAAACCAATCAGTGGACTGACCCAGTTATCATACACCCATGGTGCAGTCCCTCCCAAAAGTCCCATCTAGGAGTGCATGAGTTTTTGGGAGATGTTTTTGATATAAACCATAATACTTCTAAACCTTGTAAATTTTTTGGAGTATTTTCTTGTTTGTTTACTCTCCATTTAAAAGACCTCACTTCCTTCTAATAATACATCTTAATGAACATCTTTGTTTTGGGGAATCCTGATTTTTCTTTAGAAATAGATATTTAAAGTTGTAATATTATTTTCTCCTCTTTAGTGACGAAGTATTTAGAAGTGTTCAGAATTTCAAAATCTACTACATGCGGGGCTGGTGAGATGGCTCAATGGCCTACACGCCTGCCTGGCAAGCGCGAGGGCCCAAGTTTGACTCCCAGAACCCACATATGAAAAAAGGGCCGGTGATATCGCTCAGTGGCATGGGCACCTGCTGGCACGCGAGGTCCTGAGGTCGAACCCCGGTACCCACAAAAAAATATATATATATATCTGCTACATGCATTTCCTTTCAGCAGTTAAGTGCACAGAGACTCCGAGATTGAGGAGTTATTTGCTTTGTAGTATAGGATGCCTAACATGAGCATTTTAACTCTTACAAAAAAATAAAGCTCTTTCCTCCTTTGCTATTTAGAAAATGGAAATAGTACACACTTATTTACTCAATACATTTCGAAAGATTTTGAGTTTCCATTTACAATGATTCCCTTGTGCCTCTTGGCTAGGAGTAGTTTCAGAAGAAAAATTTCTCAGAAAATCAGCAAAACTAAAAAGTATCTCATTGTTTCGTGTATATATATATATATACATATGTATATATATATATATATATTTGTTTCATATATATCTATTTCCTATATATGGTTTCATATATATATATTTAGTGAAATATGTAGAAATAAGTAATCAGAGTATATTAATATGCTATCTTCAAATTTATATTTTAAATTAATGAATATATAAGAGATTGTCAGTCACTTTACTTACTGTTTCTTTGTCACATTGGCAATTGTTGGGGGAAGAAATGCTCTTAGAAAAAAATCTTCATTTTGTGTTTATCTAATTGGTGTTTCATTCAGTTTCGCATTATCTTAAAAATAATAAAATACTTAGTTGTATTCACAGAGTTTCACAATTTCCCTGATAGTTGGAAAAGCATTTTGAAAATCAAAACATACATGCTTAAAATATATGCAAATATATCCACACATAAATTATATCCACACACAAAGAATAAAAAATTAGCGTTGATACTATGTACCATATAACGTCTGAGATACAGTATCATTTGACCAAATATCCCATACTTAATTTCTTTTAGAAGTTCAAAAACAATCCATACAATACATACTGTGTGTGTAAATAGGGACATTAATGTCCCTTTCAAAAACTAAGGACATGCTAATGTGAGAATGTTACAGTTTTTAGAAGAGCTGAACAAATTAATCAATGAAGTGCTGAATTTCCCAACTATAGTAGTATATTTGTGTATTTCTCCTTTCAGCTCGTGTTTTGCTTTCTTTATTTTTGGTCTCTATGGATTGATGATCACACACTTAATATCTCCCTGTTCTCCTGGTGGACTTGACTTCTTTTTCATTATGAAGTGTCTCTTGTTGTCTTCAGTAAATTTTTCCTTGGGACAATAGTGATATACCCATTCCTGGCATTTGTTTGGTTCATATTTGTATGGTATATCTTTTACCATTCTTTTGATTTGAATCCACTCGCGTCATTGGGAAGTATTCCGTACATACCATATGATTTAGTTTTTTTTTTTCTGAACACCATCAATGTCTCTTTTTTGAGTATTCAGACCACTTGTATTGAAGTCACATATTAATATTTTAGCTCTTCAGTTTGCCATTTTGCTACTTGTTTCTGCTTGTTCCCTTTTGTTATTTTTCCTTTATTTCTCTTTTCTTGTTTATATGTGAGTTACCTAACCCTTCTTAGGGTATGCATTTTCCACCCTATCTCTTTGTTCTGTATTTTTCTTCTCCCTCAGGAAGAATATACATACATAATTTAATATAGTCTACTGCCATCAACATTTTATACTTCTTAGTAAAATGTGAAAGGTCCCCTTGAGATTCACTAACTGGTCTCATTTTTAAATATAGTCATAAGTATCATCTAGTGTTCTAAATGTTTATAATCATTTACTATGGTTTATAACTTCCTTTCCATTAATATTTTAATGACATTGTACTACTGGCAAATCTTTTTAGTTTTCCTTTGTCTGAAAATATTTTCATTTTTTTTTTTTACCTTGGTGGGTAGGTTTGACGGCTAAAGAATTCACAGTTGATATATTTTTTTGGTTTTTTGTTTTCTGTATTTTCAGGCTTTTAGAAATGGTGTACCAGGGCCAGTGAGATGGCTCAGCGGCGTAAGCGCCTGCCTTGCAAGCGCGATGGCCTGAGTTTGACTCCGGAACCCACATATGAAAAAGGGGCCGGTGATATCACTCAGCGGCATGGGTGCCCGTTGGCGCGCGAGGTCCTGAGGTCGACCCCCCGGTACCCACAAAAAAAAAAAAAGAAAGAAATGGTGTACCAAATTCTCTTGGCTTCTGTGCCTCCACATGCGAAAATCGCTCCTATGACAAATGTTACATTCTTACAGGTAATGCATTTCTCCTCTCAAAGCATTCAGTTTTTTTAATTTTTCTTTTTTTTTAAGTAAATAATGAATAAGCCTCTTGTTATCATTTTGGTGTTGTTTACTGTTTAAGGTATGTTCAGATTTTTAAAATCTGTACTTTTATATCTTTCGTCAGATTTGGTAAATGTCTGAATATTGTTATAATATAATATATAATTTGTTAATATATTAGGGCCGACAGTGGAAATGATGAAAGTAGTGAATGGAACAGCATGACCCTTCCTGCCCTGTGACCAGTGGCTTGAGAGAGGGACCCAGACTTGTTGGATTTAAACAGCCTTGGGAGGTAGGCACTCTACCCACTGGGGAGGAGACTGAAGGGGGACCTAGCACCCTTGGGCTTTCTCCATGGCAGCAACAGCACCACCACCACCACAAACCCACACCTCGCCCTGCAACACTGGTGTGACACAATAGAGGCCTAGGGAGGGGTGGAACAGAGGAGGATGTGCAAAGACTGGGAGGAGCCAACTGGGAGGAGCCCCGGGCTGTCCCTGCCTGAGGGTGCCACAGCAACTGGGAGAGCAAAGCAGATACAAGCAGGGTAAGGAGACAAGGGTGGGCCACCAAGGGACATACAGAAAGTTGCCGGCTGAACACTGGCGCCAGCCTTCACATTTGGAGGCCAAGTTCAGTGCCATACCCAGCGCCAATTCCACTGCAGGGGGTGGGGTCCCCAGCACAGTTTAGAGCTCTGACTGGGACTCTACCACAGGACTGTGGACACCAGAGGACTTTTATTACTTTTTTATTACTTTTTTTCTTTGTTTATTTTGTTTTTCTTTCTCTGTCTGGTCGGGTTTTTTTATTGTTTTAATTTTTTCTAAGTTATTTAGGTTTTTACTTTTATATTTTTTTGTTCTGTTCGTTTTCTTCACCTCTTTCCTCAACTATCTTTCTTGATTTTATGATATTTTCTTGTGCACTAACATTGTCTCTAGTCTTTCTGGTTCACCTCAATATTATTTTGCTTTCTCTTTCATTCTTTCTGTACTGTCCTCTTCTCCAGTTTCCCGAAGCTTAGGTGATCATCTTTTGTCCGCCAGCCTTGCTTCTACTATATTTTACTTCATTTATCTCTCTCTGTTTTGTTCCCTATCCTTCTTGATGTCCCCCCCAAACACACACACAAGGTAAGATTACTCTACTACAGGGAAATTCATTGCATACAAGTTTTTGTTATATGTTGGATTTCATAATATAATTGTAGGTCTTGTTCTGATGGTTAAAGTGACCAAATTAATAGCTACCACAGTTTGTCAGTTTCTAGGCTATGCTTGATGCAGTTGTTATTGTTAATTGTACTACATTAGCCAGGATGTCATACCTGTTGTAATCAGTTATTCTCCCTTTTATGACAACACTGTGGTTGTCTGGGGTCATAACCATCACCATAGACCTGTACCAAGGACAGGGTACTGAGCAAAATACATAGCAATTTCTCATCCTTAGTAAATTTGGAAGGAAGGATCTTGGGACAGATGCAAAGGCCAAGAACCACCTCTACTTAGAACGTACCTCTGAAGAATAAACATTTCCTAGGGAAGCATCAATACTAGTGATAACACTATGTACCATAAGAAATTTACAAGCATCAACCTGGAAAATGAGCTAAAATTAAAAAAAAAATAGAAAATAACAAAATGCAGAAGCAGAAAACAACCCCAGACCTCCAGCCCATCCGGGACAAGCCAAGGGACATTGAGATAAAGGAAATCAGAAACCATCCACCTGAATATATTTCTGGAAACATTAGCTACAGCAATCAGAGAAACAAATAAAAGAAATAAAGATAGGAAAGGAAAAAAGTTAAATTATCATTATTTTCAGATGACATGATACTCTACATAGAAAACTCCAAAAACTCCACCAATAGACTTCTAGATTTAATAACCAAATTCAGTAGTGTAGCTGGATACAAAATCAACACTCAAAAATCAGCAGCCTTCCTGTACATGAGAAACAAACTCACTGGGAGAGAAATTAGAGAAACAACACCTTTCAAAATAGCATCAGGATAAATGAATCACTCAGGAATTAATCTAACAAAGGAAGTAGAAGATCTCTACACTGAAAACTACAGTACTCTGAAAAAGGAGGTGAAGAGGATATCAGAAAATGGGAAGATATCCCTTGCTCTGGGAAGGAAGAACTAACAGTGAAAATGGCCATACTCCCAAAATTGTTATAAAAATTTAATGCAATCCTGATCAAAATACCAATAGCATAATTCACAGAAATGGAGAAAACAATCCTGAAATTCATTTGAAACCAGAAGAAACCTAGAAGAGCAAAAACAATTCTAGGCAACAAAGGCAAGGCAGGGAGATTCACAATCCCTGACTTGAAATTATATTACGGAGATACTATTACAAAAAAAACATGGTACTGACAAAAAACAACAACAACAAAATAAACCACACCTGAGGATCAATGGAACAGATTAGAAGATACAAAAATAACTCTAAAAATAATTCACCACCTCATCTTTAACAAAGGGGCCAAACATGTTCACTGGAAGAAAGACAGTCTCTTTAAAAATTGATGCTGGAAAAACTGGCTTTCCACATGCTGAAGACTAAAAAGGATCCATGTCTATCACCATACACTAAACTAAAATCAAAAGGGACCAAAGATCTAAATATTAAAACAGAAACAATAAATCTGCTGGAAGAGAAAATAGGTAGAACTCTTGAAGACATAGGTGTAGGCAAAGAATTCATGAACCAAACCCTGATCAAATGGGAAATATTGCAAAGAATCAACAACTGGGACCTCATCGTATTTTTATTTTTATTTTTTTTTGTGGGTACCAGGGGTCGACCTCGGGACCTCACGCGCCAGCAGGCGCCCGTGCCGCTGAGCGATATCACCAACCCAGTTTTCATATGTGGGTTACGGGAGTCAAACTCGGGCCCTCACGCTTGCCAGGCAGGTGCTTATGCCGCTGAGCCATCTCACCGGCCCCTGGGACCTCATCTTATTAAAAAAAAACTTTTGCACAGAAAATTAAATCACCAGTAGAATGAAAAGACAAACCATAGAGTAGAAAAAAAAATAATTAGCCAAATGTTCCTCAAAGTACTAATATCTAGAACATATGAAGAATTGAAAAAAATCAGACCCCCAAATTAAAGACTCAAACAAAATATTGGTGTCTGAGATGAATACATCCTTCTCAGATGAAGAAATTCAAATGCCAAATAAATATATGAAAAACTGTTCAACATGCTGGTCATTTGAGAAATGCAACTCAAAACAGCACTGAGACTGCCTATCACCACAGAAGGAATGGCCGTTATCAAGAAATTAACCAATAAAAATGCTGGAGGAGCTGTGGGGAAAGAGGAACCCTTCTCCACTGTTGGTGGGAGTGTCGACTGGTACAACCACTCTGGAAATCAGTGTGGAGATTCCTCAAAAAACTAGGACTAGAGGTCCCACTCGACCCAGCTATTTCCCTTCTGGGTATCTTCCCAAAAGAATTAAAAGCATCGTACCACAGCGATATATGCACACCCATGGTTATAGCACCATAGTTTGTAATAGTTAAATCTTAGAAACAACCCAAATGCCTATCAAACAATGAATGCATAAAGAGAATGTTGGTTTTGTTTTTGTTTTTTATACAATGGAGTACTACTCCACCATAAAGATAAATTTGAAACATTCCTAGGTAAGTGGATGCACCTTGAGACTATATTCTTAAGTGAAATAATTGCACTCACTTGTGTAAATATTGCATTATCTCTGTGATGTGAGAAACTGAAAGGGTAAATATGGGCCAAAATGCATAATAGATATTTTGAAATAGGAAGAAATTGTTCAAAAGGAAAGGGGAACTAGGGAGAGGGGAGGGGGAAAAGAAAGAAGGGAAAAGAAAAAATGAGAAAAGAAGAAAAAAATGGAAACAAAGATTTTTAAATAAGGAGGAGAAGAGGAATTAAAGGGTGGGGAGTGAATTGGGAAAACAAGAGAAATCAAGACAAATCATGTAGTGGTACAAATTCCCTATGATTAATGTGATCATTATGTATATCTAAATTGTACCAGTAAGATTAATTAAAAAATAAATTTGTATTTTTTTGTCTTTCATCAAATTTTGCAAATGTTTAAATATTATTAGAATATTAGAATTTATAATTTAATATATGATTATAATGAATATTTATTATTATTATTATTATTAGTAGTAGTAGTAGTAGTATTTCAGTGCACCTTACCTTCTCCTAGCCTCTAAATATTTAGTACTACAAATCTTGTATCTTTGGTTGTTATTTTTCCACTGTCTCTAAATCTGTTTTTCTTTGCTTACTTGCCTTCTCTTTCTTTCCTTTTCTTTCTTCTTTCTTTCTTTCTTTCTTTCTTTCTTTCTTTCTTTCTTTCTTTCTTTCTTTCTTTCCTTCCTTCCTTCCTTCCTTCCTTCCTTCCTTCCTTCCTTCCTTCTTTCTTTTGTTTCTTTTTCTCTCCCTCTCTCTTTGCTGGTCTACAGTATATTTTCAGAACAGGATAAATTCCATTAATCTGTCCTCAAGATAATCAATTCTGTCATTTGTCATTTCTACTGTCCTGTTGAATTCATCTAGTGAATAGTTTTATTTTTTCATTCTATAATTTATGTTTAATTATTTTTATAACATATCTTTTTTTTATTTTTTTTTTTTTTTTGGTACTGGGAGTCAAACTCAGGACCTCGCGCGCCAGCAGGCACCCGCGCTGCTGAGCAATATCACCAGCCCTTTTCTCGTACATGGGTTCCAGGAGTTGAACTCAGGCCCTTGCGCTTGCCAGGCAGGCGCTTACGCTGCTGAGCCATCTCACCAGCCCTTTTATTTTTTATTTTTTTATTTATTTATTTTTTTGTGGGTACCGGGGGGTCGACCTCAGGACCTCGCGTGCCAACAGGCATCCGTGCCGCTGAGCGATATCACCAGCCCCTTTTTCATATGTGGGATCCGGGAGTCGAACTCGGGCCCTCGCGCTTGCAAGGCAGGCGCTTATGCCGCTGAGCCATCTCACCGGCCCAACCAGCCCTTTTATAACATATATTTTCTCAAATTTTCAGAGTTTTTTATTTGTTTCAAGGAAATCAATTAAGAAAATAGAGTATTTAAGCATTTTCATAAGTGCTTTAAAATTACTGTGAGACAAATCTTACATAAGATTAATCTCAGTGTTTATGCCTATTAATTACCTTTTTAAATCAAATTTTCTTCGTTCTTGGTAAAAGAAGAATTTTCAATTATCCTGGACATTTGCCTATTATATTAAGAGACTCTTGGCCTTATTTAAATCTTCTATTATAGTAGGCAGCCATCCTATTTCTGTTGGGATTGCATTTCTTAGCCTATTTGGGGGGGTTCCCTTTCAATGATAATTTAAAGTTCAATACATTTGCACTATTTTCCTGCTTTGTTTCATTGGTGCTGCTGAGGCTATCCCTGGTCAGTCCCTACTAGTTTTGCCATAGCAACCAGAAAGGATTATCCCCCTAGGGTTTCCTTCATTCGGGAAGAGAATCTCAGAACTAGGAAGAGGAATATGCTTTCTATGCTGGACAGTGTTGGCTGGTCATTTTCTGTTGGGGAGAGACTGCTTGCCTGGATCGGTTATTTTTGTATCAACTCCCCTCATCAGAACTTTCTTACTACTTCCAAATTTTATTTAATTGCTCTATATCCTATTTAATCATATGAAATAATTATTTTCATAACATATTAATTGGCAGTTAGCCGTAGAAACTTTTCTATCTGTCCATATATTTAATTCGGGACTTCAACTGTGAACTTCCAACACTTAATTGCTTAAAATTTATAATATTTAACTTAGTCTCAAGAAGAAACACTTTTAAATTTATTAAAATGTCAATAGTTCATTAATAGCTTTTGTGTTATTTACTTACTAAAGATGAAATTTAAATTTTTTTCTACTAACCTGATGTGTTTTGACACGTTGATGTCATAAGCTTCATGTGGTAAAACAAAGAAGAGATAACAGGATGGTGTAGCCATAAATCCATTCATTCTCAAATATAGTGAATAATGAAATCGACAGGATTAAATTTTCTTTGTCTCAGGGAGACCAGGGCTCAAATACTGACACTCTAATCTTCTAATTATATGAACACCACTAATTTATGTAACACCCTAGAACTCCTTATCATTGAATAGTGAATAATATGCACCTCTAGATAACTATAAGTCTTAGATAATTAAATGCAAGACATTTTCTTTTATCAATTCTCACTCATTGCCATTAAGGAAAAAGTGTTAATCACCTCTGTCCTGTTTGGAATGAAGGCATTCTCCATGGTTAAATCAGCTGTGACTTTGTACAGTTGTAGGAGAATTAAAACTGGGACATTGCTATTTTTGCTTCCTTTGAATTAGAAAACATCAAATTTCTAGGAACTTTCAACTATTTATGCCTGAAAAATTAGAGCAAGGATGTGCCCTAAGTTTAGAGAAAGCAGCAGATGGAAATTGCTCTAAGATTGCATTTTGAACAGCCGATTTAGAAGGAACTGGCATTTCATAGAGAGGTAGTATCAGTACCATAGTTGAATGAGAAATGAAAGGAAGACCTGAATAATCCCATTAAATGTTCCATTATCTTACCTTATGAAATTATCTTCTTTTAAAATAAGATTTTCAGTTGTATAATATTCTTCCATCTAAATATTATTCCTTTAAAGGAAATTAATAATGTAATAACTTTTCAAAATGGCTTATTTTGGCAAGGTATCTCTTTTCTGTTGACTCAAAAGCAATTAAATACAATGAATGGTTTTAAGCATTTTCTTGTATAGTTTCACATCCTTCTGCTAGGGACCCTGTAGTTTAATGAAATTATGTGCTACATCAGAACTTGATAAAATTCATTCACTTGTAAAACCTTGCTCCTCTCATGTTAAATTTTGCATATAAAACTAAAGTAATGTAAATATTCATTCCCAAATTTTTTAGAGCAAACTTAATACAAGACAAGAAAAATTCACTCTATAGTTCTATAGACTTACTTTAGGAATACTCCCCTATTTTTTTCTGATTCTTAGATAAAGTGTAATTCATCAGATCATTGGATAAATCACTAAATGAACAGGAAAGTCGCATGGGTTTTGAAAAGACATCATTTATGCATGCATTTATTCATCTATTAAGTAAAAACTTACATAAGAGCTATTTTTGGCCAGGGGATTTTCCATGAACTTAGAATCCACTAATGAGGAAAATCTCAAATAAAAATTTCCTTCTACATTGTAATATCTTCATAGTAAAAGAGACAGAATTTCAATAGTAAATACATATAAAATAAATTAGAGTTTTAGAAGTTATTTATTATAACAGAGACAATAATAGCTACAAAAAATTAAATGCTAGGAAATTATTAAAATTTAATATTAAACATATAATAGTGAGAAGGCAGCATCTGAACATGATTTGAAGTAAATGAAGTTATAACCTAATTATACATTTGGGAAAAGAACGATATAGGCAATGGGAACTAATGAAATAGAATTTCTAACAATGTTTAATGTGGGTGTGTTATTTTTATTTATAGGAAACATTAAGAGTACAGAGTAACTGAAATATTACAAAAATGGTATATTCAGGTAGATGTCATAGAATAAAAAGATCAAATTGCACCATGATTCTGAAAACCATTATTAGCTGTAGGAGACAGCCTATGAGTTTGTCCTGAGTGGGGTTGGAAACAAGGATGCGAGACAAAAAGACACAGGGTTAGTTTAGAATTCAGAGGGCCATTGCCTCTAGTGGACAGAGAGCACCTAGCATCCGACTCTCCTTGCTTTTATTCACTTAGACACAGAAACAAGCAATTAGAGTAACACAAGATTCATCTGCCTCCCACCATCCGCAGTACATGTCTGGGTAAACAACCGGATCTCAGCTGTGTTGACTTTTCCCAGGAACCTTCAACATGTCAACACACATGCAGGCAGCCAAAGGAGCACAGCTTGCTGCCTTTCTCCTTTGTGCTCACAGAGGAGGTCAATTAGGCCTCGATTCTCCTTATCTGATCTCCCACTGTTAGCCTTCAACAGTCATTTTTATTCTTAGTGAAACAGAAAATTTTATATGTATCAGGATCTGGCTAGTCTTCCAATCACTTGGGCAAGTGTACGGTGAAGGATAAAAGACAATAGAAAAAATTAATATGGTGTATGTGGGCCCAGGAAGATCAGAGCTCTTGTGGTTAAGTCCCCAACTCCTCTGAACTGGCCACTATTTATTTAGTATACATCAGGAGGTGTGCAGGGAAGTGCAGGGAACACCTGAGGTAAAAAGGTACAAAAGTGAGCAAGGCCTTGTGAAAATGGAACAAAGACATTCCAAGCAGTAAATCTTTGCTTAGTGAGAGATCTGATTCACTTCTAAGGTTGGCAGTTATTGCCCTGGAATTCTGAGTGAGAGTCAGTGTCCTCAGCAGCAGTGTTATCTTAAACTTCAGAGATGTCACAGTGTCACAGGCCACTACAGGTCTACTATGTCACAGGTCTACAGTGTCACAGGTCTACTGTGACCATTGGCATGGAGAGTTCTGTCTCCGCATGCTGACTGCTGGCTTCTCAGGCAAGTCACTTAGGCCTGGGACAGACTCATAAGTTAATACAGAAAGCCATTGGATTAATTCTAAAGCCTGCTCAGTGGTGCCTCAATGTGGGATCATCATATATGGGATTTTAAACAAAAATGGCCTGATACAACTTAAATTTACACTTGTATTTTTTTTTCTCTTTCTTTCTCTTCCTTGCTTGCTTGTTTGCCTACTTTATCTTTAAGAAAATGATGAAAGACCTAGTATGACCTACTGAGAGATTATTGTAGAAATCTAAGAAAGAGACAGTCACATCTCTGAGAGCTGGATATTAGCAGAAAGTAGACAAAATATGATTTTTGGATCAATTTTAAATGTGGAATGATTAATGTTTCTGGTAAATTGCACTTACATAGAAAAGAGTCAATATGATACCACATATCTTGGTTTAACTATCTAGAGGGATGGATTACTTTTACAGAACAGAGATGGGGAAGAAGGGTGAAACAGATTACCAACTGAGCAGTTACCCAGACATGTGGAACTAGTCCTTCTTTATATGCAAGCTGCAAACACACAGGATAGAAAACATAAAGGGAGCCTTTGTAGGATTATTATCTTTGTACATGTGATTTATAACATTTTGGGTGATCAGTAAGTATTATTTAGCATTGTACTTGCTTCTGTGATACTCTCCAAATTTTACAAATTCTATCAAAGGAAATATTGCCTGCTTCCATAATAATAAGCCATTCCATAATAATAAATTACAAAGAATACATAGTCAGCTATCTTGAATAAGATGAGCAAATCAATTAAGTTTTTTTTTGTAATCTATGATGATAATAGGTGTAAATTGTTAGGACAGCTATTAAATTTGGAAAAAATATCCAAATAAGTCATTTTCAAAATTATAATAAGCATGTTTGCTTCTGATAACATAATCAAGAATTTAATTTGAAATGGATCACATAAACAATTCTGGATTTTTATTAATCATGTCCTGAACATTCTAGGATCACCAGTTGCAGGACATTTCTTGCTGTTGCTTCATAATAGATGATAAAATTTTTAAGCCATTTTTATAGTCTGTGTGATATGATTTACATTTAAGGACTCAGCGTTCATTCTTTGCTTCCATTGGCACTTAGGATCATATTTCTTTTAATAATTCTAAGGAGTATCATAAAAAGTTGAAAACAATGATGAAGCTCTTCATTGCAGAACGCATATGTGTTGCTTAGAATCTCAAGCTGCAGCTTGCATGCCACTGAAAGCATAACAGTTGCAAATGGAGAGAAATATCCTATATAAGCTGCAACACTTTTTAAACTGCTGCTTTTGGGTTCACTGCTAGATGTCTTGCATAGGCACCCTGCTCTCAGATCCAGCCTATTAGGCAGGGTCCTCTGTTTCCAGGGCACCTCCAGTAGTGTAACAGGCTCCTGGTCATGGGTAGTGTCATCACTCTGCCCCTGGTTGCTAAAATAGATGTCCAAGTGGCTAATTTTGCATTAAAAGCCTGGTAGGCAGCATCAGAGGTTACTCATCACTCTTGCTCTCTGGCTGCCTGTAGGGACTGCAAAATGCCCTCGTAACTTTTGCTGTTTGCAACCTACTGAGCAGCTGTACAAAATGCTGTGTGAGGCTGTAGATAAACTATTCTGGAACTTCAGGCTCTTTTTACATACCACAAAGAAAAAAAAATACAGGATGAAAAAATGAAGACTATAAATGATATGTTAATCAGCAGTCCCACACAGTGCAGAAGCAGATTTGAATTAAGGATTAAAATTTATGCATGTGAACTTTTTTGTCTCTTGTTGTCATTACAAATTGAATCCTAATATGATCAAAAATTTTAAAAGAAAGTCTAATATAGTATGTGTCACATTATGATAACATTTTTTTCATCTGTCATAGCTTAGCACAAATAATGTACTGTGGAGGGATACATATACACTGCATAAACTTATTTTTAAATTTAAATTTAAATTTAATAAAAGCATATTTATTAGTAAAAGGGTATAATTTATACAAAAACATTTTCATAAGTTATTGATTGTTATAATGCTTACATTAGTTTTAATATACACATTTTGATACAATTTGATAGACATATTTTTAAACTTTTATTTTTGATTTCTTAATTTTTAAACAAATTGATTTCAGGTATCCATGATGAATAAAGACCAAGAAAAATTTCTGCAGCTTTTTTGTTTTTTCCCTGGGGATAGAACCCAGGGTCTTTGCACTGAGCTACACATGCAGCCATTTTATATATTTTTTAAATTTTTGAGACAGAGTCTCCCTAAGTCACTGAATACCTCAGGCTGGGCTCAAACTTAAGATACTCCTGCCTCAGCCTTCTGGAATGCTGGTTTTTCAGCATTTCAAGAAAAGTTTATGGTTTCTAAAATTCCTGAGAATTTCTGGGCATTCTGATTTTTCATTCCTGAATTACAAAGAATAACATCTGCCTGGAATTTGGAAACATCACCCTGGGTTAATGATTTTTAATGTGGTGTACAAAAAGATTAAGTGTTGCAACTGTGGAAAGACACAACCCTACACATGGCTGCAGGTTCTATGGCAGCATGGACCAAAGCCTAAATGTGGACAGGGGGAATAGGCAGGGTTCTTCCATCTGTAGAGGGTGGGCTACAATGAGAATATTCTTCAAAGTTAAGAAGCATTACAAGAAATCCTATATAGATTAAAATACATAGGTTAAAATGGTTTTGATAATGGCTCAAGGAAATGAATGTTTTATTTGATTTTTCCATTAGTATCAACTTTATAGAATCCAAGAAATTAAAATTGAAATGAAAGATAAAATTGACACTTGCTGAAGGAGGCTTGGTTAGAAAAGAAAACTGTTGCAGAGATAATTCCATGTATTCTGCAAAACATTTCCTTTTCCAGCAGAGAGAAAATCTTCCAGTGCTCCCTAGCACCCTCTCAGGACCTCATACTCCTCCTGTCTGCTGGGCAGAAGGGAAGGTGCCAAGATGGGAGACACAGGGTGTGGAGGAGGCCTAGACCCAAGGTGTGTTGCTTGGAGAGCAGCTGCTCTGGGGAACCCTCTGGCTGGGACCATCATTGTGGGCAAAAAACAAGCCTTTATAATAGTGCTCATGGATGGCTTGTCACCCAGGCGTGGTCTGTGTTCTTCTGACACCATGCCTTTCATTACTCTTCCCTGGAGTGGCAGCTCATGCTAAGCTGGGGAAAGTCACTGTGCATGATAGACCTAAAGGTGTTCTGAGTGACTACACAATGAGGGACATCCTTACTGTCAGGTATATTGGACAATATGGGAAGTGTATTTCCTAAACTGAGAAATAATGTACGCACTAAGAAGTCACCCTGGAAGGCCACGCTGAATAGATTCTGCTGCTGTGCTTTTACTGGGTAGTTTCCTTCTGAAAATGACTTGCCAAATAAACCTTACCAGGTTTTGTGGTGCTCACGTCTCCTTCTGGAGTTGATTTCTAGGTTCTTCTCATCTGGAACAAAGAATTGAACAAAGAAGCCAAAAAAAAAAAAAAAAAAAAAAGAGTGACAAAGTTTATTTGAAAAAGTAAAGGTGAAGAGTGAGAGAGAAACTGGGTCTACAGAGCAAGATTGAGCCAAATAAAATAGGAAAAAGCAAGGTAAAAGTACACCCTGGAGAAAGCAAGGTGACTATCATGAAGAAAGGTAAAATAGCTGATAAATATATTTTCATTATTGTCTTAGTTAATTTCCTGTCACTGGGAAAAATATCCCAGGCCCACAGATTAAAAGTGAAGAGGCTTATTTTGGCCAAGATTTCAGAGATGATAGGCTGCCTCCAAGGCAGAAAGAGTACAGCAGAAGGCAGGATGGAGGGAGAGGACCTGAATCCACCGGCAGCCAGGAACTAGAGGGAGAAGGGAGGAGCTAGAGACAAAAATACTTCCTTCTAGGTCATGCCCCCAGTGAATGACCTCCAAACAGGCCCTGCCTCCTAACAGCACATTCAGAGAATGAATTTATCAATGGATGCATCCACCAATGGGCAGAGTGTCCCCACAACAGAATCAATTTTGAAATACAAGACAGTCTCACGTCCAGCTCATTATGCAAAAGCAGACTTAGTCTAATGCTAAGAGAGGCCACTGTATAGGTGATTTATCTTGCTGTGCAAAAGCTTTTTAATAAGATGAGATCTCAGTTGTTGATTCTTTGTAATGTTTCCCATGCAATCAGGGTTTTCTTATGAAGTCTTTGCCTGCAGGTATGTCTTCAAGTGTTTAACCTATTCTTTTTTCCAGCAGACTTAGGGTTTCTATTGTAATATTTAGATCTTTTTTTTTTTTTTGTGGGTACCGGGGGGGTCGACCTCAGGACCTCGCACGCCAGCAGGCACCCGTGCCTCTGAGCGATATCACCGGCCCCTTTTTCGTATGTGGGATCCGGGAGTCGAACTCGGGCCCTCGCGCTTGCCGGGCAGGCGCTTAAGCTGCTGAGCCATCTCACCGGCCCAATATTTAGATCTTTGATCCATTTTGTTTTTAGTTTAATTCATGGTGAGAGACACGGGTCTATTTTTAGTCATCGGCCTGTGGAAAGCCAGTTTTTCCAGCACCATCTATTAAAGATGCTATCTTTCTTCCAGTGAACATGTCTGGCACCTTTGTCAAAGATAAAGTGACTCAATAAGATACAGACATACAGAATACAGCAAGTCATCAAGAAGATTATACATCATGACCAAGTAAGATTCATCCCATGAATGCAGGGATGGTTCAAAATATGCAAATAAATAAATATAATACACAATATCAACAAAGCCAAAGACATAAATCACATGATCATTTCAATAGACATAGAAAAATCACTTGACAAAGTCCAACACCCATTCATGATAAAAACCCTACAGAAAATTGTAGTAGATGGTTTTTATCTCAGTCTGACAAACCAACAGCTAATGTCCTATTACATGGTAAAAAACTGAAAACTTTCACTCCAAAATCAGGAGCAAGATAATGATGTCTGTTGTCACCACTCCTATTCAATATAGTTCTGGAAACATTAGCCCGAGCAATTAGACAAAAGAAAGAAATAAAAGGAATAAAGCTAGTAAAGAAAAAATTTAAATTGCATTATTTGCTGGTGGCATGATACTCTACATAGTAGACTCCAAAAACTCTACCAATAGACTTCTAGATTCAATAACCAAATTCAGTAATGCAGCTGGATACAAAGTCAACAATCAAAAATCAACAGCCTTCCTGTACATGAGTAATGAACTCACTGAGAGAGAAATTAGGGAAACAACACCTTTCAAAATAGCATTGAAATAAATGAATTACTTAGGAATCAATCTAACAAAGGAAGTAGAAGTTATCTACACTGAAAACTACAGTATTCTGAAAAAGGAGAGGAAGAAGATATCAGAAAATGGAAAGATATCTCTTGCTCTTGGTTAAGAAGAACTAACATAGTGAAAATGTCTATACTCCCAAAATTGTTTTGCAGATTTAATGCAATCCCAATTAAATTCCATTAGCATACCTCATATAACTAGAGAAAACATTCCTGAAGTTCACTGAGAACCATAAGAGACTTGACTAGCAAAACAATTTTTGGCAGCAAAGGCAAGGCAGAAGGCATCACAATGCCTGAGTTGAAATTATAGTATAGAGCTACTGTGATAAAAACAGCATAGGGTCAGGTGTGCTGGAGCATGCCTGTAATCTCAGCACTTAGGAAGATAAGGAAGGAAGATTGCTGTGAGTTCAAGGCCAGCCTGAACTGCATAGCAAAACACTATCTCAAAAAAAAAAAAAAAAAAAAAAGAGACCTGAGAATCAATGGAAAAGATTAGAAGATGCAGAAACAACTCCAAACACACTAAATTGCCCTTTTTGAGCTGGCACCACATAAATGCCTTCTCAAGATGCTTGACAGTTTTCCACCCTTGAGCTTGTGAATGGTGGGATTCTATTGATTTCTGAGATGCCCTCAAGGCATCTTTGCCATTGTCCTGGTGCTTGGCTTCTTTTTAATGCTAATCTTTTGGGAACCATGCTCTTACTTGTTCCTACTTTGCAGGCATATCCTTTCAGATTAAAGTGTGAAGTTTTCACTTCTGTTTTTTGCTCCATATTCTCATTATAGATCTAGCCAAAAGTAGCCAGCAGTATCCATTCCAGAGTTTAACATTAGGCTGTTTTGAAACTTCCTCTACCAGACTAATTAGTTTACCTTTTTTCATCTCAGTCTCCTGCAAATTCTTAGAATGTGAGAAAAATTTAGACAAATTTTCTGCCATCGTGTAACACACATGCCCTCTAGTCCAACTGCCAATGGCATCCTTGTCTCCAGTGGAAACCTCTTGACCATGCCTTTACATCTGCATTGTTATCACCATTCGGTCTTCTGAGCTTTGACGTAAATCTCTCATCAAGCTTGGCTTACAGTATTCTATGTCATGTCTACCTGACACCTCCAATATTTCCAAAACCCTCCTGGAAATCAGTTCCAAAGGCTTTTACACCACATGGCCAAATACAGAAGCTGGAAGTAGGGAGAAAGGGTGGAGCTAAAGACCAGTGACGAAAAGTAACTGAAAAGGGCTGGCCATAGTGGCACACATATATAATCCATGTACTCTGTGAGACTGAGGTGGGAAGACACTGGTCACAGGTTTGTGTGCAACTTGGGCAATGTACATACTTAGCAAATCTCTACCTCAAAATAAAAAATATCAAAAGGGGGCAAATGATGTAGCTTAGTGCAAAGAACCTGGGTTCAATTCCTAGTAACTCTAAGTGTTGGTGGTGATGCTGAAGAAGAAAACCTATGAATGGTATATAAAAATGTTACTTATGCTGTAAGTGAATGATTTTCATCTTCAAAGCTCAGAGGAATTTGATAAGTTAGGAGATAATATTTTTAATGTGAAAGAAGCAGGTTTAGACAAGTGGAGTTTTAGTTAGTGGTCTGGAGTTTAACTGAAGACAAGGAGCTGTACGCAAAACAGAAACACCAAGAACGTCAACGAGGATTTGGAGGCAGATTTATTTAACATCGATGGGCACTGACAAGGGATCTACTATCCTTCAACATTTCAGACCTCAAAGGCCAAGCGAGGGAGGTTTTTATGGCATTGCAAAGGGGAAGTGCAGAGGTAGAGTACTTGGCTGTCCTTAATTGGTTCTTACAATACGCATCCCAGTGACCAGCGGTTTCTGAGAAACAGAGTAACAGGAACCATAACAGGAACTGTTACCTGGGCAACTGAAGTATACTGGCTGGGGGGGCATTTTCTGCTACATCTCCCCCTTTTTTAGTTTCCCTGGCAAATCTTTGCTGGGGGTGTTACATGTGTTCTGAGACAAGGCCCAACTAGAAGCTGTAACATTAGGGCTGTCGGTGATCCTAGGATGGGCCCTAACTGAGGTCCCAAGATGGGAAAGTTCTACCAGGATTTTGGGGCTCATTTCCCTTATTATAGGGTCTTTCCCTAAGTTACTTTTAGGAAGAGATGTATTTCCCCCTTAAAGGCTCTGACTTACTCTGAAAAGGGAGTGAGGGGGTTAATCTGATCTAATAGAGTGTCCAACATGCCTTGGATACTCATAGAGCTAAGGCAAAAACACAGCTAGCAGGTGAGTGGGGACAATACAGTATCAAGTACATATATAAGCTGAAGCAAGGACTGGAATAAGCAGCCTGAAAAGGCACAAAAATCAAGGGGAGTGGTGTATTGAGGTATGGAGCAATCCTGTAAATGGTGTCCTCAAGCTTCAGATGTGCGTAGACTGGTCAGTATCTGGAATGAACAGTGCACGGATTTGAGTGCATCATCTCTGCAGAGTGAGCTTCAGAGGAGCTGTCTGGTCCAGGTAAACTCTCCAGCAATTGTCTGGATGGGCTCTTTTAACTCTGGAATGGTGGATTCAACACCAGATTTCTGAAACTTTAAGAGCTCTACAGGTGTCTTTTTACTGTGGGTAGGGAATGTCTTGGGCCAACCTAAGTAGGTGCAGATGAGCACTAAGTCTATCTGCATATCTTTAAGTGGGGAGACTCCACTATATTGCATGCTGGGTGGAGGTCAGGGCCAATGACACAGGCACTAAAGCCTGAGGTGGCTGCTGAGATATGGGTGCCAGCACTGTGGCTTGAGTTTGCAGAACATATGGTGGGGGCAGGTCTGGCTCTGATTAAGATGGATCTTCTGGGAGTGCCAGGTAAAGTTTTTCTGGCTGGGGTTGATGTTTCAGTCAATTGGGTCCCCAGATAGGGCTTTGGCCTCTGGACCAGATTATTTTGAGCACAGGTTTGGCATCCTTGGTGGCAGGTTTCCAAGCAGCAAGAGGAAGCAATAGCTGACCATCCCTGCAGGAGAGCTTTGGCCAAAAAGTTTTGTCCGAGGTGACCACAACATATTTAGTCTATCAGATTCCATTCTTAACAGAGTTACTTCCATCTGTAAATAGGATGCACTCATCATCTGTCAGGGGGGTTCACTTTTAAGTCTGGTGGACCCATCTTGGTGGACAGGTACGTGGCAGGATTGAGTGTTCCACAGTTTTTCAGGAGGCCCAGTACAGCATGTGGTTCCTGGACACAGGTCTCGGCCTAAGGGGAGCTTATCAGTTTTTTGATCAGGACAGTGGCTGTTAGAGCATGGAGGCAAAGTGGGGAGGCAGCTTTTAGTGACTGGATCCATGTATTTGCACAGGTGGGCCACTGGGTGTTCCCAGGGGCTGACAGTCTGAGTATCTTTGTAGCCACACATCATTTGCAGATTTGTGCCTTTTCCCAAGATACCTTAAAGCCAGTTTCTGCCAGGTATTGCAGCAGAGTTTTTGTGTCTTTCCAGTAGTCAGCTTGAGTGTCATTAATCAGAAGTGCAGTGATATTTTGTACGGAAAACAAGTGAGGTCAGCTGTGAGGGGTTCTCCAAAGAGGGTAAACAAGTTTTTGAACCTCTGGGAAGTTGAGTCCAGGTCAGTTGACTTTTGAGTCCAGAACTGGGGTCTTTCCATTTAAGGGCAAAGAGGGGCTGGCTGACAGGAGACAACTGAAGGAAGAAGGAGGCATTCTTTAGGTCCAGGCAGCTGTACCAGCAGGCTGTGGGTGACATAAGACTGAGTGAATGTATATGGAGGGCAATTGTGGCAGCATTGGCAGCTCAGAGATCTTGAACTGACTTTACAGGTAGGAGAGGTGTAAACATGATGGCACAGAGATCTTGCACTGGCCGGTAATCCCCATTGGGTGTTTTTATTGGAAGGAGTATTTCAAGGTGATTAACAGTCTATCAGGATCCCGAACTGCTTTAGGTGGCTGATGTGTGGCTGGATGCCTGTTTGTGCTTCCCATGACATAGGATATGGTAGCATGGTTGATGGCCAAGCCCAGAAGTGAGTCTTCAGCCCATACCTCTAGGAGAAGAGTTTTCAGAATTTCAGGATTGTGGTTATGTGTTTCAGGTTGATGCAGGGTTAAACAAGAGGGAATGGCTCGGTGCCTTTTACTTGAAGAGGAAGTCTCTTCCCAGAAGTGATATGGGGCATTCAGGAATATACAGGAATTCATGTTTGGTGAGATGTCCTCCTGGGCTGCAAGTTTGTGCCTGGCAGAAGGGGCAACAGGCAAGAGTCCCAGTTGTCTTGGTGATGGTAACTTTTTGACAGAGGGGACTTTTGAGAATCCTTATCTTTTAATCTGAAGGGGCATTTATTCTTTTAGTGTCCATAGCCCTTATAACTCACATATTGTCAAAGGCTTTATCAGGTTTCTGGGTAACAGTGGTAACTTTTGACATATTGATGGGCTTTTTGTCCCCCCTCTTTGAGGACTTTGACAAGTGCTTGATTGGATTGCTTTAGTTTTTTTTTCTGGATTTTGTGCTCCTAGGTGAGGTGACCTTTGGGAAAGGCTATGGCAACCCATTCGTCAGGGCTGACAGTCCAGGTTTTTTTTGTTTGTTTGTTCGTTTTTTAATGTGGATACCAGGAGCCAAACTTAGGACCTCACGTTTGCCAGGCAGTTGCTTGTGCTGCTGAGCTATATCACTGGCCCCACAGTCCAGTTTTCTTCAGTCAAAATGTGGACATTTCTGTGTTGAACATAGTCAGAATGAATTGCTGGCGGTCATCTCAGGTGAGTGTTAGATGACACCATATGGCCAGGACAGGCATGTGGCAGGTAGCCATGAAGCAGAAGGTTCTGGGGGGGTCTCTGTGGCAGAACACAGGCAGTGTCTGACTGGACTGGATCCAGTTCAATTGGCAGCACCTGTGGTGGCTGATGAGGGATGATTCATCTGCCAAGGTGGAATTTTCAGGAAGAATGGGCTTCTAGGAGCAGCAGCTTCAGGGAGTCTGGAAGCAGGTTGATTGTATTTTAACTCCATAATCAACAGAAAAGCCCTTTTTAATTTTTTTTGCCTGCAGTCAAAGACTGTGGAATTTGACTAATTTGTTCCCATTTCTGACTTCCTGCGTGTGCGTCGTGTACCCTTAAAGATAGTGCAACCAACAAAGGGTGGGTGCCCCTCAGAGAGAGACCATTCAGATGTCTGCCTGTCCATGCCCCTCGCAGAGACTTAGGCATGACTTAGATAAGGAGGGTGTGAAGCCTCCATTCTGCCATGTTTATTGCCACGGAACTATAGGTGAGGGCCCAATCAGCCACCATAACCAGTGCATCCCAGTCTTGGGCGCAGCCTTTTGCTTATGTTGTCCATTCTTCTCATTCACACATTCATTCAACAGGCACTCAGAGGTTAAACATTTCTTTCCCCAAAACACGGGAAGGCCTAGCTAGTGAGACTTGATCAATCTCTCCTTCTACTCGAGCTGAGCAGAACTGACAGACAGACTAATTGGGGTGTCCCCAGGGGTCTTACAGGAATCAGGCAGGCAGGCTGGCAGGCAGGTAGTCTGTGTCCTCCTCCCTTTTGGGTCCGATGTGAGCCACTGGAACGGGGAGTTGGGAATCCTCCTACAGACCTTTGACGAGACTCGAGAAATCTCAAGGGCATGTCTTCCCATCGGGACCTGGAGAGGTCCCTGCTCCACCTGCGGGGGCCATGACTGGTGACCAAAGAGATCAGCATGGTCACTTTCCTGGCCAGTGTTCCAGATGCAATGACAACAGAAACACCAAAACATCACCCAGGATTTGGAGGCAGATTTATTTAACATTGATGGGCACTGACAAGGAATCTACTATCCTTCAAAATGTCAGGTCTCAAAGGCCCAGGGAGGGAGGTTTTTATGGAGTTTGCAAGCAGAAGCAGAGTGCTTGTCTGTCTTTGATTGGTTCTTACAATATGCATCATAATGACCAGCTATGCATCACAGTGACCAACTATGCATCACAGTGACCAGCCCTTTCTGAGAAACAGAAATCACAGGAACTGCTACCTGGGCAACTGAAGTATACTGGCTGGGGGGTGCATTTTCTGCTACAATGGGATTTATGGATAATACTAAGAGCCAGAAACTTGAAAAAAAGAATCTTTCCCATGATTCAATCTTGTTTTCTTTCTTTTTTTTAATGTGGGTACCAGGGGTCAAACTCAGGACCTCATGCTTGCCAGCAGGCGCTTGTGCCACTGAGCTGTCTCACCGGCCCTCAATCTTGTTTTCTATATTAATAGCAATCATTTATAAATGTCATATGTCTTATGTTGTTCAAAGCTAGTTACATGGATTAACAAATTAAATTCACAAAAATCCCATTATGCAGATAGTGTTTTTAAACTAAATCTGTAAGTGAAGAAACTAAACTGTGAGACACACAAAGACACACATACATACACACACAGAGTCACTTACCTGTTGTATTGTTGTTGTTAAACCCAAAAATTTTGACTTCAGAGTTTACACAATCATACAGCTACTCTGAGGAACAAAGAAAATTAATTTTCTTTAAAATGTGGATAAAACTGGAAATGAGTTATACATTTAAAAGTAGAAGTTTTGAAGTCAGACTGTTTCTAATATGCTGATTTTTTGTTGTTGTATGTTATCTCATACCTCACTTATTTTTTTTACCCATAAAGTTCTTTTGTTGAGTAATAGCAGAGAAAAATTTGAGAATATTCATCTAGGATTATATATCTAAATAAGATTTTAGTCTAGGAATGAACTTACTATGCTAAATTTGCATTCTCCTATGGATTCAGTGTAGTAATTTTGTCTTGCAAATAATAAAAAAAATTAAAACTTTTTTTGATTTTTTTATGGTTTTTTAAATTTCATTTTATTAGTACATGTTTGCGATACATGAAGTTTATTTTCATCTTCGGGAATAGTTACATAAACATAAGAAACCATGTTTCCTTTTTATTCACCCTTCTCCCCAGCCACATCCCTCCCTCCATCACCTCCATTCCCTTCCCGCGTTTTCTTTATTGTTATTTTTAGTTTATGTTTACAATAAAAAAGTGGTTGTTATCGAATTGGTTAATGAGGAGACATTACCTAAAATGCAAAATTATTATATACCTCTTAGGTATTACTTTTATTACATTTATTCTAAATTTTGGAATTTTCTTTGGGATTGATTTCCATGTTCCTAAGAATATAAAGAAACAACATATAATGCTCTGTCTTGTGTATGTTTTATATCTATTTTTATTTAATACTTTTCTTTATGTTTTACATTATCAAAAATCACATCCCTGGAGAGATGTCTTTGTGAAGCTCCCCGGGACCTTTTGAGCAAATCTGCCTATAACGGATTGCTTCCCACAGAGACTAAATTTGAGAAAACACAAAGTAATACAAATCTATTTTAAATTTGTCACAAAAGTGAACATCTAGGTAAGAAAAGCTCATCTGTACCCATCAAGCCAAATTTCTTTAAAAAGCATAGTACTTTAACAAATGACCCCATAAATTGCCAAAGTAGCACTTGCTATTTAAAGAGCAGTCATGGACAACCAGTCAGTTTTCTTTGCTCAACATCAGGGTAATGCAGAGGATGTGTCAGCCATAGCTATTTTTGCTCTCTAGCTTCCTTTTCCACGTTCCAGTGTGCATCTTTCTCTCAATCTGATCAGCGCAAACATGTTTGCTACTTGTTTTTTCCTATAGCCCTTCAATTTATATTTACATTTCTTGAGTAATCAATATGTACTTTTTTTATTGTGATATTTTATTGAGTTGACGATAAAGTGTACGATTCCAGAATCACTTTCTCCTTCAGTCTATTTGGGAATCTAGGAATCCTAAGTTATGTGGGAGAAACAAGTCTAAGAGCATTACCTGGAGCCCACCATACAGGTCCAGCCTCGCCAGTGTCTCACTTTGTTATGAAACTCATGCAAACGTCTGTTCCTTCCTAGTTTATTGTCTTTAAGGGAGCCCACAGAAAGGTGGAGAAGAAAACATTTCCTCTTCATTTTAAGGAAATGGATAAAGGATCCTAGAGACACCTACTTAATGTGCTTGTTCTGCAACTCTTAAGTGTATCACAGGGACTGAGAACAGACATTTTTCTCTATATTTTTCCAAAAATAGTCTAGAAGTTGAAATTAGGTGGGAGGAAAAAAAAAGACAACGAAAGCAGCAATGAAGAGGAGCTGCACCTGTGTAAATGTGAATGTGCCATATGTGGGCCCAGCTGAATGGAGCAGCCCAGAGTTCTGTTAGAAGACTGCCTCCTCATGAAATCTCACTATGGGGACCCCAAGAAAGTGACAAATCAGCCAGCTGCAGAAGGGATCAGGTGTGAAGTATAATACAGGGTAGGAATTGTGGGAAAGCTTTAGACAACATACACAACTACCCTATTATAAGAAAAGCCATCAACTAAATATTTTCCACATTCAAGATAAGCAAAACCAGAGTTCAACAAGGTTAAACTGAAATCAAACCTTTCTTATCACCTACTTTTCCTCAGTTTTGAGGGTTCTAGTAGAATC
Organism: Erethizon dorsatum; assembly: GCA_028451465.1. Lineage (NCBI taxonomy): Eukaryota > Metazoa > Chordata > Mammalia > Rodentia > Erethizontidae > Erethizon > Erethizon dorsatum. Next base: position 13,670,687 of record CM051828.1, on the reverse strand, counting down.
CAGAGCAGCAGATGAGGAAAAATGTGGCACCGGAAAAATAGAAAATAAGACAGGGAGTTTCCCCTCATCTGTCACTGAAGATTTTCACATGAGAAGTAGCCATGTTATGTTCTTAGCTACACGTGCCCCAACATAAGTGGGCTTTGGCAATGTGACTGGATTATGGGGTGCTGTACCTCGGTGTGATGTTAGGAGGTGGGCCTGGTCTGAAGAGGGTGCCATGGGAGCATGCCGTGGACCGGTGCATCTCCTTCTCTGTCTCCTCCCTATGCCCTCTGCTTCTTGACTGCCACGGTGTGAGCAGCTTTTCCTCCTCTCTGCCCTTCCTCCATGTGTGGGGCCTTGGAGCCAAAGTAGACTAAAAATGTGAGCCAAAATAAATGTTTCCTCCTTTAAAGTGCAGGTGTCCTGTGTTTGTCCCAGGAATGGAGAAATTGACTAAGACAAAGCATAGGAATTAAAATGCCGACAATGTCCTGAGGTTTCAGTATATTTGCATATTACTTTCAAGAGATATTCAGTCTCGTGCTTCTGGGGTATGTGAATGCTTAAATGGAGACCGTATTTCCCAATCTTTCTTGTAACTAGATGTGTGTCCATAAAATCACTTTATAAAAAAAGAGTGATAGTATAAATGATTTACATGACACTGACTTCATCTTCATAAAATAAATTGAGCTTCCTGTTTTTGTTGGTTTTACCACCTGTCACTAAGAAAATGTATGGGAAGACTGAAAATATGGTGAATCTTTAAACTTTTTAAAAAAATTATCACATGAGTTCAAGACCAGCCTGAGCTACATAGTGAGTTCAAGGCCAGCCTGAACTACTTAGTGAGACCCTGTCTCAAAAAATACATATTTTATGGTGTGTCCTCATCCACCTTATTCACCAGATCTGGCACAGTGTCTCTGGCTCTTCCCTAAACTCAAAATGATCATGAAAGTTAAACATTTTGAATGGATTCAGGACACTGAGGCAGCCATGACAGGGCAACTAAAGATACTTGTGGAAGATTTCCAGGACTATTTCAGACAGTGGCAAGAATGATGAGATCATAGTCTTTGAAGTGAAGGGGAGTATTTTGAGGGAAATTAATAACAATGCATCATTTACTGAAATAACTTTTCAAAAAATTTAAGCATACATCATTTTTTTCCTTATTCCTCATGCATCCTTCTGCAACCAAATTTTGACCCTGCAGAGGAAATCATAGTGAGCAACAAAGTTCAGGATCTTGGATTCCTGAATCATTTCACGGGGGAGCAACTCTCTTGGTCTGACACACTACTTTGATGAGAGAGAAATAAGTATTTATTAGTAGGGTTTATTTCTTTGTTTTGTTTTTTAAAATCTACTGTTCTATCAGCCTCTTTGTTAAAGCCATTTTGCATTTATACTAATTTGAGGTATTATGCAGAGGGAAGGTAATGCCAAATCCACAATCCAAAATATATGGCTGTACTTTAAAGATTAGGGAGTGCTTGGCTGGGAAACAGAACTAGAGATTAAAAATCATACAGTAAAAGGAATTTCAAGGTCTCTTTCAAGGGATGACTGTGCTTTAACAGTGGGATGAAAAACTACGAACATATATGTGATTAACCAGAGGGAAGTATGATAGATTTGAACTTCTAGTTTATCACACTTGACTCTCAAATCTCAGATCCTCCATTGAGAAAAATTCCTAGATGCTAGTCTCCTTGCTAAAAACTGTATTTCCCTAGCACTTCTTGCAGGTTTAGAGGTTATAAATATAATGATATGCTACAATTCCTTTTTACTTACTCTGTGTATTTTTTAAAATTATTATCAGATTTATAAAAAGCAAAATCTGTAAGGTATACCTATTAATAAGTTTTGACAAGTGTATGTTCCTGTATAGTCCCTGTTTATTTAAGGGTCAGAACATGTTTCCTTGTCAACTAAGAAAATGTCCTGTGTTCCTTTCCAAGTAACACCGCCAACCCAGACCAAAAAACAAAGGAAAATCTCTTTTGATTTCTTTCACTATGGATTTCTTTTGCCTGTTTCTGAAATGCATAGAAATTTAAAAACTCAATCATAGAGTAAACTATTGTGCTGTATCTTTCATTCACTGGGAAATCTGTGGGGATTCACACATGTTGCTACATATATATTAATGATTTCAGCCCTTTTATTACCAAATCTAACTGAATTTCTATTAATATGCAATAACATTTTATGTACTCTCCTGTCATTCAGTACTTGTCTTCAAACTTGCCTGGTATAAATAAATAATTTATGAATATTATTCTATGAAGTATTTTGTGGACACATTATTATATTTCTTGAAACAATACCTGAAATTGGCAATGCTATATCATAGTGTTTTTTGTTTTTTTTTTTTTGGATACTGGGGGTCGAACTCAGGACCTCGTGCGCCAGCAGGCACCCATGCCACTGAGTGATATCACCGGCCCTTTTTTCGTATGTGGGTTCCGGAAGTTGAACTTGGGCCCTTGCACTTGCCAAGCAGGCGCTTATGCCGCTGAGCCATCTCACTGGCCCCATCGTAGTGTTCTTATATATTTAATTTTATAAAAAATGAGACAACTTTTTTCCTAAGTGGTTGTTCATTTTGGTATTTGTACAATCACTATATGAAAATTTCAAGTGCTGCACAGCTTTTCATATATTTGATGTCTTTCTTTTGAATTTCAGTCAGTATAGTCTTTTAAATTTAAATACTGAACAAATTTTTCTAGTCCATATTTACAAATTATATTTCTTTAATGGTGAATTTGAGTTACTACGTATCTCCTCTCTGATATTGTTTCTTTTTGTTGCAGGAATTTAAAAAAATATAATATATATGTTATTATTATTTGTTAGAGTTGTGAATTAACTATTTTCTACATGTATATAAATTGTTCAGTTAATTTCCTTAATGGTATCTTAGTATAATAAAAACAATTAAATATATAAACACATATAATTCATATACAATTCACTTATTTGATATTTGCTGAATTTTTTTGTGTGTGTCTTTTTGAGAAAAGGTTTCACTATGTAGTTCAGGCTGGCATTGAACTCACTTTGTAGCCCAGGCTGGCCTCAAACTAGCAGTGATCCTCCTGCCTCAGCCTCCCAAGTGATGGGATTACTGGTGTGTGCCACCACGCCTAGCAGATTTTTGCTTAATTTGGATCAAAAAAATAAATTAATTTTTTAAAATTTAGGGCTTGACTAACACTGTACAAAAACATTATTGTTGGATGAGACATTTTAAACATTAATAAAGCCCAATGTATTGACAATTTTAAATTTTACCCCCACTTTGCTTCTTCTGCTGAGAATTTTTTCTACCTCAAGGTTGTAAATATTTTCCCTCTTTAAAATTAATTTGTAGTATGGATATATTTCACTTTAATATTTCTGTATAACAAATTTATACAGAATTTTCTGTATAAAAACTTTATACAGAATTTTCTATATAAAATTCTCTGTGTGTGTTTGTGTCTATTGTTGGTCCAGCCCAAATATTTTTTAAAAATAATTAATTTATTGGTCCAAATTAAGCAAAAATTAAAGAACTTAATATTTGTGCACATATTTACTATTATTTCTACTAGATCTATTCTTGATTATATGCATATATTATCATTCACTTTATTATTGTGCTTTTATAGTTAGTTTTGTAATCGGAAACTTTAAAATACCGATTTTGTTCTTCTATTTTTTTAGACTATTCCAAGCTTCGTGGATCTGTACGTAAATTTTAGATTCCATATTGTATTGGAGACACGGGGAACAAAGCAAAAACGGATGAGAAACTATGCTGGAAACCCCACACACATTCTGAGACAAATATAAGCAATTGAAAACCCTCAGGAGAATTTAAAAAAATATTTACGACTCCAGCGTGGAGGAAAAGAGCAAGTGCCATTCCTTCAGTGAGCCCACGGGCTACAAGAGAAGTCTTGGTGGATAAATGGGTCGTGAAGGAAGGTCCTGGTGCAGAGCCCACTTGTTCTCCCATGTGCGCTGACGGGCTCCTCCTGCACTGGCACAGCGGGGTTCACCGATCTCCGCAGCCCCCCTTTCATGTGCTCCTTCACAAGCAGGACGACGTCTTCACTCCTGTAGCTGATGCTGCTGCCATGGATGTGGCCATCACCACTGAAGTCGCAGGCGATCAGGTCTCATCCTTCGGTGTCACCGATGCTTGACTATTCTACCACACAGGCCAAGGGGCGGCTCTCATGATGGCCATGGCCCAGCTGCCAGCTGTTTCCATGCTTTCTCTCCAGAGTACCTGAGAAATCGGTTCCACCCAACACGCGAGCCCTGTCTCCGCCTGTCCTGCCCACTGCTGCCCGCAGACACATGCGGTAATAAAAATTCAAAGATACTCAGTATTTATACTCCATACTATTGAAGATATAAGAAATACAGGTAACTTTTAAAGTAATTTGTAAGGAAGTGATTATAAAAATGCAAATCCAGCAAGACATAATGTATTAATATGAATTCAGCAAAGAAACAAAATTTCTATCATTTCATTTTATTCATGAATTTTAAGTTACAGATGTCAAGAGTGTGAGGGACTAGGAATTGTGTATTATAATTATCCTTCTTATAATTATCAAGTTTATTTTTATATTTTTATTGTCTCTATTCCCATGCAAATCAAAATGTATTGACATAATATTTAAATGAAATAAGGAAGAAAGTAAATAGATCTTAAAACATGGTTTGGGGGCCGGTGAGATGGCTCAGCGGCGTAAGCGCCTGCCTTGCAAGCGCGAAGGCCCGAGTTCGACTCCCGGAACCCACATACGGAAAAGGGGCGGGTGATATCGCTCAGCGGCACGGGTGCCTGTTGGCGCGCGAGGTCCTGAGGTCGCCCCCCGGTACCCACAAAAAAAAAAAAAAAAAAAAAAAACAAACAAACATGGTTTGGGATACCATATGATAGTACAATAGTAGTTATGCAATTATACATGGTTTTTAAAGTGTATTATAATAATCCCAGCACTCAGGAGGCTGAGGCAGGAGGATCGCTGTCAGTTCAAGGTTCAGACTGGGCTACATAGTGAGTTGGAGGCTGACCTGAGTTCCATGGCAAGGCCCTGTCTCAAAAACAAACAAACAAACAAATAATAAAATAAAATAAACACAGTGTATTTTAAATATAAGGTAAATAATCTCAAAATATCCTTATAGAGAGAAATCCAGACTATCTTAATATTAACAAAAAGTTCCAGAATAACAAAATGTGTTTCAGATTAAGAAATCCAAATGTGGAAATTGAGTTTATAAGAATAGAAGTATTATTTACCCTTACCCTAAAGTAACACTGTATACACTTATATGTGTAATTTTATCAGCACAGTTAGGTTATTCAGTGTTCTTTCTCTAGACAAATATTTTTCAGTGCTGAGTGTATGCCACCCTCTAAACGCGTTGCTAGAAATGCAGTGGTGAGCTAGCTGGAGAAGACCCCCGCCTTCTTTTTTTCTGGGTGCAATGCAGCACATCTGTGGAAAGCACGTGATCTGGACTCAGATTTTCTTGGTTGAAAGCAGCTCAATCTCTTACCAGCCTTTTGAGCAAATGATTTTATTTCTCTGAGCCTCAGTTTCGGCAGAGTACTTAAAAGCTACAAAGATGTAAAACGGAAATTCTGTAACTAAATAAACAATATTTAAAATAAAAAGAAAAATTCCGTGTAGGAAAACAGCAAATGGAAGAAGTCAGGAGGTCACGTCTAAGAGCTTGAGAGCAGATAAATGCGATTTGTGGAACACAGAGAGAAACAGACCCGCCGAGGAAGAGAAACGCGCATTTGTGTGCTGGGTTTGAGCGCACATTTCAGTGCTAATTTGTAATAGTTTAATTTAAAGATTCTAGTTTCCCCCCAAAGACAATTTGAAGAATAGAGTAACACAAACATACCAACATAAATGGAGACAGGACTGACCTTACAAAGGCAATCAAAAGGGAGTAGAAGGTTGACATCTTCCTTTATTACTTGTTCAAATTATTGTGGAGACGTCAACCCTTAATATGATAGCAGCTAGCAGCCTTCCGGGGCTTTCATGCATGAATCTGTTTGTGTCCTGGAATGTTGAGGGAAGATCCACATGACTTACCTTTGTGATGTCATATTTTCAATTTTTTTCTTAGACATCATCTCAGTAAGATTTATTTGAGGTATGAGTCTCAGCTTACACAATATTATGGGGTAACACATCCTTACTCCAACGAGGGGAAGGCTGAGCCTTCACTTAAGCAAAACATTTTCACTTAATGTCACCGATTATTTTTCTCGTTGATCAAAACCTTTGATAATTGTTATTGTGAGGCTTACTTTATTATGTGCCTTATAGCTCTGCTGAAGTGTGCAATGGTATTTTATATGGATATATATATGATATCTGTTATCTATTATATATGTATGTATGCATATGTAGATATACATATGTGTAAGGAAGTTTATTTTACTTTGTTATGCTAAAATGGATTAAAATGTTTGTATATATATACACAGAAACATATAAAGAATTTTCCTTTTTATCATTTTAATACCCACATCCATACTTATAATAAATATTTTTACAGAATGTTGAACAATGGTTTATAAAGCATAGAAGGTAAAATTAGAATTGTCTAGCTTGCAAGGAGTAATTTTTCATATTTTCTGATTTCTTAATCTTTTTATATTTTTGTAGTCAGTAAAGGACCACATGTCTTTGAAATCCTAATCTGCTAAGTTAGAAACTAGGAAATTTACTCTCTCAATTACCATTTCTTCTATAGTACTGATGGGTGATGTGAATTCCACTAATTTGAAATATCTATTTGAACTCTCAATACAAAGAGTTAATAAAGGAAAGAAATCAATTGTGGGATTTGTCTTCTAGCTATTCTAGCCATGGGGCTGGGGACACCCATGAAATCAAGTGCTGTAGAAACAAAGCTCTAGCGCCTGCGTGCAGCATTTGAAAGTTGTTATATTGGTGTTCAGTAGTGGCAGATGTGGGAATTCAATAGCACATATTTTGTATAAATTGCTCATTGCTAGTTGCATTGTATGCAAGCCTGACTTTAGCTCTCTCAGTGATTTTCCTTCCTAATACTGCATAGTACATTTCTCCTGACACTATTTCCTTACAAAATCTGCTTAGCCTACTGTTAGCCCTTACACTATCAACCATTCTCTGAACAATCTGAAATAATGCTCCCGACTTATGAATAGCAGAAATGAGCCAGAGAAAAAATGCACCGTGCATTTGTTTCTAGTATGGCGTAGTTGGAAGATAAGGGAGTGCAGCTAACATTAAAGAATGAGACTGGAATGCGGTGACCGAGCGTTGTTAAGACTGCCGGCTCAGTGATCAGTGGGGTCAGGGCTTTTACTTTCAAAATTCTCTTTCCCTTCTCTTTCTCTTTCTTCTGCATTATTATGTGCCTTATAGCTCTGCTGAAGTGTGTGCATTCCAAAAGGAAGACAGAAGAGAAGAAAGGGTTTAGGGTATATCAGGAAAATTAAAATACCCCCCAGAAGGGCTCTCTGTGCCAGTATCCTGATACTTGGGCACATCTTTTTGGAAGACTACACTAAAGGACTTGGAAACAGTTTGAATTAGCACCTAACAGTCTCTGAAATAGCTTTTGCAAACTATATTCTTTTCATTTAGCTGATGCATAACAAAATATAGATGCTCTTAAGACTCATGCCTACATCATACAATTTGTTTTATTTCACACGGTCTTTACTTCTCAATTATTTGTCAACTTTTTCTTTTGTATATCAATTTTTAGAAAACATTCAAATACATTTTGCTCTTTACACCACTATGAACTTTATTCTGAAAATGTAGTTTGCTCTAATGTCTTGTATTCTGTCATTTAATTATAAAAATATTGTTTTCTTAGTTTTCCTTTCTATTTACATTTATGACTTACATTTAAATAGCATACAACATATTACATAAAAAAGAATTTTGAACTATGAATGCTATTTTTTCTTTTATATCATAAACTACATCATAAGCATGTGTATTTAATTAAAGAAAATTCCATATACTGAAAGCACTACGAACCTTTGCTCTGGGAGGGTGATTTTTTCCTTTTGGCTTTCAAAGTTGCATCAGCATCCATTGTATGAAAGTCTTATTTTCTCCAGTTATGATACGCTGTCAAAGAAAAATGTAATTGAGGGAACATCTTTAGTTCATTCTTTCAGGTCAAATGTTAGTAATTTGCTATTCATAACACCAATGCCTCTGTCTTTCAAAGATTATTTGTTTAATTTTCTTTTTTCCATACACCATAATATGCTTTCTGAGAAGAAATTGACTTTTCGTATTCAGAATGTGCTTCCTGTAGCTGGTGGTTGAAAGAAAGCATTTGTCATGTTCTGTCAGCTTTGTTCTTTCATCCACTAAGGGGATGTTTTGAATCATTCATTTACAACCAGTTTTTGTTTTTAATTAAACATCAACCATATAACTGAGTCAGAAAGCAATAGAATTTAGCTTAGTCTCCAAAATAAATAGATTTATAGAAATCATGTTTAGCATGCTATAATAGGCTCATGGGGATAAATTTTGAGAATATTTTTCATATGCAAATTATTTTTAGAAAAGAAGAAAAATGAATTGTGTAGCATTAAAATCTAAGTATTTTGATCAGGTAATTGATATACTCGGATTTCAGTAAACATAAACTGATTTTAATTACTGACTCATTTGATATTTTTCTCAATAATTTATTTCATAAGTCATTCAATCAACCTATTAACAAATTTGCTAGTCTATTGGAGTATATAAGATATGTGTGTTAGTTCACTTTCTGATACTATACCAAAGTAACTGACACAGACTAACGTTATAAAGAGAAGAAATTTACTTGGCTTGTCATTCTCGAGGTTTGAGCTCAAAGATCAGGTGTCCTCATTTGTTCAGCCTGTGATAAGCATCAAACAGTGGGCTTTTTCCTAGATCCCACATCTGAAAAGTTGCAAGATTCAAAATATCTCCCAACATCACCACCTTAGAAACCAAACTTCCAGCACATGAATCTTTAGGGGACAAACTCAAACCATAAAATGTTTTCATATAAGTTCTGGATCAAGGGGCCATGGGGCACCCCACTTCCTGGGACCCCTCCTGACTACCAGGAGCCTTTTTACTTTTTGAAAAATGACTTCCCTTCTAACTTCCTTTCTGTACTTGATTTCATTCTTTGATTTTGTGAGACATTGACGTGGGTTTACCTGGTTTATATGGAATTGTCTGTTTCAGATTTGGAGGTCTCACTAAGATTAATAGAAGCTGTGACCCCAACTGGGGAGTGTCTGTCATTTGCCCTTTTTCTTCATTTGCAATATGCTTTTGTTAACCATGATTATATTTAGGATGTAAGTGAGATGGGCAACCCCCTTTTTTAACTAGATACCCCTATGCCTCTTCTGTCTTTCTCCTGATGTTAGAGTAGAATTGGGAAGCAACATATCTCATATGAAATAAAAGCAATTATTATGGCTCTGGTTTCAAAGGATCAGGGGATAGATTTACTGGAGCCATCTAGTGTACTACCCCTCTCCTATGCGCGAGAAAATTTCAAGCCTGCTGATCCTCAGCTTCCTTTCTGATTCGATCTTCTGTTGATGCAGGAGAAATTTAATCCTTGATACTTGTAGTCTCCCAAGACTGACCTTGTCCCACTAACTCACAGCAAGTGTTGATGAGGACAAATCTTTTTCACTGTTATGGCCTCTCAACGATCTCTTTCTGCACGTTCTCTTCCTTCTCATTTTTTTAATTGAAGCTTATTTTACTGAAAACCAGAAACTAGTCTTGAGTAAGGGCAAGTTTCTGCCCTTGATAAAATAAGATTTGAAAAATAGTGCTAAGCTCCTGAGACACAGTTCCTGTGCCTGAAAAGGTATTTACCAAACATCTGGTGTTCTTAAAAATAAGGAGGGGGCCGGTGATACCGCTCAGCCGCACAAGCGCGAGGTCCTGAGGTCGACTCCCGGTACCCACATGAAAAAAAAAAAAAAAAAAAAAGGAGGACTGCTAGTCTTTTGAGCTGGGGTCATACAGAACAGATGGTTTCACCGATAGAACAGAAAGCAGTTTTAGGGATTCTTATGGGTTCGATGGCAATTTTGGTTAAAAGATATTAAGGGAGCTAATAGCCACAATTCTCTGGTCTCCAGGAAACTTCCACTCTCTTGTGATTTCTCTCTGAAACATATCAGCAGGCTGACATTTGAGTTCTATACTCAAAGATAGTGTTAACTCGGGCCAGTAAAGGAGAAACCAAGAGCTGGTATGAACAAAGTCGCAGGATCATGAGGAAGGGGCAAGCAAGTGCTGGGAAGGGAAGACAGTCCCAGCTTGCAGCCATGTGCACTGGGCGGGGTGGGGGGATGAACGGAGACTATTAGCTCTGCCTTAGTAGAGATAAAACAAGCAGGGAAAACAGAGACCTCTTCTCTCCCCTTGTGTTTCAAAATGGAAAATTTGAAGTTGATGTCAGCTTCACCTCGGAATACAGATGTAGACTCTGGTGATCCTGTAACCCCCAGGGTAATCTTTCCATACAGCTGTTCCTGGCCTGGATCCACCCTAAAAAATGGGCATATGTGGTTGTTGGAGAAAAGTATAAATTTCAATACTGCACCTTTAACAGGTCTGTCCTTGGTGCAGAAACAGCAGTGACTATCAAAGAAACACTTTTCTCGTATTTATTCCATTACAGAGGCCCTGAAAAATCAACAACAAGAGGAAAGGGGCTCATATTGTGAACAGCTATGCCAAAGATAAAGGTGTTAAGTCCAGAGGTCAACCCAGGACCCTTCTTAAGAGTGCTGGCTTTTGTGGCATAAGATGGACAAGGCCTGAAACTTGGTTTCACAATGGGGAGAGATGAGAGACAGGGATGCCATCTGGCAATCTGCAGCCCTTCTCCTCCCCCTTCTGACTCTTACTGGTAACGCCTATATGGTTAACTAAGAAGAAAAGAAACTCAGAACAGAAACACTGTTCTGACTGAAAATACTGGTCTGACTTACATAAATAAAAGGAGTGGTATTAGATAATCCCTATGGAAATTTCTTGACTAGTCTATAGTTATAAACCTAAAATCATAAAAACGATTGTTATAATTCATCATGGTCAGTGCATCTAAGCATGCACTCTGATAAAATTGTTTTATGTGTTCTTTTTTTTTTTTGTCTGTTCATCTGCCTATTAGTCTGTTTCATAACTCATTAGAGTACCTGCAGCTACTTCACTAAGGATTTTTTTTTTTTTGAGCTCATACCAATTTCATTTTTGTTTTTGTCTTTATAGACTTCTGGTCTGTTAGGACTTTCCATAGAAACCAGTTTTACAGGATTTCAGGCATAGCCAAATTCATTTAAAGAATTATAGGCTCCAGACTTACATGTGACTTGCAGACAAGAAACTTCTGGTTTGATAACACAAAGGTTATGTATGTTAAGTTATTGTGCATGTTTCTGTGGGTTAACTTTCAGGAATATGCTCTGTGTAAGTTAGATTATTAATAAATGGACACCCATGATACCAGCCCAAGTGATTTTTATTCACGTGGCTAAAGAGTGAGCTAATTTAAGCTGGTTGGTGAAATAAGACTGCAGATGCCCTTACAGTTGGTGACATGTTTTAGTCCAGATTGATAAGCAATGAAGATAATATTGATCAAAAAATGGTCTTATAAATACTATGTCCATTCTTACTGTGTACAATAACTTAAGGTTTTTTCCTTGGTTAAATATAATATATATGCACGTAGCTTATGAATGTTAATTATGCTATGCTTTGGTTCTTATGAATCATTTAAAGTGATATTAAGGTAATAAATAAGTGGGGACCTTTTGAGTTTGGGGAGCTACCAGAAAAAACTTTTTTCTGTGGCTGAAAAAGCAGCTTCCTGTAGCAATTTGCTTCAGTTTTCTTACCTTAATCTGAGTCTCTTTGTTCTCATGCGGACACTATCAAATTCCGAGTGGTCAAACAAATGGAGCCAGTGACAAATGTGCCAGAGTCCATTTACTAAGGTACACTAGTGCAGCTCTCTGAAGTGAGTCCATGTTTGCCAACCTCCAAATGGCTTCTGCCCAGGGCCCCTTAGATTAGCTATCTGGAGAACATCTCTGATTGCTGGGCCCCTCCAATGACCCCTTTCAGCATAAGAAGCTAGATCGGTCTTTTCCACTCTTCCCTAATGGCTGTTAGGGAAACTGATCCGGAGGAGCAAGTGTAACACGCTACTAGCTTATGAACGCGCAGCTAGCAAGCAACGGAAACTGAGGTGGGGTTGGGATGGTCAGTCCCAGGGATTCAATTTAAAATAAGATTAGGCAGTAAAACTGCAACTTTAATCAGGATAGGTGTTCCTCTGGCAACATGAAATGCAACCCTTCCCTACATTCAGGTTTAGGCTGCATCCCCTCCCTAAAGACAGGGCCTAGTTTGAAGGAACTTAATGCTGAAAAATTGATTTTGCTTTAAATATTGGCTTCCTTTAAACTCTACATGCTGAGTAACTGGTTTAGAGAGCCTGAACTCCAATTAGTCACTTTAAACCCACAGAGCCACTTATCGGACAGATTGCCACCAAACGACTGAGCAGTTCCTGTGCTCTGCTCATCTCTGGATCAAGGGGCCACATGGCATTCCACCTCCCGGGACCCCGACCAGCTACCAGGAGCCCCTTTTCTTCTGATATCTCCAATAATCACCTCTGATTTACATGGCTTTTACAGAGTTGTTTCTATAACACTTTAAAGCCATAGATTAATTAAAAAGAATCTGCAACTTGTTTTATACATTGTAAACCTGAAAGTTTGTTAAGTAGCTGTTATCACCCAAACCAATATTCTCAGTACAATGCTTCAGTCACCACCAGTGCACTGAAGAGAGCATACCAACAATATTACATAAACCATTTTGATGATAATGGGTGAGGTAGAAAATATAATTTTATCTGTTAAAGGGAAAGGGACACTTTGTCTCTGGTAGAGGACAAGCAAAGAAAAAAGTTGATAGTTCAATGAATCGGACACAGAAGGTTAAATATTGCAGGGTTCCTCATAATGAGAAATCCAAAATATAAATAATTAAAATCACACTAAAAGATGAGGATACATACGAAGGTAGACTTTGAGGAGATAGCAAGAAGTCTGGGGATGGGAGGAGAGCAGAAGGTGGGGAGGGGAAGAAAAAATAAAAATGATTCAGATATGTATGAATTTCCCAAGATAAGTATAATTATGTATTATAAACATATACTAATAATAAGAAATTTAAAATAGAAGAAAGAATGAAAAATAAAAAGAAAGATTGATTAAAGGGAAACAAAACAGCCAAGAACCGTAAACCTAATCTAGGCCACATAACTTTGTTCTTTTATCCTACTCCTGCAAATTGACAGTAAATATATTACTCAAATAATCACATTTTAAGTATAGGTAGAAGTAGTTCTTAAAATCTCACTTGCTTATACAAACATGTCATGTGAACTAGTATTTCATACATCTAGCTCTGCCCATTCATGTGGTTGACAATTAGCATGCAATAAGAGAAAATTTTAAGCCTAAATCTTATGCCATAACTTTTGTCTGTGTAAAAGTAAATGAAATAACAATAATTAAAGCACTTCAGCTTCATGGTGAAAAAAGGCATAAATACATGCTGGGTATTTATTTACCAAATAAGGTATTGTAGCTCATCTTCAATATGCAAATAAATGGCTAGATGATTCAAAATGAAACACACTGTATATTTCCAACTGTTCATCATTCTGGAAAAGTTAACACTATCAAACAGTAAAAAGATCAGTCATTACCAAGGATTGGGAGGAGAGAAGTATGAATAAGCAAAAGATAGACTTCTTCCAGCAGGAAAACTATTCTGTATGATGCTACAATGGTGGATATGTACCATTATACATTTTTTAAAACTACAGTACATGTAACATCAAAAATGAACTTTACTGGACCATGGGTGATAATGAGATATTGCTGTAGGTTTATTGACTGTTAACAAATGTACCTACTCGGACTCAGGATGCATATGGACAGAAAGGATGTACATGTGTTGGGGGTGGGAGTGCAGAGGAGGGGTCCAGATGTATATATTTAGGAACTCTTTGTACTTTATCTTTGTTTTGCTAAGAATATAAAATGTCTCCAAAAATAGGGAAATATTTTTAAATACATGGCACATATACACATGAATCAAAGCATTTCTAATGATTGCCACTCTAAACAGAATTTTAGCAGCTTCTTACGATATTCCAGTTAACAAAACCAGTAAGTGCCTCTCATACTGTATTTTTTAAAATATAACAATGCCTAAAACTACCGGAATATAAAAAGTAAAACAATAAAATAGAAATGTAAAATAATCTCATATTTTTCTTCAGTGTGTTTTTAGATAAAAGGGTGGGTTTTATTATTGCTTAGTATACACAGACAATATACCATATAGTCAGTGGAGTGGCAATTTAGACAATCCTTGAATTGTGTAACATTTTTACACATTTCCTATTTCACATTTTTAACTTCCTTACATTTGTAAAATTAATGGACCTCCACACAAATTTGAAGCATTTTTGAAAATCATTAGAAATGAACCATGATCCATGCATTTTCTTTAAGAAGTCTGTCACATTTAATCAAGGTCATTATAATTCACACATTTATAATCTTCTTAAATTCAGCCACACGTTTCTTTATTTCTATGTGCTCCATATGAATAACTCATGTATCTAACTGAACAGATACAATTGCACACATAAAATGCATAAACATTCTCCAGGTTGTGAAAACAGGCCTGTTTTCACATACAGAGACACTTTTCTTACCCACTAAGTGCCTAAACACATGGACTTATTCTGAATTCCATTTAGAGGTATTGAGAGGTATTAAGGACTACACACGCTTGGATATGTAGTGCGATGAAGACAAAAGAGTAGCTGCCAAATATATGAACCCAAAGTAAAACTTAATATATGTTTTTAAGGAGTCAAACAAAAAGCGTTGGGATAAATAAGCAGAAAGACATCGACATGAAATTAGAAAGAAAATTCTTCTACATAAACTAGAGTAACATACTTTTGAATTCTTTAGGTAGCAGTGAGGTAGGGAAGAAGAAATAATCAGGTAGAAGGAGACAAATACGATCATGATATTAAAATTCTGCTTTGAAGAAAAACTGCAACTTCAGGAAACAGGTCATGGAAGTTACAATGCCTTTTTCCATTCCTGGAAACCCCCTCCAAAAAGTTGTTAGGATTCTTGAAGACACAATAAGCCTGTAGAATTGGCCCTGGTACTGAGCCTTTCACCTGTACAATTTTCTTTCCCCCACAGACCTCTGTCTCCAAAGAGCATCTCTAGTAAGTGGGCAGCACATCTCTACCCTGGCGATGTGCGAGTGCTTCCCGTCCTCACCTAGCCCACCATTTGGTAGCCTGACGGTGAAAGCACATGCCCTCAATCACTCATCTTGAAAACACCCCCCGAGAAAACAGAAAAAACTCCAAACTGAGACCAAAAGGTGCCTCTCTCTTGAGGGTCCACACTCCATTGTCTCTGAATATGTATTTCTGTAATTCTTCCTAATAAACCTTTCCAGCCCCTCTTCCCGATATGCCCTGTGTTTCTTTTCTGTGGTTCAAGTCAGCATATCTACACATTGCCCCATGAGAGGGGTAAGTTGATGTACCCATCTCCTCTTTGGGAGGGTCTCCTTGGAGCCCCTCTGGTAACATCAGTAATACACTTATGCTTTAAAATTGTAATTGTACCAAGGGATAAAAAGATCTTGCTAAATCTTGATTAAGAGTATATATGTTAAAAATAGTAAAAATATTTCTAATTAGTGAAAATTGGCCTCATTTTCCAAGATTTAAATTACCTTTAGATCTTAGAAATTGTTACAAATTGCAGACTAAATTCTGACCTTGATCAATTAAACTTACTATTTTCACATGGCTACTCAATGTCTTGTCATCATTGTTTTTTGAACTTACAGTCCCATATAGCTATATTGTTTGTTTTAAAATATTTTAATAACATTTTAATATTTTTGCAAGTTCACACTTAATGTTACCAGCATAACAACATGACATTAACTCAGTTTTATTATCTAATTTGCTTCTGTGGGCAAAAGCTCAAATTCAATTATGCTGATAAAATATATAACTGTCTTTGATAGACAACCTTCATGTGCAGTTTCTCTCATCTTTGTTACATCAGCATCAACCCAAACTGAATGACTATGGAGAAGAGGACAGGGAAATGATGCTGAAGAGGTATTTCAAGGCTGTTTGTCTATAATATCCCATTGTGTGCATATATGTATCTGGAATATTTTATTATGAAATGATAATATTTCCTTGTTAGTGTCTGATTCATTGTTACTTTCTTGTATTGTTCGCAATTTTTCAAAACCTGAAATTATTCAAAATCATGGTGGGCTCTATGTGCACATATCCCAATTCCCAGAATCCATAAATATATTATGTCTAATGGCAAAAGGAACTTTGCAGAATTCATTCAGGCTGGGAGGTGCAGAGATCATCCTAAGCTATCCCGTTAAAGCTGGTGTTATTGGATGGGTCCCTAGAAAAGGGAAAAATGAGATTCAAAGTTTAACATCGTGATCATACACCCAATCTTAGAGAGATACGACGATGGAAACAGAGATGGAAGTGGTCCAGGGGATGACCACAGACTGCGGGCAGCTTGCAGAAGCTGGGAAAGGGTCAGAAACAGACTGGGCTCATTGTCAGAGCCTCCAGAAGGAAGGTGGTACTGCCCTCTGTCCCATTAGACTGTGACTTTCAGAACTGCAGGTTTACAAATGTATGTTGATTCAATCAGCAAAATCTGTGGTAACATATTACAGAGGCAATAGATAACTAACACAAAATATAGACAAATTTTATTCATAATTATAAATATAAACACGGTGAAACTAAATTTCACATGTATACACACACACACACATGCATACTGACTGGTCGATGAGGTAAGCTTGCTTCATTTTTCTTGAGTGTGTGTGTGTATGTGTGTGTGTGTGTGTGTGTGTGATGTATTTATACTTCCTTGTTAGGAACATCAACTGCAACTTCAGGCTTGTCCTCTAACCATCAGCCTAATATCTGTTTGACATAGGATAGAAGAAATAAAGATAGGTAAAAAGCGAACAATGAAAATCATAATTTTAAATTGCTACTTTAAGGGCCAGTGAGATGGCTCAGCGGCGTAAGCGCCTGCCCGGCAAGCGCGAGGGCCCGAGTTCGACTCCCGGAACCCACATATGGAAAAAGGGCTGGTGATATGGCTCAGTGGCATGGGCGCCTGCTGGCGCGCGAGGTCCTGAGGTCGACCCCCGGTACCCACAAAAAAATTGCTACTTTAAGACACTATATTTTCAGGACACAAAGTTACCCAAGGATAAAATGTTTTTCCATTCCAAACTACTTATTCCTATATCCTAATTCTTAAAAACTACAATAGATTGGGCCCATGCATTTCTCCTGTAATGAGCCCTTCACCTGTAAAATGTTTGCCTTCCACCTGGTATTTGAGTCTTACTTTTCTCTCTTTACTATAAATTCTCAAATTCCACAGATCTTTACCCCAAAACCATAAAAAATATCCCCAGCCCTAGACCAGAAAGATCCTTTCTCTTGAGGGATCATAATCTATGCTTTCTGAGTGTGTATTTCTTCAATTCTGCCTGATAAACCTTCCTATACCTCTCACTGGCTTATCCTGAGAGTTATTTTTCTGTGATGGAAATCAGGGACCCTACAAACTATTCTGTAGGTGAGTGAGTTGAAGTCCTCGCCGCCTCATTGGGGACACTTCTAAGACTCCATTCAGTAATATCTTATCATTCAGCGATACCTTATCTTCACTTGGAAGAAGGTGGAGGATGAGGAGAAGAAGAAAGGGCAGTAGGAAGAGGAGGCAAAAAGGAAAGAGAGAAAGGAAGCAAATTAATTTTATAAATTATTTAATATTTAAATACCTGTTTAATATGAAGATGTTTAAATAACTATGAAGTGATTGTAATCTATGAATAACCTCTCATCAAAGGTTTCCTTAATTTGGTATACAGAAAGGGTAAATGAGGAAAGTATAGATTATTCCACTGGAAATTGAGGTTGGCAATCACATAGAAAGAGGAAAGTGTACCTGAGTGATAACCTTGATGGACTTCATAAATTTCCCATGGATTAGCTATGTTTGCATCAACTGCCCCATTACAAATACAAGCTCCTGGTTAATTTTCTTTTTATAGAAATGCAAGTCAAGAATGACGATTTATTTTTTAATTCAGCTGACTTAAATATGAAGGGATGTTTCTGATAGATCTGACTCCCCCTACCCTTCCCCCAGCTGCCTGAGTTCCTGGCAAGGCTGCTTCCCAGCCACCTGAGCCCAGGAGCAAGGCCTGCTCTGCTAGGACACTCACACCTGCCCGCCTGCTAGGTCACAGCACTATAGCCTCGCACTCCCCCAACCTCATGACCACCTTCACTTCACCCACCTAACCCTGTTACACTAACCCAACCCTGTCTATAAAAGACCCCGCTCAATATACTGGACTCACGCTCTCCTTTGGAGTTACTTCAGGAGGCCCCTCCCAGAACCCCCACATTCGGGCTGGCTGTGTTCTTTACTGGGTCTCACCGTTTGCCTAACCCTTTCCTCAAGAGAAAGAACCACTGGAAGCATCAGTACATAGAAGGATAATACATACTTTAACAGTACTACTTAAAATCCATCTCATAATATTGTATATGTTCACATAGACTGACAGATTTGTCATAAGTTCCTCTTAATTTTAAATAAAAGGAACTCATGTAACATTAAAATATTTGACTCTATTTTTATTATTCCCTCTTTATTGCATATTTGTTTTATTCATCAAAAGATAATAGTTGTATCCCTTGACTTTAATTGAAATATTTCATAAACACACTAATATAAGTGATTTTGAGTTAGGAAAAGAATAATCATGAAGGCTTTAGTTCATAAGGAAAAAATAAAAAATAAAGCATATCCAATATCTGCAGGGATCAGAGAGATTTGGCTTGTGGCATTTCAGTGATTCACACAGGTTTGGGTAAATTTAGAGGCACAAGCATGGTACTGAGAGAGAGGAAAATAGATCATATATAGATAATTTGGAATCCCAACTGTATTTGTGACGTTTAAGAGACAGAATAACTATAAACATATATTTAAGGGTTGTTACATAGAAGTAAAATAAGTCTCTATGGTTACAATTAGAAGAAAATATAAATTACTTGGGCATAAAGTTTCCAAGAGTGAGAACTCTTCAGAGAACACACATTTAAACTCAAGGGACCTGATATGGAGAGATGTAGATTAATTTAAACATACAGTGGATGACCCTTCCCAGAAATGTTACAGACACGATTAGATAATTTCCTTTTATTTTATTTTATCAAGTATAAGGGTGAATATAAACTAAAAATAAGAAGCCTAAATGTCTTAGTTGAAAAGAAAGAAATAAATTCACCTTCCCCCCTTTTCCTTAGAGTCTTTACTTTAGAAAACTTCAAATTTTAAGTACAGATGTACCTTGGTTTGCAAACTTCATTGTTCCTGATTCTGGGGGAGATGGTTGTGTTCATGTTCCTGCAGGGGAGATGGCCATGGTCATCGTCACCTGAGGCACAGTTTAAGAATGGAACCAAAATTTTGCAGAACACTCCTGTTTGCAAACTGAATGGTAACCCAAATTACTAGGTTACGTTAGTATAAACTACTGTGACAGATGATGTCGACAAGTCCTCTTACTTGTGGACAAGTTATTAGCTATTTTGAAATCTCTTAAATTTAAATATTCTGCTTGGCTATGTAAAATGATGGGATTCTTTCCATCCTTGCAGTCTCTTAGTAGATAGCATGTGATGCACATCGCATTTTGTTTTAATACTTAATTCAATAACAGTGTTCTCTTTTTCTAATATCTTGATGAAGATCATTTTTGGTTTGAGGGAAAATTTTGTTTTTAATGATAATCTCCCATCATAATTAAATGAGAAACCTCACCCTTCCCCTTTGTTTCTCCTCCTCATATATAAGGTCAGAGTATAAAAATGTTCTCATTTTACTTTCTAAGTTTACATATATTTTGTATCTTATTCTCCTTGACTGTCACACTGCTTGTCCTTTATCTGTATTATTACATTAAGTGACTTTTGGAGTCTCCAATCGATTCCATTCTTCCAAATATTTTCTTATAATAATGAGTTGGTTAAAATTAATTTTCTATCATGTTACCTCTTTGTCACATCATCTGCATATTAACATACACCAAACAGCCTGGACAAACTGATTTGATCACTGCTACTACCTTGGCTCTAAAAATACACATTAGCAACATTCTATTATTCCAAATATAAAAGCAGCTCTTTAATTTGTTTCATATAATATAATGATGTTATGTTTCTTCCATTCCTGTACTCATTCACTTTCTTATTCCTTGGATTTTCTTTCTGTGTTTTTGCCTCTTTCAGTTAGTTGATATGCGGCTCAGATTCTGTCTTCCACTCAACTTAGGCATCACAGCTTATAAGTTCACTTTCAGTTAGGAAACCTGGCAATACCTTCCCTTTCATGTATACTCTACAAATCTGTTCTCATCATTTCTATAGAGCTATTACATTGTATTTCATTTAGTTTTCTTTCAAATTAAATTTCTCTTCTATGTAATCTTGAAAAGTGAACTGACATCAAATGCGAGTGCAAGTCCAATATTTTCAGTGAGTTTGGTCAGAATAGTTTCTCATAAGAATAATATTCTCTCAGAATAGTATCTCATAAGTATTGAGTAGGAAAATATTAAATGGAAGGATGAAATCAAGTAAAGATTAGAAATACATCATTAATATAATTTTAGGGCTAGAGATTGAAGAGTTTATGAATCTTAGTTTTAAAAATGTTTTGTTGAGAATAATGAATGTGAAATTACTTAGAATTAACACTCAGACCCTGGCAAGGTTTTGTGTGATTTGTCCTCTCCACTACCTCTGAAGTTTCTTATTACTGAGGAAATTTCCCTTCCTTCCAGACATTCCAGCTTCCTTGATATAGCTGGAGGGGTGGATGAATGAATGAATGAATGAATGAAAAGTTTGAAATATTTGATAGAGAAAATAATATCATGAGTAGCAAGTCAGGAGACAGAAAATAAGATTTCCAAAATAAAGAGAGTAAATGAATTAATGTGCCATGCATGATATGAGTAAGATTTATGAAGTAAAAAATAAAAGCAATATAATTTTATCATTTGATATTTATTAAGAATCATTATTTTTACACTCTGAGACTACAGTGGTTAACAAGGCAAAAAAAGACCCAAATAGCATAAATTAGGACATAAGATTAAACTTTAAACTTATTTACATGGACATCTAATTGGCCTAATAGTTACCTGAAGCTCAAACTACAAACCTGTGTAGCTTTAAAGTAAATTATCACCATTTTATTAACTTTTAATATACCTAATATCAAAATTTCAGTGATAATGCTATTAGTGTATTTCACTAATATAATATAGAAAACTTTCTGGGGTTGCTTTTTCTTATTTCAGTCTTCTATTTTTGTAAAATTAAGACAATTAATGTATCTCTCTCAGTGAGAAAATTTCCATTGTTTCCTTATGATATATGTGATAAGATATGATTCCATGTGAGTGGACATTCCTTGCCAGCATTTCATTTTCTTTCTTTCATTTTTGATGTGTAATATGTCATGCCTGGTGTCTCCTTTCTCTAAACATCTGGACTCCATTCTTTCAGAGAGTCCTATATCTCTATCTCTAGTAAACCTTTCAAGTATCTTCTCAAAAATTTTCATACCTTTGATTCCAATTCTATTATGTACAAATAATTTCTCAACAAAGACATACTTTAAAATAGAGGACTATAGTATTATTTCTTAGTGAATTTTTATATTAATTTTTTCTAGGAAATGCATATAAGACTTTAGAACTTTTGTAATTACATCTTCAGTGACATTCTATATATTCAATATATAGTATTTACCATGCATTAATTTGCAAAAATTAGAAATCAGTATCTACCTTTCAAAACAAATGTTATAAATTATCATGACGTATTTTGCATCCTTCTTTTCCTTTTAATCTTTTTCTCTTTTTATCTCTGTCTTTCCTTCTTTCCTTGCAAACAATTGAAGAGAATCAAATTTTAATGCAGGCTCTTTTTCGTCTCTAAATTACTTTGAAAATATAGGTAAATGTTATCTATACATTAGGAATTTGACGAATTCCTGAAATACGGAAAATGTGTGTGACCTGGTTACTGGAAGGAAACAAGGAAAAAAATAAGATAGGAAAGGAGAAATGAAATGAAGGAAAGAAAGAACGTTGTAATTCTAAACAGGTGCAGGCAAAATCTCTTGCAAAGTAAGATCCGATCTTCCCCGAGGAAACCTATAAAACATCAGGGCTCTGAGGCTGTAATAATTAGGAAAGAACAGGGAGACGATATAACACCAAAGCTAGATGCACAGCTTCCAATCACTGCAGTCTGTTTCTGGCTGCAATCACACAGAATCTTCCACCTGAGTCCACTCAATCCGCAAGTCGAGAGAGACACTTTTCAACGTTATCATGTTATTTTGTACGTTTCTCAGTGTCTGAATTCTAGGATGACTTGCTAGAGATCCATAGATATCAAGGATATTTCCAAAAATGCAGTATAACCACAAAAATCAGGAAATTAATACTTATACTACCCATCTAATCTATCCATCTATACTACCCATTTGAATTTTATCACTTATTTCAATACTGACATTTGTAATAAAACACACATCCAAGAGTACACAAGATATTCATTTGTTATCTCTCCTCATGCAACTTGAATCTGGAATAATTCATCAGTCTTTTCTAAGACCTTAATATTTTGAAGACTACCAGTTTACCATATTCAGACATATATCTTCATGCTATTTAATGCCAATCCTTGTCCCTCTGCTCAGGTTCTTCTCACTGTGAGTATTGAGCAGAATACTGCATGGAGATTTTTCTTTCTGCCATTACTGATGATGCTAAAAATTTTTGTCACTTGGTTCAAGTGGCAGCTGTCAAATATCTCAGTATTAAGTTATTAATTTCATGTGAATAATTAATTAATGTGTTGTGGAAAGATGCTAGCATACATGGTCATATCCGATTTTTCACTTTTCTTTCACCCCCTAGTTTTAGCATCTAGTGATGAGTTTCTCCTGCTCAATTGTAGCTACTCTGGTAATTCGCTAATTTCATCAATTCTTTTTTTTTTTTTAAAGTGGGTACCGGGAGTCGACCTCAGGACCTCGTGCTCACCAGGCAGGCGCTTATGCCACTGAGCTATCTCACCAGCCCCATCAATTCTTATATATTTTACAAACTGGCATCCTACAGGGAAGAACATTTTCTTCTCTTACATTTATTGACACATCTATTTTATCATTATATCCCCATGGGACCTACTTTCTTCAATAGGTTACAATCTGCCATTGTCAATACATATGCTGATATTCTATTTACCTCATATTTGGTAAGAATACCCCAGACGAGCTGGTGTTTCTACCATTTTAACATGCATGAATCATTTTCGAATACTTCTTTCCTTTCTGGATGCACACACATGCATGCACTCCTTTGTCTATGTTTCATTTGTTACTTTTCGTTTTTATAGCCAAAACATAAATTTCTCAAAGCCTAGGACATTACCACTTCACGCGTTTCATGCGTTTTTATTTTATCCCTGATAACTTCACACGGTGGTTTTCTTGCGATGGACATTTAGCGCACGATAAGTGATTTACCGGCTTTGCTGAAGTATCTTCCCTGAGGCGGAGAAGAGCAAAGCTCAATTCTATATCCAGCCTATTTTCGGCCTCACTCTTGACATTGAGTCCCACTACTAGCAGGGCAGAGAGGCCAGTGAACAGGAAAAGATGTAGGCGGTGGCATTTAAAAATATGTACAGTGTCTTGCATGCTTTCATTTTTTTCCCGTTAGGTCTTAGAAAAAAAGAAATGTGAAAGCAGAAAATAATTTTTAAAGTCTATTTGACCTTGGCATAATTTAGTCTTAAAACTTCTGTACGTCTTATTTTCCATCTTTAGAATTTTAACTAAGGAAGATTTACTGATCCTTTCCAATCTTAAAATTCAGCAGGTAAAATGCTGTCCAAAAGGTTCGAGTTCATCTTTGAGCAAGATTGAGATACCAGGAATCACAAAGAACATTGATCGTCAGGGGTTTTCAGACGCAGAAACAGAAGCTGGCGTGTCAGTCACAGGACAGACACAGCCAGAGACAGTATCTAGGACGTAGGACTGAGGAGCTACGTGCCATTTGAGGGCTTTACAAAAAGCTGCCTGGGATGAATCTTTAAAAAAGCATACTTTCTCACAGCTTGTCATCAAATTTCCTGTAATGCTACCTGTAAGCAAATCTCACATTCCTTCATATTCACATTTCAGGATGGCTTTCCACCGTTTATCATGAAGTGAATAACTAATAAATATCTCAATTATTTTTCTAATTTTATTTCATATACACTCAGTATAGCATAATTTAGATGAATTTCTTACAAAATACACCTAATAATTTTCATGAGCTCTGAGTGAATGATTTTAAACACTCATAATCTGTAACTATATAATATTCTAACCTACTATCTTTCCCTGACTTCAAAACAATTGCCTAAGTGTGTGCAGGGTTCCTTAATATGAACTAGATATATAATTTTACATGATATCTAAAATTCAGCATAAACATAATTTATTTTTCAAATTCTTTTTGTTCAGTTAGAGAATGTTTTGTGAACTTTACAAAGTAAAAATGGAAATAAAAATTATAAAACTATAGGTCAGGTAATTTTAAATGATTGATTTAATGTATACATTATAACTACTGTGTCATTAAAAGGCTATTACATAAGTGACAAACTGAAAATACTGAAAAGACACAGCTTGAGCATCCTTTATCTTCTAGAACACTATTTATTTGCTCTTTAAACAGAGGATAGGATTTTACTCTGTTCTGTCACTACTAGAAAAATGGCTCTGTTCGGTGCATAGATCTCTCAACTTATTCACAATGCAGTTGGATTTTTAAACTGCAGCCAGCTGAACTGGGATTTGGAGTTGACCTTTAACAGTACAATAGTATAAGCTTCAACAATTTTCCTCTATTGTCAGTAACAATTTTCCAAAGCTGTTTCCTCATAAAATGTTTCTTCACAAGTTTCATTTTAATTTTAACATTCTGAAATCACTAAACACTAAATTGCTAGTTAAAGTATTTATGACATTAAATAAAGCAATTGAATAAGGTTAGCAAACTGGAACTCTATACATGTGGGGCGTATTTATTTGTCATATTTCTAGCTTTTATTGTATCTACCATTCTTTAAAACTAAGCTTTGTGATGCATGACAACAGCTTTTGACACTGTACATCTTATTTTAATTTCCAAAGACTATGATTTTTTGCTATCACCACAGCACGGTTTTTACTTTCTACTTTTATAAGGGCATTTATTATTGTCAGCGTGTATGCTTTTCAGAAAAAGGGTGATCAAAAATATGGTGAATGTTTAATCTTTTTAAAACCTCATTACAATAAATATATGTTGCCAAGAACAAAAGGATAAGTGTACTTCAAAATGACATACAGTATTTTAAATAGGATTAACGGCAATATGTTGGTTAGTATTTGACTATCATTTAGTTTTATTTGGATGCTTTCCTTGAAAACGTTTAACTAGTGATTCAATTTCTATATTTTGCATCAATTTCCCCTTTCCAAAAATTCTAAGTTCTACAAATATTTAAGTTTTTTATTTTTTTTGAGTTATATATAATTTAGGTATTAAAAGTAATTTGTTAATTTCATTTTCAAACTTATAGGAAAAATTTTTCTGTTTCTTTCAATATCTTAACTTGTATTTATTTGTAATAATGCTCTGTACTGATATGTAATATCTTTTTTATTTTCCATAAATTAATCAAAACTTTATTTTTATGGAGTCAACATCTGGTTGTATAACTCTTGTCATGTATGTGCCTAGGTTCCTCTGTGTGTGTGTGTGTGTGTGTGTGTGTGTGCGCACGCACGCGCACTATGTACTGAAGTCAGGGCCCCGTGCATGGTAAGCAAATGCTTTTTGTTCTTTCTTTCTTTCTTTCTTTCTTTCTTTCTTTCTTTCTTTCTTTCTTTCTTTCTTTCTTTCTTTCTTTCTCTCTCTCTCTCTCTCTCTCTCTCTCTCTCTTTCTTTTTCTTTCTTTCTTTCTTTCTTTCTTTCTTTTTTTTTTTTTTTTTTTTTTTTGTGGGTACCGGGGGGTCGACCTCAGGACCTCACGCGCCAACAGGCACCCGTGCCGCTGAGCGATATCACCGGCCCCTTTTTTTTTCGTATGTGGGATCCAGGAGTCGAACTCGGGCCCTCGCGCTTGCAAGGCAGGCGCTTAAGCCGCTGAGCCATCTCACCAGCCCTCTTTCTTTCTTTCTTTCTTTCTTTCTTTTTCTTTCTTTCTTTCTTTCTTTCTTTCTTTCTTTCTTTCTTTCTTTCTTTCTTTCTCTTTCTCTTTCTTTCTTTCTTTCTTTCTCTTTCTTTCTTTCTTTCTTTCTTTCTTTCTTTCTTTCTTTCTTTCTTTCTTTCTTTCTCTTTCTTTCTTTCTTTCTTTCTTTCTTTCTCTTTCTTTCTTTCTTTCTTTCTTTCTTTCTTTCTTTCTTTCTTTCTCTTTCTTTCTTTCTTTCTTTCTTTCTTTCTTTCTTTCTTTCTTTCTTTTTTCTTTCTCTTTCTTTCTTTTTGGCTTGTCTTATTTTTATCCTTTTTGCTACTTATGGTGTTTTCTATTTGCCTTGTTAGTCTTTTTATCTAAATTATTAGGTTGAATCTTTCGTTAACAAACTTTTAGCTCTTTGATTTTCATATATATGAGCATTAGTGTGAATTGTGTATTTTAAATAGTGCTTTAGTGGAAGTACAACAGCTTGAAACATTTTCATTAAATTTTAGATTAATTTCCAAATAAGAGCATTATAGTTCAAGACAGTGGTTTTCAATATTTTCAATCTGTGACAAGTTTTTTTTTTTTTTTTTTTTTTTTAATGTGGGTACCGGGAGTCAACCTCAGGACCTCGCACTTGCCAGCAGGTGCTTATGCCACTGAGCTATCTCACCGGCCCCTGTGACCAGTTTTTAAAGTTGTTACAAATGTTCTCAAAATGTTTTAAATGTATTTTAAATATTTTAAATGTACTTTAAGTTTTGATATTTATTTTGTAAATATTTGTCTATGATTTATGTTAATGATTTTAGATCTCTATTAAACTATCTCTTTCCTCTATCAATTATTACAAAAATATTCTTAAATTTTCCATATGGATATGGATTTGTTAATTTCTCCACTATTCTACAAAGTTCCGTCATATTAGTTTAAGGCCCTTAAAAAGTTATTTTAACATAAATAAAAATATTAAAAATTGTATATATTTATAGGGTATCACATAATGTTTAATAAATGTATATAGTGTATAATGTTTTAATTAGGTTAAACATCTTTTTCCTTAAAAATTTTCACTTTTTTAAAGTGAGACGTTTCAAAATTCTTCTTGCTAGCTTTTTGAAATGCACAGTACATTATTATTTGTGCTCTATAAATATTTTGAATTGCTAAAATTCCTACAGGAAGTTTAACACTTTTTATCTTTAGATAAGTACCCTCTTCATGTTACTTTTAATATCTTTAACAATACTTATTTTGTAATACATTAATATAGGTGTATGAATTTAACTATTACCCTAGATACTCTTGGTTTCCTGGTTCACTCACACGAAACTTTTAACAGAAGAGGCAGGGCTTGGCTGAAGACTTTCCTCGTGATGGTAGCTTTAGCCTGTGCCCAGAGCTTCATGTCCTGCATCACCCTTGCCTATCCAGATACAGATCCACAATTATGTAAGCCAATCTAGAGTTACGATAAATATTTTAGCATAATCCCTGCTCATTCTGCTTCACTGGTTGAATTCTCACATAAATTTTGATAACTGATACATTACCACAGGAACATAATCCTAAAGATAAGTTTCCTAAATTGGTTCTAGGATGTCCAGGACTGGTTCTTTAATTTGATTACATTTAAAGGCACTAATGATTTTTATTTCCAGTGGTAAAAACACCACTGAAAGCCTCTGACGATGATGTAGCGTCATGATATGCAAAATACTGACACCAGATGTTCCTCATCATTTACTTATAGAAGGCGAATTTCTTCATGACTGTGTTTTTACCATCTTTGCATATTTTGCCTAAGCTAAGAAATGTATGGGATCATCAGGTCATCCTGACTCTGCTGAAGAAAGTGAGTAGTGGAAGGAATGAGCTCAAGATTTCAAGTTTCCAGCTCAAACTCTATACGATGACCTAAAACTTTCTTTATTAGTTCTGAAAGAAACTCTTACCTCAAAACCTGCAATATTGAGATTTAAAAAAGAAAAACAAATCCAGAGTTTCATTCAGAGTCACAACAGAAACCCAAATCCATAGATTGTCTTTTGTGAAAGTATAAGCATTGAACAGGAAGGAATGGGATTCTGAAAATTGGCATAGGAAAGATTCTGATGAAGCTGAAGAGTTGGAATCTGTGAATTCTGCTGAGTTTTTGCCACTAAAAGTAGCCTTTCTTCTTCTGCCTTGAAGGAGTTTGCTCTCTTTTGCTTGAAGAGTCTTAAGTGGTATTTCCTGAAGTAGTTGCCTTCTGTGTCCCTGCTACTTTTCTTAGGCTCTCTCCCTACCAACTCTTTCTATTCTGAGACCTATAAAACTCGATTTAGGTTTCAGCAGACTACAAAGAGCAAGGCAGCATGAAATGTGACCTACAAGGAAGTGTATTACACACCTAAATAACTGAGTACTTTTACAGAATACAATCAAGGGAATGTGTCTCAAGGGTATGGAATCACTGTAGAATGAAAATCAAGTTGGATCAGGCATTTATCAACATGAACCGCTAAGTAGAGATTCTAGATTTGATGTTTCAGGTTGAGGGATTGAAAGGGCAAACACACCCTACAATAACTGAAACAGAAGTGCTAGAACAATTGCGTTGTATACATTCAGAAGGAAGGTATTCAGAAGGTAATGATACTGTAGTGTTAGAGTGGATCAATCACATGAATCTGTTCAACTTCTCTAGCTGGTCTAGATGACAACACTTTCGATTTGACTATGAGAAATAAATTGGAGGAGGCCTCAGAATCTTTGAAAAACACTGCAGATGGGCTGAGTGTAGAATGGAAACTTATCATCCAGCTGTGATCGTTAAAATGTCTTGGGAATAAAAGGACCTCAGGGTAGCAGTGGCCTCATGATTGCACTTAATTGCCAAAGACTTGGTGTTTGTGGCCACTGTTTCAGACAAAGGAACCACAGCAGTTATCAGAACACTGATTTGCAGGGATTCATAGTGTTAGCTAATTAACTATGGTGCATCTAGAAGATAAATAGATAAGTAGTCTAGGAAAGTGTTTAAGTAGAAGAGTTCAGGTTTTTGTAGAGAGATGTCTATTTTGTACACTTGAGACAGTCATGGCCTGTCCATTTATCCCAAGACCCTACCCAACCCTCAAGATACTAACACGCTGTAGCCATTCTCCAGGTAGAGAGTGTGATGGGAAATGAAAATGCTCAGACGTTTGGGGGCGTGCTGGACATTGAGTGTGAGAGTTAGTCACTAATAAAGACCGAAAGGTTACCATGGTCTTCTAGTCAGAATTGGAGTTCATGGAGGTTAGATGGTGAATACAATTTAGCTCAGGTCCATCTCACAGGAGATGAGTGGGCCTGCGATCTCGTTCTGCGGTATCCGTCTGATTCTTAAATGTCAACCTGGGCCAAACATACTCAGCACCGCGCAGGAGCCCCACGATGCTTCCCTGACCTGCATAGTGAGGGTTCCTAGTGTGGGAAAGTTCAAATGTAAGTCAGCATAATTGTTCCTACTTAAAAACAAGATGAACTGAAAGCAGTTACGCATGTGTGAAGAGATTGCAGAGATTAGTGCCATTGCCGAGAACTTGAAACACGCAGGGCCACTGATTTTCACAAAGCCTGATTCATGTCACATGTTGATCATATGTAGAGAATACAAGGGTACAAGAGCACACTGGGTTATTGCAAATTCAATCAAGAGGCGTTTCAAATTCCAGTTGATGTTGCAGATGTTTTATTATTGTAACACATATTAAGTCCCCTGTATCTTATGTACTGCTATACGTGTGGCAAATGCTATTTGCTCGCTCCATACCTGTGAATACCATAAAGGTAGTCTGACTTCCATTGGTAAAGAGAGAGAAACACTTTCACCTAAGATCAGAGGGATGAGAACTCTCCAGGCTTCGGACACATTTATTCAGAAGGGAACTGGAAGACATTCTACCCCAGAAGAGATCGCACTGGTGCGTTTCATGGGTGGTGTGCTGATTGGCCCCAGTGGTTAGGTAGGAGAAACTGCCGCGGATGTATTAAGATATTTTCACGTGAGAAGAGGGGAAATGAGCATCAGAAAGCTCATGGGGCCTCTCACATCACATCAATATCTAGGGATCCAGTAAGGGGAGCGTGTCAAACTATGCCTTCTAAAGTAAAATAAATTACTTCATCTGGCCTCTCTTACCACATACAAAAATAGATCAAATTCTCGGGTATGTGGAAGGCCACACACACTGCATTTTGACATATCATTCAAGCCTATTGACTCATTGACTCCAAGGACAAGTAATTCTGAGTGTCACTCAGACCAAAAGAAATATTTATACTGGGTACAGGTTGTCACATTGACAAAGATGTCCTTACAGTTATAGAGAAAAGAGGAAAGGAAAAAACACCACCACATACATTGTACCTTTGAAGAGTGCTCCTTGGAAGACTTGAAATGCTGTTTTCCACTCTGTGAAAGTCATCAGTGTTTCTTGTTGAGCCCGAAGATCAGCCACAGGTGGATGCTTCAGGGCTTCTCCTGGCTTCTGAGCAATGCCGTGCTCCAGGCAAGAGTGAAACTTTTAAATTCCCGGGGGTGTAGGGGATTTGCGATGCCCGGTGCCTGTCAGGGAGCTCTGGCCTCGGCTCTTCCTGCCAGGCTCCCACGTGTTTGTCGCTGGCTCCGCGGAGTCCTGTGTCCACGCGGCAGAGGAGTCGCTGCCTGCCTTGCAGTCCCTCCAGGACTAACCTCGGAGAGCTCTTCCTCCCTGAGAGAGATCCAGTTTAGACCTGATGAGGCTTGTTTTAGCTCTTTGAATTCTAAAGCCAAATCAACACTTTGAAAAGACAATTTTAATGGAAAACATGACTTAGCAAATCTGACTCTCCACTAATAAAATAATAATATATAATCTATTTATATATACATATTACATAATATAGTTCTAGCTTCCCTGTCTAAAACAGACAAAAGAAAACTCATTAACCAAATATTTAAATATCAACTGGAAACTTAAAACATAAAACACACATTATTGTTAAATTATTAACATACAGCAAATAAACTATGAGCAGAGAAATTTTAAAAAATCAACAAAAGGTAGCATTTCAACTACTGAATTGTCATATTTGAAGATAATGCTCAATGCTCTTTTCTGTTTGGCAATGTTCAAGATACATTCAGAACTAATCAGAGTTGTATAAGCTAGTGAAACATTTATGAAAATAATTAAATAGTCTATTTATATTTGTTGCCCATCATAATTAATTGCTATGGGTCTATTTTATGTGAAAATGATTTTAAAATATTAATTAAAATTGTGTATTCATGTCAAAGCATCTACATATACCCATCCCAAACTTTTTACAGAATAACGGGAAAATGAAGGTGAAATTTCAAATGAAGGTGAAATTATCAATATATCATCATACCACCCACCAATGCCATCGTCAAAAGCAACTGCCCCTCTTACGAGTGGTTGCCAGAATATGCAATCACAACTTGATGTTTCCCGCTTCTGAACTAAAGCCTCATGGGTTTGCTTCAAACTGGCAGCATCCAGCTAGCAGACACGCACACCAGCTGCAAAGAAGTATGGAGATGTTCTTTGACTAGTTAGTGCCTTAGGAAATCCTGGTTCATAACGTGGAAAATTGCTGAATGGCAGATAGGATGCCCTATGATTTGGGGTATGAATAGTATGTGTTTACTTTAAAATGTCTTTTTTTTCTGTTATTGAAATAGCATGTATATTTTTAAATAAAAGTGGACAAGACCTTTTCTACCACTGATGGTCAAAATTTTTCTCCCTTAACCTTTAATAATGGATTTGATCAAATAGTTTTTTTTTAATTGGTCTTTTATCCAAGTTAGATTACAATATATTTTTATTTACTTTTATTCATTATTTTAGTGAGGGACCTTTCCCATGCACATGTATTTTAGAAAAAGCAATTACGCATATACACTATACAGAATTTAGAATTATACAGTAATTATAATCAGTATATACATAACTTGGTTTTAATTGCTAACCGCACCATTTATTAGCCATATGGTCTTAGCAATAATGTTGTTTACTATATACTTATTTCACTTTCATCTGTTGTAGTAATAATTGTACTTAAGTAATACTGTGAATATTGAATTACCTAATATATATACATATATACATATACATATACACATATACACATATATACCTATATACCTATATACATACATACACGCATACACACATACATATACACATATACACATATATATATAATGACTGACAGAGAAGAAGTGCCGTATAATTATTAGTGATATGACTTTCCCAAATATGTGATTGTTTGCAATGTTTTTCCTTAGGTGTGGGACTTTCAGTCAAATTGCCATACAAAGAACCATTTTTACTAGCTTTATTTCCACTGTATTTTGCCCAATTGTCTACTGATGTAAAAAAGAAATGCAGCAATGTTTTTTTTTGTAAAAGTAGAAATTGCTTTTTTTCTCTCTTTACCAGATATTTCTTTCTAGCTAACCCTCTCCCTTGCTTTTAAGAAATTCAATATATGTACCCACTGGAGGAAACCACACTGTTCCTACCTTTTAGGGAGTTACCAAATGACTAGTCATGAAACCTTACTCCAAGCAATATAATACAATTTGAACAAGACTATAAATTGGTTTTCTTTAAGATGTGCTGGTTAAGATCATAGCAGGAAGTAGTTACATCAGTGATTGCACCTGAGAATTCTGGGGAAGCATAACAGAAAGGAAAAGGAAATAAAGCAGCTAGCTTATTGCAGTTACTGGGCCTGCGAAACTCCCTCCTCCCCTGACTTGAAATTGAAGACTATTAAAGACTCCTAAGGATAATATTCAGGGAGTCATTGCTCCCACATTTTTTGCCCAAACACTCCTTATCCTTTCAGATGTGATAGTCAGCTGTCTATCTTGATATACTAAAATCCTGCCTTTATAGAATGTCTTCAAATCATATAAATTGATATTATGTGGTTCCTGGAAACATCTTTTCTGTCTATCTTACCATTTTTACAAGTACCTGATCCCAGGATTAAATCTGGCTCAGGTCTGTCTGAGGAAGAAAATGTCTTTATTACCATAGATATTCTCTTTATACTTTGACTGATAATTTTGTGGTCTTCTACAATTAAAGACTCCACAATAATTTTTTATTGATTTATTCACATGAACCAAATTTCAAACTCATTATTTAAAACTCCTTTTAGCTATAATTTACTCAATAACTCAGTTATTTGACTCACTAGCATAATTATATTCATTCATAATACTTTGTGTTGTCGTAGTATTTTACTTTACAATACCAAATGTAATCTGTACATTAATCTGTACATTAATTAGTAATGTAATGTTAACTTCACTCTCTTTATATACAAACAATATACACAATAATCTGAATCAGTCTATTTAACATTGTCAGTGACCTGAGGTTGAAGTCAGCCAATAGTTGTTCAGTTAAATAATAAACATTTCCTATAGTAAAACTGTTCTTCCTTCTATAACAGACTTTCACATTACTATTTTGTTGATAAATTCTTTAAGTTTTTCTAATAATCAGATTTTTTAATATCTACAATTCAGGTATATTTTTAAAATATATTAGCCAGGTTTACATGTGGAAAACATTAGTAAAATTTACAATGTGAGTTAAATACCAAGTATTTTATCGATATTAGCATTTGCATCTGTGAGACACAGGGACAACAGTGAGAGATTTTTCAGAGAATATTTACTATAAAATTCAGTCACTTTTGAACTCAAAATACTTTATCAATTATATATTGCTACACCTTTACTTGATGGTTTAACACAATCATAATTTATTATTTCTCAGGATTCTCATAAGCGTGAGCTACTTGAAATGACCTGAGCAGCCCTTGTATTCCAAGTATTTTACAGTGGAGT
Organism: Erethizon dorsatum; assembly: GCA_028451465.1. NCBI lineage: Eukaryota > Metazoa > Chordata > Mammalia > Rodentia > Erethizontidae > Erethizon > Erethizon dorsatum. The sequence continues at coordinate 13,636,192 of CM051828.1, read as the reverse complement.
GGTCATACAAGTGCATTTGACTGGGAGCTCAGCTGGATCTAGAAGACCCGAATGGTGATCCATACACCTGGCATCTCAGTTAGAGTGGCCAAAATATCTGGATCTGGCTCAATTCCATTCAGAGCACCACAGTCACACTTCTTACACAGTGGCACGTAACTCCCAGAGAGTAACTGAAAGTTGATATGTCTCCTTTCTGTCCCATGGTACATGTCAAAGCAAGTTCCAAGGCCAACTCTGATGCAAGGGGAAAAGAAATAAAGTACACCTGATGAAGAGTTGAGGACACGTAGAAGGACTAGACAATAGTTGGTAATTACTGTTGAAAACACGACAGAGAAAGGAATACTAAGGTATATGGATATAGAAACTGAAGGCTATAGCTAACCACCTAGAGCTGGTGGAACAAAGAGAAGAGGTTGAGACAATTAAAATTTAAAAGATAGGGGGAGTAGCCACATGCCAATGAAACCAGAACCTGATAAGAAGGTATTACTAAGTGGGTGCATTTTTTAGGCACTTGAGAGAGGGACCTCACAAAGGACAAATTAAGGTGTATCATGTACAGGTACAAATTCCCTATGATGAACGTGATCATTGTATATACCAAAATTTTACCAATAAACAATTAAATTTTAAAAAAGAATTAACAAATTGATTCTTTATTTAACTTCATAAATGTTTCATGAATGCTGTCCTCTCCAGGGAAGGTGTACGGTGCGGATGGTTTTGGAAGTATTGGTATAAAAAATACAAAAATAGAATCACACTGCTACCACATAAGTTTTCATTACTGTAGGGAATTGAACAGGAAACAATTGAGAGAAAAATAAAAAACAAAGAAACCAACAGAAATGACACGGAAAGGAACAGGTCTTTTCTCTCTCCAGCCTTCTCTGTCTTTAGCCTCCCTAAATTTGCTGAGACAGACAGGAACCACAGTTGGCAGAACTGAAGTGTGGGGCACAGGATTTGTGCTCCAGCATTACAAAGCAGGTTTTAGCGAGCCTGAATCTGAGAACATTACCCACCCGTGCTTTTGAAAAACAGAAATGTACATTCCTGGCCCTTAAAGGGTAATTAAAGGACAAATGTCATCAATTAATTTGCACTATAAAATTTTAAGGGTGATGTTAAACATATTCCCCAATATTGATGTTATGCTTTCAATGTTTAGTAACATTGTTTAGGAACAATGTTTAGTATCATACTGATAAAAAAGTTATAATGTTTTCTCTATATTAAAAATTTATTAAGTTCTATAAGAGTCTTAGGAGTAATTTCTCAACAAAATTTCATAATTAAATCCACTGATCAGATTATTTTAGTAAATGCAGAGATTCCCAGGATGGTAACTTACAAAGTTAGCACGTATTTAGGTATTTAACATATATTATTTTTAACGTGTATTATTTTTATCGCCACCATTAATTTATAGTTTCATACATACTATTTTGTGTATTAATGTAAAATTAATGTGTAAAAGATTTACTTCTGTTGTTAGATTATAAGATAATTTATTATAACATATTAAGAAGTATAATTAGACATACTCAGATCCTTAAAGTATAGAAACATATTTATAGTTTTAGAAAATTTTATTATTGATTATGGATAGCAGTGCAAATTATCTACTTGTTTTTAGGAACAAATAAATCTTCATTTTAAGAAGCATGGCCAATCCCTCTGCTTTATTTTTTACTCTTCAAACATCCTCTTAATATTAACAAAAGAAGAGATTCACAGACAGGTGGAAAGCCTTTAGAAAATGTCTTTTATGTAAAATTTGTAGGTGGAAAATTTGGAATTCAATGTTTTTAAGAAATTTAACTTTCATTTTTAGCTTGAAATTGGGGCAAGAAAGAATTTTGGATATGTGATTTTTAAAGGTAAACCTTCTAGCTGTGAAAGAGCTATATGAAAATACAAGTTCAGACTGCAAGCCTAAACCTCCCATCGCATGCTGTCATTCACACGGACTGAATTACTTCTGAAGCAGGTACGGTGTTTCTAATGGCACTCTGACTAAATGGACTGTTGCCTAGCTTGGCAGTGATTACAGGATGTCAGTATTCTATGAGCTAGGCAGAGATTTTCATTTCATACATCTTTCACAAAGGGCAGCAGGGATTGCACAAAGTCATCAGTTCACATTTCAATTGTTTTAAATTCCAGGGCTTGTTTTGAAGTTTAAAAAAGCCACAGAGATCAGGTAGGCAGCCTGTATGACCAGAATCTATAAAGCAGACGTGCCACCCACTTGAGGCATATCACAGTCATGCTTGCTTTCTTAAAAAAAAGAAAAGAAAAAATATATATAGAACAACCACTGACAGCAGAAAGAAACTAGCCTCTAATCACCATGCTTCAGCCTTTTGTGTGGAGATATTTGTGTTATACAGAAAGCACTCACGATAAATGATGATAAATGATAGTTCCACAAATGTTATCTCTGACCTGCTAGATATTTAAGGGTGGAAGATGTAAAACCTATTTTGCATAAAAATGCTTTTACATTTACACATTTATGTAGGTAAACACACACCATAGACTCTGCAGTAATTCTTCTGATACCTGGTAGTAAGCTTTAGGGATGGTGAAACTCTTTTATTCAGAAAATTAAAATTCCTCTCGCAGCTTCCTGTGACGTGGTGTGCCTATGAGAAGACTGTGAAATAGGCCAAGGTCACTTATATTCAGAAGCACCCACTGCCCTTACGCCACCCCCCGCTCCCTGTGACATTTAATTACAGTTTTATTTGGTTCTTATTCTATGATCGCACCACCTAGGAAATCCTAAAACCTAAGCTATAGTAACATTCCCCAGAAGTTCTTCTCTTTTCTTCCTCTCATAAAATTCTATGCTTTGGTAAGGATTTATAATGCATTATCATCCTTTCAATCATCTAAAAGCAGCTTTATCCTCAAGAGGCAGAGAAAAACTTTATTTTTTGCTATCATAAACGAATTTGTGCTGTGTGCTCCAAAGAGTTTAGGTATTTGTATATAAACACTTTAAGAGTTTTGAAAATATTCCCAATGTTGTACTTGTGATTACTTCTATGATAGGAGCAAAGAATAGAAAGAAGGCATAAGGAACAAAAGGTGAAATACTATAGGAGTAAAGGGAACATACTTTGACCAAGAATGCTTGGTTTGAGTCTCAGCGGTAGCACATGCAAGCATTGCTATCTAAGATATTTAACCTCTATTTTTCATATGAATGAAAGCAATAATACTCATCTATAGATGTAAATGAGGTTGCATAGATTGTTGTATTTTTGTTTATTTATTTATTTATTTTTGTGGGTACTGGGGCTCTACCTCAGGACCTCGTGCGCCAGCAGGTGCCCCTGCTGCTGAGCGATATCACCGGCCCTGTTTTTGTATGTCGGTACTGGGAGTCGAACTCAGGACCTCACGCTTGCCAGGCAGGCAATTATGCCGCTGAGCCATCTCACCAGCACAGATTGTTGTATTTTAAGTGTATTGGTAAATATATGGTCACTGTGAGTAACTGGAAAACATTGAGTAGTTGACTTCCTGCAGAATAAGGGTTTTAGTCCATTTTGTTTGTTGCCAAATTCCTACTATCAAAAACAGCGCTTGGCACAAAGCTGACACTTGTCCCATTCTGCATAACGTGCATTGTGATTCACTTCTGACTCGTCTGAAAACTGTATTTCCTAACTTTCTTTGCTCAGTAGCTAGCATGTGTTGTTCTGCTTGTGTTGTTAGTTGTGTTTTAGGCTTTACTAATATTCATAAAAATTATTCTTACTATCACCATGGCATCTTGTTTCATGAAATGTTCTTTCGTCAACACACTTGCATTCATCACAATCTTTCTTTATGGCAGATAACACTAACTCTAAGTATATTGAAGCTAACATTTAGTGAATGTCATTCCTAATTGATGGCCTATGGCTATTTTCTGTGCTGTGTAACTTAGACATGACAAGTTCAATGTATTTCTTATAACTGAAGAGCATGACCAAGGTTGGAATCAGCCTGTTAGCGCTTGTGAATACTCACATAGGTTGGGTCTATTTCGCAGTGCCAGCACACACAAACAACAGTTAATGTGACTTTCCCAAAGCTCATTGAAATTACCCTGACTGTGGCAATAGTGGTAAAAAAATGAGATGAAATTTGGTACAGAAAAAAACTACTGACACAGAAGTCAGCAGAATGGAGTGTCATCTCATTATTGCCACATTCTTTGCTCTGGGACTTAACTGGTGTGTCAACTGAGAGGACGGGGCTGGATGATTTCTGCAATGGTCAATTATAGATAAACTTTCATATTACTTAAGCAGACCTAATATGTCATTTGGTTATATATTTAAATTATACTATGATAGCAGAATAAGCTATTTATTTTACCAAGAGAGGAAAAAATGAGTTCCACTGGTTTGCAAAATTTTTTAAATATCAATAGAAAATTCCTTAGGTTTTGAAAGACATATAAGCAAAGGAATATTTTCACCCAAATGGAGCTAAACTTTCATAATAAAATCTTATCTGTTGTTTATACCTAAAAAGTAAGTCTTTATCACCTGCTAGAAATTCAACTAATAAGTGCAGCTTTTTCAGGATCCATAGGTAGAAATAAAGATGCTATCTTGAATTTGATCTAATATTTGCTTTGCTTTACAAACATTGTTAATGAAATAAAATAGCCTATGATTTGTCTTAATAAATTTCTTTAAAATATAAATGATATGTTTAGTAATGTACTGCTTAAAACATACAAAACTTGAAGCTATGGTTTATTCTGAACTATTGTGCAAGCATGTTGGAATAGATACTCTTCCTTTTTCTACCTAAATCCAAGCAAGACTGTTGACCCCACTGGTCTTGAGCCTCTTCCATGTCACTCCACTCTTCCTTCTTCACTCTAAAAGAGGGTGAGATCATTTGCCCCTTGTTTTGCAAAAATTCTGAAGAATAAAGTAGGCATCATATAGCTCAGCTATCTGTCTCCATTGGAAACTCCTTTCCTCTAGAAGCCAGGCTCTTCACTACCAACTGGGAATGTCTGTGGGACTGCCTGTCAGTATTGTCTAGATGGATGGACACCCTTCACAATTGGAGGTTCATTAGCCAGCCAATTTTGATTTTCTGCAAAAGCAACACAGCCGATCAGACTATTATTATCGTCGAGGGTGGTACTGAATCACCCTAAGATATTGCTTTACTTTGTTCTCTATCGCCGAACATGTGCAGTCCGACGCACAGTCTACGATGTTGAGGAGTGAGGGACGCCCCCTCGCAGTGGTACCATGAGTAAAGTGGTAATCTAGTCGGTTCAGAGATTTGGCTAGTCACATGGCTTAAAAAATGTATTTAGACTTAATATAAATAAATTTTATATCTACATTTTTATTTGCTTTCTTTGATTCTGATTAAAAGTTGGGGATATTTATTGAATGTCACTTTTAGAGATGCAACACATGTTTTGACATAAGCACTTTCTAAAATGTGTTTACTAATCATGGCCACAATAAAAACATTATGCTATTATTTCCAGCTTGTAAGATTATACATTTAATCTATTAGGTTTTGTTACTTTCTGGAATATACATCAAAATATAAAAACATACTTATATTCATACATCCATATAGAATTTGTGTGTGTATAATCTCTTGAAAGAGAAGGTGCTAGGAAAAATCAGTTCTCTATGGAATAGTAGGTATGTTGTAAATAAATTATCCATTTTATTGTATTACTTCTTAATTCAGTTGTATAAACTAAGACAATATCAAAAAGTAGAAAAAAATCTAAATCAACTCTAGAGTCAGATATTTTGTAGTTTATGTAAGAAAAAATGCCCTGGAAACCAGCTGTCTGAGTTCAAATCTACCTTTTGCTGTTTATTAAGTGTGTGAGTTTGGGCAATTGAGTACCTTTGTCTGTTTTCACATCTGTAAAGCAATAATGACGTTAATGTTCACAGCACTGAATCATTAATGATTATGTAAAGCATCCAGAATAGTCTTTGTCATATAGTAAATTCTATACACATGTTGATAATTATCACTTGTAGGGTGAGAAACTAATTGAAGATGTTTTAAGCAGATATTGCAATGAAATCGGGACAGTGACTTTCACACATCCCAGCAGTGGTTATAATGTCAGGATACAGAAAAAACCTGGAGGAAATTTACATGAACATTTTCTGTGTGAGGATAAAAATACTTCTAGTTGCATGAGGTCAAAAGAGACACTATTCAGTTTGGATTTGGGAGGTTAATAAACATTATACATAGCTCTGTGTTCAGGTGTTTGGGGAATGGTCTCTTTCTAGAGCATGATATTGGTATCCCCCAAATATGTGGCAGGGATCAAGAGTCACAACTGGGGCCTATTTTGTTTCCACACCCACTTTTTGTCCTGTGAGTTCTGAGTCCTTCTCTGCTTTCCCACTGGGTAGTGTCAATGAATGGTGTGTTTTCTACCTCAGGTCTAAATTCATTCCAGCAGCTTGTAGTGTTCCTGCTCTTCAGTGTGAACCAAGCCACTGCTATGCCAGACCACTTTGTGCACTGTGGGCTTCTGAGGTGCCTCACTTGCCCCAGGGAGCCCTCTCTCCACACATCTCCGGATGTGACTAACATCCAAGCCAAAGTGTATTTCTGATCACAGCGGCAGAGGAGGAAGTGAACAGGCCCCTGAGTTTCATTCTCAATGTAGGATGGGATCATTGCTGGGATTATAAACTGGGATTCTTGTTAAAATCCAGGCACTTGAGTACTTCTAGGGAGGCTGCTGAGAATCTGCACCTGTAAAACTTGACAGCTGGCGCCGGTGGGGCTCGTCGACAGGCTACCCTGGTGTAACACAGATGTACAAATAGGAAGTTTTCACCCGCTGTATGCAGCTAATGTTTGAGAAGCATGCAGAAGCCTGAAAACAGCTTTGTTACTTCTGTAATCCACTAAAATGATGCAATTCCTATAATCAGAACACTAGTTTACATTGTAAGGGACAAACTTTATATTAATACAAATAAAAAAACTTGAACATCTTACTTCTAAATTTAATCATTGGTTTTTCCATTCTCTGTAAGGTAAATGTGAAAACTGAATAAAATATCTATTTTGCTAATTCAAAAACAAGATATGTAAAAAATCATTAAAATCCCAAGAATAAATAAAAATGCAGTTTTTACTTTTAAATAGAAAACAAAATTATATCTAGTATAAATTATGACTCAAATTTGCACTTTTTAAATTAAAAAAGCCTATTTTTTGTAGCAATATAGAAACAGTATTCCAAGATACACACACACACACACACACACACACACACACACACATATTCTTTTCTTATTAGCATGAATATTAGAGTTTTTCCAGATGGGTGCTTCTGAAGAATTGTAGCCACTACATTTTCAAGTCCTTTTGTCTTCTTTCCAAATAAGCTAGTGATATTAATGAGGTTTTCTGTTTTTGCCTGAAGAATTTCTTAAAACTTATTGGCCTCAGAGAGATTACTTCAAATTGTACCAAAATTTTATTTTACATGAATTGTTTTGTTAAAAGAACATGTGTTTTTTTTCCATCATACAAAATTGTTTATTGGATAGAATGAGAAAAATGTAAAAGATTTCTCAAAGAAATAGATTTTTCTAATTTTCTCTTTTAAAATATATTTTTAAGTAGTCAATAAATGTTGTATCTATTCAGTACTTATTTACTTTATCTTAATTTATTGCAAAGAGGCAGCACACAGACTTTAATATACCGTGCAGCTGTCGGATAGAGTTGTTTTCTTGGGGGGGTGACAGAGGAGGGCTCCCAAGAGCACACAAGGTCCTCGAGCTCCCAGAGCCCACAGGTTGCTTTGCGCAGTGGTGGTGCCGGACTGTACAGAACTGGGCTGCTTTTCCTGTGTAGGCTGCCCTTGCCTCCTGAATATTTTATGCATGGCCAAGTCGTGAGGCAAAGAATTTGTAAGTGAAGCTACAAGAAAGAAATTTGCTCCTGCTCCAGGAAATGTCACAGATGCAAAGTGGGAGCTGTAGAAGCTCAGCCGCTCCCAGGAGCCTCTTCCTGTGGGCCAGCACAGCTCTTGCTGATTCCTGTGAAGGTGAAAGACGTGAAGTTAAAGCTTCCGTCAAGTCTTCTCGCAGCCCAATCTACACAGCTTTCTATTTTTCCCAGCTACCGGTGCCTGATTAGTATGTATGTACACGTTCCACTAGTTAATCATTATGTGATCTTGTTAAAGGGCAGTAGCAAAAAAGTTTTGTATATAATGAGAGCTCCAAAGCATATTTAAGTATAAACCACAATTAATGAAAGACTGCAAGGAACTATTCTAGTTTACTGAAAATTTTTATATAAAATGTACTTGGCACACATTCAAATACACTCTTTCGAAATATGTCTCAGTCTAAAAAACAGTAATTCAAATTTGTCTTAACAAATGCCAAGGTCTTGTACCCATTTGCCAATTACTCATGGTTATTATACTGTCTTTGTGATAATTATGAAGTAAATAATTTTGATCTTGTTCTAGGTTAGACAAATTCTAAAATATATTAGAAATATGCACTTAATAATTTTATCACAGTATTATTAATACACTTAAATGTATATGGCCATTTAACAAACAAGATAGCTTTTAGCAACCTAACCTAACATAAGGTTGCAAACACAGAAAAATAAATAATCTGAATATCAAAATAAATAAAAACAACATAGGTTCCTGAGGGATTATGGAAAGGAATCATGAAAAAACCAATTAAAGGAATGGTTGTAAAAAAGATATAAAGAATATGAGAGTGCGAACACTTCATTACTTTCTATTTCTATAAATTTGGACAAATTATGTACGGTTCTCTGGACTTCTTTCTTCATTTGTAAAATGAGAATGAAACTTAAATAACAACACAGGCATACATGAAATGTGTGCAAATAAATACATTTTGAAAACAATGTATAAGGATACTTGATGACCTAAATTATGTTTTGTGACTATGCTTTAATTCACACATTGGTGAAATTTTATTTCATCAAGAAATTTTAGAAATGTTTCACATGAAAACACACACGTATATCTGTAAGGAATGGCTCGAGGCAGACACCAGCCAAGACCACTGGGCTCGTGTAAAGGCAACATGGCTTGGAATTTATTGTGCCTGGGTGCAGGCAGAGGGCAAAAAGGTGATCTGTAGGGAGCAAAGAGAAGTGGGCCTTTTATTTTACAAGGCTTGAAAGAAGGCAAGGGACGTGAGGTGGGAAGGTCTTAGCAAACATCAGTGGTCAAAGTCCTCTGGATGTTTTGTGCCTCACTGGGCAAAGTCCTTGACAGGACTTTGCCCAGTGCAAATGCTTGGGTGCCTTTAGATGTCCAGGTGCTTGAAAGATTCTGTGTTCCCTCTTATCTCTTTTACAACATCCTGTGTTTGCTGAGGCAGCCCCAGTGCTGAGCTGAGAACAATGCCTCTGCTGGCAGAGAGGTTGGGTACTGCGAGAGTCATGTCCGAATTGAGCCTTACAATACCTACAAAATCACAGTGGTATATAATGTGTTTACATAATAGTTTGTACAAATTCAATTATATACATATGAATGCACAGATAACTAAACCAAAGTGATCCATCAAAAAAGCATATTGAAACTCTGCCACAAATTATTTATATAAATATGGAAAATGTCCGTTTTATACTGTACATGTATAGACTATGAGAAAAATAACTGAGGCACAGCTATAATCATTTTAACTCCCAACTTTGTTAGGTTAATAACTTTAAATAATTGAAATTATATTAAAATGGCTCAGAGTTAAATCATATAAATCACGATTCATTTAAATGAATGTTATGCAACAAATAAATGAAAGGTAACATTCACAGATCCCTGAGTAAACCAGAGTGGATGGTTCTAAAAACATACATTTCCATTGGCAGTAAGAAATTTCCCAAACGAATTGTGAAACCATGTAATTTGAAAAGTAGCAAGACAGACATGCACAGGAAACAGTGAAAACTGTCCAGGGGATTTCTTTAAAGTATTTCATGTTATCTGTGAAAGATGAAGAGCATATAGTAATAGGAGGAGGTTGTAAGGAAAGGATTTCCTTTACAAGATTTTGCTGTGCATATTCTGCATCTGATCTATGGGATTCCACATCTATGAGTCAACTCATGGTATAGTTTGAATCTGAAATGTCCTCCCAAGGCCCATGTGTTACAGGTTCGAATGCCAGCTTTCATCACTATTGGGAGGTGGAGAAATTTCTAGAGATGAGGCCTATTTGGAAGAAATCAGATCATGAGGGCATTCTTTGAAGAGGATATGGAAAGCCTCCTCTATTCCCCCTTTCTGCTTCCTGGCTTGCATGAGGTGAGCAGCTCCTCTCTTGCGTGCTCCGGCTATGATGTTCTGTCTGTCCCCCAGCTCAAAATAACAGGGCCAACAAACCATCCCCTGAGACCTGCAAAGCCAGGGGCAGAAATAAACACTTCCTCTACCTTAAATGGTTTATTTCAAGTATTTTTTCACTGTGATAATTCGTGAATAAAATGTTTTTTCATTAAAACATAGCTAGTAATGATAATGCCTTAACTGTTATCTTAATCTGTTGATTTTCTATAAAAAAATTATGAAATTGTCCTTTTAACATCTGGGGTATTTAATATTCTTTTTTGTTTGTTTGTTTTTGAGATACTAGAGATTAAAACCACACTCTGTATATTGAGTTATGTCCCAAATCTTTGTTTTATTTTTTTGTTTTCAGACAAGGTCTTCCTAAATTGCCCAGATGGGGCTGAACTTGTGATTCTCCTGCCTCAACCTCCCAAGGGCTAGCATTACAGGTGTGCAACATCTTACTTGACAAGAAAACAAAATAAATTACCTCCATAGGGTATATTCAATTTAGTAGCTCTAAATAGAAACCCAGGGGCAATAATGCACGTCTGTAATCCTACAACTCAGAAAGTCTAAGGCAGGAGGATTATAAGATTGAATCAGCCTGTGCTACTTAATACCTTAGAAAGACACTGTCTTAAAATGGGCACCTGTGATGAATACACACTTCTCAGATGAAGAAATACAAATGACAAATAAATATATGAAAAAATGCTCAACATCATTGGTCATTCGAGAAATGCAAATTAAAACAACACTGAGATTACATCCCACTCCAGAAAGAATGGCTATCATCAAGAAATCAACCAACAACAAATGCTGGAGGGACTGTGGGGAAAAAGGGACCCTTCTCCACTCTTGGTGGGAGTGTAGACTGCTGCAACCACTGAGGAAATCAGTATGGAATTTCCTCAAAAAGCTAGGATTAGAGGCCCCATTCGATCCAGCTATTCTCCTTCTGGATACCTTCCAAAAGGATTAAAAACATCGTACCACGGTAATATATGTGCACCTATATTTATAGCAGCACAATTTGTAATAGCTAAATCTTGGAAACAACCCAAATGCCTATCAACAGAGGAATGGATACAAAAAATATGGTATTTTTATACAATGGAGTACTACTCAGCTATAAAGAAGGATAAACTTGAGACTTTATAGGTAAATGGATGCAACCTGAAACCATACTCATAAGTGAAATAATAAGTGTAAAAATCCTATTGTCTCCCTGGTGTGAGAAACTGAAAGAATAAACAATGTCTAAAAGCTATAACAGATATTGTGAAATGGGAAGAATTTGTTCACAAGGAAAAAGGAACTAGTATAGGGGAAAGGGGAAAAGATGGAAGGGAAAAGGGAGAATAATGCAAGTCAGTGATACTATTAGTGTCTCTTAGTTCATTGAAAAGGAAGGTTTGTGCTAACATTGATCAGAGAAGATTTTAATGCCCATATCTTATACTCTGAATAACTACTTTAAAGATAACAGTATGCAATATATTAACTATTGTTATTCTCCTACTATTTTGTTATGAAATTTTGTTTTACATTTTTTCCATAAAATTTAAAAAAAATGAAAATTTAAAAAATGCACACATACATGCACACGTACATACATACATGGTTGGAAGTGTAGCTCAGTGGAAAGACCTTCTGTGCAATCCCCAATAATACAAGATAGGTGTAGATATTTATGTGGATATAGATATATAAATATAGATATAAATATATATATTGATATAGATTAAAAAGATTTATTAACAATGATGTTATGATTTGTGCCTAGATGTCCCCACAAGGCTTCATGAAGTTTTAGATGGGGCTTTTCTGGAGGTAGCTGAATCTAGAGTGTGTGATTTATTCCAAGTGCAATGCTGGGATTAAGGGTGTGAATGCTACACCCTACGGTGGGTAGCCTACATACAATATAAGGGACAGAAAGAGGCTTGTTTTCTCTCCCCCCCCACCCTTCCCTTTTCCTTTCTCCTCTCTCCTCTCACTTTCTTTCTCATTGCTTTTGCTGTTTTCTGCTGCCATGAACTGTTACCCCTCTGCCATGTGCCACCCTTCCTTGGAGCCAGCTGATTATGGACTGAAACCTCTACAAACTGTGAGCTAAATAAACCTTTACCCCTTTAACTTTGGGTTTTGGGTATTTAGTCTCAGCAATGAAAAAAGTAACTAAGACAAATGGAAATAGTCAAACGAAATATAGTGTGATAAATGATACGTTTTCTGTCATTACATAGCATTTCTTTTCTTTTTTATTTTATTTTATTTTATTTCATTTTATTTTATTTTTTGGTACCAGGAATAGAACTCTGGACCTTGCACTTGCCAGGCATGTGCTGTGCCACTGAGCTATATTCCCGGCCCCTATAGCATCTCTTTAAATGAATTGAATTGTATTTTGTATGTAACAATTGAAAAAAAAAACCTTAATCAAATAGAATCATATAAAAAAACTTGTTTATAATCATACCTCTGGGCAGTAAGAGTTTTAACTAGCTCCTTTTCCAAGATTTAAGAAGTGTTATGCCTAATTGGTTTTACATTAGCAATGGCCTGAATCACTTTTTAACACAAAGTTATTACTAATTATTGAAATTGTGACTTTACTTTGAATTAAAATATGAAAGACCAAATTCCAGATACATTAAAAGTAACATACATTTTTCCAACAATCTGAAAAATCTAAAATGAAAATGTTCATAGTTCTATTTATTAAAATATTATATGCTTCATAAAATCAGTGTTGCCGTTGTTGTTGGAAGGAAGGCATTTACCTCTAACTAGCGCAAAATATTTTGAACATTTAGTTATTGTATTCTTAAAAGGACCATTAGCTCATAATCGAGAGCTGGACTAGTGCAGTGGTGATATATATGTAAGACATAAGCTCTTTCATTACTAAGTGACATACTCCCCCACGTGCTTGGGGCTGTGTCTGGATATTCTGGTCCCAAACTTCTTCAGAAATTGTCCTCAAATGGAAAGAATGGCATCACCCAAGAATTGGTCAGTGTAAGAACATGAAGATCTGGTCACTTCTCTGAAATGCAGCGTGACTATGAAAAGTAAGGAAGTTTCTCTCTCTCTCTCTCTCTCTCTCTCTCTCTCTGTCATCTCTAACTCTCTATGAATACAGTACCATGTCTTCATAAAAAGTACTTGGCAAATTAGATTCTGTTTAGCTGCTATTGGAAATGAAATTGGCATGCAGTGGAGAATTTAATAAATTTGAATACACACATACAATATAACCCAGCAATTCCTCTCTGAGACTATATAGCAAACAAAAAAGCACGTGGACATGCTCCAAAACCCATAAATAAAAATAGTCATAGAAGCAGTACTCAGAATACTTAAATCACTCAAATGACTATCATCCATAGAATATTAAATAATCTCTACAAAATGGCACAGTATAAAAATAAACATGAACAAGTTACTGCAGTTAGTTCATGGAAGGATAAACATCATAAACATAATACATATAAATGTAGGATCCTGTAAATATAAAACACAAAGCCAGCAAATTAATGTATGGTTTTAAAATCAGCTTGATTCTTCGAGTAGAAAGATCTGTTGACCTCTAAGTGGTAGGATAAGGGCATCTAAATTATTAGCACTTTTTGAAACTAGTTGGTGGATATTTGTTCATTCTGTGACAATTTATTGAAATGACCATCTATGATTTAGGCATTTATATGTATGTGTGGCTCTGCAGTAGACAATTGACTAAATAGTTAATATTGGTATGACTTTGAAAAGGTGATTTAACCTATTTGGACTTTATTCATGCTTCGTAAAGAATAAAAATCTGAAGAATAGAGTTTAACATGTCTGAAACCATTTGGCTTGAAGGTAGGCTTTTTCACATTTGGGTCCTGTAATAGAGATCAGAACACCCATGCTACTTTTATTCTTTACAAACACAAACCATTGTTTATTATCTGTGTACAGTATTCCCTATTAGGTGATTGGGAGATGGAATGTGTTTGCAAATTTTAACTGTGACCTGCTGTCTACACATTATTCAGTTTTCTGTCCAATAAGTTATAAATGCAAATGTTGGGTAAGATTGCCAGAGCTACTTTAGTGTTGGTGATTCATAAGAGAAAGTTTGCACTGCCATTGTACATGGCCTACTATTGGAGGTCCACAAATTAAAGAAAAATGGTTGATTTAAAGTTGGAAAGCACACACAAGGATAGGGCAGAATTGTCTAGAGAACTCCATACACCCTGCTTTAGAATGCTTACCTCCAGACTTCTTTTATAAGAGAAACATAAATATTATTTTGATTAATTGAATGTTTTTAAGCATTTTCCCTAATATACAAGTGAGCTTACTCTTCCACAATGTGCACTGACATATAATTATAATAATCTATTCGTTGGCAAACTAACATTAATTCTCCACATTAATTATTATGGATAAAATAATGAATGATAAGTGGTAAATATTGCACATAAACCAGCATAATCACTGCCCTTTTATTTGTAACCTTAACAACTAATTTCAACGTATCTACCTTTACTTATGCATTCAAGTGCTGTCTGATTCTAGCTAAAATATACCTTTTCATTCCTCATTTTTATTCCATGGGTATTTTTTTCTGAAAGTATCTGAAAAAATATTCATATTTTCGTATTTTACAAGATGGAAAATAGTTAAATTGCTACTTGTACTTTTTGTTTTCCACACTTCAGACAGTATAATTATATTCTTCTGGTGTATGATAGTATGTTTTCAGCTTCGGCATTTGTCCATCAAGTTAGTATTTAGATAATGCTTACTTTATGGCCAGATAAAAGGGAAGCCAAACTTCACCCTGCTAAAGCCTCAGTTAGAGGTGAGAATTAAAATGATAATAAGTTTAAAAGAGAAGAACATAAAGTTTTATCTGGAATAGAACTTCATATAAGGAAATAGACACAAGGAAGTAACAATACCTAAATGCTTTTATATTAGGTTAAAAAAACAGATAATTATGAAAATGTAGTACCAAATTATGTAGTGAGACAAACATTATTTTGACAATGTCTGTTTGCACAAAATTCTTCTAGGTATGACTTTCTATCAGAGACGCAGGGAGGATGACTTTCACGTGGTGAAGTTACAGTACCCTTAACTGTGATTTCAATGTCTGGCAAAATTCATCTAGAGGTGACTTAATCTCTTCAAAGTAATGACAGTGAGAGGTGCCACTTTCAATTATGATTAAAAAGGCTACCAAATTAATATTAAAAATCAATACCTATTCTATATACTAGTAATAAACTAGCTGAGAAAGAAATCAGAAAACAATTCCACACACAATAGTTTAAAAATATGTGGGGATCGGGCCGGTGAGATGGCTCAGCGGCATAAGCGCCTGCCTTGCAAGCACGAGGGCCCGAGTTCGACTCCCGCATCCCACATATGAAAAAGGGGCCGGTGATATCGCTCAGAGGCACGGGTGCCTGTTGGCGTGCGAGGTCCTGAGGTTGACCCCTGGTACACACACACACACACAAATATATATATCTGGGGATCAACCTAACCAAAGAAGAACCTCTACCATATGCATTGAACCTCTACTTAAATGCATTGAAGACAGTACAAGATGAAAAGACCTCCCATCCTCGTAACATAATTTGTCATAAACTTTGTCCTTATCAGAATTACCAAAGCGAATACCATGTAAAAACAAAGCAGTGATTGGAGGGAGGTATCTATGAGGCAAGAAATATCAAAAATTGCCAGCTGTCCCAAGACCTTGCTTTCATATTTCCACCCTCCAGAACCATGAGAGAATAAATTTCTATTGTTTTAAACCCACTGACTCTTTCTCAAGTGGCCTTAGGAGGATAACATGTAGAATCCTGGTTTTGATTCATGCATTCACTGAGCTTATATATTTTATGTAGATGTCTTCTAAAACATAATAAATACAGAGGATTAATCACATGGGATTTATAAATAAGCTGGGTTCATTCAATCACTTAGTAAATGTGTGGCCAAGAAAAATATTCAATACTTAAAATCTGAAAGTGATAATTCTTCTTCAGTATGCTTGTTCCTGATATTTTATTTTAGCTGTCATAGCTGTTATGATTTTTCTATATTGTTTAGTTTACAGAGGTTATCAATACTACTTATGTTTGCACACACACACACACACACACACACAATTTGTGCTTGCATTTCAACCGTATGTAGTAGTATGTAATGTTACACAATAAAGCTCTGTACAAATTATTCTACCTAAGCCAGTTAGCTTAGAAGTGACACAATGAAATGGCAGAAACTTCTTTTGCTGCCAATTATGACACTCAGAATCACATTTTCTGCAGCTGGTTGTGACACTCTTTATAATCATCAGTGTTACAAATGCAGAGTCACTTTGGTATTGTCAAGATAGTTCATGCGCATCTCCTAAATGAGTAACCTGGCAAGCTGATGAGCTTGTTATTAATTTGCTTCAGTGGATCTTTCTGTGAGCATATATTAAGCCATATTAGCATATAAACCGATTGGTTCCTTCATGTTGAATTTTACAGAAGACTTTCCAGTGAATTGCCAATGAATTGACGTAATCAGACTAGCTATGATACGTTGATCTCCCACTAAACACTGAGTTCAAAGTTGAATTATCTGAGATATTCTTGTAGCTGCTGCCTAGGCTTAAAAATAGGATAGTTGTGTCAGGGCAAGCAGATGTGGTGCTATATTTGGAAACGTGATTAATGTAAGGACTTCTGACAGGATGCTCCAATGAGAGAGCGTGATTGTGCTGCATAAAACTAGGATAATGTCTATAAATATAACAAGATTTATTCAATGGTGCAATCTGTGGAATGCAAAGAGAAGTATATTGTACAGTGTTTTGGCTTCTGAGCTCTTGGGTCTGCTTGCTTGAGGAGAATTCTTTTTCTACCACCAGTCTCTGGGTGACCTTAACAAGTGTCTTTATTACTTTGAACTTCTATTTCCTCATCTGAACAATGAAAATAAAGCATATTTAATTTCATGGTTATCACGAAACTTAGCAAATATTTAATCAACTCTTTCATTTCCCTGTCTTCTGGAAGTAAATTCAATCCAAGTAGCTTGTTCTGGCAAGTACCAATATGAACTAATTGATTTCTGAATTTTTTTTTCTTATGATTCTCCAGTCTCTCTTCTTTTATCGTGATGATTAGCAGTGAACCAGGAAGAGGGAAGAAAAAACAACTCCATTCAGTTCTGGGGTTCCACCCTTTGTCCCCAAACAGCATTATTATGTGGCTAGGCACCAGTCCCCCTGATGAAGCTGACTTTCGGTGATTGTCATGGATCATGGATCAGATGAATCAGACAGCTTATTCATTTGTAGAATGCTTACACATCCACTCAGTTAAAGATAATTTAAAGGTAGAGATGGGATATTCCAATTTTTTCTCCTGTGATCAAGCCTTCATTCATGAGCAAATTGTGTTCCTCTTTGTCATCTATCTTAGGCAGAAGCAGCTAATTCTTCAGACAAGTATTTATATCTAAAGAATATTTAGTAAAAGTGAAAGACAATATTTTATTAAACCGATGGCTTCATTTTTGAAAGAAGAGTTATCAGCTCTTCAAATTCAAATATTTGCCTAAGCAGCAGTGGTTAAAAATACAAAGTCACATTTTGTTTCCTTAAAAAGTCTAAGTATGTTATTCTTTATATATTATTCTGGCAGAAATTGGTACTATCAAAGATGTACTGCACTTCTTCCTTATACATTGTTCATTTTATCTAGATGCCTGAAAGACCTACTATTTGTTTAATGTCTAGTAGTTTTATTGGAATATTTATTGATCACACTTGGAAATTATGTAATTTTCTTTTTTTTAATTCAATAGCTATTTTTTCTGAATAATAAATTTTAGTATATGTTCTGCTCCTTTGCTTAATTTGCTCTTCCAAGAATTTCTACTAATTCAGAGAATGTCATTGGTTTACTTGCTCATCAATAATTTACATGAGAATTATGCTTGACTTTAAAATTTAATCTTCTTGGGCTGGTGAGATGGCTCAGTGGCATAAGCGCCTGCATGGCAAGCGCGAGGTCCTGAGGTCGCCTCCCAGTACCCACAAAAAAAAAATTAATCTTCTTAACCTATCCTTTCTAAAAGATTATAATTGTCTTAACTCCTTTATATATTCTTATTTATTTAATTTTGAATACTAAATTCTAAATTTTCTGTTAATGAATTAATTTATTTGGTTCTGTGCACTTTTCCAATTATTTCTTGTTTTACACCTAGGTTGGGTATCTTTAATCTGAAAATTTGAAATCCAAAATGCTCTGCAATCCAAAACTTTTGAGCAATGATGTAATACCACAAGTTCAAAAGTCCAAACCTGATATCATGACTTGCAGTTAAAACAAGCTGCAATAAAAATTATTGAACAAAATTTCCTTCAGGCTGTGAGTCTGAGGTGTATATAACACCAAGACTTTTTGATTAGACTTGTGTGCCATCCTCAATGTATCCTATAATGTATATACAAATATTCCACAATTTGAAAGCCAAAACATTCTTAGTCAAGGTTTTTCAGGTAAAGGAAACTCATCTAGTGTAGTATTTTACTTTTTATGAATGTAATAATTTCAAAATCATTTAAAAATGGTACACTTAAACTTTGGTATTTTAAAGATATTTTGAAAGTAAATCATACTGTTTTAGTAATGTTTCTAGATCTCATGTTTATTAAGATAATTTTAAGGAGGATTGGACTTACACTTTGTGTGAATATTAATTTTTGTAATTCTTAGACAATGAGTTTGCTCAGTTCTTTTTTTGTATTAAAATACCTTTTTCTATTGTTTTCCTGTAATGTTAATAATATTACTATTGTACTTGTAGCTAAGTTTGAATAACTGAGGTTGGGTTTAAATTGTCACCTTTAATAACTGCAACAGTGGGCACACAGATAAAATAATTCTTTTTTGGTACTGGACAATAAAATAGCAGAGTAAGAGGATTTGGATCTCTGATGTGAGCTCTGCATTCATCCTTTAAGCATATTCCTAACCAAGAAATCAAGTCTGAAGCTGGCCTGACATGCAGAAATGGAAGTTCAGTGTTTCCTAGGTGAATGGAATTTGTCCACCAGGTGATTGGAAAAGATACTGTAACAAAGAGGAGAGCGCTTACAGAGAAATCTGTGAAGAGGTCACAGTCCATGGCCAAGGATGTGCACAACCATTGATGCCTCTGTGAAGTGTGGTAGTAAGTGGTTGCTGGTGCATAGTTTGAGTTTCTGAAAGATACTGAAGCTAAACCTTAGCTAGCTCACTGAGCCCTTGGATTATTCACTGAGCCCTGGGATTAGTTCAACTCTACATAGGTCACATTTGGAAATAAGGACAATTCTCTATTAAATTGCATGAATGAGAACTACAGAAAAGACCACCAGTTAAGAAAGCTTAGTATTTTCCTCATAGTTTCATGTGTAGCCTGCTGGTAGTGGGTACTTTTGAATGAGTCATGAAAATATAAAAATCTAGAGAAAAATATAATAAGTATTATCTTAAACTTCTGCTTACCATTACACTAGGTAATAAATAGAATAATCTGAAAAAATGAAATAAAATGCATAAAAATGAAGAAATAAAACTTCTTTGCATGAGGATAATATTCATATGTTTAAAATATCACAAGCAACCTGATAAGTAAATGTACTAAACTCTAAGAATAAAATTAATTTTTTTTCTATAACTTGGTCACAAAATCTGAAAAAGTAGGAACACACCAAAATGTTGGAACTAGTTGACACAGATTTTGGTCCTGTTATTACAGACATGAAAAACAACATAAAAAAACAATACCTTTATTATAATTTAGATCTAAAATGTCTCCACAAATTTTCATCTGTCTACAGTTGAGGCCTTGTTGGAAGAGGCAGGTCACTTAGGACATGACCTAGAGTGGTGTGTTCTTGTCCCTAGCTCTTCCTTTCTCTCTCTGCTTCCTGGTTGGCATAAATTGAGCAGCATTCCTCTTCCATGTCCTTTTTCCAGGTTGTTTCTGCCTTGGCATCAGGTGACTATGCATGGACTGAACCCTTGGAAAATGTGAGCCAAAATGAAGCTCTCCTTGAAGTTATGTGTCAGCTATTTTGTTCCAGTAATGAAAAAGTGGACAATACAATAATGTTATTGGTTATATAACAAAACTCTGTGGAACTAGAAGTCATTAAAAAATGAAAGAATGAAAATTCAATAACTAAAATCTATAACACATAAGCAATTATATTTTAATTATGTTATAAACCATTTTAAACACTAGAAATTTACTCTAAAAGTGCGTACAAGTAGAAGGATATAAAGAACAAAATTAAGGGTAGACATCAACAGAAAAAAAAATGTAATAACCCTAGAAATGGAAAAATCAGTTACACTGACAAATTCCTATCATGATTGATTAAGATAAAAAAATGAAAGATGATACAAATAAACAATATAAGTGGAGATATCTTACACATCATACACACTTAAATGCATAATACATATGAAAAAATATCTTTGTTAGAAATTTTAATAAATTAAATAATATGAACAAAATCCTTGAAAACACAATTTAGTAAATCTGATAAAAAGAAGAGTGAGAAACTCTGAATAATTAGAAACTCTGAAGAGCCCTAAAGAAATCTTAATTTAAAATTTTTCACAAAAGAAGTCTTAAGGCCCAGTTTGTACTCTGGTAAATTTTATCAAACATTTAATTATTAAATCATAGAAATCATATACAAAACTGACAGGAAATAGTAACTGAGTGCTTGAAAAATCATTTTAATTTGCAGTTTAGGTAACTCACAAACATAAAAATACATTTTCTTAAAATATTAGTAAATCAAATTGTGAAATATAAAAATATTAATATACTTAAGTATAATTTATCCCAATTATGAAAGGTCATTTCAACATACCAAATAAGTAGAGCAATATTGCACATTATGAACACAAAATATTTTTAATCATTTCAACATATGCAGGAAAAATACTGACAAAATCCAAAATAACTTTATAGTACATATTTTTTCTCATAAGATAGAAATAGCATTTGACTTTAGGTTAGTAGAGACTATACATTAAACACTCTGTAACTCATCTCATTCTTGTTGAAATATCAAATGGCTTAATTTATGTGCTAATACAAGAGTGTACTATCTTAAATTTCTATTTAGCACTAGGTAATAAATAGAATAATCTAAAGAATAGGATAAAATTCATAAGTATAAAGAAAAAAAATAAAACTTGTCTACATGAGGATAATATTCATATGTTTGGAAAATTATAAACTTGGTAAGATACTAAACTAAGAATACAAATAATTTTCTTTCTATAACTTTATCACAAAATTTAAAAACCATATTTTACAAAAAATTTACATACAGTAAGATAAAGAAAACATCACATATTTCATAATAACTCCTACCATTTGTTAGAGTTGGCAAGGAAATAGATTGAATACAGGACACATAATTTATAGAATTATTTTATAATATTCACCCACAATGTAAAATGCAGAAGAGTTCAAGAGATCCGTCCACACATAAATCCACCTAAAGGCCTGGATCTTGTGATAATGTCCCCCACGAGTCCCAGCCTAAGGCCAAGAGCCCATGGCATATCCGCCATGGGTATGTATCAAGGAGCTGCACAGAGAAGGCCCAAAGGCAAGTGGTGGAAGTTAGAACGTCCGTGCAGGTGGGATGTAGGATTTGTGCCAGAAGGCTGAGGGATCTGAACTGGAGCCAGGAAGCGCTGCTCAAGGTGAAGATCAGAGATCCCTGCCCCTCCTCCCCAAGAGAATGGCGGCCAACCCCTACAACAAGGAGGACCTGAGCTCCTTCTCTGATGAGAACGGCAGAGTTTATATCAGAAAAACCAGCCACAACGAAGCTTCTCCAGGAAAACTGACAGCACACAATCTTCCTCTCCTGTTCTCCTTTTATGCCATTTTGGTAACAATCCTGAGGTGGATCTTCCATGCCCAGAACCACGAGGACTCATTTCAGTTGGGTATTCCAAGTTGACCATTAGTTAACCCAAAACACCACTATGCTGAAAACCACCGAGCATTACCGGGGGAACAACAGATCTTAAAAATATTGATGCAGGTCACTTCCATGGATTACTTATCACTTTACAGTCAGTTCTGCATGTAATGATTTGTTGGAACTCCATCCTGGTCAAAATCATAGCTGGCTTGTAGAAGTTAACAAAGTTTTTGAAACTGTTAGCATAAGGACAAGGACATTAAACAGCCCATCAGTTGGAAAAGAATTAACAAATTGGAATATGCTTAAACATTAAAACAAAAGTTTTAAAATATTTGGAGGAATGATCTTTTTAATTTTTGGTAGAAAGTCTCTTAAGGTAATTCCTAATAGCAACCATAAAAGGGGGAATAAGACTTTAGGTTTCTCAAAATTTGAAACTTCTAGCCAACAAAAGATACTATTAAAAAAATCCAGAAGCAGCTACAAAAGAAGTATATATGTTGCTTGAAGATTTAAGGGAAGAGGTTAAGTAGTGGATTTTAATTTATATGTTTATCTATACAAATAAAATCAGGCTCAAGTTTAAGAAAACTTGTAATACTTAATACTAGAAATCCCACTTTAAGATTATATTTAGTGCCCTTGAGTAAATTTGAGAATTCAGAATATTTAGGGATGATATTTGTTTATCTTTTACAATAAACCGTGAGGAATAAATAGAATACAATACCTTATTATAATAATATTCAATTCTTTTCAAGTTAACCAGATCCTTTTCTTTTTTTTTTTTTTGTGGGTACCGGAGGGTCGACCTCAGGACCTCGCGCGCCAACAGGCACCCGTGCCGCTGAGCGATATCACCGGCCCCTTTTTCGTATGTGGGATCCGGGAGTCGAACTCGGGCCCTCGCGCTTGCAAGGCAGGCGCTTATGCCGCTGAGCCATCTCACCGGCCCATCCTTTTCTTTTTTGAATACATGACATTGTTAACAATATATTACTAAGCAATATGCAACCTTTATTTCATAATTGCTTTTCTTTTTAATCCACCAAACACTGAATAATAATAATAATTTATATGTCCACTGAATGGCTTGAGGTTACAATAAAAGCATTACATGCATTTCCACTATCTTTATACTGTTTTAAAAATATTTTAGTGTCACTGCATTAATCAATTGCCTTAGCAATCTCTAAAATGATGGAAATGTGGACTATATTAAAACTCATTTATTAGTTAAGGGTTTCTAATAAAAGCTGATGAAATCTTGTTTCCAAAGGCAATTTTTGCTCTTATAACAATTTTTAATTCATACAACAAAATGGAACAAAAATAAATGAGATGTTGAAGATCACTGGGTTAAGCACCATTGCCATTATCACTTGTAAATTGATGTCTATATTAATCAACATAAAATAATGTAATGATGATATGCATGTAATATTCACTTGTTATTAAAAACAATTATTCTACAAATTTATTCAAGAACAAAGCATATATTTAATTACATCAGAGGTTTGTCTTTTAGAATATAGCACAACTGACATTTATATAGGTAATATTTACCCGGAATGACAAGAAAATAATTAATCTCCACTGTTAAAATTGATACAGTGTCTTATTTAATGACTAGTTATTATTATTTATATATCAGTATTGAGAACATCTTTTTCTGATCTATGAATAATTATACAATAAGTCCTTAAAATAAGAATTATATGTATGTTTTTAGAAATGCAGAACTTCAGATTTTACCCTAGAGCCATTTATTTAGAATCTTTATTTACCAAGGACTCCATCTAAATTATGTACACACTATATTTAAGAAGCCCTGCTCTGTAAAATGTTAGGAGTTATTATAAAGCCAGTTTGATGGTTAATATTGACTGCCAACTTGTTTAGCAGAAGAAATACATAGACAATTAGTAAAATACATTTCTGAGTGTGCCTGGGTGGGTCACTGGGGCATGACCTTGGGGACTGTAGTTCCTGACCCCTTTCTCTATAACTAGATGCTATGAGGTGAGAAGATTCCATCTACCGTGCCCTTTTACCATGTTTCTGCCTTGGAGCTAGCTGACTGTGGATTGAAATCCTAACTGGAAATTAACTTTTTCCTCCTTTAAGTTGTTTTTTGGGGTTATTTTGTCTCAGTGGTAAAAATCCAAATAATAAACAAAATTGGCACTAGAGAAATGGAGTGTTTACTGTAATTACTTAACTGTAACTATATATGACCATATGGTTTAAACGTCCTTGGGGATGATTTGTTTGATATATTTGGGAATATTTGGAGATGCAGGCTAGAGAAACCTTAGGATGCTTTTAGAAGAGATTGGTGGTGATTCTGGTGGGAGCCTAAAGAACAAGATGCAGACAGTAAGGACTGCACTCATAAGGTTTGGATGGGTATGAGTCCTTTGGGAATTGAACTAGAACCCACGTGTCCTACATTCTGGCAAAAACAAACAAACAAACAAAACTCTACATTTTGTCCAGACCCTAAAACACTGAGTTTAAAGGTGATAAACTATTTGTTTTTGTACAGGAAATTTCAAGACAACCAAGGCTGTAGCATTGGTACGACAGGCTGCTTTTAGCCATATTTATAGTGAGAATCAGAAACAGAAAACAGAGCAGAAAGATTTGCAAAACTTTCAGTTTGGTCAGAAAAGAAGCCCATGTGAAACTGATGCCAAAGGAAATGTCACTGAAGAGATTAATACCTTTAAAAATAAACCGGGTACTGTGCCCTGGGATAAAAAGAGGGCATGTCAGGAATCGTCAAGCTTCTACCAATTCTCAGCTCAAGGGTATGCGAGTGTAAATTTCTTGGAAAGACTTTCCTTAGAGCAGAAAGTCCCAGAGAGCCCTGCTCACTCCCTGCTCACTTCCCACCTAGGGAAGTACTTCTCCATTTTCAGCCATGCAAGTACTCAGGGTCTTGTTATTTACTTTATTTGGACGTTAAGTATGGTTGAAAATGTGTTTGGGCATCAAGTTGACATGGCTTGCACTTGTCATAGTTAATATTATAGCCTTGACTGGCTTGAGAAGTACCTAGGAGACTAGTAAAGTACAATTCCATTTGTGTCTCTGTGGATCATTGGGGTGTGACCTTGGGTATTATATCTGGTCCTAGTTCCATTTTTTTCTGGCTCTTCTGGTGCTTTCTACTTCACAAATGCCATGAGTTGAATGGCTTTCCTGCACTATGCCTTTCCACTGTAATATTTTTGCCTCAAAAGTAGCCACCATAGGTTAAACCAACACCATGAGCCAAAATAAATGCTTTTTTTCTTTAAGTTGTTTTTGTTAGATATTTGGTCACAGTGGCAAAAATCTGAGTAATAGAGCTAGTGTGATTTAGATGAAAATTTGTACAAGGATAAATAAATATAAATAGATTTTTGGAAAAGGCAAAAGTTGACAACTTCATATACACGCACATGATTTATGGAAAAAGTGGCACATCAGGGAAATGGGATAGTGTCATTTTTTAATAAATGTTATATTTATACTCTATAAATATGAAGAATATAAAGAATGTTGATGCTTAACAAAGTACCACAAACTAGTTCTGATTCAATTTGTAGATCTAAGTGTGAGAGGCCTAGCCATGCTTGATAGAAAAAATTCTCATCTCCATGATATTTAACAATCATCAAGGAAGTGAAAATACAATTCATAATGTGGTGAATATTTGCAATATGAACAACAAATAAACTCACATCTATACCACTAGAAACACTCAATGAATTTAGAGAAAAATAGAAGAAAATATTAAAATAGTGAGGATTTTGTTATTATTGTTTGTTTTCTAAGAAATAAAGCAATGGACCCTGTATTCTCCCCTGATGGAAGAGATTTTTAAGATTTTTAAAAATAAAATCCCTGGGGCTGGGGATATAGCTCAGTAGCACAGCACTGCCTGGCAAGCGCAAGGTCCTGAGTTTGATTCCTGGTCCAAAAATAAATAAATAAAATAAAATCCCTTTAATATTTTCTAATAAATGTGATACAATAGTTAACTGCTTTAAAAAGTATCAGAGGGCTGGTGATATAGTTCAGAGGCATAAGTGTTTGCCTGGCAAGTACAAGGTACTGAGTTCGATTCCCGGTACACACACACACAAAAAATGTATCAGAAAAAAATGTTCACTTATACACCTGTATAGTAAATAATTTGCTTTTTAGTGCTAACTCAAACTAAGACA
Organism: Erethizon dorsatum; assembly: GCA_028451465.1. NCBI lineage: Eukaryota > Metazoa > Chordata > Mammalia > Rodentia > Erethizontidae > Erethizon > Erethizon dorsatum. The sequence goes on along the minus strand of CM051828.1, from coordinate 13,609,569 downwards.
TAACATAAATACCTATTTATATTATTCAGATAAATAAGTTTTTGAAAGGCTTGCGTGTCACTAACCTCCCTCTTCTAAATTTCAGCTGAGAAGAAGAGGCTCCTGGGAGCCACAGAAGAGCTGCTTTCCACACACACATACGTATGTAAAAGCAGCTGCACAACACAAGGGCCTATGGCTTCGTAGCAAGGATATCTCTATGGTTCTGAATATACCAGCAATACTTCTTGCCAAGACTGCATTCTCCCTGTCTCACTCACAGACAAGTTGTCTGTTCCAGGACTCAGGAACAGAGCTGGTCACTCTAGCCCAGTGTAGCACTCCACTAATGGAGGTTCTCTCCCTTGGGGGTTCCCAAATACTTGGTCAAGAATTTCTCAGAGTGTCACTACAGTCAAGACTCTTCCAACTCAGTCCTGTTTTTTTCGAAGTTTTCTGGTTCCAAATGAATTTTCTAAGGTTTCTTCTGGTTCCAAATGAATTTTAGGATTGGAATCACTATATTCCACAACAGGTAATAATGTTTTAACCCATATACGATGTAGCCAAAAAGGCTGGCAGCTCTGAGGAAGGGCGAGAGCAGTAAAGGATGCTGTAGAATGTCTAGTGTGTCATGCGCATTCATCCTATTTTTTCAGAATACGATCTGGAAAACACCTTTGAATCAGAATTAGTATGACAGAAAGACTGTGTAGAGCTTATAGTAAGCACTGATGAAAGAATCATAATGTGGTCTCCTCCACATTATTGATTGAAGCCATGTCATCTGCAGAGGAAAATCATACACTTTTTTTTTTTTAAGTGGGTACCGGGAGTCGACCTCAGGACCTCGTGCTTGCCAGGCAGGCGCTTACGCCACTGAGCTATCTCACCGGCCCCCTCATACACCTTTTGTAAAGCAGCTCTTGCCACAATACTGAGAGTCCTGGTAGAGAAGAAGCACTTGACCAAGGAACAGTAAGCATTCATAGAACAGAAATGCCAGTGATGCACTGAGTTCTATTGCGTCTCTAACTCACAAGAATTGATGAGCCACACAGTGTTCTGTGGTGAAGCAGAAGTGGTAAATACTGTGTGACCATGAAATCTTTGCCTACACCTGTCTTCAAGCGTTCTGCCTATTTCCCTCTTCCAGAAGATGTAGTGTTTCTGCTTGGATATTCAAGTCTTTGATTCATTTCAATCTTAGTTTAGTGCATGATGATAGACATGGGTCTAGTTTTAGTCTTTGGCATGTGGAAAGCCAGTTTTTCCAGCACCATTTATTAAACAGGCTATCTTTTTCCAGGAAACGTGTTTGACACCTTTGTCCAAGATAAGGTGTCTGGAGTGTTTGGAGTTGTTTCTGCATCTTCTAACCTGTTACACTGATCCTCAGGTCTGTTATTTTTTGCCAGTACCATGTAATTTTTTTATATCATGGTAGCTTTGTAGTATAATTTCAAGTCAGGAATTGTAATGGCCCCTGCCTTGCCTTTGTTGCCTAGAATTGTTTTTGCTATTCTAGGTTTCTTCTGGTTCCAAATGAATTTTTGGAATGTTTTCTGTAGTTCTGTGAGATATGCTAATGGTATTTTGATTGAGATTGCATTAAATCTGTAAAACAATTTTGGGAGTAGAGCCATTTTTACTATCTCACAGCAAGTAATACAAAGAAGAATCAATAACTGGGGTCTCATTTTATTAAAAAGTTTTTACACAACAAAAGAAATCACCAACGCAGTGAAAAGGCAACCCCTAGAGTGGGAAAAAAATCTTAGCCAGTTCAGACAAAGGACTTATATGTAGAACATATAAAGGACTGAAAAAAAATTGGACCTCCCAAATTTAAAGACCCAACCCCAAAATGGGCATATGAGATGAATACACACTTCTCAGAGGAAGAAATACAAATGGCAAATAAATATATGAAAAAATGTTTGACACCCTGGTTATTGGAGAGATGCGAATTAAAACAGTGCTAAGATTCCATCTCACTCCAGAAAGAATGTTTATCATCAAGAAATCAACCAATAACAAATGCTGGCAGGGCTACAGAGAAAAAGGAACCTTTCTCCACTATTGGTGGGAGTGTAGACTGGTGCAACAACTGTGGAAATCAGTATGGAGGTTTCTCAAAAAGTTAGGATTAGGGCCGGTGAGACGGCTCAGTGGCTTAAGCGCCTGCCTTGCAAGCGCGAAGGCCCGAGTTCGACTCCCGGAACCCACATACGAAAAAGGGGCCGGTGATATCGCTCAGCGGCACGGGTGCCTGTTGGTGCGCGAGGTCCTGAGGTCGTCCCCCCGGTACCCACAAAAAAAAAAAAAAAAAGTTAGGATTAGAGGTCCCATTTGACCCAGCTATTCCCCTTTTGGGTATCTTCCCAGAAGAATTAAAAACATACCACAGCAATATATGTGTACCCATGTTTATAGCAGCACAGTTTGTAATAGCTGAGTCTTGGAAACAACCCAAATGCCCATCATCCAAGGAATGGATAAAGAAGATTTTTTTTTTTATGTAATGGAGTACTACTTTGCGATAAAGAAGGATAAATTTGAGGCATTTCTATGTAAATGGATAGAACTCGAGACCATACTCTTAAGTGAAATGAATTGGACTCACATGTGTAAATATCACATAGTCTCCCCCGGTGTGAGAAACTGAGAGAGTAAATAAGAACCAAAACATACAATAGATACTGTGAAATGGGAAGAAACTGTTCAAAAGGAAAGGGAAACTAGAGTGGAGGAAGGGGAAAAGGAAGGATAGGGAAGGGAAAAAAAAAAACAAAAAAAGATAAATTGGAAAAGAAGTGGAGGGGAAGATGGGTTGAAGGGAGGAGGGAGAATTGGGAAAAAAGAGGAATCGAAATATATCATGTACATGTACAAATTCCCTATGATAAATATGCTCATTATGTATATGTAAAATATACCAATAAACTTAAATTAAGAAAAAAATTACATTTTTTTAAAAGTGGTAGATCCCATTCACAAACAACACTGGAGGACACAAATGAACTGAGTGAGCAGGTATCCAGCCCTATGTCTTCCGCACCAGTGTCTCTTCATCAGCTCCTGCCTCTGGCTCCAGTATAAACATTAGTTGGAGGAGTAAAATGATTGTGCACGTTTCTACAACAGCTGTCTTAGTATGGCATGTGGACTGGCATGGACTAAGGCACACATTTTATATCAAAATTTTGCAATGTTTAAACTAAGATCGAAATTTTTATCACATACCATACCAATTGGCATTCAGAAATTGCTGGATTAATAAAGCAAAGGAATGACCTTTTGAAGCTGGAAGTGGGATTTTGACATGATGCTCCTGTGAGGATAGATACCACATGCCATGACAAAATATATATTATAAATCAGTGACAATTATGAATTTCTGTGCCCTTAATATGTACAGTACATGGGTCTGAAATCTAGGGGTCATAAGTAGGAGAGCCCTTCCTCACCAGCAGCATAAGGGTCTCATTAAACTTTAAACTATGCGGCCATTCAGCCACTTCAGGCTCCTCATTTTGAGAGAATAGCAGGCAAAGAAAATTTCACATCCCTTTTAGGAATAATTGATCTTTCTCACTAGAAAGTAGTAGGACTAATATTACACACACAGGCATTCAAATGACCTACTGTGTATCACACATTTGCCCAACTGTTATGGTAAGTGTGGAAGCTCAGTAGGTAGGGATCGGAGAAGTGCATGTTGATCAGGAGCTAAGACCACGCTGGGATAACATTCTTGGTAAACCCATGAGGTGAATGTCTGAAACCAGCAGAAGTGCAGCCAAATGGGAACAGAATCCAGATTTAGGAGTGGACTAGGAGCAACATGGATGTGACAGAAATGTATTACTGCAGGAATTAAATAGATAGATATAGCATTGGAAGCTGTAATCATTCCAGTAGACATCAACATGTAATTGCTATAAGAAAATTCACTTGCAAGTATTGTGGAAAAATATATTTCCTTAGCATAATTATACAAGTGGGTAGTTCTAAGATATACATGGAGTGGGCTATCATGATGCTTTTGGAGCTTCCTAGAGGTGCCCTGCTACTAGAATCAACTATGCATTCTCCTCGGCCTTGGGGATGTTACTTGCTGACATCATCAATTGATTCTCTTTCTAGGAATTACTCTTAACTGAAGAAAATTATTTTTCCTAAAGGTATCTCTTGGCCAAGAAGCAAGTATTTGATGACTAGTCAATCAAGGGGATAGGAAGGAGAGTTGTCTTGCTTCTATGCAGAACAAGTCTGAAGGGTCATCCTCTGACAGAGCTCTGCGTTTGATTAGTTGAGATCTTGTAATTGAATCTCATTTAAAATTCTTTAAATTCTGCCGATTCTGATTACTCGACTACTCCAAACGCTCATCAAGCCATTACTTCCTAATGAATCTCACACATGTAAATCTGTGTCTCAGACTCTATTTTCCCAGATAACTTAATTTAAAAATGTACCTGTTTATAGTGTGATTTTTTTAGATTTTTAAGCTATTGATGTATTTAGATATTCAAGTAACCAACCAAAAATATATATATATATATATATATTTTGCTTTGCCATATTGTTGGCAACCAAACTGAACTTGTTTTGCAATTAATACATCCACATCATGGGTTTCAAACTAGAGAAACTGGAGTGTAGAGAGATATTTCAAAATAAATGTTTCATCAGGTTCCCCTGTATCTATTGATTATACAACTTCATTTAGTTCTTGATTCCTAGAGGTATTTTCCAGGTGTCATCTAGACAGTTAAATCATAAATAGAGGATTACATCAATCCTACTTCCTTCAAAACCTGTACCATCTTTCTATTTTTACTTACCAGCCCTAGTACTCAATGCTGTTTTCTTGAAGGTTACAATTTTGCTGAAGGTTAGAATTTCTGACACATCCCATTTAGAATGTCCAATTATCAGTGGTCTGTACTGAGTGGTCTTTTTGCAACATTTACATAAATTAATTCTTAAAAACACACGCAGGGAAGCATAAAAAACATCTCCAGTTATTTCAACCTATCAAACTCAGATTTATGCCTCTACTTTTCCTTCAAAAATCATAATTTTTCTTTTACTACAATCTCACCATTAAAAAAAAAGAAAACTCTCATACAAAATACGTGCACTCTAGTGTATACCTTAGGGTCCCTCCAGACATTTCTGGTATTTTAGTGAATTCAGAGGCAGTGATTAAGGCTGTTGCCCCTACCCTTGATAGCATCCCAGCATCTGCCTTTGAGTTTATAAAGCAAATATCTTTAAATTTAAAAAGAACAGGATAAGTAAGGTGGTCCTTAGAAGCAGGGAGAACATCATTCTTACAATTTACAGCTTTTTATCTTGGTGTGATCTTTCATGGCTCTTTTCCCAGAAATTTTTATTGTCCAAATTGATAGTCTGTCAAGGCTTTTGACCTGGATATAGTGGACTGTTAGACTTTAACTCTTTCAGCTATTGAATCAATCTCTTTTTACATTTTATTAATCTCTTCTAGGGTCTTTATGGATTCTAGGAAATGTTTTCCAGAAAAAAAAATACTACAAGCAAGCAATTTTTCTCTGTTCAGACAGTGTGATGCATCATAAACAGAACAAGAAATTGGCTACTCAAAATCTTTCTCAATAGTCATTTCTCCGGGGATTTCTCCCATATTAACTCTGTCTGTATTACTGTTTTAATAGAGAATAAGGATTTCATGAAGCACAGTTAAGTTACAATTTCTCCAAAATCTAAGAAGAGAATTAATTATTCAAGCATTTCAGAATACCAGCCTCTGCATGATCTAGGCAGTAAATTAAGGTACTAGATCCTCTTTTGTACACCTTTATTTTCCATGGACAAAGCTAGTCTTCTATATTTTCAAATTCAAACCTCTGTGATTGTTTTTCTTATCCAAAAAGAAAAGAGGTGAAGGAAAAGAAAGAAGAAACAAGGAGAAGAAAGAAAGAAAGAAAGAAAGAAAGAAAGAAAGAAAGAAAGAAAGAAAGAAAGAAAGGGAATAAAGAAGAAAGGGAGGAAGATTTCAGGCACATGAGACTATATTTTAAACTATTGTTAGGAAAATATCACTGAGACCCCTAAAAGACCAAGCTCTCAGCGAAAGGGAATAAAAACCCAAATGACTTTCATGCCTTAGTAATAGGGATGCAAAATTAGAAGCACATACTTGGCAATACTATTTGGCTATTTCTAACAAAACTAAGCATATTCATTTTTTTAAAAATCCAGTAGTCAGACTCATTGATATTTGCCTAGATGAGTTGAAAACATGTGCACACAAAAATCTGCACATGGGTGCTTGCAGCAGCCTTATTCATAAATGTGTCAAAGTTGGAGCACCAAGATGACATCCAGCAGGTGAATGGATGAAATAAACTGGTACATACAGACAATCGGATATCATTCAGTACTAAAGAGATTTGAGACATCAAGTCATGAAGAGACACGGAAACCAAGTTCAAGGAAACCAATCTGAAAAAGATGTTGAGAATTCACTATGGTAGTACCAATTTTGCTGTATATTCAAATCTGCTATAAAAATAAAGTCTATTTTTAAAATGAAATAAAAATAGACAACTCATTGCTCGGTGCACAAACACACTTCTAGAAGGTATTCCTCAATTTTAAAAAAAGAAAAGAAAACAGAAAGACAAATCTTGTTTCTTAGAATTCTTTCTTTCATATTTTTATTTGCTATTTGATGGTATAATAGTCTCTCACATAATTTACCTCTCTCAGACACAAATAAACATATATAACAACTTTCCCTGATGAAAAAAATCTCATTAAAGCTTAAAATGTATGTCAATATAAATAGAACATCATGAGTTTTATATAAAAATTCCAAGTTAGTATAATTATTTTACATTTAAAATTGTATATTTAATTAATTTATACTCAGGTATGGGTCACTAGTAATAAAAAAGGAAGACATAAATATTTTTTCAGAAAATATCCCAAAGCTTCCAGTCACTTTGCATTACGTTGATAAAAGCTTTTACGTCACAGACCTGATCAATAATTATGGCAAAGTCTTACAAATCTTCAATAAGATGTCAGAAATTATATTCTAAGTGAAGATTTATAATTAGAAAGAATGACGTGTTGAGAACAGAAAATAGCTTGTGGTCGAGACTGCCCACAATCTTTTCCTAAGTTTTTAACAAACATTTGGTAAAATGCCTGAGTAATTGAGAACATAATTTATTCTCCTTGAAAAAATGTCAAGGCTTAAGCCTTCTGAAACATTCTAGAAATCACCATCTGAAGTGAGATGGTGAGCTCCTAACTGTGTGCTTTTTAGCCTCTGTGCACTGCAGGGGCTGGTGCCTCTGGCTGCCATGCGCTAAAGGAGCTGGACGCTGGGGAAGGGGTCACTCTTCAAAACTACTCAGGAGTAGGGAGGGGTCAAGGAAGCTTCTGGATATGGGATGCTGCTGCCTGCCTTGTGCCCAGAGATTTAGGCCCTGGAGACAATGTGAACACCACTAGAACCTGAAAAGCCAACATATGAGGAATGATAAATCCTTTTTATTCTACAGACTCTACTGACAAATTTTCTACCAGACAGTAGGGAAAACAAATGTTTAAAAGGACTTAGATCCATTTGTACAGAGTGGTCTAAAATTTATAGCTCAGAGGCAATATATTTATAACCAGCACAATAATGAAATACCAACATTTATTGCTCTGATAATTGCGTATATAATGCTAACATTTCCAGAGAATTACACACCACACATTCATAAATTCCAGGTGTCTTGTCATAAGTAACCTAGACAGATCAAGTATATTTAAAACATTCCATAGGGGAAAAATTCTGCTAATAAATGCTACCAAGGGAGTTAATGTGTAGAATTAGGCTTGAATGGACCATTTCTCCCTGACTTTCTTCAGGGAAGGAATTCTAGACGACAGAACCATTGCTATCTTTTATTTCCAACTGACCTTTGAGTAATGGTGCTGTTGGTGACAGCATTTGAGGAATGCAGAGAGAGAGTTTTGATTCTGGATATAATCAGGGACAATATTATTGTGTCTTGGAAATTTAGAAGGAAGGAGTGAATAAAATGGAGAGGAGGCAAAATAAGCAATATTTTAGAAAATGAGGAAGTCTTGATAGAGATTTCAAAAAATCTTTAAACCTATTTCAGATTTTTTACATTCAATATTTAACATTTATTTATATTATTTCCAAATATTATTTTGTAGTCATTTTCCAAATTATAATCTATCATCTTCACTGCATTTTTTAAAATTCATCAAAATATTTTTTAAAATTAAGTGATGTCCCTCTTACAAATTAGCATGTTATATTTTGGACATGATGTTTTATACTGTCACCATTCTCTATCTGTTTCCATAACAAAATATTACAGGCAGTCAATCAAAATATCCATGGTTTGTGTTGTGATATTTAAGAACCTATAATTATTTATTTCAATACTGAAAAGCATTGAAAGATTAGTCTTAGTATAATAAGAGCACAAGATATAAAATTGGTTTGACAGATTTTACTAATTGCTAGCACATATCAGTCACCTTCCCTCTGTAAATAACTAAAATGTATTTCCCTAGAAAATAAACATCTATATTGCAATAAAAAGTAGTGCCTATATAATTTCATTTTTATTTGCTTTTATTTACTTGGAACAAACACATCTTCTCAGGAAACATAAGTGTAGTAGAAATTTCTCTGAATAAATACAAAGGTTGAAAATATCATTAGATTTTTCTCTTTACATTATTAAAAATTATCTTAATGTCATAGTATAAAAAATTAAAAGTGATTATTTTGCAGTAGTGATGAATTTGGACAAAGAACAAGCAGGCTTCCAATTTCAGGTGTTATATATTTTCTTATGAAAATTTTAATTTGAGTTTTATAAAGACCAACTTCATGAAAGTCCTCCTAAGAGGAACATGTACCAGCACTCAGAATTTCCTTGTCCATTACTTTTGTGATGTACATGCTTCTTATTATTTCTTTGAATGTGTTGTCATTAGAAGCCATGAAGGTAAGTATCCCACCCCTAGAATTCAACAGGCTGTGGTCCTCATCACCACCGACATAAGGGATAAACTTTTAAAGGATGATCATAGATATAACAGTCTACACAAGGATAGAAGTATCATTCAGGCAAGGCCTTCTATGGAACTGAAGTTGCAGAGATGAAAAAACCCTAATAATATTGAATTCCAGAGCTGCATTTGCCTCATCTGGGTCAACTTCTGTCATTCAGCAAATCGCAATGTGAGTATGTTAAATAGCGCTCAGTAGTCTGACAAAGTTAATTACCTTACGAAGTATTTAACTTATTCTTAGTGAGTAACTTACTGGAATAATCTTGCTGATTATGAAGCACAGCATAAATATATTACTATTATTAATAAAACTAATTATGTGGTAATTATTTCACGATCTGACATTAGCTTGTATATTCTAAATATACAACCCAATGAATTAATTCTTCCTGAGCAGCAGGCTGACATTTAGTGCCTAGAAAGAAATAATTTACTGACTAATACCTGATGCCTTAAGACTTTAATATCTCATGGGGATAAATACTTTATCCATAGAATACTTTTTCTCATCATGATTTATCATGGGATTATGGCTAGTATTATAAAAATGAAACATATGATTATAGCTCTGGGCTGGAGTAGCTCCTGCTACTTTGTTTTTACATTTTACTTTTATATTTCATGCAGTAATTTCTCTTCTCTCTTACTTGCATTTTGTTCTGTGTTTAATTTGTTTTCTGCATAGTTATTTTTTAATTTTATCATTAAGAAAACATTCTGCCTCTACTTATTTCTAATCATATCAAGTGTGAAAAGAAAAAAAAAGAAAATAATGTAAAGATACAAATTGTTTTCGTCTTTCGTCTTGCCTGTTATTTGATTTTATTTGTATTTTTAAAAATTAGTGAACCAAAATAACTGAACTAATTGATATATGTCTTTTCCTCCTGCTATTCTATGCTTTCCTTGTATTTAAAACATATTTACAATGGGAATACTGTGTCATAAATAATTTAGAAAGTAAAATTTTGCTATGTTATTATCACAATGTGTGATTCAGTTTTGTCACAGTGCAGGGGTTCACATTGACTATATGAAAGGAAGAAATAGTGTCTGATCTTGCAAAATGTGTCAGCACTAAGGGTCCATCCTCTTCACTTCCGCTGAAATGCACGGCAGTGCCTCAGCCAGAATCCTGCTCAGCCTGAGTGGTGTTGGACAGTTCCGTGGCTCAAAAAGCAGCTCCAAAATGGTTCTTTATACAAATGTTGTATTCATATATTCTCCAGTTTGAGACCTAAAACTCTTGAATGATTATTTTTCTCTGTCTCCAAATTTCAGTTATTTCATAATAATAAATCCTGAATGATAACAAATTTCTGTTTTACATGATTTTTAATTAAAATATTTTACAGAGTGCACACGAATCTTCCTCCACACAGGTGTGGAAGCAGCATCCCCAGCATTCTGTGGGCTTCTGGCCCCTGAGAGAAAACTCAAAAGAAAGGGGTAAGAAGAAGAGTAGAGATGGTGATCCATGCACTGATTTCAGCATTGCAAGAAATATACATCCTGCTCCTCCATTTTAAGTTCCCTTTAATTATCAATTATCTGCATTTTTTGATGACTTCTCTAACGGTGGGACACACAGCTTTTTTCCTCCGCCATCAAGTCTTTCTTTATTCTTCCCTTCTTAACACGGAATTGATGCCTATGTCTGTTCCATTTGAATAAAGCCAAGGAGTACCAGGAAATGTCAGAGTAGTTCACACAACTTTCCTATGTATTCTTATACTAGTATTTAAAAAAGAGTCCCTCTTCTGGGTCATTAACATTTGTCAGTATGGAGACTCTAATGTGATCTGTCTGCATAAGGTCTCTAAAGTGCCCTAACAGCAGCTGTAATTGAAAGTTCAAAGAGGACTTTCTTAGCCTCCTGGCCAAGTATGCATCCTCACTGGGGACTAAGAATTCCAAATCTGCAGAGCCCTAAGTTCCAATGACAGAAACTTATACACTCACAATACATTATTTGGATTATTAATTCCCAGACTCATATATGCAGTGTACTATTCAATGTGTGTACAGTACCTGGCAGAATAGCATTATATTTTCAGAGTAGTCATCTGAGTTAAAACTTCAGGTATGTCTTTAGAAAGACGCTCCAGCATACTATGAAACTGGTTATTTCTGGATGATGAGGTATATGATGCAATGAGCAGATTCCTAGGTCACGAAGTCATCTCTTCAATGACTTGCTGTGACGTGAGCAGTCGTAGGCAAGAGTACTGTGCTAGCTTTCCATCAGTAAAACAATATACCTGAGATAATCAACTTATAAGAGAAAAGCTTATTATGGCTTAGCATTTTTAAGATTCTAGTACATGATTTATTGGTCCCATGCTTAGTGCTTGTAATTCAGTAAGGCAACACATCATGGTGAGAGTATGCATGTAAAGTAAAGCTGCTCAGTTTGTGGCTAGCAAGCAAAGAGAGAGCACAGATGTAACCATGGTGCCACAACCCCCTTTAAGGGCTCATTCCCAGTGAGTAAGGAGCTTGCACTAAGCCCTGCCTCTTAGCGGTCCACCACTTTCCAGTCAGGACTCCCCAAGGACAAAGCTTTCACACATGGGCCTTTATGGAGCGCATAAGATCAAAACTATACCAAGTTCTGTAACTGACTCTTGAAAAGGTGAATCCAGGCTACTGCACTTATACACTGCCACTGCTGCCACTGCCCATGTAACCACTCAACTCATGTATATACTTGATTACTTGGGGCTTCCTTGTTCTCAAATTCTTCCCAGCAGGTGTTAATGTGTGATGCAACGCACTTAAAATTTTGTGCTCACTCTGCTGTCTATCCCGTTAATGTTTCTTCCAAGACATTCTTATCTTTGATCTTTAAGACTTTGTCCTTAAAATCTACTGATCAAAGGGTTAGGCACATAGGAGCACCTAGAAATCTATATATTCTCACCTTGCTTTCCTTCCCTCCCTTCCTACTTCTTCTTTCTTTTTTCCTTTTTTTTTTTTTTTTTGTGGGTACCGGGGGTCGAACTCAGTACCTTGCATGCCATCAGGCGCCTGTGCTGCTGAGCAATATCACTGGCCCTTTTTTCGCATGTGGGTACCAGGAGTCAAACTCAGGACCTCACGCTTGCCAGGCAGGCACTTATGCCGCTGAGCTATCTCACTGGCCCTCTTTTCTTTTCTTTTCTTCTTCTTTCTTTCTTTTTCTTTCTTTCTCTTCCTTCCTTTCTTTCTTTCTTTCTTTCTCTTTCTTTCTTTCTTTCTTTCTTTCTTTCTTTCTTTCTTTCTTTCTTTCTTTCTTTCTTTCTTTCTTCTTTTGCTTTCTTTCTTCTTCCTTCCTTCTTTCCCTCTATTCCTCTCTTCTCTCTTATTTGTTCTCCCTTTTCTCTTCTCTTTTCTCTCTTCTCTCTCTCTCTTTCTCTTTTTTTTTCTCCCTCTTTCTCTGACTAAATATCAAACCCACGAACTTATGAATACCAAGCAAGCACTTTACTGCTGACCCACTCAGTTTCATCCCCAGTGTGACTATTATGTTTTTCAAAATATGAATTAATATACAGGTGTGATGGTGTACACTTGTAGTCCCAGCCTTGAGGAACCTGAGACAGGAGGACTGCAGTGAGTTACAGGTCAGCCTGAGATATATACCGAGGACAAGACCAGTCTGTACTATGTAGCAAGACTGTCTCAAAAAATAAAATAGAATAAAATGTGAATTATTAATTGAACTACTCAGAAGCTCCATTTGTTCAAAAGAAGTATCTCTCCACTCTCATTCAAGAAGAGGAGAGATGCTAGACATAACAGTCACTTAAGCCTTTTTTTTTTTTTTTTTTCGCTTGTTACCAAATACAGAGCCATGCGCATCTGGCCTCAGGGAATTTCTTCCTTTCACAGCTGGTCTCATGTTTTGCCACATCCGTACCCCAGGAGCTATGGGAGCTGGGGGAGGAGCACACCTGCACCTGTGAAGGAGGAGAGGTTTGTTTCCACACTCATACTCATGTCCCCAAACCTTGAAAACACTATTTTCATCTCAGGATGACATGTCACTGGGATTATCCCAGTTATGACTTCAGAGATAAGCAAAAACCAATTCAAAATAGACAACCTCATAAACAAGGATGCTTAACATACATGATCAAGAATTTCAACTCTACAAGAAGAGCTCAGCTCATGGTGAGAACTGTTTACCAAGAGAGCAACACTGTGCTGTGGATAGGATGCTCTTGCTTTAGAGTGCAGAAGGTTAATATTTGAACTCTATCCCTAAGACATGAAGTTAGCTTCATATTGCATCTTTTCTTACTACTGAAACCCTCAAAACTATAAAATTTGCCAGAAAATATGGCCTAGGTGACAAGATTAATTGCATATACTCTGTGAATATACTGCAGAGTTTATTCCTTACCCTAGCCTAGCCTATATGATCTGGAACATGGTCCAGATATTCTATCCCAAAGTATGAAATGTGCTGTTTCTAAAACTTACAGATTCCTATGATGGGCTGGCCATCTTCTTCATGATAGATATCTAAGATGCATTTTTTTTAACTTTGTTACCTGTCTAGCAAATACATTCTTAAAATCGTCACTGAAAGTTTTCATATACTATATATCTCACATTTGGAGGGCATCAGTAGTCTTTTGGGTATTAGTTACTTCTTGCTCACATTTTTCCAACAACACAGTGTCACTGATGTGCTGCATCAAAGTGACATTCCTGTAAGATGCCAGGTGGCCCAGTCCTCTGTGAAATACATAAGGAAAGAGAATGGGAATATTTATATATCTCCAAGGCAAAACTGTAAATAAATTTTGTCAACTGTCTCACGTAACTATAACGCTTTTCTGATACATTGTTCTCATTGAAATGGAGAATAAAGTTTTCACAAAACAGTGACCACACATTGTCATATCCAAGGAGCCTTATTAGTCTGCTGTAGAATAAATAACATATTCAGCCTTATGACTGTGATCAGGATACAACTTAGTCAAGTTGTGGCAGTCTATCTTCATTTTCTAGGCTCCATCTAGTTTCTGGAAAGACTAGATGAGTTCATTAAAGAGAAATGTAATTAATATTATAGAGTTTAAATCCTTCAGATGTTTATCTTTAATGCTGATCTGTCATCCTGCCTGGTATGTAATACTATTTTTTATGTATTATCTTAGTAGGAATAGGGGAAAATATTCCTGTGGTATACATGAAGCAGTTTTTATGTTGTTCTGTGTTACTTTTTTAATCTCTGTTGGCCCCATGTTCATCATGAGAAACCCTCTAGTTTTGTTATGGTAATTGCTATGTCCTGGTTTCTGCCAGTTAAGTGTTGTCCTTTGGCCTTGTTAATTGGGCATACAACATTCCTTCGACTAATAATTAGGTCCACTCTGGTAGCTTATTCTGCTGTCAGTGATGCTGGTGCTGTTCTCCCTACATTTTCCACATGGCCTTGGTGCCCAGGATGCAGCTCTTCAGGTCTCCCGTGGAATGCACCCTCTGGTGAGTCATATGGCCTTTCCTGTAATATGCACTGTTGTATGTCCAACTACCTTGACATCTTTGTTCTGTGTTAAATGCTGTAGTAATTCACTTATTTTCATTTTCCTAAGCAGGGGTCATTTATTGTTTTCAGGCTTCAATAAGCCATAGAGGCAGTGAGTTTTTCCATTGGCAGGAGTCCTCTGAAAGGGTGTTAAATCTAATACCAAGGAAAATGCCAAATCTGTGTATTTTTCTTATCCAGTCTTATATATTGGTGCCCTTGTTCAAGCACCCTCAGAATTTAATACCAGGGTCTTTTGGCTGCTCTTTCAAGTATTTGCTGTCGTATTCTTATTGTACTTCAGCGTTTAGATTTTTTCCTCCTTGGCCATGTCTTAGACATGCTTTGATTGAACTCTGCTTATTTTTCTAAAAGAAGAGGGGATGGAAATTCCTTCATGTGACTTTCATCTTTCAGTAGGTGAAGTGCTATGTCATATTAGAGAAAGGTGGATCACCTCTACATTATTTAAATCATCTCTCTCAGAGCATCCATCTAAATGTTCACTCTCTCAAGCTCATAACATCAATGTCATCCAGATCTGACATTATTTTCCTGAAACAGATTTGCCTTTGCTAAGTATTTAAATGTCACTGATTCTTCTGCAAACCTATTTCATCATGTCTTCAGTCTACAGATTAGTCCCATTTCCTTTTCGACTACAGAAGAAAAATGGCATCTTTGAGAATCTTGATAAGAGTTTCTCAGGGGCTCTTGCTTAGTCTTTACCTGAGTGTTAATTGTGAGTTTCTTATTTTGCCTTACCAGGATGATGGTATAACTTGGCAGTAAGAGATAATTCTACTGTGTGTTTTATAATTCCCCATGTTATCATTTTATGCCTAATTCTTTGCACTTTAGTGGCTCTCCTGTTCACCAGGATCACTGCTTTCTGAGAAGCAGGCTCCCAAGCTGGATAAAATTAGCAAAAGATTTATTGAGAAAATATTTTTCTAATTGTGAAAAGGGAGAACACCAGAAGCAGTCTTGAGAGCTGTCAGACCGTGGTGCGTGCTTTATTTCTATGCAGAAGAGGAAACAATATTTTCAGTAGGAGGGCTCTCAATCTAGACCACCGTTAGACGTATATGACCAAAAGCTTCCCATCCAGAGTGCTTCGCACTTTGTATGTGTGGGTCTGTCTTTGTACATCCTGCTACTCTCTTTGTATTTCCTAGCTTGAAACAGCCTGTAGTGAGTGTGGCTGCCAGGGAGCAGTAAATAGGACTTTTTTTGCTAATTTTACTTCCAAAAGCAAGAAATCTAAATTGAACATTTTAATTTCTGTCCTATCATGTCATTGTCATCCTGGAGTAGGTGCTCCCCAAACATGTGCATAAATAAGTAGATGGCTGGGAAATTTTGAAAATATTAGAAGCTTTTGTTTGAAAGTTTTATCGTCTCTTTGTTGTCTTTTCCTTGTTTTGAAATGAGATATAACATTAGGCTAGGAAACAATATGATTTCCCATAGAGGGGAAGTCTCGTGACTCCCTATGTAAATATCAACTTGATGCATAATGAATCCATCTAGGAGGTTCTGGCCCAAAACACACTCAAGGCTATAGAAATCTCACTTGCTTTTCCCTGTGGTACAGCGTTACCACGTGCTTGCCGAGTACCTTTAAACACAGCACTCTGTAATTCCCAGATGCAGTACATGTGGGGTTAGATGTGCTTAGACACAATCATACTACTGCCATTTCCTGTCTATAGAACCTGAGGTAAAACATATTTCTCTAAATCCAGTGTAATACAAAATAACTAACTCAAGGATTTTTTTGGATGAAGAAAAGGATTTATGGGATCAAATGTAGAACCTAACAGGTGCTCAGTTTATATTACTTTATTGATTGGTGGACTAGCAATATTTGCTAGAAAAATAGGCATTACATTGAAGCTAAGTGAAAATACTTTTTATGACCTTTGTTTCTATGAAAAGATCTACTAAGACAGTATCAAACATTATATTTGATTTTATAATAGTTATATTCTATAAAAAGTGTACTGTAATGTTTTCATGCATTAAATTAATAATAAAAACATTAATTTAACACTGTATTTCAAATCTTCCTGTATACCACAAACATTGTGGGACATTTAAAAATATCCAAATTTTTGTATTTAGCTCACATATACTTAAAAATAGCCTTTTAAGATTGGAGGAGAATCAATTATGGCTGACTAGAGGGTGAAGTGTGTGAAGGAAACTCAGAGAAGAAAGATCAGAAGTCAATATCCACAAAGTTTGATCCTGCTTCTTCCTTGCATTTTCTGTTATCTCTTGTTCCTCATTCTCTTCTTTCTGACATATTTCTTTCCTTTTATTCATCCTTTTTACTTCCCTCACTCGCCACAGCCCAGCCCACCTGCCAGTAGTAATATATCACAGTCTTTATGGGATATCGAAAAAAGGGATGAAGTTGTTTAAACTAGTATAGATGATTGAGATATGGTTGGCTCTGAGCAGTTCATATAACTGCTAGGGGTTCTCTCCTGGAAGCACAGTGACCTGCTCTGCTTTTATTACACTGAGTAGCTTCTAGATTTATATCAAAACAACAACCAAAAAGCTCCAAACTCCAAAACAACCAAACTCCAGATCACATCATTGAGAAGCATACAATAACTAAAGAGATCTTGAGACTAGAGAGATATTTTTTTATGTTTTATTTTTTATTTTTTGGAACCAGGAATCAAACTCAGGACCTCCTGCTTGCCAGGCAGGTGCTGTGCCACTGAGCTATACCCCCGGCCCTGAGAGATTTTTTTAAACACCAAGTGATTCTCAACCCTTAACACACACACACACACACACACACACACACACACACACAAATAAACAAACAACAGAAACATGAGATAACAAGCCAACTGGATGCCTCAGAAATTCTTAACTCTTCAAAAGCAGACTGCAAGGGCACTTAGATTATGCAGGAAACAGAAGTAAGAAAAGCATTACATTTCGGTTAGAAAACAGAGCAGAAGGAAAGTACAGCCCAATTTAGAGCCTTTATTAGCATTTATGCAGGAAAGATAAAGAGTTTAGGATTGCCTGGTCTCAGTGATTCTGGTGGACTTTGACTCAAGAAGTGGTCTGTAGTTCTCTAGCACCTAGCTCTGGGATAATTAAGTGCAAAAAAGCAAGGTAGAAAATTTGGTAAAAACTTGATTAATAAGCACATGGTTGGGGCAGGCTCCAGATTTGCCACTAGCATATGAAGAGAGTGTTAGCCCCTTAGCCTTCTACTTTCAGGAAGAATTGAGTAGTCTTTGGAGGGGTAGCCTTAAAGCATGAGTGTGCATATGTCAGAGCATCAAGAATACAGAAAATGGACTGGTGAGATAGCTCAGTGACATAAGCGCCTGCCTGGCAAGCGTGAGGTTCTGAGTTCAGTTCCCGGTACCCACATAAAGGGAAAAAAAAAAAAAGAATACAGAAAATAAAAAGCTATAGTTAACGCAATTGGTGCTATGATGAGTTTCCAAATATACAGATATGGAATTTAACAAATTGCAGTTGGAAAAGAGACATCAGACAAACCCAAATAGAAGTGCTTCTATGGAATAGATAGCTGGTATTCTGAAAAAAAATCTAATCATTAAAGACTAATACTACAGGGAAACTATTCTAATTTAAAAGACATCAGTAGTTTTGCCTGAAATACGGAATTGCTGTTATGTTAACTCAGGCTAAAATAGTCAGAACTTTATCTCTTTCATTCTGTTACTCCTCAGTTTAGATATTTTCCAATTCTACATAACAGACATAGTTGGCAGGAAATAGGAAAAACGGGGAAATCTAGGAAAATAAAAAGGTAAACTGATTTGCTAGGGCACTAAGCAAAATACTGTCTCATGAAGACTGAAATGAAGTATGCTTGGTTTTGCTTTTAAAATGTATTCCAGAGTAGATGTAGTCAATTCACCCAAGGCAGATGGATAGGGGAGCAGGGACAGTAATTTTATGTCCACTTGTTTAAAGCGCTTGTGTGAAAGAGAAGGAAGGCCCTTCATGGTAGACAATATATTGAAGATTACTTGGTCTGTCAGTTCCCTCTTTAGAAGATTGTTTGTAAAGCTCAAAGCTCCTAAAAGCAGCTAGAATTGATTACATTGGTAAGAAAGCTTGATATATCTTAACTTCTGAGGCATGAAGAATGTAGTTGCAATCATTTTTTGCTGTAATTCAAGGTATGACAGCAGAAAATGTGACAAGAGTTAGAATCTAGTCAGACATTTGTCAGTGTGAGCCATATTTGTGCACTACCAGCAAATATACGTGTTAATGATAAAGCCATTCTCATAATCAGGTTGTAGTCTAATTCCTTTGTCTAGAGTACCTCAAGTTATCTGAAAAGGTTCTCCTTTTTATTCTTGCAAATGAATTAAGTGTTTCATGAAGATACTGTTTGTATTTTCTTTCCTTAGGTGATTTTAAAAAAGAAAATCATGGGCTAACTTTAGACAATAGTGGAATTGTATTAGAGTATGTAATATGTTAGACTATATGCTGCTAAATATTAGAACAGATTCCATTCATTTGGTGAGATTCTAGGAATGCCATTTCCTTCACCTAAGAATGCAGGGATCTAAAGAGACAATTTCATTATGGTAACAAGTTTGTTAGCGAAATCTGTTGTAAGAAGTATTCAGAACAAGCCTTGAAAATTACCATTCAAGACATCACATCACATGGTATTAACATTTATTAAAGCAAATATAACTTAATGCCAGTTGTCTAATTTTTTTTTTTTTTTTTTTTTTTTTTTTTTTTTTTTGTGGATACCGGGGGTCGACCTCAGGACCTCGCACTTGCCAGCAAGCGCTTGTGCCGCTCAGCAATATCACCAGCACTTTTTTTTTTTTTTTTCCTTTATGTGGGTTTCAGGAGTCAAACTCAGGACCTCGTGCTTGCCAGGAAGGCGCTTATGCCGCTGAGCCGTCTCACCGGCCCTGTCTCATGTTTTTATTAGTTATTCATTAAAAACATAGTAGAATCCTTTTTACAAGACAGAGGCAAGAGAATCACTGTGAGTTCGAGGCCAGCCTGGAATACATAGCAAGACCCTGTCTCGAAAAACAAAACTAAAAGAATGCTCCACTAATTATTTTATATAATCAAGGACATGAAAAGAGTGAACAGTAGAGTAAAATAAGTTTAATTACATCTTCTGAAGTACAAAGAGACTATCTCCTCTCAAAAGTGTATTACGGTTTATGTCACATAATCAGTAATATTTGATGAAGTTTTTTGTAAATTAACAAAATGTGCACAACTACTAAAGTGTTGCATGTGAAAACAAAGTACTTTAGCCTTTGCACCATTCTCCTCCCTTTCTATCAATCTCTTTTGACTCTCACTACCACTGCTGCAATTTACATATAACTGAGATTGTAAAACTCATTTAAAGTACCGAAAGGATTCAAAATACTTGAAAAGATACGATATTGGTAAGAAATAGGCAACAAATTCAAAGATAGTTTCATTCTATTGAAATAGTAATATATTTTATAAGATAACATTTTAAAATAGCAGAGATTCGATAAAATATACTTATTATATAAATGGCACTTTATTGGAGAGTGAATAAAATATGGTGAAAATTGTGGCAGAGTATTAGAAAAAATTGTACCTTTGAGTATTTACACACAAATAAGAATTCACGGATAACTAAATATTTAGGTAAATATTTGTAAAATAACTATTTAACATACAAAATGCATGATTAGCATAATCTCTTATGCATGACATCAAAGGAAGAAATCAAAAAGTATATATGCTTAAAATTTCCAAATGAAGAGAACTGAAAAATGTCCACTGCAATATATTTGAAAAATACTGATAAAGCTTTGATTTCTGAAATAAAAAGTTAAAAAGCATAAGTAAAATGTGGGATATAAGTATATATCATAGATATATATTAAAATATCTACATCTATGTAAAATAAAATATTATTTCAACCTTAAAAAATAAGGAAATACTGGCACTTGCAGCAATATAGACTAACATGGAGGAAATTATATTAAATAAAATAAGCCAGATACAGAAAGAAAAATATTATTTGATTTTATTTATATGTGGGACAGAAATAAATGAATTAATTGAATAAACAAGGTCAAATTTACAGCTTTAGAAAAAAAGTTGTTACCATGGGAAATGGTTGGTGCCTCTATAGGTCAAAGGATACAAATTAGCTGTTATGTAGTATTAACACATCTAGGTATCTAATGTACAAAATACAAATTAGCTGTTATGTAGTATTAACACATCTAGATATCTAATGTACAAAATGAGGACTCTAGTTAAAAACTGTATTTTATTTGGAATCTTTAGATTGCATCTGCTCTTGTCACCAAAAAAAAAAAAAAAGCAACTATGAGAAATGATAGCTATGCTAATTTGTTTCAGCATAATCACCAATTTGCTAACTATATGTACCCTACAGCATCAAATATACATAATACAAGTTATTAAACAAGGGAATGATGGGCCTTCCATATTTAGAAATTATAATTTGTTGAAGCATATGAGCAGAGCCAAAAAAAGAGTCCTATATTCTTGTAGTTTATGCTGTACTGCCAGTAAAATAGTATTCTTCTGTAGGGTATTTTTATAATAGGCAATAAAATTAGCATTGTGTACAACACAAAGGAATAGAGTTTTGGGAACTCCAAAATTTTGAAACTATAAGAAGACTGCGGAAAAACATACATTATGTGGATGATCATTAGACTGACAAAAGGGAATATTGTCACACAGCCCAAGTCCAAAATCAATAACTTGTTTGCAAAAATAACTGTAAATATGTAACCATTACAAGTATTTAGTTGTAATTAAAATAGTTTCTAGTTCTCAAGAATAATAAGGCAAATATGTATTAATTTGTTTAAAATGACTTTAGCAAAGTAAAACCACTATGTCACTATGAAAATGTAATAACTATACAACCTTTCAGTGTGAATATGAGTATCAACAATAAATAATTAATTAAAAACTTCTTTTCTTGAAGTTTTAACCAAAAGTATTGCATTTCATAAGCACATAGGTATTAAGTGACTACTTGGCAGTAATCACACTGGAGAGAGTGACAAAAATGCTAAACATGACATCAGTCACCACCGATTAAAGAAAGAAAAAATATACCACAACCCTGGAAATATGTGACAGATGAGGCACATGTCATCACCAAGTGTTACATTACCGGTAATTGTTGTAGCAGTTGCTATGGTGGTGATGGTCATGGTGGTAATAGTAAAACTGGAATAAAACAAAAGTTTATATGATTACGTTGGACTTGCTGAAATTGTCATGTTGTTCAGTGTTGATAATGCTGGATTCTTGCCATACAAAAACTGGAGAGATGCTTAAAATTTTAAAGAACCTCCCATGTAGTTGTATGAAAAATATGGCCTGTGAATTATCAGATATTGCCAATATCAATTAATATTTAAGATGTATAAGTCAACAGTGAACCAGTATTTCATAGTAAAGAAACATAAATTTGTTATGAAGTGGTAGCATGGCCTTGGAAGCCTCTCGAATAGAGTATATTAGAACTGATCTGCGTTATACATCGCCAGTTTTTTATTTGCATAATATTAAATAAACTCAAATGCCCAACTTTCTACATTTCCCATAATTTTCCAGTAGTATTTTACGACTTTTTCACATTAATGTCAATAATATTATCATTATTGAATGACTTTTATAATGAAATTCACCGCATAAACTAAAAATGACATTGACTTCTATATGAAATTTAAAGGGGCTGTTTTAAAACAATAAATATTACACAGTGAATCCCCAACTAGAGTATACAGCTAACCCAATGATTAAAACTTAACAAAAATGTTCCCCCTTTGTCAATTACCTTGTATAAGACAAATACGCTTTCCACTGCTTTTTTTGTTGTCATTTGCGAGGTGCCCGCCTTCCTGGCACTTCCTGCAGACTGTCAAGGACTGATAAATCTCTGCTTTCACATGGAGCGTCTGCCTTGTCCTCTAAATCCCCAGCCTCTCTGATGCTGTCTGTAACTCCTCACTTCAAGGCTTCCTGGGGTACTCAAACTAGGCGGAAGGAGACACGTTTGCTACTCCAAAATTTGTCAGCATGTTAGAGATCCATAATATTTAAGCACTTGTTGAAACTTGTTTAAACAAGAAAAAATAACACAAATACAACTGTTTAGAAAATTAAATGAATATTTTTAACATATAAGTATTAAAGCTGCTCTACTTTTGGTAGTAGTTTGATAAAATCTTCATGGTTGACCTTAATGAACAATAAATTTTGCCTTAAATAAAAAAAGCTCAATAAGAAAATTTTCTAAAATATTGCCTAAAATATTTTATTTTGTTTTTATATATGATGCTGACTTATACTACAATACGAAACACTATATACATTAAAACATATGGATGGGGACTGAGAAAATGTTGCACAATGAATTCAAAATGCCACAACTGATTCTTTTTTTTTTTTGTGGGTACCGGGGGTCGACCTCCGGACCTCGCGCACCAGCAGGCGCCTGTGCCGCTGAGCGATATCACCGGCCCCTTTTTCGTATGTGGGTTCCGGGAGTCGAACTCGGGCCCTCGCGCTTGTCAGGCAGGTGCATACGCGGCTGAGCCATCTCACCGGCCCCAGCCACAACTGATTATTGCTGGAGTCTACACTCAGATCCCATCTATCTGTAAAAAATAAATTTTTGAATAGGGCTTTGACAAGAAGAAAAAAGTACTTATTTCATAAATAAAGTTTCTTTATTCACATGACTTATATGATTAAATTTTCTACCCTCACACTGTTGTGTCCCCTGCCTCTGTGTCCTATTATAGGGATAATTCTGGATATTTATGGTAACTTTTCACAACTAATATATATATGTTCACTGTGCATTTAATATATATGTGTTCACAGTCTGTTGTATTAGAACACATTAAGCTATATTGCAGTCAACTTCCAAAGAAATTTTAAATTGTCAGTTTATAGCAATTAACTAAGAAATGAATACTATTTAGACCAGGAAGGAAATATGTCAAAGAAAATATTTCCCTAAAATTACTGTATCTTCTATATTTTATAAAATTGTTTTGGTATTTTTTACCCACTTATATCTATGTTTTTTTTTTTAATCAGTAGGGACTTCTATGAATTTACCACATCTGAATTTTCCAGTCTGTTTATACAAATAATCATTCAAATGCATGAACTTTTTTTAAGCTACATGAAAAGATTTCAGTGGACTTGTCATCTGACTTAGTCAACAGTAGTCAGCTATAACTTACATGAAATTCAAGAATTATTTTATATGAAACAATTTCATTGTCAGGGTAGGTTTAAATTTATTCTACTTAGCTAGCAAGCATCTATTTTTAATTGAGAGGAAAAATTGCAGGGGAAAATAATTAACATGAGGTAAAAAACTGAGGAGAATTTTGACTTAATTTAATATTTCTGACACACCACTTTATATACCTAAGATATTTATTATATTCATATTGTATGTATCCATTAGATATTAATGTTTATGTACAGTTATGTAAGGATGGATTATCTTTTGAAAATTAAATATTATTTGGAAATATTCTTTTTTGAGAAAAGAATCAGAGTAATCTTGAACTGTATATCACTAATTATATTCAAGTTAAACTTTATGTTACAAAAAATCTTGAACAGAATATTTTCTTTAAACTTAAATTAAACATCTAGATTTTTTAAAAATTGGAGTCCTGAAAAACAATTAGAGTCCTACAGATTAGTTGTTAGTGAGATCTTTTGTTCAAAAATATTCTAACAGGGGCCGGTGAGATAGCTCAGTGGCATAAGCGCCTGCTCAGCAAGCGCGAGGTCCTGAGTTCAACTCCCGGTAGCCACGTAAAGGAAGAAAAAAGGGCCGGTGATATCGCTCAGTGGTACAAGCGCATGCTGGCAAGCGTGAGGTCCTGAGTTCAACTCCCAGTACCCACATAAAAAAAATAATATTCTAAGAAACATGTTTGTGAATAGTTTTCAAATAACTTATATTTTCTCAATAGTGTGAGAAACACAATTCAAAGTAAGTTACTATTCTGCTCCTGAATCACTGTCTGTCCTTAGAATATCATTTTTGCTCTTTCATGTCTCCATTGGGTATTTTGCCGTTATCAATTATAGCCTCCACACCACGTTTCCTCTACCATTTCAGACCTCCGAGGCAACAAAGTGAGATCACTGCCATTTCTTGCCCCCCAAACACTCAGTAATTTCTGTTTATTTTATGACACTCTAAACTTCCACTGGTTTAGTAGCCCTTGAGACAATGCATCTTGTGATTCCTTTATTCAGGGTTTAAAGAACCAATAAATTTCTAATCTGCTTTCTAGGTATAAATGAGCTTTGGAGGCTCAAATGGGATCAGAATGTTTTTTCTTTAATTTAAACCACTAATATTGGGTGTTTTAAAGGGGCTTTTAAAACTTGGTCATGTCACATTCCATCTTGCTAGTGGTAAATGTGGACAGAAATATCCATCTAAACCCACCAAGTTCTGAAAGCACCACAATTTTACTTGTACACATGCATGCAAACTCACACACTTCATCAAAAATTGTTAATCAAGTTCTTTTCTGGGCTGGGGTTGTAACTTAAACTCAGAGCACTTATTTATTATGCACCAGACTTTGGGTTTGGTCCTCAGCATCAAGAAAACTAAACATATTTTCTTCTTCCTGAATTGCTGTTTTGAGGGTAAGAATTCCTAGATAGGAAGAAAAAAAAAAAAAACAAAAAAAAAACCTATGCGTTAATTAGGGGAAGTGGCATCCAGTTACAGAGGTTTAAGTCGCTTTTGAAATCTCTGTAATATAAGATATTGCAGGGCCGGTGAGATGGCTCAGCGGCTTAAGCGCCTGCCCGGCAAGCGCGAGGGCCCGAGTTCGACTCCCGGAACCCACATACGAAAAAGGGGCTGGTGATATCGCTCAGCGGCACGGGCGCCTGCTGGCGCGCGAGGTCCTGAGGTCGACCCCCCGGTACCCACAAAAAAAAAAAAAAAAAAAGATATTGCAAAGGTAATCGTCCAAGAATTATGTTAGTGATATTTATAATCAACAAATACATATTTAAATTTTCAATTCGTCACACATTTTCTTTGACTTACATGTGTGTACAAATACATACAGCATACATAAACCCAAATATATGTACATGTAATTGAGTGTATTTATGAGAGTATTTATATTCAATTCTAGGTCAAGAACATTCAATTTTGGGCCGGTGAGATGGCTCAGCGGCTTAAGCGCCTGCCCAGCAAGGGCGAGGGCCCGAGTTTGACTCCCGGAACCCACATACGAAAAAGGGGCCGGTGATATCGCTCAGTGGCACGGGCGCCTGCTGGTGCACGAGGTCCTGAGGTCGACCCCCCGGTACCCATAAAAAAAAAAAAGAACATTCAATTTTGATGAGGCATCAATTTAAATAGCACAATTTAGGTATAATCTAGACATTATTATTTTCCCCAACTGATACCTAGAGCAGCAACCTCGGAAACAGGAAATGAATATCCTACTCTCGCACAAAGAGTACAGAGATGAATCAACTGGATTTTAGCATAGGCCTTGACCAGATTCTTGCTGGAATTACTCAACTCTTTAGGCTCAGGGGAACTCAGAGCAGAACGTGAGGTTGTTACATCTCCACTCAGTTTAGCATCTTGGCTAAAACCCCTCGGGATTAAATGTACTTGTACAATATAGGAAATGTGTGCCTGTGAGCTTGCTGAGACAGGGGCAAAAGATGAAAGGGAAGCAGTGCTCCCTGGCTCCAAGACCTCTTATTCACCACCAAAGCTATTCTTCTCTTATCATTTCACTAGCCAAAGCAAATTTGGAAGTGTGATAACCCTAGAGACAGAACAGGGATATCAGGGTGCATTTATAAACTCTAACTCTGCCTCTTCTGTTCTCGCATCCTTCTTTAACCTCTCAAATTGTAGGTTCATCCAGCCAGCCATGCTTCTGTTACCAACATTGTTAGTACTCATTGTCTATCCGTATATATTTTATACCAGTCTTGTTGCTGTTGGTTTGGGTCTAGGTGCTATTTTCCCCTGAGACAAAGAAGAGCTTTTTAGGGTCTCCTTTCCTCTCCACCCTCTTTTTTGTGTGTGTGTGGGTACCGGGGGTCAAACTCAGGACCTTGCACTCCAGCAGATGCCGGTGCCACTGAACGATATCACTGGCCCTTTTCTTCGTATTTGCATTCCATGAGTCGAACTCAGGACCTCACACTTGCCAGGCAGGCACTTATGCCGCTGAGCCATCTCACCAGCCCCTCTCTACCCTCTAGAATCCACATAGTAAGGTAATAGCAGCCAAACAAGGCTGGAATATAACCAACTAAGTCATTATATGCAAGATTATCTCCTCTGACCTAGAGCAGATTGGCTGTGAATTAGAAATTAATCTTTCCTATTCTACAACACCATGATTTTGGGGTATATTGGTTACTACCACAGATCCTGGTTTAAAATTTCATGCTCTCCCCTATAAACTTTTATTATTTAATTTTTTATTTCAAAAACCAGCAGTGACACATATAATTTGCTCAGATGGTAACTGCCCTGCGCCAGAAAGATACACTGAGTTCTATTGCTAATTGTCACTTATTCTCCATTTCCAAACGAAACTCAACAAAGTTAACAGTACAAGTTCACTTTGCTGCCTAAATAAACAATATATAAATGATAGTAACGTGCCCTTAGTTTTCTACCACTCTCAACAGTTCAACTCCCTTCAATTAACATGCAAATTCTTGTGTCCAGAGAAATTAAAACATCAGAAAACATTTTCTCTTTTCCTCATAATAAAGAAATCAAAAGCAAAATACTTGTGTATATATAATTATATAAAATCTCCATTTACATTTGTTTTTATTAAGCTGCATCTTATGCATTACCCAAATCGCCACTCTTTCACACATTTTGCCTATACTTTATAATAAATATAGACCTACACAAAAAATAAAGTACCCATATATATTTTCTTTCAAAATACCTATCTCAATCTAATTTAATAATCAAATCAATTTAATTTTCTAGCTCTGTTCTCACTTCAGAAGGCAAATGTGGCAGACATGGTTAGTGATTCACAAAAATCTAATTTCCCTGCTTCCTTCTTAAGAGAATCTCATTTAAGCACTCAAGGCACGCTGACCCTACTCAGCTCCAGTTATAAACTGGGATTAGTCAAAGTGGATTGTGGTTCTCCCAAACTGTGCATCAGTGAACAGTTTAGGAAAGTGATTGTAGCCTAAATCAGATATAAAAATCTATCACCTGAGAGTAATCTGAATACAATTTATTCACTCTACTCAATAACGGGTGTGTCCCAATTTTGTACATTGCATATGACGTATGGAATATTTCTAACCATCTTGATGCTGAGACGGGGCTCCCACCCTTTCCCCTTGCTTTCTTTGCTCCTCACCCACACCCCACCAATGGACAGGGCCACCTTGCTTTGCGGCATCCTCCCTGGCTGGCTAAGAGCCACTCTCCATTCCACTATAACAGGGGTAGCTGGACTATGGGTGCAGTGGCCCTCCCCTGCTCCAGCCACTTCACAAACTATTGTCGCCATTTTGAAGAAGGGACGGGGCACCCCCACATGGCTAAGACAGGGAGGAAGGGATCTGGGCCCATTGTTAACATCCTCCACCCCCACAGCCAACGTTCTAGAAGATTCCTTGGTTTCAGCCCTGCCCCCATCACTGGATCACTGCCTGGGCACTTTAAGCTTTCCTAGAGCCCCACATCAACTGCTGGCCCCTACTTGGACCAGTTGCAGGCCTGCGCCTGGTCTATAATCTCCATGGATTTCTCTAGTTAGGCTAGCAGGGCTCCCTCCACTATATTGGTATCCCTTGTGCTGCAGCACAGGCCCTGTTGAAATAAAGACTTGTTTTTGTGTTCCTGTAAACTTGCTTGTGATTTAAATCTTGGAAAGTGGGGGCTTCAAATTTCTGTAAATCTGCTTGGGATTTGTATCCTGAGTAGTGTGGAGAGAGCCCTTGCTTCAAAAGAAAGAACAGTAAATGCTAGGAGTTGTTAGCACTGAAGAGCTCCAGACACTGGTGGAGACATCCCATGCTGTCCCACCCAAGCTAGCTCTGCACACTGGAGGTCAGCAGTGGCAGTGGCAGCACCTGGTTGTGTCAGCTGTTGACATCCAGCATTATGTGGTGTCATCTGGAGAGATCAGGACTGCTAGAAGAGCTGCACTGTGCTGATTCATGATTCCCATCCGAATCCAGCAAAATAACCCTAGGCTGATTGGCAACGATACTAAACTAACGATAAAGGTAACATTTGGAAATGGCAAGAATGGAGCATCCAGGAAAATAAAAAGGGAGCAATGATGAATTGTGTGTGGAATCTGCCTAAGTAAAATTATTTTTGTGAGTGTGTGAAGGGCTTTATTTACCAAATCACCCTCAGTTGGGGTGCTATGAACTATGGCATCATAAATGACACAACTAGATGTGACTACATTGTAAATAAACACAAAGTAAATGCATTATTATTGTGTGGAAGAGAACATTAACCTTGTATCAGAAAGCCTGTCTATGATACACAGCTGTATTCTTTACTAGGATTGAGTTAATTGCTTAAATTCAACTATATCTTAAAAATTTTAAGTGAAGATAATTATGAAGACTAAATCACAGGATTTTTCAATAAAGCGAATTTGTATATAATATTAGTGCATGAACATACTATTTTGCATAATACATATTTGGAATTAAATGTTTATTTGTGGAGATTTTTTGTTTTTAGTGCTGGAAACTGTGCTGTAAGGCATGAGATAAGTGAGTATGCTCTGTACTACTGAGCCGCACCCCCAGACCAGGAACTTGGTGCATTCGTGGTGACAGATGACAAGTAATATTTTTATTATTTGTAGGATGATAATAACAAAATAAATTTGAGTTATGTCAAATAACTACTTTTAGGAAAAATACTGTGCGTGTTCTAATATAACAAAATATTATTAAGAAAAATATTAAAAGAAAATAATTTTATTAATAATTTAAATTGTGTTTCTTTTATTACTAAGAAGTAATGAGCAAATGTACGAAACAAAAATGTTATTAGCTTGAATAATAATGTAAGATAATGTTCTCTAATAGCTTCAAATTGCATCAGGGAAACAGTGTGTACCTAAAATTGTCAGTGTGTACCTAAAATTGAGTTCTATTATTCAGTGGTATATCCATACATCTCATAAGATGTAATTGTATACATTAAATTTATAATAGAAATCTATATTTAATATATTTATCACCTAAAGGAAGAGCAGTTAACAAAAGGAATGCTCACTGTATCATCTACCCTCTTGTCCATGAACTTCTGAGATTTCCTTGGGTGAATGAAAGATACATTTTGTACCTTGTGAGCAGTGTCTGAATAAATGAATACTAGCTTACTAATCTGGTTGAAAAAATAATATTATTACCACCTCTGTGTCCTGGAATTAAGAAATGCTTCTTTAAGGCCATAAAACTACCTTAATGTAAACAGAATTGTACTCTAAAATTCATAATATCATTATCTTAGGTTATTTCTTCATAAAGTTGGTTAATATTATCCAGAACTGCAAAGATTTAAAACCTTGGCAAGAATTGAGCAGAGGGCCGGTGAGATGGCTCAGCTTCTTAAGTGCCTGCCCAGCAAGCGCGAGGGCCTGAGTTCGACTCCCGGATCCCACATACGAAAAAGGGGCCGGTGATATCGCTCAGCGGCACGGATGCCTGCTGGCGCGCGAGGTCCTGAGGTTGACCCCCCGGTACCCACAAAAAAAAAAAAAAAAAGAATTGAGCAGAACTAGTAGCATAAGTTAGGCATTCATTACATATTTGTCTTGATCTTTTTCTCATGTTTTCTTTTGTCTTCTTTACTGTCGGCGTTTGATATGGAACAGCCCCCATTTCGTAAAGATAAAGCATGTTATACCTGTCCTCCAAAGAATACGGCTATCTTCGTATCATCTTTGTATCAGCACCTTTGCCCTCTGCCCATAAAAGGGTCCTCCTGAAAAATCGAGGTCAATGACTCTTATAATTGGGGCATATAAAAATAGCATGAGGAATTTATTAAATATTCAGATACTTGGAGCCTACCTCTGAGTATTCTTATTTAATAACTGTGAAGGTAGGACAAAGAACTTGTATTTAAATAAGTTTCAACACTAAGGCTGAAAACAAGTCAGATGACAGAAAAAAAAAGAAATCCTGAAACATCTATGATCCAGATTACAATGTATTGACACAGAGGGACATATTAGTAACATATCTATATAACATCAGAAAGCCAGTGAGTGTTTTAGAAGTTTGTGAGGATGATGATCCAGCAGCCTTCAGGAGAAGGTCAAGTCAAAAAAAATCGTAGAAATCTTAGACTAAAGGGGTCTGTGTTTTGTGGTGAAGTTCTACCAGCACTGAATTTGCTATAATTCTCACACCCGTGTGTACTAGGATTTTACTACTCATGGTTGGCTCATGTCTCCTGAGTTTCAGTTAAGTTCTTGGTACATCAGTTGATTTTTCTTTCTCATGCTATTTAGGAAAATATTCCTTCTGTCATAATATTTCGTTCTCTGTCTTGGCAATTTAATCATTTTTTAATATCCAAATAAAACATCTGCAATAGTCAAATTTTTTTCTTGTCATACTTAGGGTATCTCATCTCCCTGGTTCTCTAACATTTCCCAAAATCCTACAATTCTTTCATTTCTGGTATATACTTCTCTGTACAGAGAAGTAATATACAGAGTATATTACAGAAGTATATATACTTCACATGTATGTGTATATATACAACATATATGTGCTTCACATACATATATATGCACATATGCACATATTTATACACATATATATGCACATACACATGTATGACTTTGACCTATTAATTTTTATATGAATGTATTAGGCTACAAGTTAAGTCCAAAAAATGATTGTTTAATGCCCTTTACCGTACATACAACTCAGATCACAATATCGCAGACTTTGCGTGGTTCAGAATGCTGTCAGCTCTGTAGTAAGTTAATTGCCCAGTGCTATGGTTCTAAGGATTTCGTTTCCTCCCAAATTCATACTGAAAGATTATCTTCTGTGCAACAGTGTTAGGATGCTTAGCTGTTAGGAGATGACTGAGTCCTGAGGGCTTTGATGTCATAAAGTGACATTAAATGCCCTTATGGAAAGGTTTTTCGGAATTTCACCTCCTTTTGCCCTCCTGTTTTTCACCATGTGAAGACACTGTCATTCCCTTCAGTAGACACAACAACAAAGTACCATTTTGTAAGCAGAGATAGGGCCTTCTTAAGACACTGAATCTGTCCCTACCTAGATCTCAGAATTTTAGTCTTTATAACTGTGAAAAATGAATTTCTGCTATTTATAAATTACCAAGTCTCAGGTGTTTAGATCTACATCTGCACCAATTAATTATCTGTGAAAATAATCAAGAACATTATGAACATCTTAAATTTTGATAAAAAAAATAATTATGTTAAATAACACATTTCTTTACATTTGAACCACCCAAATCTGTATTTTAGATTTCACAATGTTTGTCATTTTTTATGATTGTTGTTTTTATACAATAATCACAACTGCAAGAAAAAGCAGACACTATAAAAGTTGTCTGTAAAATTTTATTAGAAATCAAACTGCTATTTATTTAACTAATACTTATGTCATTCAACATATATTTAAAATCAATGATGTAAAGTTAAGTTGAAAATTATAAAGGCAGTATAATAATGAAAAGCCAAAAGTTGTTAGAATATTTTCTTTATGAATAAACATGTTTATTATGAAGGCATATCATTTGGTTATAAGTTTTCATTTGAGAAGTAGATTTTGTAAAAGATATAAGTGCTAGCATAATAAGAATTGTGCTAATTTTTCTCTTAACTAATAAATATTCAGATTGTCTCTATTTTCAATTTGGAGTTCAATTTGAAGCTTATTTTACTATTTCAAGTCCCTTAATAGTTCAGTCAAGGAGGTAAAATGTGTGATCTTTAAAATATTTAGCTCATTAACACTTAGAAGGGATTCAGGTCTCCCCTGTTAACATTTATTTATTTCATTTAACATTATGGTGGTGCATCTTTTTTCCTACCAATAACTCGTTATTTTTCTTTATAGCGGAGTATACTCCATTGCATGTAAATGCCACATTTTCTTTATCCATTCATATAGGTGGACATATAAGATGCTTCCAAGATTTATTAGTAAATGTTTGAAATACATAAAGAATAAATTAATTGTGGAGAATCGATATAGGTACATATTGCAACTTAGTCCTTTCTACTACCCTTACCTTCTCTTCCCTCCCTTCTCCCTCCATCCCTCCATTGCTTTCCCCTCTGCAAAGGGTCTACCCCATGCTTCCTATCATCTATCTTTTATTTTTCTCTTTAAATTATACTTTGCTCTTTAAGTTATATTTTGGTGTTCTCATATAAGAAAAACCATGCAATATTTATCTTCTGTGACTGATTTATTTCACTTAGCATTATGGTCTCAAGGTCATCCATTTACTAAGTGGAACATTTCTTTAAATGAGCAAGTCATTTCCCAAGTACCTGGTACTATTTTTTAGTATGTCAATTTAAGGTCATAATTTATTTCAAAATAGTTTTGAAATATACTTTTTCTTCAGTTTCACTGATATTATATTTTTAGAAGCACTTCTAGGTTTTCCTTTGAAGCCTGGATGGTAGTTTCTATGATGCCTCAACTCTTGGATTCTT
The DNA here is from genome assembly GCA_028451465.1 of Erethizon dorsatum. Taxonomy (NCBI): domain Eukaryota; kingdom Metazoa; phylum Chordata; class Mammalia; order Rodentia; family Erethizontidae; genus Erethizon; species Erethizon dorsatum. The sequence continues at coordinate 13,576,151 of CM051828.1, read as the reverse complement.
CATGCCTGAACATCCAGCAACATGTAGATGACACTGAGGACAGCTGCTAGCTTGAGCAGTAGCCATGCCCCCTTGAACCATGCCTGCAGCAGTCTAAGTGTACCTGGTTGCTGGAGCACGGTGAAATGCATCCTGGGAAACTAAATCTCTAAATAGGCATTCTCAAAAAAGGTACACAGGAAATCTCATCTCAAATGAAAAGTTTACAGTTTTACATCAGCCAGACTGCAGTGGGTGGTGTTTTGCTGATTCCTGAGAGGACATATTTTGTCTCTGTTCAGAGTATTTGGCTTCTTTTTAATGGTGCTAATCTCTTCAGCAATCAAACCTCCTTTGGTTCTAACTTTACAGGTGGTTCCTTTTTAGCCAAAAAAATTAAAATTTTCTGCTCCACTTCTTGCTCCCAATTCTTACTGTAAATCTGGCTAGAAACTGCTAGCTGCACTTATTTCACAAGATGAATGTTGGCCTTTCTTGAAATTTATTTTACCAGATCAATTAAACCATGCCCCATCCACGAATCTCTCACAATATGTCAGAAAATAGACTTAGAAAATATAGACTTTTTTGCCAGAAAAAGAATGTAACACAAATAACCTCCAGTCAATTTCCCAACATAGTCCTCATTTTCGCATTTGAAACCTCATGTACCAGTCTTTACTGTCCGCATTTCTATGAGCATTCTGGTCATTTGTGCTCTGACAAAATTCACATATCAGGCTGTGCTTACTGCCTTCTAGTCTTTATATAGTTTGGTTCCCAAACATTTTCAAAATCTTCCCTCAAACAAATTTCAAAGGCTTCTGGCCCCATGCACAGTTGTAGTTACAGCAACAACCCCACTTCTCCCATATCAATTTTCTATACTGGTCAGTGTTATCGTTAATTGTGGCATCATCTTGAATAAGAAACGCCTAGTGAATTAATTCAGCACAGTTATGGGAGTGTCTGTGTGATTGAGTTACTGAACCATTGGGCTGACAGTCTGAATAGAATCAAAAGGGAAAGGAGAAGGAAGTCTCACTTCCGCTTCTTCGGAAGAGCTCTTGTCTTTGTCATTACTTTTGGACGTCAGTCTGCAGGATTCCGGAATAGACTCTTCAGTCTTCCATCTCAGACTCACATTGGACTCTGTCCTGAGCTTCAGGTCTTAGAATTTTGATTGGATCCTCTGGCTATTCCATGTGCAGATGCTTCTTTTGCATTCTTTCATGCCTGAAGCTGCAAGCAGCCATTGAAAGCCTACCTTGTAAGCTTTAATAAATAAATAAATATATATATATATAAATATATATATATCTTTAATATATAAATATATATATATATCTTTAATATATAAATATATAAAATATAGAAAGTATAAATATATACTTATTTATATTAAATCCTTTTCTAGTGAGCCCTAACTGATACATTCAACTTTCCTGTTGGACAAAATACCTGGCCCTTATAACACAAAGGATGAGAAGTTTATTTAGCTCAGAGATTTCAATCCATAGTTAGCCAACTCTAGAGCAGACATCATGGCGCAGGTGTCTGGCAGAGGAATGCTGCTCAGGTCACAATGGGCCAAGGCAGAGCAGGGCAATAGTACCAGAGAGAGAAGGGGACGAAAGCAAAATATATTCCCAATGTCATGACTCTATGACCCATGCAGACGCACCCAAAATTTTGTTTCACTAATCCCTTAGGCAGCTCACAAGCCATTCAGCATGGCAATCCAAATTAACTGTCACACCACCATTTCATTTACTCTTAGTTTTCTTTGGATGTTTTGTCACCTAGAATTTCTCTCTCTCTTTCTCTCTCTCTCACTTTCTCTCTCTCTCTATCTCTGTCTCTCTCTCTCTTTGTCCTACAGATTTTGGCTTTGCTTTTCTTAATGCTTTCTCTGATGCTACGGTGTTTTCAAATACCATTTTAACTACTTTACTTCTGCTACCAAGTTCTTTCAAGCTTACATATAACACTTGGAGATACAACAGAGTAACTAGTTATTCTGCAGAAATCATCAATCACAAACAATCATTTGGCAAAAAAAATTAGTTTCAGCTATCTTATTAGAAAAGTTAAATCTTATTTTATCTTCAATATGTTATACAAGTATCACCATAAAATACCAAGTCCAGACTAGTAGCTAATATTTAAAATGAAGCAAATTTTGAAGTTGCATGTGAAAAATTTGGTTTTGTGAAATAAATACAAACAAAGCAATGCTCTTCTACTAGTTTATATAAGACATATATTACATATTGCTTTCTATGCAATCAATGATTCTGCATTATTCCAGGGTTTCTGTTTCCTTTGTGTCCACAAAAGATAAACATATTCAGTGATGCCAAAGGAATATGTAAAAACAAAAAAATCTGAGGGGAAATTTTTTCATTGTAAAAGGAATGTGTTGCTTTACATTTTAAATGAGTTGATTCATTTTAAGTAAATACTAGAATTTTTTCCATCAGTCATTGTTGTGGTTAACTGAGCACAGTGCATTTAATTTTTAAATTAATTTCAATTAAAAGAAAATGGCAGTCCACACAAAATAATAAAACAGTATTTAGACTGAGATTTAGGGAGATGACAAGGAATAGTGTGTACTAGAATGGAGGCAATATCCTGTTTTAAAAAGGTTTTATTACACTCAGCTTTGTCTGATTATCGCTATGCAATTATACAGGGTTAGAGTTGCTAGATTCTCTCTTCCCCTAAAATAAAGCTGTAAATTCAGTTTTAAATGAAAAAAAAATCATTGTTGTTAATTACTGTTAAACATTGCCAAGAAAACAATGAAGGCTGATATGCACACCAAAAAGCAGATAATTTAGGCTGTACCTGACATTTTTAAGGGCATCCATTGTGCTGTGGACTTAATTGTGTCTTCCTAAAATTTATATGTTGAAACACTGATCTCCAATGTGAACTTGTCTAGAGAAAGGGTCTAAAAGCAAGTAATTAAGGTTAAAGTGGTGTTATAAGGTAGTTTTTCATAAGAATTAGTTTCCTTATAAGGAGAGACATTAGAGAACTTGCCATTAACACCCCAGTCTTAGGACTTTAGCCTCCAGAGCTGTATCAGAATAATTGTCTGTTGCTTAAGCTACCCAGCCTATAGTATTTCTTAAGGCAGTAAGTGCTATGATATATGTATGCACATCTTCTTCTTCTGCCTTCAAAACTAGAAATTTAACATCATATCCCATTTGGGAATTCCATATAAATGTTCTTCTTGTTTTATAATTTTGGTATTAAATCTTAACAATGTGGCAAATGATCATGAACAAAAATATTTTCTTAATCAGTGAAAGAATACCCCTTCATAAAAAGAAAAATAACAAAGGGAAATCAAGGACTGCTGACTGTAGCCACAGGTGTGCATCTGCTGAAAGCTCTGTCAACTTTTCTCTGGTGGTCTTATGCAAAGCTCCTCAGCTTTGTACCACAGACAAAGATATGAACATGCATCTGACAGTAAATACACATTGGCTATGTAACAGTATATAGCATAAAAATGACTTAACATGAAGTGTTTTATTGTGAGATTAAAATATTGATGCTTTAAAAATACAAGTATCAGACATTCATAGTTTTAGAGTCCCTAACTGCATGTGTTAGACCATATACGGTCACAGTACATAAAATGTATCACCGTATTGACAGACTTAGCTTAAAATAAGTAATATAACGAATTAAAACAATTTAAAATTCATATACTACAAAGAACAATTTATTTATGAAAAGCCAATGATACAGACAAGTAATGTCAAATTTCTTAGTTTCCCAAAAGAAATATAATGAAAATTGTGTATGAGGACATTTGGCCTTTAATACATGAGGGTTAGAATTTTCCAATTACAAAAAGGGAAAATGTCTTACAGAAACAAATTCTTATCAGAATTTTGCAGAAAACAAGCTTCTTCTCTCCTTCATTACACTTTATTGTACTTTTATATTACAGTTTCAGCTGAAATTTTGTTTTAATAACAATAATATACATTTATTAACAAGGTGTCAAGGGCCGGTGAGATGGCTCAGCGGCGTAAGCACCTGCCTGGCAAGTGCAAGTTTCTGAGTTCGACTCCCAGTACCCACATAAAGGAAAAAATATGGCAGGCGATATTGCTCAGTGGCGCAAAGTGCTTGCTGGCAAGCGCGTGGTCCTGAGGTCGACTCCCGGTACCCACATTAAAAAGGTGTCAAAGATACATAAATTAATTCTTCCAAATTGTTGTTGTGAGTTTAGATATTTCTTTGAATACACAGAACTACAGTGAGTATTAGAACAAATAGAATGTTAAAAAAAAAACCCAATATTTGAAATCACATTGATGCTGAGATTTTAAAAGAAACTCCCCATTCTGAGTACAAGAATAAAAAATAATATGCTAGATTGAAATTTAGAATATGAAAGTTAGAGAAAATTAGAAGTGAAAATTGAAGGTAGCTTAGTCATTGTCTTACATTTAAATTACCAGAGAGAAACTATTCGAGTATACATGCAGCATACTTTCTTTTATACATTTAAATTCTTCACATTTAATTGCCAGATCATCTATAGCAATGTAAAACAATTAATCTAACAAGCTATCTTTTCTTACCTTTACACTTCATAATAATATTAAATATGAAGATAGAGTGAAAAGCAGAAGTTAGGAAGACTTCCTCCCTCCTTCTAGGTACTATTCTATTGTCTCTTGCTATGAATTCGACTACACTAGATACTCCATAAATGTGGTACTACATAGTATTTGTTTTTTAATTTTTGGTGACTGACTAATTTCATTTAGCATAATGTCCTCAAGTTTCATCCATGTTGTAGCATATGGCAAGAGTTTCATTTTAGGGCTGAATATGATTACTCTCTATATACATGTGTATGCCACATCTTATGCTTTTATTCATCTGCTAGTAGACATTTGAGTTGTTTTTACATTTTGGCTCTTATGTTTTTATGTTATGAGCAGTACTGCCAGGAACATGAATGTGCGAAGGAACTGGGCAGTCTTAGGGGGTTGACAAGGTCACTGGGAGCAAACTAGGGAATATAGATGATGTGATGGATCTGTGTAAAAGATTACAATGGTTAAGACTGATAATACTTACCTTAAATACACTACTAATTTTGCTTAGTTCATTGAAAAGAAAGGTTTGTTCTAATATTGTTTGGACAATTGAATGCTGATATCTTGTACCCTGAGTAATTAATTTAAAGATAACAATACAGAATGTATTAACCATTGTTACCCTCCTATTATGTTGTTTTGAAATTTTGTTCTATATTTTTTCTCTTTAAAATAAAAATTAAAAAACGATTGATAATACTGAACATTTATTAAAAAGAACTATCAAGAAAGATGATTTACAAAAGAACGAATAAAACAGATGTTGCCCTTAAATTGATATTTGAGTGATATGTGAGATTTGTATTACAGAGTAAATATTCAATATCTGAAATGACTGGGGCCAAAAGTGTTTAAGTTTTCAGACGTTTTCAAATTCTAGAACACTCACATATACATAATGAGAAGTCTTCGGAAAGGCATCCAAGCCTAAAAACAAAATTAATTTATGTTTCATATATACCTTATACATATGGCTGGAAGGTCATTTTATACAGTAGTTTTAGGATACCCACATTTTTACTGTGATTCATCATAGAAATCAGATGTGGAATTTTCCACTTGAGGCATCATGGCAGTGATAAAAATGTTTCAGAACGTGAAGCATTTTGGATTTCAAATTTTTGCATTAAAGTTGCTCAACCTGTACTGATAAAAAGATAACTTAAATATATGGTAGGATGTACATAAATGCATTTATTTCACTAGCAATAAACAGTTTAAGTAAACAATTTGTTTTGGTATAGCAACAAAAAGAACAAAACAATTCCACATCTTTACACTGGAGCATATTACCATGGACTATTTATTCCCAAATTGTCTATTTTCTCCTCTCCAAGTTTCTCTTCATTTCCCTTAAAAATAATTTTTTATTTTTATTACTCCATTGTGTTACTGCTATTAAAATAGCAAGAAATAGTTTCAGTTTAATTTTCCTTTATGTTTTGTTTCTTTTAAAATATGCCATTACTCTCATAATGTAATCTTTCTATCCTGGTTATCTGCACAAATTTAAATTTGTTTTAATTTGATATTTTTGTAAATTATTTCCTGAAAATTTTATGATTTTTATGGACATTTCTGCAACCACAATTTTAATATCACTTGATACAATTTCTATAATATCTTAGAAAACTGTAGTTAAGGTAATAGTACAGATGCTTTTCAATAAAGTCATTAAGTATAAAATGTGGATGAATAGAATAGAATAGAATAGAATAGAATAGAATAGAATAGAATAGAATAGAGGATACAGAAACAACTCCAGACACATTCAGTTACATCATGTTTGACAAAGGGGTCAGAAGCGTACTCTGGAGGAAAGAACATTTTCCAAAAACTGACTCTGCACATGTCGAAGAATGAAGCTAGGTCCCTACCTCACATCATGTACTACACTAAAATCAAAATGGTTCAAGATCTAAATACTAAGACAGAAACACTTACCCTTCTGTGAGATAAGGGAGGTAAACTCTTGAAGTGATAGGCTAAGCCAAGGACTTTCTGAACAGAAACTCACACGCACAGAAACAACATCAAGCACCAATAAACGGGATTTTATCAAATTAAAAGCTTTTGCACAGCAAAGGAAAAACCAACAGAGTGACAAAACAGTCTATATAATAGGAATAAAATTTTACCAGCTACACCTCCGACAGAGGATTAATATCTAGAATATACACAGAAATAAAAAAAAATTAGGCTCCCCAAAATAAAATTCCAATCAGAAACTCAGAAACTGGGCAACTTAAATACACACTTTTCCAAAGAAGATGTACAAATGGCCAATAGAAAGATAAGAATTTTCAGCATTGGTGGTCATTTGAGAAATTCAAATTAAACAACACTGAAATTTCATCTACTCCAGAAAGAATGACAATCATCAAGAAATCAAGTAATAAGAAGTACTGGTGAGATTGTGGGAAAAAAGAACCTTTTACACTGCTGGTGGGATGGCAAACTAGTACAACCAGTATGAAAATCTGTATGGAATTTCCTTAAAAATCTAAAGTAGAAATTCTATTTGGTCTAGCTATTCCCCTTTTAGGTATCTCCCTAAAAGAATTAAAGCCACAATATTACAATGATACATGCATAGCCACATTTATAGCAGCTGAATTTATAGCAGCTGAATGGCGAGAGCAGCCTATGTGTTCTTTCACAGATGACTGAATAGAGAAAATGTAGTATTTATACATAATGAAGTACTACTCTGCCATAAAAGAATAAACTTGAGTCACCTGTAGAAAAAAGATGCACTTTGACACAACAATGTTAAGCAAAGTAAATCAGACACACAGAAGCTTAAAAATCATATGGTTTCTCTTATACAAGAAACACAAAGTATAAATAAATCAAAGAATATAAGATAGACAATAAGACATAGGTAGATCTTTGGCAAATAGAAAGAGGGCTGAGAAATGGAGGGAGAGAGGGAGGAAGGGGAAGATAAATGAATATAAAAAGTAATAAGGTGTGTCATGTACATGTACTGACTAGCCAAAATGAATATATTTCTTGATATGCTGCAAACATGTATTAATGAAATAACAAAATAATTTCAATAAATTCTCAATTCTATTGCCTTCTACAAATGGCTGGGAATTATAACTACTTTTGTACAAATATTATGTTCTATCAAATCAGCTTTTGAAATTTTATTTTCAAAATCATTCATTTTAATGGTTTTATCATATGTACTATTAGTGAGAAATGAAGTGAAGGTGTTGAATATATCTGAAATATTCCTTATTCAAACTCAGTACACATATACAAATTTCATAATTATGCTATTGTAAGATGTAGAATTATTCTTATGTATGTTTTTAAATTTTAATTATAGTTTTGTGTTAAGAAGTAGAATGGGACACTGTGAATTATCGTTTGCTTTATTTTCTATTTCTAGATCTAATCATATTATTTAAGCAGCTAAGGTTTTTCATTTATGTTTAACAGTATGTAGTAATTTATAATGAATAAATAGTAATTTATTCATTAAGGCTCTATCAACTAACCTTTGTCACATACTTCAAAATATGTGAAATTGTGGAGAAACAAAAAGTCACTGACAAAACTTGTCATTGATAGCTTCCTACATTTTTGAGAGACATTTCCTCAAGGAGGAAATACAATTAAGGCCTATCATAGAGACAAGCAAAGTGTGTAAGGGAAGACAAAAGTCTATCACTAGTGCTTTCTGTTGAGCTCGTTGCATTTCCTCAACCACACTGCAGTTAAGAAACAATGTAGGGCCGGTGAGATGGCTCAGCGGCATAAGCGCCTGCGTGGCAAGCGCGAGGTCCTAAGTTCGACTCCCTGTACCCACATACGAAAAAAGGGCCAGTGATATCGCTCAGCAGCATGAGTGCCGGCTGGCCTGCGAGTCCTGAGGTCGATCCCTGGTACCCACCAAAAAAAAAAAAAAAAAAAGAAACAATGTAAACAGATAATTGTAACATTTTCTATAGTACTTTAAGTACATTTCCAAAAACTATAAAAAGTATTCACATATGAGGCTTCATTTTTTGTTATTTTCAAAGTTCATCTTTATCTCACACCTTTTTTCTTAGTGCATCTTGTTTATTTTTACTAGTAATTCTGAGAACACTGAGAAGAACATAGCAAACATAGTTTTCAGAAAATTTTCAGAAAATGAAAGTATTGTTAATAGCAGCCTATGGTGCCCTATTATTGATTGATATAATCTAATAAATAATTATCCTGTCTGAGAGTTAGTAATTATATGTATGTGATGTTCAAAATATATCTTTAGAATTATGTGTTTATAACTTTTACAGTTATCATATTTAATATGGTAAGTCTTGACTGGCAATGTAGACAATGACACTGTATCTGCATGAATTGCTCAAGTAATTGTAGTTGGAAAGATAGTTACTGAGAGTAGTTTCAATCCAAGGCTTTTGGGTTCACTCCACATCATTTCCATTAGGAAATTACGGTGCTACTAGAACACACCTTATGATTTGTAATATAGAATTCCTCAAGCAAATAACTTATTCTAGAAAGATAAGGAAATTTAAATTCAAATTATTCACAGATTTATAGAATGTTTTCTTTTTCCGTTTAAATTCACTTTTAGAATTTGAACTCAAATCAATTTATAAATTAAACCAATGCTTTCAATTTGTTACGCAGCAGTAGCAATCTACAAAAGTTAATTCAGATTCCAAGCAAGAGAATACATTGTCTCTATGAACAATGCTCTATAAAATTAAGTCAAATATTGAATCCAACAATCAATGGAGCTATTATGAAAATTCCTATCTCATTTGTGCTTTCTAATTTCAGTGAAATTGCAAATAGAATTGGTGCACCTTGGAATTGGACGTGTATTCCTTCCAAATTCATACTTTTAATTCCAGATAATTTTGTGCTCACTTTGGCAGCACATATAATTCCAGATAATTTTAGTTAACAGAAAGTTCTAGTTTTTGAAATGTTTTAGAAATCATCTTAGGATATTTTTTAAATGTTTGAGGATTTTTATATCAATTGCACTAAAACCAAAACCTTGCTTCAGGATAATTAACAACTTGAAATATCAACACTTTCAGTACGTAAACTTGTTACATGTAAGGTTTTAATTTTTCTTAGTAATGAACTGTTTTAACATAAATGTCTTGAATGACTTTTGTTTAAATTTACTCTGATACATATTTGCTTCTTGGTGATATTAAAAATGGAATAATTTTTAAATTTAATTTTTCAGCTATTTACTTCTTGTTTGTAAAAATGAATTGTATTTTAACTATTGCTTTATGGGTACAAAGTTGAAAATCTCATGAATTAGTTTGGTAGGTTTTTCAAAAATTTTTGGGAGTTTCTCTAAAAATTTCCTTTGGAATTTTTCCAACATGTTCCAAATAGATATCTCCTTATAAATTATCATTTTTAAATAGACACAGTGTTGTCTCTCCCATGTCAGCATTAAGGGTTTTGTTTTTGTTTTTTAATTTTCCTTCCTTTATTTCTCTGGCTAGGTGCTATGGTATAGTACTAAACAAAAGTAGTAAGTGAAATGTGCTCTTTCTAAATTTTATTTCTTTATTTATTTTTTTTGTGGGTACCGGGGGGTCGACCTCAGGACCTCACGCGCCAACAGGCACCCGTGCCGCTGAGCGATATCACCGGCCCCTTTTTCGTATGTGGTTTCCGGGAGTCGAACTCAGGCCCTCACGCTTGCAAGGCAGGCGCTTAAGCCGCTGAGCCATCTCACCGGCCCTCCTTCTAAATTTTAGGAAGAAAACTTTCAACATGTTTTCATTAAGTATAATGAAATTTGTAGATTTTTTATAGTTGTCTTTTATCAATTTGAGAAGATTACCTTCTATTCACAGTTTACTGAGAATTTTCATTGTGATTGATATTTGAACTATTGGTGTTTTTTCTGCTTCTAATGAGACTTTCCTCAAATATTTAATTGTAAGATTAAGGAACTTAATTTTTAAACATAGAAATTACTTGCAATTCTGTGATAATCCAGGTACTAAACATGTTGAGGTAATACAATATTTTCAATCAAACCTATAATTTTATTATATATATATACATATTCATATTTTGTGAAGTTTTCCACATTAGTATGAACATCTTATCTGTATTTTTTGTACTCAAAATACTGTCATTTGTCAAAATCACTGTAATTCTTTTGACTGGAAAATTCCTTTCACAAATCTAAATCTAAATGTTAGATAAGCTCATTGTTATTGGATTGTCAGTGCTTAAAGTTTTCAAATTGTAAGGGAACAAATAAATCTAGACATATATAAACATTCTTATTTACATAAATTAATTTTCCACTTACGTATTTTAAAATTATGGGTTCAAACAATATATCCAAATTTAATCTAAAAATCATCATAAATTCTTGTTTTCTCCTTTTCTCTATTTCCATAATCTTTTTTCTGCTGCCTATTATCATTTATGTATTTATTTCATTGCTCACTCTCTGTCCTAGTCTTCTGTATTTTTCTCGGATTCCCTGTCCAGGGAAAGCACTCTACACCTCCAATCTGAGATCCAGCGTGCTGTGCTGGCCTCCCCCTGTGACTGCCGCTCCTGGTCATCTGCTGAAGGTAAGAGTGACATTTTTTAATACTCAGCTTTACAGTGTTACCAACAGCTATCTCCTTGTTATCATTAATTCTCAATGAAAAATTGTGAACGCTTGTGCCTTTGAATATATTTTTGTATAATTTTCTTTGTCTTAGTTCTTTCTGGAAGATTAGGTAAATTTGCAGTAGATGATTAGGTATTTTTTTTTTTTGAGATAGGGTTTCACTATTGGTATTTTCCAAAATGTAACTTAATTCCTAGTCATTCCAGTATTTCCTTCTTCTGTTCTTCATTCCTTCGTTCATTTCTTCCAGCTCTGCTTTTGATTAGACAATTCATATTACATACTTTGCCTGTTCATGCACTACATTTTTTAAAACTGTTTCTTTGGTTCTTAAGTCCACTAAATACTATTTGCAGTTGTTATATATTTTCTTTCTAGGATTTAAATTTGGTTCTTGTAATGTGTTCTATTTCTCTACATCACATTTGTCAACTTGTTATATTTTTTTATTTAAATTATTGACATATTCTTAAGTTTTTAAAGTTCTTTACTATTTCCAATATCTGAATCATGTTTACATCAATTTCCAGTAAATCTTTTTGCTTATAAGGTGATAGTTTAATTCCCCATAAAATTTTTTATTCTATGTTGACATTAAAATTTTTATAGATTTTAGATTACAGTCATTTCTTTTAAAGGATTTCTATTCTTTTCCTGGTAGAAATTAGAGACACTATTTAAAGTGCTAGGTTTAGTCTTAATTTTAGTTATGGATGGTCTAGTTATATTTATATTAGCTCTTCAACATGGTTTCTACATCATGTAGTCATTATTATGTCCTTGTAGAACAGTATAACTTCGGTACTACAAACATTGTGTCCATGTCTTTGAAATATTTCTTTGGGTTAGATATTCTTTTTAAAAAGTCTATGTTTACAAAATGGAAGGAGAAGAACAAAGAGAAAAACATTACTTGACTTCAAAAGGTACTACAGTAATCAAAAAATGTGTAAAAGGATAGAAAAATAGATCAATGGAAAAAAAGTAGTTCAGAAATAGACTCACAGACATATTCATTTGACCTTTGTCAAAGGAGCAAAGGCAACACAATACAATTTTTTCAACAAAAATGAGAAACAACTAGACATCCACATGAAAAAATAAGTAAAACTAAATGCAAACCTTATGCACTTCTTAAAGATTAGCTGGCTTAGATGTATTTATACCTAATTATACAATAAAAATTATAACACTCCTGCATGATAAGATACGACAAAAACAACAGTGGCTTGAAAAAAACAAAGGCATAATCATAAAACAAGTAATTGAGAAGTTCATTCTGCTGACTTTATTAAAAGCAAAATTATCTTTTCCAGCAAAGGTAATGTTATGAGTATTAGAAGACATATGACATTAGATGACATAGACTGGAAGAAAATACTTGCCAAAAGACGTATACAAATAATCGAAATTCAACACAAAAAACAATCTGATTAAAAGATGAACAAAAGACCTAATGACACATTTCACAGAAGAAGATATATATAGAGCTATAAGCATGAAAATATGTCCAACATCTTGTGTGAGTAATAAACTGAAAATTAAAATAATAAGGCAGATTTACACACCAATTAGAATAGGCATAATCCCAAATACTGATAACACCAAATGCTAATAAACATGTAGATCGACAAGATATATTATTATTGCAAACCGGAGTGCAAAATAGTCCACTCATTCTGGGAAACCCTTTGACTGATTCTTACAGCAAGTAAACATACTCTTTAAGCACAATCCAGAAATACTGACTCTTGGGATTTATTCAAATGATTTGAAAACATAAGTCCGCATTAAAAACCTGTACACAGGGGCCGGTGAGATGGCTCAGCGGCGTAAGCGCCTGCCTTGCAAGCGCAAGGGCCTTAGTTCGACTCCCGGAAACCACATACGAAAAAGGGGCCGGTGATATCGCTCAGCGGCACGGGCATCTGCTGGCGCGCGAGGTCCTGAGGTCGACCCCCCGGCACCCACAAAAAAAAAACAAAACAAAACAAAAAAAACCTGTACACAGATATTCATAGCAGCTTTATTCATAATCACCAAGATGTAAATGCCTAAAGTGAATAAATATATAAGTATACTGGGTCTATTCAGATAAAGAGCATTATTAAGCATTAAAATGTATTGTGTTATCATCTATTAAAAAGTGGAAGAACATTAATACATATAATATGAATTAAGCCAGTATGGATAGACTGTGCACAGTTTGATTCCAGTGGAATGACTTTCTAGAAAAGGCAAAATTATAGATACAATAAAAAATAGTAATTCTCAAGAGATGGGGGGAGAGTTGAACAGAGGATTTTTGTGGCAGTAAAACTGCTGTGTATGACACTGTAATGGTGGGTATGTTTCAGCATATGTTTGTCCAAACTAATCAGATGTACAGTACTAAGAGTGAATCCTAATATTAATTCTGAACTTTGTATGATAAAGATGTATTGGTCTATGTACAACAATTGTAAAAAACACACCACTCTGGTGGGGGATATTGACAGTAGGGGGTTTGAGGAGTTTGGGGAAACAGGAGTTATTTGGGAACTCTTTTCAATCAACTTTTCTGTGAACTTAAAATTACTCAAAAACAGTCTTGAAAAGTAAGTCTATGTCTTGCTCAATATTCAGTATAACTAGTTTGTTCTTTCTCCTTTCTTCTAAATGGCATGCTTTCTCAAAAAAGGCATTTTATATTTTCAGCTGGGTACATTTTTGCAAGCTTTGAAAACAGCATTGCATTTCTTGTCAAGATTAGATTTTACTAAACTTTTTACTATCCCAACTGTACTTATTTTATATCCTTATGTCTTTATGGATAGATACCTTAAACTAGTGTGAAAGTAATATTTGTTCTCTTCTAAATTATAGAAATCTCTCATTTGCTAAAATCAACTTCTATTCCAGTTGATGAAAAATTTCTTGGTGGTATTTTATAACTTTGAGGTGAATATCTGTTTAAGGAGGTGTTTCAAATAATTGAGAGAGAAGGAGGTCAAGAACTTTTAGATTTTCTTTTACCTTACATTTGAAAATCATACCCCAGAGAACTCACAAGATAAGAACTTTATTTTAGTTCCTAAACTTAAGAATGGGTGTTAAATATGAAGGCATTTGAAGAAGATATTTAAATTGGAGAACATTTTAAATAGATGAAGTCATCTATCTAATAAGGCATGCTGCTGTAGGCCAAAATGCAAAATATCAAATTTGAGATTTTTCTCTACTGTCATGGTATTTTGAGCCACAGGCTTGAAATGTGTGACTCTTGTGAAAAGGCCCCAAGCTCATAAAAAAAGCAGACATTTGATGGATGTTTTTTCAGCACATTTTATTTCCAGACCAGGTAGTTATATAAATTTGTGACAATCATTGTGGTGCCTTAGGAATGAAATACCTTAGCACAGCTATAATAGTTCGAGCAAAATGGTACTATCATCAAGGAAGTTGCGTACTTTGCCAGTTTAAAGTCTGCTCATTAAAGATTTATATTGTGAAATTAGACCAATGGTGGGAGATTAAACAAATAAAATTTATTTTATGTTCTGTGCTTATGTCTCACAAATAAAATTAGGCATAATTAATTAAGAATGTCATTTTGTGTCTTGTTGGCTAGGAGCATATCTTGGCTTTAATCACATTCCAGCTTGGAATCACAGACTAGTTCCATTTCAGCTTATTTCCTTCATATTTATAATGGCCTTAATAGTTTCTTCCTCAGAGGAATATTGTAAAATGAAATTAGTCAAGTCCTATTAAGTTCTTAGAACAGTGTTCAGTAGAGTAAGTATTCAAAAATTAGCTATTATTAATAAAGCCATGTTATTGGCTATTATTAAGTAATTATTAGTTATGCTACTGTTTTTACAACTGATTTTGAGAGATATCATTCTATATTTACAAAAGTAAACGATAACAACAATTATAATACTTACGATTATCTTTCTAAATACCTGACAATTCACAGAAATTTATTTCTTCCAGACAAGTGAAAGGAGTTTAATTTAATTGTAAACTAACTTTTAACATTATTTATATATACATTTTGTCATATCTTAAACGTTTCATACATAACTAGTTGCATGAAAATAACAGTGATTACCAATATTTCGCATGTTTATTTTATTTATGAACATTTATATTAAACAAATGTATATTCAAGATTTATACAAGTCATCTTTATTAATTACTAACTTATCCAACACTGTTAACATTTCTTGAACTGTTTACCAATAATAGCTTAAAATATTTTGCAAACCGAAAGTGAAATACGTTAGGTACATACTTATATGTCTAAAAGTCTTTTAACAACACTAGGAAAATAAGTGAAAAAATTCTGCCATTTGCACAAGTTTTAAGTATATCCTACAGTAAAATATATCATTCTTGTCCAGATAACTGTAGACCGACATATTTAAATCATATTCACCTTCTATTACTTACTTTGGTAGAAATCCCAAATTATTCCACTTCCTTCCAGTATTTTATTCTTCTGCTGTCCTAAATCTTAGGGAAAAAAATGACCTTTCTTCATACTATTAGTAACTCAGTAATTCATATATATGTGAATTCTAGAAAATTATATTAATAAAAATTGAAAAATTAAAAGTCAAAGCAAGTACACAAGAAATTATATATGTATGTAGCTCAATATAAAATAATATTTTGTTTTCTTTCCACAACTTTCAAAGATGATTCACTAGACAAAAAATAAGTAATGTCTATGCAATTAGCATTTTGCAGAAAAAGTGGAATAAGTTTTCAATTATAATAACATAAAACCAGGAAGAAGAAAGGTGGACATCACAGTTTTAAAGTGCAGCAAGAATTGGAAATTGTCTAAAATATTGACAGATTGAAGTAAGTTGACGGTATATAATGTACTTTTTTTCAGATTTAACAACTTTATAATTTACATGTCATAAACTGTACATGTAATACACTGCACATGTACCAGCTAATGACTTTAAGATATTACAAAATTATGACAACTGAACACATGTATAATCTCATAAATATCTCTCCTATCCTTCATGAGCCTGTCCTCAATAAAGTTCAGGTCTACTGTTTCTACACATTAGTTTCAAAATGCTGGAATGCTGTACAAGTGGATTCATATTTATGTAGCTATAGTTAAGGTCTAAAATAGCCCCCAAATGTCCTGTGTTCAGAGATTTGATCTGGTCAGGGTGGGCAGGGCACTGGAGGCATGACCTAGGTAAGTGTATTCTTGTCCTCCTCTCTTTCATAATCACTCTGCTTTCTGGCTATCATGGGATGGGAAACTTCCCTCCACCATATTGTTTCTTCCTTACATTCATCTGACCATGAACTGAATCCAATATATTTGAAAATTCACCTAAATATACCTTTCCTCCTTTAAGTAATAGATGTTAGGTGTTTAGTCTCTCTGATGAGAAAATGACTAATGTAGAAAATTGATAATAGGAGTATGGTCATCCCAGGAATGTACCTAACTCTGTGCTTCAGAAGTCTTTTAAATTGGTTTGTGAGAGGAAATTAGAAAGGCATGGAGATACTGGCTAAAGAGTCTTAGAATACTGTAAACAGAGATTAATGAAGAATTCTGCTCAGATCTCAAAAGTCCAGAAATCTGATAGAATGAGGAGAGTAAAAGTCATGCACATGGGTATGTGGATTCTATGGGAAGGTAGACTACAGGTCATTTGTATTATACCCTGGCAGAAAATGTTTTCATGTTCCAAGAGAAAGATTTTGCCACAGACTGAGAGTAAGACCAGTTGACCAATTTATCTGACAATAAAAGTTTTAAGGAAGTACAATTTTAGGCTGTGGAATGGGTACTGTTTGTTGGTTTTAGCCAGATTTACAGTAAGAATCAGAGGCAAAAGTTACAGCTTAACGATGGGAAGGTTGGCCAGAAAGGAAGTGCCTAGAAAAGTGCTGCAAAGAGAGTATGATCACTGAAAGGTTTAGCAGTAAAAAGAAGCCAAGTACTTCAAGACAATAGGAAAGATATCTTAAGGGCATCTTAAAAGTTAGTCAGACTCTATGCATTGAAGAAACAAGGGTAAATAAGGTTAAACTCTTTAGAAAGATTTTACTTTGATAAGAGAGCCTAGAAGAACCCTGCTTAGGAAAGTATTTCTCCAAGTTCAGCCATTCCAGAGCCCAGAAGCTTTCGAAGCCATAGCAAATAGGGGCCCAGCTACTACTTGAGCTGACAACAGACCTGGCATCATGCACGTGGTGCTGATTTTTCAGGCATGCAGAATGAGGAATTGTGGGGTTATGGAGGCTTCAATCCAGATTTCAGAAGAATATCTGGGAGGCAAGGAAAGGAGCTCCAGGCAGTGTATGAAGCTGTGAGGGTAAAGCCAAAGGTACATTAGAGACACCAGGATGTTGGAGATGGCAGAAATGTGAAATGTCTACTGAGAAAAACTGTAGGCAGTGAGAGGAACCAACCCAAGAGAGAAACCATGTGTACTACAACCAGCAAGATCATAGAGGCAGGGCAATGCAAATATCATGGTCATCTGCCCAGATGCTCAACAGAGAGATGCAGGACTTAATGTTTCCCCTTCTGGGTTCCAGTCTTGCTTTGGTTCTGAATTTTTTGGGTACTGCATTCCTCCTGATTAGAATGGGGATGTTTATCCTGTGATATTGTCACAGAAATAGTCAGAAATATTTGACTTTCTTTTTATTTTTACAGTGGTTTACAATAAAAGGTTTGCCTTGAGTCTCAGAGGAGACTTTGGACTTGGAATTCTCAGCGGTGCTGAGAATTTTAAGACACTGTTGACTTTTAGTGATTGACTAAATACATTTTACATAATAAGATGGCAATGATGCTTTTGGGGGCCAGGAGTTGAATGATATGTTCTACATCTAATATTTCCTTCAATAGTCTTGTATTCCGGGATTGGCCTTTATTATAGAAGGCAGGTTACTGGTAGTTTGACTTGCAAAGTTGTATTCTTGTCCTGGCTTCTCCCTGCTCTCTCTGCTTCCTGGATGCCATGGGGTGAGCAGCTTTCCTTCACCAGACCTTTGATCAGGGTGTTTCTGCCTTCTAGGCAGCTATTCATGGACTGAGCCCACTGAAACTGTGAACCAAATAAGTTTTTCTTCCTTTAAGTTGTGTGTTGCACATATTTTGTCCCATTAACATGAAAATGACGAATACATCTACCCTTGTGATGTTCTCCTTGGTAGGTGTGTCTGGGTTCTTAGAATAATTTTGTGACACAAATGTATTGTAGGTATAAAGTGTCTCTTTCTTTTTATTGCTGAATAATATAACATTGCACAGATATATCACAATTTGTTTTTCACTTCACCAGTTTTCCATTGTTATAACAATTATGAAACATAATAAACTTAGAAAAGGAAGAGTTTTATTTTGATTCTTAGTTTTGAATATTCAAATTTATGATTGGCCCTGCTGCTTTTAGACCTGTGGCAAAATAGCATCTCATTGCAGGACGGCATGACAGAAGAAAGCTGCTTACTTCTTGAGTGAGGTGTAAAGAAGGAAAGGAAATGGCTGAGGTCCCACAGTCCCTTTCAAGGTTATATCCCCAGTGACCCAAAGAGCTCCTTCTAGCCCTACTTACAGTCCCCACCAGGTTCCAATGTCATCAAGCAGGGAACCAAGTCTCTACAGCGTGGACCTTTGGAAGACAATCAAATTCCCAACATAACAGGGAAAATTTCTGTTTCACAAGTTGTAGAATTACTGTCACACTGTTAGTTATTTATAACACTTCCCTATTATCCTTTTATCATGTATAGAATCTGGAGAGATATCTCTTTCATTCCTTACCTTTGGAATTTTTGTATGCTGACATTTTTCTCATCTGTTTATCAATTTATCATGGTTTATCCATTTCACTGTTTGTTTGAAAGGAACAGATTTTTTGTATTTTTTTATTTTTCTGTTTTATAGGTCATTTAAGTACAAATTTCTTCTACTTAAATGAAAGTGACTCTTCTTAGAAAATATTTTTGTATTACTGGCATTAACTGTGATAAATATCCCATTATGTCATCCTTCAGTGGCATCACACAGATTTTTTTATATTTGTGTTTTCACAATCTATTTAAAATTCTGTTTATTTGTATGTCCTTAACACTTTCATTCATTGAAAATATTCTCTATTTTTTTAAATATCATCTTTGATCCATGTATTATTTAAAAGTTGTTAACTATTTTCAAATTACTTGGGAATTTCTTGGAGATCTTTCTGTTATTGACTTCAAATATAGTTTTATTATAATCAGAGTACTTTTTATGATGTCTTTAAATTTACTCAAAGTTATTTTATGAATCAGAATATTCTATGACTCATTTGGCAAATCGTAATATAATTGAGAAAAGGTATATTCTGTTGGTTGGGGTGTTCTGCACGTGTCAATTAGATCAAATTGGCTGATAAGGTTATTTAATTCTTCTTTATACCTTTACTATATTTATTTCTCATTGATCAATCAATTGAGAGTATTGAAATCCATGACCATATGTGGGCATGTTCATTCTTTACTTTTAAGCTATACTTCTCTTTATATTTATTTTAGGTTCTCTTTCAGCTTTTCTGTTTTATCAACTATAACAATTTACATTGTAATTAGACAGGACATTAATATTTAATGTGATTACTCATATTAAGTAAATCTATCATCTTGTCATTTCTTTCTTAATCATATCAACAGAAGACAAGACAGCTTAGTAAGCAGCAAAGCAGTTATTCAAATTTGTGTTTAATATATTCTAAATTCCATGTTTTAATTACTTCCTGATGTAAATGCATAGAACTATAAAGGATTCACATGTTATTCATACATACATTCATTCATTGTATAAATATTTATTGGTTGTCCTATGTTATTCTTGCTCATGAAAGTAATTATATCCAGTGGATAGTGGTAACAGAGTCAAAAAGTAGCCAAATATTTGAAGAGTAGTTTTCACCTTTGTCCTACTGTGTGAAACTTTTTGCTGAGGCTTTAATCTCCTACACCCTTAGTGACTCATTCTTTGCAAGACTCCCTGCCCTATCTGTCAAGCAATGTGCTAGTCTTCTGGGACATTAATGAGTCTGTGCATGTAAGAGGAGAAGGAACATTATCACGCACAGTACTACTTGAGTCTACTCAACAAGTTTGGAGCCGGGAAAGTTGTCTTGCAGGTGGATTAATTACATGCTTATAGGCATATCACTCTTGGCCTGAATTTGGGGGTGTGCTTGTTCTACATTCCAAGTTCAGGACTGAGTGTTTATTGTTTCCTGTTTTTTTTTTTTCAATAGAGACAAATTTCTCTCTCTCCATTTCCCTTTGTTTTATTTGTAACTTCTTGTACTGCTTGTTTTTCAGGATTTCCTATTTTCCTTCTGAATGCCTTTGCTGTGGCAAAATTTCAAAAATTAAACATTGACTGACACTGTTCTTTTAATTTCCATACAAAAATTGCCTTTTAATCTTATCAACATGGATGTGTTTTTACCTAGAGATATTGACTACAAGAGTTATAAAAACCACCAGGATTAAATGTATAATATAACAAGTAGTTTCTGTCTAGTGAATGAATAATCAGTTGGTGATTCACTTGGCAGTTTCCTCATTATAGTTAACTTATTGTTAACAGTTCCTGCATGAACATGTCTTATAGAAATACTTCTTCACCCATTTGATAAAGCACACACAGTTTTTAAAAGAGTGTCATCTTTGGCACCTCATACTGTAAAGATGAAGACTATGGAGGAAAAACAAAATTTTAAATCATACGAGGGGCAATTGGGAGACAATTTTCAAATTATAAGATGTATACGGTTATACAAGATTTAGTTCTCATTAGCACCTAGGCAAAATGGAAGTTCTTACCTATCAGAAGTTCATACTGCAACATACAAAATTGTAAACACAATATTTACTTTTCTATTTTGATAAACAAACCTGAGATTAAAATTATAAGAATTTGTGTGTAGTAAGCTTAAATGCTAGTATGTCTGTTTGCAAATTCTCAAAGCTTCCACATGAAATAATATATAATAAACACATAGCAATCACATTGCAAATGAGACTGAATTGTATTTTTATTATTTCTTTATAAACTTACATTATAAAATTGTTATGAGGTGAAGACACAATTAGAGTATGCAGTTTTATGATGCTCTTAGAATTTGTAAATCTTCAAAAATTTGTAATTTATTGGGATTTACTTGGCATTCTAAATATTTCTTTCCTGTAGGCATTAAAAAAGATTCAGTACCTAGTATGACTCTGAATGTGTGACAACAGCTTATATAGAAATTGGAGAGTGTTATTTAATGATGTTTGAAAGCTAGTACAAACCCAGAGTCTGGTGGACTTGTAGGCTCCAGGAAGAACTGAATTTTATGTTCTTTTTTTTTTTTTGTGGGTACTGGGGGGTCGACCTCAGGACCTAGCGCACCAGCAGGCGCCCCTGCAGCTGAGCGATATCACCAGCCCTTTTTTTGTATGTGGGTTCCGGGAGTCGAACTTGGGCCCTTGCGCTTGCCAGGCAGGCGCGTACGCTGCTGAGCCATCTCACCAGCCCTGAGTTTTATCTTAATCAACTGGGCTTCTGCTTAAAAAATGAAGTAAAAAAATAAAATAATATAAAATAAAATACAAGTTACCCTGGTTACTGTGTCCAAAGTAGATTAGGGAAAGCTAGTAATGCTCAAATCAGATATGAGTTGAAAATATATTTTATTGTTCAGACTTTAGATATTGATAGTTTGGCCAAGAATTTCATGAGAAAGAAGATATATAAAGGTTAGAGAAAGTGGAGAGGTAAAGTGCTATTTACAAAAGAGGTTTTAATTCTGTTTTAAAATATGCTAATTGTTGAGAAGACATACAAAAGGCAAATTGTAGAATTCTCATAGGTATTTATTTTGACCCTTTGGATAAAATGTTGTTACATTTTCTAACATTAGGTAAAATAAAAATAAAATATATTTGGGGCTTGTGGGAAGTATCTAAACTGATAAACCAACAAAGGAGACAACAAAGAGCCCAAGTATTTCAAAGACACAGGCTTTGAAAGGTGAAGGTTGACAAGATGCAGGCTCTCCCGAATAGTCTCTGCTGAGATACTGAGATTGATGAAGTCAAATATGTGTTCTTTGGGTTTAAAAATAAAGTTACTTTGGCAAGAACACTTTAGTATTCTGGATGAGTTTGAGCCTCTTGCTGGGTGGGGTGGTTTGAAGAGTAGTACAAAGTGAGAGGATTGTCTTCAATAATAAATGCTTCAAGAAGAGTTTATTGAAGGTGAGCAGAGAAATGAAAAACATATAGAGTAAAATATAGTCTATAAAGTTGATAGCGAGGGAACTATTCAAGCCAATTCCTATGAAAGTAGAGAACAGTATTTCTCTTGACAATAAAAATAAGGACATTGAAAATTCAGTGATGCAAGGGAGACAACACAACTCAAAGTTTTATGGATAAATGTTTTAGTTTGGATTTCTCCAACAGCCAACTCTGAGTGGAGAGAAAAATCCAAATATATGCAGTTTATATTGGTGGTGCAGATATACTCATAGAGAAGTAGGAAATTTGAACTGGAAAGGAAAGGCAGCCTATAAAATTGCATTATCTAGAGAACTAACCTCCTGATAAATAACCTAGAACACATTTGTCATCCTATTCAAGAGACAAGAAGTTGGAATCAATTTATTTGAAAACTTCTAGTTGTGAATTCCTGGCTCTGACATCATCCAGTATCCTTCCTTTGAAAAAGCCCTTGGGCAGAGATAGAGATAGTGGCTGCTAGAACTGGTCCAGGACACCAGAGTTGCTAATGGCTTAGGGCTATGCATGGAACACCTACAGCATCATCCGAGTAAAAACAGATATGCTATATAACTGAGTATTATAAACCTCAGTTTAAAGCACATTATGACTGAAGATTGTAAATGTTATAATTCTTTTATGAATTATCACACTTGTCCCATTTTTAAATACTTATTGCAGTGATCAAAACTAGTGAAAAATATCACACTTAATTGCTACTCTCAAATGTTTGGACAGAATAGATTACAAAATAACAACATTGATATTCGTATCAACTGAAAAATAATTTGCCATTCATTTTAGATTCAGTTTTAGGATGACACATGGAATTTATTGAATAAGTTTTGTCATTTTGCCTAATCCAATTACCTGATGTTGAGGATACAGATGATAAAACTGAAAGAGATAAGATGCTTTCTTTTGTTAACACTTAATTTTTAAAAAGTTCAGATAGATCGGCTTTAATTGTTCCATAGTCATAAACACTTAAACTGAAGAAATCTTTAACCAGAAACTATTTCATAAAGACAAGACTTTGGAAACCAACTGCAGTGATTAAATGCATAGAAAGATTATGAATGTTTTGCCCAGTATGAAACAATCTATCAATTCAATTCAGAGAAATGTAAAGAGGGTAAAAGCTATTGTTTTAAATATTAATTCCCTCCATTGGAAAGGTAACAATGCTTCTTTAAACTGTTATATCACAGTCCCAGTTGGTGGTTGATGATTCTGACAAACTGTGATGGCATCTACTTAGCAATGCCCAGAGCTTTCAAGGTATTATACAGCAGGATTTTCTGATGTGGTTGATATGAGTACAAGGTTTTATTTTAATAATATTATCTTGAGACTCTGACACCCCAATAGTATTAGAGAAGAATATGACAGCCAATGGATCCACTGAGAATCACATTGTTTAAAATGCTAAAATATCACTCTGATGGAAGAAAAGTAGACAATTCAAATAACTAAAAATTACTAGGAATCACTCCCATATATTAAAAAAAACAGCTTTCCATAAACTACAAATAATGCATTTTTACATAAATCTTTCTCTACTATTCAAAGTTTTAATGTGACAGCTAAATGGGAAATAATGCCTTATGGTACAACTATAGGCATTCCATAAAAATGTTAAATTGTGAAAATTAATTTTTAAATACAGACTTTTTTTAGTATCTTATTAATATTTTTAATATTCTGATTAAAAATAAATTGTGTCCCTCCCCAAGTTAGCAGTCATGAAACCAAAACTGCTGCTTAGAAAAGGGCATCTCCCTTACACAGGCATGGGGAGGTGGCTGACACTTGAGGAGTGGATGTGGTAAGTTCAAGGATTTGAAGGCTGATCAAAGAAAAGCAACGACCACAAGGAGTATTGCATAACACTACTGGCTGCTCACTAGGACAAGGTTACACGAGGGAGGAAGTCTTCTTCCACAGCTGATATACCAGCATCTGCAATTCAGGGCTGTCTCATGGAATGGGAAATGGCAAATGATCTCCCAGGTAAGAGCAGTTAGAGGGAACTCATGGCTGGGCAGTGTTGCTCAGAAGTAAGGTAAGGAGGCTTTCAACTTGAAAGTTATAAAGAGCTGTGGCAATTAGAAGCCTTTTAGAGTTACAAGGCTGTCATTTCTATGGCTAGGAGATGATGCATGGATTTTCAGACAAAAAGAAAAATTAGACTGGCTCAAAATTAGTAAAATTTTGATGATCTCAGCAATACTTCAAATAACTATCTATTTAAAATTTGAGTTACGTGCCTCAGAGTAATCCTTTGAGCTAGTGATTCTAGCCAGCTGTAAAAGTAAACTACATAGGGACCAACCAGTACCGGGTGCCATCTTTGGCCCATTTATGTATCAATCAGTCCTTTGGCTGCATGTCACTTAATAATCTAAATTGTATTAATATTGCATAATATTTGAGTTTAGAATCAGTGATAAAACATCTTAAAGACACACAATTCTACAGGGACACAAATTAGGATTTCAAAGGCAACCTCATATGTAGTCTGCCTATTTAGTGGGTGGAATCCAGGAGACTAGACCAGAAAGGATCATGCTTTGTTCAGTTCAGTTGCCCTTTTTGTACATATTCAAGCAATCTGTAAAACTGGGTGCATATTACCTAATGCATACAAAAGACGTGCTAGTAAGTGCACAGGTCTCTCCTTCAGGAAATCTACGGCTCTGTAGTTACGGAACACCACAGCATTTAAAGTACGGAGAGATTGATCCAAGAGGTTTAGTCCTTGGGTCATTTGCTTAATTTATGTGGATGATTCATTGGCTATGACCATCTGTATTTTACATACTGTTCTTCATGTATGCTGTTCCTACTGCTTCAAAAACCATTCATCCTAGGGTGGTTAATAGCAGGGGGAGAATCAGAAAAAATTTTTTTTGTAGCAGTGGAGAGTTGCAGTTAATGTGGTATGGCTTTGCAGAGAAGAGTTTGGGAGAGGTTGTCACCTGGTAAAGATCTTTTGGATTTTTTAGCAAACCAAGAAATGCAGGAAATATCAAAGGTAAGATGAAGCTCGTGACAGAGGAAGACTTTTGAGTTGTGTCCAGGTTCAGTAGATGCCTGCTGTTGCTTATATTCTCTCTATTCCCATGAAAGTCATCTGTTGTGGTTTAATATAGCTTTAGATAGTGTTAATAGATTTGTGGTGTTCTGTAGTTGAAGAAGCTTGAATGTTATTTGACTTATATTCAAAGTCTAGGTCACTGGGCTGAACCTACTCTTTCCCATGTATTTGTGTGTCATTTGCTTCTGAGTATAGTTGCTGGATGTCAATGTTAAGACAACACGCTGTGTGGGGGCTGCTGAGATAGCTCAGTGGTATAAGCGCCTGCCTGGCAAGCGTGAGGTCCTGAGTTCGACTCCCGGTACCCACATACGATAAAAGGGCTGGTGATATCTCTCAGTGGCATGGGCGCCTCCTGGCGCACAGGGTCCTGAGTTCGACCCCTGGTACCCACCAAAAAAAAAAAGACGACAAGCTGTGTTGATAAAGAAGTTTTATGGGGGTTATTGGCCACAGGAGAGGTAATTAACTGTGTGTAGAAATAGCAGCTTGGAAATATCATATATCTGTACTATACACTGATGTTAGCACAGCTTCATGTGGAGGTTGAGTTGATGAAATGAGGGTAATGTAACTGAAGACCTTGATTTTTATTTGTATTCCATTTTTATCAAGAGCTTTAGAATAGTTTTATGTTTACAGGAAATGCTGCAAGAATAGTACAGAAAATGCCTCTATATAATTTATTTTGCTGTAACATTATTGTGGGGTATTTATCACAACTAACAAAGAAAGGTAATTAAGCTTCATCTCTATTCAGATTTTACTAATTATTTTTCTCTTAATATCCGCTTTCTATTCCAATATTTAATTAAATTTACCATATTACACTTAGTCACCATGTATCCTTTAGTCACCTCTTGTCTGTGATGGTTTCTAAGACTTTCCTTGTTTCTCAGTATCCTGAGAGTTTAGATAAGTATTAATTAGGTAATTGGTAAAACACTTAAATTGGTCTTATCTTTCCAATGATTAGACCCACATGATGGATTTCTTCATCACATCATACCAGCAGTACATGCTAGCAACTTGACTCACCAGTGGTAACATTAAACTTGATCATTTGGGTAAGGCAGAGTTTGATAGGTATCTCAAATATAAGATTACATTTTTCTCTTTTCCTTTGTTCTTTTCCTAGGAAGAAATTATGTAACCATTTATTGATATCATTATGGATATATGAATATTTCATACAAATTGATTATATATTTATTTTTTATATAAAGAATACATGTACATTATAAATCAAAATTATTTTATATACATACACAGTATACATATGCATACTATTTCATTTGTACATAATTATAATTTGTAGCTTAAATTGTCTTCCAAATGAAACTCTTTCAGTTCATTTCCCCCTGTGTTCCTCACATGCCTTGTCTTATTTTCTGGCACAAGTTATAAGAAATAATGTAAAGAAGCCCCATATACTGCTCCCCCACCCAGCTTTGCAACAGAACTAATCTGTTCTACATCTCCACATTTTTCATATTGAGAAGGTAATATAGATAGACTCAGAAATAACATAATGAGAAATAATTTTTATTGGTTTATTTCACTAAATAAAATCCCTTGAGATCCAAGTACAGCAGTAGTTTTTTCCTTTTTCCTTGTTTTTGTCTTTCGCTTGGATTCTATGGCAATTCTGAATCATGATATTTATTTAGTTATTCACCAGAAAGACATTAGGTGGGTTCCAGTTTTTGTTTGTTGTGAATAATGCTCCCTTGAATATTTGTGTGCAGGTTTTTCATTAAACATAAGTTTTCATTTTTCTGGGATAAATGCCCAAAGTGTAGATAGGCTGGATCATATGATAAATACATACATAGTTTCATCAGAAAATGTCATGCCATTTTCCAAACTGGCTGTATTATTTTACTTTCCAGCAGAAACTTAGGAGTGGCACGATTTGTATACATTCCAGCCAGCTTTGATATTATCACTCTTTAATTTTAGCCATTATGATTATGTAGTGACACCTCATTATTTTATTTTGCATTTCTCTAATGGGTAATAGTGTTGAACACTCATTTGTGTAGTTTTCTTTAGTGAGATAGATATCTTTTTCCCATTTTCTAATCTGCTATTTTTTCAAATCATTTTCTTTATTCATATTTTTAATTTTATTATTATCATGATTATTTGTGGTGCTGGGGATTGAACCCAGAACCTCACACATGTTAAGCAAGTGCTGTATCACTGAACTCTATCTCTAGCCTCTTCTCTTTTGTTTTTTAATGGTGAGCTTTGTGGCTTGTTTATGTATTCTAGATACAAGTATTTCGTTTTGAGTAGATGGCTTCCATGCATTTTTTGTCCAGCACATAACTTGTCTTTTTATCTTCTTAAGCATGAGTTTCTTTTTGTTTGAAATGCTTATTTCAAGTCAATTGTATGTAACCATGACTCTTGAGGAAGAAAATTTATTATTTTGGTGAGGTTTGCCAATAGTTTTTTTATTGATTTTTTTTTTTTTTGGTGTTAAGTATAAGAACTCTTTCCCTATATTTTTCAAAGTTTTATAATTTTTTTGCTTTACATTAAATTGTATGATTAAGTTTTAGTTAATTTTCCCACTCAATGTGAAGCTTAGGACAAGATTAATTGATTGATATTTCCTCATTGACATCTAGTTGTTCTATTATCATAATTACAAGGGTTATCTTTCCTTAATTTCATTACTTTTCCAACTTTGCCAAATATAGACATAATTTATCAGTTCTACTTCTGAATTTTCTATTGTATTTCATTGGTCTATGTGTCAATCTCTCTGCTGGTATTAAACTCTTAATTCTTATTGTTGTATAATAAGTCATACAAATAATAGTGAATTTTCTCAATTCATTCTCTTTTATCCTCAAAGTTGTTTTAGGTAATTTACTTCCTCTACATATAAAGTTGAATGCAACTCTTACATGTCTACAAAGTAATCTTGCTTGGATTTTGGTTAAAATTACAATAAACTTACATAAATCAATTGGAAAATTATTTATATCATTACTATGGTGATTCTTCCAAATCATGAAAATTGTATGCCTTTCTATTTATTTCTTCTTTGGTTAATTTCTTCAATATTTTATAACATTTGGGTGAAAGTCCTATTTATGGTTTTGTTTCGGTTCGTTTATACCACAGCAATTCATTTTCTTTGTAAAGGGTGTAAGTGGGTTTTGTCTATTGTTTTGCTTTCCACATGTTAAATAAGAGTGCGCAGAATTTTGTTAATTTTTTCATGCTGATCTTGTATCTTGGGTAACTGCCATCAACTTATTAGTCCCCTAGGGATTTTCTTTCTCATTTTATTACAGTGAACAGAATTTCTAGCACTGTATTGTACATGAACAAACATCTTTGTCTTGTTATTGTTGGTAGGTGGAAACATTCAATGTTTTGCCAGTAAGTATGCTATACAGTGTAGACTTTTTTCTTCCTAAACAAGATTAAATTGACAAGTTCAGTTTAGTTTTTTGATAGTTTGGTTTGTTGGATGTGGTCAAATTTTTTATATAAAATTGATAGAATCATATAAGTGTTCTTCTTTTTAATATTACACATTACATGAATTTACTCTCTAACTTTTAACCAGCCTTGCAATTATGAAATTAATTCTATATTTCATTGTGTATATGCTCTTTTGATTTATTATGCAACTTGATGGGCAAACATTTTGTTAGCGATGAGTAGAAGTTAAAGAACAACATTGCTTTTGACCTTTTTTTGTTGTTACTGCTGTTGTCGTTGTGCATTTCTTTGTTTTTTGTCCTACATTGTCCAGTTTTGATATTAGATTAATAACAGTCTAATAAAATGAATTGGCCAATATTCCTCTTTCTTTTATTATTTGGGAAAATATTGTGTAAACCTGTTGGGACCTATTCTTTAAAATGTTGACAGAATTTTTCCTTTGGGATGTATTTATTGCTGAAAGATAATCTTGCTGAATATGATGTGCTTATTTTTTTCAGAATCTCCAAAATGACAATTCATATTTTTCTGGCTGATCCTACTTTTCCTATTCTGAAAACTCAGCTAAAAGTCTGTAGTTTCATCTCTGAATATGAATTGACAAGTAATTAACTATAGTATTTTTTAAAATACTAGTTAATCTACATTATAAAATACAGGTAAAGGTATTTTTCTTGTCATATAACTAATATTTCTGACAAATACTTAATTCACTTATTCATTATAATATAGCTAATATTTGTAGTCTTCCATATATTGGAGGAAAAGAGTTTAAATCAATTCACAATTGGTCCCTTGATTATACTGGAATTTTTAAAATTTTGTTTAATTTTAATTGAATTGATTTTTAAATTAGAAAAAACAAAAATTGTAGATATTTATGAGATATTACGTGTGGTCTCCATACACGTTTTACATTGTGTAATGTTTAAGTCAGGCTAACATATATGGTTTTTCAAGCATTTATCATTTCTTTATGGCAAAACCGTTAAAAATTCTTTGTTCCAGTTTTGTTTCATACTCAAGATATTATTGTATTTAGAGTTAGCTTATTATTATGCAACAGTACACCAGAGCCAGAACTTCTAACTCTTACCTAACTTAGTGCATTGATTACCCTTCTCTAGCTTCCTCCCTTACTCTCCCCAGCCTCTGGTAACTACCATTCTATTCTGAAGTTTCATGAGATCAACATTTTAGATTCCCCATATGAATGAGATAATGCTGTATTTGTCTTTCTGTGTTAAGTATACAAAGTTAATTTTATGATTTTGATATTCAAAATCACACTTAGGTAATTGAAAATTCTATACATCATGAATATTTATATATAATCATGGCATCTGACATTTGTAACTACACACTTAAGAAAATTATTTTCATGTGAGAATTCCTTAGAGAGGTCAAAACAAAAATACTGTTCAATTGAAACACAGATGGTGAGTGGTAAAAAACTGTAATGAGATTTATCACCATATGGAGTCAAGTTAATTACTTAAATGGCTGAAATGAAGGTTATTTAAGGAGTTTACGCAGGAGACTATCATTTCAAACATTTAGGTGTGCTATTGCCTGTGTATGTGGGTGGTGGGCTGTGCGTACACATATACATTTTTGTTCATATTTCATTTATTTATGAATTTATTTATTGAGATATAAATCATAAATATAAATATTTTAGGGTGTTATGCAATGTTTCTATATGTGTATTATTATAAAATGTTTAAGTCAAATTAAACATATCTATCCCCTCAAAATACATCATTTCTTTATGGTGGTAACATTCAAAGTCCTTTCCTTTAACTTTTTGATCTATGCAGTATCTAATTGCTATCAATAGAAAACATAAAATGGACTAGCACACCAGCAATTCTTACTGTAACTTAGTATCCATTGATCAACTTTTTCCCATTTCTCCCATCCCCTGGACACTTGTACTTTTACACAAACTTAAATTAGCTTAAGTGCTGAAATTGGGGTAGAGGCATTACCTGTTATCGTATATGAAATAATCATTCATAGAATAAGGGAGAAAATTACATGCAATTTTATTATACTATCGTATATTAGAAGAAAAGGATGTGATGGCCAAGATCTGCTCTTACATAATCACTCTTTTTGAAGAAAATTAAGTTCCTTTTGCCATGTGCTGAAACACCTCATTTCAGAAGAAGAGTTAATAATTATACAGGCCCCCCCCTAAAATTTTTAACTTTAAAAATGTTTGAATACCATCCAAAGCACATATTTTTACTTATCAAAATATTGATCTTCTGCATAAATTTTAAAATTTACTCCTATGATTCATGTAGTTTTATTTTCTCCTGCTATTACAGATCAGATAATTTCTTTAAATACAATTATTAATATCTTATTAATGTATGAGCTGTAATTATGTATAAGATATGCATAACAAACTCTTCTTAAATTCTAGATATATTGAAAAAACTTTTCTGTTGGTTTCCTTTGGTTTTTTAGGCATATAAGTATGATAAATGGGGTGAAATATTTCCTTTTCCTACCTAAATTTTTTTTTAAACTAGGTAGGCTAGAGAATGCAATTCAGGAAAAGAATTTCAAACTATGCTTCATTTGAGGAGGTGACAAGATTTGCAGATATTGTCACTGTGTAAAGGAGAACTCTAAAATGCACAACATGTGAGGGAGAAAAAGAATATTAAAAATAGTGTGAACACATAATTAAGGAATAAGTTAGCGAAGAAAGGAAAGAAAAAGAAAACATAGCATACCACAAAACCAGAGTACTTATTTTACATGGAAAACTCATTACCTTCTAAGAGAGCTCATAAATTTATTATAATATCAGTAAAATTTCCAGTGATATATTTTAAAAATGTATAAAATTATTAAAAACATTATCTTAGAAACAATATACCAGAGTTGAATATAATTTTAAAAAAGAATAATAAAAAGAAACATGTCCTTTTCTTAAAATATATGTAAAAATATAGTACAGAATCATTTAATACCAGAGTAGTCAAACAAACATGAATAATAGAATTACCAAAATTTCCAGAGTTCCTATGAACGTAGTACATGAGAAGAATTGCACCTAGATATCTATCGCTGAGCTACTTACTCAGCTGCTTTGGATACATTCTTATCTTGAAACACAAGCCTTGTCATAATTCTATCGCTGTTTCAGCGTTTATTGACACCCTTCTGATCTTTATTTTACCATATATTTGCTCTCTGTCTTACAGTCACAGGATATCCAGGCATCATGAGACTGTGATGTACTTTTTAATACAGAAACAAGGAAATGTAGAAATGGTGGGGAAATAATCAAGAATAGGTAAAACTGAGAAGAATTCTATTTGTTGATGCTTCTGTCAAGAAATAGTAAGAAAATTGTTTTCTTATATATTTAAACTTTGTATGTAACACTTTCTTGTATTTTCAAACAGTAAAAATTAACTTTTTAGAAGTTATGAATGAATGACAAATACAATTGATATTGGGAAAAATATAGAAATATTTAGTTATTGTTAATTGATGGAAAATGGAAGCGTAGCATATTTGTATCTAGAATTTGAAAGTTATATAACAAAAATAATGCCTGGTCTTTCTAGACAGATTTGTCATTTAGAACTCTGTAAAACTATCAATGAGGAAGTTTATGCATTCTTAATAGGTGGACTATGCATTAGGAAGAAAGGAATTATTTAAATGTGAAGTCAGGGCTTTTAGATCTAGTCTTTTGTTCTTTACATTTCAAAAGTCATTTTCCTCGTCTGAATCTGTTTTCTTTTGTAGACAGAGCAATTGATTTTCTATGTCAGCATTGATATGCTGATTGAAATCACATATATAGAGCTCTCTAAGCTATAAATATGTATACTGTTTAAATGCAAGTCTGAAAGTCTCAGAAGTAAAAAAGAATTTACACAAAAAGTATTAAGGTGAAATGCCATAATTTCGTGTGAAAAATGAATTAGGTTCTATTTTAATTAGCATTAGTTTTATATTTTACCGCTGTGTACTTTCATAAAATATATCCTTTCTACTTTTAATCATTTAAGAATTCCAGAATGTAACTAATTACCAGAGCTGAGCTGAAATAACAGCAAAAAATTAAAAATATACAAACAGTTTTGACATATTTCTTACAAATAATGCAAATTTATACTTCTTTATGGCTGAGTAGTGCTCCATTGTCTCTATATGCCACACTTTCTTTATCTACTCATCTGTTAATGAACAAAGAGTCTGCATCTATAATTTATCTATTGTGAATTGTGCTGACATAAACGTGGTATTCATGTATCACTGTACAGTAATACGATGAATTAACACTTGCACAAAGATAACCAAAAGTGGAATTAGCTGGATCGAATGAAATTTCTATTTTTAGTTGTTTTGAGGACTCTCCCTGCTTATTTCCACAGTGGTTGTATTAAATAGATGGACTTTAAGGCCATAATACTAAGTGAAATAAGTCAGACTCAACAGGTGAAGTATCATGTGGTTTATTTTATATGAGAAACTCAATATATAAATAAATTAAAGAACAAAATAAAAGATAGATGATAGGGAACAGGTGGATTGTGTGGAGATGGGAAAGGAGTCAGAGGAAGAAGGAACAAGGATTAAGGGCAAAGAGGAGTAAATGATCAGATGCGACATGTGTATGTACCAGCTCCCTAAAATAATTATACTTATTGTATGTCACAGATAAATGTTAACAATAAAAAATAAAAACAGACTTCCTACTTTCATGGGAATGAAATTATAATTCATTTAAAAATTAATCTTTCCTGTAATATGGGTAATTATTGTGTAAGCAATAGTAATAATTTCTGACTGGAAATCGGCAGTGATAGCTGTATATTAGCATTTATGTATCAGAAGATTGCACCTTTGTAATTCTCAAGCTATTTGAAATACCATCTTTTCAGAAAAAAATACTTTCTGAGCATAATTGACTAGACTAGGTGATTACCTCATGAGTCATTTTACTTGTATTTAACACTGGATTTTATTTTCACTTTTCTTCAAAGTTTTAAACTTTTTTGATTTTTTTTAGTTGAATTTCTGTTAGTAAGTATTAAATAAACTAAAGTAAAAATTTTTTTTGTGTGTGTGTGGGTACCGGGAGTCAACCTCAGGCCCTTGCGCTTGCCAGGCAGGTGCTTATGCCACTGAGCCATCTCACCAGCCCTAAAGTAAAATTTATTTATTGAAACATAGTACTGTATTGAAATATATTGTTATCTTTAACATCATTTTCTGTATTTTATCCAATTCTTCTATAATATTGCTTTAATCCTTTTTACTTTTGTTGTTTTTACTTCTTAGTGTACGTTTTTCTTAATTCCCTAATTCACCTTGACTTCCCTCTCCTCTCTCTTTGTCTCTTCTAAATCAAAAGCCTTGAAATGATATTCCCATCCTGCATTTTATTATTTTCCTATTTTGGTTGCTGAATATTTTTCACAATAATTCTCACCATTGTATTTTAATATTTATTTTCCTTATTTTTATTCCTTGTACATATCTTTCTCTAAAGTTCTTCATACCTACTCGTGGTTTTGCCCAGGAACTTTCTTTGTTCAAAACCATCAATATCTGATAATCTCCCATTCTTTAGGATTTTAAGAAGAATTTTTCCTAAGTCCCAGAGTCTAATAAAATGTATACAGGTGAGTGTGTTTAATGTGTTTAAAAATTGCTGGAACCATTTTTTTTCTTGAAGGTAAATATTGTCAATTCACATGCATTTGATAAGGTTAATGAAAGATAAATAGTGTTACTTCATATGAAGTTGAGAAAATTAAATAAATGTAATGGTCTTTCTTATATCTTCAGAAAATAATTAAGATGTTTTACTTGAAGTCGTCAGATATGTACAGGGTTTATGAAAATTGCAGACTATAGCACTGTTGTTCTTTGTTTACAATTTATTTGTATTTATTTAGACAACTCATTTCATAGTTGATTCATATTTCCCTTGATTCTACCATACTGGTTTTACAAGAACGACCTGATTACTGTTTTAGGATCACAAGCATGAGTGTGTTGGAGTGTCAGGGATAAACTGACACACATTATCATAGTCAGGAGTATTGAAAGGCAGAATCCGTGTCAGCAAGTCCCCTAGTGGGCATATGAATCAATTCTCTTTAGAAGAAGTCGTGCTGCAGGTTAAAAGAGTGGCATCAAATAGAATGACAAGTGGGATATGGTGTCAGGATGACGATAATGAAGCATGGCTCTACCCTTAATATTTTCAAGTTATTTTTATTAGGAATAAGGCAATTGAATGAATAAAGAATAATCCAGAAGGACTTTGTCTCTTATCAAAATACAGAGAAATGTTGAAGCTGACAAGTCATAGTTGATACAACAACAGTCCTCTTGTTTCATAGTTAAGAGTTTGCTGGGCCGGTGAGATGGCTCAGCGGCTTAAGCGCCTGCCGGGCAAGCGCGAGGGCCCAAGTTCGACTCCCGGATCCCACATACGAAAAAGGGGCCGGTGATATCGCTCAGCGGCACGGGCACCTGCTGGCGCGTGAGGTCCTGAGGTCGACCCCCTGGTACCCACAAAAAAAAAAAAAAAAAAGAGTTTGCTAATTCATTTTTAATGAAGTTAATTAATACCTAATTCTAGATGCGAGTTCATTTTATCAAAGGGGACCAAATTTCAAATAAGTTAAAAATTTTCCAGTTATGTATTTTCCACTCTCAGTTCATAGTAATACATTTTTCTTAACATATCTATTTAGCCAGTTGAATAATTGGTGAAAATTTTCCATCTTTTAAAATGCAAAAGCAATGTGCTTTACGAATTTTTTTCTTACATTAAATTTGAATATATATCTTTTTTGAAATTTATTGTTATTTTAAGAGCTGTTTCAATATTGTAATGCCATTCGTGGGCATCTGGTGGTAAAATACATTTTATTTTGAATTAATGATTCTGAAGCATAAAAGTAGAGTAAGTTTATATATGTTTTTTCTTTTTACTTTTAATACTTTGAGGCAGATACAAGAATTTAATCTTCCTTTTTCCTGAAGTTTTATGTTTTAAATCTTGAATGTTCCCCCAAAGGCTCATGTGTTCAGAAGGCTTTTTGTAAGGGATTGGGGTGCTATATTAATAATGGGATATTAATCCATTGATTAATATTAATAATGAGATTAATCCATTGATGACTACAGAGCTGATGAACTAGTAGGAGTTGGGATTGGTTGGAAGAGACAAGTCCCTGGGAGCATGACCAGGAAGGAAAGGTAACCTTCCCTGACCTCTCCCTTTGCTCTCTCCTACCTGCTTGCCATGGGATGACCACCTGTCCTTCACCTAAGCCCTTGCACTATACTGGTTCTGCTGTTGACTGAAAACGTGAGCCAAGAAGTAACCTGTCTTCCTTTAAGCTGCAGGTGTTGGGTATTATGTCTCAGGGAGGGGAAAGTGACCAAGATAGTTGGTTGTACCTTCATCAATATCATCTCAATTTCCTACTGGAAGTAATGATAACAAGAATGATTTGATTATGCTAAATATTATAAATCATAAATATTTATAATTATAATTAATAATTAATTGATAATTAATTAATAATTAATAATAATTAATTAATTAATAATATAAATTTCTTATTCCAGAAAATGTTCTGGACAACCTACCTGCACTGTATCAGCAAATCTGGGTTACAATTATGTACATGAGGTACTCAATACCTCAGTTATTACAGATAAAATTGCTGAAACCTAAAAATCTTAATTAGTTGAACTCGTAGCTCACAGAGGCTGATCCCAGACTAGTGCTGTGGCGATGTATTCACTAACCTTAAATTTTCCTCTGGGAAGAAAAATAGTGAGATCTACATGTGGACATTACCAGCAAAACATCATACTTGCATGGTGGGAGAATTGTGAGAGGAAAGGAGTAAACAGATGAAAATCATCAATGACCAGCTGAAAGGGATGAATTAGCTGGGAAACGTACCATTATACTAAAAACACCTTAGGCAGAGTCCTTTTTATCCACTAGAGTATTTCTGCTAAATGAGCAAATATCACAACATCTTTACCAAACATATACACATCATCCAATGTTTATGTGCCTGATTTTGCTAGATTATGTATCTATCTTGCTAATTAGTCATGGGCTCCCAAAGAGTATTATATGGTTGACTTGATATAATAAGTCTAATTTTTTTTTAATTTCTTAAAATTCTACACTTAAAGATGTAATTATCATGTATATTATTCATAATAAATCATGTTGTATGTAACAGCATATGTAACAAACTCATATCATTTTAGGTTAAAGCTTCACCTAAGCTGCATGATGAATATGTAGGGAAACAGCAGAGCAATAGATAAAGGCACAGTACCGCATGAGTGTGGAGGAATTTAGAATTATTTTTAGGAAGACATGGACTACAAGAAAGATTAGGAATCATCTTTCTTTTTATATAAAACAATATGGCCATCAAAGATCCCTCTGATCCAACATAATGTAGAAAGAAGACACATACTAGTATTTGAATATTCACCTAAGGTTACATAAAAATAACTACAGTATCTGGACAGAATTTCATGCAAATGTATATAATAAAGTGCCTTAGTCACTTTTCTTGTTACTAGGGTACAATATCCAACACCCACAACTTAAAGAAGGAGAGGTTTATTTTGGCTCAAGTTTTCAGGCTATAATTGCTGGCTCCATAGCAGGATGGCATGGCAGCAAGATGTAATAGAGGAAAAGCTGCTCACCTCATGGCGGGCACATTCAGAGAGTTAAGGGAGGAACCAGAGAGGGAGATACAATCTTCCAGGTCACACCCCCAGTTACCCACCTCTTCCAATCAGTTCCTGCCTCCTAATAGGAAGTCAGCTGTATAGCCCCTATAATTTAAACACCTTTCAAAAGCCCCACATATGAGCACATAGCCTTTGGGGGAACCTCTACACGTAAACCATAAGTTGGCCCCCAAAAGACTAATTCCCATCTCTTTATGCCAAAATGCATTTTTTTTACCTCTAAGAATCCCAAAAGTCTTAACAATTTCTGCATTGCATAAAAATCCACATCAAAAGTCTACTCTGAGACTAAAGGCACTGTTAGCTGTGATCCCCTGTAAAAATCAAAAAGAGAGTTAAACATTGTCACCATACAATTGCACAGAATAAAAATTCCCATTCCAAAAGGGAAGAATGTAGATAGAAAGAAATGGGACCAAAGGAAAACTAAATCCCAGCATGGAGAACATTAAATCCTATAGTCACATGTCCAACAACCAGGAGAAGTTGTGGTGAGATACAAATTCCAAATGGCTTGGGTGGCCCGCCCCTATAGCATCACCTCCTGCAACCTCCACACCCTTTCTTTTGAGCTCCTCCACTCACTGTCTGTAGCTTTCCTCAGATGTCCTGTGTTCCTAGATTATCCAACTTTCTGGGCTTTTCACTGCATGTTGAGTTGAAATCTTATAGCTTCATCCAGAATCCTCTCAGGGCCACACTGCCTGGCTTCCCAGGATTTCTTCTGAAATTTGAGTGGAAACTTTCCTGACCTCACAACTCATACATTCTGTATGCCCATAAAATCAGCACCACGTGTACAAAAATCAAGGATAAAGAGACTTCTGAATGCTTGTACAGTGGAGCTCTGGGAGACTATTTCTTAGATGGCTCCAAATTCGATAGTTTCCCTGGGAGTCTCTTCTCAAAGGAAAATCTTTCACTTTTTCAAGATTGAGCCTGCAAGGGGTAGTCTTGCTGAATCTTCAGAAAATCTCAAGACGTATTTTCCTTTCTTTCTTTTTTTTTTTTTTGTGGGTACCGGGGATCGACCTCAGGACCTCGCGCTTGCCAGCAGGCGCTTGTGCCACTGAGCGATATCACCGGCCCTTTTTCGTATGTGGGTTCCAGGAGTCAAACTCAGGCCCTCACGCTTGCCAGGCAGGCGCTTATGCCGCTGAGCCATCTCACCGGCCCTCAAGACGTATTTTCTACTGTCCTAAAGTAAAATATTTGGCTTCTTTTTAATGTTACAGCAACCAAGTTCTCCTCTGCTTAAAATTCACAGGCATTTCCTCTCTGAAACCAAAAGCTTTTAAGATTGGCTCATTGCTCCTGATTTTCAATATAAACATAGCTAAAATCCCCCAACAGTACTTATTGCAGAGCTTCAATATTGTACTCTCTTGAAATTTCCTTTGTTAGATTAATTAGTTCCCTATCTTTAATCTGTCTCTTGTA
Source organism: Erethizon dorsatum (assembly GCA_028451465.1). NCBI lineage: Eukaryota > Metazoa > Chordata > Mammalia > Rodentia > Erethizontidae > Erethizon > Erethizon dorsatum. Next base: position 13,536,784 of record CM051828.1, on the reverse strand, counting down.
AAGGCTCACGACATGAGCAAAGCATGGACAAATTTTCTAACAAAGTATAACTCACATACCCTGGAGTCCAACTTCCTATAGAGTCCTTGTGCTCAAATGAAAACTCCTGTGCTTATTCTCTATTGCCTGTCTTTTTGTCAGCATTCTGCTATTTTGAGCTCCAACCAGAATCTCTCATCAAGCTTGTCTTACTGCATTCTAGGACTGCTTCTCCAGCTGGCATCTCCAAAACTCTCCAAACTTAGTTCCAAAGGCTCCAGAACCACATGGTCAGGTAGCATCATAACAACAACCCTACTTCGTGGCATGGAATGCTTTCTTAATCACTTTTCTCATCACTGAGATGCAATACCCAGCATCCACAACTTAAAAGAGGAGAGGTTTATTTTGGCTCATGTTTTAGCAGTTTCCATCATTGCATGGTCCATGACGTTGTGCAAGGGCCTGAGTGGAGGAAAGCTGATCACCTCATGGCAGACAGGAAACAGTGAGTGTACAGGAGAAATGCAGGGAGGGAGATATGACCTTCTAGGTCAAACCCCCAGTTATCCACCTTTTTCTCCCAGATGCAACCTATGAGGAAGTCAGCTATATCACCTTCCAAAATCCTACCTATGAACACACAAGTATGTAGGGGTACATCTAGATAGCAATGTAAAATAAAATAAAGAAAAATTAAAATATCTTTTCTTCTTGAGAGACAAATGGATATATCCTGGGATTGATTATGACACTGTAACCTGAGAGAACTCTGAGGTAATTTAAAGATATATATTTACAGTTGCAAGTATCAGATGGCCTGCAAACTTTGCGCTGTAAAAAAAAAAAAAGCCCAGATCTGTATTAGGCCTATTAAGCTTATTCTGTTTTAAGGAAGACTTGTTAGGGAAGAGAATGTGAGCAGAAATCCCTGTCTCTGCTAAAAAATTATATAGTTTTTATCTTTCATATGTCATTGCTCTTGTTCTTCAAATCCATGCAAGGATAACTTCTTATCAAGCATGCTCAGAAAGAAGCAGCCACAACAGTGACATCTAATAGAAAACCAAAAATTGCTTTACCAGAAGTGCATACTTAAGTGGAGGTGATGGTGAGCAAAGCAAGAGATAAAGAGCCTGGTGGTGGTGCTATTTATGTCAGACATAACTTCTGGCAACTCTGCAGTTATGTGGATGACATTCTTCAGCACATGGGGATCCCACACAAACTAGAGATAAAAACATTGAAAGTAAGATTGTGAGCACAATCAGAGTGGTTCAGACATTTAGCAAGGCTTGAAAATGTGTGATTTATTTCACATTTATTTCACATTTAAACACTTAAAACACACGACCCATATATGTATGCACATGCTATTATAATCTAGCTACGTTAGAATAAGAGAAAAACGAAGCAGAAATTAATTCGAATCTTGTTTTCATGTGGTGTGTTTTCTATTGTTCATGTTAAAAATACTTGGTATTTTACTACAAAATCATCTATATCACCAAGAATGTAACAAGATCTGTAGAATAACAGGAGAATAAAAAAGTCAGATTTGATGTTCTTAACATTTTCTGAAGGCCATAGAGTTTTGAAAGATAAAGTTTTGGCAGTGTATAGAAAATACACTCTTTATTTGTGGTGAAATATATTATTTCCAAATTTTAAAACTATGAGAAGTAGCTTATTCTACATTGAAGATCTTCCTTCATACACTAGTGATTAAGTCACACTTCATTTATTATACACAATTTATGAAATTTTAGAAATTTCATTAACTTCAATCAAGTGTAGAGAAAAATATAATCAATGAAAGTGGTTGCATACTTGCTTCATTTTTAACACCAATAATACAGTGGACAAGACATATTAATTATGTGTCCTCTTGCTGGTACTGCCTAAGAAAACAATGTATTTAAAAAGATAATAAGAATAGATAATAAGAAAATAAGAATGTTTAATAAGGATGTTCTTTTGTTATTGTTTTTCTGGCTTTTTATAGCATTTCTTTATTACTACTGGTAGGATGATTAAAATTTATTCTTTATATTAGCCATATTTGGTTAATAAATAATTGATTAAAGATGTGACTCCTTGTGATTAGATTTCACCTCGTATCAACAATTTTAGAAATGTTTACAAGAGCATACATTTCTATATTTTACACAAATGTGGAACTCAAAATAATACAATGACTTATCAGTCATTTTTATTTAAGGAATTAGTTGAAATAAATAGTGAAGAGTAATAATTGAATACATTTTACCACATAATATACAGTTGATATATTTTATGGCTATTTTTCTTTCTTTTGTTTTTAATTTTATTGGTATATCCTTGTGATACATATAATTTACATTCATTTTGAGGAATTGGTGCACATATATATCATAGTATGTTCATCTTTGTTCCCTAGTTAGATATTTTTCAAATATCACTTCGCAGTGAGGTCAAAATACTTGTTAGACTTTGTGTGTGTGTTTGTGTGTGTGTATATGTGTGTTTATAGTTTCAACCATATGACTTGACAGAAATTATTTGACATTTTTAGAGCTCAGTTTTCTCATCTTCATCTTACATAAAAATTCTCATGTTTCCATTTCAATGGAGTCTAAAAGCTGATAGAATATGTGCAAATTGAAATCTCTTACTAATTAAACTTAAATGTGACACTCTTAGGGTAATGATACTTGCGTTAGCATAATCATCATGTATTTATTCATTATACTATTTGTATCTTTATTTTTGTAGAAAATAACCAAAACTTAATTTTGTTATATCTCCTTCACTTGTTCTATTTACCCTATTGCAAACTATTGTTCTTTAAGAAAATAGTGAAGCATTAATATATATGTGGGGGACGGTGATATAGCTCAGTGGCATAAGTACCTGCCTGGCAAGTGTGAGGTCCTGAGTTCAACTCCCAGTACCCACATATAAAAAAAATTAAATATATGTAGATATTTACATATTCTGACTTACATTCCAAATATATGTATTTGTCAAATTGATGGTGAAAAATTGGGTATAATGATGATAATTTTTTTAAGAATGATTTTCTATATCTATAATTTGAATATTTTATATTCCCAACAAAATTTAGCAATTCTTTTCTTAATGAAAATTGAATTGTTATAGAATAGTGTCACTATATATTTGTAAAAATATATATGTAGACATATAAAAGCACATAAATATAATTCTGAAAATAAAGTCATGATGTTAATAAACTTAAATTATAGGAATATGAAAGACTAATTTGTTTTATTTTGTGTATGCAGAGTAATTTGGTGTCAAGTGTGTCATATCTCAAAGAAATCTTCACATGTAAAACTGTTGTTACATATTCTTTCTTGTTATGTTTTTACTATCATGATTTTCTCCCCCTGGTTGGGAGAATTTTTTTCTTTTCTCATAAAGGATATAATAGAGTGAGTATGTGTTAAGAGACGGATTTTACTTCTGGCACACTTTTACTTTGTGATTATAAATACAGCATAAATTCTCTGAAAAATATTTAAATATAAAATAATGAATATTAATTTTCAAGACAAAATTAGTTAATACATTTATTTGTGTGTTTACATTCCTAGTCCATGAGAAGCATGTTATTAGATGTGAAATGTCCATCTTTAACTATCCATTCATCTACATATATATTTATTATCTTCACAAACAAGTTTGATATTACAGTACTAGGCCCCTTTTTTGTATGTGGACAGTTAGACTCAATATGGTGGAAAGCAACACCCAAGGTTTCACTTGGGAAACAAACACTGTGATGCACAGAATGCAAGAGGTAGACGTGGCTGTGCTCTTGGGGTCATTACCTGTGGAAGGGAGAAGACACTCCCAGGGCTGGGGTGAAGGGACAGGTGAGACTGTGGCACTGTCTAGCACAGTCTGATTCTTTCTTGAGACAGAGTCGACATTAAGGCTCACTGATAAGGTCAGGCCTTTGTCTGCATCATTGGGTTATTAGATTAATAATGTGGGAAAAGGGTGTGATGTAAAATGAAGAAAGGCTTTTTAGCTGAGACAACCCTCAGAGAGGTCTGACAGTTAAGGAACGTCAGCTTGCAGCACTTGCAATGCAGGAAAAATAATTCTTTCATTCCTAAAGGCAGAGCTGGGTGGCACATCACAGCGTAATGGACTACATATCACTCTGAAAAGAACAAATGTAGAATAAAGTTGATTTCTTACTTAATAGCTATTCTCCACCCTTTTCTTTGCTAGTAGAAACTCAATTTAGTTCAGATTGTAATAGAAGTTTTTCACTTCAGGGAAGATCTTTCTATCCTAATATCTCATATTTAGGGAAAGAATTATGCTTAACAAAACCTCCTTTCTACTTGGATTCTCAGAGTTAAATGCTAGCACCCTAAAGCATTCATTTTATACAATAAACTAACTTCTCTTCCGTGTTTCTAAAATGGTGCTAGATAGATGGCATCCTTGAGAGAACCGACAGCACAGTGTCCTAAGTTACTTCCTCTAGAGCTTCTTTCTGTCCTTTAGCTCTGCTTGGACACAGCCTGACCAGTCCAGGTGGCCTCATTAACCATTTCACAGACAACTTCTAAAATCATCCGACCCATAAAAAGTTAGGAAAAGTCCCCTCAGGTTCTTCTCTGTGAGTTTTTCTCACTTTAAAACCCTGTGTCAAGAGAGGGGCTGTCTTCATCCTTACACTGTGACACAAATAAATGAAGATAAATTGCCTAAATACTGTATGGCCATCTAGTGACCACGGCTGAGCTGGAAAAAAAATAATTCTGAGAGGGCAAAATGATAAAGACAGAAGCAGGTCCTTGATAACTTCACCAAGCTTAGAAATTAACTCTTACTGGCTCCTCCCTCCTTATAGGCATCAGCATATGTGAAGTAATAAAATTCTCTATTATTTAAAAAAAAAAGCTTGTGTTTTTATGTGCAATTAAAAGTGTCTCATCACAATAGATAACTGTTTAAGTGTTTTGGACTAATTTTTTTTTTTTTACTAATTCCAAAATTGTTCATTTTTCACTGTGTCTGCTGCCTCTTAAGTAGACCTTAAGGCAAAATTTATCTGGTAGGGCTGGGGATATAGCTCAGTGGCACAGCACCTGCCTGGCAAGTGCGAAGTCCTGAGTTTGATTCCCAGTACCAAAAAAATAAAAAGTAAAAATAAAAAATTATCTGCTAATTTTTACAAAATGAAATGCACTGAAATTAAAAAAAAAATGTGTTTCATGGATCTCTGCAAGCCAGATAAGGTTTTTAAGACTCTTGCATAATACAAACTTTCTCAGTGTCTGACTCTGAGCACAGTACTCAGCCAGCGGGGGCTTATTTAAGAATCTTTTCTCCAGCACTCAAAAGTGAAGTCGTTAGCTATCCTTAGTTGCTTAGGCCCTAAAGCTGTTCTTTCTACCAGTGAGTGCTTGTGTGCTGTTCTTTTCAAGGGTACAATAAAAAAGTAGGTTTCCTTTTTATTTATCTGAATTTTTTATTAGTCCATGTTTGCAGTGCGTGATATTTACATTTCTTGTGTGGAGTTGGCACAGGTACATAACACATCTTCATTCTTTTATTCATCCCTTTTCCCTCCCTTCTCTCCCCCCCTTGATCTCTTGATCTTCTTCCCATTTGAGAAAGATCTATTTCACAACTTCCTATTATCTTTTATTTTGTTCTTTATTTATAATTTGGATTTTTCATATAATAGAAACTATGTGATATGTAAACTTGTATGTCTGATTTACTTAAAAAAAAAGAAAATGGAACTTAAACAGGTGCACTTGCTGAGTAAAGGACAGCTGCAGTTTGCAGGGCAGAATAACAGAGAGCAGAAAGCCACACAGAGAGAGGCAGCTCAGGAGAACAGCGGAACTTTGTGTTTGAATTGCTGGCTGTCAACTGATAGTAGCTGTAGCAAGAAGCCTTTCTGAGGTGAAGCTAAGGGAAAAATCATCGGAATGAGGCAGGCAGCTTACTCTGCAAGGTACATGGTTCACAATACTCAGTGTTCCCACCAGGTGAGGTGAAAAGACTTATGTGAGCCGTTGGAAAGAGTCCTTGGAGAGATGCTACCTCAGTCATGGGGCTGAGTGGGCTCTAGACTATACACTAATTCTATTTTATCTTGAATAAAAATGACCCTAAATTATGAACTACTTTCAAGTAACTTAATTACTTACAATCATAAAGTACAACAGTACTTAAAATTATGGAAGAAATTCTACTACTGTGATATATAAACTTCTCAGTGTGCCACATTTGTTTAAAAATTGCAAAACATTTAACGATGTAGGAAAATAAGAACCATAAGCAGGAACAATTCAGTAATAGAAATATGTAGAAATATGGGCAATGTAGAAATAAATATGTAGAAGATATGGGCAAGGTGGAAGTATATTTAAAATCTCTCAAATAAATGCTATGTCTAGAAATAGAAAATATAGCAGGTGTATCTGTATATGTAAAATGGCAAATTAGATTCTACATAAAAAATACCAGTATTTTTAAAAGCACAACATTTGAAGTATTCAAATAAAACATTACCCATATAAAGAAAATGGCTTGTAGTGCATGGAGGGGTAGTGGGTCCTGCAGAAACGTCAAGCAACCTAAAATACATGGTATTAGAGTCCAGCGGGAACAGGACAAAGGAATATTGTAGAAATCATGGTCAAGAAATTGCACGTTTGGGCTGGGGATATAGCTCAGCAACACAGTGCCTGCCTGGCAAGCACAAGGTCCTGAGTTTAATTCCCGGTACATGCCCCCCCCCAAAAAAGAAACTGCACATTTGATGAAAACCTGGTTTCCAAATACTCAAAAATTTAAACAATTTTTTTAAAGAGAGAGAGATGAGATAAAACAAATGAATTCACTGCATATCAATTGCTGAAATGTAGTGAAAAGAGACAAGATTAACAGCAGGTAGGAAAGAAAAGATACATTATTTAGAGAGGAGCAAAAATGATACCAAACATGGCATCAGACACAAAGTAATCCTAAACAGTCTCTAACAAATGGGAGTAACTGCGGGGTAAAACTGCCGATGAAAAAATATATACCCAGCAAAACTAGCTATCATGCATTATTGTGAAATGAATATTTTCTCAGATAGACATTTTCCATTGACAGAATTTGTCACCATAAATACTATAGGAAATTTTCAAAGAAGCACTTTAGCCAGAAGGAAAATAATATTAGATAGAAAATTATTTTCTTTTCAGAGGATGAAGACTATAAGAAGAGATAATTGTGTAGATAAATGTAGAGTACATGTTTAGTCTTCTTATCAGATACTGACAAAATAAAATAAAGCAAATATACCAATATGATATACATTTTATGAGATTTGTAAAATTAACTTGATAGTATACTACCTTGAGGTTATGTATATATTAAACTAAATCATAAAAATATATGTTATATCAAGTGAAAAAGAAATGAATATCAGGATACAGTTCAATGAAAAGTCAGTTTGCTTTGCATAAATGGAATTTGACATTTGAAATGAAGCACCTGTGATTTTTCATGGGGTACTGTTTAATAAAGAATTTTATAAGTCCATAATAAACTCATCCAATAAACGTATTTTTGTTAAATGAATGAATATGCCTGAGAATTTCTCCTCTTATTTCTCAAGGGCCAATGTTATAATTGACCAGGTTCCCAACTCCTACCTCTTCCTTCAAAATCCTTTCACAATTCAGATGAAAAGACTTCTCTCTATTTCCTTTTAGGTAACTAGCCCTAATTATTACATTTAAAGATTTGCTTTCTAATTTATCACTCACATCGAAATCTGATATTGAAGGATAAGGCTGGATTATTTTCCATCCTTGATACATATTTTCTCCCATAACAGTGACGTCTTTATAAAGTGTTGCTATAATGAATGGCACCCTCATCCCTTGGGTCTATTGCATTTTATTTATTGTCATCTTTCATCCCATTAGAAATGTGTTTAATATGACAAATATCAGAAATTAAGAGTGATTATGTTCAAGCTGGTAAATACAGACTGAAGCTCAGAATTTGAGAATTAAATGGTCAGTGAGTAAACTAGCGAAGTAAACATGATTTCACTGTAGTTTAACAAAAAGTAGAAGAAATAAATGGAAACTCCCTAAAAGGAGTAGGAAAATAATATTCCTGTCTTGGGAAATTATCGACTACAGAAGAATGAATTAAGAAGACATGAGTATGGCTTAAATATATATTTCCTAATACGTTTACCCAGAATTTTCAAAATATCACAGAAAATGAGATGAAAGGATCTTTTTATTTGTAATTGAGTAGTTTACTGAAAATATATTGCTAAGCAATTAGCAAATTCTGAATGACATTCACAGACTCTAACAGCTGACAAGTAAAGCAAAGTAAATAAGTCCCTAAGTGATGAACAACCACCAATAGTATCCCAAACCTGACTACATAATACATACTCAGTTCGGCTGAATGCAAGCTGTTTTCCTTAGGTATCCAAAGATAAAAGCACACTGACTGTTGACAGCACTTTAACTTTCTCCTAAAAGTTAGAGGAGAAATGTTGCTGACTAAATACCCCTCTGCAGCATGCTTTACAACTTTGTAGGTTCAAATGTGAAATCAAAGTTGAGAAGTCCTGACCAGGCTTGAGGTTTTGGTCCCATGATCAATCACTCTCATCATGGTCCTAACTTTTGTGCATTTGGATTTTGATTAAGATAAAACCCAATAATTGTTTCCTTCCTTGAGTACAAACTCCTAGAGAGATATTTTTGATGAATTAGAGAAAAAAAAACAGAGAATTATAAAATGTCAGGTTCAATTTCTGATTTTTTAAATTACTGTTCCTTGGGGGGACAAGTAAGCTTCCTGTGACCATCTTTGTAACAGGGAATGTAATAGAGGCCTTAGCTTTGTATGTACTGATTATTCTGATTATGTTATGTTTGTGGCAGAGACTGTGGTATGGAAGGTATGGGAAGATGTGACTGGTGACATTTGTTACAGCTGTTCTGTTGGTGGATATAGTCATTGACAAATTTAGCTCAGAGTGGAGTTCATGGACAGACAACAATGTGAACTAGTTGTTCTAAAAGTGAATTCTTTGACCCTTGTGAGTACTAGACATGCATTCAGGGACTGCAAGGTCCACCCTAATTAAGGATACTTTTAATGTAGTAATAGTAAGATATTCTTTTCATATTTAGTGTGTTAATATTTAGTGTTTTAATATGTGGTGGGCACAATTGATAGCTACTTAGTACAAATCAAAAGATTGGAAGATCTGCAATAGCAATACTTTAATATTTTCCAAATGACTAATTCATTATATTAGAGAATTATGCACATGTAAAACATCCATTCATAATGCAAAGAAGATCAATAGATTTTAGTGTAGCTAAATACTAAGAAATTATGGATGTGATTTGGATTTCAATTTGAAACTATCTTGAAGAGACTATAATTTATTGTTTTCATGTAGTATCAAAGTAGAATTGTTACAGTTATATTAAATGTTGACTACTACTTCTTTTGAATTATATACCTATGTGAATCCAATTTTTTTCTTATGCTTCAGTCAAAAATGTATATCATATTTAATGTAGAAACTGATCTGAGAATTGACTTCTGTTTTATTAAATAACACTTAAATGAATTTTCTTGGTGAGAGTGTGGAGAAAAGTTAGCTCTTGTATACTGTGGATGGGAATGTAAATTGGTGTATCTGTTCTGGAAAACAGGATGGGGTTTCCTCAAAATTTGAAAATAGAACTACCATGTGACCCAAAAATCCTTTTTCTGAGTTTATAGCCAAAGAAATTGAAATCAGCCTCTTGTAGAATATCTGTGCTTCCAGGTTCATTGTAGAATTATTTATAGTAGAATAAACTAAATGTCTCCACGGGTGAATGAATAAAGACAATGTCATGCATACACACAGTGGAACAGTATTCAATCTTCATGAAAGGGGAACCTGATAGGAAAACACGGGTGGATCTGGAGGACAATATTCTAAATAAAATTAAGTCAGACATAGGTAAAAACTGCTGATCGGTCTGACTTACATGTAGAATATAAAGAAGATTGAATACAGAAATAGAGAGTAGAATGGAGATTACAGGAAAGACCAGGGGAAGGAAATTGGAAAATGTAGGTCAAAAGGTACAAAATAGCAGTTATGTACAATGAATAAAGGTAGAAATTTAATGTTCAGCATAAGGACTATAGTTAATACTATTATACTGTATATTAGAAATATGTTAAGAAGGTAGATGTTAAGTGCACTTGCAAAACATTATAAAGTATAATAATAAAGGTTAATGAGGGCCGGTGATATAGCTTAGTGGCATAAGCACCTGCCTGGCAAGTACGAGGTCCTGAGTTCAACTCCCTGTACCCACATAAAAAAAAAGGGTTAATGAGAGATGAGTTAATTCTATTAACTCTAGTAATCAATTTACTATGCATGTGTATGTCATAACATGTTTTATAACTCAAATATGTACAATAAAAGTGATGGGATTATAAAAATATATGTGAATGTTATTTTTCTAAATAATATATTGTTTAGAAAACGTTTGTTGTTTTCATAAAAATATTATTATTAATATGAAAGAGTTTCTGTTTGTTTTTTTCAATTAGCATGCCTATATAAATTTTATCAGTTTTAATTTCTCATTTTGAATATCATTATAAATAAATAGTAATAGATAGACCCCATGAGAGAATTTATTTGGGTTCTTCCATATTTTAAGAGGGTAAATAAATTCTGAGACCAAAAGTATTCATAATGTAAATGATTAATTTTTCTACTCCTAAGAAAAAAGCACATTTTCCAGGATCCACCCAACTCCAACTAAAGAAAAAAATTGAAAAACAATATTTTGTGTTTTCCATTGAATTTTCTCTTATGCTAATGACATAATTGTTTCAGAAAAGTTTTATTCATAATATATAATAATTATTCTGACTTTTTATAAAATGTGATAATAACAAAGAGTTTTTATATTTTCATTCCATGCTTCCTTTCTAATGATATTGATTATATAATAAACCCTAGAAATATTACAATTACATTGTTTATATTCTTTATTCTATTTATAGTAGGATGTTTTTGTCATCTTCAAAAGCTTTCTGACTGTGGGGAGATAGTCCCTTCAGGAGTACGCAATTTTCAAAGACACTGAATTTTTTTCTGGGAGTATCTTTTTGGTACATGCAAACCAGTCAATTCAGAGACAAACCTCCTTCTTCTCATGTATAAATTCTAAGAGATAATATTCCTGTCTCAATCATGCAAGCTCTAGGCTCTAGGCACTGAAGGCCACTCCTATAGCCCATCCTTATCTCTTCACAGTGACCTGCCTTGCTTATCCTGTGGGCTTCACTGAAGGCAGTGGCCTAGGCTCTCCCTCAGTCCTGCCTCCTAACACCAGTGCCCCGAGTAACACTAGCGCTGGTGCTTTCCCTGTGGCATGCCTGATGCGCTGTGCCTACTGTTTTTAAGAGCTGTGACTATAAAAAATGCTTTGTTTTTCTGAATCTCTCATTTCTCGTTTTACGGCTGTACCTGACTGACCATGACATAAGAGAACAGAGAACAAATAAGTATATTTCAAATTGTTTTTAAAAGTGGATTATTGCTTCTAAAATTTGTAGCAGACATATTATCTCTACTCAAACTATAATTATTATCCCATAATCAAACTAAAATTCCTGAGCATTATATATAGAACACTCAGGGAAAGGCCCTGAAAGAGGACGAAAGGGAAAAAGGCCCATCTGGGGTTCTCAGTAAATAAGAAATTTCTCAGTGGTGGGTCCCCTGCATTTTCTTATTTTCCAGTTTATCCCCAAAGCCTACAACTTAAAAATCCCAACAGATACAGACAAAGAAATTCTATACAAAAGCATGTATTCTTTAGACAAATTGACTTATAAGAGGCCAACTAGTAATGCAATACTTTTTTATACAAAACTACTCTATTTTTATGAAAGACTCCAGAAAAAAAACTAAGACCTTACTCCCATTCACATGAGCTAATGCTGAGTGAGAGGCCTAGATTTTTCACTTTCAAGAGAACACTGGGCATCTCGACATCTCAAAGAAATTTGATTGATGTATTCGCGATAGTACTGTCCTAACAAAACTACAGACACACTATTTAAAGGAGAGGTTTAAATTGGCTCATAGTTCTGGAGACTTTGGTCTATGGTTGGCAGACTCCAAGGCAGAAATAATATGGTAGAAGGGCCTGGCAGAGGAAAATTGCTCACTCATGGCAGCCAAGAGGGTAGAGAGAGAGTAAAGATGAACTGGGGAAAGGGATATATACTGCAAGGTCACACCCTTAGTGGCCAAACTCTTCTTTCCAAACTTCAGCTTCTCAGAACACACTGAGTTATGATCTATAGCACCCTCATGATCAATTGCTTTCCAAAAGTAGACCTCTAAAGTAGACCAGGTGGGAGAGGAATCTACACCACCTTCCAGCATTAATGAAGAAACGCTTCTTCTCAAAAATGGAAGACATCGAGGAGGAAGCCGGACTGCTACTCCCACTTGCAAGTAGTGAAGTTATATTCACCTGGTTCAGTTCTTCTGCAGAACAGCACCAAAGGTAACGATTTAAAACAGACAATTTAAATGTGATTCGGAGTCCCATAACAAATGGTCAGCTTTCAAGCAAAAAGTCACTGGTCGCATCAAGTGCCAGGAAAATATTACATTTACTGTACGTAAGTGAATAAATTAATAAATAAACAAAAAGCTGCTAACATAACAAAAGGGATTGTGGAATTATCTAATGAAAATTACAATGAAGTCTTCATAAAAATGTTTTGATGATAATTTGGATTTACAAATGGAAAACATAGAAAGTATTAACTAATAAATTGAAAATCTCAGCAAATACATAAAATATATGAAGAACAAATGAGAAATTGAAAACCAAAATTTTAGTGACTGGATTAAAAAAAACTCAGCTGATCAATTCAGTAAAAATGCTGAAGAAATAGAGGAAACAATCAATAAACTTGAAGATAATATAATAGTAACTTCCCAGTAAGAAAATATAGAAAAAATACATTTTTAAAACTAGTTTCAAGTATCTGTGAAACTGTAAGAAAATTCTATTTTTTTTTTCATTAGATTCCCTGAAGGACAAAAGAAAAATGGAGAGGCTTACAAAAATACTCCAAGAAATTATGACTGAAAACCTCTTAAATCTTACAAAGGACATAAAGTTTTAGACATAAAAGCTGTGAAAACTTCATGCATGATAAACCAAAATTAATATAGGTGAAAACACAAGACATAAATGGTACTCTCCATGCAGAGAATCAAATCACTACTCCCCAAAATAGCTTAGAAAGTTCTATTACAAAAGGCAAAAATAAAAAGAAAATTTTGAACATCTTAAAGAAAGAATATGGCAGCAAAAATATGGGCAAACTCATTTTTCTTCTCTTTAATTTTTTTTTTAATGTGGGTACCAGGAGTCGACCTCAGGACCTTGCGCTTGCCAGCAAGCACTTGTGCCGCTGAGTGATATCATCAGACCTTTTTTCCTTTATGTGGGTTCCGGGAGTCAAACTCAGGACCTCGCACTTGCCAGGCAGGCACTTATGCTGCTGAGCCATCTCACCAACCCCTCTTTAATTTTTTAAATAATATTTTATGGTTGAGTCAAAATTGTAACAGTATCCGATTTGAAAAATATGTACCATATATACCAGTGATGGCAAACCTATGGCACTTATGTCACAGCGGGCTGTTTGATATCATCAAAAGCTCTAAAAGGTTTGCCATCACTGGTACATACTATCTATCTATCTATCTATTTATCTATCTATCTATCTATATATATAATAAATAGGGGAAAGTAAAAGGGAAGTAGAAGAAAGTACAATTTCAATACTGCACTCTAACTGAACATACAATTACAATACTAAACTTTGATAAATTATGTAATGTACAGAACCACCACACACAAAGCAATGAAAGATAAATACTTGAAAACACTGTAGATGAATCAAAATAACATTCCATATAATATTCTATGAGTAGAATGAAGCGTGGTGGCACACACCTATAATCCCAGCAGTAAGGAAGGAGGTTGAAGCAGGAGGATCCCAACCTTGGCTCTACAGTGAATTTGAGGCCAGCATGACCTACATAGCAAGACCCTGTCAGACACACACACCTACACCCACACACAAACACAGAAACTTCTATAAACAGGAAAAATAGTCACAAAAAAAAACAGAATGAAGAAATAGAAAAAGAAAATCAGACTTAGTTCTTAATTTATTGATAATTAAATTAAAGGTAAATGACCTTAACACCACCAATAAAAACAGACACCAACAAAGCAGATTAAAAATATGATGCAGCTATATGCTAACTATAAGAAACTCTTCACATCTATTAATATAAGCAGATTGAAAGTATTTATCCAAATATTTAAACTAAGCCCTTGAAGAGCTACTGACAGTCCAATGTTTATTGTAACATTGTTCCTACTACTCAACATGTAAAAACAATAAACACACACTCACACACACACACACATAGTGGAATACTGTTAAGCTTTTAAAAACGAAGGGAGTTGTACAATATATGTCATCATGAATAAAGTGTAGCACAAGTTTGTGTGAAAGAAGACAGTCTCAGAAAGAAATCCCATAATTCCACTTATACAAAGTATCTAAAATAATCAAATTCATACAACAAAAGACTTGAATGATGGTTACTGGAAGCTGGAAGAAGGACAAATGGAGCATACTAAGCAATGGGAATAAAGTTTCAGACAAGCAATGCAAATAAGCTCTAGAGATGTGAGACCATTATTGTTCTCCTAGTCAACAATAAAGTACTATGTGTTGAAAATACCATCTAAATTGTTCTTCTCACAATAAAATAAAGACTAAAAATTAAATTTGACCAAGTGTAACTGAGTTTAATTTAAAAAAACTTCCAAAAATGTATTATGTTTTACTATATTAACAGTTGACATAGAAAAATTTCATGATCATATCAATTGATAAAGAAAAGACATTTAACAAAATCAAGGAGCCACTTATGTGTAAAAAAAATCTCAGATTATGGTAAATACAGGGAAACTTGTTCAATTTGATTTTTATGATTACAAAAAATTATAGCTAGCATTGTATTTGAATTTGAAACCTCAATAATTTTCCTTTAATTTTGGAAATAAGGTAAAAATGTTTGTTTTTTACCACTTATAAAACATAGGGTCATGTGTTCTAGTTAGTTATCACTGTAACACACACACAAAAATACAAATTAGAATAGATAAATCTCTTCTCAGATTAAATAACTTTTGCACAGTATATAGCAAAATACCTTCAAGGGAAGAAAAAAACCTTCTAAATTAGTGATGTTTAACAAGATCATGGGATATGAGATAAAAATAGAAAAATCAGCTATATTTTTAAATACTAGCAATGAATTTAGTCACCAAAAATACAATGTGGTATCATGATATAATGGAATATTTTTCAGCTGTCACAAGTTAGAATGGGATGATACATGCTACAACATGGATGAAACTTGAAAACAATATCAAAGTGAAAAAACTTGACAAAAAGCTAAATATTCTATATTTCATTTTTGTCAAATATCTAGAAAATCAAATCCATAAAGACAGAAGGCAGATTAGTGCTGGCCAGGGAATAGGGAGAAAGAGGAGTGGGCATTAATTGTTTAATATTTAAAGGGTCTATTGAAATTGTTTTGAGAAAGATAGTTTTAATTGCAACATTTTAAATGCACTAAATTCAGTAATGATAAGTTTTATGTTATGTGCATCATTTTAACTTCAGTATGAAAAATAATTGATTAAAAGTTTGAAAATACATTTTGTTGTTATAAATTTATAGATGCAAATAAGGACATAAAATGTTTCGAAAATATTAGCCATTAGGTAAATGAAATTAGAGATACATTCTGATGTTCCAAATCTTGGCGAAAATGGAGAGACTGTATCACTCATACACTGATGATAGAAATATAAAGCAATAGATCCATTCTGGAAGTTAGCACCGTAGTGTCTTACACCCCTATAACTACTTTAAAGCCAGCAATTTAATTCATGCATATAAGTCCATACAAACCAAGACTTACGTTCACACAATACCTTGGACATAAATGTGTATAGTCATTTTATTCATAACATATCAAATCTGAAAGTAACCCAGATGATTATCAAGGGTTAAATAATTAAACAAATGGCATTTCTTCTACATGACAAAGTAGTACATATTAAGAAAAACAACCATTTATGTACACAAAGACCTAAATGAATCTCTGAAATATTAGAGAAATTAACATATAAATCAAAACAATGCAAGCAGCATCTTTTGATAATAATTTTAAATAGCATTGTTATCAATATCAATTTTAAATAATTTAATATAAAACAATACAATTATAGATATCCATACTGGAAATAAAGTGAAAACTGACAGATTTTGAATATGTAATAATCACTTTTGTTTATTTTGGCCAGATTCATCTGTCAGGACCTTTACTATTTTCCTATTACTTGTAAACACATTCAGACATATTTACGTTTTTAAGATTTCCTCTGCTACCCATAGCTATTTCAAGGATAGGATTATATATCAAGACACGATAATTAGAATATATCACAGAATTCTTCTACGAGTTATTCTGGTCCCTGGAATTCTCTAAGCAATCTACCCCAAAGACACTAGCTGCTGCATTATTTATGGCTCTCCAGAGAGACAAAATCAGTATGATGGATGGATGGAGAGATAAAATGAGATTTACTAGGGATATTGGCTTATGTGATCATGGGGGCCATCAAGTTCCACAGTACGCTGTCTGCAAGCTGTAGACACAGGCAAGATTGTAGTGAGGCTCGGTGCAAGCCCCAAAGCCTTAGAACCAGAGAAGCCAATGTTGTAATTCTCAGCTCAGAACTGCAGGCCTGGCACTCGGGGGCTGCTTCTTCAATTCACAGAGTGCAGAAGAATGGGAATGTCCAGTTCTGATGAGATTAACACAAATCGTCAGAAGTTAAGCAACTTGAGCTCCATAACGAAAGCAGGTATGGTCCAACCTGGTGATTACATAATAAAACAAAGCCTGAACTCGTCCTAGAAAGAAGGAATTCTACATTTGGACCCGCACTTCCACTTTGCTCTGGGCTTCTAGCTAGCTTGTCTACCCTGCAGATTTTGGCATTGTACCTTCACAACTATGTAAACCAATTCCTTAAATCTTAACTCTCCGCTACCCTCCCACATCCATTCTCTCTCTCTCATATCTACATTATTAAAATATAATAAGCTTAACCTATTTTGCTATGTATTTCTGACAATTGTAGGATATTTTATAATAAGCAAGAGTGAACACAATGCTGTTTTTAAATATATAAAATGTATTTTCAGAATATTGGAAGTCAAAAGCATAGCTTCTAACTTACAATTACTATTAGGTTAACAGAACGAATTAAGTACCCATGTAAGGCTGTCACAAAACTATGAATTAAATTAAAAAATCAATAATAAATAAATATATAATACTATACTACAGGCAGCATCTTAGGTCTTTGTCTAATTATCAGGATTATTTGTGCACCCTATATGGCACGTGCAGTTGTCACCTCTACTTTACTAGTAAGAAACTGAAGCAAGAAGAAGCTAAATAACTTCTCCATGATTATACTATTTGTAAATTTTCTATCAGTACTTTGACACAAAGTAATAAAAAGAAAGAAGAAAAAGTGGCTTAACCTGGACCACAAAGCACAAATAAAGGCAAATAAACAAAAATTAGATAAAGTGTGACTGTTGGAAGCCATAGGGTGATAAGTACTCAAAGGTACTTTTGCAAATTCTTATTAGTCTAAAACAATTTTAACATAAAAGCTATGAATAATGACAATGTCTAAATAGCTTTGAATGTTTTTTTCATGTATCTGCCAAAAAAAACAAGTCAATTTTAGTGCAAAATAAATATATTCTATCAGGTTACTCAAATATGTGATTTTCAATCTTACTGAAAATAGCAAGGCAGTTTGAAAAGGAGCCAAATAATAAAAAGGAATAGAAAAAATTAGGCAGTGAAATATGAGCCATCCACAAAGGCAGATTTTAAAATATAAATTGATATAGTGTTCCTTTTAAACAATTTTCTAAGACATGCAGGAAGTCTTACAATGTTTTTTTGTTTGTCATTTAAAGATTCCATTTGTAAAGCTTTATATTATTAAAATAAAAATGATTTAAAACACCTAGGTATGCATCTTAATTTGGGAATTGTTGATAATAGTAAGAGTTCAAGCACCCATTAAACTTCCAACATCAAGACTTTACTTAAAGTATTTATGGAACGGTCATAAAACGAAGTTATGTAGACATTAAACAGGGATGATAATACTCATTTATTGGCTTGAAGAGTATTCAGAAAACTAAGCAAAAACATTTGCAATGATATTTTAGATGATATGATTCAATGTAAGTGTGTATATTTTAGTTGGAAGTACTTTTAAATACAGAACTGTCATCCAAATGATAAATATGGTTCTTCTCATGGCATAGAGTAAAGGATATCTTTCTCTAATTGTACCTTGTTACTTGTATTTAATAAGCACTTTACAATAAGACATATAATATTTTAAAATTAGGGTGTAAAATTATGAATGCACTTCAGCGATCTCAGTGAAGAAATGAAAAGCAATTTTGTCTTGAGTTTTAAATTGTATAGGGATAAAAGATAAAATAAACAAATAATAAATTGCACTATGCCATGAAACCATGTTTAATCTGTGAGAAAGTAAGTAGGAAGGAAGGAAGAAAGGAGGGAGGAAGAGACAGTTTTCAAATATAATTATTACCATAATAAATGTAGCAATATAAAATTTAAATGGACAACTTTGTTCTGAAAGGAAGTAATGTGTTCTCCATGGAAGTATAATATTAGATCTTGGTTACCATAATTCCATGTGATTTAAGATTTACACAGATTTCTAATTGCATCTTCCTGTGTGAAGGAAACTTAGCTGGATGCACTGTTTGAAAGGGAGATTCCTATACCATAGAGTATTTTTAAAAATGTTATAGTAGACACATTTATATTGTGATTTAGTGAGTTGAAGTTGTTTAGAGAGCTTAAATACATTTAAATACCTTGGTAAAGACTTTTAAAGGAAGAAGATATATATGCTTTTGGTAAAATATATAAAACATTAAATATTAAACAGAATGTATTTGGTATCCTGGAAATAATTCGTACTGCAGTATATTTTTAATTAAATCACTAAATAATGTAAAAATGTATCTCTATATTTGAAAATGTAGCCTAATATAAGTAAATGGCTTTTAAAACTAAGTCACCTCCATATGCCCCTCACAGAGCCACATAACATTTTTATTTGACTTTTATGTCAATCTGCTCAACCTCAAGCCGTCACTATCACAGCTGGATATGTATTTTGGTGGATCTTGCATGCAGAAAGCAGCATACATTTAAGGCACAGAAATACTTCAAGTAAATGTTGAATTATGTTTAAGCCAATTCCTATATGACAGTTATGTAGCACACTTTCCACTGCCAAAGAACTTTGATTATTCTTAATACTTAGTTCTTTCCACAGGGCTATTCCTTCAATGCTCTCTGCCTTCAACGACTCTCAGTAAGTGCTCACTTCAGCAGCACACGTACTACTGTCAACAAAACTGAAGTGTAGAGCAGACAAAAGAATAGTATAAGTTCATCCAATGAGTGAGGGCATAGAAGCATGTTTAATAAAGTTAAAGCATTTTGACAGAATAAGGAAAGCGACCTTTGTTAGAATATTCCGCATGCAGTGCCTTAAAGGGGAGAGGCTGCGTTCTTGCATATCTAAAGAAATTTTACTTATCAGCAGATAAATAAAAGTCATATAAAATTTAGTGATTCTTCTGCAATCGGGTTTTAGTTCAAGAAATCTTTGCCTATGTTACGCCTATGTCTTAAAGAGTTTTACCATTTTTTTTCTCGCAGCAGATTCAGTGTTTCTGTTTTTATGCATAGGTCTTTGATCCACTTTGAACTGATTTTAGTACAGGATGGGAGATAAGGATCAGGATTCGTTCTTCCATAGGTGGATAACCAGTTTTCCGAGCAC
Organism: Erethizon dorsatum; assembly: GCA_028451465.1. Classification (NCBI taxonomy): domain Eukaryota; kingdom Metazoa; phylum Chordata; class Mammalia; order Rodentia; family Erethizontidae; genus Erethizon; species Erethizon dorsatum. The sequence continues at coordinate 13,516,655 of CM051828.1, read as the reverse complement.
TGTTTGTTAAAGAAGCTCTCTTTTCTCCAGTATACGTGATTAGCCCCTTTGCTGAAAAATCACCTAGCCTAAGGTGCATAGGGTTGTTTTTGCATCCTCTCTTCTATTCCACTGGTTGGTGAATGTATCTGTTTCATGTCTGCCTGATGCTGTTTTTACTCCTGTGGCATTACATTATAACCTGAATTCGGGGATAGTCATGCTGCCTGCCTTGGTCTTGCTGATCAGGATTGCTTTGTCTATTCTGGGTCTCTTTATTTCCAAATAAATTTTAGAACTACTTTTTCTCATTCTGTGAAACAAGCCATTGGTGTTTTTATGTGGGTTATATTAATCTATATGTCATTTTTTATAATATGGCTATTTTGATAATGTAGGTTTTGCCTACTCAAGAACGGGGAATATATTTCCATTTTCTAATGTTCTCTTCAATATTTTTCAGAGCGATATAGTTTTCATTACACAGGTCTGTCATTTTCTTAGGTTAATTCCAATGTACAGTATGTATTTTTTGATACCATTTTGAGTGGGATTGGTTTACTGCTTTCTTTCTTAGTGTGTTAATTTTTGGTGTATAGGAATGCTATTGATTTTTGTGCCTTTATTTCATGTCTTGCCACTTTGCTGAATTTAATAGTTCTAAGAGTCTTCAGGTGAAGGATATGGGACTCTTTATGTAAAGGTTCATATTATCTGCAAATACAGATATTTTGTCTTCTTTCCTATTTGTATCCCTTTTTATTTTTTTTCTCTTGCCTAATTGCTCTGGGTAAATTTATTTTTTTTTGGACCAAAAATCAAACTCAGGATCTCACACTTGCCAGGCAGGCGCTGTGCCACTGAGCTATATCCCCAGTCTGAGTTGGGTAAATTTTTGAGCATTATATTGAATAGCAGTGGTGAAAGTGAAAACCTTTCTCCTGATTTATTCAGTTTTTTGCCACTCAGTATAATGTTAGCAGTAGGTTTGTCATAAATGGATTTATCTTTTCAAGATTAAGTCCTTCTGTATGAATTTTGTCAAGACTTTTCTAACCAGGAACAGTGTCTGGATTTGTCATGTACTGTGTCTATTGAGATGATCATGTGATTTTTATCTTTACTTCTGTTTATGTAATATATTTATTGACTTACATATGTTGAAGCACCCCTTGCAACCCAAGGATGAAACCAACTTGGCTGTCATGTGCAATCTTTTTAATGATTATTTGTATCTTGTTTGTAAGTGTCTTGTCAAGGATGTTGGTTAAGTTCCTCAGACTCCACAAATGACTCTAATGCACATGTAGGATTGGACATTACTACATCCAATAGCACTCAGTTATTTGTTGCTGCATTCTAATTATTTTTGATCCATTTGTCTTAAGTTAGAATAAGTTGGTGATGGGCGATGGGTCCCTCCTATTCTTTCTATATATAAGAACATATACACATACATATAGTGGCATATACATACTTTATTATTGTGTATAAGTTATATAGTCATGCTACAATATTTTTTCAGAAATGTTTTCTAAGTAAAAAACAAAATTGAAAAGTAATCTGTTATATTTGAATATCTAAGACAAACAGTACAATAGATATTAAAAGCTGTATAAAGTAGAAACTCAAATGCATATTGTGCTAAGATTGTCATAAGTGTTTTCTCTTATTTGTCATATAAACTGTCTATTTCATTTACTTAACAGTTTGCTGTCAAGGACCTGATAAGTATCACTTACAATTGCTCAGTTGCTTCGCAATATACTTAGAGTAAATCCTACCAAATTACAAATTAATGTGTTATATTCTAATTCTCTCTTCCCATTAGCCTCTGGATATTTTATGGAATATCTTGATATTTCTCAAAAGATCATCAGGTAAATATATTCATATTCTAGTCATGGTCTCCTTCAAGTCAGGCATATTTTTTAATTTCTTTTATTTATTTATTTATTTATTTATTTATTGTGGGTACCGGGGGTCGACTTTTAATTTCTTTTGAAGATACGTCATGTTCTTTTCGCCTACTTATTTGACTTATTCATTAAGTTTCAATTAATTGATTCACCTGTAATTATCTGCCTCCTATTGACTCAAATCAATTATTTTTACTTTGTACATTGTTTTTACCTGGTGTGTCTGATGTCAGTTGTGACACACCATAGCTCAATTTAGTGAAAATTTTCAAACATAATAGGTTCAGATTCTGAACAGCCAAAATCTTGATCCATTACATGACAACACTGTGAGCTCATCAGCTAGAGTGAACTCTCTTCCCTTAAATATGCTTGAAAAACAGTTCTCCAATTTCTAATAAAAGTGTTTTGTATATAAAAAGTAAAACAAATAAAAAATTACCAAGAAGTCAATTTATCCCCAAAAGAATATAAAAATATTATTTGTGATTTATATAGATTCTGACAAAAGGTTCGTAAGATAGTCTTTTAGGTTCCTAATGATTCATTTTTCTGTTTCTATTTTTGTACAAAAATGAAAAATCCACATTCAAATACAAGATACGTATGAGAATTGCAAAACAAAACTAAACTAGGAAAAAAATTTTAAATAAGAGTTACAAAAACGGAAGCCTCAGATCTAATCAATTTCAAATCTTCCTACGAATATAGTAACAAAAACAGTGTGGTACTGGCATAAAGAGATGTATCAATTGATAGAATACAGTTGAGTCCACTTATCCACCTACCTAAGGCCAACTGATTGTGCCAAGGTAGCAAGGTGACTCAGTGGGGAAAAGAAAATTCTTTCCAACAAATGATGCAAGAACTGGATTTTTGCATGCATAAAAAGTTGGACCCCCACTTTTCTGCATATTCAAAAGTTAACTCAAAACTGGTAATCAACATAAATATAAGAACTAAAAACATGCAACTTTTTCAACAGTACCTAAAAATAAGTCTTCATGAAGTTAAATCAAGCAATTGCTTCCTATATGTGACACCAAAAACAAGCAACACAAACAAAAAATTACATTTCATAAAAATTAGGCATTTTTACCGATAAGAAGTCACAATCAAATTAAGATAATAACATATAATATGAGAAAACATATTTAGAAATCATACATTTAGTAAGGGTTTGGCACTTGAAATATAGGCAGCATTACTACAATTCAACAGAAAGACAAACTAATTAGGAAATGAGTAAAAGTCTTGGATAGATATTTTTCCAAAGAAGATGTACAGATGATCAAAGTGTGCAAAAAGAGAAACCCTCAGCAACAGTAGTCACTACTTAGTGCAGCACAAATTATGAGATATCACTTCACTCCTAGTAGGAAGGTTATAACCAAAAAAGGAATAACAACAGAATGAACATGAACAAATGTTGTCAATGATGTGCTAAAACTGACACCCTGTCACCAGTGAAAATATAAAATGGTACAGGCACTGAGGAAAAGAGTTTAATAATTACTCAAATAGGTGAACTCGAAACTATCATTTGACCCAGGGTTTCATTCATAAATACATCTAAAGTCATTCAAAGCGGGTATATAAATAGCTACAGTACTTGTATAAAGAGATGTATGTGTATGTATATTTGTGTTTGTATGAATGTGTGTGTGTGTGTCTATATGTGAGTGGTATATTTTGCCACACGGATAAACAAAGTAGTAATACTAACTATAACATGGGTGAACTTCATAGACATAATGCTAACTAAAAGAAGGCGGGCACAAAAATATAAATACTGTGCAATTCTACTTAGATTAATTAATTAGTATAGACAAATTCATTGAGGCAAAATTATATTAAGGACCACCAAAACACGTGAAAAGAAAGAAGTATACAGTGTTTACTTAATGGTACAGAGCTTTATTTGAGGTGCTGATGAATATTTGAAAATAACATTTAGGTTGTACATTATGAATATAATTAATGTACCAAATTGTACACTTAAAATACCTAATATGGCAAGTTTTACTGTATGTATACTTACCAAAGTAAAAAAAAAAATCAATGTGTGCTATGAAGTACAAATAATCGGGACAGATAGACAATTGGAACAGACGCATAGATGACCTATGTTGTACATTTGTTTATGATATATATATATATATCACATAAATTAAGGCATATAATGGAAATAAATTAGACTTTCAGAAAAGGTGTCTACTGTAAATAAAGATTGACCATATCTTAGAATATGAGTATAATAACTTTAAGAATGTTAAAATAATAGCTCATAAATCTTAATTCAAATCTTTGTATATATTTTATTGTACATAAACACACCTAATAATGTTTATTTTAAAAAATAATACCTGAGATACAATAGAAAATGTGTTTAATCATCTGAAACAAATTCAGAAAATCTCCAGAAAGAAATACAGACCCAAAAAGATCTAATACAGAAAACAGCTTCTATAAATATAGATGATTATATATACTACTATAGTGCTGAAAATGAATGCTACAAAACATTTGAACAAAAGACTCCCAGAGATTTCCTATAACTGATGAAAAATATAAAATCACATGTTTACTAGGTACAAAAACATATCAAATAAAAGTTATCTGATTTCATGTTATAAATACCAACAAATCATTAATAAGAATCCCATATTAAAGTTATTTTAAAATATAGAAAAAAATATATTAGTCAAAATTCAAGACACAAACTGTTAGAAAGTATTTGTAATACTTTACTCTGAAAAAGCACTTCACAAGAGCTACAGAATTGAGCTGACATTTCATAAAGTTGATTGTCGAAATGGTCAATAAATATATTAAAATGACCTCAATTTTGTTAGCCGTCAGGTAAAAACAAAACAAAAGCACAGTGAAATACCAAGAGGCCCCCACTGGAATGGAATTAATTAAAAGGACTGACAACTCCAAGAGAGGGTGTGGAGCTACTGGAGAACTTGAACATTGTTGGTCCAGTTTTCAATTAGTGCAACCTCTTTGGAATGTGTTCACAGTGTCTACTAAAATTAGAATCATACACAACATACTGTAAGTTCACCTTTGAGGACATTTCTAAGGAAAACATAGTCTATGTCAATCAGAAAACAAAAGTGCTAATAGCAACTATATTTGTAATATCCCAGAAATGAAACAAAGATAATGCTCAATGTCCACAGAATAGATACATAAATTAGTACACTGTGGATTATTCACACAATGGAAATAAACACTATCCAGCCATGGAAATGTATGACACAAGCAAGGGTGCATCTTGATAAGACAAATTAAAACAAGCCATTAACGAGCAATGTACACTTTTTAATTTCATTTATATGTAGGCTAAGTCAGGCAAAATTGTGTTATGGTGATAAAGCTTAAAGTAGCAGTTTTATTTTAGGGTTATTGATGTGGAAAAGAGAAGCTGGAAAATGTTGATCATGTTCTGTATCTTGATCTGCCAGAAATTTCATGGGTATGTGTATAGTTTTAAGATCCATTTATCTGTATGATTTGCTGTATGAGAATGCTGTGCAATAAAATACACATTTTATTATAATGCATATATTTCCAAAATCCTTTCCAAATAGTTTATGAGTCAATTCTTACATATCCATATTACATAGGATGTAGGTCTTTACAACAGAAAATACACTTTCTAAAGAAAGGAGAAATATCCTATTTCTACTATTCACTTGAAATACAGCAGATCTGTTGTTTTATCTGAACAACAAAAATCTTTTTTAACTGCTTTACTATTTATCAGACATCTGTTTCAAAGTAAAAAAAAATGCAAATAATCCACAGATTTATAAGCACCTTCTGTGATTTAAAAAAAAAGGCGTTTAGGTTAATAGCAGGTGTTAGATCTTAGAGCTGAGACACAGAAAAAGTAAATGAATATAAACTGAGAGATGATCTTTTCTGGATATTTTTTTTTAGTTTCCTTTATGACAAATAAGTCCCATCTGGCCCTTAAATCTAGGAAGTACAAATCCTGGAAAGGCAGTAACTTTATATTGTGAGCTAAATATAAAATAGTTGATCCAATAATCCTCGAAGCAATACAGACACTATTTTGCCAAGGATAAAAATGCAACTATGTCAGATTCCCAGGAGTGATTTGAGAGGGTCTCTGAGTATTGTCATAAATATATAGAGAACACGAACACAAATCTTTAAAGGTTACAGTGGCAAACTTCTTACCCAGTTTCTTATCTCTGATTACATAAGTCCCTTCCCTCACAAATACATCTGTAAGAAGATTATTTTTGGTGTTTGATAGTTAAATGTCCATGTTTTATATACATCATTCCAAAATACCTACACTCCACAAGATACATAATTTGAGAATAACACTGTGAAAAACTGCATATCTTTTGTGTTTATATTCTTATCCACCTTCCCGTTCATGTCACAGATACATTAACTGTTAAGCTCAATTCACTCATTATTGTAAAAATATTTGTCAACTTCTGTGGCCTTGCATATCTTTTATAACATGCTCAGAAAAAAATTTAAATCAAATAAAGGAAATTAAACCTTGAATGAGTTACAAAATGTTTTATGTTCCAGTAGATGCCTGCAATTAAAAGACAGGTCTATTCAGAGCCTTTTTTATTCATCAGAATAGACTTCTTCCCTTTTCACACATCTCCAAAACTTCTAAAGATTTAGATGGAAATGTACATTTTCCTGAATATACTGCATTAAAAAAATAACACATTACACACTAAAAATTAAAAATCATACACTTGCCATTGTCATCAGTTCTTTAGTTCTTTTTCCTCCCTTGGTAGCATCACAACTTTATTCATCTATAACCTTCATAATTAACTGAAGTTTTCTTGTGACTGTTATTTACAAAAGTTTGTTTTTGCTGAATAGAGACACATTAATTCATCCTTACATGACTCCTAAGTTTCACCTTTCAATCCCAAAGATTATCAAAATACTAACAAAATACAGTGAATTATGTAGCATCTTGTGTATTGTATATTGCAAAACGGAGAACTAGAAAAGTTTTCTTTTGGTAAGAAAGCGAAATATTTTTCATATTACTACACTTATTACAACTCAGCAAAACATTGTTATTATCACATACAAGAATTTTGCATTCTTATTATCCCAGTTAATACACCTGAGTGAATGAACTCTACTCTGTTGTATCAGTCACACTGCTACTGCTTGGACAAAATACAGACTCATGCAATTTAAGAAGAAAAGTTTTAGTTCATCTCATGGCTTCAGAGGGTCCAGTCCATGGTTAGTTGGCTCCAAGGCAGAAATATCATGGTGGAAGAGCCTGGTAGAGGAAAGTTGCTTACCTCATAGTAGGCAGGAAGCAAAGAGACACAGAAAGAGAACAGAAGGGCCTTGGACAAGAACACCTCAGTTGAGGTCACACCTCCTCCAACCAGGCCCCACTTCCTGGCAAAACATTTAATTATGAACTCGTCACTGTATTAATTCACTAAAATATAGGCCTATAAAATTCCAATCATATTTGAAAGCCTTATCTCTGAACACATAAGACTTTGGGGGAAATTTTTGTATAAACCATAACATCTACTTAGTACAAGATCTAACACCAAAATGTTTTTGGTTATATTCCACAGAAAACTAGATAAATATTTATACATACATTCATATGCACTTAATGTAAATATGGATCTGTATTGAGTGTGTATGTGACTATGTATGCATGTATATGTTTACCTAGTTTTCTGTTAATTATACATGATCACATAGCTAATAAAATATTGAAAATGATTCAAAGAAATAGCATGCAAAAATTGCTTCATATTAGAACATTCACTTAATGAATGTAGTTTGAAAGTAGACTTTTAATTTTATCATTAAAGATGCCATGTTAAATTATTAGTTTCCTTCAATGTGTGTTTGTTATTATGAAGTTTATTACAAAAACTATATTCTCAGTTAACTTGTATTTTATATAATTATTAGCATATAATTTTGCTCATTTATTTACAATGATTTAATCTTTTAATGGTGTGAAAAGCCACTTTTCATATTCCTTATCCAAAGTTATTCTGTCTGTTGCCAGTATTTTTCTATATTAACAAATATTTTGATGACAATATTTGTGATTCTTTGTTCAGATTGCTTATTTTTTGTTGTTTTTGTTGATAGAAATGTTACTAAACAAAGAAATGAAAGTACTAATATCTGTGACAATCCAAAGCACTTCCAATTTAGTCAGGATGACAGAATTGTAATCATAGTGTTCTCCACATAGGTCTTCAGGAATCTGCTCTAACTGGTTGATATTTTACTGGTGAGTTTTCAAAGATCAATCTATCTCCAACAGTGTGACAACTTACTTCTCCTTCCCATTTGAACATTTTCATCCTATTTCCCATTTTCTATTATACATTTTGGGCCTTGTTTACCCTTTCCGTTTCCCACACCAGAGAAGCAACGAATTATTTAAACACGTGTGTCTGATTTATTTCACTTAACAGTATGGTCTCAAGGTGCATCCATTTAACTAGAAATGTCTCAAGTTTATCCTTCTTTTTTGTGTGTATGTGTGTGTGGGTACCGGGGATCGAACTCAGGACCTCGTGAGCCAGCAGGTGCCCGTGCTGCTGAGCGATATCACCGGCCCTTTTTTTCATATGTGGGTACCGGGAGTCGAACTCAGGACCTCGCACTTGCCGGGCAGGCATTTATGCGGGTAAGCTATCTCACCAGCCCCTCAAGTTTGTCCTTCTTTATGGCAGAGTAGTACTCTATTATATAAAAATAACTTCTTTATCCATTTATCCATTGCTGAGCATTTGGGCTGTTTCCAAGATTTAGCTATTACAAACCGTGGTACTAAAACATAGGTATACATATATCACTGTAGTATGATGCCTTTGGTTCTTTTGGGAGAATACCAAGAGGGGAATAGCTAGGTCAATTGAACCTCTAGTTTTAGTTTTTTGAAAAGTCTCCACACTGATTTCCACAGTGGTTGCACCACTCTACACTCTCACCAACAGTGGAGAAGGGTTCCTTTTTTCCAACAGCCCCACCAGCACTTGTTATTGGTTGATATCTTGGTGATAGCCATTCTTTCTGGGGTTAGATGGAATCTCAGTGTTGTTTTAATTTGCATCTCTCAAATGCCTGGTGATGTTGAATATCTTATAATATATTTATGTGCTGTTTGTACTTCTTCATCTGAGAAGTGTCTATTCATTTCTGATGCACATTTTTGGATTAGACCTTTAAATTTGGGGGGGGGTCTGATTTTTTTTTTTGAGTTCTTTATTCTTGATATTAGTCCTGTGTCTGAGGGAAAGCTGGCAAAAATTTTTCCCCACTCTGTGGGTTGTCTCTTCACTCTGTTGGTGATTTCTTTTGCTGTGCAAAAATTTTTAATAAGAGGAAATCCCAGTTGTTGATTCTTGGTAATGTTTCTTATGAGATTGGGATTTCGTTCATAAAGTCTTTGCATACATCTATGTCTGCAAGAGTTCTACCTATTCTATTTTCCAGCAGATTTAGTGTTTTTGTTTTAATATTTAGATCTTTGATGCATTTTGATTTTAGTTTAGTGCATGGTGAGAGATACAGGTCTGGGTTTCATCTTTGGCACATGGAATGCCAGTTTTTGCAGCATCATTTATTAAAGAGGTTGTCTTTCTGCCAGTAAAATTATTTGGCCCCTTTCTCAAAGACAAAGTGGCTGATTATGTTTGGAATTGATTTTGCATCTTCTAATCTGTTCCATTGATCCTTGGGTCTGCTATTTTGTTTTCATTTTGTTGTTGTTGTTGTTGCTGTTGTTTTGGCCAGTACCATCCTCTTTTTATCACAGTCGCTGTGTAGTATAATTTCAAGTAAGGTATCATGGTGCCTCCTGCCTCGCTTTTGTTCCCCAGAATTGCTTTTCCTATGCTAGATCTCTTCTGGTTCCAAATGAATTTTAGGATAGTTTTCTCTAATTCTTTGAGATATACTGTTGGAATTTTGATTGGGATTGCATTAAATCTATATAACAGTTTTGGAAGTATGGACATTTTTACTATATTGATTCTTCCTATCCAAGAGAAAAGGATATCTTTCCATTTTCTGATATTTTCTTCAATCTCCTTTTTCGATGTAGTTTTCAATGTATTGGTCTTTTACTTCCTTTGTTAGAATGATTCCTAAGTATTTTTTTTTTTTGATGCTATTATGAAAGGTGTGGTTTCCCTGTTTTCTGTCTCAGTGAGTTTTTCATTTGCTACTGAATTCAGTTATTAAATCTAGAAATCTTTTCATGTAGTTTGGGGGAGTCTGCTATGTAGAGTACCATGTCATCTGCAAATAATGATAATTTAACTTTTTCCTTTCCTATCTTTATTCCTTTTATTTCTTTCTCTTGTCTAATTGCTCTGGCTAATATTTCCAGAACTATATTGAATAGGAGTGGTGAGAGTGGATATCCTTGTCTTGTTCCTGATTTTAGAGTGAAAACTTTCCGTTTTTGACCATTTAGTATGATGTTGGGTATTGGTTTGTCAGAGATGGCTGTTATCAGATTGAAATAAAGACCATCTCTTCCAATTTGTAGGTTTTTTATTATGAATGGGTAATGTACCTTGTCAAATGCTTTTTCTGCATGCGCTGAGATGATATGTGGTTTTTGTCCTTGGTTCTGTTAATATGATGTATTACATTTATTGATTTGTATATTTTGAAACATCCTTGCATCCCCCTACTTGGTCATAGTGTATAATCTTCTTGATGATTTGATACATTCTGTTTGCCAGAATGTTATTGAGGACTTTTGTATCTATGTTCATTAAGGAGGTTGGAAGAGCAATCCAAGGCCAAAGGTCTTATGAGGGAGGAAATTATACAGATCAGAGCAAAAGTTATTGTAATGGAGACTAAGAAAACAACACAAAGAATCAATGAATTGAAGAGTTGGTTCTTTGAAAGATTAAATAAAGTTGATACACTATTAGCCAAGCTTATGAAAAAAAAAAAAAAAGAAAGAGGGAAAGAAAGAAAAAGGAAAGAAAAGACCAAACCAATGCAATTAGGAATGAAATGGGTGAAATCACAACAGATTCTCCAGAAATTCAAAAGATCACTAATATCTACTTTGAGAACATGTATTCTAATAAAATGGAAAACAAAAAAATTTAGAGATTCCTAGATATATATGAATTATCAACACTGAATCAAGAAGATATTAAAAATTCTAGATAACCCATTATCAGTTAATGAAATTGGAGATGTAATTAGAAATGTACCGACAAAGAAGAGGCCAGGCCCTGATAGATTCACTGCTGAATTCTTCAAAAAATTTAGAGACAATCTAATGTCACTACTCCTCAAACTCTAATGAAATTGAAAGGGAAGCAATACTCCCAAACCCATTCCTGGAAGCAAGCGTTACACTGATACTAATTTATCTTGAGTTTACAATGGAAAATTTAAAGGTTTAATTGATAATTTAAAAATTCTTTTATCTTCCATTTCCATGACTTCCTTTCTACTGTAGTCATGTAAATAGAACAAATCTGTCTGCCTATAGAAGTAACTCAGAAAGATACTACAGATAATCCACTCTTAATAAGGGCACAGCACAAGAACTAGGTATACTGTCTTTTCATTACTGTGTAAGAAATAGAAACTTCTAATTAAATTCAATAGAAATATAATTATGTAATTTTTGTGATATGTCAGATTCAAATACTTAAAAGTAAATGAACAATTAAATGTTTCATAACAGATGTCATTTGATATATATTCATATTAAGGTTTTTAGAACTTTAAAAAGTATCCAACATAGTAATTTGACTTTAACATTTGCAAATAGCTAGAGGATATTAAAAAGTAATGAGTCTTTACATACAGTAGCATGTGTTTTGTGGTTTGTTTTGCTTTTGAGTTTTCAGTTAAGAGAACTTTTTAAAAAAGAATTATCTCAACTTTTATCAGAATTATGATGACCTCAAATAAATACAATTATGTAATGTTTTAAAATAATATACATTTGTTCTGATTCAAACAATATATTCCGAAGAATGAGGTTAAATATACATTCAATTCAGCCTTTCCTCATTATGTCACAATAATATTGCTCCTTTTGCATAAATCATAATGTTTCAGTGGTTTACAAGTCATTCCTTAAAATATTGCTGCTAAATATCTAAATGGTAGACCAGGTGGTGCCCTGATTTTACTTGCTGAATTTTATCAACAATACAAATTTAACCGTTGAACTCCAATAGAGTGATTCTAGCAGTAGGTAGAAAGTCCTTGCCTCAACTACCAACATTTCAAGGGGTTCACACTCAAATCTCTGAAACCTGTGAATGTGTTACTAGCCAAAAGGGTCTTTCAGAATTTAAAATCCTGCAATTACTCTCAATTACTCAGGTGAGTCAAGTTGAGCGTGCTGTGGTGAATTCCAGATCTCTATGACTTTATAAAACCAGATACTGATACTTGTTGAATTAGTTACTTTCTCCTCGCTGGGACACACTCAACACCCACCACTTAAAGAAGGAAAGGTTTATTAGAAAATGGTGTTAAAACCCATGATCTGGGGTTTGGGCTTGTTCAGCTTTCTGTATTCATTAATTTGAATTTAAGACTCATCAATGTATTTTGTTGGCTTGTGGGTTCATAATTTTTATTGTAGAATAATACTCTAAAGTGTAAATACACAAATTCACAAGAGCCAAGACATGAAGTCAATCTAGGAGTCCATGGACAGATGAATGGATGCAGAAAATGAGAAACAGTAGGTATACAAACTGGAAAAATATTCATCCATACAAAGAATGAAATTTTCTCATTTGTGGCAACATTGGTGAAAGGTAGAAAATTATTTTAAGTGAAGTAAATCAGGCACAGAATGATGAATATCATATATTCTCACCTACATGTGGAAAGGAAACTTAAAAAAAAAAACCTGATGTCTTAGGAATACAAAGTTAGACTAGTGGTTTTCAGAGGCTGAGTGGAGGAGGGCTGAGGGGAGAGAGTGGAAAGAGGATGGTTAATAGGTACAGATGTCCAAGTTGATAGCATGAGTTATTTCTAATGTTCTGTATGACAGTAAAGTAGCTATGGTGGACAACAATTATATATTTGTATATTTCAAAATAATTAGTAGAGAGTATTTGGAATGTTTCCAACATAAAGAAATGATAAATGTTTGAATTAAGTGTATACCAATTACCTGACCTGGTTATTGTACACACTTATTGAAATGTCATGCTGTGCCTTATAAGTATTATAATATGTCAATTTAAAAAGAACTATTTTATCTCAGTATTTTTGTCAGTAATTTGAGTTTTCAGGTTTTTGTTTGATTTTTAATTATTTTAATAGGATGCAGTGGTATTTAATTTTTTTGATACTAATACAACTTTTAAAAGAAGTTGTGTGAGAGATAAGATCCTTACATTATTTTCAGTTTTAGTGCAAAAGATTTGCTGCATCGCCATTAATAATGCAATATTTAGGGTAGGTATGCCTATGTAGTTAAGAGTTTTATGTCATTATTTGCTGCTGTGTTTTTGCAAGACATTCCTTTGTATCAATTAATATGACTATATATTTTTTCTATATTCTTTTGAAATAGTGAACTACACCATTTCACATGTTAAATCAGCCTAACACTTGTATCAAACCCTACTCTGTCATGATAAGTAACATTTTTTAATATGTTGTTGAATTTCTTTTGTTCAATTTTCCTGAGGATAAATCAAGGCATATTCTAGGGAAATATAAATCTTTAATTTTCCTTTCCTGTAATGCCTTCATAAGAATGCTTGTCTCATATAAGGAAAAAAGAAGTGTTTTGCTTTATTTTCTGGAAGATGTTCTGAAAAGTTTTAATTTTTTTCATAAAATTATAAAAATATATGAACCTGTTCATTTTTGGAAGGTTATTACTTAATCAGCTTCTGTAGTAGAAATGGATTTATTCAGATTATATGTCTCCTCATGGAAGTTTTCTTATATCCTTTAAAAAGAACCATATAATTCATCTAATATACCAAATTTGTGGGCATAGAGTTATTCAAGGCATTCTTTTAATATTCTTTGTACACTAGTGATCACCTCTCTTTAATTTCTTATATGGGCAATTTGTATTATCTCTCTCTTTTTTTTACAGTTAATCTGGTAGACATCATCAATTTCATGAACTCTTTAAATGAAAACAACTGGGGTTTATTGCTTTTATTGATATTTTCTATTCTCTTCATTTTTTCTATTTAATTGATAATTGCACTAATTTCTATTATTTGTTTTTATCTGCTTGGAGTAACCTTAAATTGTTCTTCCTTCACTAGTTTTCTAAGGTCAAAGTGTAGAACACAGATTTTAGATTGTATTCTTTACTAATATTTTAATTATGTGCTATAAATTTCAAAGAACCGGTTTTGCTGGACAGTATAAATTCTGACAAGTTAATTTTTATTTTATTTAAAATGTTTAAAATTTTTTCTTACTCGTTTTCATTGAGAAATGCATCAGAATGTCTAACTTGCAGATATCCTTGTTGTGTTTTCCTTCACATTTAATCTTGTTTGGTATTCTCTGAGTTTCTGAGATCTGTGGTCAGAGTGCAAATGATTTGGGGAAACTTTCAGCCATTACTAATTTACGTGTTTCTTCTTCCTTATTATTTCTTATTTTTCTGAAATAATTACATGTATGTTGTGCTTTTTGTAAATACCCCACAGTTATTAAATATTTTTCCTGACTTTTTTTTTTTTTTCATTTTTTTTCTTTGCACTTTGGTTTTAAGTTTCTGCTATCTTCACCAACACTGATGTCTCCCTGGGTTATATCCACGCTACCAATAAGCTCATAATAGACATCCTTCATTTCTTTTACTGTGCGTATAATATCTAGTATTTCCTTTTGATCCTTTCTTAGAAGTTCCATTTCCCCTGTGTGCACTATCCATTTTGTTCTTGAATATTTTGAAATTTTTCCCATTAGAACTTTTCAGATATTTCTTTTATTAAATTCCTTGTCTGATAATCCCAACATCTATGTCCAATATATGATTCTGGATCTCATGTATGCTTTACCTCTGCCAATAATATTTTTTATTGAATTTGGCACACTTTATATTAGTTCTTGAAAATTGAGCATGTTTTATCTGGCAAAAGGAACTGACATGTGGGCTTTCAGTATGAGGATTTCAGTTAATCTGCCTAGGGTAACGTTATGTTTAATGTCTTCTGTAGCTACAGATAGCATAAACTTCGGATTCTTTATTTTCCTTGTTTTTTATTCTCCCTTGGCTTTGGCATAAAACACTAGCATCATATGAAACCCTATTTCTATCACAGTGGAGCAATGATCTTATTTTCATATTTCAGGCATTCAGTGATTCTTTGAGATAAGTACTTGTCCATTGATAGAGCTGTACATTTTTACCTCTCAGATAAACCAGGAAAGCCAGTTTCACCCTCAGTTGAAGGAAAGCCATATTCTCAGTTTGAGTAAGGGTTTTAGGGATCATTTCCACTGGATAGCCAACCTCTGTTATGGGCAGTGAGTAGGAGGGATCTATGGGGGAACTTTCCTGTACTTTTACCCTGAGAATTTTTTTGGGATTTCTAGAGGTAAAACTTATAAACATGTGATACCTTTCCTAAGGACAATGGCAGTAAAGAGTGGCTTACTCCCATTTAGTCCAAGATCCACAAGTGAATCAAAATACTATTTAAATGTGCTTTCCAGTTTAAACGAGTAGCTTGTGTTTCAAGTAGCCAAATCTTGATTGTGACTCGATTTTTCTGTCTCTCCAAATTCCAAGGTGGTTCTTTTCCTTACAGCCTCAGTTCTCTAATGAGGCTAAGAAAAACCATTGATTTTCAGGTTGTTCAGTTTTTAATTTGTGAACAGATGGGCATGCAACTTCAAGATAGTTCACATGTCAGAGCTGTTACTGGAAGTGTTAAATTTTTTTAATATTAAAACTATTTAAATCATTATCAAGACTTTTATATTAACTCTGTTGTAACAAAACTATATAAACTAGTACTGTTTATATTTTAAGTATTTGCATTTTTATGTTGTTCTTGACCATCACTGTGGAAGAAAGTTCAGTGATGAACACTACTCTTCAAAGAGAGCCATGTGCCGAGGAAAGTGGGTGGCTTCTAGGAACCAGAAAAGGCAAGGAAACAGATGTTCCTCCAGTCTCAGAAAAGAATACAGTCTCCCTACACCTTGGTTTAGCCCACTGAGGTCCATATTGGGTTTGTGATCTACAGAACTATAATGCAGCAAGCACCAGCTGTGTGGTAGTTTCTTTTCAGTAGCAATAAAGGCCTAATATATTGTCTATTAGGTCGTATCGTAAACTTGTTAGCAGACATTGTAGTATGTTAAGTATTTTGGATGCCATAGGGTATTGTTGATCAAATGAGTATTAAAACAGTACATGAGACATTCATAGTGCTTAGGATATATGTGTAGAAGTTGATATCCTATTAATTATTATTTTCATTATAATGGAGAAAAACATCAATTCAGTGCTAAGAAAAGTGATAGATATTGCAGTTTTCTGCACAGTGTCTTTTTGACGGGAAAATAGAAACCTCATAAATTTAGTACTCTGTATTAGCCATTATCCACTTACACAGAGAGATTAACTTAATATTAATTACCCAACATGAGGTTTCTAATGATATATATGATTTTTTCAAAGATAAAAGTATTGAATCAATACTTATTGAACAATAACTATGTATATAATCCAAGATATTCACCAGATTATACCTTGGAATCAACAATTGATTATATTTGTAAAAAGGATTATTTCCTTTTCTGTTTCTTAACATTTAAATTAATACAAAAATTTAAATTGTATAAATATTAATACTGAAAAATACAAAGTATTCATTATATTTAGATCATTTCATCAATGTGAGAAAACTAATATTATTAATATAGACACACAGATATTCTTATTTCTATTAACCCAATACCATGCTCTTTGCTCAAAAAAGTACATTCTGTTCATTTGAATATTCGTATATTACATGCATTTCCTACTTGGGTTTTGTAATACTTTAATTATAATTGTATAGGTTTATTTTAGGCTGTTTTACCTAAATTTATCATTTAAATATAAGTACTTAGTCAATTCAAAGGGTACTGTAAATAGTTGAGTAATTACATTTTCAGATAAAATGTATTTAAATCTCCAAAAGCATGTACGAATGCAAAGCTTTTATTTGTCTTTATAAAGAAAAAATATCTGACTATTGAGCAGACTTAATTGCTTGGCACTTTATTCAGTACTTTGGAATGTACAATAATTGTAGCAAATGAAAATTTTAGTTACATGCCACTTTCATTTGTTAGATACCTGCATTTTAATTATTTCTATAACAGTAATAAGTATGTCTTACTTCTCCACCAATGCATTGTTCTCAGTGGGGGTTCTTTCTGAATAAGTCCACCGGGATGCTCATTCGCATTTCTTCACAGTGGGAAGTATTCAAATGTGTACTGGCATTGTGAATACACATTTTTTAAAAAAGTGAATGTTTTATTCATTTAATTATTTTAAGAGAATTCTTTAATTTTTAAAAGTACCACAGAAAGCTAAAAATGTGCACATTTTTTCTTTTGACATAGTCATAACAATGCAAAATATTTTTTAAAATCCCACAAGTAAGCAACGAACATTTACCAACTAAGTTAAAATTGTTAGTTTATGGAAATTCTTCCAAATTGGTTAATTATAATGCATAAACAGTACTATATAGACTTACATAAGCATAATAGAAAAATGTGTGCATTTATAAGAATTTACTAGTCTGATTTAACTGTAATTTTTATCTGTGTAGGAACATCCAGGAACATCAAAAAAATATGAAAAATATATCATCTTATCAACACTGGACAGAGCAAGAACGCCTGCTTTCAATATGATACTGGAAGTCCTTGCCAGAGCACTTCAGCAAGACAAAGAAATAAAACACTTCCTATTGGGCAAGAAAAAAAAGAAAAGAAAGTTAAACTTTTGGTTTGCAGATACCATGATCATGTATGTAAAAATTCTGAAAGATTCCACCACAAAAAAACAACTATTGGAATAAAAAAGATGATTCAGGATATGCAACCAACATACAAAACTCAGTAGGGTTTCTATCCACTAAAGCAAACAGTTTGAAAAGGAAATCAAAAAATAATCCCATATATAACAATAATAGAAAACTACTTAGGAATAAATTAAATCAAGAAGGTGAAAGATATGCTGAAAGTTACTGATGAAAAAATTTAAAAAGACAGAAATAGATAACTCATCCCGATGGACTACAAACATTAATGTTATTAAAATATTGATAATACCTTTAAAGCAATTTTCTTATTCAAAGCAATCCATACCAACATTCTGATGGAATTTATTTCACAGAAATAGTAAAAACAATTTGAAAATTCATATGGAATCACATAGATCTCAAATACCCAGACCTATATTGAGCCAAAGAAACAGCTGGAGGCATTATCCTACCTGGCTTCAAAAAAACCTACTAAGAGTAAATAAAATAGAATGGTACTGAGATAAAATAAAAACACACACATAAACAATAGAACAGGATAGGTTTGTCAAAACACATAATATACACATACACACACATATTAAACTCAACAGTAAGAGAAAAATAATCCAATTAAAAATGGGCAAAGTATCTGATCAGATATTTCCCCCCAAAAAACAAATCGACATAGGTTTATAAGGAGAAAAAGTTCAACATCACTGATCATCAGAGAAATGCAAATTAAAATTTCAGTGATCACTTCATATGTATTAGAATGGCTATTGTCAAAAACACCAAAGGTGGAGTGGTGAGGTGGCTCAGCAGCATAAGCGCCTGCCTGGCAAGCATGAGGTCCTGAGTTCGACTCCCGGTACCCACATATGAAAAAGGGCCGATGATATCGCTCAGTGGCACAGGCACCTGCTGGCGTGCGAGGTCCTGAGTTCAACCCCTGGTACCCACAAAAAAAAAAAAAAACACCAAAGGTAAGTGTTGTAGAGGATGTGGAGATAAGGAAACTGCTGGTGGATATGTCAGTAGGTCCAGTCATTGTATAGCAAAAAATTAAAAATAGAACTACCATATCACTCTGCAGTTCCATTTGTGGATATATAACCAGAACAAATGAAACTGCAGTTTCATGTTCAACATAGCTGTATTTACAGTAGCAAAGGTATGAAATCAATTTAAGTGTCCATACTCGGATCAATTATAAAGAAAATGTACATTATAGGTGCACAATAAAATACCATTCAGCGTAATCTATCAACACTGCCCTCATAGTGGTACAGAGTCCTGGTACCAGGAGTGAAAGGAGGTGATGGGAGTGGTGAGGTGATGGCCACAGAATACAAACTTTCAGTTAGATAGAAGAAGTAAATGTAACAGATCTATTGTACAACATGACGAATATAACTGATTTCACTTAATCTTAGCCAAAAGGCCGAGAAGCGAATATAATTGATTTCAATGTATCGTGTTAGTCAGTTTTCCTTCATTGTGACAAAATACTTGATAAAGGCAACTGAAAGGAGGAAAATTTTCACTTGGTTTATGGCTTCAAAGGTTTCAGTCCGTGGTTGGCTCCTTTGGTTGTGGGACTGTGATGAAGCGGAAAAGTATGGCAGGGAGTATGTGTGAGAACAAAGCAGCTCGCGTCCTGCTGGACAGAGGTAAACCGATGGCAGAGAGCCAGAGCCCTGCTGAAAGCCTCTACTTCCTCTTTTCCGCTTCCATCCGGGCTTCCACCACATACTGATGGATGCTCCCCGCACTCCAGCAAGACTCCCTTACAAATTTGCTATCCCACATACCTCTGTTCCCTGGCAAGAACCTGGGAGGCACACCCATAACTGTCCTTACTTATTATTTAGTTTTTCTAAACCCAATAAAATTGGAAGTCAAGACTAAACATTACAATTGTGTGTGTGAAAATTGCTACAATAGTAGACTTTGAAGGTTCTCACCACAATGAAATAAGTATGTGAAAGAACGCATTTGCTGATTAGCAAGATTTAACCATTTCATATGCAGACTTACTTCAAAACAAT
The DNA here is from genome assembly GCA_028451465.1 of Erethizon dorsatum. NCBI lineage: Eukaryota > Metazoa > Chordata > Mammalia > Rodentia > Erethizontidae > Erethizon > Erethizon dorsatum. The sequence continues at coordinate 13,496,660 of CM051828.1, read as the reverse complement.
ATATTGTGAAAAAAAATGTGTATAATTGGTATTTGCTGGTTAAAAGTAAAGAGAAGAAAAAAAGAGTGTTGTATGTGTTCAGGAAGTAGAGAAAGAGAAATGAAGAGTGAAGGAGATGAGATGGATTTTGAATTCCAGAGATTGGTATAATGAAACAGAAGATCAAAAGTCCTATGCAAGTTTATACTGTTTTACAAACTACATTTTTATGTATTAATGTTTTGATCTACTTTTACAAAATTGAAACAATATAGCTATAAAATCTTTATGGAAATATTTCAAAATAGTCATGTTTATCTACTAATCAGTATATCACTCAGGCTTAGTCTTAGAAAATGTTCAAATGTGGATTCAAAACATAAATGAACTCTAGCATCATATAAAAATCACATTTAAAAATGTGTTGTAGCAGGGTGTGGTGGCGCACGCCTGTGATCTCAGCATTTGGGAGGTTGAGGCTGGAGGATCACCAAGAATTTGAGGCCAGACTGAACTAAGTACTGAGACCCTGTCTCAAAACTTTTTTAACATGTGTTGTATATATTTATTTTAATTCTCAATTATAAGGTTATTCTGTGATTTGTCACTAGAATTGCATAAAGAAAAATGATAACTAGAAAGAAATAAGATAGTTGTAAAACCTGCAGAAATATATGCATGCTATTTCATTGCTTAAAGTAACTACAAAGATTTATTTGATTTAAAAATGACAATATTATAGTTGCATCAACATTAAGTAAGTAAAAATATTCACCTAAGTTAATCATAATGTAGAAAATTTAAATCTCTGGTACATATCAATGAGATTGTGAAAATGGAATAAACCAATGAAAATTGCTTTAAATTGAAAAGCAATGTCAAAGAATCATGACCAACCAAAAGCATCAAGTAAACTCTTTTCAAAGTGTTCTCTGATAAATCAAGGAACAATTTTTTTTTTTTTTTTTTTTTTGTGGGTACCGGGGGGACGACCTCAGGACCTCGCGCGCCAACAGGCACCCGTGCCGCTGAGCGATATCACCGGCCCCTTTTTCGTATGTGGGATCCGGGAGTCGAACTCGGGCCTTCGCGCTTGCAAGGCAGGCGCTTAAGCCGCTGAGCCGTCTCACCGGCCCAAGGAACAATTTTTTAATTGAATTTTTTCTAGAGTGCAGAAAAAAATAGATACATCTCCGTTTATTTTCTGTCAAGTATAAACTTTATGTTAAACAGAATAATATTTCATATAAATTATTTGCAATTATATTTGTACAATATTAATTAGGAATAGCAATCCCCCTTTAAATCATATTCATTTATTCACCAAAAGCTAGAAGAATAATTATTTGCCATTTATTAGTAGATTATGTGCTTTGCATATAATGGTGTGGTTTCAAAATCAAGTTAGATATATGGCAGGTACACAGTGTGTTATGGTTTTTACATTTATGTACCCCAAGAGCCTCATGCACTCATAGGTGGGGCTCTGGGAAGGTGATTGAATTATGGGGTGCTATAGCTAAATGTGATGTTAGGGTGCAGCCTGGTTGGAAGCAGAAGGGCACTATGGGTATGACCTGGAAGCGTTTATCTCAGTCCCTGCTCCTCCCTCCTCCCTCTGTTTCCCAGAGGCCACGAGGTGACCAGCTTTGCTCCTCTGCATCAGGTCCTTTCCCATGTCACTTCTGCCCTGGAACCAGCAGACTATGGATTGAAACTTCTACAAAATGGAGTAAAAATTAAACCTCTCCTTTAACATGTTGGTTTTCAGTATTGAGCCCCAGCACAAGACAGTGACTAAGACACAGTGTCTAAACACTCTTATAAAAGAAGCCAAAAACAAGCAGGGGGTGGAAGAGTGCTGAAACACGCCATCATCACAAAGTCTAATACTATGAAGCTGAAACAATGACTAAGGTCTGCCAACGAATTAGTGTTTCATAATTTTACCATTTTTTCAAAGTTCTCTTCCAAAGTCTGCAGGCAAGAGTCACCTATGGGAGCTGAAGTCAAGGTTTGAAATAAGTGCCTCTAAAAACCCATAAGAAATATTATTATAATATGAAGGATTTTAAAATTGATAAATAAAGACTAGAACAATATTCATTAAATCTAAAAAAAGCAATAAAACTATAAAAATAAGTTATAGAATCATTGCAAATGATATAAGAAAATAATCGCCTAGATTATTTGTTAATGAAAAAGTAATAATCGAAGAAAGAATAAGCTACAGGTGGAATGAGTAAAACACTGACATAATGAAAGTTAATCAGTGATCTATCAAGTAAGTTTGGTGTAATTGTCCCAATTGTGAAAGAGGGAATAAGGAAATGGAAGAACCAGGAATTTTGTAATGGCTGCTCATACACTAATTACAATGTACATTCAGGAGAATTTAAAAGACACTGAAAAAAGTGCTGAGCAACCAGCATTTAGACATACTAATGCCTAGAATATTCAAAGTGTAAAACTTAAACTATTTAGAAAAAACGATCACAGTTCTACAGAATGTTCCAAGGAAGATAATCTTGAGTATCACAGACGCACACACATGCTTTGTACCATAAAACTGAAGATCACTAAAGATAAAATACCTTATTTTTTTTAAATGGCAAAATAAACTAGTATTATAAGCCACACTTCTTGCCTGTTGTATTTTACTATATTGTATTATTACCATATATTTGGGGGAAAGTTCTACACCACAGCTATACTTGTATTTTCCTTCAGAACTAAATTTAATGTTCATAACAGTAAGAAGATGTTTGTCCCTCATTGTTTAAGGGATTTCTATTTTTTATAGTGGCCTACTTAACAACCAGTAGTTCACACCATCTGACAGTCACTGTAGCCTTTTTGTAACTTATACTCAGTTAAAAGAATGAGCCAATAAAATTGGCTTTCCAAAGTGGAACTGTGAACAGAAAAGAACATTTGAGAGGAAAAGAATGTTTCGCTCCTTGCTTGTGTTTATTACTTATTCTGCCTCTGTCTTTCTTCCTCAAATCTTCATATTATTCTAATTAAGAATGACCCTTTAGGGCTGGTGAGATGGCTCAGCGGCGGAAGCACCTGCCTGGCAAGCGCGAGGTCCTGAGTTTGACTCCCGGAACCCGCATACGAAAAAATGGCCAGTGATATTGCTCAGCAGCACGGGCGCCTGCTGGCGCGCGAGGTCCTGAGTTCAACCCCCGGTACCCACAAAAATAAAATAAAATAAATAAAAATAATGACCCTTTACATTGTTACTAAGAGTGGCCGAATGGGGGAAAATGCTGACTGTCATGGTGTTATGAGCACCAAGATTTGCCTACTTTTGGCTCTTACTGCTTTCCTGTCAAATCAATGGAAAGAAATTCAACTTCCATGTATGGCATAGGTCTGTATGTTTAACACTTGTTAATTACAGTGCTAAGTAGTGATATAGCTGCAGCTCGCTGTTTTTCCCAATCACAATGACAAATCAGAGTCCCAAGGCTCTTTTGTTATTTACCAGGCATAATGCCTATTTCACTTTACTTATGATGACATAAAATGCTCCCTAGGGCTCTTACTCTTTTGAAAAGTAATTCAATATCTACTATAGGACTACACAAATATTAGCTTAGTCAAATATATGAAAAATTATAGGATTTCTATTTAGGTTTATTGGGGAAACAATTTCAATTCTGAAATCTCACAAGATATTATAAGTTTTATTTATCCCATAGCATCTTCAGAGGTAATGTAGTTTTACTTTCTTGTTTTGCTATTATTTTTCCTGATCCTTTCTTAATGTCAAAGCAAATGTCAAATATGTTTGACAAATTAAAGTTGATAATGGCATGGAAAATATGAAATTACAATGATTTCCTATTTTCTATTAGTGCATCTTTTTAAGCAAAAACTGGACTCACTATAACATTATTGGGGAAGCATAATAGTCCATTTTTACGTATTTTCAATGGAATCCAGGTAACAGTTAATATACTTTTCTCAATAATGAGAATTTATCATTAGTTTAGCCCATAACCCAGTACTGCTGAAGAAATATGGCAAAGTAAAGACATAGATCATCTTCATTTTCACCTCTGCAGACCTTGGGCAGGCACATTGCCTGCTTCTCCTTCAGAATAGCAGACGTCTGCTTCGTATCACTACAGGTTTCTAAGACAGTGGCATTCCAGCCACTTTGTACTAGAATCCCACTAACAGCGTATCACAGACTGGGTAGTTTGTAGTCAATAGTAATTTATTTCTCATGTTTCTGGAGTCTAAGAAGTCCAAAATCGAAGTGTCAGCAGGACCATTTCTGATGAGGCCCCTGTTCTATTTCTAAGACGGTGCCCTTGTTGTTACAGCCTCCAGAGAAGAAATTTGTGTCCTCACATGGCTAACTGGATGGCAAGGTAAGAGTGGTTCCTTCAAAGGAGCTCTTTGATAAGGAAGGCCATTGATCCGAATCATGAGGACAGAGCCCTGATGATGTAATCACCTTCCAAAGGCAATACTTTTACTGTGGTTGCATACACAAGTGCACATATACATTTATGGAATACAAGAGGTGAACAAAATACATGGTGAATATTTAAATTTAAAACTTTATGTTACAGTAAAACATATATTGCCATTAATTTCCCTCAAAATACTCCCTCTCACCTTGAACACATTTATACTATCACCTTTGCCACTTTCTGATGCAGTTATAGAATCTTTTTTCCTTAGTGTCTTGATGACATGTGATCAAAAATATGATGAATGCCGGTTTGTGCCATCCAAAGGAAGGGTGGGTTTGTGTCTTCATCCACCTCATTCACTGGATCTGCCATTCTGTGATTTCTGGATCTTTCCCAAAGTCAAAAATGATAGTGAAAAGTCAACCTTTCTAACTGATTCAGGATGTTAAGTCAGACACGACAGGACAACTAAAGACATTCACAAAAAAGAACGTCCAGAACTGCTTCTGAAAGTGACAAAAGTGTGTTTGAACAGAGGGGGAGTGTTTTGAAGATTAATGGCATTTTTTTACTGTAATAAAATTTTGTTTTTTATGTGGTTACCGGGAGTTGAACTCAGGACCTCGCACTTGCCAGGCAGGCGCTTATGCCCCTGAGCTATCTCACTGGCCCAGTAATAAATTTTTATATAAACATTCACCATGTCTTCGATCACATTCCATATACCTCACATACCACAAAATACAGGACTTCAAAATGCAAAATTAAGTAGTTTTTAATATATTCACATGTCTTTGCAATGACTTCCACCATTTAATTCTAGAACATTGTAAAATGTGGAGCTTGGGACATAAGGTCAAGACAAAATTCTCATATAAAGGAGAAAACAAGGCATAAAGAATTTCAATTTTTATGGAGGACCTTAGGACATTCTGATGCCTCACAGAGCACTTAATTTGACTAGAGACTAATCATCATCTGTATAAGAAAGGCATCACATGTTTCTAGAATATGAGCAGCTAACCATTTTAGGGGCAAAAATATGAGTTGAATTAGCTTATAGTCTCATAAAAATATTGTCACCATTATACTAATTTATCATTCACATTAAGCAATACTGCCATTTGTTCCATTTCCAACTTATTTCTCCATGAACACACATCCTCTTAAAATTTCTCATAAACTAGTACTGATTTGTCTTAATTGTGGTAGGGCAATTCTATATAATTCCTATCTACCTTTTAAATTTAGGACAGATGACCTCAGTCACAAGTGATCTTTCAAATCATTTGTCAAATATATATTTTTTGCCTCTCAATTCCCATAGTATTTCTATTTTATAGTTCTTATTTGACATATTTAATATATAAAGGTGCTTTTCTTGTTATTTTTTTTAAGCAGAAAAAAGTAAAAAATAAAAACAAAATGAAGTTTCAAAACAGGCTAGTAGGAGAGTAAAAATAATCAACATATTGTGCATTGTTATATTCACAGTCGTTGTTCAGAGTACAAGATACAGGCATGAAACATTGTCCAGAACAATACTAGCACAAAACTTTCCCCGCAGTGAACCAAGAGAAACCAGCTGTGTAAGTATCTTAACTGTCTTGTGTTTATATATATATATATATTTTTTTTTTTTGTCTTTTCCCTTCCTTCCTTTCCCCTTTCTCCCATCATAGTTTTTCTTTCCTTTTGAACAGCTGCTTCCCTATTCACAATATCTATCGTACATTTTGGATCTTGTTTACTCATTCAGATTCTCACACTAGTTAGACAAACAAATAGAGTATGTATTTAAAATGTTTTACATGAAAGCAGATTACATATTTAAGATCAGAGATTATGCCTTAGATATCTTGGATTATCTTCAATTTATCTTACAGTTTCTCAAATAGAAACATTCAGTAATTCTTTTATATTCTTCTTGAAAAGCAAGAAACATAGAAAGCTTTTTACCAAACACCTCTCAAAATCTCAGATTTAATCTTTAATCTCACCTAGGTACAGTAACTATTTCTTTGCAGTGTTGACCAGCTATTAGCTGACATTAACCCTCCTGCGATTTAACATAAAGTAGTCTCTAGGGAGAGCTTTAACCATCCTAATGTTGCACAAACCTTAATGCTGATCCAGTATATTTTTATATTATTCTAAATAGATTTATGAAGAAGTGGCAAGTTTTAAAATATTCCTGTAGAATATTTGCAGGCCTCACAATAGTATATAAACCACTGCACTTAGAATAAAAAGGTTCTGTGGCCCATTGCGCTGGGGAAATTTGCAGACATTTTATGATCTGGAGAATTCTGAGCAATGGTCTGTGAAAGGAAAACTTATCCTCTGAATTCTCTACCACTATAAGAGAGGGTGTTTCGTGTTACTTTGGGGTAATTTGTGGATTACGTAACCTAACACAGTGAGAAACTGTGCTCTTCTTATCCCTTGACTGGTAATTCGGTTATTCAGGATACTGCCAAAATTTGATTCCAGTGTAGAGGGAGATTTATTCTGGGGGTTAGGCTACTGCTAAAGAAGGCTTGACGTTTAGGAAATATAACAAAAAGACCTCATAATGCTGGAAGCATTTGTGATGATAAAGATGATACATGATAGGCCTTTAAACCCAAGAAGGCCCCTAAAAACGTCATCTACTGTATTCCTGGCTGAGAACTATTTGCCATTTGAAAAATAGCTCTGGATGTTCCACTGGATATTATTAAAAGTTGAACTACTTAACAGGGAAAATTATGTGACTATGTGATAGGAACTCTCCAGTGAAAGATAGGTATGTTCAGATAAATTGAATCACTAGTTTGAGTGACCAGAACACATAACCACTGAAAAATGAACTTGGTTCATCTGAGATCAGGTTCTTCCAAGTTCAGAAGATATACATGAATCTGTTGCACTGAACCTTCTCTGTCAGCTCACTTCTGCCTCACCCCTTCCCCAGTGTTCTTCCTAATGAATCACTGAAAGAAAGCCTCAGGCCTTATGCAGATGTAATTCAATGTACGTGGTTCATGCTAGCTGTGTATTGACAAAGATTGACTTAATACACTCCTGAGTTTGAGGCAACTGAGTCAGGCCTCGTACTGACTCTATTTCCCTTACCTCTTTTTCATTGGAGCATTTATTTAAGAAAACTTGTATACAATTGCAAATAATTTCTCTGCTCCTTTGACAGGTAAATCTTTTGCCATTCTCTTGCCAGTTCTATTATTTGAGAGAGTCTTCTTCCAGGAACTGGGGGCCATCTCTTTGAAACGTAGTCATCTAAGATAGCACCCATTTTCTGTGGGAAGGTAGGGACCTGACTTCAAGAACTATTAATTACCAAACACAGATGGCCTAATCACATTGACAAGCATCCCAGAATGTCCCCCAGTTCTTACTCCTTAGCTTTCCTCAACATTTGAAAATATTCTTGTATTTGTTACAGTAGAGCTGAGTTCAATTTCAGTCCTTTAAGCCTTAAGTGAAGTCTTCCTTGCCTACTTAACTCTGTCTGATATAATTTCTTTTTTAGCAAGAATGACTGTAGTGGTGAAGGGTGACATAGAAGTGGCATCAGGGAACTCTGGTGACAGGGAAGAGATGCTAGATGCTTCAGGTGTTCATTTTACTTGCAAGAAACGATGCCCCGGGATATGGCTATATATCGCACCTATGACAAACAGGATATTGGCAAATGTCTTGGCTGCATGACAAAGGCCCTGGATAAAACAATATTGGAATATTAGATAAAGAGGCCTGGGAACAAAGCAGGTAAGTGGACCAACTGGAGTAGGCATAAAGCATATGGATTTGGTGAATCACGATAATGACCACTTGAAAGTATTCAGCACAGAGTTGACGTGTGAAAATCAAGTCAAGTCAACGTGACCTGTATGCCTCTTAGCTTCCTCCCTAGCCATATAAGCAGGGCTAGAGTCTGCGTGAGATTAAGAACGTGGACTTTCTACCACCAAGGCTAAGCTGTTATTCTCGATGAGTGCCAAAGTCACCATCGATAGAATTAACAGTAAACACGTTGAGCTGGTCATCCTGAATCACTGGGAACCCAACAGGATGTTTGGTGCCACGGGGCCTGTTAAAGAGTGGGGTTGAACCAAGAAAAGCACAGTGATCAGGATTCCCCACATGGGAGAATCCCGCTGAGGCTCTTGCCCAGCCCTGATAAATAGACGTTGGATTGCTTTTTTCTTTTCGTAACTGTAGTGAGCCATCAAGTGTGCACTGGAGGTAACCAAATTTGTGCTCTTCCTCTCAGAGCTGAAGTTTTTGTTCATCAGAGTGGACAAACCTGGGAAGGGCTGTGTGCGCATTTTACAGTTATGTCCCTCACCAGCTCCAGCACAATCCCTCCACCAGCAAAGAAGGTTTTATCTGGACTCTTCTTGCCCTCCGTCATTTTCCCTGAGATTCCATGTGAAGAACATTCCTCAAGTGTGTTCAGATTCGTCTTGGAGCTCCATGTGCTCCTGCTAGAACGTCCTGGGCCTTCAGCAATTCAGTAAACCTCTCAGCAGCTGCTTCCTGTCTGCCTGGAGGCCTCTTCTTCCTCCTGCTGCCCCAGGATTGCTGTGTTCAGTCAAGGCCCTGACTTCCTCTAGTTTTTAAGCGGCTTGTCTTATGAACTTGAGTCTCTGCTCAGTGCAGAAAATTATTCTTTTATAGATCATCCAACTGTGTTGTCGGAGTGAGAGTCAGGTGCTTTCTAGCTTTGTACTTGTTTGGCGGAAGATAGATGTGTTTCCCTTATTTTTTAAAATTTTTTGGTCAGTCCATGTTTGCAGTACATAATGTTTACATCTCTTTTTGGCACCTGGACATAACACATCCTAATTCCTTTTTCATCGCCTTTCCCTCCCTTCTCTACCCCTCCCTCCATCTCTTGATCCCCTTCCCATTTGGAAAAGATCCATCTTCCCACTTCCCATTGTCTATCTTTCACTTTGCTATTTATTTGTACTTTGGGTTTCTCCTATATGAGAAACCATGCAATATTTAAGGGTGTATGTCTGATTTATTTCACTTAAAACTATGATCTCAAGGTACATCCATTTTTCTCCAAATGACTCAAGTTTATCTTTTGTGTTGGCAGAGGAGTACTCCAGTAGCATTTCTTATAAAGCAGATACGCTAACAACACGCATGTCTCGGTTTTTGTCTAGTAGTGTTTTTATTTCACTTTCTTTTCGCAGCCTACTTTAACTGTACATTTAAATTCTTGATAGACAGTGCTTTCTGTTGTTTTAGTTCTCTGGAGTATGTATTTTCTGAAAAGAAATCTCAGTTCCATCTTTTTTTCTTTTGTTGTTCTTTTGTATACAGAATTAATGACTTTTTGTATCAGCGTTTTAAACATTTTCTTTATCAATAAGTGCCTTAATTTGATTCTGCAGTGATTTGTATGATGTCTTTAGTTTACCTAGTGCATTTGTTGAGCTTTTTATGCATGCTTCTTTCAAACTTGGAAACTTTTAGAAAATTATTTCTTCTCCTTCAGAGAACTAATATTAAAATAACATTATTAAAATAACACTAATAACCCATAAATCAGAATCTTTATGTTCACATTTTTAGTTTGTTTTCTAAATTATTTCCTGAAATTCTATTAGGTTCCAGCTAGGCTACATTTTTCAAGTTCAGTGATTTTTTTTTTTTTCCCCTTCTGTAATCTCTCATAGGATTTTAATCTCATTGAGTAGAATTTCACTTAAATTGCTTTGCTGTCTGTTTCTAGTTATTCCATCTGTTTCCTTTCCTTTTCTTGTTCTAATCATGAGTTGTTGAATTATCGAGCATATTTAAATAGCTATCGCTCCATTAAAGTCTTTGTTTGCTGCTCTCACCTTCATTGATTTTAACCTGTTTTGATTAATCATGTTTTTTTTTCTAATTTATAGCTCAAATTTGCTGCTTCTGTAATTATACACTAAAATATGATTAAGTAGCAAACATTATGCTCAGGAAATCATTGCTGTTTGGATTTGCTGTTCTTCCTTTAAGGAAGCGTCTAATTACTAGCAGATCGGATTGGTCTTTTAGAGGCTCGTTCACTATTTTGCTGGAGAGCTCTGTTGTAGCCTTCCTACCGAATCTCGCTCCTTCCCAGCTCATCACTGATTACCTAATTGCTCAGGAAGCTCTCACTCTGGCTAAAAGACCTGAAACTTCTACCACTCCTGAGGTCTAGGAATCTTCATTACTGGCATTGTTTTTGTTTGCTTGCTTGTTTTCTGTTTTTCTGAACTGGTGGTGATTTATTCGTGATCAGTATATTATCATGTAAAAAAAAATCCATCAGATTCCTCTGCAGCTTTATGAACTATACATTATTCCAAAGTCAGATGTCATGCACACTCTCCAGCATCTCCCACCGTTTCAATCTCCAGTCTCCTACTTTCTTAGCTCTGAGACCACCATTGTCTCCTTGGATTTCTTTCTGAACTGCAGAGTGAAACGTGTTCCCAGACAAAAATCAAGGGGGATGCTCCTACTCACCTCATTTCCTCTCTCCTTTCAAAGAGCACAATCATTGCTGCTTTATACCATAAGTCCTTAAATTCTCTGTTTATGCTATATGGCAAAATTGATCTCAGTTATCATTTCCTCTTTATAATTGAGGAAACAGAGGGAAGGCAAATTTAAGTAAATTTCTCAAGATCAACTCTTTAGAAAGTTTTAAAAGGCAAATTTTTTTTATCTTTTCTTGACATGTTCAGAATCTAGATCAGAGAAAAATAAAGGATAAAATCAAGAATAGAATTTTTTTTTCTAATTTAGTGAGGTGAAAACGGCACACAATATTTCCCTTTAGTTTCTGGTTGTGTAAATTTAGACATATGGTCAGAAGTAACTACTAAAAAAAAAGGGATAGAAAAAGTATCCTTTAAATTTTATTATTTTTGAGACAGGTTTTCATTATGTGGCCCAAGGTGGCCCAAACTCGAGGTCAAGGGATCCTCCTGCCTCATCAACCTCCTGAGTAGCTGGAACTATAGGCAGACATGTGCTACTGTGTTCAAATGAAAAATATATTTTGTATCTAGATAAACACAAGTCAGATTTTGCTCTGTTAATGTGAAAGGAAAAACAACTTTTAATAAATAATTCCATGCTTGTGTCATTTTCTAGAAATAATTTATGCGTTTGACCCTATACAAAATATTATAAATTATTTCTTGACAAATGATATTGGTTATAATTAATTTTACTTATAAATTTTATTTTGACAAGATTTTAAAGGCACACTGGGCAAGTTTTCCCCTTATCATTTACTTTATTTATGTTTTATAAGTTGTTTTACATCTTCTAAGTTCTCAAATAACATTTCCATCATCTGGGTCATCTTTCTTTTCTTTGTTTTAGAATATATTTTCTTGCTTCTTCACAAGTTTCATTGAATGTAAGACACTCTAACTAGGAATAAATCATTTTTACTTATTTAGCTTACTCTCAAGGATCATGTTTTTACTGACTTTCAAAATGGAAAAAGGGAAGGGAAATCAGCAAGATGGCAAAATATAGAATTCTCAACTCTATATCCCCATCGCGAAATGATTTTGCAGCTGCCCATGGACACAAGTGCCGTAGAAGGAGCATCAAGAAACAGACACTGACCTAGAAGGGGCGCACTTCTACGGGAATGAGATGATCACATGAAGGTGCCCATGACACCCACTTGAGCACCATCAGTTATCTTGCTCCTGTGCTCCCCTATCAGCTAGCAATTCCAAACCATTTGTACAACCTGACCTTGGTTTTCATCCCTCTGGACTGGGGAAGATAGAGATGACATTACTGTGCAGGGCAAGGAAATGATTCAAAGGTGGTCTGAGTCCCTGTCCACTGGATAAACTCTTCAGCTAGTGTGTTTACCTTTACACTGAAGATTTTACCAGAAATTGGGGTGAGTGGAAAAGTGGTGCAGCAGGGGATCTTTCTTCCCCCAGACTCACCCTCCAGGGCTTATTTTCCTGTCTGCTGGGTTCACAAAGGCCATGAGGTTCTCTGACCTAGACACTTTACTCATTAATCATGCTGTTGATTCACAATGAGATACTTTATGGCCTTTCAGAAAGTTAGATCCCCTTTGCCTATGGTGTTTATCGACATCCTTTGCATTATATTTTTGCATCATTTTCTTAAAGTAATCTCACAAATCACCCAGTTCCCCACTCATCCATTTTGTTATCTTGTTTATTTGAAGTCAAGCCCTGCTGAAGATTGACTGGAGACTCCATAATGAATACAATGAAAATGTTTTCAGCCTCCACCCTCTGCGTCTGATGCAAAGCCTCTGAACAGGTCTTATCCCATCGAGGAGATGTAACTCTTCTTCAGTCTATCAATCACTAAATAACAAAGTGGGGACATAGTAAGCAATAAGTCAGTAAGTAAAAAGCAAGGACAGTATATGCTTACGGGCCAGTGATCAGGACGAGAACCAGCAAACAAGCCAGTGGATTCCCCATCTCTAAATTTCAGTTCAAGTAAGAGTCTGGTGTCTTGTGGGGCTCAGGAAAGATCAGCTGCAGATGTACAGGAGTGAGGAATGAACAAATAAATGAAGGAATAAACTGGTTTTCCCTAGGGATCTCTGAGCTATAGGGCAATCAGAATTATGGTCCGGCCTATGCCAAGCCCTGCTCCCCACCTTGGAGGAGGAAGTTGATGTCCGAGAAAATGATCATCACTCTTGTGGAGATTCAATTTTTTTCTGTAGGAGAATCAGAAAAATGTCACTTTAAAACTAGTGAAAAGTGGCTGTGTAGCCTCAAAGTGAGAACGGATGCAAGGGAGGGAGCTGGCATTACAATTCGGAGTACATCAAGGAGGCTAGTGAGGCAGGTAGAATTTCATTCATTCATTCATTCATTCATTCAAAAAAGGTGAATGGAAACACTTGCTATGTACTGTACAAGGCTCAGCACAAGGGACAGAATGGCAACTAGGACAAAGAGTGTACTAGCAAAGGAATGCATACGAGAATAGAAGATACATCTCAGTGGAATTAAGAGAAATACAGTGATGTGAGTGTTAAGAGAGACACAAAATACTGCCAGAGGGTGGGAGCACTTGACTCCACCGCTGGGGAAGTGATCAGATTTCTTTCACTTTACCACCTGAATAAGGGGGCTTCACCCAGAGCACCAACAAAGGGACAGGAACAATGAATGTGACAACCCAATAATACCGCTTGTATCTCAAAAATTCTGCAAGCAGCAAGTCTGGAAAGAAGTTCTTGAATTTTATTATTTTTGTGGTTTGTATATGACGATTTGGGGTTATTTTCATTTTAAATCATACCTCAGAGAGCTGCTCAGCTCTTGGCGCTTCTGCAGAGTTCGCTGAAGCTCTCTGGGTGCATGGGGAAGTGCTCTGGGCTTTGCCCTCTGTCCTGGAGGGAAGAGAGTTATGGCCAGGTTTCTTTCAGAAAAATCCCCAACGTGTTCTTAGAGCTCTTACACTATCCCTACTTTAAAGTGTATGAGTGTGTGTGCACAAGTGTGTGGCAGATACTCATAGGTGTGAACTTGTATTTGGGCCCCTTTGGGAATTTACCAGCTTTTTACCTTTTCAACTACTCCCATCCCCATCCCATTTCCATCCCCCATAGGGAATCTCTAATTTAGGTATAACGATACCAGATGGCAATAATTACCATGTGCAATAAGTTCTGGACTCTTTTTCTGAGAATGAGATGAGAAGCATTAATTTTCTTTTTACCACAGAAATAATCTCCTCAATAAAATAATTTAGCTCCATCCACATCAATCAGTAATGTATGCCTCGATGTCCCATTGCTTTAACCTGAGCAAGCTACTAACACAAGCAGCAGGCAGGAAGCGGCAAACCAGGATCTTCATAGTTCTCCTGCTTTCCAGCTGTCTGACTTTTGGGAAATTCCTCAGCCTGAGTTTTACCCTCCCAATCTTGCAATCAAAGATGTTGACTCTAACTTTACACACTAATATGTTGATATATGTTGGTATCCCCCGCTTACTTTCCCCCAACTACAGAAGAAAGTATGTGCCTAGCACATTTTTTATTCATCCTCCCTAATTCTTTTTAAATAGTAATGTTTAAAATTCACGCTGATTGGTTGCTCATTTCCAGTTCCCCCCCTACGGCTGCTTTTGCTCAGTGAAGGTAAGGTCTCATGCACTTTTCCCAACTGCTGGGTACCCGTGCTTTTTCACTAGTATTCCTCAGCCTCAGTCTCCTGCCTCTTCTCTCTCTCAGAAGTGCAAGACAAGGAAGAAATTTTAAAACAAAATCAATGTCCTGAAAATTGTTCTCTCTGTCTCTGTCTCTCTCTCTCCCTCCTCCGTTCCTCTTGGCTTTTCTGTGTCCAGTGGAGATTGCCAACCAGAATCAACAAGTTCTAGCAACATCCCAGCTTCAGCACACTAGGGAAAACCTGTGGGCCTGTGTCCAATCAATTTGTTGGATGGATGAGAATAGCACTAAAAGGGTAGGACTTGGCTGAAGTCACAAAGCAGTAATGTTACAGCTGAGACCTGGACTATTACTCTTTGCCACGTGCTCTTTCCCTTCCTGTTTCTACCAGGGGTTGATCCAGAAACCAAAAACTACATTTTTAGGAACCATTGTCTTAAATGCTTAGTGGTCCAGCTATATCACTAGTGGAATCAGCTCAAAGGAATTGCTGAGAGTAAAACAGTTTGCAACTTAGAGGCAAAAGGATAAGCTGTCTATGTGTTGAAGGGACAGACAGACCTGCCTGCCGTGGTGCCTTCCTCTGTCCTCACAAAGCAAGTTAGGCTGGGAGGCAGGAGTTGGACAGATTACATACTAAAATCTGAGCATGGCTAAGAGCTGATTTCTCCTCCGCCAGGTGCAGAACCGATCTGCTAATCCTCAAGGAGCCACGTGAACCTGTACCTCCCAAAAGACTCTATATCAAGAGGCTATGAACTACAGTAGCTTCGGGAGAACATAAACACTGCACATATGTTATCCCACTGGGCAAATTTCACAGCCATCACCCAAGAATCTCAATTGTTTCTGTCAAAGGTGGTTCATAAGGCTGAGCCCTAGCTGATGACAAGAGTGGGAAAGCCTTTTCTAGCACTGTAATCACACTAAACTTGGTGCCCTAGCCTCTTACCATTAACTCCAACCAGCCCTTCCTCATCACGATGGCTGACGAACCAATGTGTGGCGTTTATATCTGAGCAGGTTTGTGAACCCAACCGGGGTGCACACTCCCAGGAGCCATAGCATCGTCTGACCTTGGAAGGCAGAACCCACAGAAATATGGGGTGGTGGAGGTTTCTCCAATCTTCTTCGGGTTCTCCTCCATGCAACAAAAGTTGTCTCTCCACTAAGGATCATGAAAATAATTGCTATGGTAGAACAAAGAAGAAATATAAAATATAAAATAGAGCTTCTGTTCTTCATTGTTTTGAAGTTTTCCTTGCTATACAATCTAGGTAGAATCAACAATACAGTTTATACGCCTATTTTAAAATGTATGGTTATAGAATAAATTTTTCATGGCTTATAGTGTATCTTCTTAATGATACATTTATATCTCTCTTACATTCAAGAAATGACATTGTCATCTTCAAAATAAAGTTTTTTTCTTTGTTTCAGTTAGTATACCTTTCTCTTCAACAGTGGTAGTCTTCTAGGTGTCTCTTAACTTAGTACAAGTTACTCTACCCCATCAGAAAAAAACATAGTTATGCCTTATAAAAGATAATCATGGTAATTGTTGTTGACTTATAAATTATTATTATGAAATCAAATCCCAAAAAGAGAGAGAATAGAAAGGTAATTGGTTTGAAAATGTTTGATTACTTATAATTTCTAACACCAATACATTAAACAAAATAAATATTTCAACATCACTAATCCCTTTTATGTTCAGTTTTTATTAATTAAGCTATCATCTACTCTTTCATGTCTATGTCCGTTAATTAACTTACAATTATCGATTTTCAAAATGAGTAAATGCTTATTTTATATTCAGAAAGTTTTAGGCTGCATTAGCCTGGCAGTTTATTTCTTGCTTTTTCCCTTTCCAGCATGAGAAGCTGAGTCCCTAAGTTGCCTTAGTTCACACATGACACCTCTGTATTAGAATGTGCATGTTGTCAGTGCCTCATGCACAGAAACGATGTGTGTATTTCTGAGTTTCTGTAAGTTTTTGTATTCTAATAACATAACATTGGAGAAAACATTGTAACCATTATATGTTTCAATATAAAATCAAATATGCACTTGAAATAAAAAAATCAAATTCTTATATAGTGTTCTATATATATTTTAACTCCTCTCTACCTTAGAGGAAAACCCATTTAAGTGTTTCTGTTTTGTTCTTCTTGCATTATTTCTAATTTCTAATGCACAACAGTGAATTAGAAGTTTGTGTTTGTGTATATATATATATATAGAGAGAGAGAGACTTAGAAACTATAAGTAACTGATAATTTACTATATGCCTATTTTATAACTGGTTTGTATATAGATCATACAAACTTTTTAATCTTATAATAAAGCAATAAACATCTTACGTATCAGGCAAGAAATTTCATCAGACACTTCAAAAGATGTTTAAAAAAAGACCAATAAACCAAAGAATTAAGCACTGCAAATTTAGAACTCAGTGACATATCACTACACACACCTTAGATAAGCAAAATTTTGAATATCTAATCATCTCAAATATTAGTAAGAATTTGGAAAGCAAGGGGAATTCTTACACATTCTGGTTAGAATCAAAATGCTAAAAGTTTGAGAAATTTATCAAATACAACATTTTGGTGATGACACAGGGGAAACTAAATATCCACACAAAGTCTTGTATGTGTATTCATAAAGCAAAAATTGGAATAAAAACTCTATGTCTATAACAGATGAATGACAAACATATTATGGCATATTTATACAATTAGATATTTCTAAGCAACAAAAGCAAAGAAAGTACTGAAACAAAATATTGCTGATCATGATAATCTCTATACTGAGAATGGAAGCCAGACACAAAAATATATCTGATTTGACTCCCATGACTATGAAAATTGATGAAAGCAAATTTATTGCTCAAATAAAGGAAGTTTTGTGGTTATGGTGGGGGAAGTTACCAGGATATGGTAACTTACAGGTATGTTACAGAGAGTTTAAGGACGATAAAGTCACGTCCTTCTTGCTGTGATGGTTGCATGAATGTGTGCATTTGTCAGAACACACTAGTAAGTCTGCACAGTGGTGTGCACCTGTAATCCCAGCAATATGGAGGCTGAGACAGGAGGTTCTAAAGTTTGAATACAGCCTGTGCGTTTTAGTAAGACTTTGTCTAAAAGTAAAAAATAATTTAAAAAAGATCAGGGATATAGCTCTTGGTATAGTGCCCCTGAGTGTTATCCCAAGTAACACATAAAAAATCAAATAAATGAATGTACACATTGTTATTGACAAAACACTTATCAATTGCTTAAATTTTCCTATGCTAAAAGATGTTCATAAAGATATTCATATTTGAATATTCACAAAAATTTAGAAAAATTTAAAATTAGACATTTGTTTTGTTCATGTAGTAGCAGAGTACTGGTTGAAAAAAGAGACTTCCATTTTTCTCACGACATTTTTCAAGAAATGAAGACATATTTTCTCCACACTCAAGAATGCATACATTATAGTTACTTTATTTAGAATATATTAAGCAAAACTTCAGCATTCAAAAGGTACCAAATGATTTACTCTCTCAAAATAATTCATATTTATTTTTTTGTTAAATAAAATTCATACACAGAAGATCAACCCCTTCAAAAATGAATGATTTACATTACCAATACTTGAGTGATTTTTTAAAATTTTACTGACTTTTATACCAACATTTTGTCAGATAATCTTTAAATTAAATGAACGTGACTCATTAGAAATGATAGACAATACTCCCTGTCTGGTTAGCAAAACTAAAATGTGTAATCACACCATGTGCTCTGTGATTTTTTTCTGCACAGTATCATAATTTAGTTTATTGGGCACAGATTTGGAGGTCGAATGAGAACATCAGAGATCCAAGTACATCATCATATGTAATAATAATGAATCCTACATAAGATTCACAATTAATGTGGAAGCTAAGGGACATGTTCCGCTGCCATTGCTTATGACCTAGTTTTAACCTCCACCCTGCACTAAATGAGTTACGTGGGTAGCAGGCCCAACCAATCTAAGCCTTGGGGAATTATAATCATAGTACTGAGCACATAGGTTGGTTGTTAAAATAAATGAGATAAGAAACATAAAGCTCTTGGGTCACAATTTGGCAGCGAAAGCGCTGTACAAATATTATCTATTATTATAAGTCATCATTTCTCAAATTACTTCTTGAAAAGAATGCTTGTAAATTGTATTGCAAAATTGGACAAATGGCAAAACTTTCTCTCCTTTACAATTATTTTTCATTCTGCTAAGATGAAAATGACCTAACTTATAAAGCTCAGTATTCTTAGTGTAGATAGTTATCAATATGTAATTTTAATAATATCTTTGAGGAATTTTGATATTTATGAAATAATTAACCAATGATTGATGTATGAACAAAAATATAAGTATTATGTAAGTATACTTATATAATAAATAAATATAAGTATAAATATAAGTATAAATATTGTCTTCTTGGTGACCAAACAATGACACTCTAACCAAATATTTTCTTGAAGCACATAGGAGAGTTAATCAAATATGCCATGAATAGTTTATCAATATGCACACATACTACAAGTAAGCCTTAATAAAAAAAAATCCATCAGAAGTCAATACAGGGCTGGTGATATCGCTCAGCGGCAGAAGCGCCTGCTTGCAGGCGCGAGGTCCTGAGTTCGACCACCGGTACTCACAAAAAAAAAAAAAAAGAAGTAAATGCAAATCTTAAATTATGATAATCAATACTCTTTTTAGATAGGAATTCATGATAATTTTGATGTGTATTGTTCACTTATTGGCTTTTGGTTAAAAGTCTATTTAGTACTATACAGTCATCCGAAGGACATAGGTTTTAAGACACACCATGGTTGATAAAATCCATAGATGCTCAAGTGCCTTATACAAAATGGCATAGTATTCGCATGTAACCCATGTGAATAGTCCAAATTACGGTCAAATATGCTCAGCCTCTTATGAGTGAGTTGCACAACTAGCCACGTCCCCAAAAATATTTGAAAAATAAGCTGCATCTGTATTGACTATGTAGTCTTATCCCCTCCGCGTCCCAATATAGCAATTATTTACATAGTGTATACACCATGTTAGGTATTATACCTAATCTAAACTTAATTCAATGTGTACAGGAAGATGTGTACAAGTTATATGCAAATGCTGCTCCCTTTTACATAAGGGAAGCGATCATCCATTGATCCTGGAGTCCACCAGTAGAAACCAATCCCCTGTGTGTACTGAATCACGATTACACATAAAATGATAAGTGCTAGCTAAATTTATTAAATAACATTATAGAAATGACCTATTGACATCTTAATCCAATTTCACTGGAAAAGAGCCTGAGACTATATATTAATATTATCTTCGGCAAATTAAATTCCAAAGCAACTAGAATGATGAAAGTGAACCAAGAAGAATGTAAGTAGCAGCAAAAAGAATGGTTTAACAGCTGCCCACTATCCCATAGTGAGCTAGGCAGAGTCATATGTGATATTTGACTGCAAATATTCAGCAGCAGAGATTCATCAGAGGGAGGAAGGGCGAATTTGCCAGTTTGTGGTCCCTGTACCCACCGGCTCAGAGTTCATCTTGTGGAGAGTTAGCTGCTCAAACTTCTCTGTCCCATGTGACCTCATTGATATTTGTTGAAGAAGCCACAGTCATTGCATTGTATCACGCTGCTTCACGCAGTTCCAGAAGGGGTGAGAGGAGCCTGGCATGGAGCTAATCAATCATAAGCTTAAAAAAATCCCTTAAGATACATATTCCTAAGCGAACCAGGTGTCTCACATGAGTAACTCATCTGAACACTTCAGTGTTTTTGCGGCAATATACATTTTTGTTTTCAAACCACTGAAGAAGTTATGGAACATCAGCTTCATTTACTATAGACTTGCTTCGGGTCCATGTGTTCATCCATCGATGAATTAAAGCATTAGAGTCACTTTGGACCCCTCAGTATAACACATCGTGCACGGAATTCAATAATCTTGTGCATATTAGTGAATTCAGCCCGATCAAATTTTGTATTCTTCTAGTGAGTCCATATAGTGTTAAAATCCTTTCATGCACAAAATGCCCAGAATTTTCATTCAAAATAAATAAAACCACACAAATATTTTGTACCTCTTCGTGGTTCTTACTTTGTCCTCCCACCTTGGGGTTGTTTATGTCTTGAGTTCTGTTATGTTTTGAAGCAATGAGTGGCGATAGTCATGGATAACAGGCAGTATATCAGTTGTGTTTGGGCTAACTAACCTAAATACTAACAATTGCTTTCACATTCATCAATACAAGGAAATATAATGTCTTGCACAGGAAACTAAAATCCTCTTGCTATGGAAAAGATAATCAGTTACTCTTTGGCCAAATGCTGTCAAAATTGTTGTGGACATGGGCTGGTGAGATGGCTCAGTGGCATAAGCACCTGCCTGGCAAGCGCAAGGGCCCGAGTTCGACTGCTGGCACCCACACACGAAAAAAGGGCCAGTGATGTCGCTCAGCGGCATGGGCGCCTGCTGGCACACAAGGTCCTGAGGTCGGCCCACAGTACCCACAAAAAAAAAAAAAAAATTGTTGTGGACATAAAAGAGTAATGCCTTACTGTGCTGAAAGTTGAGGGAAAAAAAAAAAAACTATGAATACCAATACCAATGTCTACTGTTCCAGAAAGAGTGAATTGTTTTGGCCATAATTTTTTTGGTGAGAAAAAATTGAATCAACACCTTGGCTTATTGAGCTGATTCATGTTATTAAAAATAGAAAGTTAAGAGGCTTTAAATAATATACTTCAAATGTTCTTTATCTAAGATGATGTGTTGTCACCGTTTAAACACAGATCCACAGAGATATTTTTGCCTAGATGATTATGCAAATTCCACTACTGTATGACACAAATGAATTATAACTCTGTGAGGTTGCAGGTGGCACAAAACTATTGAGGTACTTTTTATTATGATGCTTGGTAAATTTAAAAAGTTTAATATCCAGTATGAGTCTATGAGATTAAATGACCTTGTAGTAAGTTATTAAGAGAAAGTACACTTCTTATATAACCTTCTGGAGGTATTAAAGTTATACTAAATTTTCCCTCATAGGAAGAAAATTTTATCTTCTCCCTCTGATGACTATAACAAGGGGTCTAGACTATTTGCTTCAAATTTCCTAGCTAACTCTGTAATAGAGATGTTATCCATCTTAGGAACATCCAAATCTCATTCAGTTTGATACATCTGGATATTATCAGCATTTGTGAAAATGCCACTTATTTAAAAGATATTTTAAGGCTGCTCATATGTGGAGAGTTTCTAAATATATTTAGACTTACCCTGCAGTAAGAGAGAGCATGAGGAAAATATGTGAAGTAATTTCAATATAAAATGAAATATTAACAAAAACACTAAAATAGTAAAAGAAAAATACAAATAAGTTTACTTAGTTATTCATTTGTTTGAATATAGTGTATGCCAAATACCTATAAAATTCTTGGGATTCTTTTAAAAAAATAGTGACAAATAGTGATATCCCAAAAGTTTGCTAGAAAATGTCTAGCAATCTATTTATGTAATTGTGTTAGAACTTTCCCATCACTGACACTTGAAACTTTAAAAAGAGGATGTTTATTTTGGCTCAGTTTCAGAGGGTTCAGTCCATGATGGGCTGACTCCAAGGCGGAAACGTCACAGAGGAAGGCAATGGCACAGGGAAGCTGCTCAACCCACGGAGGCCAGGAAATGCAGAGAGAGGAAGGAGATGTGAGCTCGACTATATCCCCCTGCCAGGTCACCCACCCAGTGGCCACCTCCTCAAACAGCCCCTGGCACAGAACAGTACATTTAGCTATGAACTCCTCAACGGCTTAATCCACCGAGGAACAGAGCACCCCCAGGATTGCTCCACCCTCCAAAGTCTCCACCTCGGAACATATGAAACTTCCAAGAGGCGTTTTAGATCTACATTATAGGACAACACCTTTAGAACCCCTCCTGGGTCCCCTCCTGTCTCTCAGGAGCTATTCCTACTCCCCATTCCTACTCCCATTCCTTTTCTCCAATAAATTTTCCTACTCTTAACCTCTGTTGTTCCTTAGAATTCATTCTTCGACTTCTCGACTTTGGGGAACATGATCTTGGTGTATCTGACATCTAGCATTTCCCCTATATCATCTTTGAGGCCCCAGTGAGAGCTTTGGGAGGAGATATGAGTTTGCCTTTGATTCACAGCACCCCTAAAATATTTAATCTTGTTAGTTGATCATAATTTTGACCCATATATTCCCCACCTTGTGATTTTGCTCTATAAAACTTCCTTTGAGAAGTGGACTCATTGGCAACCCATTCAGGACCCCTCCTGTCTCTCAGGAGCTATTCCTATTCCTCATTCCTATTCCCCAGTAAAAGTTCCTGCTCTTAAAAGAAAATGATCTGTACTATAACAGTAATATTGTATCAGGAACATACTATCACTCTATAAATTTTTGGTGAATTATAAAATAACCAATAAAGTGAATTGCTTATATTTGCAGAATATATTTATCAGAAACAATCTCATTCCTTCTACCACACAGGTAATTAAATTTATTGGTTGGATAAAAATTAAGATGTTACATTAAAGGAATAGCCTTCAAAGTGTTGTCACAGGTCTAGAAATAAAAGATGTTAAAAATATAATGTTGAGTCATGTGAACAG
This sequence comes from Erethizon dorsatum, assembly GCA_028451465.1. Classification (NCBI taxonomy): domain Eukaryota; kingdom Metazoa; phylum Chordata; class Mammalia; order Rodentia; family Erethizontidae; genus Erethizon; species Erethizon dorsatum. Next base: position 13,473,348 of record CM051828.1, on the reverse strand, counting down.
ATTACTGTACTTTGTTGGGTTTTTCTTCAGCCCCAATTATTCTACATAGTAAATAAGTATGGGGGTATCCTTATTTTTTAATATGAATGATTGATTTAAATATCATTTCTAATAAAGCTGTAGACATTTGTTAACAGAAATATACACACTTGTATCAATGATCTTTTCTACAAAAATGTAGAAATATTAAGTACCTATAATTAATTGATAGGTACAAATTGATTTTTAATTTCTGCCTTAAATATTTTCCATTTAAAATAAAAAGATTCTCATATTTTCTTTCAGTTTGATTTATATCTATTTTCATCAAAAAATGAGGTTACATGAGAATAATAGGATTTATGGGTCTGATAAAACAATTAAAGTTTAAAAAATATACATATCCAGAATCAATACTTTTACAGTGGTCATCTTTAAGGTAAGAAAATTATCCTTTCATATTCAAAAAGTGAAATAAGCCTAGTATATAATCTAGCTATGGGGAATCTAAGAGAGGAGAGTCCCAAGTTCCAGACCAGGTTGGGTAACTTAGTCCAACCCTATCTCAAAATATTAAAGTAAATAAAAAAGTCAGATGATGTAGCTCAGTGGCAGAGCACCCCTGGGATCTATTGGCAGTACCAAAAATGAAAAAAAAAAAAAAAGGAAAGAGTCTCCATTTTCCCCCTCAGACATGGAATAGACATTTTATTTTAGTGAGTAGAGGCATAAAATTGTATTCAAATACATCATTTTTTATTTATGAAAGAGAAAAATAACTTTTCATTTTAACATACCCCCTATGATATAAAAAGTGTGTTCACAAAATATAGTGTATGTTTAGATTTTAAAAATTTGTGACAGTAAAACACAGATCACCATTAATTCTTCTCAAAATATCCCCCCTCTCTGTAGACAGAAATATCCCATCTTTCTTGCCAATTTGTGAGACAATTCTGCAAGTACTCTTTTGTAAGTATCTTCAGTGGTGCTGTGAATCAGTTGAAAACATTTACCTACTGTGATCACTAATTGTGATCTGTCAGCTTGACTTGAGTAAGAACCACTTCCCAGATTAGTAAAACTCTGGATGTGTCTGGATGATGCACATGTAGTACGCAACCTGAAGAAGGAAGTGGGTGGCACCAACCAATAGGCTTGTAGGCTGGACCGAATCAAAAGGAAAAGCAGTCTCCTCTTTTTCTGCTTTGGAGGCACTTTAGTCTTTGCTATAGACTTTCAATGCTGGACTCCAGTTCTTTCAGGCTTTCAGCACAGACTCTTCAACTTTCAACTTGGACGCGCACTGGACTCTGCAGTGAGCTCTAGGCGTTTGACCTTCAGCTGTATTCTCTAGCCCTTCAGATCCCACTTCACATTCTCCTACTTCCGATTCTTCAGGGAGCCATTGAAAGCCTAGCCCTAAATTCTTTATATAATCACACAATATAAATAATAAATAACTATATATACTATATTCTATATACGTTATATACTATATAATATATACACACACCATAATATAGATAGATAGATATATAGATATATATTGTTCCTCTAGTGAACCACAACTACTGATAATAACCTTTCATTTCCCTTTTGACTTTGAGGAACAGCCAGAAGTCACAAGCTTCCGGGTCCAGTGAATGGATGGATGAAGGTCCACCATTTTGTTCTCACAAGCTTACCTTTCCATTGGGTGGCACACGACAGCACCATTAACTGTATTTCTTTAATCACATCTCATAAACACTTCTAGAACTGCTTCAGAAAGTAGGGGTTAAAACTTATCTGGATCAACAAAGTGACAAAATTCCTTGTCTTCTTACTAAGTGGCCTTAAACATATTAAACAAATGAACAAATGAAAATGACAAGGCCCATATATTTGAGGTCTCTTGGGTCAAATGCGATGTTAAAATATTTAATCAATTATAAATAAACTATCTAATGTATTAAAATAGCTCGTATTTAAAGAGTAAAATAATATTCAAAATCAATTAATTGAAATATAACAGCAAGTTTTATGAATAAACTGTAAATTAGTACATTTTCTTAAGAAAAAAAAGATTGAATATCTATGACAGTCAACACATTGTCATTGTGTAGTGATAAGAGGTATGTTACCTGTGTAACATTTCCGTAGTTTTTCTTCTGAGCCCTCAAGTGTTGATCTTTGCACCAGTGCCTTATGATTAAAGTGATTTTGCTCACAATATCCTGCTTCATGTTTGCATTTCTAACACCAGTCCTGAATTCTGTCAGTTTTTGAAATATTTTTCAGGATCTGTTCTCAACAAGATGATGATTTCACATCAGTACCACAGAATTTTTAATACACATGATCTAGTTCAGATAAAGAGGGTATTAACCACTCATTCATTCATACATGGTGGCGGATAGAAAGAGTATCATTTTTTAAGTGCAACTAAGAAAAGATTCGACATTTTTTCTTCCAGGAAAATGATCTAATACTCTTTCCCTTCCCCGCAAAATACAAGTAACTCTAAAAGTATATGAAAAAATGCTCAACATCACTAATCGTTATTAAAATGCAAATGAAAAACACCATGAAATAGCACCTCACTCCAACTGGAATAGCTATGATGAAAAAAAACAAACAAACAAACAAACTAACTAACAAATGTTAGCAAGGACGCAGGGAATGAGGAACTCCGCACCTGTTTTGGGTAATGTAAAATAGCACAATCGTTATGAAAAACAGCATGAAGATTTTTTAGAAAATTAAGACAGAACTAACATATAATTCAGTGATCACACTAATGGGTATATATTCAAAGGAAATTAAATCAGTATGTAGAAGTGGCATCTGTACCCCATGTTTATTGTAGCACAATCACAATAGCCAAGAAATTGAAGCAAACTTATTTCCATCAATCTATGAGCAGGTAAAGAAAGTGTGGTACAAACACACAGTGGAATCAGTGCAGTGTGTAGAATGCTCCAGCTTCTGATTAATGAAAGATCAGAAGTAATGGCTACGGTCTTGTTAGAAATAATGAGAGAAGTCAGCATGAGAGTCAGTACGAACACATTATTTCTCATAAGAGGTTAAGTACATTCCATAATTGTATATGTTGACTGTTCTTAGTACGCTGCATCCTGTTTAGTTTGCAATAACTCATTTTGTTTTAGAAAGGCCTCTTTGTCACATCTTTCTAAAAACATTTAAGTTTACTGTGAGATCATAGTACATAAAATGGGGAGAAGGAAGGAAAGAATATTCAAACACAGTATTTCAAGTAATAATGTACCTAAGAAGCTTGTAAGGTTTTTAATTTTGCCACCCCCAAATACAAATTTTAGAAATATATTTTAAATAACTATGAGTTAGATATAAAAAAGTGATAGTTTATAGTTGCACAGACTTTTCTATCCTGTTCTTCATCCTTGACTGCTTTTTGTCAAGTGACTGATATGAACGGCACCAAATTTTATAACAAAGACTAATACTTGATCAAAACGTTTTATAGACTGCCTTATGTATTGCTTATGAGGCCATACCCTAGTGTGTCACTTTTAGAACAATTCAAGCTAATACAATCTCTGCTCTCTGATCTGCTCCCTCTTGCATGCCAAACAGAAAGCACTGACCTGGAATCCAAATTTCCAAATCTGTTGTCCACAGATTTGAGATAAATAACAACATTGAAATATACCCCATTCTGACAAGAATTTATAATTTATAAATATTTAGGCATCCTGAGTACTTCTAAAATACGGATTTGTTAGGTTGACTCTCTTCCACAAAATAATAGTGGGCACATTCTTTTAAAATTTTGCATATGAGTTTAACGTGACGAGTTAACATACTAAGATTCCTTCAGAACGATGACACAGGCAGATTAGGAAATGATAGCTCAACACAATCACTTCTCCAAGGTCACAATAGAAGGCTATTTTCAGAATGAGTTTAATCCGTATATAACCCGACTCGAGGCTAACTGTGTTACTACCTTGGCCAAAGCAGCATGTCTTAATGCTTATTTGGAAGGAAGAAGCCCTTTCTGATGTTCGTCGAACAATACTCTTATTCAGAGCCATAGTTACTTTGTCATAGGTCTGTAGAATGCCAGAGAATATTCATCTGAAAACATGTTTGAAATGCCTTAAATAACAGCATTTGTATTGCTTTTATTATTGTAAATACATGTCACAGGTCAAATGTGGTGCTTTAGAATAATTGTGAAAATAATATTACATATTAGTTAATCTGTGGATGACTTTGTATGAAATGCCTTGTTTGAAGTGTATAATTATTCAATATGTTAATTGTTATTTTTTCCTCTACTACAGATTAATAGATTTTTCATCTTTACTTATTCTGAGAGAATTTCAGCATTATGATATTGTTTAACAGTAGCGATTTCAACAGGAATGAAGAATATAATCTTACAAGAAGAGTGATGAAGGCTGGGGATTTAGCTCAGTGGTGCAGCACCTGCCTGGCAAGCGTGAGGTCCTAAGTTTAATTTCTGGTACCAGAAAAAAGAAAAAAAAGAAGAGTGATGGCAAGGTAGTGTAGTAAATATATTCCTAGATACATCGAATATATGTGAGATTGTTTTTTCTAGAAATGTTCTTGTTCAATAAAATACCCCAGTCAATTGTTGTATAAGACAGGAAAATACTCATTACCAAGCTGTGTTTAGGCAAATGGATTTCAAAGCTATCTTGCAACTCTAAAAGAAAATACAGCAAGAAAAAGCAATCCATTGAAAGGATGGTACAGATTGAAGGGTAATTCTGTATGTTATATCTGTCAACATGATTTTGGCAAGGAATTCTAATGTAATCTTACATAAGGTATCAAAATGACATCCCTAATGCACTTTCTGATGTCTACAAGTCTGACATAATATCATTAGAAAAAATTATGGGGATAGAGATTATAAGAATATAGGAAGAAACCTTATAAGTCCAGACATATTAAATGATCAAAAGACCATTTCATCCCACACTTCAAGTTAGTTAATGGTTACTGTTTTAAGCAGTACCGAATTTTTTTTTTAAATCCATTACATCAAAAGTTTATTTGCTAGCATATGTGTAAGTCACTAAGAAGATAAACGGCATTCAGTGTCATAATCTTACAAGATAATAGAGAGGAATTGTGGCACAGAATTGCTAAATTTGGTGACAGTCATTATCCCTATCCCTTACCTTCCACCATCCACCATCCCCTAGAAGTTGATAACCATAAAGGGGAAAATCAAGGTATCATGTTGAATTATCTTTCGGAATTTCTGGGAAGAGTTCAATTTCAAGACCATTTTTATTTTCTGGTTAAATCTGATCCCCTGTAGTTATAAGATGAAGGCAGCTGTTTCCTTAGGGGCTCTCAGCTGGGGAATGCGTTTGACTCCTGGAAGCTGCCCACATTTCCTTGTGACATAAACCCCAGAAGGGAGTTCACAGCACGAATACTTGCTTTCTGCAAGATCATCTAGAATGCAGCAGTCTCAGTTTCACTTCTGAATTCAGCTGGAGAAAAGTCCGTGCTGTTAAAAGATTTCCATCATTAGGTTAATACTATGCAGATAAGATCTTTTTCTGATAGGTGAAGACTCCCTACATCATAACCTGATCACAGGAGGAAAGTCCCTCATGGTGCGGATGAGAGGATCTTGCTAGACATGCACAAAAGAGCTTGTAAAGTCTTTGGGGGCATCATAAAATTGTCTGCCAGAATCTGTAATCAGGTTTTTTCATATTCTCCAATTCAACTTGAAAGTTTATAAGTTATTTTAGTGATTAAAATGTTTCTTTCTTCATATTCATTTTAATTGCATTGTTGTTTATCTGAAGTCATTTTTCTAGAATGCCAACTTTTGTCACATAAAAATACTGTACTGGGATGATGCGCACGCAGGCGTGCAAGCATGTGTGTGTGTGTGTTGAATGTGCATGAATCCTTCCCACTTAAATTGTGCATTAGTTTGTCTTTGGGAAACCACCGGTTTTCCACGTTCATTTGTTTTGTTCTGTGGAATGCACTCAATGATACCGATGTACAACAGCCTGGTTAATCCTCTCTAGTCATTGTAATTTGTTTAGAGCCAGATCATCTAATGGAGCTAAATTCTTTTCCTGAGTGAAACCTAATAGAAATACAGCTGTCATTTGGTACAGGCTGTCAAACTTTGAGCTACCACAAGCCAACCCACAATGAGAATATATCTGAAAATAAATACAACACTGATGAAAGTAATCACATGAGAGAAAAGGAAGGGGCGAGATTATTAAAACCTTGTTATCCTGTATGAGCTCTTACATACAGCAAGTAGTGTATGCTTGCCCAGAATTTAGGTAAAATGATATCTCTATGTATAATTTATATTAGATTTATCTAAGTCTTAACTGAGGAGACAAAACACCAGAGCATTGCCAGACCAGGCACTTTTTCACTGCCCACCAAACACTGCTGACTCTGTGTGTGTGAGGTCCCTCCCACTGTCCCCAAATGCCACTGAAATCCACTCAGGTCTCTCTTCCACCAAGCCATAAATGCTACCGAATTCACAGCCTGGAAAGACACCTTCTGTAAAGCTGCACAACTGGGACACAGGATCACTGGGGGTGAAAAAAAAAAAACAACACAAATCAGCTCTATTTCCTGCTGGCTCCCATAAACCACCAAAATCTCAGATCAAATTAAAACCCACCAACAGGAGAATTTCTTTGACCTGGAAGTGGAAGGGGCAGAGAAAAGGCATCAGAACAGTACACAGGTGCAGGCTTACCACCTCCAGCCTGATGACAGGGGGCCACGGAAGTGACTGGCTACAGAAAGCCTGGAAGAATTGGGACTAACTGCAGAGCACACAGCTGAGAGGAGGGAACTGGGTAGAGCCAACAGCAGCGCCCCTGGCGGACTCTAAGTGCGAACCTCAGGTTGGTACAGCTCAGTCCAAGGCAGGCTGGGGACCCACCGTCATTCTGAGGCCACCAGAGGCTTTGTATGTTTGTGTTTGTGTTTGTTTGTTTCGTATTTGCGTGTTTTCTATTTTCATTTCCTCTGCTTTTTTTTTGTTGTTGTTTGTTTTGTTTTGTTTTTAGTGACAGGTCTTCGTATGTATGGTTTTATGGTCATGGCTTTGTGTATGAATTTTCTACTGTTGCTTGTAAAATACTCCATGTAGTTAAGTCACATATGACCACTTCAAAAGTTGTTTCTGGATGTTTTCTAGACGTGCTTGACTGTTCCACAGTTGGATGCGATCGCCCTATCTCTCCTCTCATCTTCCGTGTACAGCTCATCCTTTACTTACCTTATTTTCCTCCTCGTACCTTCTGTTTCTTGGCTTCTCCCCCTTACATTTTTTATTTTTAGTTTTCCTCCACCATTCTATCTACTCTTTTATGCATAAACTATTAAGATTAATCTAAGTACAACATTATTATAATATCTCACATTTGGTTTCCCCTCACCAAGTGTTGTTTCTCAGGATTTCCAAAATTAGTGTGTCTGTTAGGTTGCTAACCAGATTTGCTCTCCCTGTATGATTTTTCACTATCCACTTAAACTCCCTCCTCCATTCTCTACCCTCAATTTCTTTCTCACACACTTCCCAGCATCTTTACCTCTCTCCATATTATCTGGCATATAAAAACTATTATGAAGTCGTAATTTTTTTCTTTTTTCCTATTCTGGGGTGTATGTGAGAGGCATATGTTTATGAACAACTGTATATGAGTGTTAACTATGGAGAGTGTTTCCACAGTGTTTTACATCGACCTGTCACGTTTTCACTCATCGAAGATCATTGCTTAGGACTTCAAACATAGGGTCTCTGCTAATATATAAATTGTACACAAACTAAATAAAGACAGTCTTACTTTCCACTTACAAATCCCTCCCTTACTCTTTTTCTTTCACCCCCACACATATCTTCTCTAATCCCCTCTAACTCTTCTGTTCTTTATGGATATAAAAAAATCATTAAAAACCACATTCCCTTTTTCTTTTATCTATTTGTTTCTTTTTAATCTCCGTTTTCTCAATTTCTCTTATATTTAAAATTACTTTTTCTTTCTTCTTCCTCCTCCCAGTCACTTCTCTACAATTAATAATTCTTTGCATTCTTGGGTAACTGAAAGAGTAGATTTTTCTAATCAAGCCCTAATTTTATATTAATATATAGTTGGTACTTTGCATGTTGATATTACAGTAGTTGTCCTATTCTTACAATTCAGATCTATGGATCTCTACCATAAAGACAGAATTTGCTAGCCTAGTTGATCTACAACATTTAGCACAAAAATCATTACCAAAAATTTGGGCAATTAAAATGAATAGACAATTCTCAAACGAAGAATAAATAATCCTTAAGTACATTAAAAAGTGCTCAACATCTGTTGCCTTAGGGAAATTCAAATCTAAACAACACTGACATTCCATTTTATTCTAGAACGAAAGGGAATCCTTAAGGACACAAAAAACAACAAATGCTGGTGAGGTTTGAGGGGGAAAGGGACTCTTCTATGTTGCTGGTGGAAATCTAAACTAGTACAACCACTATGTAAATAAATATGGAAACTCTTCAAAAGAATTAGAAATAGAAATTCCTTTTCACCCAGCTATAACATTCCTGGGTATCTTCCAAAACAGTTAAAGTCACTTTATTACAGTCACACATGCATATCATGTTTATAGCAGTACAATTTAAAGTAGCTAAGTCATGGAGACAGACTTCATGCACATTAACAGATGAATGAATAAAGATAAAAACAAAATATGGTATATATATGCAAGAGAATATTACTCATAAATAGAGAAAGATAAATTTGAGTCATTTGTAGGAAATTGCATAGATCTTGAGACTATACTGTTAAGTGAAACAAATCCAGACACAGAAGGTTAAATATTGCATGGTTTCTCTTATATGAGAACACTAAAATATAAATAATTGAAAGAGCAAAATTAAGGAGAGCTATAAAGAAACAGAGAGGTGGACATTTTGAAGATGAAGAAGGAAACATGGGAAAGTGCAGAGAGATAAATTTAGAGAGGAAAATAGTATCAGAATGATTTACATTCCCCAACATGAACGTATTATGCGCTGCAAATATATGCCAATAAATTTTTTTCTAAAAAATAAATTTTAGCTGAAATGCAAATCTTTATTAATTTATTTGCTAAGTGATGAATTTTATATTTTAACTTGAAATTAGTTACTGGGAAAAATAAAGTGAATTAAATTAAAAATGGCATAAGAAAATAAATTTTAAAACTTCAACAAAAATTTAATTTAGTGGAATGAAATAATAGCACAAATATCACCTGTTTTTATGATGCTTATATGTGGAACATACTGCATAACCATACATTCAATATTACCATTTGCCTTAGTTACTTTTTCATTGCTGTAACAAAATACCTGGCACTCAGAAGTTATAGGAGGAGAGAGGTTTATTTTGCGTCATAGTTTGTAGAGATTTCCTTACATAGATGGCTCCAAGGCAAGGTGCCATGGCAGGAGAGCAAAACAGAGGAGAAACAGCTCATGGCGAGGGAGGCCAGAACTAGAGACACAAATCAAGGGAAGAGGGAGATAGAATCCTCCGAGACACACCCCTGTGACCCACCACCTCCCACTAGGCTTCACTTCCCAAATCACATTTGGCTATAAGCTCATCAGTAGCTCATCAGTGGACTAATCCTCTGCTAAATAGCATGCCCACATGATCCAATCATCTCCAAAAAGCCTACCTATGATCTTATGAGACTTTGGGGGGGAGATCTAGATATAAATCATAATACTTTTTTTAAGTATATATGTTAAAACTAGTGACAAACTAGGAAAATATTTCTTTTTTATATTATGGAAAAAAGATAAAACAATTTCATAACAAAATAATAGGACAATAACAATAGTGAATACATTACATGTTGTTATCTTTAAAGTAGTTACTCGGGGTATGAGATATGGGCATAAAAATTTCTCCAATCAATATTAGCAAAAACTTTCCTTTTTAATGAACTAAGAGACACTAATAGTATAACTGACATGCATTTTTTCTCTTTTCCAACTGTCCTTTTTCCCTTTCACCCATCCTAGTTCCATTTTCCTTTTGAATATCTTCCCATTTCACAGTATATATTGTATATTTTAGATCTTCTTTACTCTTTCAATTTCTCACACAAGGGAGACAATACAATGTTTACACATGTGAGTCTGATTTATTTCACTTATGAGTATGGTGTAAAGTTGCATTCATTTACCTATAAAAGTCTCAAGTTTATCCTTCTTCATGGCTGAGTAGTACTCTACTGTATAAAAATACCACATCTTTTTTATCCACTCCTCAGTTAATGGACATTTGGGTTGTTTCCAAGATTTAGCTGTTACAAATTGTGCTGCTATAAATATAGGTGCACATACATAACTGTGGTATGATGTTTTTAATTCTTCTGGGAAAATACCCAGAAGGGGAATAACTCAGTGGAATGTGACCTGTAATCCTAGTTTTTTTTAGCAATCTCCACACTGATTTCCACAGTGGTTGCACAAATCTACACTCCCACCAACATTGGAGAAAAGTTCCTTTCTCCCCACAGCCACTCCAGCATTTGTTATTGGTTTATTTCTTGATGATAGCCATTCTTTCTGGGGTGAGATGGAATCTCAGTGTTGTTTTAATTTGTATTTCTCAAATGAACAGTGATGTTGAACATTTTTTCATATATTTATTTGCCATCTGTATTTCTTTATCTGAGAAGGGTGTATTCATTTCAGATGCCCATTTTTGGATTGGGTCTTTGAATTTGGAGTTTTGGGGTTTTTTTTTTTTTTTTTTCAATTCTTTAGATGCTCCAGATAGAAGTCCTTTGTTTGAGGGACAAATGGCTATATTTTTTCCCAATCTGTAGGCTGTCCTTGGTGATTTTTTTTTTGCTGTGCAAAAGCTTTTAATAAGATGAGGTCCCAGTTGTTGCTTCTTCGAAGTGTTTCCTGTGCAATTTGAGTTTTGTTCATGAAGTCTCTGCCTACACCTGTATCTTCAAGAATTCTACCTACTTTCTCTTCCAGTACATTTAGTGTTTCCGTTTTAATATTTAGATCCTTGATCCATTTTGACTTCAGTTTAGTGCATGATGATAGACATGGGTTTAGTTTTAGTCTTTGGCATGTAGAGAAGCATTTATTTCAGCAACATTTATTAAAGAGGCCATCTTTCATCCAGTGAACATGTTTGACCCCTTTGTCAAAGATAAGGTGTCTGAGTATATTTGTAGTTGTGTCTGCATCTTCTAATCTGTTCCACTGATCTTCAGGTCTGTTTTTTTTTTGTCAGTACCATGCTCATTTTTATCTTAGTAGCTTTGTAGTATAATTTTAATTCAGGGGATGTGATGCCTTCTGCCTTGCCTTTGTTGCCCAGGATTGCCTTTGCTTTTCTGGGTCTCTTCGGGTTCCAGATGAATTTTAGGAATGTTTTCTCTCATTTTGTGAAATATGCTAATTGTATTTGACCTGGATTGCATTATATCTGTATAACAGTTTTGGTAGTATGGCCATTTTCACTATGTTGGTACTTCCTATCAATGAGCAAGGGATATCTTTCCATTTTCTGATATACTCTTCGATGTCCTTTTTCAGAGTACTGTAATTTTCAATATAGAGACCCTTTACTTCCTTTGTTAGGTTGATTCCTAAGTATTTCATTTTTTTGGATGCTGTTGTGCAGGGTGTGGTTTCCCTAATTTCTCTCTCAGTGAGTTTGTTGTTTCAATACAGGAATGCTATTGATTTTTGAGTGTTGACTTTGTATCCAAGTACATTACTGAATTTGCTTATTAAATCTAGAAGTCTTTTGGTGGAGTTTTTGGGGTTTTCTATGTAGAGTATCATGTCATCTGTGAATAATGATAATTTAACTTCTTCCTTCCCTATCCTTATTCTTTTTATTTGTCTCTCTTCTCTAATCACTCTGGCTAATGTTTCCAGAGCTACATTGAATAGGAGTGGTGACAATGGACATCCTTGTCTTGTTCCTGATTTTAGAGTGAAAGCTTTCAGTTTTTTTCCATTTAGTATGAGGCTGGCTGTTGGTTTGTTATAGATGACTTTTTTTTTAATGTATGTACTGGGAGTTGAACTCAGAACCTCGCACTTGCCAAACAGATGCTTATGTTGCTGAGCCATATCACTGGCCCTAGATGACTTTTATCAGATTGAGGTAGAGACCATCTATCCTGATTTTCTGTAGGGTTTTTATCATGAATGAGTGCTGGACTTTATCAAAAGCTTTTTCTGCATCTATTGAGATGATCATGTGATTTTTGTCTTTGGTTCTGTTGATGTGGTATATTACATTTATTGATTTGTGTATGTTGAACCATCCCTGCATTCTTGGGATGAATCCCACTTGGTCATGGTGTATAATCTTCTTAATGATTTCTTGCATTCTGTTTGCTAGTATCATATTGAGGATTTTTGCATCTATGTTCAATAGGCAGATTGGCCTGTAGTTCTCTTTTTTGGCTGGGTTTTTCTCTGGTTTTGGTATCAGCGTGATACTTGCCTCCAGGAATGAGTTAGGGAGTATTGTTTCCCTTTCAATTTCATTAAAGAGTTTGAGGAGTATTGGTATTAAATATTCTGTAAATTTCTTGTAGAATTCAGTAGTGAATCCATCAGGACCTGGGCTTTTCTTTGTTAGTAAGTCTTTAATTACATTTTGAATTTCATGGACTGATATTGTGTTATTCAGAATTTTTATACCTTCTTGATTCAGCTTTGGTAATTTGTGCATATCTAGGAATCTGTCCATTTCTTTTGTGTTTTCCATCCTATAAGGGTAAAGATTTTTGAAGCAGGTATTGATGATCTTCTGAATTTCCACAGGATCTGTAGTGATTTCACCATTTTCATTCCTCATTGCATGAATTTGAGTCTTTTCTTTCCTTTTTTTGATAAGATTGGCTAAGGGTTTATCAATTTTAGTTATTCTTTCAAAGAACCAACTCTTTGATTCATTAATTCTTTGTATTGTTTTCTCAGTCTCAATTGTGTTAATTTTTGCTCTGATTTTTATAATTTCCTCCCTTGTATGGGCTTTCGGCTTGTCTTGCTCTTCTTTTTCTAGAAGCTTGACGTGCAACATTAGGTTTATCTGTGCTTGTTCTGTCTTCCTGATGTGAGAATTCACTGCTATATATTTCCCAAATAGGACTGCTTTTATCGTGTCCCACAGGTTCCAGTATGTTGTATCTGCATTTTTGTTTGATTGTAGATATTGTTGTTTAATTTCTTTCTTAATTTTGTCTGGGACCCATTGGTTGTTCAGGAGGGTGTTATTTAATTTTCATGTATTTATGGAGTTTTTTGGTTTCTTTTGCCATTAGTTTCCAAATTCTTTGCAGTAAGGTCAGATAATATGCATGCGATAATTTCAATTCCTTTGCATTTACTTAAGCATGTTCTATGGGCTAGTATATGGTCTATTTTAGAGAACATGCCATGCGCAGCTGAGAATAATGTGTATTCTGATGTTGTTGTGTGGAACACTCTGTAAACGTCTACTAAGTCCATTTGTTCACAGGTTTGGTTCAGTTCTGATATTTTTTCGGTGATTTTTATCTAGTTGATCTATCTCTTTGTAACAATGGGGTATTAAGTTCCCACATTACAATTCTGTTATTGCTCATTTGATTTTTTTATGTCTATTAATATTTGTCTTATATACTTGGGTGCTCCCATATTTGGTGCATATATACTTATGATTGTTATCTCTTCCTCTAGAATTTTTTCTCTAACAAGTATGTGGTGACCTTCTTTATCTCTTTTGAGCATTCTTGGTTTGGCATTCACATTGTCTACACACAGAATATGTACCCGTGCTTTTTTCTGGGGTCCTGTTGCATGGAGTATTATTTTCCATCCTTTGACTTTCAGTCTATAAGTTTCATTTTGAGTTAAATGTGTTTCTTGTATACAACATACTGTTGGATCTTTTTTCTTGATCCATTCTGCCAATCTGTTTTGAATGGTGATCTGAGGCTATTTACATTGATTGCTGTAACTGATATGTATTAGCTAATCTTTGCCATGTTGTTTTCCTGCTGTTGTTTCCCTGGTTTTTCCCTCTGCTTAATTGCTTGCCCTACCTGATGGTTTCTTTCTGTTGTTGTTCTTGGAATTGTGGTCATTTTTAACTCTGTCTACAATATATTTTAGTACATATTTCAGTACTCTTTGTAGGGTTGGTTTGATAGTCATGAATTTCTTCAGTTGTTTTTGTCACAGAAATATCTTATTTCTCCATTAATTTTGAAAGATAGTTTTGCAGTGTACATCAATCTGGGTTGGAAGTTGTTTTCTTTCAGGACTTGAAATACTTCAAACTAAGCTCTTCTTCACTTGAGGGTTTGTGTTGAGAAGTCTGCCATGATTCTGATGAGTTTTCCTTTATAAGGGTTCTGTTTCTTTTCTCTAACAGCATTTTTTTTTTAATGCAGGTACTGGGAGTTTAACTCAGGACCTTGTGCTTGCCAGGCAGGTGCTTATGCTACTGAGCTATATCACCAGCCCATCTCTAACAGCTTTTAATATTCTGTTCTTGTGCTGAATTTCTGGGATCTTGCTTATTATATGTTTGGGTGTAGATTTTGGTCATGGGTATTTAGAGTTCTATATGCCATACTTATGTGTATGTCAGATTCTGTTCTCATGTTTGGGATATTTTCTTCTATTATTTCTGCAAATAGTCTTTTTTATTTGTGGGTACTGGGGGTCAAACTCAGGACCTCATGTGCCAGCAGGCGCCCCGTGCTGCTGAGCAATATCACAGGCCCTTTTTTCATATGTGGGTACCGGGAGTCTAACTCAGGACCTCGCGCTTGCCAGGCAGGCGCTTATGCTGCTGAGCTATCTCACTGGCCCCTGCAAATAGTCTTTTTAATGTTATGTGTGTTGACTCCTGCTTTTTAATTGATACCAATTATTCTTTATTGTTTTTCTTTGTATTGTCTTTTTTTAAGGAGTTAATACATTATGTATTGTTATCTTTAAATTAGTTACTCATGGTATACGATATCAGCATTCAATTGTCTAAACATTACTGGCATAAACCTTTCTCTTCAATGAACTAAGCAAAATTAGTAGTGTATCTATCTTAACCAACTTATATATAAATACAATTTTTTTCTTTTCCCTTCTTTCTTTTCCCCATTCCCCCATCCCAGACTCTCTTTCCTTTTGACCAGTTTCTTTCTGATTCATCATATCTATTGTACATTTTGGATCTTATTTACTCTTTCAGTTTCTCACACTAGGGAGACAATATGATGTTTGCACATGTGCGTCCGGTTAATTTCACTTATGAGTATTTTTTCGAGTTGCATCCATTTACCTATAAAAGTCTCCAGTTTATCCTTCTTTATGGCTGAGTAGTACTGCATTGTATAAAGTACCACATCTTTTTTATCCATTCCTTGGTTGATGGGCATTTGGGTTGCTTCCAAGATCTGGCTATTACAAATTGTGCTACTATAAACATGGGTGCACATATATTACTGTGGTACGATGTTTTTAATTCTTCTGGGAAGATACCCAGAAGGGGAATAGCTGGGTCAAATGGGACCTCCAATCCTAGTTTTTTGAGGAATCTCCACACTGATTTTCACAGTGGCTGTACCAGTCGACACTCCCACCAACAGTGGAGAAGGGTTCCTTTTTCCCCACATCCCCTCCAGCATTTGTTATTAGTTGATTTCTTTATAGTAGCCGTTCTTTCTGGGGTGAGATGGTATCTCAGTGTTCTTTTAATTTGCATCTCTCTCATGACTAGTGATTTTGCACATTTTTTTGTGTATTTATTTGCCATTTGTATTTCTTCATCTGAGAAATGTGTATTCATCTTGGATGCCCATTTTTGGATTGGGTCTTTAAATTTGGGAGGTCTGATGTTTTTGAGTTCTTTGTATGTTCTCGATAGTAATCCTTTGTCTGAGGAACAGCTGGCAAACATTTTTTCCCACATTGTGGGTTGTCTCTTCCCTCTGTTGATGGTTTCTCTTGCTGTACAAAAACTTTTTAATAAGATGAAATCCCAGTTGTTGATTCTTTGTGGTAATTTCTGTGCGGTTGAGGTTTTAGTCATAAAGTCTTTGCCTACACCAATGTCTTTAAGGGTTTTACCTATCCTACGTTCCAGCAGAATTAATGTTTCTGTTTTAATATTTAGATCTCTGATCCATTTTGAATTCAGTTTAGTGCATGGTGAAAGATATGGGTCTAGTTTTAATCTTAGGCATGTGCAGAGCCAGTTTTTCCAGCACCATTTATTAAAGAGGCTATCTTTCTTCCAGTGAATGTGTTTGGCACCTTCATCAAAGATAAGGTGGCTTAGTATGTCTGGAGTTGTTTCAGCATCTTCTAATCTGTTCCATTGTTCTTCGGGTCTGTTTTTTTGCCAGTACCACACTGTTTTTTTCACAGTAGCTTTATAGTATAATTTCAAGTCAGGGATTGTGATGCCCCCTGCCTTGCCTTTGTTGCCCAGAATTGCCTTTGCTATTCTAGGTCTCTTCTGGTTCCAAATGAATTTTAGGATTGTTTTCTCTAATTCTGTGAGATATGCTGTTGGAATTTTGATTGGAATTGAATTAAATCTGTATAACAATTTTGGAAGTATGGCTATTTTCATTATATTGGTTCTTCCTATCCAGGAGCAAGGGATATCTTTCCATTTTCTGATATCCTTTTCAATCTCCTTCTTCATAGTACTGTAGTTTTCAGTGTATAGGTCTTCTACATCCTTTGTGAGGTTGATTCCTAGGTATTTCATTTTTTTTTTGATGTTATCGTGAAAGGTATTGTTTCCCTAATTTCTCATTCAGTAAGTTAGTTATTTGTGTACAGAAAGGCTATTGATTTTTGAGAATTGACTTTGTATCCAGCTACACTACTGAATTTACTTATTAAGTTGAATAATTTTTTAGTGGAGTTTTTGGGGTCTTCTGTGTAGAGTATCATGTCATCTGCAAATAATGATAATTTAACTTCTTCCTTTCCAATCATTATTCCTTTTATTTCTTTCTCTTGTCTAATTGCTCTGGCTAAAGTTTCCAGGACTATGTTGAATAAGAGTGGGGACAGTGGACATCCTTGTCTTGTTCCTGATTTTAGAGAGAGAGCTTTCAGTATTTGTCCATTTAGTATGATGTTGGCCGTTGGTTTGTCATAGATAGCTTTTATCAGATTGAGATAAAGACCATCTCTTCCAATTTTCTGTAGGGTTTTTACCATGAATAGGTGCTGGACTTTGTCAAAAACTTTTCTGCATCTATTGAGATGATCACTTGATTTTTGTCTTTTCTTTGTGTTGTCTTGCAGTTGTTGAATTGTTATTTCTTGATCCCTTGTTATTTTTAAGAGATCTTTCCTTTACCAATTGCCAGCCATGAATCTGACTTCAAGGTCTGAAAATCTATCTTCAGTTTTATTCAAGCAGTTTTGCCAGCTTTCAAAGGAATTTCTAATTTCCTGGTATCTGTTTGAATAAATTTCATGCATTCTATTTCTTTCCTATATTGATGATTATTCACAATTTCCATGTCATCATATATTTTTTATATATCTCTATTCTGGATTTGCTGAGCAATTCCTTTATGAATGTTGACATTTCTTTTCTTTACCTGAGAGATTATTTCTGATCTGATTTTCTCTATAGCCTCATGAATTTGTTTCTTTACTTTGGTTCCTATCATTTCAGAAATTTCAGGTTTGTGTCTTCCATTTTCCTTTATCTCATTTTCTCCTGGACTTGTTTTGGGTGGGCTGGGGGTCTGAGACTGCATCTTGCTTCTGTGTCCTGTCGTTTTCTATTTCAAAAGTGTTTATTTTGTTTTCTGTGTTGATCCTTGTAAGTTTTTGTAGTAGGTAGCTTTATCACTAGTATCAAGGCCTCTCTAGGTAAGGTTTGTTCTTCAGGTATGTCTTCTGTGTGTAGGAGGTTCTTGATTTGTGCCTGTCCCAAGATCCTACCTTTCCAATTAATTAAGAGTGAGATGTTGGTATCTGCTTGGCTCAGTCCACAGTCCTTTGGTGCTTGGCTGTGGTGAGGTTATTACCCCAAAACACACCAGTATTGTTACAGAAGTGAGAACAATTGATTAAAACAGATATGACATCCTAGCTAAAGTATTATAATTAGCAGTAACAATAGCATCAAGCATAGTTTAGAAACTGACAAACTGTGGTAACTATTAATTTTGTACCTTTAACAATAGGAGCAAAATCTACAATTATATTACAGAACCAATCATAAATTGTGAGCTTGTATGCAAAGTGTTTCCCCTTGGTAGAATGGTTTTACCCTGTCATGGGGATATTCAAGGAAGATAGTGGATAAAAGAAAGATAACTGGGGCCAGTGAGATGGCTCAGCAGCATAAGCGCCTGCCCAGCAAGTGTGAGGTCCTGAGTTCAACTCCTGGTACCACATAAAAAGGAAAAAAGGGCCGTTTATATCTCTCAGCTGCACAAGCGCTTGCTGGCAAGCGCGAGGTCCTGAGTTCGATCCCCGGTACCCACATAAAAAAAAAAAGAAAAAAAGAAAGAAAATTGAAAAGAAATTAGAAGCCAGGCTGGAAGACAAAGGAGGAACATGAAAGCTTGGGAAACTAGAGAAGAGGGCAGAAGAGAAAGAATGAGGGAGTAAGCAAGGGGTTATCTGAACTTGGTCTCTGGGTTTGGGGGATGGGATTAGTTTTCTGTGGCTGGAGTTCTCCCCAGCCATTTAGAAAAAAGAAGAAAAGATAACAAAGAAAAGAAAAAAGAAAAAGAGAAAAAAAGAGAAAAGGGGGAGCCCCGCCCACCCTCTTCTATTCTGTCTTTTGTTCCCAAGCACAACACTGCTTCACCGAACTTACCTCCTGTTGTCTCGTATTGTTACTGTTGCTTCTGACAATTTCATGCCGCTAATCCCGCCTGTCCATCCTTGTACACCCTGGCTGGGGGCCCTACTTTGTGGCTGACATTCCCGCAGTTCTTTGTTTCTTCCCACAGGGTTCACCTGGATCCCAGCAGTGGGGAAGGAAGGGGCCGGTCTCTGGGCCTTCCTGCAGTGCTGTTTACCTGGATCCCACCAGCCATAATGGGAGGGGTCAGTCTCTGGGCCTTCCCACTGTGCTTGAAAGTATTTATTTACACTAAATTCAAAGATTAATATAAGAAGACCTCAAACATTTTAAATAGCCCAACATTCCTACTAAAAATATAAATTAAATGAAAAATACATCACAGAGGAAAACTACAGCAAACTTGACTAATAAATTTTCTTCTCATTCTTAGATGATACTGCTTAAATTTGTGAGCTTTCCAGATATTGCTTATGTTTTGAGCTTTCCACCTAAGAGAGACCATATCAATTGTATTAGCATAAGCTCACTAAGACATTTCAGAATAATTTCCATGTAATGCTATAGTGCTGAAAAGTAGAATTGTGTTTCTGGTTATGTTTGTCTTCCATTTCTATCAATGCTTCCTGAAGTGGGAATTTTGCATAGTGGCAAATGTTCTCCTCGCCATGCTTGATCCAATAGATGCATCCTTAGGAAATCGGAATTATGACAGCTACCTACACTATAAGCAGGGAACTAGAGCCGGACTGAATGTAAGTTTATAGTTCTAGTAAGCATCACATTTCCAGAGATGCCACAGAAGGAAAATATACAGGTAAACCATGCTTCCATAGAAATATATTCATTTTCTATAGATTTGGTACACTACAGCAAAATGGCCTTCTTAGGTTTAGTTTAGATAGATAACCGTCTTGGATTTTTTTCTCTTTTTTTTTTTTTTCTTTTGTCTCCTTTCTCTTTTTTGTGAAGAAATCTCTGAAGACAATTTAATTCCTTAGATATTAAGGATATATGTAAATATTTAAAAGATATATACTCTCTTTTCTAGACTAGATATATCATGTCAATACTATTTCTTTAATTACTAGTTTTGTAATCCAATTACAGATGTTTCTCATTTGTTTTTTAGCTTTTTAAATATTTTTCTCTCGATTGTAGCATTTTTTTTTTTTTTTGTGGGTACCGGGGGTCGATCTCAGGACCTCGCGCGCCAGCAGGCGCCTGTGCCACTGAGCGATATCACCGGCCCCTTTTTTCGTATGTAGGTTCCGGGAGTTGAACTCGGGCCTTCGTGCTTGCCAGGCAGGCGCTTATGCTGCTGAGCCATCTCACCGGCCCTCGATTGTAGCATTTTGAAGTAAATGTTAATTTACTTAACAAGGCCACTTCAGATATTATCTTTTATTGAATGATAATATTCAAAGACTTTCACGACTCTCAGTTTATGAACTGTTAAAAAACTGTTCAAGTTTATTATAGAAAATATGCTTCAATAGAGCATTGAAATCATGATTAATGTTTTTGATAAAATATTGACTAAAATCCTTTGTTATGTATTTTCAATAAGTCGACAGAAATCCATTTCTTAAGTTTCTTTGTGTGTGAAGTTTAAGTATATAGGAAATTCTTACTAATTAATTATATTACTTCATAATTAATTAAAATGTCATTTTATGTTATTGTAGTACTTATGGGGAAAGAAACTGAGAGATGAGAATCTCATTACCAAGGAAGTTTTGCATGCTAATTAAAATTTACTTTCGTATTAGATGAGATGAACCAGAAACCTGCATATAAATTCTTAGAACTATTCAAGCATAGCGTGCAAAAGAGAAACCAAGATTTTGATTAAAAATTCAGTAAGTGGTCGATGAAAAGTTCAAAATTATAGTTGATTGATGATACATTTTGGCATATGTATTCTCTGTAATAAAAGAAATAAAAGATATGTAAAATGAATTAATGGGAAAGAAAAGGCAAAGTTCAATGAGAAAATATAAGGAAAATAGAACTTTAAAGTTAATTTTGCTTGCTTTTTAAATTTTGTTTTGTTTTCTTTAAATATATTTTTTATTTTTAAGTAATGATTTTTATTAAATAATTTTATGTACTATAGCTGAGATTATGGTAGTAGGAGTGCAATATAAATTAATAAAATTATAACAATATGCTTTTCAAAATTATTATGAAACTAAGAAGAGAAAGAGAATGAAAAATACAGGTCATTGTAAGAGGCCTATAATTATTTTATCCATGAGCAAAAATATCAAGATATTGCATGTTCTTTAGTGAAGCATCTATTTATAAATGACTTGAAAAGGGCAGTGCAAATCATATGACCATGAAGCATGAAGACTGCAAACCAGTAAACATAGATGGAATCATCTCATTTAAATAGAAACCAAGGTATAATTTACACAACAATCAGGCTGTCATATATGGCTCAGTGCATGCCTACAGCCTCTGTTTTTGTAAGGTGATAAAGCGTTTGTGTACAAGAGTGGGGAAGGATCAAGGACAAATGGTTTACTTGGTCCACACTGGTTTTCTGATACACATGGGCAGTGTACTGAGGCCCAGTGTACCTGATTCCATCCTCACATCGAGAATTTTCTGAAAATACATTACAAGCTCACATGTATAGCTGCTGGTCTCTCTGATTTGAAATGTCAACTGTAAGACATTTTTATTCTCTATGATGTGTCCATGAATGGAGACAAGGGCTGACTTTGCATTGGATTAGGAGTAAAATAAATAACTAAGTGATAATGTTAGGTAGAAAAATCTTTGCAGATATTTATTGAATTATGTAGTTAAATTAGGGAAGGCGTAATGGTCAGGGTCACAGTGAAAGTTGGGTCCTGCTAAAAATGGGTGACAGAAGAGTTTAAAGGAGGGATGATTACAAATCTGGATGGGGGAAGAAAATTGACAAATACACAGTAAAGAATCCTTGTTCAAGCAGCAATGGAAAATATGAACACCCTTGGAATTGAAGGAGTATGCAGAGGGAGCTGTTAGAATTAAACTGGAATTATACCTGTACATCTACACCTCTGGCTTGTTTGTAAACACTGGTAAAAACTGAGGCCCGAGCATGTTGGAAGAAAGGTAATTTAACTTATTATCCTATCATTGTAACTCTTGCCAGCACTTGCTTCTACTTGAAATTCTACAAGACAAAAACCACGTAATTTACAGATAATGCAGTATGTAAAACTCAATCAAAGACACAGAGACATGCAGAGAATTGATCTGGAAAAATAAGGAAACCTGAACCAGTCTATTCATTTATCTTACAGACACACTTTTGCTTCCTGTTAAATAAAAATATTTTTCCTCTGAATCTCAAAGACGAAAAGTCCTATTAGATGCTGCGGTATTGTACAATGATGTCAGTCCATGTGTATTCCTATCATTGATCAAGTTGTGTCTATAGCCCCCCAAAATACTGAATTCTTAGGCTCTGGTAACTACAAATATGACCTCATTTGGAATAGATCTTGGTAGAAAAAATCAAATTAATATGAGATCATTTGCTTCTTAATCAAATATGACTTACATTCTTATATGAAGAGGGAGATGTTAACACGAATAAACAGAGTATGCCATGTGAAGACACAGAGGGAAGATAGCTATTCAAGGGCTGTTGGGAAAATACAATTAAAATATTCTGCAAACCCCCAAATCCTCTCCAAGAAGACAGTAGAGAAAGAAAATATGTTTATTACTAAGTAAATATGACACTAGAGTGTGATGTGTATCGGAGGCGATCTGCTAAGACATGCAGAGACAAAAAGAATTCCCACCCTTTTATAGAGCCAAGCAGATAAAACCTATTAGATACATGATGTCAAGATAAATAATAATAATCTTCAGGTAAGAAGACTTCACAGTACCACTTTTCACATGTAGTTCATCCTAACTTAGCCTGGCAATTTAGGGGATCTTTTGGTTAGTGAAGGGACTTTACTCAGAGGAAAAACAAACTTTCCATGTCTTTATGACAGGGGACAGTTTTGCAGTGGGGAGAAAGGCTGCCACTGAATTTAGGATTTTACCCCTCCACACAGATTGGAAGATAAGTATGCAGTTTCCTTGGATGGTGATATTTTAAAGAAATGATATGAATCCCAGGTTTTTGAGAAGGGTATTCTTGGGTCTCACAGCTAACACAAAGGTTATTTTTCCAAAATATCTATTTAAATTTAAAAAAGAAGAGAAAGTATTTACAGTTTTGTTTTCTAAGCAAGATTCTCTTGGAAAAAGAATGGGAAGGAATCTCTTCTCTTTATATCAAAAGGGGACATGAGCCTTGTACTTTTACTTTTTGTTTGTCCTTACAAGACTATGGCATACATTGGAGAGGTGATTGGCATGTAGGCCAGCAAACTGAGGACACCTCTGATTCTGGGTTGCAATAGGCTTGTAACCCAGATGGAATAAAAGTGAAAGGAGGAGGAATTCAGCCTGCATTTAAATTTTCCTTCAGCTTGAGCTGGTTCATCTTTTACTACTGCCATTGGCTGTGGATTTAAGACTCGTTTCTTTGTCTTCTCATTGCAGATTCATGCTGATGACTCTCCAAGGAGCTTCCAGGCCTTTAGTATCCAGTTTGCGATGCATCCTTGGTCCTTCTTGTTCTATAGCTCCCAGGCTCTGAGGAGCTACTAGGTCCTCTGGCTCTCTAGCAAGCAGACACACACTGTGACCTATCCAACATCTGGTCTTGCAAGCCTATCTAATCAGTCTTCTTGGATAATGTTCCTATTTGTTATGCTCCTCTAGAGAAGCCTCGCCCACACACCATGTAACAACAAAAATTAGAATATTTCAAAAAAATAATGGAGAGAAAGTGTATCAGGTACCAGTAATCAGCCATCTTGCTGGAAGCCCAGAAATGTATTTATTTTATTTCTCTTTGGGTCTTGATAAGTTGTACTTCTCAAGTATTTCATAGAGTTTGTCCAAATACCAAATTTATTTTGCTAAATTTGTTTAAAATATGCTACTGTATTTTTTTAACATTATAGATTCAAGATATATCCGTTTTCTTATAAATGTGTCAAATTTATCTTTTCTATGGCAGAGTAATGCTCCATTGTGTATAAATACTGCATTTTCTTTAATCATTCAACTGGTAATGGACATGTAGGCCATTTCTAAGATTTAGTTGTTATGAAATGTGCTGCCATTGATATGGATGTTCAAGTATCACTGTAATATGATGTCTTTAAACTCTCTAGGAACGTCACCAAAAAGGAGAACAGCCGTGTTGAATGGAATTTCTCTTTTTAGTTTTTCAGGAATCTCCATAATGACTTTTATAGTAGTTGTTCTAGTTTACATATATATTTATATTTATATATAGTTTATATATATTTATTTATATTATATTGTTGCTCTAGTTTATATATGTATTTATAAATATATATTTATATTATGTTCTAGTAATTATATTCTCTCCTGGTGTGATGTTACATTCATCTGAAGCATGTAACAGTGAAATTTATGGTTTTCAAGATTCATCAAACAATGTTATCTAAGCTAAAGAAAATTATTTAAACCCTAGGAAATACAGCAATGAGTTCATGTCATAAGGTTGATATCAATTATTCCATCTCTCAGAAGCATATGGCTAAAGGAAACAATGAATAAAATACTACTCTCACTTATATAGTAACAAGTTATAGGTCTAGGACACAGTGAAAATCTTGTTTTTATACTAAAACCAGGCTCTGTGACCTTGCACTTGTCTTTCTTAGCTTTAGGGAAGTTACATGGGTGGATGGGGAAATGTTTAAACTACTGTTTTGATGGGAAGACAATTTCTAGAGTATTTTATTGGGCTGCCATCCTGCTGTAACCCCTCTTCCAGGCTTAAAAAAAGATATTACACCAATTATTCTCAGATTATTAAAAAAAAACTTAAAAGGAAAGTGACTCTTCCAAACCACTCTGCAAGAGAAGCAGCACCAGGATACCAAAACCAGGTATCATCCCTGATTTCTGGAGAGGTTTCATCTGTGTTGTCAAAATGCCCATACTCCCAAAACTAATTTAGAATTAATGCAATCTCAGTGAAAATACAAACATTCCCACAGAACTATAGAAAACAACCCAAAAATTTATATGGATCCAGAAGAGACCCAGGATAGCGAAAGCAAAGCAGTCCTGAGTAACAAGAGCAAAGCAGGAGGCAATGCAACACCAGACTTTGAGTTATATTACAAAGTTATAGCAATAAAAACAGCATGGTACTGGCACAAAAATGGATATGTGGAATAATAGAACAGAATAGAGGTCACAGAAACAACCCCAGAGATAGTTAGCCACCTGATCTTTGATAAAGAGGCCAAAAACATAAGTAAATCATGCTGATAAAACTGGTTATCCACAGTCCGAAGATGGAAGCTAGATTCATCTCTCTCTCCATGAACTAAAATAAAAATGGATAAAAAAAATCTATACATTAAAATAGAAACACTTAGTCTGCTGGACAATAAAATAGGTAAAACTTTTAAAATCATAGATGTAGGTATGGACTTTCTGAACAGAACCCTAGATGGACAAGAAAAAACATCAAATAAATGGGATTGTATCAAATTAAAAATCTTTTGCACAGCAAAAAACAACAAAGAGGGCCGGTGAGATGGCTCAGCGGCGTAAGCGCCTGCCTTGCAAGCGCGAGGGCCCGAGTTTGACTCCCGGATCCCACATACGAAAAAGGGGCTGGTGATATCGCTCAGCGGCACGGGTGCCTGTTGGTGCGCGAGGTCTTGAGGTCGACACCCCGGTACCCACAAAAAAAAAAAAAACAAAGAGACAACATACAGAATGTGAAAAAAAATTGCCAGCTAACTTGAGACAGAAGATTAATATCTAGAAGACATAAAGAACACAAAAAATTTAGACTCCCCTAGAATAAAAGACCCAGTTGCAAAATGGGTGTCTGAATTGAATAGACACTTCTGAGAAGAATATGAATGACCAATAAATACATGAAAAAAGTTCAACATCACGGACCACTAGAGAAATGTAAATTAAAACAACACTGAGAATACATCTTGCTTTACAGATAATGGCTATCATCAAGAAATTAAATTATGGGTCGGTGAGATGGCTCAGCGGCATAAGCGCCTGCCTGGCAAGTGCGAGGTCCTGAGTTCGACTCCCGGTACCCACATACGAAAAAAGGGCCGGTAATATCGCTCAGCAGCACGGGCGACTGCTGGCACTCGAGGTCCTGAGGTCAACCCCCAGTACCCACACACACACACAAAAAAAGAAATTAAATTATAACAAATGCTAGTAAGGCTGTGGGGGAAAAACAGAATCCTTTTTACATAGTTGGTGGAAATATAAACTAGAACAACTACTATGAAAACCATTATGGAGATTCTGAAAAACTAAAAAGAGAAATTCCATTCAAAACCCAGCTATTCTCCTTTTTGTTAAATTTCCTGGAGATTTTAAAGACATCATATTACAGTGATACTTGACCATCCATATTAATGGCAGCACATCTCATAACAATTAAATCTTAGAAATGGCCTACATGTCCATTACCAGTTGAATGGTTAAAGAAAACGCAGTATTTATACACAATGGAGCATAACTCTGCTATAGAAAAGATAAATTTGACTCATTTATAAGAAAATGGAGATATCCTGAATCTATAATGTTAAGTGAAGCAAGCCAGAACCACAAGCTTAAATATCGTATGGTTTTTCTTATATGACATACCCAAAATATAATAAATTAAAGAAAAAAATAAAAAATAGATAATAGGAAACAGTGAAACAGATATTTTGCAAATGGGGAGGGACCAAGAGATATTGGAGGGGTGGATGCAAAAAGAATTAAGATGTGTCACATATATGTATGAACTATACATGATGAATGTATTAATTATGTATTAAAAACATGTACTAATAAAAAAGAGAGAGAGAGAAAGCTATTTGGCATTGAAAAGGGATCATAAGTATATTCTATCCAAAACAACACATTGCTATACTTACTAAAATAAGCAATAGAATGTGCAAGATTTTTCAAAAGACATGTACAAGAATACTCAGAGTAACATTATTTACAACAGTTTGAAACTAGATAAAAACTTATTATTCAAGATTAGATTCATTAATTTTCTTCTTTTTTTTTTTTTTTTGTGGGTGCGGGGGGTCGACCTCAGGACCTCGCACGCCAGCAGGGGCCCGTGCCACTGAGTGATATCACCAGCCCTTTTTTCATATGTGGGTTCCGGGAGTTGAACTCGGGCCCTCGCGCTTGCCAGGCAGGCGCTTACGCCACTGAGCCATCTCACCGGCCCACATTAATTTTCTTATACTATGTTCATGTAACCTAGTCAACAAAAGAATAAAAATAAACTTCTGCTGTAAGCAACAACACACATTAGTTCACCAATATAAAATTACAGGCTTTCAATAATATATGCTAAATAATCCCCTTTTTGAAGGAAAAGGTAAATTATGGTGTTTGAAGCCAGAATAATAGTGATTTTGATGGGATTACAGGATGGAAAAGAACACCAATGAGGTTTTGGCTATTCAACAAATGTTTTATATCTTAATTTGTAGGTGGTTTATGGATTTTACTAAAAGTTCACTTAAATTAAGGATATTTGTGATGTGTAGACTTATAAAGTGTACTTCTAAAATATAAGTTTATTATATAGTAATCATAAAAGTCAATAAATTTTGTAGAAACTTAGTAGTATAATATAGTTTCACAGTAAATTTGTTGAAATTTAATTAATTATATGTAAAAGGTATTTTAGGCACTTGTTATATTGTAAATTTCTATTTGAATTATGATATAAAATATACCTAAAACAATAAAGCAGTATTTTAAAAATGAAATCAACTATGTGTTAACAAATTCTCATTAGAATTTTTTTCTAATATTCTGTTTATAAAGCAGTAAACAAATGCTTCAGCATCTTAAAAATGAGTCATACAGTATCTCTAAAGATATACAAATTACTACTTATGTTAGGATTTCATTTACCCTTGTGTTTTTGTATAGCATTATTAAAATGCAATTATTTCAGTTGCTCAAGTGAAAGAATAAGCAGAATTAACTGCATGAATTTCATCTCAATGTAAATAGAAAAATGATCAAAATGTAGTCATCTTTATACTTGGGAAATGAATATTGACAACAATTCTATGAAAAAGACTCATAAAATGATTTCAAGTTACATGTGCAGTAAGGTATAAAAATAAATCTAATTCTACTTGAATTTTGTACTTGAACTATATGAATTGTATACATTCAAAAACTAAATAGAATGCTTTTAAAATTATATATTTTGGAAAATTGGTAATTAAAAAAACAAAAATATTATTTCAAAATCATACTGTTTGAGAATTATATTTACTAAAACAATGTAAAGATACATTTAAAATGATATATATTAATGATAATTCATCATAATAATTAAACTTTAAGTACTTTTTCCCAGACTACTTTAAATCAAAATCATCTGTTAATTATCTATAAATAATTCTTTCTCGTAGTTTCCTATTGCTGCTAAAACACTTAATGCAAATAGGAAAAGAAGGGGCCGGTGAGATGGCTCAGTGGCGTAAGCGCCTGCCTGGCAAGGGTGAGGTCCTGAGTTCGACTCTTGGAACCCACATATGAAAAAAGGGCTGGTGATATTGCTCAGCGGCACGGGCGCCTGCTGGCATGCGAGGTCCTGAGGTCGATCCCCGGTACCCACCAAAAAAAAAAAAAAAAACAAATACGAAAAGAAAGAAGAATCAAGATATATTATGCAAGGAACAAATTCCCTATGATAAATGTGATCCTTCTGTATAACAAAAATGTACCAATAATTAATATTTAAAAATGTGTTACCTTATAGTTATGAAGACTGAAGGTCAAAACCAGTTTATTTGGGTTAAATTTACAGTGCTTGCAAGGATGGCTCCCTCTGGAGTCTTGGAGAAATCCGTTTCATTTTCCAACTACTAGAAGTCACTCGTATTACTTGGCTCATGGCCACTTCCTTCATGTACAAAACCAAAATAGCTGTTTAAGTCTTTTTTATATTCCATTATTCGAACATTCTTCTGTAAAAAAATTGCCTCTGCCTTCCTCTTGTAAGGCATGTGATCACATTGGATCCTTGTGAAGAATCCCAGATAATCTCTCTAAAGTTCCTAATTTAATCACATCCGCAAAGTCCCTTTTACCATAAAGAAATATCTTCACAGATTCTAGGGGTTACAACTTAGATATCTTTGAGGAGGCATTTTTTGGCTTTCGACACTTCTTTTTCCCTTTACTTGCTTCATTTTAATCAGAGGGTTGTTCTTAAAAAAGTTAAACAGAGAGAATAAATGGAAATTTGGAAAAATATTGTTCCTAGGAGAACCTAAAGTCCATACTTTTACTGATTTAGAAAAAGGAAAAACTGAACAATGAAATGTGGTTACTTTCAGAAAAATGGAAAGTATTACTTTATCTCTAGAGGAACGTAACATGGAAGATTACTTTTTTAAAATATGAAGACGAGTTTGTAGGAAACCTTGATTAACATCTCATGAGACATTCAAGCCACATGGCAAATAATACAAATTATGTTTAAAATAATGAAAATATTTTAAAGAAGACAAAAATAGTAGTTATATATTCAGTTTTTGATAGTAAATATAGGGTTAATTAATAATCATGAATTAATACAGATTTCAGCTGTGGTGGCGCCACAGTAATTAGAGACCTTATTATGCTTATACACCGTTATGTATTGTTCAACTATAGCATATACTCATCGGAGTTTTTCTATACTGGATTGTTTTCTGTTCAGCTTTTCAGTTCTTTATGTATTTTAAATATTAGCTTGTGGCAGAAGATTAGGATAGGGCAAGCTGGCTGGACAAGTGGGTATGATATGTCAGTCACAGAGACCCAGAACACATGCCCAGAATACAGTTTCCAGGCCTTGCACCTGGGACCAATCAGAAAATGCTATCTTCAATTCTTCCATCATGCAATCAAGCAAATTTCTGATAGAACAGCCTAGATCTTATGTCAAAGTGAAAAATAAGAGATACAAAAGCCTCCTGCCTTTAACCTTGTGATCACTCTGAGGCCCACACTCGCACAGCACAGCATACATCTTTTATTTTTTTAATTTACCTTAAATAAATGTAAAACCTGCCTACCTTTTTCATGTGCCTCATCCACTTCTTTGCTCAGAACACCAAGAACCTGGGAACAGTCTATGGAGCCCCGGAATGCAGGAAAATTATTTTTTTGCAGAGTGGTTCGTAAATATTGTCTCCCATTTTTTCTCTCATCTTTTTATCCACTTAGTAATGTTTGTAACTGAGCAAAATTCTAAAATTTTGATTTGCTTTTATGAATAATTTTAGGAACTTTTTACCTAGCCCTCGACTCTAATGATTTGCAATTATTTTACTTTAGAAATTGGTTTACATTGTGCTAGCTGAGAAAGATTTTATGTCACCTCTAAATCATCACAGCTACATATGTTTGGGCTTCTGTTAACTTTGGGAATAGAAAAATCTCTTCTAATATAATAAAGTTATCTATGACAGTTTCCTCTTTCTAAAGGATGCTTCTAACAGTCCTATTATGCTGCAAATTACCATAATATTAGTAGCTTAAATTTATCATCTTGAAGTTCTAGAGGCCAGAAATTCAAAATGGCCTAAAATTAAATGCTGACATGGCATTGCTGCACTTTTTCCTGTTGACTCTATAGCAGATACTTTTTTCTTGCCATTTCCAGCCTTTAAAGGGTGTTCACGTTCTTTATCCCATGACCTAGTTGAGCTTTAGAGTCATTAATGGTTAGCGAATGTTTTTCTCTTCAGGCTGATGTTACTGACAATCCAGGGACGCTCATTAAAACATCACATCCCTGGGATTGCATTACACCTACCCAGACAATGCAGAACAACTCCCCCAACCCAAGGGCAGCTAATTATCTGCTTTAACTATTACCCAAAGCCTTATTTCTTCCCTCTCTTCATTGTATTTTTGTTATGATATGTTAAAAAATCATTGTGAAAAGATGATTCTAAAAAATCTATATTTAAAATTAGGCTTAAATGGAGTTGGGGGTTAACTCATTGGTAGAGTGCTTGTCTAGTACGTGCAAGGGCTTTAGTTCAATCCCCAGCACCACAATAAATAAGTAGATGAATAATGTGGAAAACTAAATTTAAATTAGGCCAACTAAAAAATCTATGGTGGTATTTATTAAGTAAAATTCTCTATTATCTTATAAACGTTAAGATAAAGGCTTATTTCTTTCCTCCTTATTTCTTCCCTATGTAATACAACTCATGCAATTTCCAGGGAATAGACCATGGGCCTCTTTAGGGAGTTATATTCTACATGCTACAGTACCTGCACATGTCAAGGAGCTGTTGAAAAGAAGCCCATGGCCTGAACTAATCTCTCCACACTGTGTAGGTATAGGCACACAAAGAAAAATCATGTAATAGTTTACATTTTCAAAACATCCTCTGATTTGCCTTGCCACATGACTGTGTTAGTTTTGGTTGCTAGAAGAAAATGCACTTGAGAACTTGGTTAACATGATTATCATCATAGGAGATTTAAAAATAGAAGAAAAGCTTCAATTTTTTCTTGTTTTTCTTTCTTTACTAGTTCCATAACAAAGCACGTTCTAAATAAGCAGTGACAGAGCAACCCAGTTAAAAATATAACTTTCTGGTTTTAGAGCTTTTCTCCCAGGGGCCTTAACTAAGGATATTAAAACAGTGTTGAACAAAGAGCATAATGGTTAGAAAGAGACAAGAAAAGTCCATGTTACGACTACTACTTAAAAACAATCTTTTTTTTTTTTTTTTTTTTGTGGGTACCAGAGGTCAACCTCAGGACTTTGCGCGCCAGCAGGTGCCCATGCCGCTGAGCGATATCACCGGCCCTTTTTTCGTATGTGGGTTCTGGGAGTCGAACTCAGGACCTCGCGCTTGCCAGGCAGGCGCTTATGCCGCTGAACCATCTCACCGGCCCTTAAATCCAATCTTATTAACCCTAGGTGAAAATGCACTTTGGTCTAAGTTGCTAGGAATCTAAACTCTCTTTAGTGAATGGAGTTTAGACTTCTACATGAAAACCTCTTAGTAATGTTAGCCATGTCAAATATTACCCCCAAGAGGACAAATTTTAAATGAATCTCTGATTTTCCTAGGAAAGAATAGGAATGTCTCATTATATGCAAAGCAGAGTGTTTGCTTTATTTTACTTATACTTTGAGTAATGGAAAATGGGAAATTTAAATGACTGGCCACACATATTTCAGAAGATTTAGATGAAAATATTAAGCATGGCCTCCACTAAAACTTTAGAGTCTATCTGGACACATTCACTTCAAAATTGAGATTCATTTTGTTGAATTGTTTATATCTTAACTTTTATAAGATAATAGAGAATTTTACTTAATAAATACCACCAGAGGTTTTTTAATTGGCCTAATTTTAATTTAGTTTTCCATATTATTCATTTATTTATGTATTGTGGGGCTGTGGAGTGACCTCAAGGCCTTGCACATGCTAGGCAAGCACTCTACCAATGAGTTAACCCCCGACTCCATTTAAGCCTAATTTTAAATATAGATTTTTTAGAATAATCTTTTCACAGTGATTTTTAACACATCACAACAAAAATACAATAAATATTAAATTCAATTAAAATTGTTTCACATACCTTCATTTCTGTTTATATATTTCTTCAAGAAATTATGTATTGTGAAGTTATTATATTTCAACAATTTCTTTATATACATATAGTAGATGTGTTATTATTATAGACAGCTAAGTTAGGTAGAAATATTATAGGCAGTCAGACAGGGCTAGGCCCAAGAGGGTGTCAGTGAAGGAGATGAGAACACATTACAATTGTGGCTGGAGGTATGGCTGTTGAAGGCCAGAGAAAATGACCAGGCTACACACCTCCCCAAGGGATAAGCAATAAATTCAAGATTATACTATAATTGGCATCACCCGGTCCAATAAAGTCTAGATAGACATCAGTCACCTAGGTGGGTGACCAGGACCTCCTGATCCATCCCTTCCTATAAAGGTCTTTATTCTTTCCATGTACACTTGCGACGTGACCTGCTTCCCTACTGGATCCATATTACCTAAGTGGCTACACTTGCAATCTTATTGGTTGCTCATACTTTTGACCCGTGTTGTACCCATCCCATGATTTTTGTACCCACCTCGTGATTTTGCTCTATGAAACTTCCTCTGGGAAGAGGGGTCTGTGGCAACCCAATTTCAGGTCCTCTCCTGTCTCTTAGGAGCTATCTCTATCAATACATTTTTTCTACTCTTAACCTGCATTGTTCCTTAGAATTCACTCTTCAATTTTGGGGGGACACGAGCTCGGCTATCTGGCATATAGATGGTTGGGAGTTGTATTCTTTCCCCTGTGTCCATACCAGACAGGATCCAAGGAGCTTCCGGAGAGTGGAGCTGGGGTAACTAGAGTACTCCACACAAGGGGCAGGTTGCAAGTTCACTCATTTCTATCGCAGAAACAGAATTTTTAGGATTCCTCGGTAAGAAGCAGAAAGGGATTTATTAGGCAAAAATTTTAAAATACACACCCAAAGAAATGGAACGTGGGTTCCCCAAAGAGAGAGAGGCACTTCGTAGCTTGGAGCTGGGTTTATTTGTATGGATTTGGGAAGTCCCCAAAATGGATTACCTAGGATGTGCATTCTAGGGTCTGTTAGGTTTTGGCCCCTTGGTGGGCTACGCTAAAATGCAAACCATTTATGTGTGTTCGAAGGTGAGATGCGCTATCCTCCCAGTGGTCAGCTTCCTGAGGAGGGGGTTATTAGGAGGGAGTGGAATTTACAGGTGAAAGGCACAACCCCAGCACTTTCTATGCAGGCTTGTTGTCTCCAAGACTCTTAGGAATTTTTCCTGAAAGGGGAAAAAATTTCAATAACTTTTGTGTACTGAAGCTGCAATTTCTTTTAAAGTACAATTTTAATATTACAATTTTCCTATTCTCCTTTTTATCTGTACTTCTTATATCCTACCTCACATGGGGCATGGACAAAATAGAACAGTTTTCTTAAGGCTTAAATTCTAATAAATAATACTATATCACATGTGAGATTATAAATGAAGCACTTTAGAGCACAATAAAATAGACACTGAAAGGTGAGTTGTACTTCAGTGGTCAGCAAAGTTATCTTAAAAATAATCTTTTCATTGTCCTACTGACAAACAGGAGTCACAGACAACATACTATTTAAAACATTTTTAAAATAAGTAATAATCACCATGGCTCAGAAAATAAACAGATTTAGAAGGTGTGTTTTCTAAAATAGTTTTCTTACCTATGAGTAAGAAGATTTCATTAAAAATTATTATATATGCACTTCATAATCTATTAAATAGTCAGCAAACCTTCAAACTTAAAATAATTCTTATTTATCCACAAAATTAAAACTATTTTCTGTTGCATTTAATGTTTGTTTATTTTAAAGCAATTTTAAATGTGAACAATACAAATTTTATATATTATAAATCTTATATTTTGGGTTTCATTTTGCTTTGCTATTACTTTGAAAGACAGAAAGCAAATCATTGAGCAAGAATAAAAATTTAAGTGGCTACGATTATTTCCAATAAATTGTGTTTTTACCCAATATTCAATACTAGAAATGAAAGCATGAAAGATATAAACCAGGAGGAACAGTTGCAAAAATTTAATGAAAATATGGAAAGAAATACATATGTTAAATATGCATTTAATGTTACTGTGTTCACTTAAAGGTTTTTGTCTATTCGGTGATTATCAGTTCTGGTGTGAATGCACAGAAAGGGGAAGATACCAACGTGGGTCTCCAACCACTGACATTATCTTCTGAATAATTAATATTTACCTCAATGTATTGAGAACAGAAACATTAATAGGAAACTATCCCTTTAGATTTTAGAGCTCATAAACTAATGATGGATTGACAAATCATGGTCATTTTATTTGCTTAGCCTGATCTATCGTGAATGGGTAATTAGAGCTCTCTATGAAAAAGGTATTTCAGTTCTGCACACCAACAAAATATCTTCTTTTGAGGTTGTAGAATCATCTATGAGGAAAGTGCTGATATATTTGTCATGCATTATATTTGCTGAACTTAGTATATATGTTGCCGTGGGTCAGGGACAGGTTTGTAGGATTTTGTGCGTGATGAACAAAGAATCGGATGTGGCACGCAAAGGTACGGAAAAATCAGCTAAGTCTGTGAAGACGACAGTACTCTCAGAGCGAGACGGCGAAGTAAAGCAGCAGGAGCGTTGAGGGCACACGATGCAGGGCTTTAAATGTTGCCTTGGTTTTGGAGCTCAGTCACTGGGGAGCATGATCGACAACGTGATGGAGAGGGTGCTGAGTGCTAACAGCCTCGCCTATTGCGCATGACCTTTTCCGCAATTTATCCAGTGCCTTAGGACCCGTGGCAGGGGTTTGGCCCTGGGGACTGTGCAGTCAAGCGAATAGAGGGGCGTAGTCCCATATGCCCAACTGTATGATTTACTGGATGGGTATTATATGTAGTTACAAAGAAGTCTGAATGAACTTATTTAAAAATAATTAGAAACTATCTGTGGAAAAGTAGTGAAAAAAAGAAATTGGTTTCAGTTATTAGTGAATGCAGAATGCGTGATAGGAGGAGAGCGATTTCAATCATTACAATTAATAACTGCCTGCAGGCAAACGTATGTCCTAGAGGTGAAAATAATTTTATTGTTGTTTTCAATAAAAACATCCGATTTCCTTTCCAGAGATTTTACTCACACCTAAGTAAATTCTTCATAATGATTCAGTTTTATCATGTAATTAGAATGAGACTTAACGTCCCCAAATTATATAATTGATTAAATGATGCTTCAACTATAGTTACTAATTCATACAAAGCTGCTAGCTTAACTCCTAGAGGTAATCAACTTTATAATTGAAATCTTGAATAAGTGGTTAATCATATTAAATCACTGGTTCATGTGTACTGGTTAATTACTCAAAATTTTGATTTACTAAACTTATCAAGAAAATGACACTAAGAAATTATTTAAACAAAATTTCTCCCAAGGTTTTTCATTCATATGATTTTCACTTAATTTGATATTCACAATTATGTTCTGTCCTTCGAGTATTTTTCTTGTTCTGTTCTTGTCTGCTTTCCTATAAATGTAGCATTGAAGAATTTGCCCTAGTTAATTTACTTACTTTTCAGTTTCTTTCAAATCAGCAGTACCAGGTACAGCTTGTTGGAATTTCACTTGTGTTATAAATGAATACCATAAGATTGTATTCAATAATGTGGTTGACATTTTATATAGTAAGTATATTGAATTATTATTAGTAATTTGCTGCTTTTAAATTCCTGGGATAGAACATTAGATTTGGAATTCAAGGGGACATAAGTATCACTGAGCACATTTATTCAAATGTAGATACCAGGACTCTACACAAGGGGATCAGATTCAGAGAACTGTGACCTATGAAATAAAATTTTATAAATGCAGGCTCAGGAACAAGAAAACATTTTTACAGGTACCAGGAATTCATGGCCCTCAGGTACCTTAAAAAACCACACAGACAAAATTGTTCTGACTTGTACTGGCTGTGGGTTTTCATTTTCCCTGTGAAGACAAAATTACATTAGGGTAGAGGGATTATAGCTCCTTCATCCTGTCACAAATGATAAACATTTTGAAACAAAATTCATGTAAATTATTATCAAACCTCTTCCAGTGTATCATTTTAAAATGTTCTCTTTAGTCCAGGTTCTTTTTCAATAGCCCAACTATCAGTATAAAATGACGGATTGGAAAAGTAACATTCATCAAACAATGAGTACAGGAAAATCTTGGCCTTCAGTTCAGAAATTTGAACAGTTTCTTTGTAGTGCTAGCTCATCTATGTGAGCCAAAACAATATCTGCTAGATAGCTTGCCCCTGGGCCCCTTCTTGAGGTTCCATGCACAGGGTAATAGTATGGCAAATAGAGTGAAACCAGCAAATAGATGTGAGACCAAAGCATTTTAGGTATAAAGAATCTTATAGATTAAAGAAACTTTGTCCATAAATTTGATCCTTGAAATGAAAAGCAGAGCCATAAAGTAAATTAAAATTAAAGCTTTCCTAAATATATATATATATATATATATGTTACATTTGCAAATCCTGTGGACATTTAATAAATGTCTGCACTTAATAAATGTTTCTGTGCTAATTTTATAGTCTCATGAGTTCTAGAAAACATACACACATACAGATGTTTATATATAATACATATATATGAATGTATAATACTTTATAGAAAATTTCTGAGCATTTCAATATTGTTATACATGTAAAGATATTATAATAGTACCACATTTATATATTATGTAGCAATGTATTATATAACTTTAAATATTATAATTCTACCATAAGTACATGTGTTTGTGGATGTGAGAATAAAATAATTTTTCTGGTTTTTGGATATAAGAGACAGGAAGCCTAAATCAAATTGCCTTAAATAAAATAAAAAAGTATGTCAGCTCATAAGATAAAAACCAGAACTAGAATGAGTCAAACACAGCTATATGAAATGTTTAAACAAGTACTATTTGAATTCATTACACCTATTGTCTTAACTTTCTTTACTTCAATGCATTTTCTAAATGTATTTCAATGTATTTTATTTCAGGTCTGTGTGGAAGTTGGACAGCTATAAATACCTTTTTTCAGTATTAAAGGTTCAAATCTAGCATGACTTCTTTTTTTTTTTTTTTTGTGGGTACCGGGGGGTCGACCTCAGGACCTTGCGCGCTAGCAGGCGCCCGTGCCGCTGAGCGATATCACTGGCCCTTTTTTCTATGTGGGTTCCGGGAGTTGAACTTGCGCCCTCGTGCTTGCCAGGCAGGCGCTTACGCCGCTGAGCCATGTCACCGGCCCTAGCGTGACTTCTTACAAATGACTATTCTACACGTGGGATTTGATTTAATTTGCTTAGAATTTTCCATAAACCTACACTAAGCATCTCATTGTGAAAAGGGAAATGTTATTGGGGTAAATATCAACCAAAACAAAAACAAATACTCTAAATCAATGATAGTCCAGAGTTTCCAAAGATGTTAATAGTATTTTGGCAAATTTAACTGAATACCTCATGCCTTTTAAAAACAAATGAAATTTTGGAAGAAAAGAGAATAGTTCAAGAGAGATGTCATAATTTTTACTCTAGCCATTTTGAGTTCCTGAGGTTTGATAGCCTGGTTTATAGCAGGTAAAATCTTCCTTGTATTATCTATAGTGCCGAAAAATGTATAGGTTCAAAACAAAAACTTAAGAATCATCAGCACAAGAGTTATTTAAAATAGGAATTAAAATGTTCTGACCTGAAATGTTCAGAATATTAAAGGACTAATCAAAGAAGACAAAGAATCAGAGAGAGAAGGATATTAATTCCATGTGTGCTGTTGTCTAACCATTTCCTCCTCAACTTGGCACATAGTAGGAATCATTTCCTGCCTCCTAATGTTGACTCATGCTGGGTGGCTGATTTTGCCAATGTAATGTTTGTTTGTTTGTATTGGTACACATACATACCAAAACTTGATCCTTTTTACTTCTCTTTTCTCTCTGCTCCCTCCAGTCTCCAGAATGGTGGCCATTTGTGAACTATTGCATTTAACTGCTATATGATACTCTTCAAGTTTCTCTCTCTTCCCTTCTCTACAGCAAACAGCAGCTTCCTCATGCCAGCTGCTCCAGCTGCCTGGACCCATGTGTAACTCCAATGAGAAAAGTTTGTGCTGCTAACCAGCAATGGATATGTAATTTGCATGAGATAGGGTTGTGTGTTGATGAATTTTTAACTCTATGAACCTGGCTCTCTTAAAGAAAGCGTGTTGTGCCTCATCTACAAATGGAAGCTTGTATTAAAAGGGACACATGAAAAGCAATTTGCAAAAGCAAATTGAAAATCCAAACTTATCCATCATATTATTTATTAAAAGTGAACTATCACCAACTACATATATATAAATATTGAAAGAACCAGTGCGGATATTTGAATATTTTACATTATTTTTGTTTGTTTATCACTCTGAAAGAGAATCTGGGAGTTACTAGAGAAAACACTAGTTGCATACAATGCTGAAACCTTGACATTTATTATTTATATTGTGATCAATAAGGAAATTTCTCCCCATATGGATAAATCAAATTAAATAATAATGATAAACCTATCACTAACAGCTTTGTGCAATCTGTAATGAACACCTGTCTGCAATTAGTCAGAGTGGCCACTGGATGTCAGTATTATGTTATGCCTGTTGAGTGGTTTGATTGGTAATTTCTTGTAGCTATTTCACAATTTAGAAATCCGGCTTTTTCAAGAACTTCGAGCAAAAAAACGTTATATTCAAAAGCAATTATGTTTAATTAATCTAGCATTTAAATTTATTTAGATCCTACCAAGATTTTTGCAGATCTTCAGTAATGAATTTTAAAGATTTGTTTTGAAAGTACCCAGGTATAAGACAGTTATTTTTTGTTTTGTTTAATGTGCCTATTTCAGTTTTGTTCATGTGCTCGCTTTGGCAGCACATATACTAAAATTGTATTCAGATTACTATTGCACTTGATAAGAATAATGGCAAATTACATCTTTTCATTTCTCCATAGTAATTACTAAACATAAGACATTTATAAAATTGATAAATGAGTTCCTGTGTAGAACTTTACATTTGAAATTTACAGAAAAATAATATTACCTGAGAGTATCATATTGTTTGATGAAAATCCTGTAGATGTTTATTAATATATCAGTATAAGGATTTATAAAGGGGCTGGTGAGATAGCTCAGCGGCATAAGGGCCTGCCTGGCAAGCACGAGGTCCTGACTTTGATTCCCTGTACCCACATACAAATAAAGGGCTGGTGATATCGCTCAGAGGCACGGGTGCCTGCTGGCTCGCAAGGTCCTGAGTTCCACCGCGGTACCCACAAAAAAAAAAAGAATTTATAAGGGTAGGATATGATCAATTCTGAATTTTATGAAATAAATATTGTGACGAACAGTAAAATTAAGAAATAAAATTTTGAGTTAAACATATTAAACTGGAATTCTGCATATTAGGTTATAACTATTTGTAGTGGATCATGCATTCTTACTGGCAGAAAACAATGTATGGTTTCCTAGTTCTACCTAACTTTTTTTCTCTGGGCAATATTAAGTGGATTAGATTGCCCTATGTCCTAGTCCACTCTGTGTGTTGTAATAAAATACCTTACTTTGGTTGTACATAAAGAGAAGACAGTTGCTTAGCTCACTTCCTGCTGGCGGAAGGTCCTGACAACATGGTAGTGTCCTGGCAAGGGCCACCTGACTGTGTGGTGCACAGAAAAGACAAGTGTGTGGGGAATCTTCACATTGTTAAAAATCTACTCTCACAAAAACTGATGCACTCCCGCCAAATGGGCATTATTCACCTCTGAGGCGGGCCATGAAATAAGTCCCTAAAGGATCCATCTTTCAAAGGTTCCAAATTTCTAAAACACGAACCTTTGGAGAATACTCCACGTTCACACAATATGATCGAATAATTGTGATGTCAGTTTTTCTCCCATTTGTGATGAGCTTGATGTGATTAGATTCTCATAAATTTTCTTAGAGGAAATAGTTCTTACCAATTTTCTGATATACTGTTATAAATTATATCATCCATGTATCTTGTTTCTTTAAGTATTTATTCAGACTATTATTGACTCAACACCTACTCTAGAACATGAGTAAATATACATATTAATATAAGGATGATAGTATTTAATGATATTGATAAACCTTATTAAGCAAATCCAATAACACTTTAAATAATTTTTTTAGTGTAATTCAAGTTCTAACTTTGATTACTTAAATTTTCATCCACAAATTTTCTTTGGATATGTTGCTCTATTTAGTAATCTTACTTAATATCACTTATAAACTTGCTCAATATTTTGTATCTGTTTTTAAAACTTTCTCACATGTAGATAAAAGTTTAACAATAATTTGAAAAATCAAAGGTTATATATTTATCACATAGTGTCAAAATTATTCCATTTTTGTGTTCTACGTACAAGTTCACATAGTATATGTATAGGAATCCACATCAAAATTATATGCAAAAGCTGGTGTATATGAGAGCCCATCAACCATAGATAACTAGAAAATTTAAAAAAGTTTATGAATGATATCAACTGAAGAGGGAAGAAATTACATTTAGAGTAAAATATGATTTAAATGCATACATTTAAAAATACGTTGTAGTCAATATTATTTATTTTTACTTAGGCTACCAAATATGTGCAATTAGAAAAATAGTTCAATGAAATATGAATTATATATATATATATATATATATTACATAAAGAAAAATTGAAATAGAAGAATAACACAATTTTCAGACCACACAATATCCAAAAGTATAAAACCTAATCAAGTCTTTTAATTTTGTAAGGCCACAAGAATTTTTTTTCTCTGTT
Source organism: Erethizon dorsatum (assembly GCA_028451465.1). NCBI lineage: Eukaryota > Metazoa > Chordata > Mammalia > Rodentia > Erethizontidae > Erethizon > Erethizon dorsatum. The sequence goes on along the minus strand of CM051828.1, from coordinate 13,431,919 downwards.
CCTATTTTTTTTTTTTTTTTAACATTTCCTTTGGGTAACGCTTTCTCCTTTCAATGACAGTTTCTATGCAGACCTTGGACTTACCAAGGTACCAATCACAGCATTGAATCAATGACTTTTATAACATGTTTCCATCACCTAACTGATGCACCATACTGAATATTACTAACAGATTTCTAGATGAGAGAATCTCCCAGACCAAACTCCTGTCCGGTGGGAGTGGTTTGGTATCATGTAAGTTTTCTTCTTTCAAGGTTATCTGATTATACATGCATTATAATTATTATAACATATTTATTGAGCTTTTATTAAAGAAATGTTAAAACAAATTCTTGTGGTGTTTTAGTAGTGTTTTAGAGTATAGTGAGAATAGAATGTAGCAGTCTGGTTATATAAACATTTTCCCATTTTAATTTGCTTTATAGCTTTAGTTCAAAAACAATGTAGGTTCAAAGTAACAAGTGAAATTGAAATAAATAAGGAAGCAATAACTCTACCTATTTACCTTTAACTTTCTATTACTTAACAAAAGATAAATAAGAATAAACAATGTTTAACAGCACCAAGTATTGTTGTTGTCATTTCTGTGTTCTCAAAATAAACAATTACTGTACCCGGAATCACTAATGGCCATAAGAAGATTCCTGAGAATGTAAGAAAACAAAAAATAATTTATTTTCTCAGACTTACGAACTATAAAATATATTTTAAAATGAACATGAAGAAAGAAATATAATGTCTTTTTAAGGAGATGGTGCCCGTTTCATCTGCTTGACGCAACTTACGGATGGAAGCCATCAGCATACTATGAAACATGATTTTAGTTCCCAGAGCAACTGGGTGAGCAATTAACATATACAAAAGGAAAATAATCATGGTAATTTGGACAGTGTTCATTCATTCACTATCCAAAAGAACAGAACATATTATCATCCCTTGGCTCCCATGCACTTGCTTGAGCTAAATGTATTAACCAATCATAGTGTCATCCCTTTGAGAATTTATAGTATTCAACTTCCTGTATATTGTTAACCAAGATCTAATATTATTTTCTCTTCATTTCTATGTCAGTGAGTGTAAAGGCTATTAGTATGGCTTGCGTTTTCAACTGCATGGTAAAACTTTTTGTATTATTAAAGTTTTTTAAAAAAATGTTCGGAGTTTGGGGCCGGTGAGATGTCTCAGCGGCATAAGCACCTGCCTGGCAAGCGTGAGGTCCTGAGTTCGACTCCCGGAAACCACATACAAAGAAAGGGCTGGTGATATCGCTCAGCAGCATGGGCTCCTGCTAGCACACAAGGTCCTGAGGTCGACCCCCGGTACCCACACACACAAAAAAAATGTTCGGAGTTTGAACATTTATCAGGAGTTTATTCTGCTCCAAATGATTCATGAGTTATTTTTTATAAAACGTCTAATTTAATCTTCATGGAAATTAAGTAGGTGTTATCTTTATTTTCATATAAACATTGAGTAGTCAATAAATAAATGGTTGAGGCAATGTCAGACTACAGGAATGTGGAGTAGCTTAAAGGTTTTTAAATTAAGGTGAAAACTAAAGAAAAAAACTATTTCAGAAACTTGTTTCATTCGTAACTTTCAGAGATAATTATGAACAATTATATATCCCTGGACAGAAGAACTTGAAGCCTGAAATATAATAAAGTCTTTATAATTTCAAAATTCTAATATTTTACTTAAAAATTCAGTGTAATATACCTTTCTTGTAGCATTTGCCCAAATGTAAATTAATGGCGTGCTGTTCCACAAGACTCCCTCTCTTTAGACACCAGCAAGTTTCACAGTTTCCAGGTAAATCTCATTTCAGACAACTACCTGCAAATCTGGCTCCACAACCATCTGCAGGTTCCATAATATTCTAAAAGTGTGCTCAGACTCACTTCCTGTACTCCGCTCATAACTGAAGCTACATTATAGTACAAAAGGTTAAAAAGTAGAAGCAGTTCCAGGAAAAGGAGACACAGAAGGCAAAATCAGGAAGGATTCTAGACATGAAATTTCCAGCATCCATAAGAAAGCATTTTGCTCTTGGTAGCAATATATTGCAATATTCAAATAATGTAACTAACTAAGGAAACCCAACTGGTCTTGTGCACAGAGTGTTCATCGGGTTGTATTATGCACAAGTGATTATTGTAACATTGCTGATGTTACTCAATAATCAGTAGGAGGTCTGGCTGATATGTGGCCCAAATCCTGAGCTCTCTAATCATGTGGTTGGCATTTCTGGCATGAATAGCCCCTGTCAGTAGTCACACTGTCAGTAAAAACTAATGTCCTATTAGTTGAGCACCCCATTATATAATGAGGGGCCCATTATAAATAACAAACACACTCTGATCCCTAGGGAAAGTCCAAACCTATACACACTGGTGTATATAGTTGTATGCATAGATGTCGACTTTCCCGAGTGGTCTCACCTGAGAAAGAGGGGCATAGGAAGAGAGAAATAGGAGATGATTGGCTTATGCAATTTTGAAGGCTTGGCAAGTCTAAACACCATAGAGTAAGGAAGTCTGGAAACCCAGGGAATGGGTTGCATTTGAAAACCAAACTATTAGCAGAATTCCTTCTCCTGCTAGGGAAGTTGTCTTTTCCTCTCACACAATCAACAGACTGAATGAGACTCATTATGGAGAAGAAACTACTCTACTCAAAGTCCACAATCCACCCGTCAAGATGTTAATCCTTTCCAAAAAACACTGAAGCATCCAGAATTACATGGGATTGAATATCTGGGCACTATGACCCAGCCACCTTGAAACACAAAGTTACCATTACGTGGTTTCTCTTATATGAAAAACCCAAAGTATAAGCAAATTAAAGAGCATAGTAAAAGATAAATAATAGGAAACAGGGAGATAGATCTTTTTCAAAAGGGAAGGGGACCAAGTGAGAGGGGAAAGACAGGAGGGGAAGGGAATAAAAAAAGAATTAAGATGTGTTAATACATGTGCCAACACCTCATGATGAATGCAAACATTATGTAATGCAAATATGTACTGGTAAAAAATAAAAGTCAAAAAATTTTAAAATGTTAGCACAACGAGAGTTTACCTTTAGGAAACCAAGGATAGGAGCCAATGAAATTCTTCTATACAAACTTTCTATTTGATTGATACAATTGACAAAGTGATCAGTTGTTCATTTATTTTTTTTTCTTGCTGGAGATCTTAAGCCTAATGTTAATGAAATGATTTTTTAATTTCTTAATTCATTTACCTCTTTGTGGCTGGACACAAATCCAAGATGACAAAACAGAGCAACACCTATTAAACTGATTCTATTTACATGGACAGAGGAACAGAGTTACTTGGCCATAGGCTGTGAGTTTCCTCGAGAAGACCTGCTACTCTTCCACGTTGAATTTCTGCCACAGATCCTCAATATGTTTGACCAAAGCGATTGACCGCCCCTGTGTATGCTGAAGAGAAAGATCAGGCCTCGGAGTGGTAAACTAATGGGTTGAAGGGCAGACATGGCTTCAATGAGAAAATGGAACACAGAGTCTAGTGTCAGGGTGTGTTCCTTTGAAAGGAAGTAAGCCTGAGAGATAGATGGTCCCCGAATCTACACAAGAGAATCCATGACCATTGAGCAGCTGTGGAGAGGCTGCACATCTACCGGGATCACTGTTTACTTCCAGTTATCTTCGGGCTGCAAATGGCACCAATGTAAAGGCATTTGGGTAAGAGGCTATGTACCTCTTCTCGTCAACAACTAGTAGCCCAATATGGCACTTGCATTTATTATTTAAATTACAGAAAGACCAGCTCTGCTTTAAGTCAGAAACAACCACGGAGTCTGTGTAATAAGTTACTTTGGGGGATGGCTAGATGTTCTTCATATGTGTACAGCAAGACATAGATATGTTTCTAAATTTTATTATCTTTCTATTCCAAGCACTGAGAAGTATTAGAAGTCATGCGAGAAAAGAAAGAGTCAGTGCACTATCAAAACACAGGTTGTTCTTCTATTAAAGTAATAGGCATTTTTTGACATACTAGGAAGATGTCAGAATTTTTAAACATGGTAGAAAAGTAACCATTTTAGTCATCTGTTTAAATTAGGGAGTTAGCCACATGACTTATACAACTGTCAATGCCATTTACGAGATAAAACAAATCAAACTTAGTAATCATATTAGCAAGTAGTCAAAGAAAAGATGTAAAGTGATGTTTGAGGACTTACTATGTGGAATTGGGGCAAAGGTGCTTATTAAAGTGCTTTGCAAATCTCATTGGTTTCTGCATTTTTCACAACTTTTTTCTCAGGATTTAAATTTTCTGCCCCACTTGAATTTTATTTAGTTTTGTTTTTCCTGGGCTAGTGGGTTGGCAATGACTGGTGAACCATTTGGAAGGGGGATTTAGAACCAGTGCTCAACAAGCCTAATTTCATTATATAATAGTAGTCTTGATTATATGTATACAATTTTTGTTCTTAGGTGCATATAATGTTACCAGCTGCTTAGGTTCTTACATGCAGATTTCTTTTCTCAGAGCTGAGCAAATCCAAGGAGTCCATTTATTTTGATCAGAAGATAAAAAGGATTTATATAAAGCTAGCTTGGAGAAGACGGAAGGGTCCATTTGCCTCCTATCACCCTCCCACCATGCGTAGGTATGCTATGGTCTTTAAAACAAGGAACACTGTGGGTATGGAATACAGCAAAACCATAGCCATGTTTAGGCTGGTTTCATCCATTCCTGGACCTAGATATCCTCCTCCATTACCTAATGGTGTCGGTATCCACATGCTCTACCCATGAATCTAGACTGAGGAGAGGTGGTGTTGCTGGTTTATACCCTGGGTCTGAGGAAGTTTGGAGAAGCCACTTTCCTCTTAAAAACACAATCTAACTTTTAAATTTCCATTTTGAGACGGCTGCTACAATAGTATATGAATGCTACAAATCTAATGACAATTTCAAAACCTTCTCTCAAGTTTGTGGACATAAGGTAGGTTGTTCCTTTTGAGATTTTGATTCAGAACCAAATGGTAGAGAAAGGGAGGGAACAGGAGTTTTGTTCTATTGGCACAGTCAAAACCGAGGTGCAGGTTATAGAACGAGTGACTTTCTTGACTTCTTGATTCCAAAGCTTGTGAAGCTGGGGCAGCAGGATAGATTCTGGCAGAGACTGTGGAGTTCTGTGTTTAGAAGACACCACATATTTTCTACCGTTCTTAGCCCTGTCCTGTACCCAGACAGAAGTGGAGGTAAGGGTATTATTGAGGAGAAACAGTGTAGATGTAAGGAAGCAGTAGTACTCTCTTTGTTATTTTATTTACATTTACCCCACCTCCCACTGGATAAACTTATATATTGGAAGAAAGAAAATATCTCAGAAATTTGCATGGGCCAAGTCTACATACCACAAAGAGTAATAAAATATCACATAAGATAGAGGATTTTTCCTTTGTGTCTCCACATAGTCTATTCCTATAGATTATTTTCATTCATTACATTCAGCTATGCTAAATGAACAGATAATCTTTTCTGTCCCCTACTTAAATACAAAGATACTATGGTGCTAATTTGCTTACTAAAACCCCACAAGAATTCTGTAGTGAGCAATTTGAGGGAGCAAAATCTAAATTAAATTATTAAACCTATCATTAAAATCAATTCACATAGCTTGTCATGAAAGGTAATGATTTTTTTCTTTCTTTAAAAAAATCTGTACTAATAGGACTTATAATGCTTTCAAACAATTACTTTATAAAAAAATTTCCTCAATTTCTAAAAAGAAAACTAAGATTATATTTTTTTTAAAGTAGTTGTTAATAAAAAATGGGTTATATAAGTAGAATACTGGTTTTAAAAAAGAAACTAGTATTAACATGATTTTAGTAAGTAAAACTTAAGTTAATAAATAAAAACTGGCTTGGAAACAGAAATTAGGGCTTCTTTAAAATAATTGTGCTATGGTTACAAAATATAAATAACAGGATTCAAATGTCATCAAACCTTTTAAAAATACTATTTAAGTGCCATCATATTAAACTTCACAGCAAGTAGTTATGACATGCTTCCTTTAAAGGTCTCATAGTTTTAATTTAAGTATGTGAATACATGTAGGAAAATTTTATAATAAAAGCAGTAAGGGATAATAAAGGATCCACCATGAGATTGTGTAAAATTGACCTAGTGTCTTAAAAGAAAATAAAATCTCCAGGGTAGGCAAGAAAATGTTGGATCTCTCGTTATTCCCTGGGTCTTCTTCCTCACCGTTCCGTTCTGCACACGATGTGCTCTGATATAAGCGTGGTTCCTTAAATAGAGCAGGACTCACACGAGTAGCACTTGTGTTTTTGTTTTTTTTTTTAATGCTTGGAACAAACTCCATCACTTTCAACCACTCTAAGCTCACTCTGCCTTTAAAGATTCAGCTGCATACAAAAATCATTTTGGAGCTTTTCCTGCAGGAAGTTTACATTTTCCCCTGACTTTCTTATGATTGGATTTTTTTTTTTTTTTTTTTTTTTTGTGGGTACGGGGGGTTGACCTCAGGACCTCGCGCGCCAGCAGGCGCCATGCCGCTGAGCAATATCACCGGCCCTTTTTTCGTATGTGGGTTCTGGGAGTCGAACTCGGGCCCTCGCGCTTGCCAGGCAGGCGCTTATGCCGCTGAGCCATCTCACCGGCCCTTATGATTGGATTTAAGAGTACTTTTTTTTCTCTGTTTGCCTGGTGGCTGGTGATTTCTTCTGTATAGCATTTTGCAAGGCATTATAATCTTTGCTTTACCTTTATTAAATTTGTTTCTAAAACCGAAAAATCAAATGTTCTGTACTCTGATTATCTCTTCTATTATCCTCCCTGTCCCCACACTGTGTTAAATTCCCCAAAGGATGGGCTATGTTTCTCCCTTAAAGATGAATTTGGCTAATTGTACTACTTCACTTTTTATTTTGTGTTTCTAAAAGTCAAGCTTTTTTTGTTGTTGTTCTTTTGTTTTTGCTTCTTTTTGTTTGTTTGTTTTGTTTAAAATGAAATTATTATAGGGAAGAAAAGAGAGGGATGAAGGAAAGATAAGGGCAGAAAAGGTAGTTTTGGAGAACTGGGACGAGGTTGGAAGTTCCCCACGAATAGAAGCTACAGGATTCTGGGGAGGCAGAAAGACCCCTGAGAAAGTGCGAGGAACAGCTCAGGAGAATAAATCTCAGGTACAAATCCCCGCGCTGACATTGATCCCTCCATGGTCTGAAGCAGTAGAGCAGGGTGGGAGAGGGGTTGAGAGAGGCGGGGAAACTGATGACAGCTGTCACACCAGGAGGCAGAGCAGTCACAGAACCGGTGAGACCCCTCCTGTCTATCTTCTCCTTTGTTTTTTGTGTTGTTTTGTTTTGTTTTTTTTTGTTTTGTTTTTGGCACGGGGAATTGAACTCAGAACCTTGTGCTTGCCAGGCAGGAGCTTGTGCCACTGAGCTACATCCCCAGCCCACTGTCTTCTCCTTTGAAAAATCTTGGTGTAATAAATGAAAGACATGACTGAGATTGAATTTCCAGTTTGCTGAAACTCTGATTTTAGTTGGTTTACATATTTGTAGAATAGCAAAAGAAAACAAATGAATCAACATACAAGTATGCCCAGTAATTGTAGGTCACTGATTTTTTGTAAAGTACTTATCAGTGTTTATTTGGTTGCTCCCCTTTCCATATGATCAAATCTTGAAGGAAAATGTCCATTTTCCGTTTTCTCTTTAGTAACCATCATAATGTCAGACTCACTGTGGACATGGTCACCTTTCTCTTGCTGGGAAAAAACACCTGACATATACAACTAAAAGGAGAAAAAGATTTACATTTGTTCATGGTTTCGGAGGTGTCAGTGCATAGTAGGCTGGATCCAAGACAGAAATAGCACGGTGGAAGAAAATTGCTCACTTGTGGCAGCCAGAAAGCAGAGAGAGAAAGAGAGACCAAGAACCAGAGTCCCGAAAGCTGTACCCCATACACCCCGACACACCCAGAAGTTTGTTACTAATCTCCTAGGTGTTTCTAAAGCCAATCAAGCTAGCAATGAAGATAATCATCACAGATATTCTATCAAGTGAAAAAATACAAAGCAGAATATACCTGATGCATGTTACGTATTTATATTTCAGTCTAGGCTTCAAAGCCCTCAACCACAGGCTGATTTTTAATTACCATACAAATATAAGTGAGGTGAGACATTTCTGGAACCTTAGATAATGCAATGCCAAAGGCTCATTCAGCAATTGGCCTAGAGCTCTGTGGAAAAAAAAAAAATTCCCTTCCACTGTGAAAAGCCAAGAGGTTTGTCAGTGAATTGTTCATGAAGTGGTATAGGACAATTACCCGTGCTTCAGTAAACTTGGTGCATTGTATACATTCTCTGACAGCCATTACTGTCTGACTATGACACTAAAGCAAAGAAATCTACTGACCCAGGGATGAACTAGTCAGTCATTTGCAGAAATAAAAATTAATACTAAAAAATGACAACGAATGCAAAAACAAATACAAAAGCAAAAACATCTGTGTTTACTGCCACATCTTCCAGTGGGGAATGGTTATTTTTCTCATTTATGCTGGTCAGATGAATACAGCATTCTATTTTGATAACCTTAAATCTCACCAGGGGACCTTGTAAGATAGCCTTTCTCCTGAAAGGAAGGGAGACCTTTCATGAGATGGATACGATTTCTATTCTAAGGAACTTAATATTGTAGCTAATTCCTTTTAATCCACTATTTCCTTTGTAAATATCATTCTGTTTTTTCATTTATTTTACAAATTGTAACTCATTAATGCATTTTAACTTATGTCCACAAAATATTTACACATAGTATCTTAGCACTTACATAACATTTTTTCAAAGGAAAAGATTATATGTTTTACATAAAGGAATTAATTATGAAAGTTTTTATATAATCTCACTAATAACAGTTCTGTCTAGGAAAAGTAATTTTCTAGAATTAAACCTTTAAAGAATTCATCTTATATTTGGAAATAAATATTTAACACCTTAATACCTTTGGGTTATTTTACATTAAATAAACTCAAGTCTACATGGACATTTTACAGATTAGTTCGTTTTTAAAACACCTATACAGTTCTTTTTAAAATACTGGTAAAATAGTGAGCAGAATAGTGATCCAGTGAATAGTAATACCCTTACACCCAAGGGCAATATACCTTATAATGAAAATAAATAATTACAACTTTTAGTGACATCTATTTTACATACTTTAAATACAAATAACCAACAAAACGCAACTAACCCAATGTTGTTTTAGAGTAAGATCCTTATGTTTGCTACTAAGCAAATGTGAACTGGCTCATGTAGATAAATTGGATTTTAGGACAAAGCATATAATTATAGAAGATTAACCAGAATGAAAAAGCAGGTCTATAGTATTTTATGAACTCAGGGAAAACTTTTCCCAGCAAGGTAGCAATCTAAGAGACAAACAAGGTAATACTAGCAGAACGATGGTGTGGGCATCAAGGGCACAGACTTTCATTTAGATAACAAAGAAGACTTGCTAAATTAAATTCCCTCTGAAATACATAAGGATTTATGATAAAATGATGTTATTCTTAGTATAAAGAAGATTAAGGTTCAAAACTCTTTTAAATTTTCTAAGTTTTTTATGAAGTCTAAACATCTCAAGACAATTCTCTTTTATATTTTTATTAGAGAATTTTAGATTCTCTTTTATTAAAACACAAAAATACACCGTAGTTCCTGTCCTTCAGCTAAAGTCACAGGATATAACACAGAGCCTCAAGGAGATGTTTCACTCTCATGCCAAAGCACACTGCCCAAAATTTTAAACATCAGTATGGTGTAACTTTGTCCTGAGAAAAAGAACAGTAAGCTACAAGTTCAGTGCTTTCTATATAAAAGATATCTGATGTAGTAGAACCGTGTTCCCTATGTCTGCTTTGCCTTCCCTACATTTGGACATTCCTTAGCTTACCAAGTGGATATTTCTTGAAGTCTCCTTTGAGAAATAAAGTAGTCACGTGCTATCCCTAATCTTTTGAAAATCAAGGTCAACTTCTGGTCTACATCTTACATCTTGGTCTTACATCTTGGCTGCAGTGCGTATGTAGAGAAAGATAATTAGGCAAATTTTTTTCATAAACATAAAAACTTTAGATTGATTCTAAATCTCTCATTTCTGCGTTTATTAGGTTTTCAAAAATTCTTTCGTGAAAATAAGCTTAAATGAAAATCATCTATTCATTTATAAGTGTCCATTAATTCAATCAACTGTGAGGCTCACTGTTTGTCAAGTTCTCTGAGCTACATAGTAATGAGGCAAACTCCATTCTGCAAGGAATCTTTCAGACTGGTAGAAAGCACTGCATCAAAGAGACCAAGCACCACAGGACACAGGCAAGTTTATTTGTGCATGGATGTTCATCATGCATTTTGACAAATGGTAAGAAAAGTACAGGAAGACAGTTTTTTTTTTTTTTTGTGGGTACCGGGGGTCGACCTCAGGACCTCGCGCACCAGCAGGCGCCCGTGCCGCTGAGCGATATCACCGGCCCCTTTTTCGTATGTGGGTTCCGGGAGTCGAACTCGGGCCCTCGCGCTTGCCAGGCAGGCGCTTAAGCCGCTGAGCCATCTCACCGGCCCAGGAAGACAGTTTTTAAACTAAGAGATTTTAACACATTTCTCAGATCTGGCTGCAAACATTGAAGCTATTTTGCTACCTCAATTGGAAGAATCATTGATTATGGCATAGGTTTGTGCTTAGATAAATTTAGTATAAGAGCCCTTCCATGACTAAATTGAGTCTGCCAGACAGTCCTATAATTTTTAGTTTTATGAAAGGAATTTGGGAGAGTGTTTACAAGTCTCCCTTTCCAATCTGTTAAGAACCAGCATTCATGAACTGTTCAATTAGTTACAAATCATTTGGAATTTCAACAAAACCTAAATGTTAAAAACTATATTAAACTTAAGATAACTTACTCAATTAAGCTGGTCTGTCACATTCTTTAGCTTTTCAACAGAAGGTGATTGTTAGCATACTTTTTTGTTTGTTTGTTTTTGTTTTTGTGGGTACCCGGGGTCGACCTCAGGACTTCACGCGCCAGCAGGCGCCCATGCAGCTGAGCAATATCACCGGCCCTTTTTTCGTATGTGGGTTCCGGCAGTCGAACTCGGGCCCTCGCACTTGCCGGGCAGGCGCTTATGCCACTGAGCCATCTCATCAGCCCAGCATACTTTTAAAATCTCTACTATCATTAGGAGATTAAAACTCCTACCAATAAAAATATTCGTATTTTCTTCAACCAACCATATCTTTAGCATATATTTTCAAGTTTTAATGCATGATAATAAATGAAATGCTTATCAAGTGAATTCAGTACAAATTAAGAGACAAATGCAGGAGTTACTCTAGTAGACATTGAAATAATATTATTGGGAAACGATGGATAATTTATCAGTCAGTGTTAAGTAAATTGTGTTGTGGTGATAAATGACATCCCACATTTTAGTGAGTGTTGGTTGTAGCTCTACTCTAGTCTTCTTTCTGGAGAAAGGGTACGGAAGCAGACTCTATCTGAGATCTTCAGGTCATCTCATGTTGGAGGAAAAAAGTGATGGCAGAACCAAACTATGGATCTTGTCTTCCTTTCAGACATGGAATATCATGGAACATACATTTCACTGTTAAAGATTTTCTGAAACTCAGCATCACTAATATTGGAAACTAGATCACACTTTGTTGTGGGGGTGGAAGCATTATCTTAATATTATTATTTAGCAGTATTGTTTTTGTTGCTGTTTTTACCCACTGGATTCTAATAATACCCACGAAGTTATAATAAATGAAATGTCTCTAGACATTGCCAAATGTTCTCTGGGGCAAAAAATGGTCACTTGGGAATTGTTGTATGATCTTAAAGGATGGAGAGGTCCATTAGAGAAGGACCTGGTAGGGAGTTTTCCAAAATCTAGAAGCCTCATAGGAGGGCAAAGAATATTTTATACTCTACCACGAGAATACAAAGAACACACACATGTAAGTATTAACAATATTTGAGCTTCATGTGGGCATGATGCCTCCTAAGACAATTACAACTGAACAATTCTAATTTAAATTTTATGCAACACTATTATTTGCTGATCATTGAAACATTATTTATCAACTTTATTCTTACGTTATTTTTATCACTTAGGCCTTAGGAAGATAATATATGTCTATCTTTTTCTTAAAATAGCTTAGCATAAGGGGTTCTTTAAAAATGCTCTTCTTTACTTTTTTCCCAATTGGCAGTGAAATTTAAAGGCTATTATAAAATAGACAATTGTTTTGTATCTCAAGAAACAATGCAATACCAAGAACATTCAAAGATATCACAGGTTGTTATAGTACTGATTTTAAGAGAAAAATTATTTTATAATGATAACTCATTTATTCAGTAAGGTTTTTTATTTGACACAACATATGTGTGGTATCCTTCTGGTTATGGCAAGTTCTTAGATTTACTGAAACATATAATTAATGAAAGAAAATGATAAATATGTTATATTTTTATTAGATAAGAAATACATTTAAGTTCACCATTGATATTATAGGATTATATGTAAAGAAAATGTTATAGTGAAGGACTGCAATATCAACACAGTAATCTCTGTTATAGATAATAAGGGTCCCTGTTTTAGAGATGGGCACTTAGAGGTTTGTAAGCCCTAATTTAAAAAGTTACTATGTGGTGAGAAACAAATCCTATGTCTTAAATTTTGCTGATCATAGTATTCCCTATGTTTTAAATTAAAAACAAAAGCAAAATAGAAACAACACAGACCCTCTTTTACAACCTTCTCTATGACTGTGTATGTTATTTTTATTTGAATTCATGAACTCAAATTTCCTAAGTGAGTAGCAAAGCCTGTGGCAAATGAATTCCTAAGAAAGTAAAGAGTTTCGCTTCTATTTTAAAATTCCAAAAAATTAGAACATTATTGCGTACTAATGCCTTGATTCACTATCATCCTGCGGTTTATATTTAACATGATGGTATTAATCCAGTATATTTTTTATATTAGATGTGTTTGCATCCGTGTAGATATTACTTTCTCTTATGACAAGTCTTTGCTTTATCTTTGTAGCACAAGATGATATCTGCTGTGGTTTTCATGTGGTGGGGATCTGCACCCCGAAGGGACATGTGTTACAAATAATTCACATTGTGAAGTACCCGAAGTGTGGCACCTTCTCTCACTATGGTGTTCATAGGTGGTCTTGGAGAAATGATTAAGATTCGAGAAGTTTATCAGGGTTGGGTCTCCATAAGTGAATCCTGGTGGCTTTGTAAGAAGAGGGAGTCAGACCAGGACAGACACACACGTGTCCACTCCCCATCTATCACCGTGTCATGTCCTGCACTGTCCCAAGATGCCAGCAAGAACCTTCAGAATCATGAACAAAAATGACCCTTTTTCATTAAAACTTACCTATTCTGTGCTGTTCTGTTACGAGCAACAGCAATACACCAATATACCTCAGACATTAAATAAGCCCGATCACCTCGGAAATGATATTTGGAGAATGTGATCTCAGAAAGAAGGGGGCTTCGCAATACTACATTTGTCATCATTCCAATATTTCAGTGACTAGAATTCCAAAATAGGAATATCTATGCTTTTAAAAGCATAGATATTTAAAACAAAATCTAGTCTGATTTTCAAGTTGAACTTAGAAAGGCTGTGAATTTACTTATCATATTTTAATATCTCTTTTATGCTTAAAATCTTGGATTCTAAAAATTGTAAACATTTTGTTTTACACTATCTGCTTATAAATTTGGTTTTGAAAATGTTTCCACATTTTAAGTCCAGTTAAAACTATTAGTAAACTTTGAAAATTATTTTGAAGTTCTTTTTGGCCTCTAAATATATTATACAAAATAATACTTACTATGGAAAATGCTGCTCAAAATACATTACAAAATTTTTAGTGACTATCCAATGTTTTCTTAGATTTGTTTTCAAGGTAAGAATTATTGAGTTATAAGACATACATATGTTGTAGAAGTGCCAAAATTGCTTTCCAAATTTGTTGAACAAATATAGTCCTCTAGTAGCAATAAGTGAACTGTCCAATTGTTGCATGAAATATGACATCATGTTAATTTGTTTTATTCCAAACATTCTAAATAACATGAAAGTTTCTATTGTGATCTGATTTTATTTAAAATGTAATAAATTGAATTTAATTTCCATATGAATTTCTATAAATTTTAACACATGTATAATTAAATACATGCAATTGCATAAACCCCCATCTCTAACCCTGAAAACTATTAATTTCATCTTCATCATTATAGTGATTCTTTTCAAGAATATTATGAGTGGAATATTCATTAATATGTATATGTATATATTTATACATGTATTTATAACGCATCTGGAAAAGCATAGTACAAAGACAGACATATATTACTTTCTTCACTGGAATGGTCTACGGTAAGTGCCACATTGATATTTATTGAATAAATGGAAAAATAAATGGTGTTTTTTTTAAGTTATTGTCAGTTTTAAAAATAATGACACTTTACTGCTTTCATCTATTCTTTTTTCTCCTTATTCACTTCCTTTTTCAAAAATAATTTGGCCGGTGAGATGGCTCAGCGGCGTAAGCGCCTGCCTTGCAAGCGCAAGGGCCCGAGTTCGACTCCCGGAACCCACATACGAAAAAGGGGCCGGTGATATCGCTCAGCGGCATGGGCACCTGCTGGCGCGCGAGGTCCTGAGGTCGACCCCCCGGTACCCACAAAAAAAAAAATTATTATTTACCTTACTTTGTTAACATATTAAACTTACTCTAAAACTTGATAAGCCTTCAATATATTGATTTAATTGAAAAATAAAATCTATTATTAATATACTTACGATGCCACAAATTGTCCAAATATCTTTAATTAGATATCTCTGTTGAAGAAACTAATCGACAATAACAATAAAGAAATACACAGGAAACTCAAATAATTTTCTTCCAAAAAGGTGAACTATTAATTACAAGTTAATTAAATAGGTAAAATAAAAATGGGGACTACAGGTAAATGTTCGTAGGGGGTGTTTTAGTGTCAGAAAATTTGAAAATAAAATTTGCTTCAAATACGTGAAAGCGTGCTTGACTTTACTTATTGCAGTGCTCAAAAGCTAAATGAGGTCATGATACTTAGGTCGAATCGATATCATGCACATCCATGTGTAAATAAGTATATTCAACTAATTCTTGTGATACCAAATAACCATTAACTAATTCTGCATATTTCCACAAAAATACAGTGCTTTTATTTCCCTTTCTTTCCTAAAGATCTTGGAGATTTAATTTCTTGATTGTTTAATGAATAAACCTTTCCTAGAAAATTGGCCATATGTCCTGACATAGATTGTTACATAAAAAGAAAGTACGACTATGTCACAGACAGCCATAAGGATTAGCACATGGTCTGCTTCATGATTTAATTTTGTTTCTTAAATTACCTGTTAAATTAGTTGGAAATCTTAAGGAAAACATTTAAGAAGGGGGAAATTTGTGAAGCCAGACCTGATATCATGATGCTGAAAGGACTTTTGAGTGACTGGCACAAGCGATAGTTTTGACTTCCTTTGTATCATTGCACAGTGAGTGTTTTATCACGGTGTTTTGCAAGTCTATCTTCTGTTTCCAAGCAAAAAAATAAAAAAGAGAAAGAGAGAGAGATGGATTTGCTTGTCAGTCTCATAATAAAATAACATAGATACAGCTACTGCAATAGTTTGAATTTCGGTATGTTCATTTAGGTCTATGGTAATGTAAGGTAGGACAAATAAAAATTATTTTTGCCTCCTCCTTTTCCAAACCCATAATTACAGCATATATTTTGAACTCTACCTCCACCCTATAACTCTTTCTAGTGGATCATTTTCTTTGTAAAACATAACTCCTCAGTATGAAGGCAAGAGACAGTTCTACATCTGGGGGAGAAAGATACAGTGACGTGGGGAGGCGTGAGATGGAAAGAGGGTAAGGAGAGAGGGAGAGAGGGAATGAGAGGAGAGGACAAAGAGGAAGCAGAGAGAGAGGAAAAAGCTGGAGTGGAGGGAGGGAAAGAGAGAAGGAAATTGAGTTCCCACTTCATCAAACTGGTAGCTAAAGTAACTCAATGAACCCCAGGCAATTATATTGAAGGGGACAAGATAACCTAGGTTGGAGAACAGAGATAGAGAACAACCAATAAAAAAAATGCAATATTTAAAAAGAAACAAGTATTGAAACAGAGCAGACAGGTAGTATACACAGACAAGAATATAAAAAGGTCAAGGAATATGTTGTAATCCATTTTCAAACACAGTGTAGGAAGCAGGCATGCTGTGATGCTGGTTCTATCAGCAGGGGAGAAAGGTCAGATTGTGGCAAATTGTACAGGATGGGTTTTAATATAACATTATTTTCTCAGCATCATTCACAGTGAAATAGTCCCTGATGCAAAATGAGTTTACCATCAGTCCAGAAAATAAAGGTTCTCTAGAAGTGGTAATTTATTTTCACATTAATCAAAATAAATAAGAATTTATCTCAGTGATACAAAATACATATATTTATTAAGTGTACCAATTATGTTTCCTTTTTTACATGTTTAAAGACTATATAACACATTCGAGGCGACTTTTAGGTCCTGTAAGAACAGTGGGGAAATGCTGTGTGGAGATTACCCTTCTTCCGATCCCGATTTTGCCACATCTTAACTTAGTTTAAATAAGTTGGTAAAATCTCCCTGTCCCATTTGCTTCACATAAAAAGTAATGATAAAACTTACTGCATGAGATTATCATGAACATTGAAACATTTTAAAGCACATGGGATATCTGATACGTAGGAAAACTCAAATATTAGAGATTTTGCCTAATAGAAAATTCACTTGTTTAAGGATGATAAAAGGGGAATAAATAACTTCGGAGAATCATTTTTATACACACTCCAGTGCTTCTCCTTTTAAAGCAGGTATTGCCTGTATGCTTTAGTGTCTTCAATCACATTTTTGATGTGAATGAATACATTCTTCAAAAGGCATCTGTGGTGGAGGTGCCCCAGGGTGGCTAAATCAAAGTCATAGTCCTGAGTAATTCCTTTCTAGGGTGAGTGTCAGAAGAACCTGTTACCTGATTTTAAGCCAATAGAATATGGGAAACGTGACAGGAAAACACGCCTGTGATCATGTTATGTTATATGTCAAAGGTAAAAGCCTTGATTTCATTGAACTGTATGAGAATCCAGCTTAGAAATATGAGGTGTGATCACAAAATACATTGTGTGTTTAAATAAAAAGAAAATACAGTAAAAAGCACATTACCATTATTGTCACTTAAAATTCTCTCTTCAAATACGTTTATCCCATCAGCCTTGCCACACTCTGAAGAAGTTCTGGAAGTCCTTTACTGTGAATCTTCAGTTGCACTGTTGGTAGGACCTGGATATCCTGAATCAATTCAAAATACTTACTTTTCATAATGCTTTGACTTTGGGGAAGAGCCAGAAGTTGCCTGGTGGCAGATTCAGTGAATAAGTTGGATGAGGACACAAAATAATGTTTTTATGAGCCTGCCTTTTCACTGGATGGCATGAGGCAACAGTATTCACCATGTTTTTGATCAGACTTCTGAAAGATGTTCATGAGAGAGGACTTCCAGAACTGCTTTAGAAAGTGGAAGAAATAATGGGATAAGTGTGCTTCAAGTGAAGGGGAGTATTTGGGGTGAATTAATGGCAATGTGTCTTACATCATAATACATTTTTAATTTGTATTTCTCAACTTAAGATTCCATTTCACTTCAGAAAGAATGTCAGCCATCAAGAAATCAACCAATAACAAATGCTGACAAGCCTGTGGGCAAAAAGGAATACTTCTTCATTGAATGTAAATTGATACAACCACTATGGAAATCAGTATAGAGTTTCCTCAAAAAACTAAAAATTAAAATTCCATTTGACCCAGCTATTCCCCTTTTGGGTATCTTCCCCAAAGAGCTAAAAACACTATCCCACAGTGATGTACATGCACCTATATTTATAGCAGTACAATTCATAATAGATAAATATTGGAATCAGCCTATATGCTCATCAACAGATGAATGGATAAAGAAAATGAGGTACCTATAAACAATGGAGTACTACTCTGCCGTTAAGAAAGTTAAGCTTGAGGCATTTGTAGGTATATGGATGCACCTTGTGACCATAATGGTAAGTGAAGTAAATAAGACCCAAAAGTTTGTACATTATATGGTTTTCCTTATACCAAAAAATTTAATAAGGAAGAAGAGAGAGAGGAAAGAGAGGGGAAAATAGTAATTATATTTTAAGTATATTTCTGTTGTTGGTCTCTGGTTTCTATCTAATATGACCTGAGAACTCACATTGCAGGATTTATACTTCTTTGGATATGTTAATGTCTTTATTGTTGTTGTGAGCATGGTCTATTTTGAAAGAAAAATAGGTAAAATCCCAGAATAGGAAAATCTATGAAGATAGAAAGTAGTTGAGCAGTTATGTACATTTGTGGGGGAGGGATTGGGAGATGAGGACGGGCAGGCAGTGTTTTGATCTGGGATGGCAAAAATGACCTAAGTTTGATTGTAGTTGTGGTTGTATAACTTTGTCCACGTGCTGGGGTCTATTGAATCTTACTTTTTTTTTTTTTTTTTTTTTTTTTGTGAGTACCGGGGGGACGACCTCAGGACCTCGCGCGCCAACAGGCACCCGTGCCACTGAGCGATATCACCGGCCCCTTTTTTTCGTATGTGGGTTCCGGGAGTCGAACTCCGGCCTTCGCGCTTGCAAGGCAGGCGCTTACGCCACTGAGCCATCTCACCGGCCCTGAATCTTACATTTTAAGTTTGTAAATTACGTGGCATGCAGATTTTTGATTGAATAAAATTGTCTTATTTAAAAAATAAAACATTAAAATATACATTAACACAGTTTTTTGATCACTGTTTGTGTTAGAGTGACAGAGACCCTTTTCTGGCTTGGAAGGGCTAAGCTGCCGCGCTGTGAAAGGACCACGTGGCCAGGAACTGCCAGAGATGTATGCGGCATGGTGTAATGGGCTGGCCGCCCGCTAGCAAGATAATGGGACTCACCCTACAACCACGCGGAGATGAATTTTGCCAACATCTGAGTGAACTTAGAAGCATGCTTTCTACAGTTGACACTGATGAGGCGGAGCCCTTACTGACACCTGGGTTATGATTTGATGAGATGCTAAGCAGTGGACTCAGCAAAGCCATACTGGAGTGCAGCGTGTGTGTGTGTGTGTGTGTGTGTTTCTGACACACATCTAATCATAGTCTACGGTACACCCAAGCCTAATAAAGAGAGTAGATTCCAGCTATTGTCATTAGTGTTATTCAGTGTGAGCCTGTGCAGGTTCATGCTTCCAAGCGGAGCTCATTTGTACGGGAAGTCTTTCTTGTGAACGCAAACCTGCACTGTTTAACTGTTCTTTTGTGTTCCTGCAAAGTACATGGTGAACAGAACTTGGTAAATAAGAAACTCTCTTTATAAAAATTAACAGAACCCTTACATTTGCGAAAAATTGAATGCATATTGTCCACTCAAGAGGCAGATTTGCTAGGTGTAGCCAGGAGAAAATGAAGATCATTTATATAAATAGTTTTAAAATGAACTCATTTTCCAATAACCCTTTCATACCAGGCATAGAATAAGAAGGCAAATGATGTTTATATCTCCCAGAACAACACAGCAGGTGGCTACCTTACATTTGTGTGTCCTACAAATTGTGACCTTGATGTCTTCCAATAACTTTCACATTCAATCTGTGTCTTCTTTAGAATCCTACTCTAGTTACTATCACTGCAAACAATCACTCAAGAATTTAGTGGTATAAGGGCCGGTGAGCTCAGTGGCATAAGTGTCTGCCTGGCAAGCACGAGGTCTTGAGTTCGACTCCCGGTACCCACACAAAAAAAAAAAGAATTTAGTGGTAGAAAAATGGCAAGAAATATATAATATTACAAATTCTGTCACACATGAATTCAGTAAATTCTCTGTGATTATACATTTTTTCTGCGCCACGATAACTGAGCTTTGAAGACCTGAGTATTTGCAACACACGTGATTGAGTCCAGAGGATTTACTTCTCAAGTGTCTCTTCCATTGACATGTTCCTGGGCTGAGAAGTTCGGATTGGCTGGGATTTAACACATGGGCACCAGCAGATGGCCTCTTTATGTGACTGGGGCTTTTCACATGATGGTATTAGTATGTGGAAGGGATACCACAAGAGGGAATGTCCTGACAGCCAGAGATCTTTAGAAGCATGTGTAAGTTACAAGCCCTCTTATAGCCCATTTTTTGAGTAATATGTTGTCTCTTTACCTTGTTCCATTGGTTATAAGCAGCTAAACAGCCAGCCTGGAGTCCACAACAAACGATTGAATTCTAAATTTTGATGAAGAGAACAGAGTAGAAGCGTGTGTTGAATGAGATATCATTTGATGGTGGACAATTTAGAAAATGCATCCTGCTACACATGCACTAAAGCTCTGTATAAAGCTTTAGTGAATATTAAGGCTCTGAACAGAAAGCCAGAAGATTGGTGAGGTAATATTTCTTCTAACACTAACAGAATAAGGTAATTAGTCTCTGCACTCTTTAGCTTGCTTGTTTCTGCTCTGAAAGGTTTGAATTATATAAACTACATATAGTTGTTTTGGGCTCAAAGAATGTATAATCCAGAACAGAGCCTACAAGTAATTTCACTATTTGTGGTTCCCTTATGTACTACCAGACTGGAATAGTTATAAAGCTGGTGGGTAAGCACTAGTTTAATTTGATTTCTACTGGAACACAGAGAAATTAGATAAAAGGTAAATAATAGGGAGTAATGTGTCTACTAATACAATTGTATATTATATAGGTAAAATGTTAGCTTGAGGTATTACATTAAGAAAAACTTATTTTATTCATACAACAATTTTCATTTGTGTGCTTAATTTCATTAGTTGACTACATTAAAATATAGATATTTATTGCAAAAATATAAATTCTCTATTTACAACTTTCTACTTACATGAGGCTTCATAGTCACGAGGCTCAATTTTACTAGTTTTGTTTGTAACTTTATAGCTTGGAAGGTGATATGAACTTGCAATTATTTAAAAGTTTTAGTGACATCCATATATTAGTTTCTACAGATATTCTCATCCAAAGTGTAATTCCTTCAGTAATAAGAATTTGGAGGGCCGGTGAGATGGCTCAGTGGCGTAAGCGCCTGCCTGGCAAGCGCGAGGGCCCGAGTTCAACTCCCGGAACCCATATACAAAAAAAGGGTCGTTGGTATTGCTCAGCGGCATGGGCGCCTGCTGGCGTGCGAGGTCCTGAGGTCGACCCCCGGTACCCACCAAAAAAAAAGAATTTGGAGAAAGAAATCACTAATTGGGTACAATCCTTAGGCTAGTTTTTCAGATATAAGTTGATTTGTTTGTTATATAAAATAGTTATATTTGCAAATAATATTGCCCCAGGCAAATTTCCAGGCAAATAGTATAAGAAGGATAATTGAAATCACAATAAGCACAATGAAGAATTGAGATTTTGGTAGCAGACAGTGAGCACTTTAAATATAAGTGCTAAGCAGCAGCATCTATATATTTTTCCATATATTTATTTAGATTTCGCCTAGAATAACTAAGTATTAGATTTAATATCATCCAACCTAATCTTTATCTATGGAATAAACACGAGACTGTGATCCCCCAAATACATATTTATATTGGTTAATTTAAACTTGTAATTTTACAATAATATATTGGAGACTTTGTTTTGGGAAGAGGATAAGTCCAGTTAAACTATTAACTGCCTATTTATTCTTTGTTCTTCACACTTTACTTTCAATGCATTATTCAAATGTATTTCCTATTCCTACTCCACTTTAGGAAGTTTATTTGTAGTTTATCTAAAGAAGATAAATACCATAGAAAATACTTAGCATAATAAAAATTGAACTGGGAAAATTCATGGTTCAGCTAGTGTCAATTTTCTGTAAAATCTTTTTAGAACGACAACAATATAATCTAAAGTTTTGAAGTTAAACCTTATTTCTACAACATCACTTATTGAGAGAAAATTATGCACAAAGTTAAAATCACAAAAAGTCATTAAACTAGAAAAACATTCAAGAAATGTAACTAATGAAATGACACATTTATATCTATATATCCGTATATCTATATCTACATCTATTTGTACATCTATATATGATAATACTAAACATCGAAAATAATATTGCATGAGTGCTAGGACTTGATTCCCTGAAAGTTAGAAATGCAGTGAGGTAAAGGACAGTTTTAGGATGGTGATGTGAGGCAGGCTGATTCAAATTTCTACAAATTTTAGTTTTGCAACTTGAGTAATGACTTAGATTAGGGGCTTCTTTGAATGAAAATATTTACTTTGGGAAAGATAAACACATGTAAATAAAGACAAATCACCTTTAAATGGGTTGATCGTTAACTACCCACATTTACAAAGCCCGCTACTACTACTGAGTGAATAAGTGAGATATGACTGTGAAAGACGTTGGACCGTGGGGTTCGGCAGTTGCATCAGACATGTCTGGATGAAGTCGCATTTTAGAAGGAACACCTAGTCCTGAGAATGCCCAGAGTCCTCCTTTGAGTAACTAAGTTTTGGTGATGACGCTATTGTAATCTAAGTTGAAGATATTAAAGAGAGTTGAGTCCTGCTCAAGGAATTTTTTGAAATTACTTTCGTTACTTAATACGGTCATTTAACCTTTTTTTTTTTTTTTTTTTTTTTTTTGTCTTTTTGAGACAGGGTTTCATTATACAGTTCCAGCTGGCATTGAACTCACTTTGTAGCCCAGGCTGGCCTGGAACTTGTAGTGATCCTCTTGCCTTAGCATCCCGAGTGCCGGGATTACACGCGTGCACCACCATGCCTAGCTTAACCATTTCTTCAATTTAAAATATGGCTCTTTTATAATTAATGACCATGTTTTTTCACATTGTGTACAAATTTTGCCCTTTATATTTTTTAGGAAAGTAGGAATTTGCATTAAATAAAACACAAAATATGTGAGTATATACAGAAAATTTGCAAGAATTCTTTCAATTGTTGGATAGGAAAAATTGCACATTTAATTTTAGCAGAAAAAATATTAATGTACTTACCATTGCTCTACCTTTTTTCAAACAAAACTGACTGAATAAGTCCTAGATAATTAGTATTTTCTAAAACCAGCATATTTACTGAGAATAACCATCATATAAAATATTTTTATTTACATACTGAAGGAAAGAATGAAGGTTTTGTGATATAAAAGTCCAAGAGATTTTAAAACGTTGTAATTCACATTCTTGCACTAGGAATTTTTTTTCAAATCTGTGCATATTCTTAGTCATGGAAGAAGACTAGAGGGGGAAAAATACTGTTCTTCTTTGAGGCTGTATTTATTTATTCTTGGATTCAGGCTAAAGTAATAGCCTAGTATTAGCCAAGTATTAGCCTAGTAATGCCAAGTAAATCCTAATATTTGAAAGAAATTGGAAGCTAGTAGTCGGCAAAATTTTTATCATCATACTTAAATTTATTGCACAATCTCATCATATTTTACCTTTACTTACAAGTATGAGTATTATATATTTAATGATCTTCCTCACTGAGGAAAATATGAGTTATAGAAAAATAAGTGTAAGACGAGTGATAATATATTCTTTTTACCTCCTAATGGGTCCTTTACTCTCTAGGGTAGAGACCTCCCTTTTGAGAGTTGGCATAGGAGTGTGTTCAAGGAATGAAGCAAATCTACCTGCCCTGTTCACTAGTATGCACTTATATATTTGGATCTCATTGAGCAGATTTTATGTAGTAGGTAGTGTGCTCAATAGGTATTATTGAATTTAATTTAAAAGTTAATTTGGACTAAGGAAACAATTTTATGCACCTCTCTAATCCTTTGTGGGATCCATTCTAGAATTCATTTCTAATTTTTCTCTATCACTGCTTCCATGTATCTGAACAATAAGCAATATCATAATCAACACTTGATATTCCCATGAACACATAAATACACAGAGGCATACACACATAATTCGATATGAGACAAGTAGATAGACGATACACAGAGGATAGATGTCCTATTACGCTTTTCTTTTATCAGGTGGCACTGCCTTCATCAGTATATTTACAAATACAAGTGCTATCCACTGGTTGGTATATAATACCTAATACCTAAACCTTAGATTGCAATTCATGTTACAGTTTTAACATTTCTTGTTGAGTTCAGTTTGTACCCATGTGTAGAATTTATGATTCATACATCGTTATGAGTAACAATTTTACTATTCTCTGCACTTTATAGGTCTGAATTTTGTTCCACAGAATTTTCCTCCCCAAATGCTCCAGTCATCCTTTTTTTTTTTTTTTTTGTGGGTACCGGGGGTCGACCTCAGGACCTCATGCGCCAGCAGGCGCCCATGCTGCTGAGCGATATCACTGGCCCTATTTCTGTATGTGGGTTCCGGGAGTCGAACTCGGGCCCTCGCGCTTGCCAGGCAGGCGCTTATGCCGCTGAGCCATCTCACCGGCCCCAGTCATCCTTTTTTCAGTGCTAGTACAAATCCTATACTCTTCCTGATGGACTCTTCCTTCATTCTCATAGTTGTTTTTATTGTGGTAAAATATGTATAAAATAAAATTTACCATTTTTACACTGACATGTACAATTCAGGAATAGTGAGTGCACATACATTTCTGTGCAGACATTATGACAATCTTTTTCATCATCCCCAATTGAAACTGCTACCCATTAAGAAAAAGTGAACCCTGCATTCCCTCTTCCCATTTCCTGTTAAGCAAGATTGTATTCTCTGTTCCATTAATATTGACTATCCTAGGTCATCTCCTTGAAGTGAATCACACATTTATCTTACTGCATCTGGTTTATTATTAACTTACTATAATGTTTTCAAGGTTCCTATGTATTGTATGACATTTCAGAATTTCCTTTTTGAAGGACAGATATTCCAATATACACGTATGTACAACATTTTGTTTATCCATTCGTGAGTTGACCATAATGTTGTTCATATAACGTGCCTATTATGAGTAAGTAATGGTGCCATGAGTATTGGAGTAAAAATAATTCTTCAGTTTCCTGGTTTGAATTTTTGAGGACAGTGCCTATCTAAAAGTGGAAATGCTAGATGATATGTTTACTTTGTTTAATTTTTTTTTTTAGGAACTTCCATATTTTTTTCCTTGTGGGGGCACCATTTTATATCCCCACAAGCAAAGCGGAAGGATTCGGTGTTCTCTATATCTTCCCAACACTTGCCATTTCTGCTTATTTTTCAAAATTATATCACCCATCCCAACACATGAAGTGATGAATAATGGATCTTTCCTTAATGGAATAATTTATAATTAACACTTCCATCTTCCTATTTACAATTACCTGTTCATGTTTTTAATGAGTAGTAGTCTTTTTGGAGATTACTTGGTATTTTATGCTTGCTAGAATCTATTAGCATATGTGGAAGTTAAAATTAGGCTCACTCTTTAAGTGCAGCACATTTGTTATAACAGATCCTAGTAAATGCTTTTTGGATATTCACTACGCTACTATGTTATTCATTTTAAATTGGGTTTATTTGATACTTGAAGTTATTAGGAAATATAGGGTGCTAAATCAACAGAGTAGCTTTAAAATCATGTTCTCTTCATTATTCTGATCTCTTTTATAGAAGCATTTTCAATTAATCATCTCTAGTTTTGGATGTTCCTGTGCATGTGTTGATTATGATTTTTGACATCATGAGGACATTTATTGTATTCATAAGTGAAT
The DNA here is from genome assembly GCA_028451465.1 of Erethizon dorsatum. Classification (NCBI taxonomy): domain Eukaryota; kingdom Metazoa; phylum Chordata; class Mammalia; order Rodentia; family Erethizontidae; genus Erethizon; species Erethizon dorsatum. The sequence continues at coordinate 13,406,025 of CM051828.1, read as the reverse complement.
GTTACATTTAACTGCTTAATATTTTGTCAATATTGCTGTCTAATATGTATGTGATGAATCTGCTTTACTTGCATGGATTAAAAATTAAAATGTTGAAGTGAGTATATATTGTATGACATTTAAAAAAAATATGGTGTATTTTACTGAATTTGGTTATTTCCCCTGAAACTTCTACTCACATGGTCCAGCATATTCAAAATTCAAATAAAGCTTTTTGAAATCCATAAAAATGTTAATTTATATATCATTCATTAGATCTATTTTGGTAGTCAGAAACCCAATATAATGCTAAACATTTTGATGACAACAGAGCACTTACCACAGAACCGTGTATGCACTAGTTCTTAAAAGCATAACAATTGTGGAATATAAAGCTTACTCTGAAGTCAATAAGCTGAATGTGCAGAGTAATCTTTAGTTGGCAGCAATATATCAAAATCCACATGGCATGGGTTTTATATGAGAAAATTCCTAAACCATATAAAAGGTGTATTTAAAAACACAAAATTTATATTAAATGCCATATTATTACTTTTCTTAAAGGTTCTATATAGTTTCAGGATACTATTATTGTAATTTAACAATATGCATTCGTCTTACAAATTTAACCACGTATGTTCACTCTACTGTGCAACAAAAGAAAATACATTAGTTACGAAGGATAAATCTTTAGTTTTTATGTTGACAAATATATGTCATTACTATAAGCAGTTAGAAGAAAGTTTAATTAATCAGTTTGTCAAATTTAAGGGGGCCCAAGTGTAAAATTAACATATAAATGAGGGTAATATTTGGAGATGCCAGCAATTAGACATAAGGTTGAGTTAAAGATACTTTAGAAAGATTGCTATATGTCCAACTGACAAAACTTTTTGGATTAGTTTCAAGTTTTTAAATTATTCAGTAATGTAACAAAATTGTACTGTGTATTTCCAGCTTCAAGAAGACTAGGTGTTTTTCATAGTTTTTTTTTTTTGTGTGTGTGAGTACCAGGGGCCGAACTCAGTACTTCGCATACCAGCAGGCGCCCATGCCGCTAAGCGATATCACTGACCCTTTTTTCGTATGTGGGTAGTGGGAGTCGAACTCAGGACCTCGCACTTGCCAGGCAGGCGCTTATGCCGCTGAGCTATCTCACCGGCCCCATTTTTCAAAGGTTTTATGTTAGTTTTGGTTGATTGATTTATTTTTCTCTCATATGGATGTTTTAGCAACTAACAGAGGAAAAATTGTTTTCCGCATTGGAATAACTTGGAGGTTTTATGGAAAATTGAATATATATATATATATATATATATATATATATATATATAGCCACATGCACACAAACATGTAATTCTTTTGTGGACATTTCCGTCCATCTACATGCCTTATTTGTGCTAATACCACACTGTCATGATTACTGTGACTTTTATTAAATGAAATTTATGTAATATTAGCCCTCCAAATTTATTCTTTTGAAAGTTGTCTTAACCATTTTTGATCCTTCACTTTTCAATGTAATAAGCTTGTCAATTTATACAAAAAATTTGTGAAACTTAGAGTCTGATTTCAGGGAGAAGCAGATAAATTTAAGAACTGTCATCCAAGATATATGAATGCGAATAAAACTCTATGTACTTATATCCATTGTTGTTTTAATTTTAATTCAGATGTGTATACACTTTGTTAGAAATAATTCCTATAAATTTCACCTTAGAAATTGCTGGATCTTACTAATGGATAATTGGAAATTAAAACAAATACATATAATATGTACAATTTCTATTCTCACCTCAAAATCTGAAATATTTGTATATTAATCTTTCCCACTGAATCTAGTAAGTTTTAAGCCCATGTCTGCTTGCCACCAAGTAGAAGAATGACAATGCGTCTGCAGAGCTTTGCTGACCTCCACATAAGATTGTGATCTCAGGAAATCTCTTTAAGATGTGCTCAAATTTGTGATCCTCCTGCCTCATCCTCCCAGAACAGTGGAGTTGTAGGCATGCGCCATCACACTTCACTCCATTCTTTTTTTTTTTTTTTGTGGGTACCGGGGGTTCGACCTCAGGACCTCTCATGCCAGCAGGCGCCCGTGCCGCTGAGCGATATCACCAGCCCCTTTTACGTATGTGGGTTCCGGGAGTCGAACTCGGGCCCTCGCGCTTGCCCGGCAGGCGCTTAAGCCGCTGAGCCATCTCACCGGCCCTTCACTCCATTCTTGATAGCATATTTTAGGGTTGATATTATACATGGCACAATATTTATACAAATTTTATTACAATTTCTAATTTTATTACAATTTCTATAATACAATATTATACATGGCATAATACTTATAAAATTTTATTACAATTTCTAATTACGAGACTAATAGTTTCTCATAATTTTTTATTTCCTTATCTGGAAATCCACATTCTCCAATAATGATATAGCCATTCACATTTTGCAGTATTTTTCATCCATTTTGGGGCCATATATATTGTTTCTATTCTTTATTCTTCTCCTACCTAGGTATTTATAATTAAATTTGTCTGTAGTACAAGAGTACAATTGATTTTTTTATTTTTAATTTAGTATAATGAATTTACACTTTAACTGTGGTGTTTAAACTCTACAATGTATGTAATTGTTGACATAGTTTATTTAAATCTATTTTTCTAAATATTTTTTATATCCTTTTGTCACCTCCCCCTTTTTTTATTCATTTTACTCCACAGACATTTGTGTTCTGTGTTCTGACTTTCACACAATCTCCAATTTAGATGCTGTACTGTTCCTATCTATATCTTATTGCTGGACAACTCATATTTAGATATATTCCCTAATATAAGAAACATAAGAAATTAGATTTATAGATTAATACAAAAATTTCAGAATCCAAAATAAACCTTTACTTTTTTGTCAGTTAAAATTCTATAAGAATGAACAGATAATTCAATGAAGAAAGATAATTTTATTAAATAAACAATGCTGTGACAACTATATCTCTTCATTTAAAATAATGAATTATGACCTCTACCAACATCAGGGAGAAGAATTGGCTCAAAACCACTGTAAAGCTAAAATGTTTAAGAGCTAAAACCAGAAAAAAAATTTGAAGAAAATATAGCAGTACACATTTGTGACCTTAGATTTGATAATATCTCAGGCTCACATGTATACACATATGCAAACTTTTGTTCTATAAAAAACATGATGGATAAAGTGAACAGATATTATGTGGAATGGGGAATATATTTCTAAGATATATGTTTCATGAGGCATTTGTGTCTAATATCACATTATAATTTTGAAGATCAAAAATAAAAGCACAAATTTGCAAAATAATTTGAGTAGACATTTCTCCAAAGACATGTACATATGTATAATGAGACCGTAAAATATTCAGTCATTATCATTAGTCATTAGATAAATGCAAATAAAGACCAGAAGATGCCACTTACCTGCCAGTATATGGCTATAATTAAAACAAACAAACAAACAAACAAGAAAATGAAACAAAACCATAAAATGATTATAAAAATACTGCAAAAAAATAAGGAAAATTTCAAATTCTCACATCTTATGGCAAAAATGTAAACTGAAGCAGCTTCTTTGATAAATAGATTTTTATTTACTTAAAGCATGAAACAAATATATATAGAGAGAGATATATCTATATATATATCTATAGATATATCTCTCTATATATATGCCCCACTACATACCTAGAGAAATGGAACTGTATGTGGACACATACATATTTATATACAAAACTTATGTATAAATATTCGTGGAGTATTACATATAATAGCCAAAATTTGAAACAACTCAAATGTTTGTAACCTAAAATGGTTAAACAAAATGTACTACATCAGCCAAGTGTGGTGGCACAAGCCTATAACCCCAGCTACTCAGGAGATTAGGCAGAAGTATCTTAAATTCAAGGCAAGCTTGGCAACTAATGAGACCCTATCTCATATTTTTAAAAAGGGGAGCAGGATATAGCTTAGTGGTACAGCACTTGCCTAGCGCATATGAAGCTCTGAATCCCATCACCAGTGCCAAGAATGAAAGAAAGAGAAAGTTAGGAAGGAGGGAAGGAAGGAAGGGAGAGAGAGACAGAGAGAAAGAAAGAAAGAAAGAATAAAGAAAGAAAGAAAATTGAGAAAAGGAAGGGAAGGGAAAGGAAAGGAGAGAAGGGAGGGAAGGGAGAGAAGAGGAGAAAGACAAAAGAAAGAAAAGAAGAGGAAAGAATTGCTCCTCAGCTGCATTAATGCAATATCTGGCCTGGAAGCCCTGATATATGTTCCAACATGGATGACTCTTCAAGCTTTATGATAAGTGAAAGAAACCAGTACTGAAATAATACCTATTATATCATTCCACTTCTATGAAATGCACAGAATGGATATATTTACATAAAGACAGAAAGTATTGTAATAGTTTGTATGGAGTTGATGAGAGGAAATTATGTTAATTATTGCTAATGGCTGAGGGTTTCCTTTGGGGGTGGTATACTAAATTAGACTTTGTTGATAGCTGTATAATATTTTTAGAAAAATTAAATTGATCAGTGAATTACACTTGATCAGTGAATTGCATTTCATGTGTGTTATTTCTCAATAATGCATTTGAAATTAAATAAATGAACAAATGTATTTAATTTTAAATAGTAGAAACTCTTTGCTGTGTAAAAATGTGAATTGAATTGGTGTTATATGTAATTTATCTTATGAATTCCTTTTGAAAATTATATACTCATATATAATTTTTATTGCAATTTAGCCAAGATTTTTAAAACTCAGGATAAAGCAAAATAATAATTAAAAGAAAATATAATGAACATGTTAGCACATAGCTTCCTTTACAGTAGACACTCATTTACTGAATAACAATATTCACTCTTTTTTCTACTCCACTTTTGTGGCTGAATACTTGCCCACTTTGTGAAAATTTGTAGAAATCTAATTCTATTTTATGTCTTGCTTATAATATGGTTAGAAATTTCCAGTCCGTGCACAACGAATCTGAACTTCTTTACATAACAATCTAATAATAAAATCGACATGAGGTTATGGTGAAGATTAAAGGACAAAGCCTATGAAGAGCTTAGCACAGTGCATGACTTTATAGAAGTAGGCTATTTCTGTGTTGTACCAGCTATTGATGCTAAAGTTTATGATTATCAAAGATGTCTATTGATTTATTCATTCTATCAACTGTCAGATTTTTTTGAAGACAGTAAGTGTCATGAACACAGCTAGGCATCTATTCCCTCATGAAATTTACATTCTGGTAAGAGCAGATGGACATAAGATAAAAAAGAATACAAATTATTTTTAAATTATGAAAAGATCTATCAGTTTGAAGTACTGAGGGGTAATGAAACAGTGAAATCCTTTAAGGTGGTGCATCACGGAAGCCGTCCCTGACGTACTGGCATTGAATGGAAGTTTGAGGAATGAATAAGACAGTGTCAGATGGAGACTGGCGAAAGCACTATAGGTAGAGGAAATAACATATGACCGCCCTGCTGCAGAACCTCCAGGAGCCCTAATAAATCAACCCTCTCCAATTCTCTATTAACATGTTTATCTTGATTAAACCACCTTTTCCTTCTATGTTAGTAACATAATAAAAGTTGGTAAAGATAATAACTAAAGGAGGGGTAAATTTTTAGCGTTTGAATATATTCAATAATATAATTATACCACATCAATATTATGAAATACTCTGCAACTGTTACTAAATGACTTAGAATGGGTTTGGAGGGAAATTATTCTATTTAATGTCTTGTTTACCACTCTAGTTAGAAATTGCCAGTCCATATACAATGAAACTGAAACTGAGATGAGCATATATAAAATAAGATATATATGTAATATATATGAGTTATTTAAATATGTATAAATACATATAAATTTTTAAGAAAACAATTAAAATTTGACATGAATAGTATGAAAAAACATTTTACTATCTTAAACATAGATAGATATAAACATATAGATAATTCCATGTATAAATCTACATGTATATATTATTTATATATGAAATATATGCACATAGGCTTATGTGCACATGCAAACAACTTTCTATATGCCCTTTTTGCATCAAAATTACTATGCCTTCTGATAACTTGTGGATACTTAGTCTACTCATATATCACAGCAATCATTCTATGAATAATAACTCTTAAGCAATAATAACAAATTTGAAATAAATATAATATATATTATTTTGTTTGAACTACAAAGACCATTTATAAAATAAAACATATAACTGGAGTTTTATAATTAGGGGGAAATTTTTGTTGAATCTTCAAGAGAACAATACCTTTGTGTTCAACTACATAACACAGTAATTTCTCAATAAAGTAAGTATTTGAATTGAAAGCCTGCTCTTTTGAGACTGATTTGGCCTTACAAAATAGTATACTATGGCAGTGTTTTTGAAATTGGGAAAGTGATAAAACCATAATGCTAAGTTATAACCAAAATTTCACAAATTATTTTTTGTTATGCAACATATATAACAAAAAGGTTTAATTATTTGCGTATCCAGAAACTCTGTAAGGAATTGAATCTGGGCATTGAATGAAAGCAAAATTAGAAACGCAATAAAATACTTGACAGTTTTTAATGAGGTAAGTGACATTAACACACAGGCAGAATTTGAAATTCACATGTTTATTAAGGAAACAGAAAACAATCTAGTCTCAAGTACAGAAAGTTAAAATAGATTGATGGAGTTGCAGATGGCCCTGACTTCTCTGGTTCAAAATCAGGCTGCCATTTCTTAAGGAGTGGAAAAGACATAGACGTATTCAAAACAAAGGAGCAATATATTGAAAAGGGGATTAAAGAATATCGTGCTATTTTGACTGTTAATTTTGATATGTCAAAATTATTATTAGATTAAGTAATGTATGCTAGATTAGTAAGGAATGCTTCTGGATATGTCTGGTTAGTGATGGAGGCATGGCTTAGGGTACTATATATTGTCTTTCAACCATTCCTCTCTGGCACTGTTTCCTTGCTCTGCTTCGAGTCCACCACTAATTGGGCAGCTTCACTTCTCCATGTCCTTCCTACATAATGTTTCTACCATTCAGTCAACCAATCATAGACTGAAAATATGAACAAATTAAACTTTTTTTCTTTAAGCTTTGGGTGTCCAGTGTGTGTCCAGCTACAGAAAAGCTGAATAGTACAGAAAATTTGTACCAGAGAAGTAGAGTCATTACTGTGACTTTATCTGACAATGTGGTTTGGAAGACTTTGGGATTGTTTTTGTAGAAGTTTGGAAAGGTTTGGAGATATGAGCTGGAAGATTGTTAGTATGTTCTGAGGAGACCCTCTTGGGTGACTCTGGTTGGAAATCAGAAGGCCAGCATGCTGTCAGGAATATGGACAGCAAAGGTCAGGCTCCAGATGTTTAAGAACAAAGACTCCTTTAGCAGTTGCCCCAGTATCTTACTCTGGGGCAGAAAATTTGTATTTTGCCTGTGTCCTGAGAATTTGCAGGAGACTAAGAGAGATCAAGAACAGTGGATTAATTAATCCAGCATAAGAAAATTCAAGACAGGTCAATTCAGAATATGTCATGGGTACTTCTGGCTACTTAACCAGATTCATAGTGATAACTGGAGAGAAAAGGCACAGCTGAAAATTTTGAGAAAAACTTAAATTTTGGCCTAGAAGGAACTGCACGTAAATATGTGGCCAAAAGATGTTTGGCTGCTGAAGAGATTACCAACATAAGTGATAAGAAGAAAGATGCCTTGATAGCATCTCAGAAATCAGCATGACTCCACCATGCCAATCTCAATGTTGCAAGCATGTGAAATTTTCATTTGATAAGAGATTCTCTTGGACCTCTGCTCAAGAAAGGCCTCCTAGAAAACTGGTTCCCCAGGATTCATTTCACTCTGCTCCCCCATCCAGGCACCCAGAGTCTGCTGCCACCATGGTCCAAGACAGTTTGGCTACTGCAAAGACAGATGGGAGAATTTGACATTTTCCAGATGATAGTGGTTTTAATGTTATGCAGAATGGAATTGTTGCAGGGTCTTAGAGGGAGGGTTCCACACATATTTCAAAAAAGAATCTGAAAGGCCTGGCAGGTAGACCCTGACAAGGTGAATGAAACTATAGGAGTAAAGCCAAAAGTGCAAGAGTGACCCCCAGAAGTCAGAGATCACAGGCACAGGGAACATCTGTAGAAGAAAAATGTAGGATGTGAGTGAAGCCAGTCCACTCACAGGGGCTGAGCAAGCTCTCCAGATGAACGTCTCACCACCGTATGCCCCAGATGCTAGATTTGGAGCTACAGAACTTAATGATTGCCTGCGAAGTTTTCGTTTTGATGTGTTCCAATTCTTCCCATGTGGATCAGAAATGTTTGCCCTGTGCCATTGTACTTTGGGATTCTGTAACTTGTTTTTGAGTTTTACAGAGGCTCATAGCTAAGAGTTTGCCTTGAGTCTCAGGGGAAACTTGGACTTGGACTTTTGAGAAATGCTGGAACTCCTGAGACTTTGGGGAAAGCAATATTGCACACTGGGTTGTACGTGGGACAGTTGTTGTATATTAGGTGATATTACAAATTTGTTACTGTCTTTACTTGAAGATTAAATATGGTTGAAGAGGTGTTTAGGTGTGAAGTTCACAAGAGTGGATTGTGATTTTTAGTCCTGATATGTCAACCTCATTGGATTAGGAAACACTTAGGAGATAGGTAAAGCATGATCCTGTGTGTCTGGGTGGGTCATGGAGGCATGTTTGTGTACTTTATATGATCCCTTGCCTTTTCCTCTCTCGGTGTTGGGTCAGAGAAAGGTGACTAATACAGCATAAAGTGAATAACTAAATATGTCTTTCATTGGCTTCTTAAGTATCATCTAGCAAAATGTGGTTTTGGAATAAAAGAAATGTCTACATAATAGAATAAAATTAACAGAATTGAATTTTCTAAATAGAAAAACAGAACTCAACAGCATGATTGTGAATTGTTGTTAGTATAATGAAAAATATGAGTTACACTGTTCTTGTCTGGTTGAAGGGCAGAAGTTAGAGATAGTCAAGTGTCAAAAATTAAAAACAAGAAAACTATAAATAGAAAAAGCAAAAGTCATACTACACGAGGTAGAGCAGGAGCCATGCAAATAGACAAGGAACAAAGGACATCTTACCAAATGGAAAGTCATCCAGACAGACAGAAATGAGTAAATGAAAAGGCAGAAAATTGCTTAATTTTTAAAAACTAGAAGACAAAAAAATACAAATAGAAGAATTCATTATGGATGCAAGATTGGAAAGGATTTCATGGAAAATCAGCTGTTTATATTTGTTATATAAATAACAAACTGTAAGATATCAGATCGTATAATCTAAAGTCACCTGGTAAGAAATTATGTGTTCTAGATCTGCTGAAAATAGTGAAAACACAGGGCAACATTTGGTATTAGTCATTTTTGTCAAGTATTCCCTATATTTTACAGTGACATAGAAACTTGTTAAAATACTTGAGTTCAGAAAACCAAAATACTTATAAGCAAATAAGTCATTTATCCTCTTAGAAATTTTAATATTCACTTAACTTGCATCAGGAACAATTATAAATGCCTTTCCTAGCCAGTAGACCACCAGGAAGGGATACTATAAATGCCTTTCCAAGAACAAATGGTAATTTAAGATACGCAAAAATAATTTCTAATTTTGAAAATATGAACAATTTCAAACAAGCTACTATTTAATAGAGAAATAAGAAAGGCTTACAAGAAAGAAACTGCATTAACATTGGCTACAGTAACAAATGTCATCCGCAAACTGAGATTTAATCTATTTTAGTAAATTCTCATTACATTCAAAAACAAGTTAGATGATTCTGTTACAGTATTTTCCATGTTTTAAATTATTTATAAACATTAACTAAGAGTCAATAAGGTTATATTTTTGTAACATAGGCATATTTAGCAAAGAAAATAAATACTAGGTTAGCTAAAAACAGCTCTTTTTAATGAATATTAACTCTAGTCCATCTTCTACAACTGCCAGACATAATGACCCTGCATTCACTTTTTATGTTTAGAAGATTTTTTTCTTCCTTATAATTGAAATTTTTCAAATATATAAGCATTTCATTGCTTTTAACTATAGCTCAATGCTTTAAAATACTACACCATGAACATAATTTCCACATTGCATAATGGGACTCCAAAGAAAAAAGACTGCCGAGTGACTTTATTTTAGCATAGCTTCTGTAGAATTCTAAATCTCCTTTTTAAAATAGGGCAAAGAGGGCCAGTGAGATAGCTCAGTGGCATAAGCCTGCCTGGCAAGCGCGAGGTCCTGAGTTTGACTCCCAGTACCCACATAAAGGGAAAAAAGGGCAGGTGATATCGCTCAGCAGCACAAGCGCCTGCTGGCAAGTGCGAGGTCCTGAGTTCAACTCCCAGTACCCACATTAAAAAAAAAAATAGGGCAAACATTTTGAAACAGAAAAGATATTCCAAAAATGTTATTTCTTCACCTTTTTAAGCTTTTTTCTAACATATAGAAATATAGAATTCAGAATTTTATATAGATTCCAAGTGTATTCACTGCATAAATGATGAAATCTCTATAATAATAATTAATTGTACTGTTAACTCAAAAGGTGATTTGTTTTCACTTTTTAGGGCAAACAGTGACCTCAGTTATTTACATATGTAAAATAATAAAAATTTGGTGAATATCAGTTTAATAAAGTATTGTGTCATGATATTCTGAATCTGTTTTCCCTTCATAATTTCAGTGATTTGGAAATTGCTTTTAAATGCTCTGTGCTATAAACCTTTTTGTATAATACCAATTGGTATTTTTCATTTGAATTACTTATTTTTACATGACACAAACTACTTCTCCACTAGAAGCATAGCAGCTTATGTATTCTGCAAGTTATGCCATCAAATATTTTTACACCTACTCAAAAAATATGATTATAAAAATAAGGAACGAAATACTATGGGACTTAATTTAAGTGACATATATCCAAATTATGTATAAAAGTAGAACTTATAATATTAATTTTTAAAATTAAATCAATTTCATTGGTTTATATTTAAACAAAATAGTAAAACTATGACATTTGCAAGACACTACTCCTGAGACTTCCTCAAATTAGCAAGTTTCTAGTGTCAGTAAAGCATATATAGTCATGTTTTCTCATGTGCTTCATGTCATTTTTGTTATAGTAATGTGATTATATTAATTACATGGCATTAATAAACAATATAGTCATAGCAGTTGACCAAATTCACTTACTTCCGATATAACTTGCATTTGTGTCAGGCTTTCAGTAAAGACATTTTGAATTCTGGTAAGTTATATTATTCCCTTTTATCAAGTCTTTTCTAGATTACATTTTTAGGAAAGGCAAACTCTTTGTTTATTTTTTTATATAAACATGTACACATGCCTACCCATGTAATTCTTTTAATGAAACTGAGTTTTGTGTTGGGTTTTGAACAACTGAGAGGCATGTTTTTTAAAGAACAGAAGAAAAAAGAATCTAGGTTTCACACATGGCAAAAGCAGAAACATAGCTGTTGTGACAGCAAATATACTTTGAGGAACACTTCATAATTTTTGTAGTTTTTTCACACACATTAACTCAACAAATGAAGTGTGGTACATGGCATAGACTTTTGGTTGGCTCTCCCAGAGATTATGCCTGGGATAGAATAAAAAATGAGGATGAAATATTTGTTAGGATTCACTTTATAAAATCAATGGCATACTGTTTTACTGAAAAAACATATATACACATGTTTACATTTTAGTTTTGTTATTTGGAATTCACAGATGAGACACTACCTGTGCTGAGCATCAAATCCCAGGCTTTACTATACCACTGAGCAACATCCCCAGCGCCTAAGTCAAACATCTTTATATCTAAGTCTCTTTTTCACATTTTTTTACATGTTGCCCCTGTGATTTGGCAAAGGAACTGATACAATGCTTATTCTTCTATGCATAATTCGTTAGGTCTTAATATTAACTTAAATGAAAATAAAGAACTCTTTAGTTCTTAAGCAACAAATTAGGTAGTATTTATACTTGATCTCACAAACATAATATAATATAGTATAGTGACAATCGCTCTGAATATTATTAAGATAGAAATATATGAACTGGTTAGAACAAAGATGATGACAGTCCATACTTAAAACTAAGGTATTATAGTTATTACTGAAAGAAGGAAAATCTTAAGAAATATAGAAATTAAGAAAAAATAAGAGGAAAAGAATTGCTATGATTTGAGTGTGGTTAGTTGTCCAACTGTTCTCGGGTTGGAGGCTTGATCCCCAGGGTGGCAAGATGAGAGGTGCTAGGATCTTTGATAAGGAGAGAGGCTAAGGCAAGGTAGGCAGGTGGACAAGCCGTTCCCCACATTCTGGTGTCCCATCTGGCTAAGTGATCTTTGCATCTTACATTCACCCCCATCCTGATGTTGTCAACCCATGAGGTGACAAAAGCAGGGGGCCCCTTGCAAGAGCTGATGCCATAGTGTTCGTACTTACATGTTCCAAAACTATGAATTAAATAAACCTCTTTTATTTGCAAATTATATATAGACTCAGGTATTTTGAGATAGGAACAGAAAAAAAAAATGGAGTGAAATGGGATAGATTGCAGAAAATAATTAACAGTGACTGAGAAGTTACAGAGCATGTACACAGTTGTTAAAATATTTATACATTTGATTTTCCAAAAGAAATGAAGAACACTAAAATGACATTAATCAGGAAAATAGGAAGTGGTTTCTCTTGAGAGAAATATTTAATAAGCTTGATTTATGTGAAGTTTCATTGTTTAAATGCCATTTTCTACATACATAGGTGTATAAAATGTGGAAAATTAAAGATTTTGGTTTGGAAATTTGCTTCCTTCTTTGAGGTAGTTTAGTGATTATCATGAAGGTTGATGTGGAAAAGGGAGGATGATAAATAGAATGTTTCTTTTATTTCCTGTAGGCTGGTTTGAAGAGTTTTAAAGTGATTGAAGGTAAAAGGAAATAAAGTGAAAAACAAACAAGTAAAATTAAAGTGTACAGATGTTAACAAAACACAGCTTTACAATTAGGAAGCTATGTAGGATGAATATTAACCCTAACCTCACAGTTTTTCATTTAATTAATTCAGAAAAATCATTGAAGTCAGAATAATCATTCACAACATTTAATTAGTGGCTTTTTATTCAATTTGCTGAAGAACATTTAGAATTTCACTTTTGAGAACTGATGATAGAAACCCTAGACACTAACATGAGCATTTTTTATTGTGACTGAAGTTAGAAAAGGACTGGATGAAATGTTAATTGAAAACAATCTCCTTTCTGAGGAAAAGTTAAACACAAATTAGTATTGCAAAGGAAAAACGTAGCATCTCCATGAGTGGGGGTTCAACCAGGAGACCAGTGACCCAATTATGAAAACCATCATTTTGCAAGCACCTTAAGGGCAGGAACTGCTGACTTTTAAAGTGTCAGTATTGCAGATATTTAACTGAATGCCTGACCAAGGTAGACCATCAATAATTATTTACTAATGTAATCAAATTCATGAAAGTATAATAGTGACAGAAGGTGAGTAGTAGGATTAGAAAATTTACATTGTCCACCAATTTCAGATTTGTTTTTTGGCTGAAAATGTTTACCATCCTTAGTAGATTCAGTTTCTATAGTTCAAATTCACTTCTTACAGTGTATCTTCATTGAATCCTCTGACAGCTTTTCTAAAGAACTGACAAAAATTCCAACTAAGTTCTTAATAAAGGATTCAGAATTCTCCCAAACTGTTCACTTTCAATACAATCCCAAAACCACACCATTTCTTACAGATTTAGAGAAAACAATCCTAAAATTCTTATAGAACAAGAAGACATCCAAAATAGCTAAAGAAATCCCAGGTAATAAAAGAAAAACAAGAGGCATAATCCCAAATATGAAGTTATATGACAAAGTTACTGTGATTAAAACAGCATGGTACAGGCATAAAAACAGGCATATGAATCAGTGGAATGGAATAAAGGAAGCAGAGGTAAACCCCGGGCACATTCAGCTATTTGTTCATTGACAAACATGTCAAAGACACCCTGAGGAAAAGAGAGCCTCTTTAATAAATGGTGCTGGTAAAATTGCATATCCACAAGCAGAAAATAGAGTCTAGACTCACATATATATTATGTACTAAACTAAAGTCAAAATGGATCAAAGTTCTAAATATTAAAATAGAAACACTTAATCTGCTGGAAAGTAAAATAGGTTCACATCTTGAAGACATAGGTGTAGGCAAGAAGTTTCTCAACAGAACCCCAACAGGACGAGGAATAATACCAAGAACCAACAAATGGAATCATATGAGATTAAAAATCTTCTGCATAACAAAAGAAACAACCTACAGAGTGATGAGACAACCTACAGAATGGGAAAAAAATTTTGCCAGTTATTTTTTGGACAGAGGACTAATATGTAGACTATAAAGAGAACTAAAAAAAAAAAAAAAAAAAACGCAAAATAAGCAACCCAATCAAAAAATGGCCCTTTAGAATGAAAAGACACTTCACAGGAAAAGGACAAATGACCAGTAAATACATGAAAAAGTGTTCAACATCACTTGCCACTAGAGGAATGCAAATTAAAAGTACATTGAAATATCATCTTATCACAGAAAGAATGGCCATCATCAAAAATCAAATAGTAACAAATGCTGGTGAGGATGTGAGGAAGTAGGAACACTTCTATATTGTTGGTGGGAATGTAGAACATTGTGGGAGTAAGTGTGGAGAGTTCTCAAAAAAATTAAAAAGACAAATGTCATTTGACCTAGCTATCCCCCTTCTATGTATCTTCTCAAAAGCATTGAAGTTATTATATTACAGGGATAAATATATACCCATGTTTAAAGCAGCACAATTTATAATAGCTACATCTTGGAAACAACATGTATGTCCATCAACAGATAAATGGATGGAGAGAATGTTGTATTTAATCAGAACGGAGTACTACTCTGCTATAAAGAAAGATAAACTTGATGCATTCATAGGCAAATGGATACAACTTGAGAACATTATGTTAAGTGAATAAGTGAAAAACATAGGTTTAAATATCACATGCTTTCTCTTATACGAGAATCTGAAAAAAATATATGTATATATAGAGAAAGGAAGAAATAGAAGATAGATAAATAGGAAGTAGGGGGAAGTTCAAATAATCCCCCAAATTATGCCACTGATTCAAAAATACTTTAAGAAGTCGGGCTTGGTGGCACATGCCTGTAATCCCAGCACTTGGGTGGCAGATGTAGGAGGATTGCCATGAGTTTGAGGCCAGCCTGGACTACATAAGTGAGTTCAAGGCCAGCCTGCACTATGTAGTGAGACCCTGTCTCAGAAAACAAAAACAAAACAAACAAACAAACAAAAAACAACAAAAATATTTTAAGATATAATTTATTTCACATACATTACTAGTTTATTTTTGTTCACTGAAAGTTTTTTCCTTTTATTTGTTTTTCTTTGTAAGTCTTTCTTTTGTCTATGACTGTACTCTGAGTAACACTTTGACCATTCTTTTAAGATCACGATCCACAGTATATTAACCATTGTTATTCTCTCATTATTTGTCTCTTTTTTTTTTTGAGACAGGTTCTCGCTATGAAGTTCAGGCTAGCTTTAAACTCACTATGTAGCCCAGACTAGCCTTGAACTATCAGCAATCCTCCTGCCTCAGCCTTCTGAGTGCTGGGATTAAAGGCATGCACCACCTCACCTGGCTCATTGTTTTGTTATAACTTTTTTTTTGTTTTTCATGTAAGAGTATTTTTTATATTTTATTTATTAATATCTGCTTGTGCTATGTTAAAAAAAATTCTTTAGGAAACTGAATCTTTGCAGCAATCTCTTCTATGTGGGTTCTTCAGAAATTTTTTCTGGAGGAGAGAGATATTCTAATCTAGTGTTTTTCAGCCTAGCACTAATCTCAACAATTTTGCTTTCTGAACTCTAATTGTTAATATATACTTAATTTCTTTTTTATTGTTTACTATTTCTTTTTTTAATTTTAAACAGAAAAAAAGTAAAAAATAGCAATATAACAGAGTTTCAAAACAGGCTAGCAGGACAGTAACAATAATCACCACGTTGCCCACTGCTATATTTACAGTAGTTGTTCATAGTACAAGATATAGGCATGAAACATTGTCTACAAAATTACTAGCACAAAACTTTCCCCTCAATGAACCAAGAGAAACCAGCTGTATAACTATCTTAACTGTCTTGTGTATATATATTTATATTTTTTCTCTTTCCCCTTCCTTCCTTTCCCCTTTCTCCCATCACAGTTTTTCTTTTCTTTTGAACAGTTTCTTTCCTGTTCACAATATCTGTTGTACATTTTGGATCTTGTTTACTCTTTCAGATTCTCACACTAGTTAGACAATACGATGTTTACATTTGTGGGTCTGATTTATTTCACTTATGAGACCCATGTTTATAGCAGCACAATTTGTAATAGCTAAATCTTGGAAACAACCCAAATGCCCATCAGCCAAGGAAGGGATAAAAAAGATGTGTTTTTTTATGTAATGGAATACTACGCAGCCATAAAGAAAGACAAACTTGAGACTTTTATAGGTAAATGGATGCAACTTGAGACCATATACTTAATTTCTTTACAACCGTACTTATTGGTAGCTGCACAATATAATTAATTGGGAAGTTTTAAAACATCCTGACATTTGGGCCCCATAACTAGAGAGAAACCCAGGTATCAGGAACCTTTAAAAAAGTCCTTAACAATTTTCAAAAGCACCTGAGAATATTCACCATTGCTGCAAAAGTCCAATTTTAGCCTATTGCTTACCCAAGGTAAACCTAACAATGCATGTTTAAAATCTATGTAGTGTTGTGGCTTGTATTTAATTATCTATTATGAAGATTAGCAACTATCACTTCAATGTTTACACCAAAGCTTATGAAGGATGTTAGCACTCAAGGACATAGTACTCATTATCTCTGATTCCTCATATTAACACTTTGCTACATTTGCAATATCTTTCACCAGAGAAGCGTAAGAGTACAGTGCACAAAGATGACATATCACTCATGAAAATGCTATTCTAGAAGACCTGCTCAAAAGCCTGGACCTTCACTGGTGTCTGGGAGCTTGACTGACAATCATTTCCCTACAGTGATGTATAACTTCTGTAAATTATGAGTATATAATTATGCCAACATGTTTATGCTTTAAGAGTCAGGTAGCTCCCAATTAAAAGTCTTACACGGTTTTCCCTGGTAAGCACTTCACATATTGTAACAATTGCTGGGTGGACATTAAGCCTGTCTCCTGTGACTCCGTGGGAGAGGAATTTTGGAAGTTTATATCTTGTTTCCTCTGGAGTCCGTGCACCTTTTTTCCTTGCTTATTTTGCTTTGTATGTTTTCACTTTAATAAATGTTGACCATGAATTCAGTCATAGGCTTTGTCCTTGTGAATCGTTCCAGTAAGTCCCCCAATCTGATGATCACCTTTGTGACTCCTGACAGTGTCTTGACTGATTTCAGATAGAAAGTACACCTCCATGAATAATTATGATGATGTTTAGGGAATATGGACAAAAATTGTCATTAATAAATTTCAGCTCTGAAAAATCTAGGTTCTGTACTTGTTTCCGGTAATCTCTCGTTTTTTTTTTTTTTTGTTGTTGTTGTTTTTTGTTTTGTTTTTTTGGTGGGTACCGGGGGTCGAACTCAGGATCTCGTGCTTGCAAGCAGGCACTTACGCCGCTGAGCAATATCACCGGCCCCTCATTTTTTAATGAGATAATTTTCACTTCATTTTCTTTATCTAACTGTTGGATGCTCCTTTTCACATAATTGAACAGCAACTGATCCATGTTACAGGATTTCAGTTAGGGCGATCTGCTCACCATTAACACCTAAGAAATCAATTTCTATGCACACAAATATGGGAAGAGATATCACCACCACAGAAGTCAGCTCTGATATAAAAGCATAAGAGCTAATTCTGCAGCTTGAAGAAAACTAATAGCTGAATATCAAAGGATAAGTCTTTGTGTGGTTCTAAGACCAAAGAAGACAGTGCAGAGTTGAGAGTCCTTTCGTTTGGTGTAGTAGTATGCATCAGTTTTTAAAACTGTTGTTCATCTGTGTCACTTGGTGACATGAAAGATAAGTTGAACATTCTCATGAAAATAAATACACATTACTATACGCATAAACTGGTTTTAATGACCTCAACAAAGTTATTTAAAAAAATAACAAAACTAACTTCATAAGTCAATGAGTACCTTAACCAATATCTTAGTTTTTTTTCCTCTTTCTCTAGATGTTGTCTACCCTTTAGTCTCAAAGGAGAGGTATACATATATTTTTTTTCAATTTCTTCTAGTAGACAATATATCTTTCTTTCTTAAAAACCTTGGATATTTCTTACTATTTGTAGATTGCTGGCCGTCTATCACACAGCCTTCCACATTTACTATAATTCTATTAGGAGAGTATTTTTATTTCACTATACTATGACCTTATTCTATTCTGAAAACCTGTTTATTCTCAAAAGTCAGCTCAAATGTAACCTCTTTGGTAAAAAATTGTATTATTTCCAAAACCCTGAATATTCCAATTCAAGCAAACTGAAGAACAAATTAAGAAGGAAAATAAATTACTTCTGGTTAGGAACAAAAAAGAAGGAATCAAGGCCCTTTTATACATGGCTGACCCTGGGTTTTTTTGTATTTTTTTTCTCTAATCTTTTCTGAGTGTGTCAGTTTTTAAAGAATTTTTCCTCCACTTGGTAACCAAGTTGGTCATTCAATCTCCAGGTTTATATTATTTTAGAAAAAAACAATAATTTCTGCTCCAGGGTGTATACGATTTCTTCTTTTTGTGGGGGACAGGGTCTCGCTATGTAGTGCAGGCTGGCCTTCAACTTGCTTATGGAGTCCAGGTTGGCCTCAAACTCAGGATGATCTTCCTGCCTCAGCCTCCTGAGTGCAGGGATTGTAGGCATTCACAGCCACACCCAGTTTACAAATTCTTAAAAAGACCTCTATATGATTGGTCAGTGTGAAATGCTTACCACTTTGATGGAAAAATAGGACTACATAATTTATAGCTCACCAGAATGACAGAATCACAAAGAACTGAAAAAGAGAATATACATGTGCAGTGTTTTCTGTATATAGATATTCTTTTATCTGTACTTTTATTGAAAATATACTTTTCATTTTTTTACAGAGCATACTATGTCATTTATCATGTATTTCATCACAAACTCTTTCTTTTGAATATTGCAATCTCCTTTCTCTATACATTCACTCCCAATATTCCATCACAACCACACACAAATATATATATATATACACACACACACATATATATATATTAAATTCACACACAAATATATACGCAATTTTTCTAGCACATTTCTTGATCTAGACTAAGTTTGTATTTGAATTGAATTTGTTTGGTTTCATGGTTGAACTATATTCTTTATTCCATGACCTTCATTTTTTGTCATAATTCTAAACAAATCATGTTTTCTCATAAATATTTTTTGACCCTTTCCCTCCCCTAGCAGATACTGATCAAAACTCCCATCAGTTTGCACTTGGGTTCTGCTCTAACTTGAGTCTGGAATGGACCCCACAGATCCGTGTGTTAAAAACTTAGTGCCCGATATGGCTTCATAGGGAGGGGGTAGAATCTTGTGATAGGTGGGTCCTAGCATCATTGAGGGTGCACCCTTTTAGGGATCCTGGGACCTGGCCTCCTCCTCTCCTTTTTGGTGTTCCAGTCTCATGTAGTGAGCAGTTTTGCATCACCACGTGCTCCTTGCCTTGAGGTGCTGCCTCTGCAGGCCTAAAAGCAACAGGACCAAGTGACCCTGGATTGAAACCTCCAAATTTGTGAGCCAAAATATACCTTTTCTCTTCATAAGCTTTTTATCTCAGGTATTTGTTGTAAAAATGGAAAGATGACAAACACAGGAATTAACATGATAATAGTTTTAGTGTAAGCTATATGAAATTACTGATACTCAAAGATTTTTTTACAGAAATAAAAATCAAAGTAGAAATCTCTCTCTCTCACATACACACACACAAACACACGCACACATGGATGGTTTTTGGCTCTAAGGATTCTGCCTTTGGGGCTGCAAGCATTTCACACTAATCTTACTGATATCTCCTTTTCCATTTTTTGCAGTTATGTGTGACTCAGGGCTTTTGAAATCCGCTATCTGACACTGAAATGTGAAGCTGTATTTTCTTCTATGTAAGGATCCTTTTCTTTAAACTGTTAACATAATTTATGTTTTTCTCTCACTAATATGCAATAATTCTTTGAGTGTTTAGAAACAATTTTCCATTTCATGTCTCCTTAATTCCTGATTTCAGAAACAAATGCTTCTTTTTTTTTTTATCTTGCAAGAACATGTAAATATCTAGCCAGCTATGTTACAGACTCACAAATTTCACCACACTGTTTCCTCCACATCTTTAAAATGGTTTCAAGAAAGAAGGTAAAACCCCTTATGAGGCTACAATATTAGAGTCATAAACACATGAAGATATAAACATCATAACTCATCAATGCCTAATCACTTCTTACCCAGTTATTTCCATCTTTCAGTGCAAATTCAGATTTCTTCTTTAGTTACTACAGGTCACGGAATGGCACATCCTCAGACTTTTATGAAAATTATATCCTAGAAAATTGATATGAAAACATTGACGTTGCTTGCTACCACATTGTGGAACAGACACTAAAAATTTATAGCCTTTATTATATTTAATCTTCATAACAAATTTATAGATTAGGTTCATTAATTACGGTGATACCCCGGTTCATGAACATTTTTGTTTGCGAACAATTTGGTTCACAAACAGAAGTGTTTGGCAAAATTTTGTTTTTGTTTGTGAACTGTGCATCAGGTGGCATGAACCCAGATACAACTGTACTTTAATACGAAAATAACTGAATAAGAAGAAAACTTAAACTTATAGAAAGAATTTTCTATAGTGTTCTATCAAAAGTGACAAGTAATATTCAAACCAAGTTTTGTCTTAGTCCGAAGTGTTAAGCACTGTATTATTGATTTCCACACTTTTTACAAGTCCTTTTTTTTTTTTTATGTGGGTAACGGGAGTCGACCTCAGGACCTTGCGCTTGCCAGGCAGACGTTTATGCCGCTAATCTATCTCACCGGCCCTTCACAAGTCTTTTTGCAATATCTCATTAAGTATTTTGTTTTACTATTTATATTAATTATGAAAGTATGTTTTGTTTATCCAAACAGACTATAAGTCCTTTGTTCAGAGTAATGATACTGTAATCATACACATGTGCATTATATGGGTTATACAAAAATATAGGTAAAAGCATGGTTTAGAATGACAGTCCAAATAAAAACATCAATATGACTATTGAAAATGTACCCTGCAAAATAAAGTCTTAAAGTTCTTGTAGTTTAAAATATGTTAAGGCCTACATATAAGATGTGCATATATACATTAATCAACTTTCAAAAGAATTAACGAGGAGCAGGGTACCATGATGAACCCTTGTAATGCCTGTACTCTGGAAGGGCAAAGTAGGAGTGTCAGAAGTTTAAGCCCATTCTGGACAACTTAGTGCCTTCATGAGACCTATCTCAAAATAAAAATAAAGGGTCAGTGATATGGCTTAGCAGCATAAGTGCCTGCCTGGAAAGTGCGAGGTCCTGAGTTTGACTCCCAGTACCCACATAAAAATAAATAAATAAATAAATAAATAAATAAATAAATAAATAAATGAAAAGGGCTGTTGATGCAGGTCTGTGTGCAACCCTGCGTTCAAACCTCAATACTGTAAAAAAAAAAAATATATATATATATATATACATATACACATATACACATATACAATTACACTAATAAATCAGAATTTAGAACAAACTATCAACTGTAATATAAATGTTATTGTTTAAAATATGACACAGTAATTTATACTTGCGTGTATTGAGTACTTAATATTACTTTAATATATTTGTATTTTACACAAATAGGTATGCTATTAAATGTCCTTTTATAAAGGTTGATCTACCTGGAAAAATTACGATCAACAGGGAAAATCATTAGTTGAGTAGAAAACATTATGGTACATGCAGAAGATATTTAATAAAGGAAAATGTTTTATTAGTATATATTATTATTTGAATACTTGAAATAATGCGTCATGTAGTTGAATAATTCATAAATTAACTTTTATGAAATGGATTCTTCCCCAGTTATAAAGCAATTAAAATCAAAGAATCTATAAGGTTTTTAAAATTTAGCAAAACTGATATATTTACTATGATTGGTGTTTCTGTTTGGAAGTCCCCTTAACAATGCTTAATAATAATAGAATGATGTTAATATCTTTGACATATCAATTTTATGCAGAAATATTGGACTTCTAGTGGTTTTATAAAATTTTACATCTTTTTTAACATAACTATAAAATCTCCTTTAGAAATAAGAATGTTTAAAATATATTTATAACTGCTAAAATTAGAATAAATTGGCATTTTCCTATACCTTTTTGTTATTTATATAAAAACTAGTCTTATTTTTAGACATTTTTGTATTTCTTTCTTCTTTTCCTCCAATATACAATTGTGAAAATTGTTTTAGCTTGATGAAGAATTTACCATATTGATGTATCTATATATATTTGACATTTAGAAAAATATTCAAAACTCCTTGCATGTCAAAAGACTTTAAACTATATATGGTTAGGTATATAAAGAAAGATCAACCTTCATATTTTTATATTTAGGCAGCTAAATCTTAAAAAATGTTTTAGTTATAAGCCATGCTCTTTAAAATCCTGACTTAAATAACAATCTAAAAATCACTATTTATTTTGAATATCACATGCTTATTTGTTTAGAGAATTGTTTGCCATTTGTGTAAAACTATTGGTCATTAATATAGTGAAAGAGGTAGACTGATAAATATTTGATAATTATGCACTTAACTTTGATAATGTTGATAATAACTTATGAAGTAAAAATATGAAAATTGAAAATACACAATTGCTCTGCAACTGTTTAATTAAGTTAGTAGTATGTTAGAAATTAGTAAGAGGTAGGGACAAGGATATAGCTCAGCCACACAGTGCCTGCCTGGCAAGCGAGTGGTGGTAAGTTCAATTCCCAGCACCAAAAAAAAAAAGAAATTTGTAAGAGGAAACTATAAGAAGTACGTAAGATAAAAGATTAGTGATTATTTTCTATCTAATTAAACAGGATGCTTTTACATATGTCTAGGTAGATACTTTACAAAAATCTCAAACTGATTTAAGAGCTAAAAATAAGGTTTTATACCATACTTCACAAGCAATTTAAAATTTGCGTTCTGTGTAGAAGCAGACTACTGATGATTCCTTATGTTAATGTCTCATAAACATTGCATTTGCAGTATTAAATAAAAAATATCAGCATAAATAGGAGAAAAATTATATACAAAAGAAATACTGCTATTTGAAAGAAAACTAAAGATTTTAACCTAAAATATCCATAGCAGTTAGTTATATGAAAAAGATTTTGCAGGTAATTCGTCTTTATTCCATTTCACCTTGGTGAGAGAGACACCACTCAAAGTTGCTCTGAATTGTAGAAAATCTTAGTAGAGTACATTCTATTTAACTCTAAAATTTAAGTGTACAGTGATCTATACTTTTCCAAAAGTGATATATATATATATAGTCTATGAATGGAGACTCACCATCAAATTGGTTCTTAAATTTAAAACTTACATCCAAGTATTGTATTATATTTTCATCAAGAATATAAATAAAACTGACAATTTGGGTCACCCACAAGTTCATACACATGGACAGAAAATTATTAATTTTGAAAGACTGAGCATCTTACAGAAGTGGTGCTCAGATTTAAAGCAGCTAAATATCAGACTGTGATTGGATAAATGATATAATTACGTTTGGTGGAGTTCAGAGCAAATTTAAGGGTGAATGACAAGGACCAAATGTAAGGATCCTGAATACCGGGCTTCGCACTCACCTGCTCACAGATGCCTTGTAAAAGACCAAGGGCCCGACGTGTATGGTTCTGAGGGTTAAATAGAAAGTGAGCAACTCGAAAATCTTGCTTTTTACACATTTTCCTCCTCAAAAGCACCAGCAATGCGCAAAGTGGGAATTTGTGTTTCAGTATTATGTACATAAGGATTACTGTAAGAATTAAAATACAATTCAACCAACAATAAATATTACATAAAATCAAAAAGGAGTAAAATGATAATAATTGCAATCAGGTGCACATTCTTTTATTCAACTCCAGTTGTAATTCTTACAATTTTATTTTGTTCCACACAGTTATTACCCTCCCTTCACCAGATATTGTTTGTATATACTCACTACTAAATTAACTACCAATCCTGATAAGGCTTATAAAACTGCATGCTTTTCAAGTCTGCAAAAGAATATTGCCAATTATTCCATATTAAGAATTAATTTATTTCAGACTACCACATTTCATCACTATGTAAACTTTGAACCAAAACCTAGACTGTTTTTAATTGTGTGTATTATATTAATGACCTAGATATGAGAAAAACAGTTGTTCTGGAGTCTATGTAACAGAAAAGTGGTTGTAATAATTTGACCAGGTGGATCTGAATAAAAGAGCAATCTTGTAATGTGTAGAATCTAAAAGCACTGATAAATGCCACTAGACGCCAAAATATCAAAGTGTAGTAAGTACAAGTAAAATAAAAGAGAGAAATCAAACACTGTATCACTTAGGGAGAAACTGAGAGGAAAAAGAGAATTTTTTGGCAACAGGTTTTGTAGTTCGCTTTAAAAATAATTTAACGAATGTTACTGTCATGAAACATATATATATATATATATATACATATACATATATACATACATACATATAAAGATAAGACAAAAATACCTGCATATAGTTGAATCATTTTATTTTACTCTAATCTTCAAATAAATTATTCAGGTTAATTATGAAAAATAAACATATATAGTGGGTATATTTATCAATTTTATAGAAGCAACAATGATGCCATCTTTTAGGAAGATAAATTTTACTTTGTAAAGGAGCTCTAATTGCATCTACTGCTTAAAAACGCTTAGAAAAATATTAAATGTAGTTTCGATTAGATATGGCTAATCAACACATATTTAAGCATTACAGGCTTACTATATATAAAACAAATATGTTTTGAACTTCTATCAGGGTATTTGTAGCTTGGCAATAGTACAATGCTATTGGATAAATAATTTAGTATATTTTGTGACAACATTTTTAATAGATGTGTACTATATTTCCCTTTAAACTCAAACTTTACATCTGAACTTGGAAATTGTTTTTAATTATCTTGTGTGACTTCTTCAACCACTCTCTGTTCAATGGATTGTTTTCTATCAATTATGATATGCTCGGAATTTTTTATTATCAAAAATTCTCCCTTCCACATCCTTTTCTTCTCAATTTATTAATTCTCCACATATTTAATACCTTTTAAAGAGTATTTTTCCTCTTTTTAAAAATAAAATATGACTACCTTAGCTTTCCTATAAGTCATATGACATATAGTTTGTGATTTGAAGTTCATCATCATATATACAGACTGCTCAGGAATTTATTTTTTCAGAATTTTATTGATGTTCTTATCAAATGTATAACTCTCCCTCCTTTTCTTTGAAAAGCATCTGGCTGCTAATTGTAACTATATGAGAATGACTCCTATATTTGCCAGCACATTAGGAGTAAGTCACAGCAAAACAATTCAAATAAGGTTAAGTATAGAAAAAAATAATTACCTCCTATAAATGGAAACCTTCTCAGTACTTTGCTGGCTTCAGTGACAGATCTACTTGGTTTTTTGATTCCAGCAAGAGTCTGTACCTCTTCTTTGTGTGCTCCACTATCTGTTTCATTTTGACGAAATGTCTTTCAATGCATTGACAATTAAGGCATTTCCACCAGCTTTACATCATATGAAACCTTAATAAAAATGTGCACTGCATTCCTAATTTGTCCAGGGGGAAGTTGCATTTGGTTGGTATGCTTCCCATCGTATGTACGTCATTGTCTGCTGTATGGTGGCAAGAACTGAGTACTGCATGAGTGTCACTTTGCCGTTGGCCACGTCCAAAAGTTGGTAGGGGCCACCTAAAACGCAGAGAAAGTATTTGGCAAAATCCACTTAGACTTTATTTTCTCTTGAGGATGATTCTGTTTCTAAATCTCTGACAGACTTCTCCCTAAATCTATCACTGCCACCTTAACATCAGTGTATCGACGAAAAACCTCTCATTTTCTTTACCAAAGCTCAGAATTTATTTATTTCCCCATGTAAAACTTGTAAAAACAAACAACAACAAAAAAACAGATGTCGTTTGTCCTGAAATTAAATCCCAAATTTCTTATCATGTCTCAAAAGTATCTGAAATCTCTGCCTTTATTGACAACATTTTTTCCCTCGTAATTGAGCCCGAAGATCACTCTCAGGCCACACTTAATACTTTTTAATTTCTCAAATAAATAACCTACTCTGTTTCTGGTAATATCTGTTCCAGGGTTTTCCAAATCTGGATCACTCCTTATTACTCCAAAAGCATATTGTGCCTTCTCTATTGGAAAAACAAATCTGGTGTTTGAGTATGATCTTCGACCTTCTCTCTTCATGTTTCCTTTCCAAAGCCACCCAGCTTAATGTGGCAAGATTCAGGATGCGTTTTTCTCACTTCAAAAAGGTCATTGCGGTTTTTGTTGTTCTTGTCTCCCCCCCCCCTGTTTTCTTTCAATATTTTCCAGGATCAAATAAATAAGGTGGAGATGGTGCTTAGACAACTGACTGAAATGTAGTCAATTATCAAAAACTGCTTATTATCCAGTATTGCTCCCTTGTTAGTGCTGTGGAAATGGGATCAATATATACAGTTATTATCCCAACACTAAGCATAAAAACGAGTAGAATAAGAGGTCAAGGCAATTGTCATGATGTAAATATTTATGCCAGTCCTAATGCCATTGCTGTCATTTTTACCCATTCTGGGTTAAAATATAAGACTGCAGGGGCCGGTGAGATAGCTCAGCGGCATAAGCACCTGCCTGGCAAGTGCAAGGTCCTGAGTTCGACTCCCGGTACCCACATATAAAAAAAAAAAAGGGCCAGTGATATCGCTCAGCAGCACAGGCGCCTGCTGGTGCACGAGGTCCTGAGGTCGACTCCCGGTACCCACACACAAAAAAACAAAAAAACAACAACAAAAAAAAATATATATATATAAAAGCCTGCATATGTCCTTAATTCATTTATTTTCTTTAAATTTTCCAAATATTTAGATATCTACTAATTCTTATTAATTTTTGTTTATTCTCACATGCATCATCTCTTTTAAAAGCACAAGTGAATTGCACAAAATAATGGGTTTC
This sequence comes from Erethizon dorsatum, assembly GCA_028451465.1. NCBI lineage: Eukaryota > Metazoa > Chordata > Mammalia > Rodentia > Erethizontidae > Erethizon > Erethizon dorsatum. Next base: position 13,378,549 of record CM051828.1, on the reverse strand, counting down.
ATTGTGACCTTTTCATACCTGCATTTAATATACTCTGATTATATCCACCTTTCCCACACCTTCTATTACCCCTCTTACTCCTTTCCCCTTGCCTCTTTGTCTTTCTCTACTAGTCTGCTTTCTACTTTCATGTCATCTTTTAGTTACTCAGTTGGTTTGTTTCTAGATTCCACACACACACACAAACACACACACACACACACAAAAAGTGATACTTCTCTTTCAGTGTCTGGCTTATTATGCTAACATGTCCAGTTTCAAACATTTCCAGCAAATGATATGATTTTGTTCTTATTTATGCCCAAATAATATTCTACTGTGTATTCTGTCATGTTTTCTTTATCCTGATGAAGCACCTACGCTGATGCCATAACGTGGGCGTTACAAATTGTGCTGCAATAAACATGGGTATGCAGATACTTCTGTAGTATGCTGACTTTAATTCCTTTGGCTCTATACCCAGGAGTGGCATAGCTGTATAACTGGATAGTTCCATTAGATTTTTTGAGGATCACCCATAATGATTTCCACAGTGGCCTTACTAATTTGCATTTTTACGAATAGTGTGTAAGAGTTCCCTTTTTCCCTGCATTCTTGACAGCATTTGCTATTTTTTATTAGTTTGTTTGTTTTCTTGATAAAAACCATTCAGACCTAGGTAAGACGGAATCTCAGTGTAGTTTTGATTTGGGTCTCCCTGATGGCTAAAGATGTTGAGCATTTTCCGCTATATTTATTGGCCATTTGTACTTCTTTAGAAAGGTGTCTGTTCATCTCATTTTGTCCTTTATTGATTGGAGTACTTGTTCTTTTCGTGTTAAAATTTTTGTTATTTGGGTATTCTGGATATTAATCCTATCAGATGAATAACAGGCAACGATTTTCTCTTATTCTTTAGGCTGTCTCTTTACTCTGTTGATTATTTCCTTAGCTATGCAGAATGTTTTAAATTTGATGTAATCTCATTTGGCAATTCTCACTATAATTTTTTGAGTTATTGGAGTCTTATTCCTGAAATTGTTAACTATACCACTATATTGAAGTGTTTCTCCTTTGTTTTCTCCTAGCAGGTAGGTACAAAGTTTCAGGTTTTACATAAGGGATTTGGTACATTTTGAGTTGGTTTTTGTACAGGGTGAGAGAAACTGATATAGCTTTAGTCTTCCACAGCTGCTTATCCAGTTTTCTAGCATTGTTTGTTGAAGACTCTATCTTTTCTCCAATCTAAGTTTTGGGTTCATTCATTGAGAATCAGATAGCACTTTTAGTCAGAAAGGTAGCCTCAAATCTTTGCTAAATTATTGAATAATATAGCATATCAGAAATTTGTTTTGTCTTTTCAAAATCCTAGTTTCCTGATATATACTATAAATATAATTGTACCTATAATATTTATATCACAATATATTTACAAAAGCCAAATTGAATTTGAATCTTTGTCAAAAGAATCTTAGACTATTCATAAAGTATTTGGCAGTAAAATCAACAGTAGTGAATGTGCCCTTTTTACAATTCACCTTAAAGACACTATGCAATATATTAATCATTTGAACAATCCTAACACAATGATATGACTTCGTGCTAGATCCAAATATCATTTGAAATTCATTTTACATTACGTATGTCTGAGATGATTTTATCCAAAGTCGGACTGAGCAAAATCATTAATGCATGGATAACACTGAAATGTCAGAAATTATTAAAATCCATTTCCAATTTTTGATATTGGCAAAATATACCACGGGAAGATAGGAAAGTGCTTATATAATACTAAATGAATTTCATCTTGGAGTAAGTCAAAACTAGGTCAGACTGAAATTTTAACCTATATTAAGTGCTTTAAACTTTTTCAAAGAAAATTAGTGGTTCATTATTAATGATAATCCATTATTTCAAAGCTAAAAGTATCCTGTAACTTTGCACAGGTTGCTTTTGCTAAATATGTTAGCAGCTCTTAAAGACTGGGGTAGGCTGCATACAAGCATAAAAGAAATGAAAATGTAATAACCTTTAATGACAAGAAAATCTCATTATACGTACAGTTTTACAGTACCTTTTTATTCAGTTTTTAAAATTTCTTCTATTGCTTTGATTTTTAAATATATGATTTAATTCTTTCTTCATTTTTATGCTATTTCATTCAGTTTTGTTTCTTCCTTTTTGACCCATTATGTTAAACAATTCTTACAGAAGATAATTTGTCGTCACCTTCATAATGAATCCAATTTTCCTTACCCCAGACCTGGCCAAGGTTTGCTACATTGCAAACGAAGCTACCTGTGGGCTGATAAAGGGCACCATTTCAGGAGTGTGACTGGACTATTATAGCTTTAATTAGGTCAGTCAAAATTCTTGGTGAATACTGCTCAGCAAACTATTCTTGAGTGGAGGAAATTATATTCTTGAAAAATCCTTTATTCAAAAATACAATCCTATTACAGCTAAATACAAAGTCACAGAAGTTTAGAGTATGAAACCAAATGACTTGCACTTTTCCAACTAAATATTTTTAGTATTACCAATCCAAAATATGCTGGGCATCACGAGGATGGCAGTGTTTCAGGAGGTACTGCTATGGCAAGCCGTGCTGATGAGAAGGGCCTTTGGAACTGACAGCCCCTACAGCAGTAGGACGTCTAGGGCACCTGTCCTCAGTCCCGGCGGTGACCCGGGCCCACGGTGGGCTGGATACAGGGAGGGGACGGTGGGAAACCACAACGCCCACACGAAGTCGCAGTAGTGGCTCAGGCTCACAAGTGTCTGGGTGGTGGTTTGAGACCACAATGGCCAGCTGCAGTTGAACAAGGAGTGGGAAACCAGGGTATCTGTCCTCGCCCCTGGCATCGCAATGGACCCACGCATAGCTGATCCTAAGCTGGGTCCCAGAGCCCGGGTGCCACAGTCCCTGGATCTTCAGAACAGCACCCTTTCTCCCATTCTGAGGTGAACCGCCTCTGTCTTCTAGTCCAGAGTGCTCCCTGGGTTTCAGTGGTGCAATCACCATTGCTCCGCTCAGTGAAGCTGGGGTTTTTAAGACTGCAGTCTTTGTACCAGAATGTGGAGTGTGTGTGAGGGCCAGGTATGAAGATATACTGGGGTGTATGACCAACGGGGCAGTATGAATTTCCTTCTCAGAATGGAAAACAGCAGCCTGGCCTCTCCAGAGGAAACGTGAACACCTTCTCCAAAGCGAAGGTACTGTGCAGACTCCAGTTTTCTCCCTCACTGGGCTGAAAACGAACATTCACCGTGCAGCTTTCCAAAGTAGGATTGCTGGCTTCGCGCTGGTGGAATTTGCTAGGATTGCTCCCTTTACCCTTTCTTCTGCAAAGAGGAGCCCACCCCGACTGGGATTACGCACTTTGTTCTTTCTGTGCTGCTACCCCAAGTCTCCAAGTCTTACGGGGTTCCACCCTCTCCCTTGCTGAGTTCCAGTACCTCAAAATACAGCTAGTTCTTTGCGCGGGTCTTCTTTGTCCAGGAGGTTACCTCGGACAAAAGGACTGCTATCTGATTTAAAAGAAACCTACAAATTTAATTATTTGCAATGTCTTTTGTCTTTAAGATTAAATTTGAACTGCAGCTTTGCTCTTTTCCAAATAGCTGCTTTGTATTCAACCAAATACAGTAAATTCAATCATTTTTAAGGCATTTGTTTAAGATATACTAAATAGCCATAGGATTTTGATTAAATTCCTATTTTTGTCCTATATATTCCTATATTGTTCATTTTTAATTTTAAAAGTCTGATTAGGGAGTAAGCTACCATCACATACAAACATATATGGTAAATATATATATATTTCCTGAATATTACACATTTATTTGTCTAAATATCAATACTATTTGCCAAGTTTCCCTATATAGGCTATTGGCATTTATTACTACGATCTTATTTTATGGGATATTTAATGAAAAATTAACATTTAAAGAATATTTAATCTTTGCATCATGAAAAATATTTTTTTCATTTGATGTATCTTACTGTATCATATATTTGATCTTCCTTAGAGGTTTACTCTTAGTGTTTCTACAATGAATTGTGTATTTTATTTCCTTCTAGCTTTTAGGGTTTTTTTTTATTTCTATATTGGCTAGAACTATTTCACTGGTTATTTTTCATATGAAAATGTGATGATTATTCCGAGTTTTCTTATTATGATTTCACTTTTACAACTACTGTGTGTCAAATTGTCCATGAAAGATCATATCATATTAAAGATCTTCTAAGAAAGGGTGATCGGCACTATTCCTGCCCCATACCAGCCACACAACTTCACTTCTAATAATCTAAAATTATTTTCATTTTTTTTCCAGCTATGCTTTCCTACGTATTTTTAAATAAAACATCAATAATCTAATGACTTTTTATTAACTAACTTTTCAACTAGTAATTAATTTTACATAGTCTTTAGACAATAATCAAATATTAACTGACCCCACTTACACACTTACCTATTAGAGATTATCACTATTTTTCTTCTTTTTTTTAACTTTGTAGATAAATTTGACATCATCTTTTTGTTGTGAGTCGATCTCATTCTGTGTTGCAACTCTAACCTTCAATCCTCAATGTCATTCATTAGAGAAAATTTTTCTCTCAGTTTTTCCTCTTTGTCCTTCGAACTCACTCTCTAGCTTCAGAATACTTTGCCTAGATTCAGTCAATAAAAGTATGTCTTCTGAATTTTTCACTGCCAGAATCATTATTTTTTCTTTTCTGTTTTTATGTTTATCTTTTAACTCATTAAATTTCTCTCAGAATTTCAAATTCACTTTTATAAAGATTACTCTTTTCTTGTAGCCTTTAATTTTCTTTTTCACAGGAAAGATGTTTCTCTAATATTTCTTCTTCAGCTTGAAACTTTTCCAGCCATTTTTTCTTTATATTTTTGGAAAGCTCAACTCAGCCCTCAGCATTGTATAGAGCCTCATGTCATTGTCCAGCTTTTCTCTGTTTCCCTTGTTCAAGGAGGTCCACCCTCACCTTACCTGTTCCTACGCTGACTCTTGCAGACTGTTCTTTTTCAATCACTATTTTCTGGTTCCACTCTAATTTATCTTCTGCTTCTCTCAAATCTTTATCTTGAGCCAAAACTGTCTCAGAATTTATAATCTATTCTTCTAAGATTGGGATATTAACTGCCTGTTTTTGAGCAGACACAAGTATATAAATTTTCACTCTTGATTATATTAGTTTGAAGTGGATCAATTCTATTTTATACATGACGGATTGATTCCCTGTGACCAAACAAGCATTCTGTTTCCTAAGTTATCAGGTTTTTCTCATCGACTTAATTTCCTGATCTACAGGAGCCAAAGATGAAAAAGACACCTGGAAAACTCTTCATCTAAATTCTGCAAACTCCATTCTGTTATCTTCATTTCATGTCTTAGGGATGCAATATTTGAAAACCAACCTTCTTCTTCGATGTTTTTATTAAGTAGTCTGATCAATCAGTTTCCATATTTAAAAAAAATAATAATCTCTTGCACTGTATCACCAAATCTCAGGGGAGGAGAAACCCTAGGTTAAGTTACAGTCAGTTGATGCCTAGTCCATAGTTTTTGTTATAGCTGTGGACTATGCCATCACCCTATGCTAAATAGATACCAGAAAGAACTGCTTTATAAAGAAAATGTCAGAAAGAGAAGGAGAAAAATTTACTAAGAAAACCAACAGTACAAATGGAAAAAAATGCAAAATAAATTTTTAGCACATCAATAAAAATCATAATTTCACTTTAAAAAATCTGTTTTGCACATCTTTCACTAACATTCTTCACCCATAGTTTCTAAAATAAAGTCATTTGGAACAGAAATTATATATATTTTTTCCTTTTCTACTTGGATACATTTTATTCAGTTGAACAGTCTCAAATATTTCACCTAAAATCTTTGGAGCACTATAAAATTACAATGACCTTTTCAGAGTTAAAGAAAAATTATGTAGATGTATTCCTTCAGTACATTTTGGGAAAAATGCAAGCAAAATGAGCTGTTTGTACTCATAATTTAATATTTATGAAATAAGTCTCTTATCCATCTTGGGAGGATCTTGAGAAAATACCTTGTATGTTCCAGAGTCTGCAGAGGAAGTGGGTTGAAAAGACATATTCTTGAGCCATTAAACTGAGGAATCCAGGGACTCTTTTCTATATCGAAAATATTCAAGTACCTACAGGTTGGGTAAAGTTCAGGGTTCCCAACAAGATTTTCCTAGTAAATGTGTTATATTCATTTGTTACTTTAGATAAACAATCATTTTTCTACATTTATTTGATAAAATCAACTTGGGACTATAATGAAATTATAAGTATTCTGTTACACGGAAGTGTAGCTCAGAATGAGATGATAGGCCACGTGTATGCTACTAAGGGAAAATAAAGAAAATATCATAGGCCCCTTTTGAGTTACTAATTATATTTATTGTGATATCACTTTTGAACAATAAAGTTTGTGCATATTACTTTCACAGCTGGAAAATATTTACAAAGCTATAAACATGTGCAATTTCCACCCAGATGAAAACACAGCATTCCCAGCACCAAAAAGCTCCCAAATACTAAATCCCACAAGGATTATCATTCCTCTGAGTTTTCTCATAGATTATTTTCATCTGTTTTTGAACAATATAGTTGAAATCACGCAGTAAAAACTCTTTTGTGACTTCTTTCCCAAATATTATCCCTACAAGATTCATCCGTGCTCTGTCAGTAGATTTTTTTCTCTTTTGCTCTGTAAAATTATATTGCACAAATATATCACAATATTTTTACTCTTTCTATAATTGATGGGCAATTGTTTGCAAATTGTGATTATAACAAGGAATTATTCTTGAGCTGTTTAGGGGTATTAAGCATTTGATTGGGAACTGCAGATTCATTGAATATACGTATATTTATCTTTAATAGATAAGTCAGTCAATATCTCAAATTAGTTACCTTGCACTTCTACTAGAAATATAAGAGAATTCAGTCATTCTATGTCATCATCAACAGTTGGATTTTAAATCTCTTTAGTTTCAACCATTCTGGTGGGTGTCTGGTTTTTTGTAGATTTTACTTTGCAGTTGTCTGAAGTTTTTTTTTTAATCCTAATTTTATTTTCCATTTGTTTCTTGCTATTATACATGATGTGCAATTGATTTTTGTATTGACTTTAATTGTAGTAATATTACTAAATTAGCTTGTTCTAATTCTTGTAAGACTTTGTTATTTTGCAGTTATGAATTCATTATCTGCAAAAAATGAACATTTTATTTCTTCTTCTCTAATAACATCCCACCTACTCCTCTTTCTTGTATTAGTCCTCTTTCTTTCTTTATTTTTTTTTTTTTTGTAGGTACTGGGGGTTGACCTCAGGACCTTGAGCACCAGCAGGCATCTGTTCCACTGAGCGATATCACCAGCCCTTTTTTCATATGTGGGTTCCAGGAATCGAACTCAGGACCTCGCGCTTGCCAGGCAGGCACTTATGCCACTGAGCTATCTCACCGGCCCTAGTCCTCTTTCTTGAATCAGCTATGGTGTTACACGAATAAGTGTTAAGTGTGAATATAAAGGATCTTATTTCTATTCATTACTTTTGGTTTTTGTTGAGTTTCTTGCAACCTCTCTGAGCGTATGTATGCAAAGTTTAGGAGACAGGCATTGAATCCAGAAATGTTTTAAGACAGTATTGTGGCTTACTTATCTGTTTTCTTCTTTGAATAAGTTTGCTCAAATTCAACTCACTAATAGTCTCAAACTCTAACTCCTGTTTGCATTGTGTAACCTTCTGTTCTGAACTATCAAAGCAGAAAAATAGCATTGATAACAATCCCTACTTTAGAGGTTGGTTATGTGGATTAAATGAGTAAATGTATATGAAATACTTAAGGTAGTGCCAAGTATATCACAAATGCCATGCCACTGGTGATAAATAATCAAATAAAATGGGAGAGGATTATGACAATAATTTTGAAATGCAACGGTACCTCAGTTCACGAACTTGATTCTTTCTCCAGGTTTGGTCACAAACTGAGTTGGATAAGAACCGAATCAAATTCAATATTTTGCCTCAGTGTTGAACTTACAGGGAAAAGTTATTTGGCTTTCATTCTGTTCAGTTTGTGAACAGACTTATGCAGAGAACTGAGTTTTTGAACTGAGGTACCACTGTGTTATAATATTTTATTCTCGCTACTCAATACAATTTAATGTATAGAGCTTTTATTTTCTATATACATCACAGTTTAACACCAATTCAAGTTTAAAACTGGCGCTCATCTGTTCATACACATAGTCCTTCTCAGTATAAACAGGACCGTGGCATTCATCCTGTTCCTATGCCAACTCACAAGCATTATATAGAACTTTATGGAGCTGACAGTGAGAACTTGGATAGATAGCTAATGGTTTTAAATAAACTAATTTATTGGAATTATTCGATATAATCTAGTTTGAAATTATTCATTAGGAATATCAAAAATTATTATTACATAGCCCATCACATTTTTCAAAAAATGTGAAACGTCAAAACTGTAGTGTATTTCTCGACAATAGCCATTCTTTATGGAGTGAGATGGAACCTCAGCGTTTTACTTTGCATCTCTCAAATGACCAATGATGTTGAACATTTTTTCATATATTTATTTTCTTTTTGTACTTCTTCAACTGAGAAATGTGTATTTATTTCAGATGCCTTTTTTTGAATTGGATCTTTAAATTTGTGGTGCATGATTTTTTGAGTGCTTTATATATTCTAGATATTAGTCTTTTTTCTGAAGAACAACTGACTAAAATTTTTTTCCTTCTCTTTGGGTTGTCTCTTCACTCTGTTGATGATTTCTTTTGCTGTGCAAAAGCTTTTTAATCAGATGAAATCCCAGCTGTTGATTCTCTGTAATATTTCTTGCGGCATCGGAGTTTTTTTCATAAAGTCTTTCCTTACATCTATGTCTGCAAGAGTTCTACCTATACTCTTTTTCAGCAGATGTAGTGTTTCTCTTTAATATTTAGATCTTTGATCCATTTTGATTTTATTTTAGTGCGTGGTGAGAGACCTGTGTTTAGTTTTAGTCTTTGGCACATGGAAAGCCAGTTTTTCCGGCACCATTTATTAAAGAGATTATCTTTCTACCAGTAAAGGTGTTTGGCCTCTTTGTCAAAGAAAAGGTGGCTGAGTGTGTTTGGAGTTGTTTCGATATCTTCTAATGTGTTGCACTGATGCTCGGGTCTGTTTTCTTGCCAGAACCATGTTGCTTTTTATCACAGTAGCTCTGTAGTATAATTTCAACTTAGGGATTGTGATGCTTCCTGCCTTTCCTTTGTTGCCCAGAATTTTTTTTTTTTTTTTTTTTTTTTTTTGCTATTCTAGGTCTCTTCTGGTTCCAAATGTATTATAGGATTGTTTTCTGTAATTCTGTGAGGTATGCTATTGATATTTTGATTGGGATTGCATTAAATCTTCATAACAATTTTGGGAGTATGGCCATTTTCACTATGTTGGTTCTTCCTATTCGAGAGCAAGGGATATCTTTCCATTTTCTGATATCCTCTTTGATCTCCTCAAGAAATTAACCAAACAAGTGCTGGCGAGGCTGTGGGGGCAACGGAACATTTCTCCATTCTTGGTGGGACTGGCGCAACCACTGTGGAAATTAGTATGGAGATTCCTTAAAAAACTAAAACTAGAGGCTTTATTTGACGTAGCTGTTCCCCTTCTTGGTACCTTTTTTAGAGAATTAAAACCATCATACCACAGAGATATATGCACACCCGTGTTTACAACAGCAGTTTGTAATAGCCACATCTTAGAAACTGCCCAAATGCCCATCAACCGATGAATGGATGAAGAATATCTGCTTATATATATATATATATATATAATAGAGTACTACTCAGCCATAAAGAAAAATAAACTTGGGCCGGTGAGATGGCTCAGTGGCGTAAGCGCCTGCCTTGCAGGCGCGAGGGCCTGAGTTCGACTCCCGGATCCCACATACGGAAAAGGGGCCAGTGATATCGCTCAGCGGCACGGGTGCCTGTTGGCGCGCGAGGTCCTGAGATCGACCCCCCGGTACCCACAAAAAAAAAAAAAAAAAGAAAAATAAACTTGAGACAAGGTAAACGTATGTACCTTGAGACCATACTCTTAAATGCAATAAAATGGACACACATGAACACATGTGTAAATATCACATTGTTTCTCTGCTGTGAGAAACTGAAAGTGTAAATAAGGACCAAAATGTGTAAGAGATATTGTGAAATAGGAAGAAAATATTCAAATGAGAAGGAAAACTAGGCAGGGGGGAGGGGGAAAAGAAAGAAGGTAAAGAAAAAAAGAGAAAAGAAGGAAAAAAAGCTTTTATTAATAAGGAGGAAAGAGAGGTTGAAGGGAGGGTATGTGAATGGGAAAAATGAAGAATCAAGATATATAATGTACAAGTACAAATTCTCTGTGATGAATGTAATCATTATGTATAATTAAAATGTAGTAATAAACTTAATTTTAAAGTTTATTAGTACATTAACTAAACAAACATAAATAGAAGTAAACAAACATAAATCATGATGGAAGACTGTTTCCTACAATTATGCAAAAGACAGTTTGAAACACTTCCTATAAATTCATTAAATCAGTCAAAAAGAAAAAGGAGAGTAGACAATTTATTAAATGAATAAATGGCTTTAGTAAATATTATAACAATTACATTCTACATTTTTAGTCAAAGAAAAATTAAACACTATAATTTGACCATTTGAATTTTATTTATGTTTAAGGTAATAATGGATTTTGGCAAATATGCTGACAGTGTGACACCTCTGTAATTGACCACTGAGATTATGAATTGGCATGAACTTTTGGGAATCAGTGAAACTATAAATGGAAAGTCTAAATTTATTCCTGTATTATAATTTAGATATTCAGTTTCTAAGAATTAAACACATGAAAATGATCAGAGGTATGAGGAAGGATTTACACACTAAGATTTTATAGTGTTGATATTCATAATGTTTTAAAAAATAAGACCGAATTAAATGTCTAAACAAGAAAGAAATTGTTAACAAAATTATGACACATCTCTAAATTCTAACATTTTACAAAGTAATGTACATCTACTGCCTTTAATTGATTATCATCATTTCCCCCAATTTTCATCTTTGAGCACATTCTTATCTATCCTTGGGTCTGCCCTCCTCCAGAAGAAGCTTGAATCTACTGGAAAGTCTCTCTCTCTCTCTTCAAACACAGTAGAATATGGGGCCCGTGAGATGGCTCAGTGGCGTAAGCGCCTGCCTGGCACGCGCAAGGGCCCGAGTTCGACTCCCGGAACCCATATACGAAAAAAGGGCCAGTGATATCGCTCAGCGGCACGGGTGCCTGTTGGTGCGCGAGGTCCTGAGGTCGATCCCCGGTACCCACAAAAAATAAAAAATAAAAGAGTTGATATTCAAATAGAGTGACTCAAATCGCAAGTAAAAGCTCAATGAAAAAAACTTGTGGGGGAAGGAAGCTAACAGATGGGCAAGTGAGCCACACGGATATTAGGCAAAGAGCCCTTTCAGAGGGTAAAGCTCCCTGTGTGCACATCCTGTGTTCGGATCATGCCTGGTGGTGCAAGGAACAGTAAGGAGGATCAGCACAGTTCTGATAAGAACAGAATCAGAGGCCACGAGATGGGAAGTCACTGGAGTGTTAGTGATTGAAAAGCGAGCTGCACATTTATCAATTTAACAGGACCACTTTAGATATTGTTTAAGAAAGACAGTAAGAATAGAATATAGAAGCTTACTTAAGAGACAAATACTTTAATCCAATGAAAGATGATAATATCCTGGCTTGAATGTAGTGTGGAAACAAGGGAGAGCATAAGAAATGACCAAATTCTGGACATGTTTCCAGTTAGGGAAAGTAAGAATCCCCAAATGGCTCCATTTTCTGGCCTCATTTTGTGCTTATTAATTATAGCGAACTGTTCATGTGCAGCAGCTATAGTGTGAAGAATTTTTTACACATTTCCATATGTATTCTTTCAGTTCATTCAAGAAGTATTTTTTTTTTTTTTTGGGTACCGGGGGGTCGACCTCAGGACCTCGCGCGCCAGCAGGCGCCCATGCCACTGAGCGATATCACCGGCCCCTTTTTCGTATGTGGGATCCGGGAGTCGAACTCGGGCCCTCGCGCTTGCAGGACAGGCGCTTAAGCCGCTGAGCCATCTCACCGGCCCAATTCAAGAAGTATTTAATGAAAGTTTAAATTCCAAGACAATAAACAAACATAAAGACATAAAGCAACAAATAATTTAAACATAGGGAGGAGATTTGAGATTGGAAGAGGGAAGGCGAGGGAAGGGAAGGGAAAGTAAAAATGTTTAAGATACGATATGTACTGAATATGTACCACTTCTCCAGGATGATTGTAGTTGTTATGTAACACAACCTGACATCAATAAAAATAAAATGTAAAATGTAAAAAATTTAAAAAGAAAAGTAGAAAGTGTAAATTGTTCAATATGACTCTATCAAAGTTATAATGGGAAAGAAGGAATTTAAATATACAAAGGGATTATGTATTTTATTTAAAGAAAGTAGGGAAAACAGAAAAGAGAGATAATTTAGAGGAGCCCAAACACTGAAAACTGTGGAACATTAGCAAGTAAATTAAGTGTAAAGAAAATGCAACTAATAATATCATGGGCAACCAGCCTAGCACTTAGCAACTATGTGATTTAAAAAACATATTCATGTTTAAATTATGGTCAGTGAAATACACATGGTATCAAAAATTAAGATAGAAGATTTTGAGGATAGAAGATGGAAATGAAATAGGTAGTTCATAGACACAGCAAGTTGTCAAAGTTATTAAATCTCAAATTGATTCAGGTATGACTTTGAATACTTGCTTCAATTTTTGTTAATTAATAAAACTTCAAATGAATTACACAAAATCTTTAAGGCTCAATCTCCTACTAGGTAAAATGGAAACTAAAATAAAACCTTTCCCATAGATTTACTTGGAGAAACGTTTGATAAAATACATTGAAGACATTTTCTATCACTACTGATACATAATAAACACTCACATATTACTTATTGGATTATTAAGATCAGTATCATAGGTCATTTACAATCTTCCAGATCCTGCAATTACTATTTTATAAATGTCACTGCTAATTTACCAAAGAAAGTTGTAGCACATGTAGCTTATCTTTATTTTGTAAAATCTATACTCAAATAAAAAGAGTAAATTGCCAGAAGTATAGTAATTAAATAGTGGTGCAATCAGAATTTGAATCGTCTCACAAAATCATTTCCACTTCAAATATTTTCTGTTGTACCGAAATATTCCTAATTTAATTTTATTATATTACTGTATACATATGCATACATATATGTATGAATAGAGATGAAAAATGGAAATAAAATATTTTATGGACATGGTAAACTGTCAAACTTATTAAATTTCACATTGAGTCAGGAATAATTTTTTATTCTTGCTTCACTTTTTTTAAATTAGTATAACTTTAAATCAATTATATTAATTCTTTCCGCTCACTCTCCTCCCAGTTAAAGTGGAAACTAAAATACCTTTCCCATAGATTCTTGTTTCAATAATCCTCCAAGATTTGCTTAACAACTAGATTTCTCTTATCAAATATTATTTCAAAAAATATTCATCACATTTATAGTTCACATAGAAAAAATTTGAGTTCAATATTATGGACATAGGATTACTAAGTTCTATGTTAGAGTATATCTTGGGTAGATGTGTTATAATAAATATATATTTTTAGCTACTACAATGGTTAGGTTTCTTTTTTGTATAACATGTTTGCAAATTATAATTATTTTCAAATCCAAGCTGTGCATACTAGATTGCAATTAACCAATTTAACAAGTTAGCTTTGTGACTCAGACTAATGCAATTTCTATTTATAATGCAGCAGCAGGAATAATAATTTTGAAACTCCCATAAAATCAATGCTTTCAATAGCTATAAAGCTAAAGTAAAATAAAAATGAGCTCATTAAGAAGTTCTGTCTGAGCAGCCCAATACCACATTCACCCCAGTAAAATATCCTTTATGACTGACTAATGCATTCCAAACCTGTATATTTCATTTGGAGAAATATCATCTAACAGACTGCTAAATGGCATCAATAATAAAGTACTTCATAAAAACCACCTAATGTCTTATAAATTTTATTGCAACTTTTATTTTAATAAAATAAATGTTTCCCAAGACATTTTTTAAAATTTAAGACAAAGTTTTAGGCAATGAAAAAGTCATAATTTAATCTCTTCTGAGTTCACAAGTAAATTTCTCGTTATTGTTAAACAACTGTATTCCAAAAGACTTTAGAACTGGTGAAAGACTGGGACTTCATGGCTCTTATAATGTTACATCTATAAGCAATTATTCTCATGGTACTATCAGTTCTTCACAATGATTCTCTAGTTTTTTTTTAATTCTCATATCAATATTTCATTTCCTTCACATACAGTATATCATCATAATATCTTATCACAAGTTTCCTCTTTATTCATTCTATATATCTGTGCTCTATAAGCTTCCTGATCTACAGCTCTCCATCACATATGTTACCAATTTTAAATATATGCACTGCCTAAAAGATAAAGCTGGAGTTTTTTTGTTTGCTTGTTTTCTGGTTCTAGGGATTGAATTCAAGGCCTCATGCACACTAAGCAATTGGTCTACCACTAAGCTGCTTCCTTGGCTCATTTATTTATTTATTTATTTATTTATTTATTTATTTATTTATTTATTATTTTCATTAGTTTTTTAACTTTTCAGACAGGGTCTTTCCAAATCTCCAAGGCAGGCCTTGAACTTCCTATCCTCCTGCCTCAGTCTCCTGAGTAGCTGGGATATGCCACCGTGTCTCAGGAATTTTCTGAAACTAATATTTAAACCCAATATTTCTGTTACCTTGATAACATTTTAAATGTTTTAAATTTATTTTAGGAATATGATATTAAGAAAAATTAACTCATACTGGTTTTCTTAAACACATTTTTATTCTCAGTCCTGATATATGTATTTTCGGTTTCATTACTTGTAAAATAGGAAAATATCTCTGTTTACCCATCTCTATCCAGCAGACTCTATCTTTGAATTTTTGCTAAAATAGTAGAAAGAGTAAGATCAATTTCTCTCGTGAAGAAACCCATTTTTCCATTAAAAGAGAGTCAAGTTGCGCTCCTATAACCCTGTATTTCCTTGGCAAGATTCCTCTATGTACTCCTGTGCCAAAACTCATAGGCTTTCCACCACTATCTGCTTTGGGATTCATAACTTTTAATCAATGCCATCAATTCTGGCTCATAAAACTTGTCAAAAAACTACCAGATTTTCCGAGACCCATCTGTTTCCACTGTACTCTTCTTTTTACTCATAATTTTTCTTTTTATTTTACTTATAATTTTTACTTTTTTCTTTACACTTTTCTTTCCTTTTACTTATATTTTTTTCTTTTTTCTTTCACTTTTCTAAAAGTGCTCTTAAACTTTCCAGCTTTGTCCCTCAGAGCTAAGATTTTAGTCCTCAATTAGAGTCCTCATAATGTCAAATTTTTCAATATGAGCTGAATTTCCTTTCTTACTCTGTTTTCCTGTATTTATACTAATGACTGTAAAAGTCCCTTATAGATACTTAAAGCCATTTTCTCCTGCTACATATTGCATTTCTTTAGCATAGTGGTCAAAATGTCCTACCTGTTTTCATTGTTGAAGTCCATCACATGTTCAATTTCTCCTTCCTAAAATTCCTCAGCTTTGTACCTCATGGTATCACAAGGTATTACCTAATATACCTTTTACACGCATGTACCTCTCCTCATCATGAAGTGCAGTGCCTCCGCAATCTGTTTCAAACATCCTGCGGAAACCAAAGAATTAGATCAGGCAGTTAACTAAATAAACAGCAACAAGGAAAAGTGTGATCATTAATTTTGATATGTCAACTTGATTGGATTAAAATGCAGTTAGGGCTCAGTGAAGCACACTTTTGGGTGTATCTGGCTGGGTAAAAGATGCGTGGCCCATTCCTATCTGGCAGTTTCATGGCTGTGCTTCCCAACCACCATGTGCAGGTCAGGTTTGCGACACCATCCCTTTCCTCCTTAATGTTTTGGTCGTGGAGATAGTCAACCATGCACTGACTCTCTGAAACCATAAGTGAAGTTAGGGGGCCGGTGAGATAGCTCAGCGGCATAAGCACCTGCCTGGCAAGCATGAAGTCCTGAGTTCGACTCCCAGTACCCACATACAAAAAGAGGGCCATTGATATCACTCAGCGGCAGGGGCGCCTGCTGGTACACAAGGTCCTGAGTTCAACCCCTGGTACCATACACACACACAAAAAAATAATAATAATAATAAGTGAAGTTAAACCTCTCCTTTAAGTTGAGGCTGCCAAGTACTGTGTCTCAGCCACAGGAAATGTGATTGATACAGAAAATTGGTACAGGGAGTATGGCTGTTGCTGTGACTGTACCTATTTATATAATTTAGAAGCCTTTGGAACTAGTTTGCAGGAGGATTTTGAAAAAGTTTGGCAGTGTGGACTGGAGAAATCCTAGAATTCTATAAAAAGACCTGGTTAGTGGTTCTGGTCAGAGCCTAGAAGACAGGAATGCTGATAGAAATATGAACAGTAAAGGCCGGCCTCATGAGTTTTCAGTTGGGAACATAGACTACATTGACAATTGGTCTAGAATATATGTATGTTACACGCTGGCAAAAAATTTGTTTACATTTTGCCCCATCCTGAGATTTGCAAAATACTGAGATTAAGGCCAGTGAACTGATTTTTCTAGTAGAGGAAATTTCAAAAAAGCCCAATATTCAGGCAATAGCATGCATACTGCTAGGTGTATTTAGTCAGATGTATAGTGAGAAATCAGGGCAGAGAAAAGTAGAATAGAAATATTTAAAAATATAAATTTTAGCCAAAAAGAAATAATATGTAAAGATGGGTAGGACCATAGGAAATGTGACTGCTGAAGAGATGAGCATCATTAAAAGAAAACCAAACATTTTACTCAGGGAGAAGAATGATGCCTGAGGCCATACCAGGAATCATCCCACTCACTACAGGTTCAGTGGTACGGAATTGTAAGCTTTCTTTCAGAAGAGAGTCCCTGGGGCTCCTGCTCCAGATGGACTACCTAGGGAATTATTTCCCCTGGACTCATTTCACTGTGCTCTGTTGTCCAGGCACTCAGAGGCAGGAATTGCAAACACATTAAAAACTCAGATGGAAAAGGAGAGATGCTTGGATTATTTTTCTAAATAAAATATCATACTTATCATCATATCTTTTACATACACAAGTTGGTTTGTTGTCAGCTTGTATCAGGTTATACAGGCTGGGCTTCAGTGCTTTGGGCTCATTGTAAAAGAGTTCAATACTTTCCCATCTCCTTGCAGGCTCATTTAAATATCTCAGTCACATCTTCTCTATGATGATGGAAAAAAACACAAGTGAAAACATATAATGCACCTATTCAGCCTTGAGAGTCATGGAAAAGTTAGAACATGGGATTTAACAACCACCCTTACGCATAAGCTGACTTCCACTTTCCTTACGTGTGCCTGGCATCAGATTCAGGAATCCACGCACAGCTTGGGCCTGTTTTTTCCTTCACCAGTAATAATGAGTGGAGGTAGCCAAGTAGTAACATTATTCCCATTTTTTTTCGCATAGAAGAATTGAAAAACAAGACTAGAAAACATGTAATTTGTGGATGAATATGTTAATTGACATGTAGTCTTGACCCTCAGGTTTCAGAGAGGTTTTATGCCAAATTACTTCTTTTAGTGTGACATTAGCATGTATTTTTGCAAAGCAGAAAAAATTTGACTATGTGGAAATGAATTTATTCATGCATAGTGTTGTTTAAAATGAGTTAAATTAAGAATTAATCGAGTGGGCAGTTGAGATGGCTCAGCGGCATAAGCGCCTGCCTGGCAAGCACGATGTCCTGAGTTCGACTACCAGTACCCACATAAAAAGGAAAAAAGGGCTGATGATGTTGCTCAGCAGCACAAACACCTGCTGGTAAGTGCGAGGTCCTGAGTTCAACCCCCAGTACCGAGATAAAAAAAATTAATCGAGTTTATGACAAGTTTTATAAACTTTGTCTTAGATTTTCTACATGACAGAGCAAACTTTAATGTATTCGCAATGAGTATATTAGCACTGGAACTTCCTGTTTCACTTGGCTTTGCAAGAGACAAACACAATTTTTATTAAGAACTTAAAAATTTAATTTTTGTTATATTCCCCCAAAACACAGGTTTATAAAATTAGTATTTTTGATTGTTTATGTGTGCTTCACTATGGTATTTGTTTATATATTGTGATCTCCATATTCTTCTTTTCAAATAGAAAAAAAAAAGTTAGCCCTATTCACTTATTTTAATGCTTTCTTTTTTTTTTTTGTGGGTACCGGGGGGTTGACCTCAGGACCTCGTGCGCCAGCAGGCGCCCGTGCCGCTGAGTGATATCACCGGCCCCTTTTTCATATGTGGGATCCAGGAGTCGAACTCGGGCCCTCGCACTTGCCGGGCAGGCGCTTAAGCCACTGAGCCATCTCACTGGCCCTAATGCTTTCTTGAGAAATAGTTATTTTGTGAGTTTTTGGTCTTTTACTCTTTTGTGCAAGAAAGGAATTATATCTACTAAGGCAATCATTAAGGTAATTTTTCTTTCTTATGTTTTCTTAATTCCTTTTTCTTTCTTTAATCCTACCTGCCTCCCTCCCTCATCTTCCATGTTGTTGCTAATATTGTCGTTCTGTTGTTGTGTTTATGCTAGGTGGAGTGAACGAAGAATTTTAAAATGAGCAATAAACTATGTTGAAGAGGAAATAACCACAGGCCTAAAGGTGGTTGATATAAAGTGTTATAATGTAGTGTATCTTTTTCTAACTTATCTTCTTTGTCAATGTTGTGGAAATGATATAGTGGGTAGTATAGTAGCCAATAAAGCAAACCCCCTAAATTTTTCTAAGAACATAGCAATTGACATGATATGCCACCTTGAGCAAATAAATTAACCTTTCTATATCCAAGCTTCTCCATCTATGAAATGGGGAGTAAAATATTTGTCAGTAAGGTCAGAAGAAAACGTTTCAGATTCATGAGAAGTATTTCCAGGATCTTTGAGTTTGTAGGCAGTTGGGACAGAATAAAACATAAAAGCTAAAGTTACAAATTTAAGAAAAAGTTTCATAGCAAATAAAGTGTTTTACATGAAATTTTAGAGATTTCTTTTTGAAAATCTTAATATTTTAAATTATATCTTTTATATATGCAAGTACTGCTTCATAAAAATTTATTTCAAACTAAACAATATCAGTATTAAAACTGAATCAGAAACTTATTGAAAGTATATCAAATTCTGTCCAAGAAAATTTGGAAAAGTTTTGACAATTCATGACTAAATTTGGTGTGTATATGTTAAACTCATTGAAATACTTCATGCTAAGTATGAATACTTCATACCACGTAGAACGTGGTTCATAGGAAAAAGCCAAATACTTCCTTGTTTGAAAGTAGCATAATTTTTTTTCTTTTCTTTGTCAATGCTTAATGATTATTACAAGTGTAATGTTCTGTTATGGGTCTTGAACACCGATGCTTGAAGTCTTTGTGCCAAGGCCACAGCAATATTGGGAGCTGGAGCAACCTATAACAGTGATGCTTATGGAAGGAAGTTAGGTTATTGGGGGGTGTGCCTTACAGGTATACCCGGACCCTGGCCTCTTGCTGTCCTTTCCTTCTCGGCTGCCATGAATAAATATGCCTCCACTAAATTCTGCCATGGTGTACTGGGTCACCAGCAATATGGCCAAGTAGCCATGAAGAAAATCATGTGAAAATGAGAGCTAAAGTAAACTTTTCTGTTTGTTAACTTGTATAATTCAGACTGCTTTGCACATGTTCTAAAAAGTTATCTATGATGAATAAAGTTCTACCCAAATGCCTATTGTTTTTGTTCAGGCTACTGTAAGAAAATGGCATGAACTATGTGGCTTATAAACAACAAAAATTTATTGCACACAATTCTGAAGCTGGGAATTCCAAGATCAAGGAAATTGAAAATTCAAAAGTCTGGTGAGGGCCCTCTTTCTAGTATATAAATCATAGCTTCGTTCTGAACTTTTATGAGGTGGGATTTGAAAAACTGCTCTTTGGGGCATTTTTTTAAAGGAACACAGCCCTCGTAACCTAATCATCTTCCAAAGGACCATCTCCTCACACTATGACTTTTGTTACTGTGTTTCAAATTACCAATTTTGGGGAGAAACAAACAGTTGGACCATGGCACTAGTAACAAATATATTCCTCTAATTTTAGCACACATAAAATCAGTCACAAAAAATGATGCATTGAAAACTACAATTTCCATTTCTTATTATGGAACTGAAAAAATATAACAAGAACTTGTTATATTTAGACCTTAAATATAAGACCTATAATGAAAGGACTAACACCTGATCCTTGCCTCAGAGAAAAAGAGATAGTCATTTTTTCTTAAATTTGATAAAATTTCTTTTTGTTTAAATCTCAGAGCTTGTCCCTTTATTAAGGTATGTCCTTTCAGACTACATTAAATTCTGTTTTTTCCCTATGATTCTTCAGTGTGGGAACATTTACTCATACTAATGTGTAAAACATTGTCTCCAATTAATTTGCAGTTACCTAAAAATACTTTTAAAAACTATGTAAATGAATATTTTCTCTTTGGAAACTAGTTTTTAAACAGAAAATTAACAGCCATAAAATAAAAAGCAGGGTTAAATTTCACTCCAGGCAAAGTCAATTTAGTAACATTTCTATAGCATTCTAAACAACATATACACAATAAGAAATCTTCTCAATATCCCAGGAAACATTGTCCAGGACATAAGATATAGTAGACAACAAATAGAGTCTCAACAAATTTTCAGAAATTGAAATCATGTCCTGTATCTTATCTAGCCACAGTGTAATAAAACTAGAAACCAATAACAATAAGAACTGTGCAACTATAAAAATATAATATGTGGAAGTTTAATAATCCTTAAAAAACTAATAAATTAAAGAAGAAATTAAGTACATTAAACAATTTCTTTTTTTTTTTTTGTGGGTACCGGGGGGTCGACCTCAGGACCTCGCGCGCCAACAGGCACCCGTGCCACTGAGCGATATCACTGGCCCCTTTTTCGTATGTGGGATCCGGGAGTCGAACTCGGGCCGTCGCGCTTGCAAGGCAGGCGCTTAAGCTGCTGAGCCATCTCACCGGCCCCAATTAAACAATTTCTTGATACAAATGACAATGAAACAAAATATACGAAAACATAAGAGATACAGAAACAGCCATACTAAGAGGGAAGTTTACAACAATTAACATCTATATGAAAAGAAAAAAGAACGATCTTCAATAAAAAATCTAATGTTGCAGCTCAAAAAAAAAAGAAGAAAAATAAGACTACACAAAGCTTCAACTAGTAGCAGCAAAAATATAAGGATTAGAGAAGAAATAAGTAAAATACAATTTAAGACTAAGATGATGTAAAAGATTAATAAAATCAAGGTTGTTTTTCAGCAATGTGAATGAAGTATGCAAAACTTTACCTAGAGTAACTAATCAAAAAAGAAGATATAAATAAAATCAGAGATGAAAAGTGAGACATTGCATTTATCACCACAGAAATACAAGGAATGATTACAGATAGCAGTACTATGAACAGCTACAAATTTGACAAACTAGAAGAAATGAACAAATTGATCATACATATATATTAAAAAGTTTGGATTATAAAGAAATAGAATGCCTGCCCAGAGCAGTGATGAGTGCCATGATAAAGACAGTAAGAAAAATCTCTCATCAAAGAAAATCCAAGGACCAGAGGTCCTCATTGCTAAATTTTCCCAAAGATTTAATAACTAACATCAATATTTACAGAACTAGAAAAAATAATCATAATATCTCTATGGAATCAAACAACTTATGAATAGCCAAAGCCATCTTGAGGAGAAGGAAAAAAAGCATCATTACATTAGACATAAAATTATACTGCAAAACTATAGAAATTACAGAAATACTTTTAACCTTAAAACATAGGTATAGATAGATAGATGATAGATAGATAGACAGATAGGTAGATAGATAGATGATAGATAGATATAGATAAAAAGGAAAAAGCAGAGATCCAAAAAGTTAACTCATATATCTACAGCCATCTAATGTTCAACAAAGATGGTAGAAATATACTTCGGGGAAAGAACAGTCTCTTTAATAAATGGTGCGGGGAAAATTGGATACCCACACGCAGAAGGATACTTGACTTCTACCTCACTAGGTACTTACAAAAAAAATAACTTGAGTGTATTAAAACCAATACGTAAGACTTGAAACTTTAAGACTGCAAGAAAATGACATGAAGCAATGCTTCAGAATATTGAAATGCATAAGATTGTGTTTTCAGATAAGACCAGGTATGATCCCAAAAGCTCAGAAAACAGAAGCAAAAATAGAGAAGTAGAATCATATCTAACTAAAAAAAAATCTATACAGCAAAGAAAACAAACACCAGAATGAAGATACAGCCTACAGAACAGAAGACAACATTTTTAACTGTATACCTGATAAAGGGTTAATATCCAGAATATATATAAGAAGCTCAAACAAATCAATAGGAAAAAATGGCAAATAATCTGATTAAAAATGACAGTAGATAGGCATTTTTCAAAAGAACATTTGGAAATAGCCAACAGGTGTATGAATAAAAGAACAGCGTTACCAGTCATCTGCAAAATGCAATTTAAAACCACAATACAATATTAGCTCACTCCAGTAGAGTGGTTATTATCAAAAAGATATGTGTTGGTGAAGATGTGGACAAAAGGGAAACATAGCATACTTTTGATCAATGTATAATCATTATCCAAAGAAGTATGACTATTCCTCAAAAAATTAAAAATAGAACTATCATATGACCCAGGGATGTTACTACTGGATATGAATCCAAAGGAAATTAAATCAATGTGCTGAAGGGACATCTGCACTTTCGTGTTTTTTGAAGCACTATTCGCAGTAGTCAAGAATGGTGTCATGGTTTGTATATAGATGTCCTCCCAAAGCCTCATAAGGTTTCTTTGGAGGTGGCTGAATTTAGAGTGTGTGATTGATTCACAGTGCAATGCTGGGATTAAGGGTGCTGGAATTAGGGGTGTGAGTGCTACACCCACGCTAAGGCAGGTAGCCTGCATACAATATAAGGGACAGAAAGAGGTTTGTCCACTTTCTCTCACCTCTCTTGTTGCTTTTGCTGTCTTCCACTGCCATGAACAGTTGCCCCTCTGCCATCTGCCACCCTGCCTTGAAGCCAGCTGATTATGGACTGAAACCTCTACAAACTGTGAGCTAAATAAAAATTTACCCCTATAACTTTGGGTGTCGGGTATTTTTCTCAGCAATGAGAGAAAAGTAACTAAGACAGAATTTGTACCAGAGAAGTAGGGTCATTGCTGTGACTATGCCTGACTATGTGGTTTAAGAGAATGACTTGTGAGAAGAGTTTGGAAAGGTTTGGAGATGTCGGCTGAAAAAGCAGAGCTGGAACACCTTAGGCTGCCCTGCATGGGACATTCTGGTCAGAGCTCAGAAGACAAGAAGGCTGATAGAAATCCTGCTGGTAAAGACCAGGCTTTGGAGGTTTCTGCTGGGAAGGACTGCATTGGTTGTTGGACTCCAGATGATGTGTGTTATGGCTTAGCAGAAAGTTTGTCTACATTTTGCTCCTGTCCAGAGGCTTTGCCTGAGACTGAGATAAGGGTAGCAGACTAATTAATCTGGCAGAAGAAATTTCAAGGCAGTCTGGTGTTGAAGTTTTGGCATGGCTACTGTTGGGGGTTTTTAGCCAGATTTATGTTGAGAGCAAAGATTTAAAACATTGTGAGTTTGGCTCCAGTAAAGCTTTGGACTGCAAAGATAAAGCAGAGGAGATCTTGATTGCTGAGAAGGAACAGGAGAATAGAAAAGATGATCTGAGGACATCACAAGCAGCAGCAGGGCTCCACCCTTCATAGCCTCAAATTTGCAAAAGTGAAAGACTTTGTTTTGAGAGGAAAGCCCCAAAGCACCATGTCTAGAATGCTGGCAGCCTAGAGAATTTGTTCCTTAGAAGTGGATTCAGAGTGCTCAGTGATCCAGGCACTCCATCCCTACAGCCAAGAGAGAGGGAAGCCTGGCTACTGCTCCAGCTGGTGGGAGACCTTGACATCACCCATGTGGCACTGGTTTTAGGTGTATGCAGAATGGAAGACTTGTGAGGTCAGGAAAGCTTCCACCCAGATTTCAAAGAAGGCCTAGGAGTCCAGGCAGTGTGCCCTGAGAGGGCAGTATGTGAAACTGTGACTGTGAAGCCAAAGCTACAGAGGAGACCCCAGAAGTTTGGAGAAGCCAGAAACTTGGATCATCTGAGGAAACCTGCAAGGAGGGAGCACAGCCAGCCCAAGAGAGGAGCCATGGGAGCTACAACCACCAGAAGTGCTGTAGGGGTGGAGTCTCTCAAGCCCTTCAGAGTTCACATCTTGCCACAGATTGCTTTCTATGCTGCACTTGGAACTACAGGACTTATTATTTGCCCTGTTGGATTTTGGACTTGCTTTGGTCCCATTCCTTTGCATCCCCCTATTTGTAACTTTTGGAATGGAAATGTCTATCTTGTGCCATTGAATGTTGGAAGAATTTAACTTTCTTTTCATTTGTACGGGGGCTCACAGCTAGGAGTTTGCCTTAAATCTCAGAGCAGACTTTTGACTTGGACTTTTCAGTAATGCTGAAACTGTTAGGACTTTGGCAACTCTTGGAGATGAAGTAAATCCTTTTGCATAAAGGGACATGCGTGAGTCTTTGGGGGGGCCAGGGTGGAATGTTATGGGTTGTGTCTAGATGTCCTCCCAAAGCCTCTGGAGAAAGAGGCTTGTCTCTCTCTTCCTATGTTGCTTTTGCTGTCTTCCACCACCATGCATGGTTTTCCCCCTGCCATGTGCTGCTCTGCCTTGGAGTCAGCCAATTATGGACTATAAGGTCTACAAACTATGAGCTAAATAAACCTCTCCTCCTTTTAACTTTGGGTGTTGGCTACTTTGTCTCAGCAAGAGGAAAAGTAACTAAGACAAATGGAAAAATTTCTGTGTCCATAAACTGAATTGATCAAGAAAAAAAAATATATATATGCACAGTGGAAAATTACTCAGCCATAAGAATCATTTATTGCAACCACACGAATGAAAGTAGAGTTCATTATGTTAACAAGCCAGGCACAGAACGACGTTTACTGCACGAACTCACTCAATATTTATGTAGATGTTTAAAGAGCTGATGAGCTACCTCAGCAAAGTTGAGAGTAGAATGGTAGGTACTAGATGCTAGGGAGAGTAAAAGGAAGCAAGATTTATGGGAGTTTGAACAGTAGGTACTAAGTCACGGCTAGATAGAAGTAAAATAGCAAAGTGAGGTGATTATAGATAACAATAATATGCTGTGTACTAAAAAAAACTGAAAGAAAAATTTGGAAAAATTATTTACTATCAAGAAATACTAAATATTTAAGAAATGGATATGTTCAACTTGATTTAAAAGTTAAAGAATTGACACAGGTATTAAAATGTCACTTGCTATTTTATATTTTTAACTGTTAAAATAAATTTTAGAAATTTAAAAAACATAACATGTAATCACAGAGCCCAAATTACCCTTAAAGTAGTTAAATATATATAACTAGAAAATAAGAGTTTAAAATATCTGACTATAACTTAGAAGGGTAAATTTGAAGATAACTTCATTAATGATTATGGAAGCACTTTAATATTTAAGATCTACTTGATATAACATTAATATTTGGTGTCTTAATGTGATATAAACTTTTTAATACAATTAAACCTATCCATCTTAATGACAGGCAGGGATTATTGGGCTAATAATAGTAGCCTCTGACAACAATATTATTACCAAAAC
Source organism: Erethizon dorsatum (assembly GCA_028451465.1). NCBI lineage: Eukaryota > Metazoa > Chordata > Mammalia > Rodentia > Erethizontidae > Erethizon > Erethizon dorsatum. The sequence continues at coordinate 13,352,527 of CM051828.1, read as the reverse complement.
AAGAAGAAACTGAAGGAGAAATTACAGATGAGATCTGACTGATTTGTTTCTTATTCCCTTGCTGCTTTTATCCTACTTTAGCTCTACTCAAGGAAACAATAAATGCCATGAAGACCATGATCTTGCTGTTCATAATGATCTAGCTGTTCACGATGTAACATTTACTTTGTGATAAAATGTTCAGTCCATTTAATCAGATAATCTTTCTTAAAAATAGCTATTCTTTATTTTTTGCTTAATTTTTTAACAGAATTCTATTTAGTGAAGTCTCAGGGATATATTTACAAATGATGAACTACTGATTTTTTCAATATTTTTCCTTTTTCTTTCTTGGTTGATAAATGATTTAGCTAGAATTAATTTTTATTCACAGGACCTCACACTGTATACCATGTACATGAATTAATTTATTAATGTACTTTTAAATATATTCTTAAAGTTTTGGAAAATTAAAAAAAATTAAGAGTACATTGGACACTATATAGAATGAAATGGGAAAACCATAATGCTAAATTTGTAAAGTATTAGAATTGGCATTTGTCTGTAGATATGGTAGGAAATGGACAAAAGGACATCAATTCATTATTTAGGTAAGGTGTTTATTTGGTATGTCTGTCTGACTATGTTTAAGAACCTACTTTGTCAACAACATTAGTGTCTACACATTGACATAATAAAAATTAGTACAATTTAGACTCAAACATAACTTAAGATCTAATATATACTTTTCAACTAATGGTCTGGCTTTTTTCTCTCAGTCCATTTCTTCCTTCTGCTTGCTATTCAGAAAAATTCCCGTCTATAAAATTCAATCTTGGCTCGCTACAACACTACATTGCCAAATGACAGGCTCCGTGCTGCCTGGTAGCCCATCAATGAATACACTGTCTTCTTTTCACCAGAGCAGCCCAGTGTATATAATCTTCAGACTCGAAAAATATAAGTAACTTTTGCTTAGTTCATTTCTCACAGTCCTGAACATCTCAACAGAAACGTGCAAAAGTGTGTGGGCTCTTATGTTACAAGGCACATTTTTAAACTTTCAAACTGCGCACTGTATTTTAAAGTAATGTTGCAATATTATTTTTAGCTATCATTGAAACAGCGTACTTCATAATCTAAATTTCAATCTATAAATTAAAACGTAAATCACAAGAATAAGTGCATGTTTAATTATTTTAGTCTTTTCTCTATGTGTCTCTCAAAACCACACGGCCATAACAATGACAAAATCGATATAGAACATATTTTCAGGAAATTATTTAAGAGTAAATAACAGAAACTCCACTTTTTGGCATCATGATATACTGAGTATTTGGACTCATGTACAGCCATGTTATGTATTATGTTCTTTTAATGTACTATTAGGATAGCACATTGTCAATTTTGGAATGATTTTCTGACCACATTAAGTTTATGTTAAAAAAAAAGTTTAGCTGAGAGTGAATTATTATCAGCTTAAAATATAAAAATGTGTACTTACCTAATCATAAATCTAATACTATAACTAATATTCATTTGATGTTTTATCTCTTTAGTCATAGAATTTGACAGTGCTATTTGCAATACTCTTACTATTACACTATAAAATAAAATGGCAATTTTTCCTAATAATCTTACGGTGTTGTATCTTTACATGGTCTTGAAATTTAGGATGATACGTAGAAAAATATTCAACAGCCATAAATTCATGTAGTGTGTTGAGAAATTACTAGATTTGATGAAAAATACTTTAGCTCCCTTCTGAAAATTGTAGTTTTGACTATCGTTCTAATTATATACATTTGCTTAAATTAAATGCAGTTGTATAAAATTGAAGTAATGTTCACTTCAAATTTAGTACAAAGCATAATATTTTAGAGAACACATTGATTAGTTACACCCTCCCGAATTAAGGTGTGATGAGTCTGTCTGTAATCCCATCACTCCTTCACTCTGAGGGATGAGGCAAGAAGGTAGCACACTTCAGTCCCATCTGGGCAAGTGAGTGAGATCTTGTTTCAGAGAGAGAGAGAGAGAGAAAGACAAAGAGAGAGAGAGAGAGAGACAGAACTAGGAAGGAAAAGAAGGGAGGAAGGAAGAATGAAAGCTGTGGAGTGTTTACAAAATAATCCAATGAAAAGTCATGTTACTTTTGTCACCTCAATATACATGGTGAAACTCCACAATTAAAGCTCTATGTCACTGTGATATGAAGGTAAGTGTATAAATTATTGCAAACCCAGTATCATATGTAATCCATTTTTATTTTGTCCACATTTTAATTTAACTCTATTACTTCAGTTTAAATAGAATATTGTAAAAATATAAAGCCATCGTTATGGCTCTACGGGGATTACTTTTATTATTGCTCTGATGTACTACAGTAATACAGTATTAGTGCAATAGTAACCTTATGATGTATTGCCACAATACATCACCAAAGTGATTCCATCAGAGTTAACGAGAATTATGACATTTATAAAACTTACGGATAGAAAATACAGTACTGTGAACTATTAATTACAGAAAGAAGTGAAGAAAGTGCATGTAAATTTTGCAAAGATCCAAAAGGTATTACATATTAAAATCATAAAGGGAAGTGAGATTTACAGGAATGAATACAGGAGAAAAAGAAAAGTAATTTACTCATAATTTTTCATATTATTAAGAATGGACTGAAATGTGTAAGCAACATACGAATATATATGTGTATGTTTATTTTGAGATAAGATTTTTTAATATTTTGCCTGTTCCTGTCAAATGATTATATAAAACTTCAAGTCAATGAAGTATTTATGATAATTATAAATCTGACATTAAATCCCTTTATTATAAATTCCTTTGTATTAATATATAGTCAAAACATTATAACTTAGAAATCAAAATGTATTTATCATTGTACTTATTTCTTTTTTTTTTTTTGTGGGTACCGGGGGTCGACCTCAGGACCTCGTGTGCCAGCAGGCGCCCATGCCGCTGAGCGATATCACCGGCCCTTTTTTCGTATGTGGGTTCCGGGAGTTGAACTCGGGTCCTCGCGCTTGCCAGGCAGGCACTTATGCCACTGAGCCATCTCACCGGCCCCTCATGGTACTTATTTCATTATTTCATATTGTAAATGAGGTTCATTCTTTTCAAAATTTCTACTACTCTATTTTAAAAATGCTTTACATTTCTAAGAAAAATTAAAATTAAGTAAAATATGCATGTTACAAAATAGGTGATTCAATAAAGAGCTAATTGAATACTTTATATCAAAGTTAAAATTGCAAAATGTGAACTTGGATTTTGTGAGAAACGCTTATGTTAATTATTCATCATCATGAATACATGTTGATAAGCCTTCATAGCTTTTGTGTGACAGATCTATAAGTCAGTTTGTTTAGCTCATCTTCAGAGGAAGGTCACTGAGATCTCAATGCCCCAGTCTAAGCAAATAATGTGGGCAAAGTATTTATATTCTACTGAGAGTAGCTTTAGAAATAAAATCTGGATTTATGTCAAAGGTCCCACTAAAATTGCATTGACTCTTGTGTCCGTATTGTGCAGTGAGTAGCCCAATCCCCAAACAATTTCCTTTTTTGATTAATGAAAATATGTCTACTATGAGACTCTCATATTAAACAAATATTTGTATAAATATTAATGACTACATGAATTAATCAACAAGAGTTCTATATCATCATGTATCTCAACAACATCAACAAAATATAAGTTATCTCTGTGATTAATATAATACATATTCTTGGGGCCGTTGAGATAGCTCAGCGGCATAAGCGCCTGCCTGGCAAGTGCTTGGTCCTGAGTTTGACTCCCAGAACCCACATACGAAAAAAGGGGCTGGTGATATCGCTCAGCAGCATGGGTGCCTGCTGGTGCACAAGGTCCTGAGTTCGACCCCTGGTACCCACAAAAAAAAAAAAAACCATATATATATATATATATATATATATATATATATATATATATTCTTAAAATTAAAGGTCATAAAAGCTAATTAATGTTGTTTAACATTTAGGATTATAAATTATTTTTATTTTATATTCTGGACATGATAAACACTTTACTCCTAGTCTTTATGCTTATTTTAATAAACAGAAGGGTACTTTATGACCTTCAATATCTGTAACATTCAGACAATATAGTGTATGCATTATTTTAATGCAATTTCACTTCTAACATAAGGTTTCTGATTTTTGCTAAATAATTCATGTATTTTTTAATAAAATTTCTGGCCAAAATATAAGAATGTATACTTAAGATTAATTAGGACAATAAATATGAAGAAAGAATTTATGAATGGAATAAGGAAAATTATATATGACATTATGAGAAAAAGGAAATCTATAAAAATTAAAGTGGAATATTGCCTCTTATCATCAAAAAATACTAAACTTGACAATACTAGTTTAATCCTTACAAAAATCCTTACAACTCACTAGCTATAGGAATGTCTTCTCAGCATAATGTGAAAAAATATGAAGATCTTTTGATAATTTTCTTTTTTTCTAATCTCCTCAAGATTGCTATTTATTGGTTTTCTCTTATCAGTATTATAGGCATGAGACTTATTTTTTGCAACAAACAAAACATAATAAAACAAAACAAACAACCATGGGATATTTTAGCATATGCTAACTTTCATTGCTACCTAACCCTTTTCCTTCATTTTAAATACGTCTATACTTTTCTACATTTCCCAGTCATTCTTCACTCTTTTTGTATGATTCTGCAGCTTTCACCAAGATCTTCAATAATCAGCCTGTTGCTAAGCACTATACAGGAAACTTATGATTGTCAAAATTATTTTATGGAAGAATGAAGTTCTTGTTTTCTTCCTACAATTCTGGTTTACTTCTATGTCTTTCCCAGACTTCTTTTCTGTCACATTTTTAAAATATTGATATACAACACAATTCTACCCTAGGCTGCTTCTGTGCTCGTACCTATATGCTCACTGGAAATTTTCTATTAAAGCTGTTTGAAACTGTACTGTAAGAAACCCAAACGAGTACAAGGGTAATTTTATTAAAATACACGGTTGCACTCTTAGCTTTCGGGTACTATCAATTGTTAGCTCTGTAGCTGACTACCTTCAATATCTAGCCCTACTGAGCCTTCAGACTTGTGTATTTCTAGTTGACACCTATTGCATTCTCATGAAAACTCCCAAACAAAAGGTAAAAAGCTGATCCCAGTTACTCACTGTAATGGTTAACCTTGATTGTCAAATTGACTGGATTGAGAGACGCCTGGCAAATTGGTAGAGCACACTTCTAGGATTATCTGTGAAGTTTTTCCTGAGCTTGTTGGCATGGAAACAAGCAAACTGGTGCTGGACTCATGTGGAGTTCCTTGTGGCAGCCAATAGGTTGACATCTGCTCGAGTTGACTCAGGGTGCAGAAGAATGCTGACCCTCAGGAGCTGGAACATCTTGAAGAGGAAGTGTTCTGCCACCTCTTTCCAGTGAAGTCACCTGACTTCTCCACGAAGATATTTTATGTCTCTCATGTCTTAATTTTTTCAATGTTAATGAGAAGGCTACACCTCACAAGAACAATATTGAACTACTAAGTCCAGTCAGACAGATGATTATCTTTCAGTCTAATAGAAGGATGCTAACTCAGGGCTCTGGGAAGGCCCTGTTCCTCTTTTAACACAGGGTTGAGGGTTTGCTTGTGTGCCATTACGGAAGAGACCAGTGTGGCTGCCAGTTCATTTGGTGAATCCCTACCGTGGCCTGCATCCCCCAGATGCAGGACCTTTACTTGGTAGAGAGGAAGGACCAACTGCAGTTCCTAATTGCCTGGGAAAACTCAGGCTCCAGAGGTGACCTGGAGAAGCCTCAAGGAGATAACTCACCAAGCTGATGAAGTTCTTCAGCCAGCACACAGGGAAACAAAAGACCCCCAAGTCCCTTTCTCTGGCCATGCTTGCTGTAATCAGCTATGCGGTAATGTTGGGGTACCTCCCCTTGGGACAAGCTGCTCCTTATTGGGCTTTCATACAAGACATCCTTTTATGGGAACCAGTGACTTGGTCTGAGAACTCCCCTTTTCCTGTATTCAACAATGAAAGTCCCTTAGATAGGAGGCGTGGAGCCCTCTCCTATAGCCTCACCTGATCCATGTCACACAGTGGGACCAATATAACTCATTGGTCCATGCAACCCGCTGTTTCTATGCATGCTGATTCCCTCTGGTTACCCCTAGAACACAGGTATGACTCCGCCTGCACTTGGGTCAATCCCCTTGAATTTTTATGTTTGGGAAGTTACAAAAATGGTAATACCACTATAAATATGTCCAGACCCACCTTGCTCCTTTGTCATGTCATTGAAGACTTTCACTCTGAATATCAGGAAGTAAATTAGAAATTATGTAAAGGCCCTGTGGTGGATTGACAACTGGTGGGCAACTTATAACACCCAGCTGAACTGAATCAGCGTGGTGCCTGGTGTGGAGGGCCCACCTGAGGACTGTTGCCAACAACATAAAAAGGAGAACTGGAGAGGAAGAGATGGTGCTGTTGGTTCTCCTCGAGGAGCTTGTCATGCTGGCTTTCCTGATAGGAACTTGGCTGTTCTCATAGTCGGAGGAGCTTGGGACCTCGTTGTCGCTGAGGATGGCTGTGGTGTCTTTTGGGTGGGAGCTGCAGTCCTTACTCTGAGTGTCGCTTCCTCGCTCCGGGGTAGATCCCTCAGTCTGCTGGCACAGATCCTTCATCCCGCTGGTGCAGACTTTCTAGCTTCCACCGCTGACCTTTGGGCCTTCCCAGCGCAGATCCGTGAAATATACTTGCATGAGACATTGCTGTGGGCCCTAGGCCTTCAGCTGGACTCATACAGGACACTGCTGTAGGATCCAGGCCCTCAGCTGGATTCTTTGGGTCTTTAGTGTGTGGACAGATTTCCTGCACTTCTTGTATATGACTCTGGGTGACTATTACAAAATAATCCTAAAAATTATGTGTCCTGTATTGTATTGTTTCCCTTGCAAACCCTGACTACAACAGGCCCCATAAGACCAAACAGGGAAACGTAACCATCATTGACTGGGGACCAAGAGGCTATCTTCATGATAAATGTAACTGTATGCTTTCTGTGTATGCTTCCAGTTTTCCACATCCCACTGTCTATAGAAATGATTCCATAATCTGGGGAGATGGCAGTTTATCTGCACTTAGACACTTCTTGGGTAACGGTCCATCACAGACCACCGTCTGGAGGCTGGAACATTCCTTCCATCCACTCCGGATATGGCAGGAACAATTATTTAAAGATGAGAGCCAGGGCCAGTGAGATGGCTCAGCAGCGTATGCACCTGCCTGGTAAGCGTGAGGGTCCAAGTTTGACTCCTGGATCCCACATATGAAAAAAGGGCCGGTGGGCCGGTGAGATGGCTCAGTGGTGTAAGTGCCTGCCTTGCAAGCGTGAGGGGCCAAGTTCGACTCCCGGAACCCACATACGAAAAAGGGGCCGGTGATATCACTCAGCGGCACGGGTGCCTGTTGGTGCGCGAGGTCCTGAGGTCGACTCCCCAGTACCCACAAAAAAAAAAAAAAAAAAAAAAGAAAAGAAAAAAGGGCCGGTGATATCACTCAGCGGCATGGGCGCCTGCTGGCGCACGAGGTCCTGAGGTCCACCCCCGGTACCCACAAAAAAAAAAAAAAAAAGACGAGAACCAAACCAAACTTACCTTTCGTAACAGTACTTCCTCTACCAAAGTGTGCACCAGGCATTCTTATGTCTTTTTACAAGGGCCTCTTAACATTTTACTCCAGAGTTCTCTATTTGAAGCTACCTGTCACAGCTGTACATATTATGTCTGTTTGCCTCAGGTGCCTACAAATTCTAAGATTTATTGCTATGTTGAAAGACATTCGCTTATTTATCAGTCAATTTAACCCACCCCTGGGAAGAGTCCCTTGCCCTTGATATCCCGATTCAGGCCCTCGATGGTCCTCGCCATCCTAAGTGGTTTATTGGCATGCTCATTGCTGTGCTCGTCACTGCTGTAGTCATTCCGGCCACAGCTGCTACTGCAATTGCTTCTCTGATCCAATCTGTACAGACTGCTAAATATTTTTTTTCTTAATGTACTAATACAGATATATTCATTTATTTAAAATTAAAATTGGATGTTACTTGAGATTTTTATATTTGGTTTCACCTAAATTACTCAAAATATGGATGATTTCTCATAATTTCCACACCTATTTTTCTATTTGTTTTACCAAAGCCATGGCTATGTTTTGGCTACTTTCTAAATATATAATGTATAGAAAAGAAATTTTGAGTAATTTAGGTGAAACCAAATATAAAAATCTCAAGTAACATCCAATTTTAATTTTAAATAAATGAATATATCTTGGAATGAGACCTGACACTTACAATGGTCCACTAAGGTTGGTGTTACCTTGATGTACAAAGGCTGCATGAACAAATTCAGTGGACTATCATGGCTGCTCAAGAGCAGGCTACTCAGAGTGGTACGAAATTTTCAAATATAACCTATGCTGGTTGGATCCCCAAACCCGGACATCGGGTGCTGTTTGGGGAATGATAGCCATTGCTGTCCTGTTATTAATGACTCTTTTTCTTTTCTGCCTACTTGGTAAAATTGGAATGAAAGCATTAATGCCAAAAAAAAAAAAAATCACTAATCAGCTGCTTAAAGAAACAAAAAGGGGGGATGTGGAGTTCCTTGTGGCACACAACGGGGTGACATCTGCTTGAATTGACTTAGGGCACAGAAGACTGCAGACCCTGAGGAACTGGAGCATCTTGAAGATGAGGTATTCTGCCAGCTTGGGCAGAGGCAAGCCGTGCTGGCGAAACAAGAGGGACCTCCTGGGAACAATTCGCTAAAGTTAACAATTCGATGTAATTGTCATTATGCCTTTCTAACCTGAACTGTGCACCCGTGTTCAGCAGAACACAACACCTTTGTTTATTTCTCAATAAAACTTGGAGGTGAAGTCAGTCCCGGGCTTCATTCCAGTGAGGTCCCCTGACTTCCCCACACAGACATCCTCTGTCTCTTGTGTCTTCATTCATCTCTAATCAGGGTTTGCTGACCCAAACCCGGCAGACTCCCTTTGAATGAAGGGAATTTTCCAATATGTTGAGGGTTCAGATGGAACAAAAAGCACAAGTGGGAAACTTGCTTTTGTGTACAAGCTCAAGTAGGTGCATTTTGTTGTTGTTATTGTTGTTGCTGCTAATGAACGTAAGAGCCCAGATTCTCCTAATGTAGACTGGCATCCAGTCCTTCAGCCTCAAAGGACTACATCATTGTTCCCTCTTTATCGGAGGCTTTTAGCTTAGACTGAGCAACTGCTTCTTTGCTTGGCTCTCCAACCAGCATATGGCCATTGTGGGGTGATCTTCTCTCCATCACCTAATCTGGTGAATCCCCTATTGCAATTGTATATATGTTTTATTCCATTCCTTTAGAGAATCCTGATTAACACTCCCACAGAAGCCACTAAGTGACTGATGCAGTTTACTATTCAATAATATGTAACCAAAACAGTCATGAAGAGAATATTTCAGGGTGGTATTGAAGTAGCTTGAGAAATATTCTTCATAGAAATCATTATTTTCAGTGAAAAATTTGAAAATGACTGAATGAAGCATAATGCACTAATTGATAATTTTATATATATGGATGCTTCTTTTACTTGGCAGGCAGACTTTTAAAAATAATTATATATTTTACTTGCCAGAATCTCTAATCCTGCCCTGTCACTACTACTGAGTGGATGATTTCTCATAATTTCCACACCTATTTTTCTATTTGTTTTACCAAAGCCATGGCTATGTTTTGGCTACTTTCTAAATATATAATGTATAGAAAAGAAATTTTGAGTAATTTAGGTGAAACCAAATATAAAAATCTCAAGTAACATCCAATTTTAATTTTAAATAAATGAATATATCTGTATTAGTACATTAAGAAATTATAAATTAATAACAAAAAATAACATCCGACAAAACTCATATATCTTTCAAACCCTATTTATTGAAAGTAATATTGGTTACGTAGGTTAACAACTCCACTAGGCACCTTCAGCAGTTAATTAACATATTTTAATCCCTAGAAATGTCTGTACAAGGTTACAAAAAATGTTTCAGGTTTTATTTCCTAGGAAGGTATATTAAACTACAAAAGCACAAAAGAAAGTATTTGACACATTTACCCTTTTTTATTCTCTTTACGAATTTTCCCTATCCCCTCATAAGCAGGCAACTCATCTCATGTATGAATCACAATCATGAAAGCCTATTCGAAAGGTACATTTTACATTGCATGGTGACTCCACCCTCCCCTCAGTTTTCACTGTGTTAGACTGATGAAAGCTATTGCTGGGAATATTAGACCTGAAGGATTGAAATTACGTGAACCCAGACTAAAAGCAAAGGAAGTAATTTTATTTTATCACATTTTAAGCTGATTTTCTCAGTCACAGAGCCAAAGTAAAAGGAGTACATAATTTTTGTGACAAATGCTTTCATTATTGAAAGATTTTTCTCAAGGTATCAATTACATTCCTCATACTAGAGTCATTTGGAAATACAATGAATAATTTGAAGGCTACTTTAGAACTGTTCTTCGGTGTGTACACAATCTTTTAAGTAACATGACATTGCTTTTTTTTTTTTTTTTTTTTTTTTTTTGTGGGTACCGGGGGGACGACCTCAGGACCTCACGCGCCAACAGGCACCCGTGCCGCTGAGCGATATCACCGGCCCCTTTTTCGTATGTGGGTTCCGGGAGTCGAACTCGGGCCTTCGCGCTTGCAAGGCAGGCACTTAAGCCGCTGAGCCGTCTCACCGGCCCATGACATTGCTTTTTAACATGTACTTGACAGTAACAGAAATGAGGTACATGGTAAGAGATTAAGAGCCAAAAGTCTCTCTAGACACTAAGGCTGAAGAAATCCGAACAAGATCAGTATGTTGTACAAATATCAAATTCTTTTTTGATATTGAATTATAAAATTTACAAGCAATTGCCTTTGGGACATATTGAATAAGGGATACATTTAATCTCTTTATATTATTTCTTATAGTACCTACATGTGAATCCATGATAACCTCAAACAATTTTACACCAACAAATTGAACAACCTAGAAGAAATGGATAAATTCCTACAAACATGTAACCTACCAATCCTAAATCATAAAGTTTGAAATCTGAACAGGCATATGATGAGTAAGAAAATTGTTTGAAATCTGAACAGGCATATGATGAGTAAGAAAATTGAATCAGGAGATAGAAGTCTCTTATCAAAGAAAAGCCTAAAGCCAGATGCCCTCATGATGGAAATCTACCAAACTTAAAAAAAAAAAAAAAAAAAAAGCTAACACTAATCCTCTGAAACTTTCAAACAATCGAAAGGAGAGAATGTTCTACATCTCATTTTATGAGATGACTATTACCCTGATACCAAAGCTAGATAAAGTCACTACAAGCCTATAAAACTACAGTTCAAAATCCCTAATCAAGATAGATGCAAGAATCCTAACAAAACACTAGCAACCCGTAAAATTAACACCTCAAGGAGTCTTGAATAACAAAAGCAAAGTTGAGCAAGAAGAACAACGTTGGAGACATTTGACTACATGACCTCAAAATACGCAAGGAAGCTATGGTTATCACAGCACTATGGTATTGGCATAAAAATGGACACATGAGCCAGTGGAACTGAAAGGAAAACTAGAAATAAACTCACAAAATACAGTCTACTAATTTTTGATAAAGCAACTAAGATTATACATTGAAGAAAGGACAATACTTTTACTAAATGTTAGAAGGAAAATTGAATTTTCACATCCAGAAAAATGAAACTAGAAATGCATATATCACTAATTGCAAAATATTAGCTCGAAGTGGATTAAACATTTAAATGAGGAAAGGCTCATTGTGTGCAATAAATTACAGTTTAATTGGAGGAAGAAATGCTGCTGTGCTAGTACACAGCTGAGTGACCGTAGACAATGGCAATATCCTGTATATTTAAAAAATTGGAATGAGTTTGAATGTATCCACATAAAAAGATGACTACTTAAGGAGATAGATATGTTTAATCTGATTTAAACATTATATCATGTATAGAGGTAACAAGATATCACATCACGATCTCAAAACTATGTCAAATTCTTATAGTTTAGTTTAAAAATTAAAATGAAGTGAAATGAAGACATTTCTAAATAAATAAAAATTGAGTGAATTTGTCACTGATACACCTCTCCTATAAAACACTAAAACACTAGCTTTGGTATCAGGCTCATGTGTCCTGTGAAACACTTCTGCATGTGATAGGAAAGGTCTGTGTACAATTTAATAAGCAAAGAACTTAAGTAAATATAACTACACAGGCAAAAATAAATGCCATTAATATTATATTTTGGGCTTGTAACTCTTCATTTTTCTAGCCCTGTGAGATTAAAGTAGAAATATATAAAACAATAATTGTAAGCCAATGTTATCAGGGACATAATGTACAATGTAACTTATGAGAAAACCAACATAACCAAAGACAGATGAATATATGTAATTTTAAACAAACTTGTATTATTCAAAGTAGACTGGAATCAGTTTTGAATAGTAATTGTAACTTTCAGAGTAACAACTAAAAATCTCTAAAAATGTACACAAAAAGGAAGAGAAAGAAATGAAAATGGGACACTAGAAAAAATCAACCAAAATTAAAGCAGTAATTATAATATTGGAGACAAAAATGTACAAGATAAATAAGAAATGAACAGCAATATGGAAGTAGTGGCTTTCATATTAACAAATATTTAAAATGTAAGTAGACGAAATCCTCTAAACATAAAGCAAAGACTGGCGGAATGGGTACCAAAAATAACATTGTGTGCAAGTAGGCTACCAAGGCCCACACGGGAAATTAAAAAATACTTTTTGACAGGAGTGGCAATAAAGCAAAGTATACCAAAACATATGGGATACATCCAAAGCAGTGCCCATGTGGAAAGGTATTGTTGTAAAATGGCTCCATCAAAAAAGAGCACAGGACCGGTGAGATGGCTCAGCAGCATAAGTGCCTGCCTGGCAAGCGTGAAGTCCTGAGTTCAACTCCCCGTACCCACATACGAAAAAAGGGCCAGTGATATCGTTCAGTTGCACAAGCGCCTGCTGGCAAGCACAAGGTCCTGAGTTCAACCTTCAGTACCCACAAAAAAAAAAAAAAAAAAAAAAAAGAGGCACAATCACAAATCAATAACCTATTTTTATATCTTATTGTAGGAAGAAAAAAAAAACAAAACAAAACCCAAGACTAGAAGAAGGAATAAGAAATTATATTTTTTTTTACATGTGGGTACTTGGAGTCGAACTCAGGACCTCGCACTTGTCAGGCAGGCTCTTATGCCGCTGAGCTATATCACCAGCCAAGAAATTAGTTTTGACTGAAGATAAACAGAGATTGTAAAAACCATAGAAAGAACAAATAAAAACAAAAGTTTGTTCTTGGAAGAGATGAAGAAAGATCTAAAACCTTTAGCCGAACTAACAAAACAATATTTATACTATAGAAATCAATAATGAAAGTGGGGACATAATTGCCCGTGTTATAGAAATACAAAATGTGTAGGAGCTCACTATAGTTAATTGTCCACCAACAATTTACATAGCCTATATAATTTATAAATTCCTAGAAACACATACACTCATGAAAGTGATTCAAGCAAACTGAAAATCTGCAACAAGTAGAGTTCTAATCAGCAATATAAGTCCCATAACAAAGAAAACCTCAGGACAAAATGGGATCAACAATAAATCTTATCAAACATTTAATTAAAAAGGTACATACAAAATAGAGACAAAATTGTGTCTCAATAATTTTATGAGGCCTAAAAAACCAAGATGCAAAGTCAAGTAAAGACAAAACTAAGAAAGAAAACTAAAAACTAATATATTTTTGAATAATTAAATTTTTAAAATCCTGAAGAAAACATTAGCAAGCTGAATTAAATGACATACTATAAGGATTAAAGACCATGACAAGTGGGATTTATCTCAATAATGCAAGGGTATATTTTTTGCAAAGAACAGAAACCAATATCATATACTACAGTAATAGAATGATGGAAGACAAAATTCAATTCCCACTAATGATACAAACACTTGAAATGCTAGAATTAGGTAAAGACATCCTCAGTCTTGTGAAGGGCATTTATTAAAACCCATAGGTGACATAATGCTCAATGTTGAAAAGTAATAATCTTTCTTCATAACGACTGAAAAGAGACAGTAATGTTAACCAACTAGGATTCATTTCAGGGATGCAGCGAAGGTTCAATATACACAAATCAGTAAATGTAATACACCACATAACAGAAACAAGGATAAAATCACACAATCATCTCAAGAGACGCAGAAAAAGCATTTGACAATATCCAATATCAATTGTGATAAAATCACTGAAGAAAATAGAAAAGGAAGTCTTTATGACAAACCAATGGCCAGCATCGTACAAAATGGAGAGAAGCTAAGAGCTTTCACACTAAAATCAGGAACAAGACAAAGATGTTTCTTATCACTCTTCTGTTTAATATAGTTCTCAAAACATTGGTTGGAAGAAGAAGACAAGAGAAAAAATAAAACGGATATGGACAGGGAAGGAAGAAGTTAAATTATCATTATTTGCTGATGACATGATCCACTACATACAAGACCCCCAAAATTCCACAAAAAGACTCCTAGAAGCAATGTCCAAAGTCTGCAGTGGAGGAGGATATAAAGTCAACACTGAAACATTAATAGTGTTTCTCCACACTGATAGCAAAGTCACCCAGAGGAAAATTAGGGAAACAATATCCTTCACAATAGCATTAAGACAAATGAAATAGTTAGGAATTAACCTAATCAAAGAAGTAAAGACCTTTACAATGAAAAACTACAGTACTCTAAAAAAGATTGAACAGGAATCCAAAAGTGGAAAGATACCCTTCTTCCTGTATAGGCATAACCGATGTAGTAAAAAAGGCCATAGTTTCAAAATTATTATATAGATTAAATGCAATCCCAATCAAAGCACCAGTAACATTCCTTACAGAACTGGAGAAAGAAATCCTAAAATTCATATGGAACCAGAAGAGACCTAGAATAGTGATTCTGGGGAACAAGGGCATGGCAGGGACATCAAAATCTCAGACTTCATGTTATATTACTAAGCTACAGTGATAAAAACAGCATAGTATTTTTAAAAAGACCAGACTCTTGTATCAATGAAACAGAAAAGAAGATACAGAAATAACTTCAGGCATACTCAGATACGTTATTTTTGAGAAAGTGTTCAAATACCTTCACTGGAGGAAAGATAGCCTCTTTAACAAATGGTGCTGGGAAATCTTGCTGTCCACATGCCAAAAGTTGAACTTACACTCATTTCTCTCACCATGCACTAAACTAAAATAAAACTAGATCAAGGGTTTAAACATTAGAACAGAAACACTTATTCTACTGGAAGACAAACTCTTGAAGCATAGGTTTAGGCGAAGACTTTCTGAACAAAAACTGTTTGCACAATAAATAATACCAAGAATCAACAATAGGAATCACATAAAATTAAAAAGCACGGCAAAGGAAACAACTAAGAGAGTGAAGAGACAATCTACAGTATGGGAAAAAATTTGCCAGCTACTCCTCAGAAAAAGGACTAATGTTTAGAATATATAAACAACTCAGAAAAATTAGACACCCCAAAGTTTAAAGGCTCAATTATAAATTGGCATCTGAAATGAACAGACACTTCTCAGGTGAAGAAATACAGCCAATATATACATGAAAAAATGTTCAGCATCACTAGCTCTTCAAGAAATGCAAATTAAAACAACACTGAGATTACATCTCACTCCAGAAAAAAATGGCTATCATCAAGAAATCAACCAATAACAAATGCTGGTGAGGCTTTATGGATAAGGAACACTTCTCCATTGTTAGTGGGACTTTAAACTGCTACAATCACTATGGAAATGAGTATGGAGATTCCTGAAATATAAAAAAGTACAAATTCAATTTGACCTAGTTGTTCTCCTTCTAGGTATCTTTCCAAAAGAGTTAAAGGTATCATACCATAGTGATGTATGCTTACCCATGTTTACAGTAGCACAATTCATAATAGCTAAATCTTGGAAACAGCCTATATGTCCATCAACAGATGAATGGATAAAAAATGTGATTTGTATGCAGTAGAGTACTACTCTGCCATAAAAAAGCATGAACTTGAGTCATTTGTAGGAAAATGCATGTACCTTGAGACCATAAAGTGAAGACACACAAGTTTAAATATCGTATGGTTCATCTTATATTGAAAACTATATATATACATATACACATTATATACAAATGTATACATTATATATACATTATATATATTCATTAGATAAAAATATATATTGCAATATATTATACATATATATATTCAAATAAAAAATAGTAGGGAAAAAAGAAAAAAATGTATTTTAACCCTTGTGTAGACATTGTATTTAAAAATGTACCTTGACTTAGTACAATTATCTTATATGTTTTATATGTTCCTTGGCCTATTAGTCTGGCTTTCAATACATATACTGGTAATTAACTTGATAAGGTCTTATAAGATAAATAAATGAATCTGATGTTGGAAAAAAATGGTGTGAAGGGAAGGGGGGAAAAAAGGGAATTGAAAGGTGTTATGTACATGCACCAATCTCCTACAGTGAATGTAGTCATTATGTATTGCAAGCATGTACTAATAAAAGTCAAAAAGACAAAAAAGAAAGGGTGGTGGAGAAAAGAATTGAATTTTGTCATGTACATGTACCAATTCTCCATAATGATTATAATCATTATATACTCCAAAAATGGACTAATAAAATAAATTTAAAGGAAAACATTGCATTGCAAGTGGTTGCTATATTGATAAGACAAGAAAACAAATGACAGACAGTCAAATTGTAAGAAAGATGTATAACCATATTTATCTATAGGTGACATGTCATTGCATATTCATATACATATATATGTCTTTTTTAAAAGCCCATGAAACGTATTAAAGCTAATAAATGAACTCAGCAAGGTTGAGAGATACAAAATCAATATAAAAATGAGTATATTTCTATAACCTTTCAATGAAAAATCTGAAAGAAAATTTAAATGCAAAATATCTTTTACAGTAGATCAAATGAATAAGCCATATAATCAATGAAACTATGGAGCCATATAATCTTTGCAAACAGATATCTTCAGAGGTAAAGCACAGAGGAAGCACTAGATTATACAACAGGTATATATGTAATCATTTAAGAAATTACAGAAATTCTTCCTAAATAGTGTACAATTTTACATTCTTACCAACAGTATATGATAATTGCAGTTCTTCAAATTCTCATCAACACATAGTACAGTCAGTATTTGTGATTTTATCCATGGTAATATGTGTGTCATGATATATTTTAGTTGTAATTTCTACTCCATATGATTAAGGATGTTGAAAAAGTTTTCATTTTTGCATCTTTTTTATGAATTGCATTTTCTAATTTTTTGCCCATGTTCAATTTTTAAAGTTCTGCACATGTTCTAGATACAAATTCTTCATATACTGTTAAAATGTTCCAACGGTCTATCGCCTTTCATTTTCTCCATTAATACTTTTCAAAGAAAGCTATTTTGATTTTTGTAAGTTCCAAGTTAACAATATTTATTGTACTTTTTTGTTTTCATAAAACATCTTTTAGGGTTTTTTCTAACCTCTGTGTTAAAAGATTACTTTCTTAATGTGCATATTCAACTTTCGAAAGTTATTTTTCCACTTCTGAATTATCTATTATGTAAATGGGTAATTGGTACAGCAATGGTTCTTTGCTTTTAATCTTAACTTTTTATTATTTTATCCTTCTCTTCTTTCAATGACTAGACTCTCAAACACAAAAAGTAGTCAGTCTTAACAGGAAAATCCTTATTAGGGAACACTCTGCTCACTTTTTTCTGTGGATAGCCATTAAGTAGTGTTGAATATCATCTAGGTTTACTGAAATGACCTTTAAATTTCCTTCTTGTATAATGAAGAATTTTGCCTTCTTTGGTCTTTGTCTTTGGGAAGTAACCTCGAACTTTTGGAATTTTTGAACTGACTTGGAACTGTCCCAGACCTCGTGCTCTGTGCCCTTTGGTCTATTGAGACTTGCATTTGCTTTTTGATTATAATAACTCACTTTTATGACTTCTATGAGTCATTCTAGTGAATTATCAAATCTGAAAGGTTAATGGGACCTAATGAATATGTAGCCAGCTGGTTACAGGTAAGAGTGAGCTGGCATCCCAAAGATGAGCTGGTGGAGGAAGCAAGGCCACAATAGAGGAAGACTACGCCCTTAACCTGTAAAATTTTCCTGCCATATGCATTCCATTACTATGTTAATATGACAAATTATATTGACTAAATTTCAAATGTTACTTCACTCTTTTATTCTTTTATTCCTGTAGTAAACCTACTGTTCATGTGTCAGTACTCCTTTTTAATATATTTTTGTTAGATTTGCTAAAATATTATTTTAAGGACTTCTCTTGGATTCCTTTTCTTCTTTTCATTTCTTTCCATTTTCAGATTTGATCACTTATATTGACAAATGTTCGATTTTTCCGACTTTTTCCTTCATTATCTTTAATCTGTGATTAAATCTCTCCACTGATTTTCTCAGTTTATTATATGTACCAGTCCTAAAATTTCAATTTAACTAATTTTAACTTGATTCACTGTAGTATCTTTTATATCATGGACCATCGCTTAATAATTGACATAAGATTCTTCTCGTGTCACTTTCAACATTTAAGATACTTCGGAGTTGCCATAATCTGTTGATGAACATTTTCAGTGACAATTGGTATCATTTTTTAGGTTACTGAAAGTTGAGTAAAGCTAGTTTTTTTTTTTCCCATGCATTGAAATATTACATATTGTAGGTTATGAGTTCTGTTTCATTTCTCAGGGAAAATTGGTTAATACTGCATTTTTATACTGAATGAGCAACTAATCTGGTTAAATGCAGACTATATTCTCTCACCTTTTGAGAGTGCAGAATTTACATCAGCACAATTGCTGAAGTCTGCTGCATCTGCTTTAAGTGTTTCCTATGCATTCATAGTTCATCAGGCGGGTAGAGATTTAAATAAGGTTCAATACGAACCTTATTTATAGTTCTCCCCTTCTTGTCTCTCTAAAATTCCTTCTTCACTCTTTGTAACTGCATTTGCACAGATTCCTTTCTCTGCTGTTTCTAGCCACAAAGATGGTAGGTTTTTAATGAGAGTTTTAGTCACCTGTCCCTTTATGTTTTGAGGTGCTGGCCCACCATCAAGGAAAAGGCACATGGAAACAGCCCATATCCCTATTAACAGGTGAACGGATAAAGAAAATGTGATATTTATATATAACAGAGTACTGCTCTGCCATAAAGAAGAAACGTGAGGTATTTTTTAGGTAAATGGATCCACTTTGAGACCACTTAATCCAGTTAATCTTAAGTGAAAAAAATCAGACACACAAATTTAAGTATCACATTGTTTCTCTTGTATGAGAAACCAAAAGTGTTAATAAAGAGCAAAATAGAGGATAGATATTGGGAAGAATAGAAGAACTTGGTCAAATAGGAAGTGATATGGGGTGGGGATTTTTAAAAAAGCAGTGACTTGAAAGAAAATAATGGAAACAGAGCTTTTATAATTTGGGAGGGGAAGAAGTGTTTAATGAAGAGGAGGGGAATGGGAACAAAAAAGAATGAAGATAAATTAAGTACAGGTGCAAATTCCCCATGATGAACATGATGATTTTCTATGGTAAATATGTATCAAAAAAAAAAAAAACCAAGAAAATGAAAGTTCCACATTCTAACTCCCTTAACAATCTGCTTGCATTTGTTTACTGTTTTAAATTCTCACACACTAGTTTTCTATTTCTTATCATGAGTATATAGCTGTTATCAGTGGAGAAGTTGCTAGTGAACCTGCATTGATATATTAAAAACAGGAAAGCTCAATCAATGAATGTAGTGATTAGCAACCCATTAACCTGTGTGGAATTTTATTAGATGGATATTATAATAAGCAAAACTTCTTAAAACCAATGAATGGTTTAATTAATGAAATTTATACCATGTGAAATCAAGGTGTGTATGTGGTAGACTTATGGATGTTATAACCCTAATTATTTTGATTGCTGTTTATATAATCAGGTGTCTTAAAAACTGGATGGCCAATAAATAAATGTTTATTAATTCATTGAAAATGTCAAGCACTTGCCACTGCATTATACCAGTGTAATCCTGCATGGTAATTACAGTAAATTCTATTTTATTTTCAGTAACAATATTGGTAAACATAAACCAATCTGTACAAGTCAAAACTTTTCTTGGTATGATACATACCCTAAGTTATACTTGATGTGCATTAGTCACTTTCCCAGTCTGCCACATAATATCTGACATTTACAACTGATGGTAGGAAATGGTTCATTTGGTTTCGGGTTTCAGGGTTTTTAGCCCATGATCAGCTGATTCCATTGCGGTGGGTCTCTGGAGAGGCAGAGCTTCAGAATAGAGGGCGTTGGTGGAGCGAAGCTGCTTGCTTCATGTGGACAGCAAGCAAAGTGAGTTTGAAAGAGCCCAGCAGAGAGGAAAGGTCCAGGGGTCAGATGGAGTCCCCAAGATCACACCCCATGACCCACAAGGCACACCCAGAAGTGTGCTTTTACTAATCCCCTGGGCAGCTACCAAACCAACTTCACACGATAAACTGCCACATGATGCATATATACTTTTGGCATTTTTAAAACTTAATCTATAATCAGTATGCGATAGCTTTCAGAAGAATAATTTAAGTGTCCTAGACACATAATTAGATTTCTTGGAAAATGCTCCCTGGAGAGTGAAAGTGACAAAATCTTTATGCATCTTACAAGCAAGGTAGCACATAAAAGTGCTATATTCTTGTTTGTGTTGAATATATTGTCAATAGAATGAGAGAAAGTGAATATATGTTGATGCAGGTTATGCTGATCAAGTCTTTATATAGGAAGCTATCAAAAATGAGAAAAGAAAGAAGAATTTTTCTAGTGAGTTAGTGAGTTTTTCTGCTGATATGATGATTAAATTCATTTTCTTCTAATTGGGGGTAATCTATTTTAAGCATGCCTGTACTGCTCCTATTCTATTCAGCAAATGCTTATAGTACTTAATCATGCTTTGTGTAAGATGTTAGGAAGAAAAAGGTATATTCCAGTTTCAGAAAGGCTAATGTGTAAAGTCTACATGCAAATTAAATTATTTCCATGTGTTGACACACTCCTTTGTTTGCGGATAGGAAGTCCTTAGTGTATATTCACAAAAATAATCTCCTTTGACGGTTTTTGCTTTTTTCTCAATCTGTATACCTTATAACAATCAGCATATAAGAGATCTTATTTCTGTTTTTCATAAATAAGGTATACTTTCCAATTAAAGTGATACCTGGGTACACGAATGCTTGTGTTTGCAAATAATTTGGTTCACAAACAGAAGCATTTGGCAAAATTTTGTTTTTGTTTGCAACTCTGCTTCAGGTGACAAATATGACCACAGACATCCTTCCCACACAAACACAAACATGGTCATCTTTATCAAAATCATAAAACAAATTGGTTCATGAACTGAGGTACACATTAGACATGTTCTCAAAATATTTACAAAACCTTTTGTATAGTAATAAAATTCTTTATCTTGTGAAACACTTAGTTCTTAAAAGACGAAATGTGAAAATTCAAAATTTAAGGTAGATACCAGGTATCAAGAGGCCATCAGATTTTAAGAAACTATTGCCATGCATATGAGGCATCATTTAATGAAATGATGTTTGAGACCCTCCAGTCAAGTTTCTGAGCCACACTCTTGCTAGCCAAGTGTTTCACATTTAATAGAGAAGTTATCCATATCGGGATTAGAAGTAGTCAGTTTCAATGATGGACATCGAGTGTTTCTTGGAAGCTCATTAGAAATTGCCAGTAGTTCATGTCCTATTTTCTATTTCAACAGACCTATTTTCTTACTTCTTCAAAACTGATGAAGGGACAGTCTTATTAAAGGTGGCTGTTAACAAGAGAAATATGTTTTTGAGAGGAATACATTTTGTACAGTATGGAGATGATAGTTTATAATAATGTATTGCATATTCAAAAATTGCTGAGAGTGAATTTCAACTTTTCTTATCACAAAAAATGAACAATATGTAAAGAAATCTACAGGTAAATTAGCTTATTTATCCTTCCACATTATATAATCAAAATAGCACATAATATTCTATAATAGATAAAATTATTATTTGTCAATTAAAATAAAAATAGCAAGAACAAAATTTATGCTAAAGCTTTTTCCCATTTTGGAATTAATTATGGAAAAATAGAGGAATGAACAGGATTTCTCTATTGTGTTAAATAAATATTTTTAAATAACTCATGATAGATACACCTAATGTGGTTTGGTGTATTAGTATATATCTCTTTAGTAATAACAGAATAATTAAACCTGGTTTAAGCAATAAAGAATAGTTTCAGAATTATAATTAAAATGTCCATGAGATTGATGCACAAAAGGATCTATGGGGTCAAATGAAAACATCAGAACATCTAGGTTCTCTCCCCGCCCCACTTCCTTGCCCCAATTTCCTCCCTCCCTGTATGACTCTATAAACCAGTTTCACTGCCAGTGAAGATTCTTCAATAGGAGAAATTCCAATAACTAAAACCTCCAAGATTTCGCATGAAAATAAAAAATAAACTCTCCAGCTAACCCAAAGTCCACCAGTCAATTCTCACTCGGGAGATTCTGGCCATGAATGACGCAATCATTATCATTAGTGAAATATGCTGAATGATTGGCCAAGTGTGAGTCATTTTTTTACTGCTTTACAGATTGTGTGTGAGTTTTTTTTTTTTTTCGGTATTGGGACTTGAACTCAGGACCTTACACTTGCCAGCCGGGCGCTGTGCTGCTAAGCTATATCCCTGGTAGGTATGAGGTTTTTTTTTTTTTTCCTTTCTTTTGTTTGTTTGTAGTTTTTGTATGATTCCAAGAATCCAAGGGATAAAAATGATTGGACGTTCTAACAGAAAACTCAAAAACTACAATCAAACAAAAGCAGTGATTCATGTAGACAATTGAAAATTGAGATGAACTATTTGCTGAACATCTATTTCTGCTAGATTTCTTACAGTATTTGTTGATCAAATTAAAACATCTTTGAAATTGTCGATGTGAGTGCTACCACAATATGGAAGGATATATAAAATTCTAAAAATATTTTTCATTTAAAAACATTTCACTAATTACATATAAAACAAATGAGATAATTTTTCCCTTAGCTAAATAAATACCTGTAAAAAATAGGAATCTCCCTTAAATGTTAAATATAAGTGATAAGATGAGTCATCCTTGCTGTATTCCTAAATTTAGGTGGATCATGTTCAATATTTTAGCATTAAGATTTTAATTATAGGCATGTAGTTACATTTTCACTTGCATTACTTAGATTTTCATATTTTTTTTTAGAAAATGAAAGCTAACAAGTTGTCCAAATGTTTATAAGAGAGGGTTAAGGGATGTATTTCTGTCTCTCATCCTCTCTTCTCATATTAGTAACACAGCCCAGGATTACATTACCTGACTCTTCTGTTTTGCCAAGTATTTTAAGTAAATATATCTGTATTTTTTCACTTTTATTCTGGATCATGTAAGTATAACCTTGGAGCCAATTAAATATCTAAATACATGTTTAGGTGTTTATATGAATTGACAGTATGAGCCGAATGAATCACATTTTTCCTTTAATGTTTAGGCTTATTTTTTGCAGGAAAATACATTCTACTAGTCAATTATTTCTCTCTGGAATCATGTTTGTGGTGATGACAGCTATGAACTTTAGATAAATCTCAATTTTTTTGTCAGTAGAGAAAAATACTACATTGGCATCAAATTTTAAAAGAAGACTACATGCTATTCATATAACTGTACCTTATTATGTGATTTCAAAAACATTTTGGATTGTACCAAATGCACAATGTCAGAAAATGATTATGATTTCATATTTCAGTGTGGAAAAAATGAAAATCTGAATGAGAAAGTATATGTATTTTAAAAATTGCTAAACAGAATCTACCTGACGAAATAATTTATGTACAAAGGACATTTAGTAAGAATGCTTCACATCATTTTATCATTTCCAGATACGGCCAGGAAAAGCAAGATATCAACAGACATGCAGGCTGTAACATGTCACGTCAGCAACTGATAAGAGATCTAGAATATCTACCTTACAGTTCTCCAAACTGAATTGTAATGAAGCCAAAGCAAAAATTATAATCACACAGAAATCTCTGAATATAAGGGCAAATATACAACTTCTTATATTTTTATATAAGATATTACATACCACTTTTGGAAGTCACTCAGTAGAAAATACAAGGAGAAGAGCTAAACTATAAGACCTGTTCACTGCTGAATGCACAGCAAATATGAATTGATGAATAGGAAAATAATACTCATGTGTAGGGGAGAAAGTAAATAGATCAGAAATTATATTGGTAAATATTTGCAAGAAAAAAGTTTCACAGATTTTTTTCTTACAGATTTATGCCAGTCATTCTTCCAGTCATTTCATATTCCTTAGGATTCCTTAGGATCATTTTACCATTATCATATTTATTTTTGATACAACTGCTACTTCCATGTGTCTCTAATGAACATTATATATAATAATAATATATTTGCTTTTTATGTGACACGAAAGAATGAGTCAAATATCTTTCCAGAGTTAAAAAGATAAATTAATTCATTACTTTTTCTAAACATCTGTACAATACCATTCCAGATTTTTAGCAAGCTTATGATCTATCCAAAATATAATTCTCATTTGTAATTTTCTTGTCCTACCTTATATATTTATTATGTTTTACTCAATAGATGTGAGCAACTATTTTCTCAAATTACCTGCTGATGCCTTAAACATGTAATTACTCAGTTCACTCACACTGTATCATTAATACATTATGCACTATTTCTGAATTGTCTTTGAATATTAGATTATAGAGTTACCAATATGCTTTAGATACAGATTGAGTGTGCTTCCCAAGGTTTCATGTGATGAAATTCAATCCTTATTGTGACCTATAAAAAGGTGGAAAGTTAATTTTATTAGGGTGTTTACAGGCAGGGGTTTTTGAGAGGTGAGTAGAATTAGTTTAGGGCCTTAGGATGGAGCCACCAGGACTGACACCTGCAGGATGCATAAGAAGGAGAGAAACTAGATTTTTCTCTCTCTCTCTCTCTCTGTCTCTCTCTGTGTGTCTTTTCCCTGTCTGTGTTTATGTCTGTCTGTCTCTCTCTCTCTCTCTCTCTGTCCTTTACCATGAGATGCCCTGCACTGCTTTGAGACTATTCCACAAAGAAAATCATCACCAAATATAGCTATAGCTCCTTTGCTTCAGAATTCCAGAACCCTGAGCCAAAAAAAGAACCAGTTTTCCTTTTTTTTTTTTTTTATGTGGGTAGCGGGAGTCGAACTCGGACCTCACGCTTTCCAGCAGGCGCTTATACTGCTGAGCTATCTCACCGGCCCAAGAACCAGTTTTCTTTAAAAAATAATATGTTGTATATATGGGATTATCAGCAACAGAAAAAAGGCCAATGTACTTATCTTCACAATAATTTTTCTCCCTTTTTCCATTTATAATAGCAACCATTTTTTTTCCAGCTCTCTAACCTTCTCCTCTTCAGCCTTGTGCCTCAGGGGAAATTCTAACCCAGTTTCGACAGTGTGTTTCACATGTCCAAAAATATTTTCATTTGCCATGACAGTAACTGGTTCAGAGATGGACAGATCAGTTCTGGCCAATGATATAAGAAATACTCAAAGTAAGATAAACTCTACACGTCACTGGGAAAGTGTCAAGCATATTGTAATTTCTAAAACTGCTGAAGCCATCTTGATAGCCAGAATTTAAGATAGCAAAGTGAAGAGAAAGAGTAATTCTGGGCCTGGATTATATTGTTGATCTGTTGAATCAGACAGTGCTGCAGTCCATGCTGCAGCTATAATCATAGATAAGTGGTTATAAAAGTCTTTTTGAGGTTAAAAGTTTGCATATTTGTAGTGACAAGTACCAAAATATAGAACCATCTGTCATCCATTTGTTCATTTGTAAAGTGAAGAAAATGATTTTTAAGTCTGTTTTGTCTTCATGATAATAAACTGTCTCAGATCTCCAAGGCCATTGTGTTTCTAGCAAATAAACTACATATAATCAGGGAATTTTCCAAGAAGTGGAATAATACATATAAAACAAGCTGAAGGTTCAAGGTAATTTTATTTTAGTGATTTTTTTAAAGGACACAATCTCAATTTTAGTCCTATGTTAATCAGGTCAATCATAAAATTTATAAAATTATGCTGTCAGCCCAGGGATAAAAACGTTTTATCTGTGAGCTCAAAAAGTATAGCTTTTAAGTGGTATATCTAATGAATTAACCAAAATAAAAATAGTAAATTGAACTCACCCAACTGCTAAAATATATGAGTGAATATATAATCTGTTTGGATCTTAAGTGTTCCCTCCAGGCTTATAGGCTAAAAGCGTGGTTGCCAGATAGTAGTGCTGTTAGGAAGCAGTGGAAGCTTTAGGAGGGGCCTAGTGACAGGAAGTGAGGTCATTGGGAGTGTGCCCTGGAAAGTGACGTCTGGACCATGGCCCCCTTCTGTCTCTCTGTTTCCTAGATGCCTTGAGGTGAGCAGGCCTTCCCTGCCCTGTTGCTCAACTGATGTACTAGGTTACAAAAGGCCAAAACAAAGCCACCAAGCAGCCCTGCAATGAACAATGGGCCAAAATGAACATTTCTTCTTCCTTCCAAGTTATTCCTCTCATTTATTTTGTTGTAGTAATGTAAAGCTGACGAACGTAACATAGGTGCCACCCCACACACACCCTCGTGTACCCACATACTTTAACTTCAGGCGCACCCATAGACTATAATTCTATTTCCATCAGCCTAAGTAGTTCTGGATCATCCCTACACTCAGAAAATAGACATGTTTATTGGTATGGATTTTGTAAATCATGGAAATTTTTTCTAGAGTCATAATTTTTGTGGCAAACACTTCCCCAAACACAAAGTAAAGAATATTTGAGTACAGTTATGTCCATCATTCTTAGTAACCACTGTTTTCAATAACTGACCTAATAGGTAAAGCATTTAAATATACTAAAGAATCTTAATTTTGGACCGGTGAGATGCCTTAGCAGCATAAGCGCTTGCCTGGCAAGTGCGAGGTCCTGAGTTCAACTCCCGGTACCCATATACGAAAAAAGGGCAGGTGATATCGCTCAGTGGCACAGGCACCTGTTGGCATGCGAGGTCCTGCCTTCAACCCACAGTACCCACAAAAAAAAAAGAATCTTAATTTGATATTCATATAGTTTAATAACGAACAACATTTTCTTAATCCTGATAACACAGAGCTCACCGAAACCCCTTGGTTTATCAGAAATATTCTGTTATTTGTTTAGGGTGTTTCAAGGTGTATTTTCCTTGAAGAAATCAGTACTTTAAACTTTCTTATTTAAAGGTTTTAAAGTTATTACTGTGAGAAAGTCATTGTTTTCTGACTTGCACATTTCTTCTTTTGAATAACTTCATATTTTAAAAACAACATACACAGGAATAATTATAATATAGCTTACTTGGAATAGATATTTGAAAACAAAAGTGAAATCATAAATATGTATTCATGGTCTAGTTAACTTGAAGATTAGCAGACCAATTCTTAACACAAAGGAAGAAAATAAAGAGATTAAATTGTGTTGTATAGGAATTAAAATTATTAGTGTCTATATAAAATTAAATAGTGTGACATCTCTTTTATAAGTGAAAGTAAAACATAAATCCCTGCTTTAATAAATCAAAAGCCTGATTTAAACAATCAACTTGTAGATATTTAATATATATTACAAAGTTAACCCTTCTGTTTAATTCCTAACTGATAATCACTAATGAAGCAAAGGCAAACTGATAATCACTAATGAATATCTGAATGAATAAATATATCAAATAAACATTTGACTATGAGACTGTATAAATTAGTATGTTTATTTATGTTCATCAGTGCCAGAATTAGTTCATACTTTCTCTGTTCAATATTTCACTTGTGCTTCTTGGAAAACTTCTACTCTACCAAAGAAAGTATACTTCCCACATAAAAAGAACAATTAATTTAGATAGAAATTATGTCAACACTTACTATTTTTAGGATTGGAGCTGTTTATTGAAAGAAACTACTGCATCGTAACTTTAGTTTTAGATTTGAATTTACTCTGTGTTCTAGACTTCTTAAAGATTCAAATTTTAAATTCCAAAAATGGACACTATTTTCCCCAAATATATAATTTTCACTGTTAAACTATTACTTAAAGGAATTCTGTCTTATAAGCTATGAGAGATAAAGGCAAACCTAGATATAAAACTTTGGCTTTTCATTTTTGATCAGGAAATTTTTAATAATGCCTCTTGAACCCTGAAAGTTTATAAAATTTATCACTCTTTATTTCAATAAGATTTAAGGAAATTAGAGAGTGCAATTCTATATTTAAACCCTTCATCTGAGTAGGTAGAAAAGTAGGTGGAGGAAAACATTCAAAGGCTGTTATTCCTTTCTTTTGGAATCTGAACTATGTACACACCATTTCCCCCAAATGACTTAAGATCCTATGAGGTAATACAAATTTATTATACTCCGAATTACCTTGCATTTTGTTAACAATCATTCATCATAAGTATCATTTTCTAGTTGTTGTTTATCTTTTTATGCATGTGACTGATTCATTTTCTTGGTAGATATGTAACATATAGTACAAAATTAACATTTTAATCCAGTCCCTATTTCATAATCACAGATAGTATAAAAGAAAAGACACCAATCCAGTTATCACAGGCTGTTTTTAACATGGGATAAATTTATTATTAAAATATAGGAAACAAAAGTTTTGCTACTTTTCTTTATGAATTGGTAAGTTTATATTTGTTGATATAGTGACTAAGCTGTACTTTTATCTTCAATACAACACATGTGTCTTCAGAAAAATGGCATAGTTTTTATAAATATATTTAATACAACTAAAATATACATATAATTTAACCTCTTTTGTTATTTTAGAATTAATTAAGGTAAAGAAACCAGTGAGCTTCATATTTAATGTGTTTTACTGTGTTATAGCCTAATTTAGACAACATGATATAGAGTATATAAAACAAATCTGTTCTTCGAAATGTTCATTAGAGTTACTGGTGGTCAATGAAGAAAATGTTTTGTCAGTGAGACGTGGTCACAAAGATATCTTCAGTTGTACCTGAATTCACTTGCATCTGATTTAGTACTTCCTATCTCTTGATACTGGCAGAAACAAAACATTCTGGCATTATAGTATGTTTTCAGGAATAGGTTAATTATTTTAATTTGTTTAAACAACACAATTCTAAATATATAGTTGATGTAGTTGAATAAAAGTTTTATTTATTTTTTATTTTTATTTTTTTTTTGTGGGTACTGGGGGTCGACCTCAGGACCTCACACGCCAGCAGGCGTCCGTGCTGCTGAGTGATATCACCAGCTCTTTTTTCCTATGTGGGATCTGCCAGTTGAACTCAGGACCTCACGCTTGCCAGTCAGGCGCTTATGCTGCTGAGCTATCTCACCGGCCCTAAAAGTTTTAAAATGTGGTGAATTTGTCTTGTCCTTGATTTTCACTGACATTAAAAGGTCTCTACATGTTTTTAATACAAATTAGTATAGGATCAATAGTCAATACAAAAGTATATTTTCCAGATTAAGTATCAGTTGCAAAAGAAGAAATGTTAGTAATATTGCTTAGGAGGAAGACAACTTTAAAAATTATAAAAGCCTCACGTGAATGCTGTTGAAAGCCAAGCAAATCAGTTGTTACATTATGTTTGATGAAGTGTTCTAATGTATCATTATAATGATAATTTGTATGACTGAGTTGGTTATTGGAGTTTATAAAGGTCTAACAGTGATGAAATCATCTCAGAAATGAAATGATTTCACAAGTGAAAATGATCAAATAGACATGAAATCAGACTTTCCAAAAGTCCAGCAATCAAGCTTTTGCTTCTGAAAGATGGAACCAATATCTGTAAATTTGGCTGAATGCAAACAGTTAAAATTCAGAGGTCATACTTTCAACTGCTTGGCTCCCTCAGAATAATACTCACAACAAATACGTGATGGTAGGGGAAAAGTTAATGGCCACAGAAATGCATGAAATCCTCCATGAAATACCACTTTCTGGAGATTAACTTTAAATATGAGCCTATAAAATTCCCACAGTGATGCAGCATTTCAAAAGCAGCTTAACCTTGCTTAAACCAACATTTTAGAACTATATTTAATATCAAGAATTTAAGGGCCGGTGAGATGGCTCAGCGGCGTAAGCGCCTGCCTTGCAAGCGCGAGGGCCCGAGTTCGACTCCCGGAACCCACATAAGAAAAAGGGGCCGGTGATATCGCTCAGTGGCACGGGTGCCTGTTGGCGCGCGAGGTCCTGAGGTCGTCCCCCTGGTACCCACAAAAAAAAAAAAAAAGAATTTAAAAATTGATTTAAATCCTATATTTCTCCTGTAGTTCACTGTTGCAAGACAACAGTTTGGGAAATGCTATTAAAAGAAATTGCATTAAGGACAAATATTTAGCTTTGACAAATATTACTTCTCTGAAGAAAATTTTGTCCATGTAATGTTTAACCAAAATTTACTATGCTATCAAGAAAGGCTAAAAATAGCTGACTTATGGAGAATTAGCTATTGATCAGGTATTACATAAAATATATGTAAGCAACATCTTTTATATTTACCTGCCTATATTTTTGCTCTTTCTACCTCATGCTCCATACTACTAAAATAATGATCTACAAAACAATTTGATGATTTAATATCATTATTTAAATTATTTTAACCATTTTCCACTGAAGAAAGAGAAGCATTTCAGGCTTACCCTTGAGTATAGCCATAAAATTAGGATAGAACATGAAAAATTTCAAGTAACAAGAAGTCGCGGGGAGTTTAACATCTATTTCCTTTGGTGCTCAGGCCATTTGGCTCCTAAGTTCACAGCTACCCAATATTCAGGTGATATTGTTGAAAAAAAAACTTCAAGGAATCAGAAAATACTTTAGTTATCACAGAGATGCAGCAGCTTGGAAAATGACACCATTACATTTTTGTTTTAATGACGTTTGTGTTTTATTATGATCTTCATGTATGTAGATCTCATCCTAATCAGCGTAACAAATGTTTCGAGTGCTGAGCTGTCATTTCAAGCTCCGCCCAAGCCAGTAAACCTCAAATAGAACCAAAATAATCTACATCAAGATATAGCAAACCAAAAAACAAACAGAGATAATGCAAAATCTTGAAAGCAGCCAGATATACACGAACCATTTCTTTTAGGAACAATGACTTGGATAAGAGGAATTCTCATCAGACAATGTGGAATCCAGAAAAAACAATTTTAGAGTGCTAACAGAAGAGAAAAATTAATACCTAATTCTACACTGAGTGACAGTATTTACCAGAAGGTATAAATTCTTGTCACATAAAAAAGTAACAAAAGAATTAATTTCCAGCAAAACTGTTCTGAAAGAATTTTGAAGAGAAGTTCCTTAGAGGAAACTGCATTTACTATTGTCACTATTCTTTCTAAATAAAGAAAAAATTCGGTATTGAAATTTTTATTTCCTTACTGAAATAAGACATGAAAGGTTGTAGTTTCCATAAAAAATTGATATTTGTGGGCCGGTGAGATGGCTCAGCGGCATAAGCGCCTGCCTTGCAAGCGCGAGGGCCCGAGTTCGACTCCCGGATCCCACATACGAAAAAGGGGCCGGTGATATCGCTCAGAGGCACGGGCGCCTGCTGGTGCGCGAGGTCCTGAGGTCGACCCCCCGGTACCCACAAAAAAAAAAAAAAATTGATATTTGTTACCTGAAATAAAAAATGAATCGTAAAACAATGATCAACAATGGTTTAACTTTCCTTCTTTTTCTTTTCCTTTTTTGACTTTCTTCAGATCTTTCTTTACTTTCTTCTTTTTTAGCTTCACTTCCTTCTTCTCTTCATGTCTCTAACTTATTTAATAGTTGGTATACTTTACATTTTTTGGCATGCATATTTCTCCTTGTTGAATAATCATTGTACTTAGAAAAACAATTCTTGCAATGAAAATTATAAAATAATGAAGCTGAAGATAAAAAATTTATGAGAACAATGAAGACAAATGAAATCATAAATAGTATTAATATCCCATAGATAATAATTGGGCCATTAGATAAGTTGGTTTACGTTTCATACATTCTGACAATCTCTATGTTGTAATTTGTGTGTTTTAAAAGACTTAATGTGAACATTAATGTTTATTAATATACTATTTTATGTTGTTTTGTGTCTTTCATTTTTTATCATTAATATTTTCCTACCTTGTTGGTTAGTATAACATAATTACTAATCTATTTTATGTACTATGTTTTCTTGGCTCCATGTAAAATGACGTTTTTACTTTTGCTTCTAGAGATTATTATATGCAACCTGCAGTGTTTAGAGTTCATTTAAAATCAGTATTTTATTGCTTCATGTATTACAATGCCTCCAGCTTTATTCTTTTTGCTCAGAATTGATTTGGCTATTCAGGATCTTTTCTGCTTCCATATAAATCATTAGATTGTTTTTCCCTTTTTTTCTATTCTGTGAAGAATGTCATTTGTATTTTGATAGATATTGCTTTATATCTATAAACCATTTCAGGAAGTATGGGCATTTTAAAATTTATTCTTCCAGTCCATGAACATGGGATGTCTTTTCATCATGCAAAGCAATTACACAAAAGGGGGAAATGAAAAGCACTCATAATAGAAAAGGAGAAACTCAAGTTATCCTTTCAGATATAGTTCAGTTATAATTTCAGTTTACATAATTTTATATAAAGAAATATCTAAATACTGCACACACACATGCGTACAGACACATACACATACACACAAATGCTATTGGAACTTTATCCAAATTAAGTAAAGTTGTGGGATAGAAGATCAACATACAAAAATCAGCTTTAAGGGTCAGATGTGGCACCACATGGCTCTATTATCAGCACTCTGTGAGGCTGAGGCAGGAGGATCTCAAATTTGAGCCTAATCTGGGCAACTTAATGATGTCTTTTGTCAATACTAAAAGAAAGGAAAAGAAAAAGAGGTGGGGATGTAGCTAAGTACGAAGGCATCGGATTCAATCACCGATACCATGAGAAGAGGAAGGAAGAGGAGGAGGAATAATCGATGGTATATTTACATACAAATAATTAATAATCTGATAAAGAAATCAAGAAAGAAATTTCATTCACAGTAGATGCAAAAACTCTAGGGATTAATTTAACCAAGTAAATAAATGATCTCTACAATGAAAAAGTCACAAAACACTGATGAAAGAAACTGAAAAGATTGTAGGCAATGTTTCATCTCCAATTAAAGTTAATGAATTACAATTTATGTTAAGAGTAACAGGGGCCGGTGAGATGGCTCAGCAGCTTAAGCGCCTGCCTTGCAAGCGCAAGGGCCCGAGTTCGACTCCCGGAACCCACATACGAAAAAGGGGCCGGTGATATCACTCAGCGGCACGGGCGCCTGCTGGCGCGCGAGGTCCTGAGGTCGACCTCCCGGTACCCACAAAAAAAAAAAAAAAAAAAAAGAGTAACAGCAATTACTATCAGCTTTTACAATTCAAACTTTGAATATGAACTGTGTGCCATTTTAAAGACAAGTCAATGTAAATTTTAATTTTAAAGAACAAACATAAGTAATATATGTTTATCACCTGCCATTCATCCTGAAACTACTTAAATTGATATAGTAAACAACAACAAAGTATTCTAAGGGGATCCTGAAGGATTGCTTTAATAATGAACTTATTTAGGGTAGTTTATATATTGTTTAATTTGTAAAATTGAATCAACATAAAATTATTAAAACTCAGTATTATAAAGCAGTCCCAAGGTCTTGAAGGATAATCAAGAGAGTTTCAGACCTTCACAAAATTTAACTTCTGAAGGTTTCCTGCTGCTAAGTAATAATAAACTAATGTGACTTTCAAGTAGAAAACCACAGGGAAGATAGCACATCTGAAAGAGATTCAAATCTGAAGTTTGAATCCAGCTTCTTACTATAATTATTATCCTTCATTCAAATCACATTTTTGCACTTGAGAACATATCGAATCCGCTAGGACTCAAAACTGCATTTTGCTTCTGTCATTTGTATCCATGGATACTTTACGAATAAGTAATATGGTCCAAAATAACTTCTACTCAAATATATATAATATAAAACAATGGCTAAGTGTAAAGATCACGACTATTTTTAATATTTGTTTCCTAGGACATTTCTGGCAAATACTCTGTGATATCACACATGAAGGTACAAAGTTTTGCACTGAGAATTGATTTATGATTACTTTCTGATGCTTTAATATGTTATTAGTTTACATAATTTATTTTAATTTTGTTTGTATCCCTTTCATAATATCATCCACTCTGTGATAAAAGGTTGCTATGATTGTTATTGCTTTAAATATATGGCAAAGAACAAATGCAATTCCAACAAATTAATTGTTCCTGACTTCATTATTTATTGTGTTTATATAATTATGCTTGAATAAAATTTCATGAATAATAATATTATATGAACTACCTGAAGACTGAAAACAAATGAAAAAAAAGCAAATAAAACTACAAGTAAGAAGTAAAAGCAGTAGTAAAGAACTTCGAAAAGTGAATCATTCTCTTATATTTTCTTTGGTTTCCTGTGCTACAACATTAAAAGGAAAAAGACTTTAAAAAAGAAAGTTTGTTGATAACATTTAGAGTCATTTAAATGGATAATGTCGGTAATAATGCCTATACAAATATAATTTTCAATGGATAATGAAATAAGCCCACTGAGGGGCTGGGGAAATAGCTCAGCGGCACAGAGCCTGTTTGACAAGCATGAGGTCCTGAGTTCGATTCCTGGTACCAAAAAAAAAAAAAAAAAAAGAAAAGAAAAAGAAATAAGGCTATTGATTAAAAACCTGACTTCATGGTCTGGTGATTTAGCTCAGCAGCACAAGCACCTGCCTGGCAAGCGTGAGGTCCTGAGTTCAACTGCCGGTACCCACATATAAAAAAAAAAAAAAAGAAAAAGAACAACAACAACAAAAAAAAACCTGACTTCATATGAACTGTTATATTAAATGGATGTTTTACTAAAATTCAGATTTCATGGAAGGACTACTGTTTATTTATACTGAAATCACTTAAAATTTTCTCCAATATTTATCTTCATACACTTAAGAGCTTCTAAAACATTCACAATTTTAAAAGATTAATTATTACCTTTTAGAATCATTTAATTACTGACCATGCCCTTGTGCAGTTTCAAGTGAAAGACTGAAGCAAATCATCTAGATTTGAACTATTTACAGATAATCAATAGAACGACATTTTGTCTGTTGCTTCTTGATTTGCTTTACGAGCATACCTGCACTTTAAATTCAAGCAATGTTGTTGAAATATGTGGAAAAATTGACTCAAGTATTTTTTCTTTTTTGGTTCTTGAGTTACAACTAAGAAACCTCCTGAAAATTAGTAAACAGAGGCCAACAAAAATTGCAATATGTAATCCACTTAAGATAATTTCTAGCATTTTTACTATGGATCTGGGCAAAATAATTATATCTAAAATGTACCAAGGTGCTGCTCCCAAAAGACAAGCCTCTCCCTGTATCAGTTATTAAAAATCTGTATAAATATATATATATATATATATATATATAAAAATAAATAATTTTTACCATAATTTTTACTTCATTTAACAACAATATGGTCATGTTTTTGAGATATTACTGATATTCACTAAAAAACTATTAAATCTAAGTTCTAGGGCTGGTACTATCTTAAGGAAGTAAAATAAGTAATTTCCACTGTATATTAGAAATACTTCAGTAATTAGAAAGTACTTCTCTCAATTGGAAAGAATTCATTAAATTGCACATGGCAGTTATTAATGATTAATTAATTAAAGCAAAATATCCAAAAGATTGGCATGGACAAGAAAGATTTAATACCACTAGTACCGTATATTCAGTAACTATGAGATAAAATAAGCAAATCAAAAATAAGTGTGGAAAACTAGTTTTCCAAATACTGTAAGATAGGATAGTTTTTTAGATAGGGAGAAAGAAATCTAGAACTTTATTCACTATAGAACAATTAGGGCTTTGTAATTTTATTTCTGTTTTAAAAAAAATTCACTGTTACTCTTCTGTAGAAATAAACCACAGATTTGCATGTAGAGAGGATTAAATGAACAAATAACAAGATCATGCAACATCAGTATGTGTGTGGGCAGCTATATATAGCATTATTATGTTAGAGATGCTTGAAAACCACCTGGTCTCACCTTTTCATTTCAAAAGACCAGCCACAATTAGGTGCTTCAACTTTACTTTATGCAATATTAAATATTTTATACATCAAAGTGAAATTAAACTTTGACATATGAACACCTGACAGGTGTAAGTCTCTGATAATTGGATATCGTATCTTTTTACTGAAAGGTATGAAAATGGAATCAGGGCATTCAAAAATGAATATTCTATAAATCATTTCATACAGACTGAATGAAATATAAAAAACATTAAAGATAAATATTAATAAGTGAATAATGTTTATGTATATTAACTTCTGGTATTGATTTAAAGAGGAATACTTCTTACTTATAATTGTTTTTCTTTTAGTTGTTCAAAATTTGCTGATTCACAAAACAAGAAATCTTGTAATTTCCATAACACAGTAAAGAGCAAATAAAAACAATCATTGAAGATTTAATCTTAAAGAAGCATTCAGGGAGTTCGTGGGGATTCTCCTTTTAATTGGAAATTGAATGACAAATGCTAAAATGTCCTTTTTAACAAAAAAAGCATTAAGATACCCTAATCTACTGATGAGAGATGAAACCTTAGTTCTCCTTTAGGAACGTCTAGCTTACAAATCTCTCTCTCTCTCTCTGTCTCTGTGTGTCTCTCTTTCCATATAATATATATATAATATGTATGTATATTGTAGTCAATTTTCTTTTAGTCATTGAAAAAGTGTATACTAATAACTAAAAGAAAACTGATAATGAGTTTTCTACAGCAGAGCTAAGGATCTTGTATTCCCCACCTTCAAACTTAAATCAAACAAGCCAAAGAATTATTTAGCCATGTAGGAATGAACCTCGGTTAAGTGATACAAATTTCTTTGTCTATAATTAAGACTCATTTCTATTATTAGCATTCATTCAGCCAGGCTGCAAAAAAATTACTTCTCTAGAGTGTTCTAGTTTGCTTTTCCTACCGCAAGTCAGGTCCTGTGGATTTTAAGATCTTGTCTCTTCATCCATTTTTACTTGGAATTAGGATATAGTTTGTCTTTGCAAAATGAGTTAGTTCTTATTGATGCTCTAACAAATTACAATGAATGGAGTAGTTTAAAAAGCAGTATTTCTTCTCATAGATTTGGGGATCAGAAAACCAAAATCAAGATACTAGCAAGGTGTTGTTCTTCCTGGAGACCTCAGAAGAGAATCCATTTCCCTGCCTTTCAGCCTCTAGAGTCCAACTCCACTCCTTGGTTCACGGTCCATTCCTGAATTCTACCTCTTGTTCACCGTCACATCTCCTACCATTGCCTTGTCACTTGCCTCCCTATTAAGAGCACCACTGTGTTTACATGAGACCTGCACATATAAGCCAGCATAATCTCATCTCAAAATCTTTAATCTCACATGCAAAGTCTCTTTTATAAGGTAAAACAACATAGGTTTGAGCACCAAGAACTAGGCTGTGGGCATCTTTTTTATCTGAGATTGTTGTTTTCCTTTCTAGTAGTTAACCCGATCATCATAAGGTGGCAAGGAATAGGGAGAATATTTTTCAGAGATATAATCTCTTCCACTATCTCCATATGTCACGTTTATCCCTTGGTTGTGTAGAAACTTACATTCACTGGGAATGATTTGATCCAACTTGTTTAATAGTTCAGACAAAATGGTTTAAATCCATCATTGTACGTGCCAAGTAAGAATTGGTTTCTCTATTCTTTAGTTTTTGGTGTTATATACCCTAAAACTAGTCTTTATTAAGCACCCTAGTAATTTCTTCAATAACAGATATTAGTGGGAAGTATTGTAATAAAATATACTGGAAAATCTTTCCACTAGTGTATAATAATGTTATTCCTATATATTAGATCTTTACATAACCATGGAAGAAAATATATCTACTTAGGGAATATATGAACTATATTTCAGATATAGTCGAATCACCTACTGATTGAACTCAATTTAGAATTGTGTCTATTTTCTTCTGTAGTCAAATCTACATTTGAAACAGTAAATGAGGTTAGAATAAGCATCCAGGATGTCTTTGAACAGCAAATAATTCCTGCAGGGAAAATGTACAACACATAACTTGGAAAGAACTAGGTATATAAATGTCAGAAGGGGAATTCCGACTGCAGAAAACTACATCCTGTACCTCAGAATTGCACGTAGCTCAAACCATGTGGACCAAAAATTCTTTCCAGACTGTGAGTTATAAACGGGCATATTGTACCAATTCAGTTGATTTTGTACTTAATTCTTCCATGCTCTGATGTTGTTGGTTTAGATGAAGCTACAGCAATCAATGTACAGCAAAAATTTGCAACACTCCTATAATAAAAGCTTAATTATAATAAGTATAGATGTGTGGTGAGCAAAATTAGTCTATTTTGATTAAAGTGTTTTAACAATAGAATGGAATATTCAGCTATAATGAGCTGAAAGAAATTATGCATACAAACAAAACAATACTTATATAAAGACTTCACTAGTATTTATATGAAATGCATACATTTTTAAAGTGGTAGTTTAAAGTAAAAAAAAAGTGAGAATTACTTAATCTAAACATTTAATGTATTCAATAATGAATTTGAAATTCTTCCCTGTTTTCTTCTCTCTTTAAAGAATGAAAAAATGACAGAGAGGGATGGGGAAAAATAGAAAAATATGGCCAAGGAGAATG
Organism: Erethizon dorsatum; assembly: GCA_028451465.1. Lineage (NCBI taxonomy): Eukaryota > Metazoa > Chordata > Mammalia > Rodentia > Erethizontidae > Erethizon > Erethizon dorsatum. The sequence continues at coordinate 13,313,315 of CM051828.1, read as the reverse complement.
TTTAAGGCAATCCACAACATGACATTTCAGTGGTATGTGTTTACATTAAGGATGACAAAAGATCAGAAAGTTTCTGACATATAAAATATGATGACATGACCTGGAACTGCAAAATGGGCCAAAACAGGCAAGGAAAAAAATGGAAAAGAGACAAATGCCATCACATTGTAGTGGAGACAACTTCAGATTACTTGGAACCGTGCATGGATGGTTGTACATTTAATACGGTGTTTGCTGTGAGATGTTATTTAACTGAGAAATTTTAGTGGCACAATGTTCATGATTTTATCTTTGTACTTAGTACAAACAAGAAAATATTCCTAAGCCTTTGAAGCTCAAAACATTTTAAAAACTCCATCCTTTATTTTGGAGTTTTAGAATGAATTTTCACCATATGTGTCAGACCCTGAATTCCTGGATTTTTTCTGAAATATGATCTTTCATTTCTGTCTGCAGATAGTAAATTCTACCTGAGTGCATCTTTTTCTTTTTTTCTTTCTTGAAGTGGTTTGACAACAAAGACCAAAGAATTGATGTTCTCCCAAATCTCCACTAGAGCTACACATTTAGAAGACCAACGATTTGCTTGATTAATTCCCACATATTACCAATATTTTGCCATCGTGTATTATAGATCATCGTGATTTTGGATTCTATATTTTCTCTCTTCCTATGTCACTGTCAGGAAAATCACATATTATTTATTATTAGTATTTATTATTATATTATATATTATTATTATATTACTATTACTTTAAGGCATTCCAGGTATATTTGATTGCTAGCACAATTCTTATATTAGGCAGGAGATTTGGATATGCTTCTGCAATTAAAAAGACAAGGCTCAGTGATTTATCTCACTTAAAGTCTGTCATTTTCTAGTGTGAATTTCTGTTGAATTAATTGTTAGTCCTTTCTCTTAAGCTATGGCGTGTGAGCTATTTGGCCCTCAAACTCATTGAGCCAGAGAAAAGTAAAAAATGAGGTACCTTATCTCTTAAAAATCTCAACTCTTGGCCCAGTGAGATAGCTCAGCAGCGTAAGCACCTGCCTGGCAAGCGCGAGGGCCCGAGTTCAACTCCTGGAACCCACATATGGAAAACGAGCCAGTGATATCGCTCAGCGGCATGGGCGCCTGCTGGTGCACGAGGTTCTGAGGTCGAGCCCCAGTACCCACAAAAAAAAAAAAATCTGAACTCTGAAATAATGCTGATTATTCATGTTTCATTGGTTGGATTCTAGTCAATATGATCTCTAACTACCTGTGAGAGAGGCTGTGAATTAATGTTAAGGAACACATGGAGATTTGGAGAGCATTAATAATCTTTGCAACAGTAAAACTGTCTAAAGTTACATTATGTAGAACTCAGGCAGCCTGCAATCAATATTTAAGCAGAAACCTAAAATAATAAAGGGAAACTAGTGGATCCCTCTCGAAAATAATGAGCAACATTCCTTCAAAGAACAATAAACTGAGTTAACATTCTGTAAATTATTTCTTAATTATAAAAGGTATAGAAAACTATTCTAGAAGTGCATTATCAAAAGACATCAATTTATGTATTTGTTTGTTAATGCTACTAGGGACTGAACATGGGGCCCTGTATATGGTAGGCAAGAACCCTACCATTAAACGATAATCCTACCCCTTTTATTTTATTTAATTAATTAATTAATTTTGTGTGTGTGTGTGTGTGGGTACCGGGGTTCGATCTCAGGACCTCACGCGCCAGCAGGCGCCCATGACGCTGAGCGATATCACCGGCCCTTTTTTTCGTATGTGGGTACCAGGAGTCCACCTCAAGACCTCGCGCTTGCCAAGCAGGCGCTTACGCCACTGAGCTATCTCACTGGCCCTATTTTATTTATTTTGAGACATGGGTCTCACTAATTGGCCCAGGCTGGTCAAACTTTTGATTTTCCTGCCTTAGGCTCTAAAATACCTTGGGACTATAGCCACATGCCCCCAAAACTTGCAAGAATTATTTTTGGGGGAACTACAAATAGCATGAGTTGTTCTAGTATCTTAACACTTCAGAAGTACACAACAAAGAAACAGCTCCTGCATTCATGGAGCTGACTTTGTTGAGGAATGAAATAGAAGGGAAAATAAACAATGTTTTAAAGCATTTTAGATGGTGATAAGTACTTGGGTGATAATTGGGACTAAGGTTAATGAGTACTTTGGGGAACGTGTTTCAACTCAGAGCACAGTTTTATGGAAATGAATTTGACACTAGAATAAAAATATGAAAGTATAAGAAATGAAATTATCATTATCCTGGCAAAAACTAATGCTTAAGTCATTAATTAGCATGATATAAATTTTTGTAGTTCAATTTTGTAAAACTAAGAGCATTATCTGCTTTTGAGTTCGCCGTGTGTTGGAGCCTATGTCAGTGCAAACACAGATTTCAGTACCTTTAACAGCACAATGAGGTGAGGATAGTATGCAATAAACTTAATATTTTATGAATAACTAAATGAAAGGGAACACAAACTCAAAATACAAAGCAATGTTGGGAAGGAAATATTACTTACTTTGATTTGATCAGTACATTTTTTATTGAAATAAAATATACTCTCTAAATATGTGCAAGTATTTCCTGTTAATTTTTCAGTTAGAGTTGGAAATACTAAGTGCCCTGATAATATTCTAACACATAATATTAATATATTGAATAATCACATTGTACCTATTATATGTACAACTAAAAGTAACAATTCAAATGTTATTTTCATAAGGAAAACTTTGAGGTTATTTTCAGGTGTCAACCTTAAAGAACCCTACTTATTTATGCATGAAATTGAACATCAGACATCCCTCTTTTAGCCATCACTCCCAGACCCACTTTTCCAGTTTTTCCCCATGTTTCCATGCATCTTAAATTCTCTCTCATCCGTGTTGCCTCCCTTCCATGATTTCTTTTTCTTTTTCCTGGTAAATTTTTTCAGAGCTTTGGATATTTTCTATAGAAGACTTATTCCGTCATTTGAAGTATCTCTTCGACTTTCAACATCTTCTCTGTTTTGTATCTCTAGCAAAATCTCTGGCTTTGTTGCCACGGAATTATACATTCATCTTTCTTTTGCTTTTAAATATATATAGGTACTTAGTAATAGTTAGTTATTTTAATATTGTATGTCTAAACTTTAAACAGATGAATGCATTTTGAATAAAACTGCACACTGAGGACATTTTACTCACTCTAAATTCAAAATTTCTAACTCGTATTGATGATTAACACCGTCTGGTAATCATGTATTTTCCCCATCTCCTTACTCTCTCCTCTACTTTATATGACCATTTCCTATTTTTTATTCTTTACACAATTTTTCATTCACAGTTTAATCCTAATTGTGGTAGTTGCATTGCTAAGAACACAGAGCCTCAAACTCCAGCAACCGTGTCTATTCACTCATGCAGGAACCATGTCCAAATAATCTCCTGCTACTTTGAATAAAATGTATTCTACAAAGGCCAGGGCTTCTGATTCTAAACTAGAGCACATCTTCCTCTGACTTAATGATTTCACTGCAAAATTCTCCCTCTTGCTGCCCTTTCTTACCAGTTTTGCTCTGTCATGTGGATTATTCAATAAGCAAACAAATAAATACATAATAATATCAGGAGAAAAAACACAGATCTCACATCTCCCTTTAGCTTATTTTTTTGCAGTAAAATTCTTAGAAAAGGTTATTGTTTTCCTTGCTTTCCTACATCCTCCACTCATGAACTCTTGTTCTTCCTTATTTCACAATATTTCTGTTATCAATGACCTCATCTTCATAACAAATCTCATTGTCAATTCTCAATCTCATCTTGCCAATTAGTAGCTTAGAAGCAGTTGGCCATTTCTTCCTTGTTCATACACTCTTTCTGCTTGGCTTCTTATACAACTTACTCTTATTTTTATATTCTAATTATTCTTTTAGAGTTTTGTACAGATTTAATTTCTCTTAGACTTTCAAATATTGAACTGTCCCAGTGTCATTCTGTGACTTCTTTTCTATGTCCTTCTTTCTTAATTTGTGTCACTTTCAAGTAGGTTCTGGATAACCTGGGGCCCATCGTGTTTGTATTCTCTTTGTTCTTCCTGTCTTAGTGTAAATTTTACCTTCACTATATCTGAATTTTAGAGGGTTTATTTTAGTTGTCAGTTAGAGGCAACTTTAGTACATTATGGGGGAATTATAAATCTCATTCAATTTTAAAATATTATCTTTCTGTTGATAATACCTTCAGATTTTATTTCCACTCCTTATCTCTCTTTCTGCAACTTCACTCTTATGAGCCAGTTTACCTCTTTGTCTACTTCTCCTTGATGCATCTAGGGATGTTTAATTTAGAGTTTAATTTGGAGTCTTTTTCTATTGCCTATGAGAGCAGCTAAGTCAATTATAGCTGCCCAAAAATATTTGTTAAAAGATGAATATCTTTAGGGCACAAAGTATTTACTTTAAAGGACATAGTACAAATTTAGATAATTGAACAATTTCCCTGTATAAAGTTTTATTAAGAAAAAATTTCCCCTCAACTATAAGTTGTAAAGTACTGGAGATCGTGTATGATGTGTTTGACTCACAGTACAATACTCTCCTACTGAATTTCTATGAGCATTTTTATGTCTTTATTTCTGTGATTGTTGTCCTACCTGTCATTATCATTACTGTGAGCACAAGTGAAGATAAGTATGTATGAAAGCCATTTAGGTAAAAGGTATCATTTGAGAATAAAAGGAAAGTGGATTTCTCATTTTGAAACAATATGACACTATTTTTTCCCCTCTGAGAAGTATTGCTTACCTATTTTCAATTGAATATTTAAAGCTAGTAAATAACTCTAACAGAAAAGGAGGAAAAATGGAAGAATGAATATAATTTTCAGGAATTCTTATACATTTCAAGACTAAAATCTGTTGTAGTTTGCATATAGGAAGAGGCAAAATAAAAATTCAAACATTTTGTTTAACAGAGTCCAGGCATTCCAGAAACTCAAGTAGAAGTTAATTATTTCAGTGTCACTCCTGTAAAATTTTAAGCATTCCTTTCATAGAAATAGTGTTATTATTGCTTTTAACTAGTGTGCCTCTTCCCCTTAGATTCTGGATAACTTAAGGCTTTTAACCATTTTCATGTTTATTCACTTTAATTTACCCTATTAAATATTTGATGTTTACAAAATTTCTCAAATACTAAATAGATTGTATTATCCGTATGAATTACAAGACGTGTAGAGAGATGCCTAGAGACTTCTGCCTGCTTCCTTCTATCAAACTTTGAATGCATGCTGCCCATTAAAACTACTATTTCATTTTCTCAATCCAAACTACTTCTAATATAAGTAATTTCTGAAAGGGTGATAAAAATCAACATTATAATTTAATGAGAGAATTATTTTTCCCAAGAAGAAGCTTTATGGACACACTAAACACTCTTCAACAGTAGTGTTATTAAGTACCTGTTCAAAAGTATGCTGCAGTGAGCAAAATTGATTTCTTCTTATAAGGATTATCTTTGTATCTCAATTAGTAGACTGGTTAATTTGGGGGGACATGTCTTAATTAGCATTGACTGTGCTTTGGAATAACTAAAATCTATATAAAAATTTCCCATAAAGTTTAAAGCTGGTCTCTCTAGAAATAAATTAACTCACCAGAAATACAAGGAAACTGAATAGAAGAGGAAGAGAGAAATTTTGCAACTTATTTTAGTTCTAATCTAGAATAGCTGAATATTACATATCATCAGATATAACAAAATTAATCCTAAAGGGGAAGAAACAACAGGAATGCAGAAATATTCATTGTTCATAATTGATTAAATTATCTGTTTATATTCCATATTCTATATTTTGATTGTTGGTTGTGAAAATTAGAAAACAAGATCAAAATTATGTCAAGTTGGACAATTAAGGCAAAACTAGAAACTTTTTTTCTTTCCATTTTCTTAAAACACAGGTGTTTTAGATATCATTTATATGCTATATAATTCCCTTGATTTATACATACAATGCTTGTTGTACATATAAATGTAGTAAATTACAGATTTGTACCACGTTCACAACAATGAAGTTTTCATATTTTTAAACCTAATAAAAAAATCCCTCAGACCCATTTGTAGTGACTTCTTAAGCTTCATAAAGATTTACCTTTTTTTAACATTATAAAAGAATCATTTAATATGGGAATTTTTTTCAAGAGGATAGATTCCATCACTTAGCATAATGTACTGAAACTTCATTCACGTTTTAATACGTATCATTGCTTCATTAATTTTAACTGTAGAATGACAGACTGTTGTATGGATAGGATATACCACCTTTTCAACCATTCGTTCAGCAGACAAAGGATATCTGGGCTGCTTCCAGGCTGGGGAATCACAAATGACAATGCTATGGAATCTACATGCAGATCTTCGTGTGGACGTAAAAATTAATTTCTCTTAGAGGGATAACTAGGAGTGAAATTCCAGGGTCAGATGATAAATTGATAACTGACATTTTAAGAAACTGTAAAAACTGATTTCCTAAGTGGCTGTAGAATTGTGTTATATTACATTACATTCTTACTGGAGGTAGATAGATATATATCTGCATATATACATACCTGCATATATATATGTATATATATGTATACCTGCATATATATATGTATCTGTGTGTGTATATCTTCAATGCTTACTGAACTCATGGCCCATTACTGACCTCAGGCTGTAGAATAATGATATAGTGCTGAATAGTTGGACACACCCATAATCTGGAGCCACTAGGCTCCTCACAATCTGTACCAATTCCTCACAAGGAATATAATCATTGTGTACTCTAAACATGTAAAAACAAAAATAATGGGCCGGTGAGATGGCTCAGTGGCATAAGCACCTGCCTGGCAAGCACAAGGGCCCGAGTTTGACTCCTGGAACCCACATACGAAAAAGGGCCAGTGATATCACTCAGCAGCACGGGCGCCTGCTGGCACGCGAGGTCCTGAGGTCGACCCTAGGTACCCACAAAAATAAGTAAATAAATAAATAAATAAAAATAAATAAATAAAAGTGAATAAATAAATAAATAAAGTTTTCCTTATTGGCCAATGATTCTGCAAATAGTTTATTCTACTTATTCATCACTCATTCACATTTCTTCTTTGTTAACATGTTTCCTCATTTTTCTAGCTGACTTTTATGTTTTATTTTTGACCTGTATTATTTTTGAGCTATATTAATTTTAGCATATATTTTGGATGCAAATCTGTTTGGATGCAAATATCATATATTGCTTGTATATATTCTCTTGGTGGGTAGAATTTTCCTTTTCTAAGAATATATTCCAGATATAGAAGACATGAATTTTCATGAAGGACTATTTCTTAACTATTCTTTATGTTTTAGGATTTTTTTGAGTTATCTAAAAATCCAGCAAAAATTCACATGAATTCAAGAAGTTATCCTATTTTATTTTATATGTTTTATAATTTTATGAACTACGGCTAGGTCTATAATTCATGCTTAATTTTTACATTAAAATTATGTTAATAATTGAGGTTCTTTTTATTCCATATGGATAATTAATTTCCCCCCACCATTTACTGAATGAACTACATGTTCCTCAAAAGTCCTTTGGTACCTTTGCCAAAAACTAATTTGGCCAGATGAATCAATTTGTTCACTTGTTATTTAGTTCCTCTCATTTAGTTTTCTATATATAAGCCAATATCACATTTTTTAAAAAAAAGAAGAAGAGAAACTTTTTTTCTCCCTTTTACACTTATTTATGGTCCAGGTCTTCTAATTTTTATTTGTTTCTTCCTTTCAGTTTTGACAATTTTCGATACAGTAATATTTGTGTGCTATTTCAAATGACCAAAGTGGTAACCTTCATATGGCTTCTAAAGTCTAAAGAAGCATTTTAAAAATGAAAGACATTTAAAAATCTCCCTTTGCAAACAATGGATTTTGCTCCTCTTTTTTTGTTATCACACTCTTTTGATTACTTTATATTCATAGTCTTGAAATAAGGCAGTGAAAACCTTATCTTTCATTTCCAAAATTGCTTTAGGTATTCTCAGTCACTTGAACTTTCATAAAAATATAAAAATAACTTGCTAAACTCTATTTAAAAAACCCTGGTCCTGGTGGTGCACACCCATAATCCCAATACTCAGGACCTTGAAGCAGGAGAATAACAAAATTGAGTCCGGCCTGGGTTGTGTAGCAAGTTCAAAGCCAGTCTGTACTACGTAGCAAAACTGTGTCTCAGAAACAAACAAAAAAAAAGCCCATGGAATTTTGTTTGTTTGTTAATTAAGTCTATAGGTTTATGAAAGGAAATTAATTTCTTAACACTATTGAACCTTGTCATTCATTACCTTGATACACATTTCTCCATCTGTTTAGATGACCATTAATTTCTCTCAACAATATGATTATAATTTTTAGTTAACAAGTCTTGTTAGCTTGCTTTATATTTCGTTTTATCAAAACTTTCCTCAGATGTTTGATGCATTTAAATGGTAAAATATATGTTGTTTAAATTATTATGAGTACTATTATATTAATTTCAATTTCCAATTGTTTCTTAGAAGCATTTTAAATAAAATTAACATTGTGATCATACTACATTCAATTTTTAAAAGTCTAATTCTTTCAATGGCTTGTTCAGAATTTTTTCTAGTTCACCATATATTTTATTTTTTATTTTTCATTTTTATTAGTACATGTTTGCAGTACATAGTGCTACATTCATCAGGGAAAGTTGGTACTTGTACATACCACACCTTAAATTTTTATAGATCCACTTTTCCTCCATTCCTTTCATCTCTTGGTCATAAGAAATCATATTATTGAGGAACATAGACAATTTTAGTGCTTGTTTTATAATACCACTACTTAATTTTTTTGTCCTATAGCAATGGCTAGGACCTTTAGTGTAGAACATGAGTAGAAAGAATAGAAGCTTTTACAATTCCTATCACTATGTCTTCAAGTTCACTAATGTCTTCATCTGAAGTGTTTTATCTGTTTTCATTATAATCAGTATGTTTTGAAATTTCACTTCTTTTAACTCTGAAATTTACATTTGTTTTCTTTCCTTCTTTTTTTATTTTTTTTAATGTGGGTACCGGGAATCGACCTCAGGACCTCCTGCTTGCCGGGCAGGCGCTGATGCCACTGAGCCATCTCACTGGCCCTACATTTGTTTTCTTAACCTTTCATTCCTTTCTTCCTTTACTAATCCTGATCATTATTTATGTTTATGTGCACATAGGCATATTTGCAGTTTTCAGAAATTTTCTAATTCCATCTTCTCTATTCTTTTTATCTGCTTTTTTGCTTAAGCTTTGTTCTGATTTTATCTAGACAGGTGGTATGAGGTTACTCTGTTCCAGGTGGAGTGACCTGAAACACTTTCTATTCTCTGTGAGATCTTGAAATACTGATTCTATTTTTACCAGCCTTGTGAAATTTCCTCATCCCTGTACAAATTAATAATCAACAAAATATGATCCTTCTCTCCCCCCTCCCTCCTTCCATGTCATATAAATGTAAAAAAATCAACCGCAACATTTCACTTAGATGTAAAACTCTATTCAATTCAGGCCACAGCAACAATTATTTCACTGCATGCATTGTGCTAATGTGTCAACGATTTTCAAAGGCGTTTGTGATTCCTAATTTGAGTCTTGATTTCAGATACTTTATGAAAGCTTTTTGATTGATTCTGCATAATCATAAGTACTTGTTACATATATTGTCTATTGAAATACTGTCTTCATATTTTTACAAAGGCTGCTTTATCTGTGTTTATGCTTAACATTACTGTCAATTTCTGGTTGAACTAACAAGGTCTTCTATAATTTTTGATGCTCAAAATCAGAATTTCAATTATTGTGTTTCAGTTCCCCTTTTATCAATTTTTATAAATGAATTGATACTTGTATTTCACACTTGTCTATTATTTCTAAAGTCTTATTTGTTTTCCAATTGATCAATGTATTTGATTATGAATATAAGAAACAGTGATTCTTAAAAGACAAATGGTTCCCTTCAAAATTTTCCAAATTTATTTCATCAAGAAACAATTTTTATAACATACCTAGTCAAATCCTGCAGAAAATGTCCCATAAAGCATCAGTCTGGGAATTCTGATTAAGTAAAAAAAAACCATAATACCCAGTTGCTTTGAGTTAATGTAATGGGAATGTGAAGATGTACAAAATTTCAGCACACTAAAAATAGAACTGTTCTGTAATAACTGCCTATAATTCTTTCAAACATATTTCTCCTTAACTTTAATTATGAAATACAGAGCAGTGTTTATAGGTTGTGGGACAATATGTGGCTAGAAGAGGCGGTGCACAGGAAGCAATTTGAGGTGAGACATAGCTTTGATTCTCATTTGTGCTATGGTAGCAGCACTTCGTACCTGCTCGTAACTGTCAGAAGTGCACACCAAGAAGAATAATTTCATAGGTTTTGTATAAATATACAAAAATGTTACTGTCCAAATAAATAAAAACTTGGAATGTATTTACTTGTAAGAATGAATATATAACTATATTAAAGTTGCACTCTCTTAATCCTCCAGTTGTATTCTCCAAGAACAAAACGACAGCTTCAAAATTTTTGCCATTTTATGGGTTGTCTCTTCCCATTTTTTTCCATTCAGTAGGTGGTTGCTTCATCTGCTGTGCTTTTTAACTTGATAATTCCATTTGTCAATACTTACTGTTATTTTTTGTCCAATTGGAGTTCTGTTTAAAATATCCTTGCAAATACCTATGACTTTAAGCAGTTTATCTATTTTATCTTCCAATAGGTTTAATTTTTTCGGTTTTAGTGTTTAGATCTTGGATCAAGTTTGACTTTAATTTAGTAAATGGTGAGAAAAATGAGTGTAGCATCAATCTTCTGCAAATAAATAGCCAATTTTCCCAGACACTATTTGTTGCATAGGCTATCTTTCCTCAAACATATTTTTGGCACCTTTGTCAAAGATCAAATAGTTAAATGTGTCCAGGGATGTTTCTGTGTCTTCTCTTCTCTTCCATTGATTCATGTGTCTGTTTTTGTTCTAATACCCTGCCATTTTTGTCACTTTTGCTTTGTAGTAGAATTTGAAGACGAGTATTGTGATGCCTCCTGGTTTTCTCTTGTTGCCAAAGAGGGCTTTTGCTATTCTGAGTCTCTTCTGGTTCCATATCAATTTTAGGATTGTGTTTTCTAGTTCTGTGAGGAGTGATGTTTGATATTTTATTTGATGTCCATGAGGTTGACAGCAAGGGAAAAGGGAAGTAAAAAGATTTAAGATGTGTCACATACAGTGAATGTGAACATTATATGCCATAAACCTGAGCTAAGAATAATAATAAGGGACAGTTGGCTAAACTTTTTTCCTACTCTGTGGGTTTTCTTTTCACTCTGTTGGTGGTTTCTTCTTCTGTACAACCACATATATATATATATATATATATATATATATATATATATATACACATATATATATAAATATGTGTGGGTACCAGGAGTCGAACTCAGGACTTGCCAGGCAGGGGCTTATGCCGCTGAGCTATATCACTGGCCCCAACAACTTTTTAATAGGATGAGATCACATACACAATGTATTACCCATTGTTAATCTCCTATTAGCTTGTTCTGAAACTCTGTATCATCCCTCTTATTGTTTTTTCTCTTTAAAATAAAAAAGAATAATAATAAGAAGAAATAAAGTAGGGCAAAGAGATTTAAAAATGGAAGAAGGGAGGTGAATAGGAAGGAGATCAAAAAACAGTTTAGCTGTGTTATGAATATACATCTACTCCTTAAGATGAATGTAAACTTCATGTACTGGAAACCTGTAGTAATAAACTAAAAATAAAAGCTAATAAAAAATAAAATGCAGTAATTTGGGTGGTTTAATAAAAATCAGTGAGTAAATACTTTTTAAAAAGTGTTTCAGTCACTTTTTTCTCCACTAAGATACAATACCTGACACCTACAATTTAAAGGAGGAGAGGTTTGTTTTAGCTCACAGCTTTTGGTCAGTGGTCATCTGCCTCCAAGGCAGAAACAGCATGGCAGAGGGTATAGTGAAGGAAACGCTGCTCAAGTCAGTGCAGTCAAGAAGCATAAAGAAAAAGGAAGAGCTAGAGGGGAAGATATACCTTTGCAGGTCTTGACCCCAGTGATCTATCTCTTTTGATAAGATCCCTCAACAGCACACTCAGCCATTGAACTTACCTGTGAAGCCAGCAAAAAGTACAGTGCCCCTTGATTCAACCACTTTCTCAAAGTCCCACCTCACTGCATAAAAAATAGGGGGGAAAGTTTATGTCCAACCATATTTTACACATGACCCCCAGAAGACTCATGCATGTCTCTGTCAGAAAAATGCATTTAGCTGACCATTAATAGTCACCAAAGTTTTAAACATTCCAGCATTGACACTAAGTCCAAATCTAAAGTCTCATCTGAGACTTAAGGCAAATTCTTATCTGTGAAACATTGTAAAAATCAGAAGGAAAGTTGAAAACTGCCAGCTTACATTGTCATGAGGAAAACATTCCTATTCCAAAAGAGAGAAATTGGGAGTTTGAAAGAAATGGGACCGAAGCATGACTAAAACATGGCAGGGCATATATTAAATCCTGTAGTTTCATGTCCAGCCTCAGAGCAAATGGTAGTATGATGTGAACTCCAAATAAATTAGATGGCCCTGCTTGAATGGCATGGCATTCCTGGTTGCATGCCAATCCTGGTGGCATTTGCTCACTTCCTATGCCTTTCCTCAGGGATTCTATATTCTTGACTTCTCCAAATGTTTTGAATCTTCACAGCACTTTTGGCTTCACTATCATAGCTTCACATGTTGTCCTACTAGGGGCACACTGCCTGGGTTCCCAGGTGTTCTGAAATCTAGGAGGAAGCCTCCCTGACTCCACAATTCTTGCATTCTGCATATGCATAAAGCCAGCACCATGTGGATGATGCTAAGGTCTGATATCAGCTTGAACAAATGTCAATCCCCCTTAGAACATGGTTGAAGAGGCTTTTGAGTACCTGGATGTCTGAGCACTGTGAAATGAATCCCAAGGAACAAATTCCCCATGTGGTCCTTCTCTAGAAGTTCATCATGAGGCTCTCTTCTGAAAGCAAAATCTTCCAAAGGAATTTATCTTTACCTTTTATATGCTTGAGCCAGTAAAGGATGTGGTTGCTGATTGCTGAGATGACCTCAAGGCATCTTTCTGTTGCCTTAATGCAAAAAATACCAGGCTTATTTTTAATGTTAATATTTTTAGCAACTATAAGCTCCTTTGCTCCAACTTTGAAGATACTTCTTTTCTGGCAAAAATGAAATCTTTTTAAATGAGCATTTTTCTCCTGATTCTCAGTTTGTCACTAAAAATAGCAAGCAGTATACATTCTACATCCTGAACATCTGCTGTCTTGATATTTCCTCCACCAGAATAACTAGACCAATGCCATTATCTCAATCTCCTGAAAAACCTCAGAACATTTGCCAAAATGTAGACAAATTTTCTATCAGAGAATAACAACTGAGGTCCTGAGTTCAAATGCCAATACAGTTTTTGCTCACAACTGAAACCTCTTGAACCTGGCCTTTGTCATCTGCACTTCTCTCAGCATTATTTTCTTCTGAGCTCCAAAGAGTATCACCCTTCAAGCTAGGTTTACAGCATTCTAGGTCATCTCTATCCAGTATCTCTAAACTTTTACAAACTCCTTCTACAAACAAGATCCAAAGGTTTCTGTACAACATGCTGATGTCCATAGCAATGACCCTACTTCTTTGGTACCAATATCTATCTTATTCACTTCTTTCATTGCTGAGACATAATATTGAAAACCAGCAATTTAAATGAAGAGAGATTTACATTGGATCACAGCCATGGTCTATGGTTTTGGTGGCTCCAAGGCAGAAATGACATGGTAGAGTGGCATAGCAAAGGAAAAGCTGCTCATATCAGGTGGTTAGGAAGAGCTGGGAAGGAAGACATACTTTCCAGGTCACAACTCCAGTGACTTGCCTTTACTAACATGGCCATAACTCCTAACATCTCACTTAGCCACCGAACTCACCAATTTTCAAATTCAAGAATGAGTACAGCACACCAAGATCCAACTACCCTCTGAAAGCCCTATCTCTGGGTGTATGAGAGTTTTGAAGGCCATCCTAAAAATAAACCACAAAAGATAGAGTTAGAGTGGTTGAAGTTTTCTGGCATGTTAAGTAGCCAGAAAATATTGGGAAAAATATAATTAGGATGACTTTCCACACGCATGATAATAGCTAAGGAAAGTATGGACATTTCTGTCTTTTTTGCCTCAAGTACATAATCTTGTTTTCCATATTGGAAAACAAGTGGGGGGTAGACAAAGACTAAATTATTAGCATCTTATTTGTGTAGCAGTATTAAAAGAAATGCTATTAGTTTAAATTAAAGCACAGCAAGGTACTACTGCATAATTCAAGCAAACCATTTAACAAACAGTAGCCTCCATTTTACTATTTCCTAGTCAGGCAGCTCAAGCACAATAAGAAAACTACTTTATAATAAGGAGTGATCATAAGAAGGCAGAGGTGAAAATTCAAAAAATCTTGCTTCCCAATAAATAGATGAGAAGGTGCAGCCAAATGTCTCATTCTCAGGACAGATTTGAAGTGCTGTAATTACAGTGTGCAATGAAAACTATATTTCTTAAGATAAATTGAATTGAAAAACTCTTTCTCAACTCTTATTTCTATCTATTTTATAATGGTTCAAGTAAAGAAAATAATCAACCACAGAAAAATGGTGTTTCATTTGCCCAATCAATTAACATGTAGACTAAACTTGGAAAGTGCTGCCCGTGCTACTAGTGCAATGATCATATGAAAATAAGCATCTAAGCAGTACAAGAACCTGGAAAGAAAGACTATTTGTTCAAATGCCCTTCTTCTCACAAAAGCAATTTTTGCCCCATGAATTTTTATAGTAAGTTAGATTAACCAAATAAAATCTGTATGCCTATCTCTTCTATTTTCTAAACTCCTACATGTACTATAAAGCATATAAAAATAATAACTACCATTTATATGAGATTATTATACATTTTTCTACAACTCTTGCTACACCAAATTCTCCTAAGAGAAAATTGGGGATATTGAAATAGGAATAAATTTTCTACTATCCAAATTCACTAAAAGATATAGTAGGTTTTCTCTACCCAGGCCCATTTGACATCAAAGCCTGTGTTCTTTCATTTATTGATGGACTTCTTAAATATTTAATGAGTGCTGTTAATAATCCAAATTTTCTATTATAGAAATCAAAAGAGACATAAACATGAGAGAGAAAACATTTATAAAGTATTGATACAAATCATTTAGTTAGTATACTTGTGATTGTTGATATAAAACTATAATGAGTGCTTTAAAAGTTATTAAAAAGAGATATAACCTGTTGATGTCAGTATGGGAAAATGAGTTATCCAACCAGGTATAAAAATACATAAATCATAATGTTATAGAAAATTGCAACAAATTGCAAATCGATTTAAGGAGTTGCCACATTATTTGAAATAAAAAAAGCTACTATTTTGCAAAAACAGGTTTTCTTTTACTTTTTTTTTTTTAATGTGTGTACTGGGAGTTGAACTCAGGACCTAGCGCTTGCCAGGCAGGCACTTATGCCGCTGAGCTATCTCACCGGCTCCAGGTTTTCATTTTTTTTTTTTTTTTTTGTGGGTACCGGGGGTCGACCTCAGGACCTTGCACACCAGCAGGAGCCTGTGCCGCTGAGCGATATCACCGGCCCCTTTTTCGTATGTGGGATCCGGAAGTCGAACTCGGGCCCTCGCGCTTGTCAGGCAGGCGCGTACGCTGCTGAGCCATCTCACCGGCCCATCCAGGTTTTCATTTTTTAAAAATTCTTTATTGTCACTGCATTGATAATTGTTTTAGAATTGCTTCCCCAAAGCTATCCTATAAACTTGCTACCAACGTAATTTAATATGCCAATCAATAATTTTTCATACTCCATAACATTTATTTAATTGATAAATGTAAGATAGGGAGCTAGCCAATTTAGTTAAACAGTCAACTCGTCTTTCAAGGTCCGGGTGAAATGGCATCATTTCTGTCCTTCCTTATTTAAGACTTTCCACTAATGACAGAATTAATTTCTTACATTCAGTTGTCCCAATACATCTCAGTCAGCAAAAGTTTCTTCAAAGAGTCTATGAAACAAATTACTCCTGGACGCTGTGGTATTTTCAGTCTTGATATTTGTTTCTCACTCATTAGTCTATTACAACTCTGGTGGACTTACTTGGAGCCCATACTGTGGATCTGATTTAATTTCTGATTTAATTTAATTTAAATTTAATTTAATTTAATTTAAATTTACATGGTTCTTGGCTTAGCCACAATCTGAAACATAATCTTCCCCCGGCATGATGCAGTAAGTAAAAAAACACACAATGTATCTGAAGGTTTTGGCTCAGAGCTAATATACTGTTACATCTTTCCACATTCCTTTAGCCAAAAAAAACACAGTTAAGACTAATATCAATAGAGCAAGGAAATATTTTGCTCATTCTCTGTCAAATGGCAGAAGGGATTCAACCATTGAAAGCAAATATCCAAGCTAACACACTATACCATTCAATATATACACTTCATTACATTATTTCAAAGAATTTTAGCTAGTTGTTAATATGTGCCACTTCTGGTATAAAAGTGACATCAAAATTCACTTATTTTTACTACATGGAATCTATTGTGTAGAATCTATTTAAATAAAATAGTGGATAAATAAAGGAATAAATGTTATTTTAACTCATTCATTTTCACCATAATGACTGAGTAAAATAGAATTTGAAGTATACAGAAGAATCAGTTAAAGAAAAATTTGGAATGAAATGACTCTAAAATATACTGGAAGCCTCCCTCTCTACCCCAATTCACAACACTTGGCTCTGTTCCCTGAGTTTACCAATATCCCCATTTTTGTAATAATTATAACATATCTTTAGTGTTTTAGAAACCATAAACACAATCTTAAATGTAGTTTAATTGTGACCATTTTAAGTGTTAAATAATTTAGAACACGCTACATGAAATCTTGTAAATTGATTTTTCCACTAAATACTGTTTTAGATTTATGCATTTTAATATATTCAGAGTTTATATTGCTATAAGATGCAGCATTTGTATGAACTTATCAATTTGTTTTTATTTTTATATATCTAATAATGCTTTATAGGTTTTTTCCTAGTTCATATATCTCCTCTATTAAGCATTTTTGAAGCAAATTTCTTCTCCAATTTGCCTTTTTACATATTTAATGTCTTTTGATGAATAGCAGTTCTTATTTTAATATCCTCAAATTTATCCAAGTTTTTCTTTATTGCTAGTCCATTTTGTATCATTTAGAAGACATTTTTAACTTGTGTTTACACACATTTTTTCAATATTATATTCTAAAAGTTTCCTTTTATAAATTACATATTTATTTCATTTGAAATAAATTTTATTCTTAGTTTGTGGAAAGCACACAGCAAAATTTTTTTCCTTAGGTGCCAAGTTCTTTCAGGCACATTTTGACAAATAATTTTTTATTCATGAATATGTATAAATGATGTGTTCCTATTGAGATTGCATTTAATTTTGAGTTCTCCATTCTATTCTGTTTTATTTCCGATCTCTACCGATTAATATATTTTCAATCAGTCTTCATTTCTATTAGAGTCAATGCTGTCATCGTTATACAAGGATTTTAGAATCTCCTTATCCATGCTGAGAAAATCTCCTGAGAGAATTTGGATTAGGATTATATCAATATGACATATCACTGTATTCGTAATTAGCCTTAGTCCTTGAACGTGGTTATACCTTCTTAATTCCTCACACATTCATAAAAATTTATAGTATTTATGTTATGTAATTATGAAATTGAGTATACCATTTATCATATTACATTTGAATGCAATGGTAAATAGTGTGTCATGTATTTTCTCTCAGCTTCTAATGTTTTTTTCTCATATACAAAATGTTGATTGTCGTTATTATTTATTTATTTTTTTTATGTGTGTACTGGGAGTCAAACTCAGGAACTCGCGCTTGCGAGGTAGGCGCTTATGCCGCTGAGCCCAATTGTCATTATTTTTATTCTGAAACAGAAAACCTAATAAATCAGAATCCTTCCATAATCCACCTTGATCTCTGCTAAATTTGTGTATTTGTGTCTGTTTTTTTATTTATATTTTAAAATACAATTGTTATCCATAAACAACAGATTTAACAATTTTGTTCTATATAGTCATTTGCATTTTTAAATCCGAAATTAGCACATTAGAATTGTACATACACTTATTGGGCAAAATATGATGTTTCAATTCAAGTATGAACATATAATAATTAAATAAAGGCAACAAGTATTTATTTATGATGAGTAAATTCACCATTTATTTATGGTGAGTAAATTCAAAATTATTTTTAAGCTATTTTGAAATACACAATGGATTGTTAAATATATTCACCCCACTGTGCAGCAAAAACTCAGAACTTATTTTCTCTTGTAATCGTAATATTATGCACTTAGACCAACATTTCTCCAAATCTCTCCCACTATTCTCCTTACCTTCCAGTAATCCTTAATTTACTCTCAAATTCTCGAGATACACTGGTTTAGATCAACATATGAGTGATGTTATATGGTATTTTCCTTCAGTGCATAGCATGTTTTACTTAACACATTTTTCAAGCCCATCTATACTGATGGATAGGAGTTAATCCTTATTATGGCAAAGTGAAATCCCCACCAAAATTCTAAAATCATAACTCACAAGACAAAAGAAATTTTTGAAAATTTGTATGCAACCAGAAAAGAACCCACATAGACAAAACAATCTCGAGCAAAAAGAAAGCAGGAAGCATCACACCAAACGATAAAAAATATACTACAAAATTAAAGCAACTAAATTAGCATGTTATTAGCATAAAAACAGATGCACAAATCAATGGAACAGGACAGGGAACCCAGAAATAAAACCACTTAACAGTCAGCTGAGTTTTCCATGATAGTGCCAAACCACACATTAGAGCAAGGGCACCGTCTTTAAAAAATAGTACCGGCAAAATAGATATCCACATTAGAAGATTAAAACTTGCCCAATCTCTGGCCATACAGGAAAGCAACTCAAACTGTATTACAGGCATCTGTGACCTGAAACCATGAAACTACTGGATGAGAAAAGGGGATATGCTACATGACATTGGAATGGACAAGAAATTATTTGATAAAATCTCAAAAGCACCAGGAAACCCTTACGTATGATTTTGTTAAACCAAAGAGCACTTTCACAACAAAGGAAAGAATCAACAGATTCAGCCAACCTACACATGAAAATATTTACAAACTCTAATCCAATAAGAGATTAATATCTATAATTTATAAGAAATTCAAACATCTCAGTAACCAAATATAAGTAATGAAATTTGAAAATGGACTAAAGAAAGACCTGATTAGACATTTCTTAAGACATGAAACATGAGACATAGATGTGTGTATATGAAAACATTATATATATATATATATATATATATATATATATATATATATATCAACATCACTAAACATTATAAAAATGCAATCAAAAGCACAATGTGATATCATATCTCCCTGGTTAGAATGGCTATTATAAAAAAAAACTATAAAGGCTGAAAAATTAAGGTGAAAGATGAACTCATACATTTTTGTTGGGGATGTAAATTTGTATAGTCATTATGGAAAACACTATGGAAGTTTTCCCCCAAATCAAGAATAGATCGTCTGTAGGACTCAGCATCATCACTATTGGGTGTATATCCAAAGACATTTAAATCAACATGTCAAAGAGACTTCAGTATAACAATTTTTATCATAGTAGTATTAACATAGCCAAGGTATGAAAACAAGCTACACGCTCATCAAAAGATAAAGAAAAGGTGGTATATATATTTATATATATATATGAATTGAGATGCACTTTTTCAGATTATTTAGCTCAATTTTACCTGTTCCTTTCTACTTTATCTCAGATATCCTCCTCCTTTTGACTAATGTATATTTATTAGAATTCCTCAAAGTCTGTTGATGGTAGCCTCCAATTTATATTTTTTATCTAAAAATGTTCAGTGGCACAGTTTGAAATATATTTTTACTTGAGTGCAAATTGTCAGTTTGGCCTTTAGTTTCTTTAGTGATCTGAAGACACTACCATCAAGATAACAATGCGGCACACAACTGTTCAGTGCTCTCCATTCCTTGAGTTCCTGCTTTCACTTTCTTTTAAACCAGGCCTTTTATGTTTCAGGTAAAGTTGCATAAAATGTTTTGGCCAGAATTTTGTATTATTTTTTAGAGAAAGAGTGTCTTAAGATATCCAGACAGGCGTATCACTAAAAAATGACTAACATTTATAGATTGAAAACACGGAAAATATTAATATTTAGTAAACATTTTATTTATTTGTTAGCAATTCAAATACACGTATAATATAGATTTTAACTTGCATCGTTAGTCATTATTTTTGAGTTTTTTCTTGTTTCTTGAAATATAACATGGGAGAATCTATCCAGAAGCCTTCTCTTGTTTCATTATTGGGACAGGTTAATCCTCACTTACAAATCATAAGCCTGCCACTAAGCCCAAGCCTACACCAAACGGCTAATTACACACATTTTGCACAATTCCTTGCTACTTAATTACTCTTCATCCTCATTCCACCTTTTTTTCTACTTAATCTTTAATTCTACTGAGTTTTACATTAAAAAATTTTTCCAGAACGTATTGTCATCATCGTATATCCAAATTACCTGGTATAGTCTGTAACACCCTCATATTAACTTAAAGTCGAACACATATATAAGAACTATGGAAGAAAAAATCTATAAGAAATAATGCATAATATTCCTTGATTTTAGAGCATATTAACTTAGTTATTAGCCTTTATCAGTTTCAAAATATATCAGGTTTTTATACTTGATTCTGAACATTTCAAGGCTAAGAATTTAGTGAAATTTTTAAAATACTTTATAGGAAATTCTTTTAACTGTTGATACATTGTCTAATTTACATTTTATGACATGACATTATACATTTTTTGTCAAAGACAAGTATTTCCTCATCAGCTGCAACTATCACGCATAAAATCTGACTTCAGTGGAAGATTTAAAATCGAACTTCATAAGTAATTACACAAGATTCCTGTAAAATTTAGTTTGATGATTTCTATTCCAATAGTCCATTCTGCTTGTCTGTACTGACCAGTATAGTTCACCACTCCCTTGGTAATACTTGTTTGTTTTCAAATCAGAGTGGATAGTGTAAGTAATTTTGAAGTAAATGGTAAATAAATACAGCATTAGCTTAGGTTTGCAATTCAATGTGGCATGCTGTAAAGATTTTTCCAATGTAATTTGCAACAGAGCTTAGAAGATTTATTAAATTACTGCATTTTGAACTTGGATTAGTGGCTTTAAAATAAAAATTTCATAAATAAATGCTAAAATTACTCTTGATTGCGCTTATATTCAATTTCACAACAGAGATGGCTGTGACTCCAAAATGTACCTTGAGATATCTACACTTTTTCACCTCCACTCTCATCAGTTTAATTTTTATCAGCATCAGATTTCACAGTAAGTATTATATTTTCATAATAGTTCTCTTTATTCCCTTATTGCTCACAATGCCAAGGTAACATTCCCTTCACAGAACTAAAGTGAGGGGGAAATTTTGTGTGTGTGGTGGGTAGGTAGTGAGAATAGGATGTTTATTCAGTGCGTGGAAATAATGTGCAAAAACCAAATGTTAATAACTTCTATATCACAACTATAATCCGAACATGTCAAAAAACAAAAAGTCAGTGCAATCAAAATCATGATGATTTCTGTGTGGAGGGTAGGGTTGAATTTGTATTTTGGTGAGGATCTTTGAATCTACCTTTGTCAGTAATATAGACTCATAGTTTTTGGTTTAGTTTGTGTTTTTATCATGATTTAGTTTGTGTTTTTATCATGACCCATTTGCTTTTTAATTTTTTGTAGAGCCTTTCTTGCTTCCTCCCTCTCTTCTCTGCATTTGTGTTTAGGTAACTATCTCTAATGGCATAGTTTAATTCTTTGTTTTTATATTTCATAACTCTATATGGAGATTTTTCTTGGCTCTTACCGTGAAGCTTAAAAAACATATACATAATGGGTCATGTTAAGCTGATAACAAATTTCACTGAGAAAAAAGAAAATGCCACACTTTTAAGAATGACACAACTTTTACACGTATCCCATCATTTCATTTAATTGTCTGTAATCCCACTTCTATTTCCACTGCATTTTAAATTTTTAAAAAAATTAGTAATCTGGAATATCTTACTGGATATCTACAATATCTTACAAAAAACTGATCACTCCATACTCTTTTTTTCTGTATTTTACTATTTTCTTCTTAGTTTACTTTGTCTTCGTCATATTGACCTTTTCTGTTCCTTTTTAGAAAATTTCCTCAATTTTCTCTCCTGAAGATTCACTTCCTTCAAGATTTCTCTGACCTGTACTTTATTTTTTTACAGAAATAAGAATATTTTGAGGTTTTTGCATGAAACTTTCTATATGTGTAAGGTATACCAGTTTCAGTATGTCATGCTCAAATCTGTGTCTTCACAATTTCAAATTTCTTTTTCTATCAATTACATAGATTTTTTTTGTGTGTGTGGGTACTGGGGGTCGAACTCAGGACCTTGCGCACCAGCAGGAGCCCATGCTGCTGAGCAATATCACCGGCCCTTTTTTTTTTCGTGTGTGGGTACCAGGAGTCGAACTCAGGACCTCGCGCTCGCCAGACAGGCGCTTATGCCGCTGAGCTATCTCACCGGCCCAATTACATATATTTATGTGCTAAACTAATCAAGAGTTGGTGACTTTCTAAGCCACTTTATACTTCTATTAGATATTATACTTTAAAATTTTACTATTGAATGCCTTCAAATTAAAGATATCTTTATAAGTGTTATATCTTTCTTGTAAATTAAAATTTTATTATCTTTCATTGTTTTAAAAATTTTATAACTGACCTGTTCATTTATTTTATCACACAGTTTACATATACTTTTTGCAATTTAACATGTATAATTGAGTTATTCTGGAGTATTTACAGAGCTATACACCCATCATCACAATCAATTTTAGAACATTTTTACCACCCCCCAAAAGAAACCCCATACTCTTGTCAATTGCCCTCTACTTTTTTTTTTTTTTATGTGGGTACCGGGGGGTCGACCTCAGGACCTCGCGCGCCAACAGGCACCCGTGCCGCTGAGCGATATCACCGGCCCCTTTTTTGTATGTGGGTTCCGGGAGTTGAACTCGGGCCCTCGTGCTTGCAAGGCAGGCGCTTACGCCGCTGAGCCATCTCACCGGCCCTGCCCTCTACTTCTTTATCGTTTCCTTATTGTAAAAGTTTTCAAACTCATTCCAACTTTTCGAACCATGGTATATTATCTATTTATAGTCGCCTTGCTGTTCAACAACACTTAAGACTTCTTAAATTCTGTGCAATTATAACTGAGCACCAATTGATAACCACACTCCTTCCTTCCCAGCCTCTTGTATTCACCGTGACGTAGTCAATTTATATGAAATGAATTTCTTCAGATTCCACATGTGACTAAGTTCGTGCCCTAGTTTTCTTTCTGTGTCTGGCTTATTTCACTTGACATAATGATCTCCAGTCCCATCTATGTTGTTACACGAGAGCATGGCCTTGCTTTATGGCTGGATAATGCTCCAATTGCATACATGGACTATATTTTCTTTATCAGTTTATTAGCTGATGAACTCTTGGTATTCTGCCATTTCTTGTCTATTGTAAATAGTGCTGTAAAGAGCACAGAAGTGCATGTGTCTTTTCCACATGCTGTTTTCTTTTCTTTTGGTTGTACAGCCAATAGGAGGATTTATGGGTCACATGTTAGTTCCATTTTAAATTCCTGGAGAAGTCTCTACATTCTAGTTCCTTCAAGTGTAGTGTTACCTTGTTTATTTGAAATCATTTTTTTTTAATGTAGGCATTTGTTGCCATAACTTTTCTGTTAGAAGTGTTTCTTTTCCCTTCCACCCCCTGAATTCCCCTTTCCCTTTGAATAATTACTTCCTATTTCACAATATCTAGCATACATTTTGGTTTTTATTTACACTTTCAGTTTCTCACACGAGAGAGACAACGCAATACTTACACATATGTGTCTGATTATTTCACTTAAGAGTATGTTCTCAGGGGGTTGAAGAGAGGGGAAGGGAATGAGGAAAAAAAGAGGACCTAAGATATATCAGATCCAGATACAAATTCCCTATGATGAATGTAATTATTATGCATATCTAAATTGTAACAATAAACTTAATTATAAAAAAAGAAGTGTTTCTGCTGCCTTACATAAAATTTGCTGTTTCCAAGTTTATTTTTATTCTGATTTTTTCTTTGACCAATTGCTTGTTTAATTGCTTGTTACTCTGATGTTTAATTCTCAAATATACTTTTAATTTTATTTATGATTCAAGAAGGCTGTTTTTCCAAGGTGTTTCCATGGTGGGTGGGGTGAGGTGCCTTCTCCCAGCCTGTCTCCTGAATTAGTGGGTCACCATTTTAAACTCTCATTCCCTCACCAAAACCTGATTTATGACAAGATTAAACATAAATTATTCACAAAATATGGGGCCAGTGAGATAGCTCAGCGGCATAAGCGCCTGCCTGGCAAGCACGAGGGCCTGAGTTCGACTCCCGGAACCCACACATGAGAAAAGGGCTGGTGATAACACTCAGAGCATGGGTGCCTGCTGGTGCGCAAGGTCCTGAGGTCAACCCCAAGTACCCACAAAAAAAAAAATTATTCACAAAATATTAAACTGCATATCAATGATCAAATTTTTAATGTTTACTAAAGATTTAATACATGATTAGAGGAATTTCTTCTAGTGATAACCACATGGGAAAGCAGTATATCTCTAGTATATTTGCTTATTTACTTACTAATACTATGCACACTATTGTATATTTCTGCCCAAAGAGAGGCCCCATGTAAGAAATGGAGGTAGCAATTAAGCTCCTCATTGATGAAATGAGATACTTAATTTAATAATAATTGATCTTTTTATTATTTTATATTATTGCACAACAAAGATTTTAATAATACTAAGATTCATCAGTATAATTTTCTTACATTCTTATTCTATGAAAAAGAAAACTGTTATCATTTCTTTAAACAGTTTAAGTAGGCTAAACATTCAGATCTTGTACATAGTGCACAAATATTTATGTGACATTGTAATGTGATAATGAAGAAAAGAATTTTCAATATATTTTTTAAAAAAGCAGTATGTTCAAAGTTCTTTTGAACTTAATTATAAATGAATTTAATTTAAATGCTAATAGTCTTCAGTAAATGATTTATTATAGCATCTAATGCACAGTCTTTCAATGGTATAATAATTTTCCAGTTCATTGCTATCATTTGAAAATGACATAAAAGCTTGGCTCATTTAAAATATTTCCTTGTTCCTAATAATTCATTGTCATTCTTTCTAGGTGTCCCAAATACTTAATGAATTTTTTATTTATCACTATAGTTTAAAAATTATTTATTCAGGTTACTGCATAAGAATTTCATAAAAAATCTTTTCAATTGTCCATTTTGTAATATCAAGATGAAAAGTTAAGCAGGTGCACAGATTTGAATTAAATACCTATTATATGCCAGACATACAATGCCAGACATAGAATAGGTGTTTTGAATGTGTAAGTGAACCAAACAAATCTTTCATGGACCTTGATTTTGAAAATCAAGGTAACTTAATAGCTTCCATATCCTAAGAACTTCCCACTTTAATGACACTTAATTATTCTTAATTTTATGTATGCAGTTAGAGTTTTACTTTCCTTTGCTATCTGCTTTAAATATGTTAAATGAATATTCAAATTTAATGATCATTATGACTTTGCTTGTTTTTTCAGTAGTAACTTAATTTCTTATGTCTTATAAAATAATTGTGCAAGAATAATAAGAATGCTTGCTATTAAATCCAGTCTGTATCAACCTCACAGAATTTCTCCCATGGTCAATGTTCCTGACACTTGTCTTAAATGATATCCTTGGCAAGTGTGTGTTTTGCATATATGAGTAGGGATACTTCATGTGCAAAATCCAAGTAATATTTCTAAACATCTGAAGAGAGTAAGTGCAGGTATCTAGTCTTTTAAAAATTGTTTTAAGTAATGTGAGAGAATATTCACACTTGCAGTAATGTTGAGGAATTACCACAAAAAGCTATTATAATCCAATATTTCTTAGGTGATTGCTTAAGACATTTCATGCTTGAAAGAGTTGACCTGTTGGACATGCTAAGTATTCATTTATCTTTGTTCTCTTGAATTCTTTCCAAGAATATTGTTTTAATATAGAGAAGTAATAGATCTAAATGTAATTCAGCTTCCTGCAGAAAATAATTTATTAAATTCCAATGAATTCCTAGGCTTTTGGCTTTAATAGAAAATCGTTATGATTTTTTTGATTAAAAAAAAAAGTATTTCCAAGCCTGTTGCACATCTGTAGTTGAAGACATTAGCATTTAGATAAGAATGCACATAATAGATTCCACTTCCACTTGTGACTGAAAGAAATCTGTCCATTCAAATAAAGGTATTTACTTTCTTCCATTAGATAGAGAAAACTTACAATGAAATATGCTTCTGTTTAAGCCTTAGGTATCTGGAAGCTCGCCACTAATTCTTTGTTTAATATTAAGGGCCACAATATTTCAGACAAGAGTGCACCTGCATCTTAGTCCTTGTAGTGTTTCACAAGATGCAATCGAAAGATAGAGTAAATGTTTAAATTAAAAAAATATTTTAATTTATTTAAAACTTTATCTGCATGAGTGGCCTGCACTCATGCTGTAGGGTGTACTTCTTTTCCTACTTTTACTTGGCCCAAACTCACTGTACAGAGCCTGTTTCTTTTCCTACCTTTAATACAACTTTGCTACCATTAAAAAAAATTGTAGTAAAAGATACAACGTCATTTACTACAATATTTTTTGCTAAGTATAAAAGTACCACAATTATTTATCCATTAACATGTTGATGAATATACTGTATAGGTTGTTTCTATTTGATCATACTACAAATAAAATTTTTGTAAGCATTCCTATGAAAACATTTTATAGACATATGCTTTTATTTCTCTCAGACTTATAGTTAAAAGAGATATAAATGTATCCTACAGAACTTTTGCTTAAGTTTTTCAAGTATGCCACATAGAATTTTAAAATAGTCATAGCACCCTTCAGTCTTTTCAGACGTTCATGAGAACTCAAATTGCACAACATCCTCATCAACACTTCCTACATTTGGTCTTAAATTTTAGCCATCCAAATGAGTATGTCATTGTTTTACATTACTATTTCACCTTTTAATTTCATTAATGGCTAGGAACATTGAAAAGTTTTCATTATATATATATATATATATATATATATATATATATATATCTTCTATTTTTCATTTTGACTCATTTATATGTGGTGAAAGAATTACTCTAGTAGATGTATTATTTGCAAATATGTTGACTCATGTTGTAGGTCCTATGCTCATTATCTCCATGGTATACTTCAAAGAGCAGAATTTTTAAAATATAATGAAGCCTCATTTTTCAATTTATTATTATTCTGATTATAAATGTGGGTCATGCTTAAGAAATACTAGCTCAGTACAAGAACACAAAGATTTTTATCTATATTTTGTTTACATGTATTATTTTTAGATTTCTCACTTAGTCCTGTGATTTAATTTTATTTAATTTTTATAGATGGTGTGACTTATAGGTCACAATTCATTCGTTTTAATTGTATATGCAATTTTTCAAAACCATTTGTTTGAAAGATTTCCAGTAAATTGCCTTTGCACTTTGACTGAAAATCAGCCGTGTGTGTGTGCGCATTAGTGTGTCCATGTGTGTTCACGTGTGCACACGAACTGCTCTTCTGCATTCTCTATTTGGTTCCATTAGCAAATTTATCTACCTATACTAATACTACCTGCCCTAATTACTGAGACTTTAAAACGATTTATGATATGCAGTTTTTGTCTTCCAGTTTTGTTGCCGTTGTTACAAAGATACTTGGAAAATTCTAGATTTTTTAGTTGCAGAAGAATCTTACAATTATTTGGTCAAAAAATTTGCTGGGGTTTTGATTGCAGCAGTGTTGAACTTCTAAATCATTTAGACTAAAACTAATGCTATGTATATACCGTCTTCTAACTGATGAACTTGATGTCATTATCCTATAGGTTAAGATCATTCTTTAATTTCTCTAAATAGATTTTGTTGTTTTTAGTGTACTCATTTTCACACTTTTGCCTGATTCATTTGTATATGCTCAGATTTTTAAGCATAAATATACATATATTGTTACTTTAACTTAAATTTAATTTGATTAATTTTATTTAACTAATTTAACTTGATTAATTTATCTGAAAATTCTTTATATATAGAAATACCATTAACTTCAAAAAATTAATGTTATATCCTGAAAACAGATAAACTTACTATTTAGCATAGTAGTTTACCTGTATAATTTAGTAAGTATTTTCCCTAAATTTATCATTTCATTATCAGTAAGGAAAAAGTTTGAAGTTTTCCCTTGTCACCCGGAATACTTTTGGCAGAAACGCTAGTTTCCCGGTATAAAGCTGAATACAAAGGGTGAAAAGATACTTTTGTCTTTAATTCTGATCTCAAGTGGAAACTATTCAGTCTTTCACCATTAAGTTTTATTTTATCCACAAGTTTTTCATTAATTTCCTTTATCTACTTGAAGAAGTTGTTTTCCATTTCTGGTTCACTGAGAGATTACTCAGACTTGAATGGATATTAGATTATGCCCAAACATTTTCTACCTCTTTTGAGATGATAATATCATTTTTAATTTTTGTTAACATGAAGCACTGTAATGATTATTTTTATAATAAAATAAATATATAATCAAGATAAATCCTGCTTGGTGATTGTATGTAGTCTTTAAATATATAGATTTTTTAATCAAATTTATTTTTTAATTAAAGTATAATTTTTGAATCTATGGTCTTCAGGGTTCTTGGTCTATAGGTTTCTTTATACTTTCGTCTATATTGGTATAAAGTAATTGTGGTATCCTGCAATGAATATAAAAGTATATTGTCTTCTTCATATTTTTGGAATAGTTTGCTTAGAATAGGTATTGTTTCTTCCTTAAATATTAGGTAGAGGGCCGGTGAGATGGCTCAGTGGCGTAAGCGCCTGCCTTGCAAGCGCGAGGGCCCGAGTTCGACTCCCGGAACCCACATACGAAAAAGGGGCCGGTGATATCGCTCAGCAGCACTGGTGCCTGTTGGCGCACGAGGTCCTGAGGTCGACCCCCCGGCACCCACAAAAATATATATATATATATTAGGTAGAAATTTCCTTTGACACCATTTGTGCTTGGATTTATTTTTTGAGAAAAATTTTAATAATAAATTCATTTAATAGGTATGTTGTTTTAAGTTTATCTTTCTAAGTTTTAGTAATTTGAGTCTTTCAAAGATATTTCCATTTCAAATAAGTTGTTAAATTTTTTGGCAAACATTTATAATCATCTCTTATTATGCTTTCAATATCCTTGGAGTCTGATAAAACTTTTATCATTCCTGATATTCATAACCTTTGTCATCTCTTTGTGTCAGGATCAGTCTAGCTAGAGATTTGACAGTTGTATTGATGATCTCTAAAAATTATCTTTTTAAAAATCAATTTCTGTATTGTTTTGCTGTTTTCTAATTCACTAATGTTCCTTCAGGCCCTTATTTCCTATCTACTACTCTTTCTTTTTTTTTAGTTTATGAAAACGGAAGAAAGTTTATATATTTAGTTCTTTGTTCTTATTACATCTGATTTTATTAATTTACCTTTAAATACTACTTCATCATATGTTGCTATGCTGTTTTTTTTCCTTTGATTTCAATGTGCTTCCATATTCTCTTTTTGATTTTTTTTCTTTGGCCTATCAGTTATTTAGAACTGGGATGAGAACTCAGCTAATGACAATTTTTTTTAAACCCTTATCTTCTTTGTCCTTTATTTAATTTATTATTGTATAAGAATATACTTCTCATAACTTAAATCTTTTAATCTTATGGGAAATTGTTCTATGCCTAGCATGTGATTCAATATTAAATATTAATATTTAATTAATATTAATATTCTGTGCAATCTTGAAAGTAGTATATATTTTTCTATTACTCAGTGTAATGTTTTATAAAAGCTGATTAGATAATGTTGATTAATAGTGAGGTTTGAATTTTCCATAATCTTGCTTTTATCTAATTCTTCTACCAATTTTTTTGATGCACTGTAAAATTTCTGACTAAAAATAATGTTTCTATTTCTCCTTACATCTTATAAGTCTTTGCTTCAGTGTTAGGTACTGTATGTGTATGTATACAAACACTAAGTATTTTACATATTTATGTAAATATTATGTACCTTACATACATTTCTGATCATAGAGGCAGAAATATTGAGTACATTTATGGCCTCTTGACATATCGACAAGTTCGCTATCTGGAAATGACCATTTTATGCCTTATCAATTTAGCCAGAGCAAGAAGTTTATTTTTTATATGTTTATAGATGTTCAAAAGCCTTGTCTAAGTTTTATATTAAATGAATTAGACATTGTTTTCTTAACTATTATGCAAGTGACTGATGTTTGTATGAAAAGCCTTTTCCTACACCTAAGTTATCTGTGCAGTCAAAACTTATTTTCCTGTTGGTAGGAAATCTAATCCTATAACTCTGGAGGAAGGAAGTTTCATAAAACACATAATACAGATGACTGATTTAAGGAGTGGTTTATAATATAGTATAATCCATCTCACATAAAAACAGAACTAGTAGCAATGCATTTTTTAACTTATCTAGACAATCTGTTATACTGTACAAATGGCAGGGACATGACTAAACAAATATGTAGGACTAATATTGGGTTGCAAAAACCTTCTACTCAGAAGTTTTCAGCAATGAAGCTGTAACTTACCTCCTGTATGTAGCAGGTAGTCAGTGAATAATTCTAAAATTGATCCAAAATTATTGCTTTGGCTGAATAGTGATTTCTGGAAAATGACAAAATGAGTGATTTTTCCATCCAAATCTTTGACTTTGAATTGTTAAGCAATTCACACACATCATTTTACTATATCAATTATGTAATATTAGGTGTCCATTAATGTCATTTAAACATGAATACAATTTGGACAATCATCCATTATTTTTAAATAAAAGTAATTATTTTTTATTCTCATAAAAATAGTACTCTGAGTAGAGAAGTGTTTAACAAAATGACATAATGAGAAGTCTTGAGTGTCCTTCCCCCTCTGGAAATATGAATTCGCCAATAGATGGATTAATTCTCTTTTATAATTATCCTATAACTACTGACAAGCTCCTGTGCTTTGAACAAACACAAACCCCTCTACATGAAAGCTGGTATAAAAATGGAGAGATCCTCTCAGCGAAACACTCACCCTGGGTACAGACAGCACAGCATAGTTGAGAAGATCTTCCGCCCTAGCTTCTGCTGGAGGGAAGGTAAAGAACAGACCACGTATCTAATGTTCTGGTGCGGGGTGGGGAGGGGTGTCCCAAGGCGCTGACCTGTTTCACTTACCTAGAAGCAATGACAGAACTTGACATCTCCAGACACTTTAGAGCATCGGGACCCATATTTGACTGGGACATTAGCACACACCACGACATCCCCGTTCTGCAGACTCAGTTCAGAGTGAACAGACAAAAAAATAAATAACAAATAAAAAGAAGAAAATATCTCAGTTCTGTAATTTTGTCCATCTTGGAGTGCCAACAGAAATTGACAAACTCTAGATGGCTAAAGACCAATAAGAACAAAGACAATAAAGACAGTTGTTTGAGTTAGCATAATGGTTTGGTAAGGGTAGGTAAGGGTACAGGTAAGGGTATTTTTCTGCATGTTGACAGTCCATAAAAACAAGAATACCATATTTGATTGTGTTGTCTGAAGCAGAAATACACCCCAGAGAGAAGAGAAAATAAATAAATGGGGAATTATATAACAAAGCTCAAGATAAATCACCAGAAACGAACCATGATAAAACATAGGTAAGATAGAAAAGTCAAGACAACTGTGTACAGATGTTCAAAAGACTTCAAGAGAACAACGTATAAAAAATGTGATAATATCAACAGAAACAGGATGAAAAAAAGCACCAGAGAGAAACAACAGATATGAAGATACAATAACTGAATAGAAAAATTCATGAGAAGTGTTCAGTGGCAGATTAGATCAAGCAGAAAAAGGATTAGCAAACTCAAATATAGATCACTGGAAATTAACCAGTGAGAGAAGAAGGAAAAATAAAAGAATGAGAAATAGTAAGGAAAGAAACTTATAGCAAACATCAGTTGGTTTACAAAAATAATAATAATGAATATGTGACAGGTTAGGATTTTTAAATGTAACTTTTATGTCATATCTAATAATAAGTGAAAAATTAGCAATGCTAACATTGAGGAGAAATGCCAACTTTTTATGTCCTAATATTTTCTAAAAATTTAGTTACAAAACTTTTGTATGCAAAATATTGTAGCAAATTATTTTGTCTTCCAAAGCCATATGACAAGTATTAATGAAATACAATAAAATGACACTGAAAGTAAACATGCTATATCTTGGTTAATGAGAATATTTTACTTCACAAAAGTTCTAATATAAAAATTCATTAAATTCTCAACATGATTCCTAAGATAATTTTTGCAATTTTAGTACCTAGTTGGAAATGCCACCACAAAGTGAGTTACTTTTACTTTTATACCTTGAAATATTTAACGGGTTTTCTTTGCTTATAAGGGAATCATGAAGATAGACAGAAAAAATTCCAATAACAAAACATTTAAAAGAGACAAGTCTTAAAACACTAAATATCAAAATGGATTTTCTAGTGGAGTGTGTGAAACATGTAGACAAGTGACTGTTATGTTAAAAAAATTCTAGTGGAATCTCGGTAATAAATAATGTCATTAATAAGATGGAAACATATGCCACATTTTTAGATTTGAACATTATAAAAATATTAAGTGTAAACATAGAGTGGAAAATCAATGAGCACAAAAGTACTTAGATGTTAAAGAAAAAGCACTCTGTATAAAAACCTATAAATTAAAATTTAATAGATAATAACTATGAAATATGAGTAATATCAAAAATAAGTGCCATTTACTAAAATCTTCTGATTTTCCAGAAGGATTAAATAATATGTTAGCAATTTTTTTTTTTTTTTTTTTTTTTTTTTTTTTGTGGGTACCGGGGGGTCGACCTCAGGACATCGCGCGCCAGCAGGCACCCGTGCCACTGAGCGATATCACCGGCCCCTTTTTTGTATGTGGGTTCCGGGAGTCGAACTCGGGCCCTCGCGCTTGCAAGGCAGGCGCTTAAACCGCTGAGCCATCTCACCGGCCCAATGTTAGCAATTTTATAAGATGGTGAATTACTGCTCAAACTGCTACTTACTAAATTATAATTCTTTATATAAATGATCATATACTTTTGATTAACCTCTGTCGCTCATAATTTTTTAAGGGGCCGGGGATATAGCGCAGCAGCACAAGCACCTGCCTGGCAAGTGCAAGGTCCTAAGTTCAATTTCCGGTACAAAAAAAATAATAATTTTTTAAGCTAAGGACTCTATCAACAAGTCCTTTCTAAAAAATATAAAGTAACTACCGGTTTCTTATTTTTTTTTGTGTGTGTGGGTACCGGGGAGTCGACCTCAGGACTTCGCGCGCCAGCAGGCGCCCGTGCCTCTGAGCGATATCACCGGCCCCTTTTTCGTATGTGGGTTCTGGGAGTTGAACTCGGGCCCTCGCGCTTGCGGGGCAGGCGCTTAAGCTGCTGAGCCATCTCACCGGCCCCCAGGTTTCCTATTTTTAACTCTTGATGACAATTTAATAGAGCAATATTTAAATTTTTGTCATTAGGCTTTGCTCAAAAGACATAAAAGGAATATTGAAGTTTGATTGACTTAAATACTGCCAAGGATATTTTGTAATAAATAAATATTTCATTATATCTTAGACAGACTAGTCCAATAAATATGGATTTTAAATCTATATTGTGTTCTTTCTCTATAATATTTTCTAGGGAAACCAGTTGAATGGATAGAAAGAGATTTAAAACAAAAAGAAAAAGAAAAAACAGAATATATATTGGAGTTTTCTTAAAGAATGAAAATAAAAAAACATAAAGCAATAGCAGCTTATGGGATGTCATTGAAAAATTGAAGAATTTAGGGTTAAATGATCCTCTGGTTTCAGTCTTAAAATTTCTTTCTCTTCTATATGAATTTAATAGCTAGCATTCAGTTTTAATAAGCAAGAGTACAATATGTTCATAATGTCTCATTTCATTTCTGGCTTTAAGAAAATAATAAATTTCATTCTCAGTAGATTATATAAATAAACACAACTAGCTATATGAAAAACAAACATGAATTTAATGACCTTCCTAAATACTGAATAAAGTGAAATTATATTCATTTATTCCACTAAACATAGTACAGTAGTGTTATAAGAAGGTAAGGAAATTTACAGGCACTAAAGATGATATGTTAAACAACCATATTTCCCTTAAAGAACTTACACTGAAGTAGAGGAAACAATGAATGTGCCAACAAATATATAGTATCAGGAAGTGACACCTCTCATTAAAAACATAAAGCAGTTGAAGAATAAGGAAAGATGGGCAGCCCTGCTCTGCTACAAAGCCATTGAGTGAAGTCTTACCTGATGTGACACTATTTAAGCAAGACTTGGAAGAATGAGGAATCCCAATGGTTAGTGAGAGAAAAGAGAGATTATCAGGTACAAATGCCTTAGTATGAGAGTTTCTTTAGCAAGTTGAGACATATTTAATGTTCATAAAGTGACCATTTCTCACCTACACAAAGACCTACTTTATATGGTTCAATCTAAAGTGCCAAGGAACTGTAAAGAAGACATAGGATGTGAATGCAAGACTCGTGGAAGACAGGGAGGTTTCCACCTCAATTTCAGAAGGACTTAGCGTCTTGCATTCTGCAGGCCTAAAAACTAGTATGAGGTAGATGACAGTAAGTCCTGTTGCCAGGCTGAGTAGTCACAAGCCTCCCTTGAGCCATGATTGCAGAGGCTTCTGAGTGCCTAGATGGCTAAGCACTGTGAAACAAATTCCAAATTCCAAATCCTGAATCCCAAGTAATCAATTTTTTAGGTAGCTTTTCTCTAGCAAGAGACACAGGAGCTCACTTCTCAAATGAAACCTTTACAGTTTTGCATCCTTGGGGTCTTGGAGATTCCTAGCAGGCCCTCGAGGCATTTTTCAGATTGTCAAAATGCAAAGTGCTTAGTTTTGTTTTAATGTTATTCTTTTTAGCAAAAGCATTCTCCATTGTCCCTACTTTGCAGTGCTTTTTTGCTAATGAAACTGAAAACTTTTCAAATCAGCTTTTTTGCTTCTGAGTTTTACTATACATCTGGACAAAGTAGCCAGCAGTACCTGTGCCACAGCTTGAACATTAGGCTGGTTTGAAATTTCTTCTGGCAGGATAATTAGTGCACAAATATCAATATCTGTTTCCTACAAAATCTTAGGACATGGGCGAAATGAAGATAAAAGTTTTACCTGTATAACACTTATGGCCCTTAGTCCAACTTCTAATGGATTCCTTGTTCCCAACTAAAATTTCTCCAGCCTGGCCCTTATTCTCCACATTCCAATCATCATTCTGGTCTTTTAAACTCCTACTAGAATCCGCAACCCACCTCTGTTTACTGCATTCTAGAGCTTCTCTGGCCCATATGACTAAAACTTTCCAAACTCCTCTCACAAATGAATTCCAAAGTCTCTCAGGCCACATGGTCAGGTACAGTCAGCGAGTTCCAAGGCATAAATAGCGTGGTAAAAAGGCATGACAGAGTAAAGCTGCTCATACCATGGCATACAGGAAGCAAAGAGACAAGGAAGGAGTGAAGAGAGATGTACCCTTCCTGGTCACATCCTTAGTGACTCAGCTTCATTTAGGCCTCATCTCTTTCTTTTTTTTTTTTTATGTGGGTACTAGGAGTCGAACTCAGGACCTCAAGCTTGCCAGCAGGCACTTGTGTCGCTGAGCAATATCCCCGGCCCTTTTTTTTCTTTATGTGGGTACTGGGAGTCGAACTCAGGACCTCACACTTGCCAGGCAGGTGCTTATGCCACTGAGCTATATCACTGGCCCATTGGCTTCTTTTTAATGCTAATGTTCTTACCAACAAAATCCTTCAACCCCCACTTTACAAACCCCAACTTAGCAGATGGTTTCTTTCTGGCTATGAGCAAATTTTTAAAATAAAAAAGCTCCACTTTTTGGTCCCTATTCTCACGATAGATAAGACTAAAAGCACCCAGTATATAAGTCAGTCTGAGTCTGCTGCCCTTAATCTGCTGCTCAAATTCACAGTACATGGGCAAAATGTAAGCAAACATTCTACCAAAGTACCACACGCATGGTCCCTAGTCCAGCTGCCAACAAACTCCTTGTTCCTAAGTGAAACCTCCTGAGCCTGCCCTTTACCATTTGTGTTTTTATCAACAGTCTTGTCTTCTGAACTTCAATCAGTAACACACATTAACCACTGCTCACAACATCGTAGGGCTTCGCTAACCAGTTTCTCCAAACTTTTCCAAATTCCTCCTGCAACGAAGTTCCAAAAGCTTCTAAAACATGTGTTCGGGGCCGGTGAGATGGCTCAGCGGCTTAAGCGCCTGCCTTGCAAGCGCGAAGGCCCGAGTTCGACTCCCGGAACCCACATACGAAAAAGGGGCCGGTGATATCACTCAGCGGCACGGGTGCCTGTTGGCGCGTGAGGTCGT
The DNA here is from genome assembly GCA_028451465.1 of Erethizon dorsatum. Taxonomy (NCBI): domain Eukaryota; kingdom Metazoa; phylum Chordata; class Mammalia; order Rodentia; family Erethizontidae; genus Erethizon; species Erethizon dorsatum. The sequence goes on along the minus strand of CM051828.1, from coordinate 13,276,282 downwards.
CCCCCCGGTACCCACAAAAAAAAAATAAAAAATAAATAAATAAAACATGTGTTCAAGTATAATTAGAGGAATGACCCCACTTCTCTTGTGCCAGTATCTCACTTAGCCACTTTCCTCATAATTGGGAAGGAACACCAGACACCCACAATTTAAAGGAGGAGAGGTTTATTTTAGATCATGGTTTTTTTAAAGGATTCAATCCATATTCACCTGGTTCCAAGACAGAAACAGGATCATATAGGGACACACCCTATGGAGGAAGAAAAGACGCTCACATCATGGCAGCCAGGAAGTAGGGGGAGAGAGAGAGAGAGAGAGAGAGCTGTCAGCTCACTTTTCATTTTATTTATATTCCTATGAAGGAAATATCTTGACGCTGTCTGCAGAGGGTAGTTTGATCAAATTTTAATATTTTGACTGTTCCTAGAAACTGATGCATATGATCTAGCTCTTGGCTCATTAAATATATCTTTTGTTTTCTTCTGCTTAATGACATGTAAAAATACATATTTATGTATCCAACATGAGTTTTGATATATGTATAAACTGTGGAATGACTAAATCAAGCTGTTTAACATAAGTATTACCTTACATGCTAATTATTTTGTTTATATGTGGTGAGATTTATTCAAATCTACTCTCAGTAGTTTTCAAAACCAAAACATGCCATTAGTCAAATTCATAGAAACAGAGAGCAAAATGTTGCTTATCAGAGACTGGGAGTGGGAAAGGAGAAAGGAGGGGAGTTGTTGGCCAAAGGACACATTTCAATTACATAGGGAGTAATAATTTGAATGGGTCTCTTGTATGTTGTAGTGACTACCATTTATAAATAGGTTTTAAATGAATGAGTTAATAATACTTCCTGGCCTGCTAGAATGGCCAAAAGTTCTATTCCTTTTTTTCCCCTCACATCCACGCCAACCTTTCATCAGCCATTTATTTATCACAGTCAAGCTGCATATAACATGAATGATAGATTTGCATAAAAACAAAACAGAGCAAAACAAAAAAATCCTACTCCTTGTCATATATCACTTGGAAAAATATGGTAACATATTACACTTTTCCACATAATTACTTTGGTAGCAATTTAACTGCTCTGTCCCTTCTACCTGAAATCTAGAATATTTTTATTCTACTTTCTAAAAATAGAAATTTTGAACCTTATCTGACTAGATTATTGTATCTCACAAGAAAGCATCTTTCATTGTCTTATTCTTTTTCATCAAGTATAGACTTTGTGCAATCTATTGCACATCATATTGTGAATTCACCTCAGCACATAATTCTGCTATCTCCAGGGCAGAGACTATGCTCCTAAAATACAACAGGTCATGGCACAGTCCTTCTTCACAGTTTCCCACACATGTGCTCTTCATCCATTTTAGGTACAGCTTCGTAGTTCACTGATAATCAGTTAGGTACTGTAGGTATTGATCCCCAATCATCCCCTATCCACAGGTTACTGCCAAGGCACAATGCAGACTTTCAATTTCTCAGTTTTACCATGTTGTGAAGGCAATGCATATGCTGTAGACACAGTATTTCAAGTTTTCAGTTTGATGTTTTCCTGGGTTATGTGTGATAGGATACTGTTCCCATAATGGGCAGCTGCCAACATTCATGTATCCCAGTCATCCACATGATCAAGAAGGAAACCTGCTGATCTTTTCAGTGTACTTTGTTGCTAAGATTTGATGTTCAGTAGGCTAGGTATATTAAATGCATTTTGGCATAATTTAGATGGGTTTATCAGGATGTAACCTCACTTTAAGTCGAGAAATGTCTGCATCATATCATTCTTTCCCACCTGCCTCCTCTACAAAAAAGAGTTGATCAAAGATCTAAATATTAATACAGAAACACTAAATCTACTGGAATGGAAAGTAGGTAGAAATCTTGAAGACATAGGTGTAGGCAGAGAGTTCATGAACAAAACCCAAACTGCATGGGAAGCACTTCAAAGAATCAACAACTGGGGTCTCATCTTATTAAAAAGCTTTTGCACATCAAAAGAAATCTCCCACAGAGTGAAAAGACAACCCACAGATTGGGAAAAACATTTAGCCAATTGTCCCCCGAACAAAGGACTTCTATCTAGAACATATAAAAAACTGAAAAAAATCAGAAACCCCAAATTCAAAGACCCAATCCAAAAATAGTCATCTGAGATGAATACACTTCTCAGATGAAGAAATACAAACTGCAAATGTTGAAAAACTGTTCAACATCACTGGTCATTTAAGAAATACAAATTAAAACAACACTGAGATTCCATCCCACTCCAGAAAGAATGGCTATTATCAAGAAATCAACCAGTAACAAATGTTGGTGGGGCTGTGGGGAAAAAGGAACTCTTCACTGTTGGTGGGAGTGCAGACTGGTGCAACCACTGTGGAAATCAGTATGGAGATTCTTCAAAAAGTTAGGATTAGAGGTCCCATTCAACCCAGCTATTACCCTTCTGGGCATCTTCCCAGCAGAATTAAAGACATCATACCACAGCTATATATGTGCACCATGTTTACAGCAGCACAATTGGTAATAACTAAATCTTGGAAACAACACAAATGCCCATCAACTGAGGAATAGATAAAAAAGATGTGGTTTTTTTATACAACGGAGTCCTACTCAGCCATAAAGAAGGATAAACTTGAGACTTTTATAGGTAAATGGATGCAACTTGAGACCATACTCATTAGTGAAATAAATCATACTCACATGTGTAAACGTGGTATTGTCTCCCTGGTGTGAAAAATTGAAAGAGTATATAAGGTCTAAAACGTACAATAGATATTGTGAAATGGGAAGAAATTGTAAAAAGGAAAAATGGAACTAAAATAGAGGAACGGGGAAAAGAAGGAAGGGAAAAGGGAGAAAAAGTGCAAGTAAGTTATACTATTAGTGTCTCTTAGTTTATAGAAAAGGAAGATTTGCACTAATATACATTGGAAAAATGTTTATGCCTGTATCTTGTACTCTGAGTAACTACTTTAAAGATAATAATATGTAATGTATTAACCATTGTTAATCTCCTATCAACTTGTTATGAAATTTTATTTTACCTTTTCCATAAATTAAAAAAGAAAAATAACAATAATAATAAAAAAAAAAGTTGAACCAAGCATATGGTCCAGGTGTGTTAGGTCAACCTGAAGTTCACTTTTTCCCATTGCATATTTTATTCAGGGCCCACTATCTTTTCCCCATTAAAGTTCATAATTATCTAGCTTAAAATTGCTGCACATTATCCTAACCTTGAGAAAAACTCTTTGTGTAATGTTTAAATTAATTTTTAGAATTCTCTTTTCTTTATGTCTTAGTTAATAATGTCTTGTTTGTAGAGTCAGAACACCTAGTTTGAATGTTCTGTAGTTGTTGCATAATTCTGAGATTTGAGACAAATTCCTTGTTTTCTATCTTAGTTTTATCATCAGTGAAATGACAATAGGGATATCTGACTTAATATGTAGTTGTAAATAATAAATGATGTAATACATATAGAGAAATTAGAATGTCACAGAGTTAATATTCAAGAAAGTGACACTTATTTTCATTGTTTACCACTTTCATAGATATATCTGATGACTCCAGCAATGATTTAATGTAATTTCTAGGCTTAACAATTAGACTGAAAAATATTTTATGCATATAGTACATAAATTTAAAAAAAAACTAGCAAGTATGGATTTGGCTAGGATTGTTTTAAATGAACCATTGGTAGGATGCAGTTGTGGTTTGAGGATGTTTGTACAGTTTACAGAAATTAGGACTTTCTTCCACTTTCATTTACTGCAAATGAGACACACTAATTGATACATTTCCCTTTATGTTCACAAAAGACAGTCTCTCAGATACTTAGTGAACACATTTAATGTGATTTTAAAATTACGGTGGAAAAAAATAAACATTTTGACTTCAAGACAGATATCCCAAGCATTTATTCTAGGGAACAAAGCCTTGAAAAATTAGATATCTTGTCATCTTGGCAGTAGGTATTCACAAACCCTTTAAATTCTATTAAAATGAGCTCTCTCTTAATATATTGAAACTGCGTTTGACTCTCTACTTCTTTATTCCTAAAAATTATAATTAGTATTCTAAGCCTATTTGAATTTGATCTAATTCCTGTTAATTCTTCAAATACCAAAAATAGAAAGTACTGTTATACATTTATATATAAATTTATACTTCAAACAGTATGAAAACCTTAAAGAAAAATATGTACATACACACACACACACACACACACATATATAACTTTCTAGTGTAAGGAAGGCAGATCAATCATATTTATTTTAATTTAATTGATTTATATACATGGTGAGAAAATTCATTGTATTAAATCACATAAAAGTCAGATATATAAATAAACACTTGGTAGCATAAAACTGGATAGTTCACATTACTTTATTTCATATTATAATACAAATTTATGGTAATAACTACTTTATTTCATCTGGTACATAAGAAAATTGATCGTTCCTCTGTTTTAAAAGGCTAGTAAGTAGTGGAAGATGAACTAGAACCCAGGTGAGAGGGTTGAAATAAAAATGTCTCTCAAAATTCATTTTGTTAAAGACAGCTTACGAAAGTTTGGAAGGTGTGAACCATGAAAGCTCTAACTCCGTTAGTGGGTTAATCCACTGACACGATGATAATTTGGTGATGCTTTTGGGAGAGGATAGAATTATGACATAGGGCCCAGATGGAGGGAGTGGGTGATGGAGTGACTTGGGGACTGTATCTTGACCTCCTCTCTTCCTCTCAGGCTGCTCATTTCTTTCACCTATTCCTCACTGGTATGAGCTAAGCAGCTTTTCTTCACCACACATTTCTCTCATAAAGTCTCCCCCTTGCCACAAAACTCTAAGCAATGGAACCAGCTGACAGAGGACTGAAACTTCTGAATGCATGACTCAGGCAACTCTTCCACTGTTAAGTTGTCATTGTCAGGTATTTAGTCACAGTGACAAAGAGCTTACTAGCCCGTCTGTAGGATTCCAGTTCAAATGTCCCTACAGGCTGGCAAGATCCCTTACCTCCAGCGCTGCATGGCTTCAATAAAACAGATAGAATTTAGTTATTTTCATTTACAACACAAATTCAAATAATGTCCTGTATGATAGAAAATGAGACTACAGAATAATTCAAGTGTTTTGCAAATCTTCAAAACCTATTCAAGTAAATGAAATTCAAAAAATTAAAGGTTTTAAATCCTCAACAAGAAACCGATCCACAGCTCGTGGTGATCCTGCACATAATGGATTTCACCCTGGTCTGGGGTATAAATTTCAAATAGCAGTATAACAAGAGTGTGAGTTTCTGGTTGAATTGCCTTCATTTTTTAGAGTAATATGAGGTATTTTGGAATGAATAGAGATAGACAAGAAAATAAAAAACAAAAATGGGCTATCTTTTTATAACATTCAAGAACTTTCAGGAGAAAAGTTCAAGACAGACAAATATATGGAAATAGTTAAATAACATGGAAATAGAGAAAAAAATCAGAGACACCTTCCACTGAGCCGTCTTATTTAGAATCATAAACACTATTTTACAATTGCTTTTTTCATAATCAAAAAGTTATTTTTAAATTTTCTAGGTTTATTAATAAATTATAATTTCTGAACAACTTTGTAAGAAAAATAAATCATGTCATACTAATCCAATTTTTAGATAGATTCACTCACTGTTCTGGAGAGTGTCATAATCACCACATATACTAAAATAGTTTAGAAGACGTAATGCAAAAGTTGCCAAAACTAAAACAAGAAATAAATAAATCCTTAAATACAATACCATATTTTAGCATGTCTTTCTCAAAATTTTATAAAATAAAATAAGAAAAATAGTACATTTATAAACTATTTGAACAATGAGGTCAATAATTAGTTGACATATGCAGAGCATTTAACCATCACAATGTTTATTTTTTAAAAATGTATGAGGAAATTGTATAAAACAATTTCAAATTCCGGGACCCAGTTTAAGTTCAGTACATTTTAGATTCCAGTATTGTGCTCTCTTACCCTATTATAATCATGCAAATGAGAAATTTAAATTTTACATCACTGATAATTTAGAAAATCACATCATAATGAATTTTGATTTTATTTAAATGCTTGACTAATATTTTTAGAGATGGGGATAATCATATTTATGGTGGAATAAAAGCAAATGTAAGATGGCTCTCAAACTGAACAATTATATACAAAGACACATACACAGAATTTATTAATAAATTCAAGTTACATTGTAAGCTACTGTAATGACTTTCTGCCACTTGTTACCATCTAGTTAATTATTTAAACCAAAATTTTATTTAAGCAAAAAAAATTTTTTTCAAGGAGAAGAGGATATGGCATCTATTATTGCTGTCTCATAGATTTTTTTATTAATAGTCTCATTGTATATTTCAGTAGTGAGTTAAATTATGAAAATATAAGAAAATAAGCATAAAATATTTCTAAAATGAATAATAAGTTCAATGTTAAAAATAGTTGAAGTGATTGCTTCTTTAAATTTTTAGATTGAAACAAAATCTCTGCATCCCTTCTTTCACTTTCAATGAAATTAATACAATTGATTCGTAAAACACTGAATCTCTAAGAGCATTGAAAATAACATGGGAGTATAGATAGCAGCAGTACCAAGATTTAAAGAAATATTGGGAAACACAGAGCAGTCTTTGCATAGACTCACATTTTAGAATAGAGAGGCCTAAAGGTAAAATACCAAAGGGAAGAGAAGTCTTCTCAACAGAATGCATAGAGAAAGCCTATTTTGGAGTAAAATGTATAAAACTGCAGGCAGAGGTGACATGGAAAAGCAGAAGTGTTCCTTAAATCCATTAAGAACACCAGAGCAGTCAGATTGCTTCCTTATTCACTTAATCTACTTCACGTATTCAGATCAGAAGCTGGCTAAAAATTTAGCATGCATTTTTGAAGAAAACGAGGTACATGTTAGACAGTTTTCCACTATCAGAAAAGCAGAGAAACCCTTGAGATAATAGTGCACCTTTGCAGTAGGCTGTGAGCCAGCAGGAAATGCCCATCAGTGTCCCAGTGTCGGTTGTTATAAATGGCTTTCTTCCCCTCAATCAAGAAATGACCTATTTTGTCAATTCTTCGGCAGACAGAAATATGCATCTAGAAGCTTAAATTGGACCCAACTGTATAAATCATAAAGTCCACTAACAGGAGGAATCAGCTCCAAGAAAAAAAGGAAAAATACGTTCAAGATTTATATTTGGGGGTAATCATTGAAATAACGGTCAAAATAAGAAAAAGGAGTTTAATAATGAATTATTATACAATTGTGAAGAACAGTGTTTGTGGAGAATATTCCAGAGGCACTGGAAAGGACAATAAATGATACCTATATGTTTGTAGTATTCTCTGCACAGTGAGATTGTAATATCCTTATTTATGATTCTATATTTCTCTTAAATTTTAAGTACAATTGATACATTTCAAATAAGGATTTTTCCATATCAAAATACAGCATAATTAGTCAAAAACCACAGATGATGTGATGAGTAGTGTTGCCTCAGAGGGATCAAGTGCTGACATCTTCCAGGAGAAATCAGTGAAGACACAAGAAGCTCGGAGCACTGTATTTGTACCAAATTTGCAGAGAAAAATGTCAAATCAAAGAGACATAACTATCATTAAGTGATGAAAAATAAATAATGATGTGATAACAATGGATCAATTTTAAAATATTAAAAAAATAGGAATCAATTAAAAATAAGAATCAATTTTAAAATATTCAAGGCTATTGAAACGAATCGTATTTTATATATTCTAACAATTTTAGAAGTTCATTTTTTTTTTTTATTTTTCTTAATGTTGATCCTCCTTCATTTAAAAACCTTTCATTATACATTTTGATCCATAAATAGTTAAGAAGGACAGTGCACCTAGTTCCTTACACTGAAAACAAATATACTGACCTGCAAAGACAAACCCAATCCAAAAATGGCATCTTCTCCGTCACCAGAGAGGAAGCTTGGCCTTCCCAATTGCCTGAGCTCAGGTGTTCAGTTCTGCAGACCCACCCAGCCTTGCCTGAGAAAGGACTGATCCCTGTCGGGAAGGGCACCAAGGGTAAGGACCAGACCCGGGATGCGGACAGGAAGTACTCTCAGGGGAGGCCAGCACTTCCCATGTGGGAGAGGAAGCTGGGCTTTTAGTCCTAGGGGAGTGATTTCCCCGTCAGAACAGTAGAGGGCGAAGGCTGGTGGATCTGTCTTGCAGGCATGCGCAGCTGACTCTCTATAGAGCCATGGTCCTAAAGGCAGAGGCCAGGACCTTCTACCCCTGGGGCGGGCACGGGTCAGAGCCCTCAGAACCTGATTCTGGCCACTGAGATGCCGTATGCGGAGCGGTCCAGGCCTTTCTCACACAGGCCGTGGAGCCGCGGGGCCTTGTCCTCTCCGCCCTTGCTGCTTTCCCGTGTGAGTCGCTGCTGGGCCTGGACGCAGCCGGACTTCCTTTTCCTGCGAGGGTGACCCAGCAGTAGCAGTGGCCCCTGTCCTGGCTCCAGGCACTGAGCATGCCTGAGCCACGGGGGAGCTCACGGAGCTGGTCCTGGTCGGGATTGAAATCATTCCCCAGCTTGGGCTGGCAGTAGGAGACGTGGCTGATTCCACTCCTGAAGCACAGATGTCGCCATGGTCATCACTGAGGGGACAGAAGACCCACCCAGCTCCAGCGCCAGTGCCCACACATGCTAAGCCGTCTCCTCCACGGCGCCCACTTTTTCTGCATGCCAGAGACCAGCTCGGGGACAAACTCCTCGGTGCTCACATCCACGAAGCGATTCCAGGGTGGGCTCCAGGAAATGCCATCATCCTCGCTCCACACCAACATGGTGGACGCACCAGTAGAGGCCTATGTCTACCGTGGTCCATGGACATCCACAGGGCAGTGATCTCAGCCCCTCAGGGGTTGCAGTGTTTTCCCGGCTTCTGTGAAAGCAAAGAGGGAGGCTCCTCTGAGAAGGCCCCCTGAGGAGTGGTCCCTTGAGGATTCCCTCAGAAGAGTGCCCTGAGGAGAGTCCCCTGAGGAGCAGCTGTGATGAGCAGGGCCCCATGGTCACCACGGGCTGCACCTGAGGGAGGTCATTTCTAGCCCTCACCCCCAGTCCTGCCGGAGATAAGAGCAGCTGGAAGGTCACAACCAGCGCCCCAGACCTAGAGCCTTCTCAGCAGTCCAGTGTCTGGTCTCCAGGTCTTCCCATTAGCTCTGTTCTGGGTCACTCCCTCAGCATCTCTCCTGGAGGCCGCTGTGACCCTGCCTACAAACCAGAGAGGGTGGGATTCTTCTAATTTTCTAAAAATTATTTTACTGACATAAGGTTTGATCCAATTTATATCAGTACATTATTATTGCTGTAAGAAACATATCGATTTTCTAGGTATCTTCACTAGCAAAAATAATGGGGGTGTCAATTTTGTTCTAATTTTACATAGAAAACACAAAATGAAATGATATACGGGGTGTGATAAAAAATATAGTGAATATTTAAAATGTTTAAATTTTAGTACCACAAAAGACACATTGCCATTAATCTATCTCAAAATACTCCCCCTCACTTTAACCACGTCCTGTTGTTTTTGCCCCTTTCTGAAGCACATGGAGGTCCTCCTTTGTGTCTTTTAGTGGATGCCTCTATGCTCTAATCCATTCGAAGTGTTTGAAGTAACTTTTGTCCAAAAAAAAAAAAAAAAAAAGCCTGTAGTGTGTCTTCTCCCACCTTATTCACTGGATCTGGCACCGGGTGATTTCTGAGTCTTTCCCAAAGTCAAAATGACACTAAAGTCAAAATGACAAAATGACAGTAAATGACAGTATATAAGCAAAAGTGTAAATGTCCACATTGATACAGGACATCGAGGCAGCCATAGCAGCTCAACAAAAAGCTCATGAAAGAGGACCTTTGGAACCATTTCAGAAAGTGGCAAGAATGATACAATAAGTGTATTTGAAGTGAGTGGGTGTATTTTGAGAGGGATTAATAATAATGAGTATTTTAATGCAATAAAATTTTAAAAATTAAATATTCACTGCATCTTTTGGTGATATCTTTCACAAAAGTGAATCTTGTTATTTTCTTGGGCATAGATCATCAAAAATACACATTTAGTTTGGGATATGTAATACGGTAATAAAATATTTAGTTTCAGTAAAACTAACTGGAAAAAATTAACTTGTTAGGATTTATAGTATTTCTTCAATATGTGTAATGAATATTTTATTGATAACTGTACTATGTCTACATATTAAAACAATATCAAATTTATGACAATATGTGAAAAAATATGAAATATAAGTGACTATTGTGGTACTTCACACAATAGATTATAAAACAATATGATAAGCAAAAGTGTAAATATCAGAGCTAAGTGTAAATATATTTTGTTGTGAAGTGAGTAGGCATTTTTAGACTTTTGAGTGTACTTGAATTAGCTTGAATCAGTATTCCTGCTGCCTCAAATATTTTTAAGCAGTGTCAAAAAATATAAATCTAGAGTAAATTTTCCTATGCAGTAATCATTTTCCTACCTAAACTCTCATCAATTTCCAGCTTTAAAATAGCAATTTTGCTAAAATTATTAGTCAGTATTTTTGTGAAACATTTGTGTGCTCTGACAGTCTAATCACTACTTTGCAAAACACAGGGTGTCGACAACTGGTAGTCAACTAACTAAATAGTCAACAGAGAAATAAAAATTAAAAGAACTTACCAATGGAATTAAAGGGCTCTATAAAAACTTGGGGATAGATATGTCTTCTATGTGAAAAGTAGAGTGTAATTTGAAACTGACAATTTAAACAAAGCACAATATATATATATGTATGTATGTCATTCTGCTATTTCCAGGGGAAAGGCAGTTAAACCCAATTATCTAGACATTTGAAGCATGGATATTTGGGTCTGCTATGTTTTGTTTGTTTTTGCTTGATTTAAAGAGCTTTCTTTTTTTTTTTTTTTTCTTTCTTTTTACCAATTTCAGAGTTTGATTTGATTGTAACTCAAAATTTTCAATTTCAAATTCATTTCTGGGTTGGCATCCAAATAAAGCTTCACAAAAAGCATTGGGGCTTCTTGAAGTCTATCAAACAAATACATCCTAACCCTTGAAAGGTCTCAGAGGGGTGACAAGGTTTGAAGTACTGTTTATTCAACTCTAGTTAAAGTGTCATTCATCACAGAATAGCTCATTTTACAGTATAAGTTAAATATTATTCAAAGGCATCAATTAATTTAAATCTTAAAAGTTACCTATTTAGATGTACGATTTTAAGTTTTCAATTTTATCAGTTTTAGACTATTATATGAAATGGTGGAAAAGCACAGAAGCATTCACTCTTTCATTCTTTTAACTATGGCAAAAGAAGGCCTACTTTTTGCATACACTCTTCTCAACACTGGAGGTAATTAAATTACAAAAAATAAACTTACCTTTACAAAGTGAACAGTTCTATGGGGCAGATGTACTATGTAATAATTATTGAACATTTTTATGTGCCAAGAACTGTTATACTTAATTACAATTGATTACCTAATTACCTAATTAGAACTTATTTACTCCCCATGAAAAGCCTTTAACATTGAACATATGAGAAGTCTGAGACACTGAGAAATTTTATCTAATCAGCAACTGGTCAGTTATAGTGTCAAAAACATAAAAAATTGTTAATTCTTTTAAAAACTAATATTATTTGTGCATATAATCCTTCCCTAGCTACCTACCATAGTGCCGAGTTCACAGGAAAGACCTGCACAGGACAGAGTTCAAAGCATTTGTAGTGCCCTGGAGAGGGCCATGAAGCTAAGGAGCATTCCACGCCCTGTGCTAAACCTGGACCTGCAGAACACCCACAGTGGAAATTAGTTTGAGGGTTTTTAAAGAATTTAAAAATAAAACTGTCACATGACCCCAAAATCTCTATTCTGGGCACATATCGAATGAAACTGACATTATCACCCCATAAATGTACCTGCATCCCCATGTTCACTTCTATATTACTCACAGAGGCCAAGATATGGGGATGACCTAAATGTCTAGCAATGGACGAGGATAAAGAAATACTGTTGCCTATGTTACATAGGACATTATTTGGGTCTAAAAAAGAATGAAATTTTGCCACTTGACACAATACGGATAAGCCTGGAGACCATTATATGAAGCAGAATAAGGCACAGAAATAAAACTATTGTATTATCTCACTTATAATGTATATAGAATCTTAGATAAAATCAAGAACACTGAGCTAGAGAATACCACAGTGGTTACCAGGTGCAGTGGGGAAAGGAAAGCAGTGGAGAAACATAGGTCAGAAGACAGGGTAGCAGCTATGAAGGATGAAGGAGTTTGGAGCTAAGCCACAACATAAGGACCATGGGTGATAACACTGTACTGAATATAATATGATTCATTCTTAAACAGAAGATTTTTTTCTAATCTGGACACAAAAGTAATAAACAAACAAAAACAGGTAACAATGTGAGACAATGAATACATTAATTTACTTCATTACAGTAAACTTTTCACTGTCTATCCATATACACCTCATGCTGTGTTACATACCTTAAGTATTCATTTAAATAAACAAAATTTTCCAAGATTCAGCTATTGCAAATTGTGCTGCTATAAACATGGGTGCACATATATCGCTGTGATATTATGCTTTTAATTCTTCTGGGAAGATGCCCAGAAGAGGAATAGCTGGGTCAAATAGGACCTCTAATCCTAGTTATTTTTAGAAGTCTCCACACTGATTTCCACAGTGTTGTTCAAAAGGGAAGAGAAACAGTGATGGGGGAAAGGAGAAAGGAAGAAAGGGAAAAGGAAAAAAAATTATATATATATATATATATATATATATATATATATATATATATATATATGCAAGATAGTTAAGATAGTTCTACAACTACTTCCTCTTAGTTCATTGAAAAGAAAGTTTGTGCTTATATTGTTTGGACAATATTTCATGCCTATATCATACTCTGAGTAACTACTTCAAAGCTAAAAATGTATTAATTATTGTTACTGTCCAATTATGTTGTTTTGAAATTTCATTTTATGGTTTTTTTCTCTTTAAAATAAAAAATAAAAATTTGAAAATATATACAATAATTATTTTGTTAAATCGACATTTGTTAAAATTTATTAATTATATGTGTTACATAAATTTTATTTTAAAAATATTTTGAAAAAAGAATGCAATTAAAATGCACTGTGGAGTGCTTGCTTCAGCAGCACATACACTAAAATGCACTGTGTCCTTAATTCGATTTATACCTTAATCTTAGCCTTTCAAATCTGACTACAATAGAAAAGAATTATGAAGAAGGATACTTTATCACCAGACAGATATTTAAAACATCAGGAAGTAACCTAAGGACAATCTATATAGTAAATATACACACCTATCTCTACATCAGCTAGTATATACTTTCTAGAAAATATTTAATCAGCCGCTCAACTATTAAAAGTGAAAAATTATTTTCAAATGTAAAGAACTAATAGGATATTGCATCACTTTGAAATATATTTGACAAAAGACCAGTTTGTGAAATGTGGACTTTTTATTGTCTAGAAAAATGAATGTAAGTTATTTTCTAATATAGTGTATAGGTAACCTCTATAATGTGTATTGAGCTAAGAAAATTGGAAGTGCATTGTATCCATTTCACCAAAAATCACTTTAATGATTGGAAGCACTTTCCATCCTTTTTGGTAATCTTAGCAGGAAGATGAAAAGCCAAAGAAGTAGGGAGATTGAACTGTGCTGTTGCCTATCTCAATAATCCCCTGAAAATGTTCCAGGGCCGTATTAATGGGGAAACTCACTTTTGACTCTAATATTCCAATGGTCACACTGAAACATTTTTATAAGGCTGATCAAGTTATATCTTAAAAAATAAGCTTTTAGAGGAGGCAATTATGGACCATATACTTTGCTTGTACTTTTGAAATTAGCTGACCTCTTTCTTAACCAATGTCTCTACCTTCCCCTTTTACCGAACCATGATTTATATATGAGCTTACAGATCGATCTCAGTATCACAAGAAGACAGAAAGGAGAGAGATTTTAACCCTAATATTCCATAACAAAAGTATGTACCTCTGAAAAAATCTGGCTGTCTTAAAAGAAATACTTGCATTAAGAAGGATATATCTGGAAGCCAGTGAATTAAATTAACATCTTCCTCTTTCATTTACATGCTTTCTTGTAACATTTTATATTCCTGGTGATGTGTCATGATTCATTTTAGTGCTCATAATATATTTTCCAAACCCAAACAAGGAAGAAACATAGTTATTTCTCCACAAAAACAAAGGAAGCCTTTCAGTGAAGTTTCTCCACCTGTTACAGATTTTGGTTGAATAGCAATTCTAGGTCATTGTATGTATCCATCAGGGATTATTCATGAAACAATTTATATCAGTTATTCTTTAGAAGACTATTTAACATAAAAATGATTAATGAGCACTAAGTTACTGCTAATTATTCAACTAAAAAGACAAAGAGCATTATGATGTCTTAAAGTTAGCAAGTACCAAGTACCATTAAGTAGTAGTTGATTATATTTCAATATTAATATCAAAATATGGTTGAATTTGAACTAATCTATTTCAGTTCACAGTTTCAGAGGGTTCTGTCCATGGTAACTTGCCCCATCATTTCTGGACCTGTGGTGAGGCAGAGTAGCACGGGGGAAGGGTGCAGCTGATCAGAGATGCTCCCCTCTTGGGAGCCGGAATAATTTCCTAAGTAGGAGTTTGGATCCACTCCAAGAAAAGATATCTCCCAACTTCTGAAAACCAGGCAGGGCTTAAGGTGAATTGATCATCCAAAATACATAACAAACCTTTAACTGTTCACTCTAAAGTTGAAATCATCAAGGAGATCCTAGGCTTCCTGTTCAAATTCCTTCAGTGGATTCTCCTAAACTTTGAGAATAAAGTGCCCTGTGCTTGGTGCGGTGTGTGACTCGCCGCTGTGGTTGTCAGTCCTAGTTCTCTGTAGCCTCCACTTCTCCACAGGCTTCCGTCCTGTCCTTGGAATTCATTGCGAACCCTTATCTAAGGGTGTTTATACTCACCTTCTCCCTTCATCTAGATTAATTTTGCCTAGATATTCATATTCCTCTATTCAAAAAGTCATCTACTTGTTTTCTCTTTTTACCATGCTCTCTAATTACTATTAGCCTTCTTTATGCTTTCTGTCCTGTTTCCCTGAGTTATTTTTATTTGTCTCACATATCACACACGTTGTTTTGTTTATCACTATTCTGGATTTTTCTTCTTCCACCACTAAGTTGTAAGTTCCAGAAGAAAGGGATTTTTTTTTCTGTATTGTTCATTACAGCATCCCATTTAAGGAGTACATGAATACAATAGCTGCTCAACAATAATTTGTTTTAAAAAAATGATGAAAGGAATCATGGAACAGGGCTAGGCAAGTGAGAGTGGAAATTAGTGTGATATGAAAAATTCTTTTCAGCCCAAAAATACATACTGCTTAAAAAAGAACTGACAAATATTCTGATCTATTTTTTCCTTTTACTTTCATATTTTATCTGTGCTTCACACTGGGCTTCTTGAAATTATTAATTGTTCTTGAATCAGTAGTCTCCAATTTGGAGGACCAGCTTTTTTCCTACTTTGAAGCAGAGCAAATAATCTCTTTTGTTCTAAATCCCTTCAAATTTGATAAAAAAAAAACAGTACATTACTGATTCCATATGACACAATAAACTATGCCCTTTGGCGGCAATCCACTGAATTTCCCTGATAAAATTTTATGCTCGTTGTCAAGAAGGACATAATAATACTATATATTAAACACAGTATCAATACTAATTATTATTAAAAAATATCCAGTTGTTTTAATTAGGATGATTTACCTACCTAAATGCAAAAGTATATATTCATGATCATCACTGAAGTATCCACGACCCATTGATGATTATCTTTGGAATCATCTGCTTCAATGTTTCTGATGCCTACAGAAACATTCTGTTGCCTACATCTGTGACAAATTTCAAATTAAGATAATTATCCTGCTAAATTTTCATTCTTGATAGAAGCCTAACTGATATACAGAGATAAACATTGATTCACCATCTAACAAACTTCTATTGTATGCTGGATATTAGGGTTTTCATTGGACCCTGGGGGAGGATAATGGTGAATAATGCACAAGTGTAATAGCTAACATTTATTGAGTCTTTACTACATGCCAGTCACTACTCTAAATGCTTTGCTTGCATTAATTGATATAATCCTTGGAAAGAAGAGGAAGCTTCTTTTTTGCTTATTTCCTCTTACAAATTTCCAGTTACCTATCTCAAAAAATGATATTACTCACCATCCAATTTATGTTCCTGATGCGGAATAACAGAAAACACATAACACAGACACGCACACATGCATACACACACCAACACACACTTATGATGAGGAATTTTTATCTTAATGCTTTTGAGGTTATTCAAATTTGACAAGACCTCTAAAGAGTCCTAATGGCTGTTATTATTATCCTCACTGACCAAGCTAGGTGAGGAAACCAAGGCCCAAAGAGGAAGATTAGAATAACAGCAATGCCTGGGTGGCACTGAATAAGTTCTGCTACAGCTCTACCTGCTTTCTAGAAAGTAATTCAGTTTTCACTAAGCAACTCGTTTGAGTCTCTAAGAAACTGTACGAGGTGACACTGTCATTCCCATTCCCATTTTGGAGATAATGCAGCTGAGGCTGCTAAATTGCCCACAGTCATAGAGCAGAGCAGAGAGTTAAAGCCAGACTCTCTTCTCTAACATGTCTTGCCCAGAATTGCTTCAGTGCACATAGAGAGTAGCAAGTCAGAACATCAGGTGGCAAGAAAGACTTTGTTGCTGTGCATACTTTGGTCCGAATGTCACTGAGGCACGTTCAAGCTGTGAAGCACCCAGCAATCAAATAAACAAGAGAAGTGTCAAGGTTTTCACATGGAAAAGAGTGACAAACCAGGGTTGTGGTGAAAATTGGAAGTCACATCTGATGTCCAATATCTGGCATAAATCAGGGTGGTATCCAGGATTCAGAGCTGTTTTTACTAGAAATTTTGCTTTTGCGTGCCTAAGGTGTTTGGTATTTCCATATTGTTGATCATGGCATTTTATTGTTTCTCTCAGGCTTAGCTTCTAATAAAGATCTTTTCACTTGAAAAGAGAAGACAAATTTGACTTCTTGTACAAATTCCCAAGGTGGGTAAATAATATTAAATATGAATTAAAATTTAATATGAATTATATTCATATTTCTCTCTAACCTTTTTCTTGGCATCCAGGGAACAAAATCACACACTGATATTCTTTGACAATATTCTGGAGAATCATGTTTTCCATGTAGTTAACCACTGTGGAAAGATATTTATCAGAATATACTGCCTATTATTTATTCAAAAAACATAACAAATACTATTTTATTGTCATTTCTTTTGTTTGATTTTTCTTTTAATGAGTGGGGATTGTTTTAAGGTCAAAAACTGAGATTTCCTTTCTGACATATATTTAGCTACGCTTAAAAGGATAAAAAAACCCATAACCTTTTGTTTTTCAAATATGAATGAAACACCAACATAGTATATTACCTACTAACTTTAATAAAGTTAAAATGTGTGAAGAATTCATAGAGAATATCCTTCAACTATAAAGCAATATTTCTAAAGTAAAAGAAAATTTGTACATTTCTCCTTTAGAGTATCTTTCCCATTGTGAGAAATAGTGACACATGTAACCTTAGGATTCATTCAGAAAACACTTTAAATTTTGCACTAACTGTTGCTTGGACAGATTCATCCTTCTTTTTTATACTTAAACATTTTCCTATATTTTTCTCTCAATGTTTCTGCACCTATCAAATATTGATTCTTTGTGAAATGGACTTTATTTGACATAACTGTTATTTCACTACCTACTTTTTAACTCTGTATACATTTATGATAAAACTTATTTTATTTTATTATTTTTTTGTGTGTGTGGGTACTGGGGGTCCACCTCAGGACCTTGTGTGCCAGCAGGCACCCATGCCACTGAGCGATATAACCCACCCTTTTTTCATATGTGGGTACTGGGAGTTGAACTCAGGACCTCGTGCTTGCCAGGCAGGTACTTATGCTGCTGAGCCATCTCACCAGCCTGATAAAACTTATTTTAATATGAGTTCTACCACAAGCCCAGAAATCACCACCGACTTGCACCAAACTTTTTGAAAGTTGGTTGCTCAAAATCATATTTTTTTAGCAACAATGTAGCTAAATATCATCAAAGAGATAGCTTTTATCAAACTTAATATTAGAAGAATCAACGGAGGAATACATACATTGGAAAATATGTATTTATAGGTATATTTATATATTTTATATAAATATATATAATTTATAAAATATAGTATTATATTTACAATATATAATTTATATGTATATTTAGATTATATTTATATGATTTATATATATAAATTCATTTGAAACTTTAAAGATTTATCAAATAAAAAAAATCAGTATGAAACATATTCAAGAACTAAAGTTAGGGCCGGTGATATAGCTTGGTGGCATAAACGCCTGCCTGGCAAGTGCGAGGTCCTGAGTTCAGTTCCCGGTACCCACATAAAGAAAAAAAAAAAAAAGAACTAAAGTTAACCTTGGGGTTTATAAAGTCAGGAAATATCTGGCGTAGTTATTTTAATTAAAGTTTATAGCAAGATTTTCAACCATGAAATTGTTTTCAACTATGATGAAAACAGTAAAGACAGCTGGTTTAAAACTTCCACTCAGGATTTCAATTTAGTTCAAATATAGAAGGTGATTTGCTTTTCTTCGCACATTACTAAATATAAACTCAAAGTCATAATTTTTAAATATTTCAAATGAAGGGTGAAGTTTCAATTCTGAAAAAAATTTGTATTAACAATTAGTTGGAGTCTAAGCAGGAACTTTGCTGAAGTTCTCATCCCCAAGACAGAGGCAGAGGCCTTGCCTAAAACAGAGGCTCAGTGGGGACAGCATCTCACTGCCCTGTCACAATCATTCCACTAGACCAAGTGCTGGATAAATATAGTAGTGATGACTTTCTTTTGGTTGGAAATTAAAAGAGCTGCAATCATTGTCTCTACTACAACAAAAGGCTAGAAAAACCGCTGACAGAGAAATATTGTACCAAGCAACTTAAACATGACGGCAAAAAACTTTGTCCATGACGGTGTGCACAGGAGAGAGACACTGAATACAATTTCACTAACACAAAAAGTGGAGGGATTTTAAGCATCGGAGAGAACAAGTGGGAAAATACTGGAGGATATGAAATGGAAATTTGCTCTCTTGGTGCGGTCAGATTGCTATATAACAAAATGTAGCCTGGAGGTCCGAAACAAAAAATATTTATTTCTCTTAATTTTGGAGTCTGAAAAGCCCAGAGTCAAGTTTCCAGGAGCATATTTTTATATTTTATGTATCAGTTAAAAATAAATGTAACAGATTATTTAAAGTAAATTTGATAAAAAGGGAAGGAAAGTATATTACTTGACTTCAAACTTTTAAATTACCATAAAAAATAGGAATTTGCAACATGAGCTTACCATTACAATAGATTCATATTTATATTATGTTTTGTTCTCCATCTCCCAAGCAGCCTCCTCTAATCTATATTTAGCGAAACAGCTGGCCAATATTTTATGTCAGAGCCTCATGAAGACCCTATGTCGTTCCTGAAAAACATAATAAATTTTTAAAAAGTTGTCTTTTACTTTGCTTACTAGGTGGCAGCTGAGCTGTTTAATAAATCAAAACTGCGAGATAGAAAAAATGAATTAGGATTTGTGGGTGGACAGTTTTCCAAGAACTAATGATTGCAGTCTCATAAGAACTTAGACGTATTCAAATTTAATATGTCGTTTGTAGCCATCATTCTATTAAAGTCCACATGCTGGGAAATCATGAGGCTCATGTTAGAACATGCAAATTTGCTAAGATTATGGCAAAGCCCTGGACTGTGTCTAATTCATCATTCTACCATCTGTTTAACATAGATTTATCACCAGTTACTGGCTTGGAGTAAGTAATCTTTAAATTCTCTATTCAGTCTGAACAGTCATCTGTAAAGTTTCATCCATGGAGCCTCCACAGGACCTCCATGACTCAGCCAGCACCATGCTTAATAGAAATTCAAAGCAAACAACAAAAAACAAAGAAGATTTATATCCAGCTGTGGCCAAATTGTAGCTCATTGCTTTAACTTGGCCTTCGATGAATCCAGTACTGCAGAAAGAACAGCTGCATGGTGGTGATACACTTTCCGTATTAACCACGCTCAGAAAAAAGCTTTCAGGGAACAGATTTTTTTTCTTAAAGTGATGTTTGACTATAGCACCGAGGTTAATTTATATAAATCACAAATCATGGCACAGTTTCAGATCCCTAGTAGTCTGATAATAAGATCTAAATTATTGTTGATACTCCCAAGTTGTATTATTTCTAATGGTCCAAATAGCTATGAAGTTCTAGGCTGCTATAATTAGATCACATTTATCATACTTTCCTGTTTTATATTTTGCCCTGGATGTGCATGCATAAAACAGCAGACTTTTCATTTGTCATAAAGCCCATTGCGTAGGCCTGTGAGTTACTCAGCTTTGTGTCATTGTGAAAAAATACATGAGAAAATCAACTTATGGAGAATGATAGTTTATTTTGACACATAGTTTAAGAGTTTTCAGTCCATGATAGGCTGGCTTTTTTGCTTTTGAGCCTGTGGTGGCACTGAACATACGTGGAAGAGAAAAGCTACTCATCTAGTGGTGATCAGGAAGCAAAAAAGAGAAAGGAAGCAGCCAGGGTCCCAATTTCCTCTTCCAGGTCACACCTCCAATGATTTACCTTCGTTCCAATAAGCCCAATACTCTAAAGGGCCCACAGTCTCCTTATACCATCACAGGTTAGTGACTAATCCTTTAGTATGTGAGCCTTTAGGGGACATTTAAGATCCAATCCATATCAGTCTTTAAGGATTATCCTGTTTGCACCGTGGGTTTCTTTGTTTTGTTTTATTTTGTTTTAATATTTAGAGGCCTCTATGGTCTCTGAGGATGTGTGCTCAAACTATATTTCTAGACAAGACAGCATTGAAACCCAAAGCAAAATTATCAACAGTAACACAGTTATGAGTGTATTGGATGTTAGATGTTTAGTGAGATAAAATGGAGCTGTGAAAATCAAAAATTACTCAAAGGGGATGGCAAAAAAGCATGGAAGAGTTTTTGTTTGAGAAGAGGCATCATAAACGTGAACTTAAACGTAAAAAGTTAAAAACTGAAGGAGAGCAGTTTTGAACTTTAGAAACAAAAGAAGGAGGTATATACTACTTAAGCAATTTCTTATAAGATTTAAGAATGGTAGGACTTGGAACTTAAGAAATGAAAATGAAGAAAAAATAAGTTTAGTGATTCTGCTATTTTATAGAATGTAAAATACAATGAGACTCTAGAAAAGCTTTGGCTTATTCACATATTAGAAATCTATCTTGCGGCTGAGTGTGGTGGCGCATACCTGTAATCCCAGTACTTTGGAAGCTGAGGCAGGAGGATTGCCATGAGTTCAAGGCCAGCCTGGGCTACATTAGCTAGTTCAAGCCCAGCCTGTACTACATAGTGAGACCCTGTCTCAAAAAAATTTTTTTTAATTAAAAATAATTAAGATAAAAAAGAAAGAAATACATCTTGCAATTTACGAAAGATAGGATTGCTTTTAGGAAAGATCAAACTTTCTAGGTTTACCTCAGAAAAGACCTATGAAACATTGCAAGTCCCCTATTCCATTGTTTAACCCATCTGTTTGTCAGCCAGGTTATGCAGGTGAATTTGGCTTGCCGTGTACTGTGTTAGAGTGGTATTTATATGTTTGGTTTTGAAGCTTGGTTTTGTTGGATGCAGGAACAGACTGAATAAATCAGGGAAATTCTTAGAAGGTTGCAGGATTTTCTCAAGACCATGTTCTTTAAGGACAGGCCAACAGTTCTGCCAGACTTTGAGGAGGTTTAGGACCCGAGGTTTAAAAGTCCTCAGGGCATTTGCTACTCTTGTCCCTGATTTTTGATGTAATTCAGTTACGTCTACCCAGTGGAAATCTCTGGCGTTTTGGAGCTTCAGTCATTAATGTACAGCTAAATCAATTACCTGGGGAAAATTTTTTAAATAATTATAATCTCAGGAATGAGCTCTGGAATCCTAAATAGTTCCTGATTTCCACAGTAGAAAACAGCGTCACCAACCCTCCTTTATCTGGTCATAAATAGATTCTATTCTCCCTCCCTTTATCACTGTCTCCTTATAAAGTTTGATTCTTTCTACCCCCAGCATGAATTTTGACTCTGACCATCTCTACTGATCTCTACTTATAATAATTTTAACACAAACCATCACTAACCACATTCAAATTTATCTTTCTCTTGCAAGTTCTCTTAAAATTCTCCAATACGTCAGATTGGAGTAATCTAGTAAAGCAGAAAAAACAAAACCAAAAACAGTGTAAACATGTGCTAAACATAGTAGCTTTAACAAATGTATCCCCGTTGTATAACTGATAAAATCCAAACTCTCTGTCCTAGTTTATAAGATCTTCTTTGACATGGTTTTATCCTTCTCTAGTATAACATACTAGTATAGTATGTTAGTATATAGCATTAGTAGTCTAGTATAATATTACTAGACTACCAATAGTATGTTAGTATAACATTAGTAGTCTAGTATAACGTTACATTTGTTCTCTTTGTCTACAATTCTCCTGAAACTGAGATACTTTCTCTTCTTTGAACATGCCAAGATCTTTTTGAATTTAGGATATTTTCTTACTGTTTCCTCTAATGTTATTATTCTTCCTCCAGCTCTTATAAAGTTGTCTTGTTTTTATTGGTCGGTGTATGTCACCTAATATATTTTCACCTAAAAAAATATTTTTTTCAAAGTCTCCTTTAAAATGTATTAATCTGGGCCGGTGAGATGGCTCAGCGGCGTAAGCGCCTGCCTTGCAAGCGCGAGGGCCCGAGTTCAACTCCCGGATCCCACATACGAAAAAAGGGCCGGTGATATCGCTCAGCGGCACAGGCGCCTGCTGGCACACAAGGTCCTGAGGTCGACCCCCCGGTACCCACAAAAAAAAAATAAAAATAAAATGTGTTAATCTATTAGCCCATGTATAAGAAGACCAGAAGAAATTCAGATTTCTGGTTACTTCAGTACAATGGCATAAGATCGATTTCTCTGTGAATATCTGGAGGTTACTTCCGTGGGACAGCTTTCATCTCAGAGTATGTACAACTGGCTACTGCATTTCTAGGATTCCTAGCTATATATCATATTAGGTAAAATGCCTAAAAGATACACTAGTTTCTGCTGCTTCTTTGTTGAGACCAAGATATTTTTTATAAATTTCCTCAGAAAAACATTTTCCATGTCTACAGTTCAAAGTCATTTCTCAATCAACACCTGTAGAACAGATAATATCAGAAGCTGTTTTAATTTATCCTGCATCACCTGCCTCATTTCCTAGTGCTGTTAGCATTCATCAAACAGATGAGGTGTGGTGATGCAAATAAACATCGTGGTAGTTTCTGAATGAAAGGGAGATGCACTTAACTGCCATGTACTCTGCAAGGACTCATTTTAACAGTGTGACATTTCAAAGACATTATACATGATCATCCTTTGTAGAATACCTTCTTCCAATAAACATCTACAGATCGCTATTCATTTCTTTGTGCTTATCACAATCTGGATTATATCTTGTATAATATTGTACTTGTTGATTGCCTATATTCTCCACTGCTCTAAAACTTGCCTAAAGGTGAAAACATTATGATGTCACTTTGTCCATAATTAGTTCAATGCTTCACATATATTAGAAGCTTTATTAGCTTACTATTGGTGCTGTAACAGATTATGACAAACAGTGACTTAAAACAACAAATTGTATTTGCTTCTGGTGGGAAGAAATCCAAATTGTGGCTTGGGGTAAAATCAAACCGTCAGCACCTTATAGAGATACACCGTTGAGTTACTTCTGGCATACCTAGGGAAGAATCTTATAATTTAACCATCAGAATATATGTAGGGGGAAGAATTGTTGGTAAATATAATACAAATAACAGGATGACAATAGGCTGTGTTTGCTGAAAAGAGGAGAAACTATCATAGCAAATTCTAAAGGTGTCTATAGAAATGTCACAGAAGTTTGTGGCCTGTAAATCACAGGAAAAAATGATAAAAATTAGATGAACTTCTACCTCTCCCCCAAAACCCCATTACCCCAAACTGTCCTACATACTCAGTGCTAAAGAGCACATCTTTCCACCATGAGTGCAAGATTGTCCCGTGTTTAATCTATTTAAATTGTCTATGTTTAATCTATTTAATTCTCTAACTCAGGATCATAGCCCCATAACGTCTCTTTTGGTCATATATTATATTGTTCTATCTCAAATTTTGTATTTTCCAATAAAACTGTGGAACTCAATGGTGTTTCTCTATAAGGTGTTGATAGTTTGATTTTACCCAATAAGCCACAATTTGGATTTCTTCCCACCAGAAGCAAATACAATTTGTTGTTTTAAGTCACTGTTTGTCACTGTGCAAAGGCTAAATACTTTCTTTCATTGTAAGAGGAAAATTAAATAAAATCCCTCTCTAAACATCATGTTTGACCTAGGTTCTTCACACTTCTTCATATTTCTCCACTCACATGCCCATTTTTTATTATTATATGTATTTATTTTTCTTTTTGGAAAGATAAATCTACACCCTTGCCCAACTTTTCATATACCATGTACTTTATAAACATTTGCAGTCTTTGTTCTACATCTAAAACTCTACTTATTTGCATTTTCAAAATTCCACAATTACTCCTCATTTCTAACTTCCAGGCAAACTTACCAAATTAACCATCCATCTGTATTAAATGCTTTTCTCTGTGTTCCCATAAAAGTTCTTGAACATCTCCCACTGAGTTTATTAAAGCATTGCCATCATCAAGGTACTTGTCTCTCTTCCAAGTAGTAAGCACATTAAGTTCAGGAAACTTGTCTTATATGTATTTGAATCCTTTCATGATCAACATAGCGTTTAACATGTTGGGTGGGTTAAATAAAGTTTTTCTCCTCCAGTTTTTGAAATATTGGATATAGAAGTTATTACAAGCATAGTGACATTATTTGTTGAAAATTTTATTTAAAACTCAACCTATGTTTCCTGGATACTTACTGAAAAGTGTAATTGTCCACATGCTCTACTAGAAAAGTCGAGAACTGTTGATACTAAGGAAAGTAAAAAAAAAAAAAAATCATCTGTGGTATGTTTGATTAAAGCAATAATAGAATACTCTCATCAATCAGTGAATTATTGTTTTATACGCTCTTACTTCGAATAAATATCTTTATTTTTAATAGACTAATTTATATTCAATGAGTTAGAAGCACAAATATATTGTTCATTACAGGGTGCTTTTATATAAAGAATTTTATTTAAATATGTTTAATTCCATGAAATGATGAGCTTACTTGTTTGCTGAAGTGTACGTATCTTCTGAGTCAGCCTAGTGATAATTAGGTTAGACTGATACAGAACAAATATACCAACAATCCCTGTTTGGCATAATGTGAAGAGTGCCAAGAAGCAATAAGAAATAAACATTGGGCTGGTGAGATGGCTCAGCGGCTTAAGCGCCTGCCCGGCAAGAGCGAGGGCCCGAGTTCGACTCCCGGATCCCACATACGAAAAAGGGGCCGGTGATATCGCTCAGCGGCACGGGCGCCTCCTGGCGCGCGAGGTCCTGAGGTCGACCCCCCGGTACCCACAAAAAAAAAAGAAATAAACATTAACAAAAATAAATCATAAATATCTAATGAAAAAGAGCACATCAAACTGGGAACATTCACTGCTGGAAATGAGTTTTGCTTACTTGGAATGAGAAGATGGAAAACGGGTAATACTGAAAGAAAGATGTGTACTGAAAGAAAGGAAACAGACCAGGGTGTAATCAGCAAGCTGCCACGATAACCTTCACAAATAGTTATTACACGTTATGTATATGACAGAAGTTATAATATGAGATGATAATTAAAAGTAGCACATCATGTAATAGTTGTAATGATATTATAGCTAAAAGAGTGATAATTTTAAATGTTCCAATAATGTGGAAGAAATACAACTTCAATACTGGCAGCAAAATCATATATTTAGGAATGATTTGGAATTAGTCAGTAAAGTTGAAAATATTCATAAATTCTGAAAAATGTTTTCTGATATAAGCATACTAATTAAAAGAATATATATTTGAGTATAATTAAAATATCAAAGGAAGTATACCTCTATATAGTTATGTAAAATTAATATAATTTTTAAAAAACTGAATTACTAATATATATCACAATAAAGAATTCTCCAGGGCCGGTGAGATGGCTCAGCGGCGTAAGCGCCTGCCTTGCAAGCGCGACGGCCCGAGTTCGACTCCCGGATCCCACATACGAAAAAGGGGCCGGTGATATCGCTCAGCGGCACGGGTGCCTGTTGGCGCGCGAGGTCCTGAGGTCGTCCCCCCGGTACCCACAAAAAAAAAAAAAAAAAAAAAGAATTCTCCAGAAGAAATTATAGTATTTATATTTTACAAAAACTAAAAATATTAAACAATGTTACTACCTATAGTAATTGTTCACTGTAAACTATTAAAATTAGAAGTGATATAAAATTTCGGATATAAAATATATATAAGATATAAAATATAAAATTTAGATATAAAATATAAAAATTTAAAATATTTAGTAGTAGAGGTAAAAGTATATTTAAATCCACTGATTTTTTCAGTAACTGGTAATAGTATTTTTTTATTGGGGGATATATAGGTAAATATTTTTTCCTGTTCTTCTTTATAAACATTGAAAATAATATGGACTGAATACTATCATACTATAAACACAAATCAATATTAAATTGTATAACATTTTCTAATATTTTATGTTATGCCCACACACTGTTAAGTAGTGGGTATGGAAAATATTCTATTTAATCTTCACACAATATTTAATATGTTTCATTCCTTACATTTTCTAGATGAGTAAATTGATGCATTGAAAAGATAATGCTGCATTGGAGAGTGAGACCCCGAAACTACTTAATGAAAGAAACAAGCAAACCAAGGATTTAAATTGTTCTTTATAAGGATTTGCACTTATTTGAGGGATGAAGGAACATAGAAGAAAGTATTTTTTTGTGTGGTTTCTGTCTGTTTGTGTGTCATTTAGTGTTGCATTGCTAATGAGCAGGCTGACATAGCAAAAAACAAGGAATGGAGGTGAGAGTAATTTTTTTAGTGTTTTGTTCATAATTCTCTATATAGTGAGCAATAGGTTCTGAATACATTAATTTTTGTCTATATACTGTTCAGTTATAATACACTTTTAGATATTTAATTTTTTTGTGTGTGTGGGTACTGGGGATCGAACTCAGGACCTCGCACGCCAGCAGGCGCTTGTGCTGCTGAGCGATATCACCGGCCCCCTAAAACATATTTTTTAATGGGTAGAATGAATTTATCCTGTGATGGCCTTCTCAAATGAGCAGAATGCTGTCTTTACAAGCATTGTTACAATTTGTTATCATCTTTTACATATATATATACATGTATATATATATGAATACTGGCAAGCTGTTAATAGAAAAGAAAAAGAAACAAAAATGAGGTGTGATTTTCATTCTCTCCACATTTATTCTTCTTGTGAATGGAAGTGTCGTATCAGATGTGCTTTATTCATTGTACAACTTTGTGCTTGTCTGACTGTTATAGGAGATATGGGGCAAGGAGGAAGGATCTTTAATGGCATCAGCTAAAAAAGGCTTCTCAAAGGAGGTGACAAAATAAATCCTTCCTGAAAAACAATATTAAATTGGGCAGTGGAATCAGAGGAGTCATTTTCAAGGGCACTTTGCTGAAACATCACATTAGCAACTCAAAATGAAATGCAATATCCTTTATTCATATCCTTTCTGTGGCCCTAGACACACTGATCTGAGTTAGCCTGGCTGACTATGGCCAGTGGTGCCTTAGTAAGTAAAATAGAAGTAGAATTAGGATATGCAGTTTCATGGACTGAATGCATTTCCCCAAAACTCATATGTTGAATCCCTTATCCCTCAGTAAGGTCGTATTTGGAGATAGGGTCATAAGCTTGGAACCATCATCTGATAGGATTAAAGTCTGTATAATCAGAATTTGTTTCTCTCTCTCTCTGTCTCTCTGTCTCTCTCTCTCTCTCTCTGTCTCTCTCTCTCTCTCTCTCTCTCTTTTTCTCTCTCAAAGAATGGCTATGGGAGGACATGCAAAGCATGTAAACATGGTCATCTACAAGCCAGGAAGACAGCCCTCACTGGAAACCAAACTGTCTGGAACCTTCATCTTCAATCCTGAAGTCTCCAGAACTGTGATAAATAAATGTAGGTGCTTAAGCTACCTACCCACCCTGTAGTGTTTCTTTACGACAGTGCAAGCTAAGATGTGCACTTTCACGTGATTTGGAATGCTCCCTCAATGTACATAGCCGGAATGTATGAGGGTCCAGGCTTTTGTGGAGAAGCTACATGGGGAAGCCCTGGAATGTGAGACCAGAAATGAGTTAAAGAAAACTAAGCATCAGATTCCCATCTCTCTCAATTAATCCTTCACCACATCCACGCAACCATGAGTGACCTAGAGAGCAAAAACAGCATAATGAACATTAAATCACTGTAATTTTAATTAAAACCAGCAAGTGACTTAAGAATGTTGTACAGTGGTGCCTCAGTTCACGAATTTACATTGTTGTACAGTTTTGATAAAGATGGCCACATTCGTGTTTGTGTGGAAAACGTGGCCATAGTCATGTTTGTTACCTGATGCAGAGTGTGCAAACAAAACAAAATTTTGCTAAATGCCTCTGTTTGTGAACCTCATTGTTTACAGATGAAAGCATTCATGAACTGAGGCACCACCTTGAAACATGCCAGAGTTGAGTAACGATTAAAAGTAAGGTAAGAAAAAGGTGAAGTTCATTAGGGATGCTGTTAAGGAAATCATCTGTTATATATTTCTCAAAGAATATTTGGTATGATAATTCTTTATTTTAAAAAATACTTTCTGTCAGGATATATAGGGTCAGTTCTTTCACTCTGTTACAGTTATAAATTTGATATTCATAGCCTCTATTTTCAAGGAAGCTTGAAAGAATTTTGGTTAAAAG
This sequence comes from Erethizon dorsatum, assembly GCA_028451465.1. Classification (NCBI taxonomy): domain Eukaryota; kingdom Metazoa; phylum Chordata; class Mammalia; order Rodentia; family Erethizontidae; genus Erethizon; species Erethizon dorsatum. Next base: position 13,246,960 of record CM051828.1, on the reverse strand, counting down.
ATATGGTTTCAGCTAGGTGTGGTGGTGCACACGTGTAATCTCAACACTCTGGAACCTGAGGATAACAAGTTTAAGCCCAGACTGGACAATTTAGCAATTTAGAGAGACCCTGTTTCAAAATAATCTGAAAAAGGAGTGGGAATGTAGTTAAGCGCAAACGCCCTCTGTTCAATCCCCAGTACTAGAAAAACAAAAACAAAAGCAAAAATTAAAACAAACAAAACAATAATAATTTCAGATGGTCCCAGCTTCCCCCATGCAGAAAGCTAAAAAGAATATCACCCCAGTGCTAACAGGATTGATCTAAATGATTATAGCTTTTACAAAACCTATCACGTAATTGGATACTCAGGGCAACCACTCCGTATGGCATCTTTCTTTCTTTTTTTTTTGTGGGTACCGGGGGTTGACCTCAGGACCTCACGCGCCAGCAGGCACCCATGCCGCTGAGCAATATCACCGGCCCCTTTTTCGTATGTGGGATCCGGGAGTCCAACTTGGGCCCTCGCGCTTGCCAGGCAGGCGCTTACGCCGCTGAGCCATCTCACTGGCCCCATATGGCATCTTTAACAAGCCAGGTTAAATGAGGAAATGGATGAGAGCACTGGTTCATTTGAAATAACAGGAAGACGCAGCCTCCATAGAGACAAATTTGATCAGCTGCTAAAGCACAAGTGTGAGGTTGCTTGTGACTGACACAACTAGGGGAGACACACAAACACACACACGTGCTTTTCTCTGAGGACTGCCCCTGGAGCTTCTGAGAAAGCCCCTGCTATTTACTTTCTATTATTTTATTTCAATAACTGTGAAGAGAGCTCTTAACAAGATAGCGGACTCCAATGTTCAGTTTTTAAACTTATAATTTCTTTAGTGTCTGTTTTATTCTCAGTAAGTTTTGGTGTATTGAGTAGTAAATTTAAATCTTGGCACATATGACCTATCTTTTCTGGCAACTACAACGACAACTTGTTTCACGTTGTCCAGTATAAGGCACCGGCCCAGGTGCTTGGGTTTGCAATGAACAGCTGCACAGCGCTCTAATTTCAGTGCCTCTCCTCCATCCCTGTCCATACAGCAGATACAGCACACAATGGTCTGAAAGCGCCAGGTTGGGGAAGGATGATGATTGTGGCAGAACTTTTATACTTTGTTATTTGTGGATTTTCATACACGTACTTCATGTAGGATCTGGGGGATTCTATGGAAGAGTAAGGTTTGCTTGTTTTCTTTTCATGCTATCCAAAGTAAATGTAGTCTTGCTCCAATGTCCCATTAATAGTTTTAAAGTTTTAACACCCTCTGTCATGCTTTTGGCAAAAACAAGTTAATGGTTTCTTAAGCAAGAAGTCTATTTCCCAATCCATGAACTGTGGGCTATGGCTATGTATATGAGAAGAAAGTGGCCCTTTCTTGGCACACAATTTATATGTAGGCTCAATGATTAAGACCCTAAGAAGAAGAAAATAGTACATAACTAAATTTAACACTATTTCCAGATACACATGAAAATGATATTTCTTTAGATCTTACTATACACTGGGCATTCAATTTCACATATTTCAAAGAAAAGTCTTCAGAGGTGATAATATAATTTTTATAATCATAAGACAGCCTCTTTTAAAAATCTTTTTGCATATTTAGATTTCCTAGTGATATGAAGAGTATTATGATTATATATTAATATTCCTAATTTTAATTAATAATTATGTAATATGTATAAATGTCCTAGTACCAGAACACTTTTCAGAAACAAGGTGATTCAAAAATAGGTATCTGGCCAAGTAAACATTTAAAACTAGAAAAGGCATAGAATATACTTCCTCATCCCACATGTATTGTTGTCTTCAGAATGATTTTTGGAAGTGGTTCCACATCAAAATGAATATATTACATATTTGATTTTCTAAACAGGTAAGGAATATTTGGGAACTCTACACTTCCTACTCAATCATTTTTAACTAAAATGGCTCTAAAATTGAAATTAATTCACTTCTTTAAAATCTATTTTTAATATGATATTTCAGACCAAATGGTTTGGAAGATGGTAGATGGTAATGCCATATTTTGGCTAATACACTGTGGAAAGCTAATTAGTGGTAGACAGTAGCTCTAAAATAGAGTTTTGTGGCTGGTGAGGTAGCTCAGCGGCATAAGCACCTGTCTGGCAAGCGCGAGGTCCTGAGTTTGACTCCCAGTACCCACATACGATAAAAGGGCCGGTGATATCACTCAGCGGCACAGGCACCTGCTGGTGCGCGAGATCCTGAGGTCAACCCCCGGCACCCCAAAAATAAAATAAAATAAAATAAAATAAAATAGAGTTTCACAATGGATACAAATTCTCTGCTGATATTTCAACAAGTAATATTTTAGTTTTAATACATCTAGTTAAATAATTATATAAAATTTTACTATTACTTATGAAAGTATTACTATATTAATGAGCATTATATATTTTTAAGCCTATTTAAATCTATCATAGTTAAAAGTAATAATAATTTAAGAACCAGTAATGTAGTCATTAACTTAATAATACATTCAAAAGAACTAGCTCTTTATGTTTAAAGCAGTCACATGTAAAAACTTATATATATAAATAGCCACCATTGTTCTTTCAAGAATGTTTGCATACTCAGGTATTTATTGGTGAAATCATCAATCTTAAGACATCACTAATGGATATACATATATTGTATTCAAGTCCAGGCTTATTTTTAGAACAAAAGTCTTGCTCAAAGCCCTATCTAGTTAGAAAGTCTTCATGACCTGATTAATTTAATATGCTGCAATTTGTTAAACTAGTAACAAAGATCAGTGAACCTATAATTTCTAAGACATAATAACTTGTATGAGATGTGCCTTAATAGATAAATTAAAGTGATTTTAATTTGTAAAGAACATTTGGAGCCAGCTTAATTGTATTTCCATGTTTTAAAAAAATCCTCTTGCAGAGAATTAAACAAGACTAAAGAAAACCTACAGTACAATTTAGGAGAGTTAAGATTTATTTGCCTAGAAAGCCAGATATGGCCTCTAATCTTTGATTAATAGCTTCTATATATTCTTCTGTGTGTTTTACATGCCGTGTGCCTACTTTTCACAATGTATCTGAAGAAGCCTATAGAATCATCATGTTTAGCAAATACTCTCATTCACATTTCTAGAACAAAATTGTGTCATTCATTTCTGCAGCATAATAGCATTACATCTTATTGTGAATCATATTATGAAGAGTCTCGAAAAGGCTTTATGAATCTCTGAGGAAAAATTATGTCACATATTATCCACATTCTTATATTTTCTTGCATAAATATGTAAGCCTAAAAAGGTCTTTAGTCCTTTAAATTAAAATATGTTTTTTGAAAAACAAGGTTTCTGATATTGGAGGAGTCATAAATATAAACCCAATCTGTATACTTAGAGAAGGAAGAGATTTCCCAAAGCTATTATAATTTACAGCAATATTGCTTTTTCCCAAATAAAACAGAGGGAACAGTTGTGCACTGACAGTTATATTCACATGGCTCTATTCAGCAGGAATCTTAATATGTCCCTGATGCCCATGTAAATCATCAAAACATGTTTTCATTGAGATGAGAGCGATTAGGGAACTATTTTTTTGTAAAATAAGTCAGATCCTTATGGGAAGGCATCATGAGTTACAATATTTTTTGTAGTCTAGCTTACATATAATAGTTCTCTTTTACCTTCACTTTAAGTCAGAGATGAGTTTGGTTTATTCTTGCTTAATGAACATAAATTTTGAGAAGATGACTACCAAAAATGCTATATTATTTTAGATGGAATTTTATTATAAGAAGCCATTGTATCCATGCACATGAATGCAATTAAAGGAATCGGTATTTTTTGGTTTTGCTTTTATTCCAAATCTCTACTCACCTGTGTGTCGGCTTCACCCACAGGCTGGTAGTAAGAAATGTTATTTAAGCAAAATAAGGCTTAAACATATTCAGAGAAAGGAATAAAGTTATGTCTTTATGGAAATTCATCAAGTCCCCCTTCATATTTCACTGGGCAGGACCCAGTATGCCCATTGCTGAAATAATGCCTGACAGATAAATGGATGGACCCTTAAGCCTGATAGGAGAATGAGTAGGATTTCAGCTTTCTGTCCCATACAAGCAGTTAGGGCCTGTAAGGAAGTGGGAAGCAAAGGATGCTAATTACTCAGCTCATAAATGCTGTCGTGTAATAAAAACACTAAAAATAAACCTATCTATATAAACTAATTACTATAAATGGAAATGCATTTGTAAAAGCATACCTACATTTTTCTAAATATATGTCACGATACTGCTCATTACAGCCAGTGCCAATTACTTATCACCAGGGATTTAGGATATAAATATCTATGATAGAGTTTTCTATATGTGTAAAGAAGATAAGCCATGCAAGTATGACATGTTCACAAAGGTTAGCTTTCTGGTACACTAGGCAGTGAGTTTAATTTCAGGTCATCTACTAGTGTTGAAAATATTAGGGATTACTTTTTAAATGAAATTAAATTTACTTCGGACTTTGATTATGGATAATATTTTCATTCAGTGTTGGTAGAGAGACAATATTCAAGAATGTGATATATTCTGTGTACAATCCATTGTAATTGAAGTATGTAAAAATAACCAATTATTTTCTGTAAGAAATATTGAACCCTATGGTGTAAGCAAAATTGATTCTTAGAATCAGGATTATAGGGATGAATCAAACATTTCTTTCATTTGCCTTATATTTGAATGAATAGGAACAAATACAGGAGACATAAAAAGGAAAAAATACATATCAAAAATAAAATACTGTGACTATTTATTGTGTATTATTCTCCCTGAGCACAAATGAGATTAAAATTCATATTTTCTTTCCAATATGGGTAGTCAGTGCCATAAGCAATCTCCAATATGCAACTTGAACAGAATAATTCCACTTTATGACCAGGGAATCAACATAAGTGTGCAATATGCAATGGTACCTCGGCTCATGAATGCTTTTGTTTGCAAGCAATTTAGTTTGCACAAAGAAGGGCTTGGCAAAATTTTGTTTTTGTTTGCAAACTGCATCAGGTGACAAATACAACCGCAGCCATCTTTCCCGCAGGAACACGAAAGTGGAAATCTTTTCCAGAATCATTGAACAAATTAAGTTTGGCAACCAAGGTACCACCATATAAATCATAAACTCGTATTTCTTATATAAAGCAGGATATTAAAAATCATGCTAGGATAATTGACAGAAATAGTTTTTAATTTATGGTGTTTGCTTCCTATGTTTTCATTGCACATATTATTGTCTATAAATGTCATTTGGGATTTCAAATAAATTCTGCCATTCAGCTAAACACATCCAGTGAAGCTCTGTAGTGAACTGATAATGTGAGTAATTATTTAAGTAGCTGAATACATTTTGGAAAGTATAGGTTACTGTTTAAAACTAATTGTAGTTATGTATTGATATAAAAATACATCCTATTGAATATATTTATGTATTTAATGCTGTTTGCTGTGAATATTTTAATGAGAAAGTCATGTATTACTGTTACGGCAAAATCGTGAGAGGTCGCACGGAGGCCAAGTACGGGTAGGAGCAAACTTTATTGCTGGCGCACGGGGGTCAGCAAGAAGCTGGGACACCAAGGACAAGTCTCTGTTCTCAGGGGTTTTTATATGTTACAAGTTCCCCACAAGTCCCCCCTCCATAACCATAGCAACCACATTACACCACATCATCTTTCTGGAACTTCACAGGAACATCACTAGATTTATCACAAGACCCTCTCCAAACATTCGGTCTGTTGGTTACATACAGGGTGCAGTCAACAGTCAGCCTGACCTTTGTTTGCTGTGACTGTTTGTTCCTCCTTTCATGGGTTTTATGGTTAACTGGGAGGGGGTCTGAGGAGTGAGTTCGTCTACAGCTTAGTGCCTTAACAGCTAACAGGTTTGGGGACTGAGTTCATCTAGGGGTTAAGTGAAGACAAAACGGAGTCTAAAAAGAAAATGGAGTCACTTTAGCCATGTCATTATAACATTTCACTGATAAAAAATAACAAAATTTTTTCATCATTTGAAACAGAAATTGCAATACCACGATGTCATACTTAAGTCTTTCTCTTTATTTGAGAACTGGCTTATTGAAATTTAAAATACAATAGTAAACAGATTGTGCAGTGTTTTGAATGTTGCCTTAAATACATTTATGTTCTATGCATGATTAAGGCATTATGCCCTTGGTCTGGAGTACTACAGTAATAAAGAATACTTTAATGTAAATGTGTGCATCAACTAATACTGTGCCACTAATCTTTTCAAAAATAAATATTTTAGTTGGACATGGTAGTACACATCTGTAATCCCAGTACTTGGGAGGCTGAGGCAGGAGGATCACCACTCATTCAAGGCCAGACTGGGCTACCTAACGAGTTCAAGGACAGCCTGAATTACATAGTAAAGCCCCATCTCAAAAAGCCAAAAAAAAAAAAAAAAGTAGAATTAATATTTTAAAATTAAATTTTAGGAAAATTACAGTTTTCATAGATGCTTTTTCTTCAGTGTTGCTATTGTTCTGAAATTTTTTCAGTTAAATAAACAGCAAGATTTCTCAGAACCTAGCTGGACTCCCTGGGAAATGTTCCACAGTGGTTTCAAAAAGGACACTTGTGGTGTTAATTGGCTGTCCATTTTTCACAGGATAAAGGGGTCTAATTGATATCTTTGGCGCTGGAAGGAGACACATGAGAGAGAAATGGTCCAGTTTCCCACTTTTAATTCTAGAAAATTATTGAAAGAAATTAGCAGTATATATAATCTGCAAACTTTATTGCACTTTATTCCTGCTTGACTTCGCATTCAAGTAGTAACATGTATTCTGTTCATGGAGCTTTAGGTCCAACAAAAACAGTTTCTGAAAATATATTTTTGTCTTTATGAAAGATGACACTGACATCCTGCTACAATAGCCTGAAATAATTAATATACTATTCTGAAGAAAAGACATTGTTATGTTGGGGAAAACAATATGTGCTTCTTCATTGTCAAGGTAACAGCTATTGTTTTAATAGAAACACAGCTTTATTTTAAATTCCCCGATATATTTAAATTATCTACCACATACCTACATTTTGACTCAGAAGATTAATTTGATCTTGCAAGTTGGCCTTCTCACTATTTTCCATCTTGAGCAAGTCATCGTAAAAATGTCTTCTACAGAAAACATTTATTGATTCATCTTTTAGTTTATGTTTTAGCATTTCTACTTGTTATACTGCCTTGGCATAATGGGGTGATATTATTCTTCTCTTAGGCAGTAGAGAATGTGGGCCACATATAGTACAATTTATTGAAGATAGAACATTGTATTTTTTTTTCTTTTTGTGGGTACCGGGGGTCGACCTCAGGACCTCGTGCTTGCCAGGCAGGCGCTTATGCCGCTGAACTATCTCACCGGTCCTGAACATTGTATTTTTTTCTTGCCATTTCAGATCATAGCCCCGCTCTACTCCATTCTTTTGAAAATTTGGGGTATATATAATCACCTCAGTGAAGAAAGCGCCCATTACCTTCTCCTTGTGTTAGACTAATGATAAACACTAGCAAGATGTTAGTAGAGGGAATGCTGATAGCATTACCATGGCTCCTTCTCTGTACAGACCCCAGGTTGGCTTGGCTATGCTATTCAAAGTCAGATTTTCTATCCTTTGGCCCTTCTTCTTTTGGTTCTAGGTGATCTTTACTCTTACTTCTCAGTCACAAAGCAGCCAATGATGTACCATGTATATTTGCCCCATGGGCCACACATACTCTCAAATTTCCCAATTTCTTTTTAAAATAGTACCTTTATTGATTTTTTTTCCAAATTGGTGTGTACCATCATTTATCCAAGACCCATAATGATCCAAAAGATGCTCTTTATTCTACCATTAGTGTTCTTATTTTTCTGATTCAATATGGTGTTATGATTAAATAACTGTTAATATCTATTAGATTACGATTTGTTGGATGGGAATATGTGTATTTGCTTCCCTTCATTCTTGTTATATTGTTAAATATTTTGACAGAAAATATATTTTACAATTTATTCTAACTTCTACAGAACACCTAGCAAGGGAACTTGTTTGTAGAAACTCAAGTAGTATTTCTTTAGGATAAAATACTTATGGGTAAATTAATTGTAGGTAAATTTATTTTTATTTCTTCTTGCAGGGAAAACAGAATTCTCTTAAATATTTATGTTTCTTTTTATCTCTCTAATAAATTTAAGTTAGTGAACAAGCAAATCATGGTTAAAATAATTTATCCCTTTCTAGTTTGATTAATACACAATTACAAATTTGTAAGGGAAAGCTAAAGGTGTTAAAAATGTGGCTTTCATACTTCTTTTACAATTTTAATCAAAAGTAGACTGCTCCTCAAAAGATTATTGTAAGATTAGAATATAAACACTTATGAAGGAATATGTATAGTATGTTCAAATTACTTGTACATATACACAAATGCATATAGTAGCTACATATTTGTTTCTCTGTATTTACAATTTGCTAATGTTAAGAACTCAAAAGGCATTTATTACATAAGCCTTCCTCTAGTTCAAATATACGTCACCAGTCTTCTTATTCATCCTAGATGTAAATAATGCCTTCATAAATACAGTTTCTCCAAATACCACATCTGTTTCATTTTCTTAAACTTATAGCTTGTAACTGTGGCCAACTGTCCATCATGCCCCACAATTGTGTTTTAAAACTAACTTCCATTTGACTTCCAATATACCCACCATCTTCACTGAGTCACGATTTTTTTCATTTATTTTATATAGACATTTTATCTTGCTCTTGTCTAGTTAGCCTGCACATAAAATTATACATTTCTCTTAATCTCTAAATTACTACACAAAGGCAGACTAACATCGTCCATTCTCTGAAATGTGTAGTTACTTTCAAGAATTTGCTTCTCAGCCATTTTTTTCTCACACTATTTCATATCTCTTCTAATCTATTTCCAGTTTACTTCCTTGCATGTTGACAATGACGTATTAACAAATTTAGTCAACTCAACTGTGCACTTCACAATGCTGTCACAGGACCCTGGTGGGGTTTGAGGGGTGGTGCAAAAAAAACAATCAAACATAACATCGTAATGCTTAGTGTTACATTTCACTTAACTGGGTTATAAATACCCAGATACATGGTAAATTATTATTTCTGAGTACGTCTGTGAGGGTGTTTCAAGAAGAGATAAGCATTTGAACCTGTAGACTGAGCTCCTAGAATCTAGTTGGTTAAGTCTCAGGAACTGCCCTATAATGCACAAGACAGAACCATAAGAATTACCTTGCCCTAGTTACCAGTGGTGCCATCCAAAGTTGATAAATTCAGCCTCAAATCTTGTGCCTTACACTATTTAATATACCTGAAATTCTAAACATATTTATAGAATTAGATTAAAAAGTATCACTATCATCAATGTATATAAAGAAATTGGCAAGATCTAAAAATAATACTTTCTCAAAAGGAAGAAGTATTTTTCCCTTATCTGGTAGAAATCTATAAACACTAGCCATTCCACAGTCACATTGCTTTTGTAGCCACCGCCCCTCACTGTTCGGTTTGAATTTACTTTTAGAGATTGCTTGCTCAAACTTATCAACAAAACACACATCTCTACTGCAAAAAATTTTCTTTTAAGTCTATTATTCTAAGTCTAATTATTCTTTTAAATCTTTTAAGTTTTATTGCAACCACCAAAATTTTGCAATTCTTAAAATATAATTTTGTTGATGGTAAATTATAGTAATTTGGTAAATGATAATAGTATCTACTTAACTTATATCAATAATTCGTACTTTCTTAATTTGTAATTTATCTAATATAGCCAATTAAATAATAAAATTGAATCATCTATCATTTAACAATTTTTTATCTGTCTTGCTCAAGTATGACACCATAAAATCAAAGAAATTAATATTAAAATGACATTGTGTAGCACAGTGCTTCTAATATCTCTAAGGGTTTCGTATGACAAGTTTTACATCTTTCTCTGTTTTATTTAGTGTCTTTGGAGCATGATCTGTGTGTGCCCTATAATAATGAGCTCATTTGCCCTCTGTTTTCCAATTTAATTTAACCAATAGAAAGCTTAGGCAATTGGAAAAAGAAATAAGAATAAGCTCAAAAGATTTCCTACTCGTTTTCCCCGGCTGTGTTATCATGTGCTAACAATTTCTCTCCATCGAAGCTCACAGGTCTTCCCAAGGTGTTCTGTCTACCCAGCTCTCTTCTTTTGGGCTTAGGTAAATGATTCCCAAACTCCACCTTTCCAGGCCTAATTTTAGTAATGACTGCCATGATTAGCCTTGGTTTTTAATGTATTCCAATCATACCCTTTAGGATACTCTTTATGAATAACTACTTCCCATGTTAACATAATTTAAATGATACATGTGTTTTCTGTTGAGATCCTAAGGATAGAAAGGTTGAACAACAAATTAGAAGGAACTCAGTTCCCATGGACCACTAGACCCACAAATTATTGCCTAAAAACAGATATATTATATATGAGAGAAGATAAAGAAGCTTGATATTTTAATAGCCAGTATAATTTTCAGTTTGCTTAATCTCACTGACAAACTGATTCTTACTAATTAGCAATTGCCCATGATTTTAAGATAGTTCTATTGCAATTTAGAAAGGGAAGTGGTATGCCCAAGGGAATGCATAACAGCTAGAAATGGGTTTACAATTAACTTCTTCAATTAAACCATTTCTACAGCGTAATTATTATGATTCAGACACACTGTATACATTGAAACTTGAGAACTCTAGAAAATGTTATTTTCTTATTTTCATTTTAGATCTCCCTCTCTTCCTACATTGATTGTAGGTAAACTCTCTACTTGAGATAATTAAGGCAGGATGAATATTGAAATCCAAGGAACTCCCTAATTGCTCGTTTCTTGAAAAGTGCAATTGATGGTATATTCAGTCATGTTTTAATTGGCCTTCTCATCACTGATACACAATACCCAACATCCATAGTGCAAGGAAGAGGTTTAATTTAGATTACAGGTTCAAGGGAATAAGTCCGTGCTGGAAGGGCATGGCAGAGTAAAAATACTTATTTCATGGGATCCAGGGAAACAGGGCCAGAGGCAAAGAGTGGTTAAAGTTAATTGTGTCAGGACGACTGGCTTCAGAGTCAGGTAGGGGGTTAATAAAGCAGCTGCAATAACTTGAACCACCACAAACTGAAGCTAGTTTGGAAAGGCATTGTCTAGCAGCCAACCGTCACATCAATCTTAGACTTCCCACGTGTCCTTACTTCTGTTGGGTGATTGGCTACTTGCCTTTCCCAAATAAATGACATGAACTTGAGTTTTGTCTTAGTGTCTGCTTCTGGGGGAAAAAAACTGAGGCATTTTATCTATTCTAAATTTTCCCGTTAACTTCAACAGTTTACTATCCTGTCCTGTCAAAAGAGCATTGTATCCATCTGTTATGAGAATCTAAAATAAACCACAATATATAATAGAGGAATCCAGTTGTTTCCTTTTTAAAAATTTTATGAGTCTTTTTAGCCCACTCTACTTCTATATAAATTTTGTAATTATCATATTTATTTACAGTAAAAATGTGCTAGTATTTTAATGACATATTATTGTGTTTATGGACTAAATTTGTATAATGCATAATAAGATTGAATATTTTGATATTTATTTTTTAATTACTTTGAATTTGATTTTTTAATTTATTGAGGATATGCTATGACCCTTCATTTATTAAATTTATGTAAATTGGTAATATTTTATAAAAGAGTCATTTTGCATCTTTTATTATATGTATTTTTAATACAAGTTTTAATATCTTACCAAAAAGCAGGGGTATATCTCAAAACTTCACCTACAAAAATGCACATATGCCTACACAAATTTATACTATTTGTCTGGCAACGTGAAATGAAAGTCTTGATTTTTCTCCTTGCATTCTCAGAATAAAAGGGCCAACTTGCCTGTCACGTCCCAGGGTCTGGGCTGGCCTGCTCTGCCTGCTTATATAAAAGTCTGCAAGTCTCCTGAAATGTGGGTTGCTTCTAGTTATCTCTTCTGTGTCTCTTTAGACAGATATCCCTCATAAATTTAGGCTAAGACTTTCATAAACATAGTCCATCCACTCATTTTAATATAGCTGGGGATTAACTGCATGACATCATTCATTTATTTACCCTTTTCTTCAGCAAATATTTACTGGGTGCATACTTTGTGTCCAGCAATTTTCTGTGCACTGAACCAAAGATGAACAAAACCAATATTGCTCTTTCAGTGGTTAAAAATTCTAGTGAGCAAAGCTATAATAAACTAATTCCCAAATTAGCAATGTATATTGAAAAACTGATGCAACACATTTCATGCATTTGTAGACTTTGGGCCAATGCCAATCTGATTTTAATTAGTGTTCTGATTATATGGGATTTTTCACTCCATATCTGCCTATAGTTGGATAGTTAGACATTGCTCTATTCTATGTTTTTTTTTATTAAAACTTGAGCTATTGAACTACTTAAATAACTGCCCTCTCTGTTTTTTCTAATAAACCGTGAAATGAGCTGGTTCATTGTTCATTTTTCACATATTCAAACACAAAATGAGAATGTATATGACAGCATTTGTTCATTTTTCTATATGGGAGAATGAACTGTTTCATTACTTATCATTAGTGGCCTATTTATATAATGGAGTGGTGAAAAAATAATGTCACAACCAATTGGACTTGCAGCAGAATTTTGGGTTTACCCGAGCACAATTAATCAAATGCATGATGACACTATGGTAATAATCCTGCTTAGAAAAATGTACTGAAGAATTTTTAAAAGGGTCAGAGGTGTGGTTTTGTATTCCCTCCTAAAGATGTGTCTATTTAGCAAAAAATGAAGTTGAATTTTCAATTATTTAGCTGGGATAAAAATTAACTTCTAAAGACAAACTATTCATCAACAACTTCTGTTACCAACAATGCATGCTAAAAGTTCTTTGAAATATTCACAATAATAAGATATATCTTCTGCATTCTGGTTTGAGATAATTTCTGATGTTTAACAGAATATCATTTAAGAGAATTTCCTAGGGGCCAGGCATATAGCTCAGCAACAAGGCGCCTGCCTGGCAAACGTGAGGGCCTGAGTTTGATTCCCAGTCCCCCCACAAAAAAAAGAAAATTTCCTATATTTTCAGTAAATCTTCAATTATGCATCTGCACTTTTATACTTTGTAATTATAAGTTTTGGGGTAATTATGTTGGCTTTTAAAATCAGTTGTGTCAAATGCCAAGCTTGAAGATATAATGGGGACAGAAATTATGTGGAATAATTGAGTACGGTCCATTTGGTTTGGTATTTTCTCTCTGATAGAGATATCAAAGAAAATGAGGGATTTTTACTTTTTGGGTTTTTTTATCCAGTACTACACAAAGTATTCTAAACACATTGTTATCTTCTTTAAGGCCATCATGCTTAGAAAATAGCCAATCTGTCTACCTGGAAAGTTTTCATGAAGCCCTTTTCTTTGCTTCAGCTGAAAAAAATTAAGACCTATTGGACCTGCAAATGTAAGATCTAATTCTGTGGCAGAGATATGCCTCTTGCTTCTCAGGTAATTTTCCTTTGTATTCAAAAATAAATACTTTCACTGAGGAATGGAAGTGTTCACTGAGACTACAGTTTAGTATCAGAAATATGAAAGACATAAATGTCTTAGGAATCATGATAAAAATACTAAAATTTATGCTCTAAATCTGAACATCATTATCAGATTTTAAAAGCAGCAGGAATTAAGAATAGGGATAACTTTCATGCAATAAAATGATGCAGATGTAAAGGGAACTACTTAATGTGTTTTGACAGAATTATATACTTTATCTGTAATTATTGTAAAATCAAGGTAATGAAGATATTACTCCGCAAAAGTTCTATCTTAACCATTTATAATTTTCTTTACAACTCCGACCCCAAATATGTGTTCAGTCACTATATATGGTTTTTCTTGACTTTTGTACAAAAGATGCATATAGTACATACTCTTTCTTGTCTGAATTCAGTTAGTATGATTATTTTTAGATTCTTTTTTTTTTTGTGGGTACCGGGGGAACGACCTCAGGACCTCGCGCGCCAGCAGGCGCCCGTGCCGCTGAGCGATATCACCGGCCCCTTTTTCGTATGTGGGATCCGGGAGTCGAACTCGGGCCCTCGCGCTTGCAGGGCAGGCGCTTACGCCGCTGAGCCATCTCACCGGCCCTATTTTTAGATTCTTAAAAATTGTTACAAATGTTAATACTTTGTTACTTTTAATTGCCAAGTAGAACTCTATTCTATTTCAGTGCTACAGTGTGATAATCTATTCAGTTTTGATAGTAATTTGGTTTATATACAAGGTTGGAGGATTTTACAAAGATTATCTAAATAATAATTATGGGCATTTATATGAGTGTTTGTGTGCAAATTTTATTCACCAGAAAAACTGTAACATATCTAAGTTTACACACACAATAATTATTCCACATGTAAACACGCATATGTTTATACATGTATGTTCTTTACGAAACTGAAGAATTTATATTTGCATATATACATATATAAGAATTATATATATATATACACATATATATGTAAGTATTACAGAATTTTGCAGAACAAAAAGAAGTATTAGAAAAATCCAGTATTAGCATGCAAAATGATAGCACTCTTTTCTGTAAATGATAAGACATGGAGCAGTAAGTCCAAAAGATGCTGATGATTTTTAACAAGCTGAAGCAGTCAATGCTAAAGAAAGAAAGAGCCCACATGGCTTAGAGCAAGAGAACAATTGGACACTAGCAAACAGTTTGAGGATGAAGAGGTTTCATGAGGAGGACCACCAAGTCATGGGGACACAGGAGAAGTACAGCAGGAGTAGAATGTGGCGTCAGAAGAGAGGATGTACAAAGTTGAGTAGAGGTGAGACTGAGTGGTAAGGAATGAATTGGTTCTCTCGAATCTTGAGTTTCTTCTCTGCTGAACTATGTCACGATAAGGAGCAAATCAGAACTTGTCCATGGCGGTAACGAGATTAGAAACTTTCAGTCACTGATGGGCAATCGAAGTGGAGATTTTGTAAAGAATATGCAGAATTCCAAGGCATGTTTTAAAATGTTGGTCTTGCTTGTTTCCTTGCAATCTCTGGTAGAGCAACCTCTCTATTCTATAATGCTACCGTTTTAAAAGATCATCCAACTCTCTACACTGTGACAAGCACTTATTATTTTCCACTAGAATTTATGGGCTTGTTTTGAAAGAAGACTCTCAAAATTCTGAAAAGAAACTTCTTTCGTTTGTGTGTGTGTGATGGCATAACTTGTTCATAATCTCTCTGTTTATTTTCAGCACGAGAAAAACGTAAACTCTTTAACAGATGAAACTCTTAATGAACTGACATCTGCTTAGTTCTTTGACTCTATCTTTTCCACCAAACATGATGTTTTAACCATATTAAATAACTCTGTGCTTCTTTAAACTCCCGACCTTGACACTATGTGTCTCCATCTCCCCAAGATTTCTTTTCTCTTGTCTTTGTCTCCATAATGACTTTCCCTAAATCCTTTTCTTAAAAAATGTCTTAGATGCTGAGACTGAAAGTTTGCTATAACATTCTGCATTTATGGCTATATATTGTACCATACATTTAAATCAACTGCAATACTATATAGTCCTTATCTCTTTCCCATCATGTGATACTCATTGTTGGGTAATATTGTTAAAGGAAGAAACCCATCATTTTGAAGAGGGAAAATATACATGGTAAGGATAAAATCTTAAAATGCATGTGAAAGGTTTTCACAGAAAAAGTTGTGTGATTATACTTTAAAATATTCCAGATATTATTCTAATAAAAGTAGGTCTATGGTTTATAAAAACAATTCTGCAAAAAAAAAAGAGAGGCCACAAAGAATAATTTTTCTTGTGACTGCAAATATGAGGTGTAACAAGATCACAATTAAAGCGATTTATTGTAAGATCCAGTCAAAATATTTTAAGTAATATTTAAATTCAGCTACCAAGCACCAAATTAGTATAATCAGTCATAGAGAGATTTACATGAAGTTTGAGAAAGGTTTGACTAATAAATTAAGCCTGCAATTATATAGAGGAAAAGGTTTAAGTAGGTAAGTATTATAAGCTGAGCTATGTCTTCATAAAATTTAAATGTTTAATTATTAAACCCCACCCCCATACCTCAGAATGTCACTGTCTTGGGAAACAGAGCCCTTAAACAGGAAGTTCAGATCCAATAAGGTCACTTGCATAGGCGGTAAGTTGATATAACTGGTATCTTTATAAGAAGAGACTATAACAGACACACAGAGGGAAGATCGTGTAGACACCAGAGGAAGATGACCACCTTCAAGCCATGGGGAGATGACTACAAGAAACAAACCTTGCTGACACTTTGATCTCAGTATTGGAGTCAAGCTTTGTATACTGAGAGGGAACACATTTTTGTATTTCAAGTCCCCTGATCTATGGCACATTGCTATGGCAACCCTAGAAAAAATACTGCAACTATAATGTTTGTAACTAGCTTTCCTGAAAGATAGTGTCTTGACAAACATATTTAATTTTTATTGTTGGTGATGTAAACGTTACAATTATGGTATATGGACTAAACGCTTATGAATTCTGGTTACCCTTCCCCATTTTAAGTGATAGGAACTATTCACTTGGTAGCTTTCTTCAATTAGTGTTAGTAAATAATAATAACTCATAAACTGACTGCTTTCTTGGTCTCTTGCTGCCAGTAAATACCTACAAACTTGCTCATAAAAGGGTGGTAATGCAGCAGTTCATTTGTATTCTTGCTTCTACCAATCTTAACAACAGTTTTAGCCTAGATGTTGGTATGTATATGGCTACAAATAACAGTGGATTTATTTTGTAACTGTTTTTATTTGTTTGCTTCATTAGTTCTATGTTTTCTTAAATGTCAAAATAATATAAAAATTACTAGTAAAAAAGGGGGTAGATATCATTGTGAATACATGAGATAATAAAATAACCCAAGCAGGAGATAGGATGAGGCATATTTTCATACAATCAGCAAAATACAGCAGTCTAGAAAGACATCTGTACAGTTAGAATAATATATTTGGAAGTGGCATTTAAAACAGGGTATGGTTTAAACAAAATTTTGCATTATTTATTTACAAAATTTAATTTGTGCCTTTTACTCCAAAATGAAATGCATTTATAAAGAGAGAGTTGAAATCAACTTAGTAGAGTAAAATATGAGAATCTTTTAATTAATTTCAAAATGAGCTGTACTTGACATTGTTAATTGATGGTATGTTTATAGTAATTTCAAAATCATTTATGTGGGCAAGTTTAGCACATAGTCAAGATTGTAATGAAGAGCTTCTTTAAGAAGCTACAATTTTGAAATAATGAAGGACTGCTAGGTAGGAAGGTTTGCAGGGGAATATTATTTTGTGAGCTGATTCTCTGGACAGTGCTATTAAAATGCGGCTTGTATCTGACATTCTTATTTAAAGAAAATTCATGTATATTGGAAAGATGAGATATTACGGGCAATAAAACTCAATATTTCTGTTTGGAAACACAGCTTCTCAGTTCATAAGATTAAATACAAATTCAGTTAACTCATGTTTTATTGTATAATTCAAAATATTTATTTTATTTAATATTTAACAGATACTTATGTGCCTTTTCTTGCTTTGGATATTAAATTCTAAATCTACGAGAAAACACTTATAATATGAGCATAAAAATTTAGTGACTATATCTAAAAAAATGCATATTACAATATACATATGGCTTTAATATATTCTAAAAAGTTTAAATTCCATAGGTACACATTTTAATAAGGATTCAATAATATAATGGCATGGTTTCAATTATTTCTAAGATGACACATACATTTTCAATTTATAAGAGTGTTACAGTAACACAGCAAAATATTTTTGCTTTTAATCTCTATATATGTGTAAGTATTTTTTTACATAATCTTTCCTATTAGGTCTATATATTTTATTTATTTCATGCTCACAAAATTTTATAAGTTAGTCAGGTGTGGTGGTGCATGTCTGTAATCCCAGCATTCAGGAGGCTGAAGCAGGAGGATTGCTGTGAGTTTGAGGCCAGCCTGAACTGCGTAGTGAAACCCTGTCTCAAAAAGACAAAAATAAATAAATAAATTTATAAGTTAGCTTTATTAGTAATATTCTTCTGAGAAGGGTCATACCTGAGTCACAGAGTATTATTTTATTCCCTTTTTTGCTGTTTTAAAAAAGTATCTGAGACTGGGTGATTTATAATCAATCGAATTATTGCCTAACTGTTCTGGAGCCTGGAGAGTCCAGTGCTGAGGGGTCAGCCTGTGGAGAGGACCTGCTGGCTGTGTCTTAGTATGGCAGAGAGTGAGCGGAGAGGAAGTCCAAGAGGGGCCGACGTCACCGTGTAGAGGGGCAGCTGTGCCGGCTGCGAGGGAAGGGTGGACCCTCGTGGCCTAAATATGCTCACAGTGCACCTCTTACACTGCTGCAATGGCAGTGAAATTGTTCCACGAAATTTTGAGAGACCGCGCAAACCACACAGAGGTTAGAGAGCTGAATTAACTTCCGCCGCCAACTACACGTGTTTATACAGTTAATGAGGAGTAGCGCCAGGAATTCAACACCACTGTTCTGATCCCCAAGGTCAGGCCACTAGAAATTAAAGTGCAGATAATACAATTTATACCTAATTTAACAAGTGATTTATCAATGTATGGGGTAAAAGTTGTGTTTTTATTTCACAAGAGGATTTTAATACATAGCCTTAACATTCTAATATTAAAATATTGTGTCTATAGTGACTATATATACTTTGTTTACTGTACCTTTGAAGAAATAATATATATAATCCATAATATGCTTTATGTATGCACACATTAGTGCATTATTCTGCCCATCAATATAACAGGAACCTTTTCATGTTTGTATAAGATATACTCTACTCCCATTGCTGGAAGTATTTCAAATGCATGTAAGAAATAAGTAAAGGATAAAGAGCTTTCTTAGTACTCTAACGACTCCTCACTATTACTAGACTCATAACTAGGTTCCAGGAATTTTCTGCACATTTGCACTGACTTAACACTACATCACAAATTGTCACCAAGCATAGGCCCCTTATTTGTCACTACCTGGTATTGTGTTGGTTAAAAAAAAGGCGGGGGGGGGAACTTCCTTTATTTCTCTGTGCATACTCAGTCTACAGCTCTATCATGTGCTTTATTGGGCAGCTCCTTACTCTATATTGCCATTTCTCTAGGCTCTCAGATTCTACATTTCACTTAATTTATTCACCTCTGGAAACTATTCTGTTTTAGGTACTACTAAACCTCCCTTGTATGTACCACCTCATTGCATAGTTCACCTGTCATGTACTCGTTAAATCTCCTGTAATGTAATATTTGCTTCCATCCTTGGCTTGTTCAAATTCCCTGATGATTATCTAGGCAGCCTTCTTACTACTGGTTGCATTCCAGCTAACGTGTGTATTTCTGCCTCTGATTAAAATATTATATACTGTATGGTTGAGTTTACAACCATCTTTGCTAATTTGAAAGTTATAAAGGGAAAATATGAACTTTATTTTTGTTACCATGATCATAGTACACACATTTTTATCAAATAGGGATGCATAAGTATGAAAATGAACCTAGTTTAAAATAATAAAGTTAGTTAAATTGACCATGAAATATAAACTTTATGGAAACTTAAAACCCTTTTAAATGATTAGAGTACTTAATTTAAGGCTCATTGACTATAGTTTTCTTCAGTGTGCAAATTAATTTTATTGGCCATAGCCAAAACATGTTGTTTCGTTTCTAGACTCCTTAAATTTGTGGTTTCCTAGACATCTGGTATGGTCAATTTACTTACTTTTATAGTTTTAATTATATAATTATAGTATAGTCAATACCTACATAATATAAACAGAACACAGTTTCAAGTAAAATTTGAAAACAAGTAAATTTTATTATTCTCAGAAAAATTTCATTAAGTGTTCATCAAAAATGTTGCAAAAGTCCTATCACAATGCTTTCTGACTTGCAAAAGCAGATTTAACTAAGAGCTAGACATTTTTCTAGTTTATTCAATAAATGATGACAATGATTGGGTCAGTTGAGGAAAAGTAGTTTTATTTCATTACATATTAATTATGTCTTGTGGCTTTAGATGTTTAATTGCCTTAGTACCATTGCTAACACGAGTGTACAGTTTTTACTTACATAATAATATATAAGAACAAATAGAAATTATTATAAACAATAGACTTAATTGCATAAAAATAAAGGAAGAGACACACCTTCCACAGTTTTAAAGTGCTTACTTTAAGAAACTTGTATTTATCAGACATTTTTCTATCTCTTTGAAATTGATAATTTTTAAAAGCTAATCAAGCTTCTAGCCAGCTATGAGACCAAGGAATGCTTTTCTTTGAAATATAATCCTGAGGGTGAAATTCAGAAGCTGCATCCAGCCAGGTTGTTAAATTATCTCTTGTCATACCAGACATGAGGAGTTTATTTTTTGACTTAGTATATTGATAATTAGATACCACTGGTAGCCATCCCAGTCACTAAATAAGTTTAAGGTAAACTTGAAATAAGTAGGCTACGAAGTCCTTAGAGTTTGAGGACTGGTTATCCTTTATATGAACCTGACTAAGCCTAGTGCTTCACTTGTGGTCATGTGCTTGGTTTGCCCTTTATCTCAGATGTGTCCCTTGTTTTAAAAAATTGAAGTAATAAATTATTTAATAGCAAAGAGGTCCATAATGATTTCTATCATTGGTTTACTAGACAAAATTTATATTTTCAAATGTAATACTTTAATGATAATGGGAAAATGGACAATTGTAATGTATTTCTAGATTAGTATTTTAATTTCTCATGAGTTCGTAAATTAGTAATATAGAATGCTCTTTTTAGCAAAAGTTTCTGTAATATCAAGGAAGTAATTGTTGGGAAGGTTTCTGTTAATCTACTTTGTAAGAAATAGTTAAAATATTAGACACAGCCATTAGTGTGCTTATATCTATATAAATATATTTTTAGTTCTATAGCAGATATAACAATGATGTGCATAGAATATATATATATAACTAATAAAATTATTAGTCAAAATAAAATTTTATTATTACTAATAAAATTTATGACCAATATTTTATACTTAGCTATAAAATATTATTTGGAAAACATTTACTGAGTACCTGATACATACAGGGCAAAAACATATCTGATTATATTAATGTTATGTTTCACTTAATATGCTATGAGTATTTGCTTATGTTAAAATATGTTTTTAAAAATCGATTCCTGGTACCAAAAAAAATATACGATGTTAGTTATTGTCATATATCTCCCTCCAT
This sequence comes from Erethizon dorsatum, assembly GCA_028451465.1. Taxonomy (NCBI): domain Eukaryota; kingdom Metazoa; phylum Chordata; class Mammalia; order Rodentia; family Erethizontidae; genus Erethizon; species Erethizon dorsatum. The sequence goes on along the minus strand of CM051828.1, from coordinate 13,225,493 downwards.
TGTTCCTATATTGTGAATATTTTGATTTTTATCCAAATCCTTCTTTTTGACAAATAGACTTGAAGATACATTGGGGTGACAGATACCACAGAAAGTCAAGATCAGGAGACACATTTCTTTATGAAGAATCATTTAATACATTTCTCTATACTTCTGTGATTTGCTTCCTTACCTGCAAAAGGAAAATAATAAATAAACTTATCTCATGATTTTTGTCACATTAAGGGACATTTTATTCATAATTAAAGAGTTGTAATCTTTAGAAATTCAACAGTGCTGCACAAATGACAAATGCTTTAGTTGTTAGGAGTAAAAGTGATGAGAGTCTGAGTTAGTGATGTAAGAGTAAAAGGTACGGATTATTTTCTGAAGATCTGGAGCAGAGATTCCACCAAGCCAGACGAGTCAAAGAAGCTTTTGAATGGAGGGATCACCTCTGAGGCTTAGAAGATGACTTAGAAGCCCAACAGGCCAATCTGAGGAAATAAGGAAAAAGTCAGCATGAAGAAGGAAAGAGATCAAACATTACATTTTTAAGAACTAGTAATTATGCTAGGAAAATAAAATGAAAATTAAAGATCAAATTAAATTACAGGGCTGGTGAGATGGCTCAGCGGCATAAGCACCTGCCTGGCAAGCGCGAGGGCCCGAGTTTGACTCCCGGAACATACGAAAAAAGGGCCAGTGATATCGCTCAGCGACACGGGCGCCTGCTGGCGTGCGAGGTCCTGATGTCGACCCCCGGTACCCACAAAAAAAAAAAAAAAAACAGAAAAAAAAACACAAAAACTAATTAAATTACCTAGTTATCACATAAACACTGAAACAAACTCATACACAAGAATCTCCCTAGTCGTACACATAATTACACCAAAGGTGATCTCTAGTGACAATGTTAATTAACTCTCCCCTAAATTCTGCTGTGTGCTGGGTGACCATGTTATAGCAACAATGGGAGAGAAGCATAAAAAATATATATTCTACTCCTGGATAATGTCTGCTTGTTTTGAAGCCATAGTTGGAGAAGGAAAAATAAGATATTGCCCACCAGACTGTTTTATTTGTCTAGATTTATAAAGTTTTTCTAGATGAAAATTAGAAGCCTAACGTTGAGGGTTAGAGGGCCACCAACTTTGCCTCTGAACAAAACATTCTCAGTGTGCAAACCCTCAACTCTACATATTAAACTGACACAAATAAATGTATTTCATTAACCCTGACACCAAGCCTCTCAGTTACACACACACACACACACACACACATGCCCACACACAAACACACACCTCAATCACTTGCTTCGGTTTATTGAAACCAAACTGACAGCTGTGTGAACAGGTGATGCCAGGATTATGTGTGGCTTTTGACTGCAAGACTGAACTGCGAACATCCCCTTAACGTGCAGGAAGAAAACTACTGAAAAAGAATCAGATTTTTCTGTGCGTGCTTGTGTTTAGAGAAATGTATTTTATTTTTTAATTTTAATTTTAATTTTAATTTTTGTGGGTACAGGGGGTCGACCTCAGAACCTTGTGTGCCAGCAGGCGCCCGTGCCACTGAGCGATGTCACCGGCCCTTTTTTCGTATGTGGGTACCAGGAGTCGAACTCAGGACCTCACACTTGCCAGGCAGGCGCTTATGCCACTGAGCCATCTCACTGGCCCTGAGAAACATATTTTACAATAGGGAATAAAAATAGTGTTTTAATGTGAAACAACAAATAGTACTATTAACTATGAATACAAAGTTCAGGATGATTAAAAAAAGAAAAAGGAATCTAAAATTTCAGGATGGTGTGTGCCAAAAGTGTCCTTCAGCCACTGTCTGCTCCATTAAATAAGAACATGATGAAAATATCTAAATTGTGAGCTCAACGTAGTAATCTTGGAATTCCTAGTGTCATTTACATTTTAGGACCCTAATCTACATTTGCACAATGTATTATTTGTTTAATTTTTTGAGAATGAGTCACACAATTTACATTTTGAACTCAAAGTTTGATATGCAGCTATACACAGGGAAACTATAGAGATGAGTGCTAGAAAGAAGGAGAGAGCTCAGGGAAATCTTATGGAAGTTATAGATAAAACAAAGAAAAGCAAAAGAAAATTCACCACATATATTTTCATAAAAAGAAAAATCCTGCTTCCCACCACAAAATTGTCTTATTATTTCTCCAAAAAAGTACTTCAGATGAGAATTTGGATATTAGTTATGTTTTTGAGAAGAGTCAAAAGGAGAGAGAAAGAGCTGTTAGAAAAAGACAACAGGAAGAAAGAAAAACCATGAAAACTGTATATAATTGTAAAAATTACTGATATAGCAGGTGGAGCCTCAATTATTCATACAAGTAAATATAATTACTCTTATAAGAAATTCATTTTTTAATTGGCTTTTCTTACTCTGAACAGTCTGTATTGATGGAACATTTGGTTTGAGCTAGATTCCAAACTGTTTTTAGAATACAAATTTTATTTTATCTTTGCTCTTTGTTTTTGTTATGTTGAGAGTAAGAGTTAACACAGAGACATGTTTAGAAATGCAAACTTGTTGGGATTTTCTCATATATAAAGACACTGCCATTCTGAACTACTTGCTGCTCAAAAGCCAATAGTGAAGAGAGAAGAGTTGATGGTGAGGAAATCAGGAAACCACTCAAGGACCAGCACCCTGAGAAATGGAGAGAGCTCTTGTCCTCAAAGCATAATTTTGGGGAGCTCAGGTGTGCAACAGGCTTTCATGAAGAGTAAAAGAAGGCACATAAGACCATGGGCAAGAAGACATGTGCTGAGTGAGGTAGTTGTCGCTCAGGGCATGTGTCTCCTTTCTTCTTGTGGCTGGAGTGTCACAATCTCAGCCACCTAGGGCTAGTTCTGGTGTCCTTTTAAAAGAATATATATACATTCTTTTATATATAATATTACATATATATATAATTTTTTTCTGAAAACCCCCGGCAATTTACACACTTTGCATTAGTTAATGTATATAACCAAATACTAGTGAAAAGTGTCAAAGATTCTGGAATTATATCTGATACTATATGTGTTCTCCAAATATAAATAAAGATTATTTAGCAGTTAATGTCTTCGTCATTTAGCTGCAGCTTGCACTTTTTTATCATTCATGAAACTGGGCAAAGGAAGGAGTCCTAACTTTGGGGGAGGGCAAGAGAAGGGGAAGCAAAGGCTGCCACTGTTATAGTATCAATGTCAGTGATGAACCTCAAGCAAGGAGTGCCTGGACACTAATGTGTAAAGTTCAATGAGAAAATACTACAAATAGGTTGAAGTTCTCCTGTATTACTATGGGAAAAAATCAAAGCAAAACTGAAATAATTGCCTAAAGGTGAACATATTTCTAGACAAACATATTAGTATTTCTGAGATGCAACTAAATCCTAAAATTAAAATTAATTCTCACAGGGGAGACAGTGGAATGATTCTAGTTCCAAGTTTGCAAATAAAGTATTTTTCCAGAAAGTTCTTTTTATTTGTTTTCTTAAATCTACGGTGACAACTTAGCAAGTTCAGCATGTATTTAAAATGCCAACTCCTGGTTTTAGTTCTAGCATTAAAGTGTTTGGAAATCATCTTTATCATAAGAAAAAGCTAAACAAACTTTCCACTAAGCACTTCGCGCTTCTCACAGACTCATCAGAGAAAGGGTTTACAAGGCATATCGCCAACCTGAGACGTGAGACAGCTAATCCAATGCGTCACAGCCCAGATCTCAAACCCAAGCAGAAGCTCATGCAGGAAAACACTTGATCAGTAACTTTTTAAAAAAATTACTGAAGCATGAATATAGAGCAGAAAGAGAGTGGAGGCACACTTTGAAAGGGACAGCACTTCAGTGGGCTTTTATTTCCAGCATATTCACCTAATTCTCATGGTAAAAGTCCGAGGAGGACTGGCTCATGACTCTGGTAGAGGAGGAACAAGAGCGAGTGTTGTACAGTATGACCAGAACATTCTCCGTATCAAAGACTTATTCTTCACAGGAAAGACCTGTCTTGTGTGGTGCAGAAGCTAGTATGAGTGCTTGCTTTACTAGAAATGGAAGTTAAAACTAAAGCACACATCTACAGGAAGAAGTCTTTAATTGGATGGTTGAGAGGAAGATAGAAAAGGACTCCTGCTTCGCTGGCTGGTGGAGGCACACTCCGACACAGGGGTTCAAACTGTCCCAGCTGCAGAGGTGGGAGGGCCAGCTTGTAAGGATTAGCTGGTAGGCAGGGATCCAGCTGATCACTCCCTCGGTCCTGACATCAAAACCCTGGAAGTGTTATGGCTGTGGGAAAAGATTGTTTCTGTCGCTGGTGGACTCAGTCACGTGGGGCTCCATCCTCCCTAGAACCCAGGTGATCACAGGTTTGGAAAATAGCTGGAGACTTCTGGACCTAACTCAAGGTCTCTGGAAGTCCCCCATCCTGGTTCCTCATTCTTGATTGTAGGTGAGGTTATATAAATTCAAGACTAATCAAACTTGCTTTGACAACTTTTAGACAGACTTTCACTGAATAATTAACATATCTAGATGCATAGCTGAAAAAGGATTTGACCGAAAGTTTTAAGATAATGAAAGATTTAAAATGGTCGAGGTTTGTTCTGCTTTTAGTTAGGAATGGGATATCTGTAGGCCCAAGTGAAGTGTCATGGTTCTTAGCAAAATGATTTTTAAGTCCCTGCCTGTCCCTGAAAAAACTCAAATCAAATTTCTAATGAGTAGTAGGTAGGCCCAGGATTTTACCCATTCCCCATCCCTGTGATGGCGCTTGACTGAGTTATTTAGGGATTAAATGAGGCTGTGAGAATGTTGATACCTGTTAATATGTGTGTAGGCAATTTTGTTTGATTCCTCTAAGTCCAATGTTGTTAATTATCACCCTGATAGACCTTTAAATGATACTGTTGAATTTATAGCACTGGTTAGTTCTTATTCTCTAATGTGGTCGTGCTGTAAGACAGACGGAGAGGAAAAGAGAAAAGCAAGGACCCCAGATGATGAGGAGTAGAGAACAGGTAAGACTAAGGTGGGGAGAGAATTGAACAATAGGAGAGAAGACACTCTAAAAGAATAAGCAGGCCGAAGGGGAAACGCTTGACACTTAAAGTGTTAGAATCAACCAATACCAGTAAAGAAGAACCAAAAGAAAGAAGTGTAAGAAAAATGAAGAAACTGGAAGGAAAAAGAAAACCGAATGGCTCAAACCCAATAAAGTAACAAAGGTACAATAACTACACTGACCACAATAACAACAGGAACGGAATAAAACTCTTCGGTGGAAATAAGAATGCGACTCTTGTTACAGCATGAGCCAGGAGCTTCCACACAGCTCCCCCGTACCCGTATCCCTGCTTCCCACTAGCCATGCGGTCCCCGCTGCGGGACAGACACTTGCCTGTCCCAAGTCTCAAGGACTGTTGCTCCCTCATTACTCCTGTCCTGGGATCGAGCTCTGGGTGTGCCCCCTGCAGTCCTCCGTGGCTCGGACTGCCTTCCTCGATTTGGAGGACGGGGTTTTCCTTGCTTATTACAAAATACTGCCGGAAAGCCGCTGTCCCAGGTGCTGATCTCCATGTCTCTCTGCACAGATGTCTACCTGCTCCAACCTCCCTCACAGACACAGCGGGAGCGAGCCCACTCTCTTGGCTCCACAGCGTGGCTGAGTTGTTCTCTGATTTTGCTTCGTGTAACTGTCTCAGAACCGGCTTTTCCTTTCTTCAGCGTTTCTCAGCTAGGCATTGCTCGGTGCCCTGCTTCACACAGGAAGCTGCCAACAGTCCTGGCAAGAAACTAAATTAAATGTACCACACGCAGCACTCTGTAGCTGTCGCCCCATAGTGGTCCACCATGCATCCCTCACTGCGTTATCCCTGTTCAACCTCCCAAGGTAAAACCTAAAGAGACATATTGGTAAAGGTCACTGTGTTCGGAGAAACAGATTTCCAAAAGACAGAAATGATACGACTGTAGAGCACATGCTTCCCCCGCAGCTCACTACAGTTTTAACTGGGCTCCTCTACCACACTAATGGACTACAGCTGAGAGAGCTACAAAGCTCTAGGGCGGAGGACGTACGAAAACTCTTATGTTAAGAGGCGAAGCAAACACATGAACATTAGGAGAATAGGAAATCTGTACTCCTACCGCTACAACAAGCATTACGTTCAAACTAACTTTGCGAAAAGTGGACAGCAGACCTAAAACCTCAAACTTCTAGAAGAAAACCCACATTTTGTTATACAAAAGTTTAATTAGGTAAATTGCACACATAAAACCCTCATAGAAACCAAAAGGAAAGCTAATTAGTTGAATTTCATTAAAATTCAAGATTCTTGCTTCATGAGTACAACTTTTAAATGTATTAAAAGCCAAGGCAGAGATTGTTAAAAAGTATTTTTGAAATTTATAATTAACAAAGGACTTATACACAGAATATGAAATTTTTACAACATCAAGATGATAAATAACTACATAAACAGGTGAGTGAATATTTTGGACCATTTCTTCTCCAGCAATATATAAATGAATGGTCAACAAGCTCATGAAAGTTGTTAAACATCCTTGGTCAGGTAGAAAATGCAAATAGAAACCACAAAGTGTTGCCACCATATAACTGACAATATTTCAAAAGGCTAATTTTTGTTGATATGTAACAACTAAAACCCTCTTTTCTGCTGATAGAATTACACAATAGTACGGCCTCTTTGGAAATAGCTTGGCAATTTCTTTAAAAGTAATGGCCACAGTTCTATATAATGAAGTTATATTATTCCTGCTTATTTTTCTAAGGATGAAAAAGAAAATTTTGCCCACATAAATGATTTTTTCTGTGAATGTGCAGAAAAAAACTTACTCTTAGTGGCCTTACTCTTAGTGGCCATGTGGGAGAAATAATCCAATTGTACACAAGCTTGGCAAGAAAAATCTGTATATCTGTGCAAAGACATACAATAAAAAGAAGCAAACCAGTGACACACTTAGCAACTGAAAGAAGCCAGACACAAAAGATAAATATTAGTCAATTTAAAATTCTACAAAAAATGAAACCACAGCAACAGAAAACAAAGCAGTGGTTTCTTAGTTTGTGACCAAGGGGTGGGAAATAACTGCAAAAGGTCACAGGGAAATGTGTCTGTGTAATATTTGTGTGACAGTCTGTGATAATTTTTGTGATACAGAAAAATCAACCCATGATACGTAGAAGCAAACTTGATGCCATCCCCCAGGCCTCAGTATCCCTAGCTTTTAAACCAAGTTCTTATTTTACTTATGTTGAAATTTTTTTAAAAATTCACACACACACACACACATGCACAAACACAAAAATTTTAAACAAGCCTCATTTGTAACCATGCTATATCAACACAAAAAGAGTACTCTGTAATCAACGCTAAACATATACAAAACATAAACATTGTCTAAGACATGAAAATGACCAAATGTTTCCCCATGCAGACTAAAATGAGTAATACCTCAATTATGACTTTAACCTCAGTAAAGGCTTCCCTCTTTTGGGGATCGTGCACTTAATTTTTTTGTTGTTTTTATTTTATTGGTACATGTTTGCAAAACGTAACCATTACATTGCTCATGGGGAGCTGGTACATGTACATTACACATCTTAATTCTTTATCTACCCTTTCCCCTCTCTTCCGTCCCCCTTCCCTCCATTTCTTCCTCCCCTTGCCTTTTTCAAAAGACTTACCTCCCTATTTCCTGTTATCAATCACTCATTTTTCTCTTTAGAGTTTTTATGTTTTAGATTTCTCATATCAGTGAAACCATGTTATGTTTAAATTTGTGTTTCTGATTTATTTCACTTAGAGTCTCAAGGTGCATCCATTTTCCTAAAAATGACTCAAATATATCATTCTTTATGGAAAAATAGCACTACATTGTGTGTAAATACCTCATTTTCTTTATCCGTTCATCTGTTGATGGACACGTAGGCCACTTCCAGCATTTATGAATTGCATTGTTATAAACACGGGTATGTGTGTATCACTGTAATAGGATGTCTTTAACTCTTTCCCTTTGATTACATAAGATCTAATAAACAAGACTAGATTTGACTCCATTTCTTGACCACATCCAATCCAAAGAAAAGCCTTGTTTCCTTAAAGCTTCCACACAGTAACCAGACCAAATTCTAATTCTCTACCAAGTGCTTTCCAGTATCCTGTTACTGAGACAACTGTGGTTTCCCACGGTTATATGAAATCTACCTTGCTCAGCTGCAGATTTATTCCTGGTGGTCTTTGTTTACAGACATAATGTGTCACACACCTAGAAATGTCAAGCGAAACTTATCCCACTTTAAATTCAAAGTGTTTACTTTCAAAGCATCAAGGCAGAAAGGCATGGCAGAGGCAAGTGACTCATACCATGGCAGCCAGAAAGCAGAGAGAGAAGAGAGGAGCCAAAAACAAGAACACACTCATCCCTGTAACCCCGAGAGACCAGGACCCACCTAACATCACAGATAGCTCTGCACTCATCCATGGATGAGCTCACCGGTGAGTACAGTGGCCCTATGCTCCAATCACCACCCCAAGGCATAAACTCTTACCAGTTGAGACTTTACCAGAATGTTTAGATCTTAAACCACCACAATTATTTGATGTACACTGAGAACTGGACAAATGAGTGTTATCTGTAGGAGCTCCATTCCTGCCCATATGCTAAGATTTTTCTTGGAATGCTGCTGATGCAATATATGAAAGCAAACTAACGATGCCACTGCTATATAGCTTATAAATCCCCTCCTTGCAACAGCTGAGAGTGGGACAGAGCACTGCGGAGTTCTGTAGTTCTCAGGCTGCCGTCAACATTACAAATCGATGAGGCTCTTGCCCAGCCACTGTCACCTGACTTGTCAGTTTCCTGTTTGGCCCAACCATGGAACCCATCTGTGACTTCGCAGCTGGGCTTTATCCTTTTCTGTTAGTATTAAGTAACCACATTCTTTCCTATGAATAAGTCCTAATAAATCCTCTCTCCCACAGGCCATACTTAGATATTTTCCTTGGTCTCTTGGTAACCTACTCCATTGTCCTGACACAGCTGGCTGTGGATGAAATGAAAATATACTTCGATAGAGCTTTAAAGAAGCAAATGAAGTCATGTCCTTTGAATTAATCTGGGTAGGAGAATTCTTTTTTATTGCAATAGTGTCTCACAAGTGGTGGCTATAACAGACCCTGTAGGGTGGCACATAGGCTTGAATTGTCATTGTCAGGGCTTTTTATTTGGGTTTGGACCCAAACACTGCTTTTCCCACAGGTACCGTGGTGTTTTCCCAGGGCATACGGGGAGTGCTGAGGGTCCTGGAAAGACTGGAGCAGAGCTCCACTGAGGAAGTAGACTGCACTCACCTTTCAGTTTTGAGTATATTCTAAGTAGTTTTCATCCATCTTGGATAGTTATCTGAAGGAAATCTATAACTGGATATCTTCCATTTACAAAAGAACAGCTATGCATATTTAAACCTCCGAACACAGATATAAAAAATTCAGAACTATTAAAAGAATTGCAGAGCTTGAGAATGAATTTCCTGATGCCTAGGGGGAAAAAGAATCTATGAAGTTCCTTAGAAGGTAGAGTGGAGAGTGAACTAATAAGAGATGAACAGGATTCACAAAGTGCTTGGAGAGAGTCTTTGGCAAGTGATATCATGCAAAAACACTTAAAAAAGAAAGTGATAGTTTAAAAAGATAGAGTTACTGTAGCAATGGTTAGCAAATAAAAAAAACCTCACTCAGCTTGTGACATTTTTCTATCTGAAAACTTCCAAGATACTAAGGGTGCTTAAGTGCAGGCAGCATTGAAGTCTGTAAAAGAAACCTGAAAAGAAAAAGCTGTCTGATTCTCAAAAGCAATTATTTCTGTAACTTGCTAAAGGTGAGAAAATTCATTATGATAATGAAATAAACTCTTGGAAAAACCACATGACTGAAGCTGGATGAAGTGATCTTGTATGTGTCAAAATATGCCACCAAAAATGATAAAAGAGAAAAATGTTGATATGAAACCTTGAGTTGTGTTCACAATGACTAGAAGCAAGAAAACCAGTAAGTCTCAGTATCTGAAAGTGCTGTAAAATTAGAAAGGATAGAGTTGGTAAACATTTTATATTCAATTCTTTTTACTTTAGCTGCTAGAACTCTGCCAGTTGAAGACATTTTGTATAGTACTTTGACAACACAAACAGATGAAAAATTGAAAAATTTTATTTTGTGCTTAAGAAGTACTGGCGATCAAAATTATCTATGGAAATGTAGCAGTGAATCATTTTACCTTTGATAAAGTAAATTAGACTGGGAAGTTCTTTCTGTATTGGATGATGATTATGGGAATAGTATTTTTGCTTCCTTATATTATGGAGTCAGAAATTGTTTTATTTTTTTTAGTCATCACAGTGTAGAACATCTAAAATATTATGATACAACTGTGCAGTAAAAATAAAAATCAGCCATAACTCATTCAAGTAAATTCCAGTTACTAAGTATAATTCATATTATATTCAGAAGTGATGACGGCACATGCAAATGATTGTTGGTTTCAGTAAAACCATTTTATAAAACCATTTTATAAATGGACCTGAGAGATTTATAAACCTTTTTCTTGTTATCTTTTTTCCTAAAGTAAAATCTAACAAATTATATATCAAATATCTGCATTTTGCTTTATATTATATAGAATAAAATTTGAAGTTTTCACTAAAATTTTTTGACTGTCCAGTTAACTTCTCAAAATATAAAACATAATTGAGTTTTACTTTCCTTTAGTCTAGTATTAGAGACTTCATCCAGTTTGATGTCAAACTGCTCTCTTTGCAAATGATAATTCCCTATATGTATAAATACATATTCTACTCGCCCGTCTTTCTTTTCTTATTCATTTGCCCTTTGTCTCTCCTCACATAGGTTTTTGTTTGTTGAAATGTTTTTCTCCAAATACTAATAGAAATGCTGATAAGAAAAAGTTCACTTTGTCTCTTACTTTGAGGACTCAAAGAATTTTGGTAGTGTCACAGAGGAAAATTGCAAGATCTAAATTTATTGGAATTTGGAAGTTTAAGACTTACCTTTTATCTCAGGAGCTTGATTAGAGCTGAATAACAACCATCACTTCACAGTTTATTACAGTGAACAGGAAAGGTGTTTACTTGGACAAAAGTCCCATAGAATATTGCAAACTAATCAACTCAGGTTAATACAAGTAGTAAGCAGTGCAGAGAGAAAAGCGAGTAGATAATTTCAGTTATCAAAGAACAAACTGTTTGTTGGGGGATGTGGAGTATATGGTGTCTGTTTTCAGGTTATAATCAGTGTATTTTTTTTACACCCTTTATCTATTTCTGTTCCAATCTCTGTATTTTCATAAAACAAATTGTTTCCTACAATAATATTATTTACGAAAACCAAAGACCTACAATAGTTCTGCTACTGCGTAAATCACACAAAACAGCCTCTGTCTTATCTCTAGCACATGTCAGAGGCAAGTAACTTTGTAGATACGGTATCACTATTTTTTTATTCCTCAATCTAATAATTCTGTTCTTTCCTTTTTCCATAGAGAGGCATTACTTTTCCTGATCCTGCTCCATCTTTAACGATTTCTTGCTCAGCTCTGACGTCTACACTCCTTTTCTTCATTGACTGCATTTTTGAGAATGAATCAAATAAAGCTTTATCCTGGGAGAGGGAGATTCCTATACACTTGAAGGGTTTCTATAAACATCTTATATAGGTTTTCTCATATCTTTGGCAAGATAAGCAGGTTTGCCACTTAAAAACTTACTTTCCTTTTAATTTACACTCCTCTCTAATCACATTATACAATGCCTTCTCCCCCTAAGAAATACAGTTTAAGGTTTTGCTGTTCACACTTCATACTCAGTGGAATATGACAACCGGTAGCATTAAATTAACCTGAGAATTTGTTAGAAATGCAGACTCTCAGGCTCTGTTCCTGATCTACAGAATCAGAGTCCACATTTGAAAAAGTGAAGCAGGTGACTTAAATGCACATTAAAATTTAGGAATCACAGCCTTAAGTTATATGCAACTCCTCCAAGGCAGTCTATTTAACTGCATTAGCACTGAATTGAAATCAAATCCTCTATGAATTAGTAATTCACTCCAGGCATCACAGCTTCTCTGTATGTTTTTCCAGCTTTTCAAAACATAGTGTCCAATCACAATTTTGGTTCTTTTAATATTGGCAAAATCCTTCTCTTCCTTAAGCCATATATGGTAAGCAAGGGATTTTGCAAAAACACTTCAGTTCATGTGGACCTTAATTTGTTTTATACAATCTTTTTACAAAGTGCTAAAAAAAATCCTCTTAATTTTAATAAACTTCATAAAAAATGAAAGATTGAATATAACAAAACCTACATAAGGATATTCTATCTAAAAAAGCCTTCCTTAAGATGGGAAATTTCAGCTGAGATCTGAAAAATGAGTAAGAATCACCCACAGGAAATGGCATGTAGAAAGAGCATATTAAGCAGAAAAAGAAACAAATGAATACTTAATATTCTCAAGAAACAAAATGGTTCTACATGGAAATAAGGAGGATTATTTGTTAAAACCTGATAAATCTGATAATAATATATATATACATATACATATATATATATATATATATATATATATATATATTTGTGTGTGTGTGTGTGTGGGTACCGGGGGTTGACCTCAGGACCTTGCGCGCCAGCAGGCACCCATGCCGCTGAGTGATATCACCCGCCCTTTATTCATATGTGGGTTCTGGGAGTCAAACTCGGGCCCTTGCGCTTGCCAGGCAGGTGCTTATGCCACTGAGCCATCTCACCAGCCTTGATAATAATATTTGTCTCTTAAATTCATGTGAAATTATTTGTTCTTTAACCTAGGAGAAACGCAAGCAGTGTCCTTAGCTAGAACACCATTATGTGTAACTAGAGTAATTAAAATTTTTTGGGTGTCTCCAGATGGTAGATAGAATGACTAAAAGCCTGTGTAAATACAGACTTATTTAGAGAATAGAATAATTAAGATTTACTGTTTGAATGAAAAATACATAGGAAGAAGAAGGACATAGAAGTTGTTACTATTCTTCTGGCCTGAAGGAGCTAGGATGTAATTGTCCTTCCCTCAACAAGGCAACAAGGAAAACGAAAACAAACTGAATAAAAATGATAACTTCTGGTTCAGATTTTTTATTTCCAGGTGGATAGTAGATATTCAGGTGAAACATATAATCTCCACACGCTCTTTACATTTATGTAAAATTTGAGAAAGTTGATTGAAATAGAATATCACTGGACAAGGCTTCAGACTGCATTTTACACATTAGTTTTAGGAAGTGGATAAAGATTGGAGTAAAAGGTAAAAATTATAGACAGTCAGTCCATTTGAGAGACATGCTAAGGTGTCTAGGTATTTGGAGGTTGTAGCCCAAAATATTTGAGTGATAATACAAAGGAGGAGAGAATAAATTATTTTATTTAAATAAATTATTTATCATTAAATGAGTGACTAAATTGAGTGAGAAGGGCCAGAATTTTACCCATGTTATGGCAGCAAGCTCCCACACTAAATTCACTACTTTTTGGCACCTGAAAGTATATCTGTTTAGTCTTTACCCTAAGATAAAGTTGTGGAAAATCTGAAGGGTACTGGAGAGAAAAGTGGATGGGTCATAAGTCTCATTTGCCTAAGACTTTGACCCAAAATAATCCTTGGACTATATTTGAAACCTTGGAGCCCATACTTATTTTAATTATCACATCTTAATTATTCTTAATCATCTTCCATTCACTTTTGCCCATTTTATTTCTTCTGTATTTCAGTGTATTCTATTTTTTATTAATTATTCTCACATTCTCAATTTTTTATTACCCTTCATGATATAAAAACCTCATATATCTTCTACCATAAAAAGAAATGTTTTTATGGTAGACACACATCAAAATAGAAGCTACATTCTTTTCTCACTCCAGGGGGTGTGGATACTCATTTTCTCCACTGCAAGGTGGCTGATCCTCAGTACCTTCCAAAGGACCTCCAAGTTTCTATAGTTCCAACTTTCCCAAAGTCCATAAAACACTTGTATATTCTTGTTGTTAGATCCACCCTCATTAGAGCCATTTGGAATCTATTCAAGGCAAAAACTTTAGGGGGGTAAAATAAATGGATGTTAGAGTCATTGAGTGAGGCAGATATTTTAAACATGGGATTTGAAAGGCCTGAAAAATTGAAAACCACCGATCTTAATCTCTCAATCTGATTGTCAAATAAATTATGGAAATTAGATCATCAGAACGATCTCAGAAATTAATGCTAGCTGAAATGATTTTGCAGATTGATGTCCCAAAATCTAGAGGAATGCATTAATATATGGAAAGAATATTCACCCTAAGGGCAGATATACTGTATTCTGTAGGAAAGACTTTTGTGGGACCATTGAAAACATGTGTCCAGGGGGCCGGTGAGATGGCTCAGCGGCTTAAGCGCCTGCCCGGCAAGCGCGAGGGCCTGAGTTCGACACCGAACCCACATACGAAAAAGGGGCCAGTGATATCACTCAGCGGCACGGGCGCCTGCTGGCGCGCGAGGTCCTGAGGTCGACCCCCTGGTACCCACAAAAAAAAAAAAAAATGTGTCCGTATTTCCCCATGGTTAGAGCTTTCTGAGCAAAGAAACCGGCATGTAAGTGAAAGGACAAACAAACCTCAGAGACTGAAACCAAAGAGCACCCCGAAGATAGCGAGAGAGCGCTGGGGGTATTCAAAAGATTTCTCTCCTAGCTATATGCTCTTACCTCAAGGGGGGTTAAATCCCTGCGATATTTCTTTAAATCCCTCTTCTATTCCAGAGAATGAAGAGAGTATAAACAAAGGAGGAAAAGGCTGAGGTTGCTAAATGACACCTAGACTCAGAATTCTGGAGTCCTCTGCAGCTGTACAGCCATCCCCGCTTCCCATCCACAGGCCCACTGCTGGACGCTCATCTGGTCACTCGGAAGGGAGACTGGCACACGCGGAGTGCAGCGGGTATTTCCTAAGCAGTAATCTCAGTCTATCTCAGATTCAGGAAGCTTGCGCTTGCACTCAGGAATAAAATAAACAAATAAATACATTAAAACCTTGTTAGTGTTAAGTGACCAGCTGATCCTCATTATACTTTATTGTCTCACAACAGTAAAGGAGAGAGAATCAGACCTCTCTATCTTCTGTATTCGAGCAGTTTACATTGATCGATCACAGGGGTTTTGCATAACCCTATAATGAGTAATTGTGTCACAAGAAATGACTTTGGCTTGTTCAAAGATTGAAATGATCAGAATAAAATATGAAGAAAATAAAGCGGGAAAGGTTATTATTGGCCTTCTTGGGTTGTTATAAATAATTCTATTATAATTATTTAACTTAACAACTATTTATTTAGTGTTTTATATTTTTCAACTATTCTACAAAGCTCCTTTAAAATCTGGGGACATTTAATAATTACACTGGTCTTATTAAGTTGATATTACTTTTTATTTTCTTCCTTAACACATGAAGGGACTCATTTTGCAATGGCTTACTCTCTTGTCAGTGATGACATTAATTTTAAACTAAAACTAAAAGAAGAGCTTTTTACCCTAACAAATGACATCTATATAAAACTCAAGTAAGATTACATTTCCATTCACATTCATTTGAAAGTGCTAGCTAATAAAATATAGCAAGAAAGAGAAATAAAGTTATACACATTAAAAGGAAAGACTCAGTTTTTGTTATTCACAATTTTATAGCTGTGTATGTAGACAACTCTAATCTGCAAAAAAAAGCTAGAAAATATGACATATGAGTACACCAAGATCACAGATTAAAAGATCATTATAAAAGTCAATTATATCTTATAAATATCTATAAATTGAAACAAATTATTATCTACAATAGGCAACAAATATCACAAAATAGGTAGGGACAAACTTAAAATACGTCAAAGACCTTCACATAGGAAATTACAAAAACATGCTGAGAGAAATAAAACAGCACATTAGGCACGAAGCTAGATATTTGCAGGCTTGGAGCTGGATGGCTGGGACCAAGAGAAGCAAGGGAGACATGATTTTTCCTTTTGTTTTCTTAGTCTTTTGCTATAAATAAAATCAAAAGAATATTTTGATCTTAAATTATCACTCAAAATAATGTAACCTCCAGATCTCTGGCAAAATCCAGACCAAGACAACTTGTAAGAGACAATGACCATGGCAGGAAGGAATATTATTCCCTGGGGGCTCACTTATTGTATAAATGTAGCCTGAACTTTAATTCAGACCTTGGACCTCTCTCCTTGACCTTGCCTGAACCCTAACAGTATACTTTCACTTTACCCTTTCACTTTCCAGTAAACTCTGCCTGGATTCCCTACTATGGTCCCTGTGTCTTGAATGAATTCTTCTGCTGAATGACACGAGATCCCAGGAGCAAACACTGCTTCCTTGAGGTGCCAGGACTCACTTCCGGGTAACAAAATACATACGTAAATGTAGAAGTATGCTACGTTCAGAAAACTCAAAATATTCAGATAGCAGTTCTCTTCAGTGGGTTCACTGAGTCAAAATTCCTACACGCATTTTTTGTAGGAATCACCAAACTTGTTCTAAAGTTTATGTGGATTAAAAAAAAAATCTCAAAAATCTCATTTCATTTTCAAAATCAAAACACAGAATTGGAGTACCTCTATTTTCAAATTTTATGATAAATATACTGTCAATAAAACTGTTATCTTTAGAAGTGTAAATATTTAGGCTAACAGAGAAAAATTATAGGAATTGGCCCACATACGGTCACTTGATTTTAGATAAAGTATACAAGATAATTTAATAGGAAAAAAAGTGTTTTTTTTATAAAAGGTATTGCAAAGTCTACTTATCTTTATAGAAAAATATTAACCTTGACTCTTACCTCATGGTCTATACAATATTAAGTTTAAATTGAATGCATACCAATGATAGGTGATTAAAAATATGATGAATATTTAAATTTTTAAAAATATATTACAGTAAAGGACACATTGCCATCAATCTTCCTCAAAATATTCCTCCTCTGTTCAAACACACATCACATTGTTCTTGCCACTTTCTGAAGCCATTCTGGAAGACCTCTTTCATGAATGTCTTTAGTTGCACTGTCATGGCTGGCTCAGTTTACTAAATCTGTCACAAATGTTGACCTTAATGGTCATTTTGACTTTAAAGAAGAGCCAGAAATCACATGATGCCATATGGAGTGAAGTAGGTGGGTGAGGTCACACTAATATTTTTACAGCCTGACTTTCCACTGGATGGTACTTGGCAGCAGCAGTCTCAGTATTTTTCATAACACCCTGCAAAGACATTCATGAAAGAATATTTTCATAGCTGCTTCAGAAAGTGACAAGCAAGATGGGATGATTGTGTTAGAACCAAGGAGAGTATTTTGATGGTGATTAACACCAATATGTCTTTTATTGTAATTTTTTTTTTTGTGGGTACCTGGGGTCAACCTCAGGACCTCGCGCACCAGCAGGCACCCATGCCGCTGAGTGATATCACTGGCCCTTTTTTCGTATGTGGGTTCCGGGAGTCAAACTCAGGACCTTGAGCTTGCCAGGCAGGCGCTTATACCACTGAGCTATCTCACCAGGCCAATTATAATATTTTTTAAAAAATTAAATATTCTTCATATATTTCTTTTATGCTTGTTCATTTTATAATTTTTAAAGATTTTTTAAAATTTTCACTAGCACATTTCCACTACATAATGATTATAATCTTGCACAGTAAAAGAAACACCAACAGAGTGAAGATACAACCACATATTTCAATCATATCTTGGATATGTTAAATCTAAAACTCCTAGAAGAAAAATATGAGACTAAATTTTACTAAATATATGAAAAGTAAATTTATCAGAATAAGCTCAATTCACATCTTGTGAAATAATACGTTTGATAGGACACTCTATACTTTCCATAAAGCAGAACACAGCCTTACGACACAGACACATCTTAATCTAAAATCAGTTGACACAGGAAAACCAAAATAAATGGAGCATTATGGAATTTTGAGGACAAAAATGTCAGTTCTGGGAGCCCTAACAAACTAGGCCTAGTCTCCTGCGCAATAAAGTCCATCGAGGAGACGAACAGTGGAGAAGGTTAGGAAAGAGACTTCCATCAACGTGGCTATGCTGGGCGCACAGAAAAGGAAGTTCAGTATCTGACTTCCGGGGGTCAACACATGCTTTAGGTTTTAGAGAAATGTGGGAAAAGGCATGTTTTGGTAGTTTGTGTGGATAGTTTTACAAGTAATCCCGGTCGAGGAGCCGTGTGTTTGAGCATTTTATCAGGACAGGTACTGTGAGGTTCTGTAATATCATCTCTTAAAGGGACAATGCGTTTCCCACTGTGAGAGGAGGGCTCTGGTTAGGTGGGCAGCCTAGGTGTCCATCGTGGAGTAACTGTCTAGGGGAGGTCAGCATCGATTCCTGCCTTGGGATGATTGCTCCTGCTTCGGGTGATCTGTTCTGCAGGGCTCCACCTTGCTTGGAGTGTTGCAGTCTCCTGTATTAAGCATGTCTATCGATCAGATCGGTTATTTCTGGAATCAAAGGTGACTGCAAAGTGGTTCAGAAGAAAAAGTAAAAAGAGAAATGGAATTAGAGAAGAACAAAAAGAAACTAGGGAAATAACTGTGTCCTGCTTCATAGCTGTTTTGTAAATGTGAAATAAAATTCAAAATGCATTTACTTGTTCTTTGGAAATATTATGCTAAGTCTATGAAGGGTAATATTAAATGTTCCTTCCAAACAGAACATAAAAGAAATACTTTCTCATATTTAATGCTAATGATTATTACCAAGTAAGATTTTATATAATTTGGTAGATAAAGTAATAATGACGAAACTTACTCGTTACTTTATTGGGCACTGCATAGCTAGTATTTTTCTAAGGACTTTATTGAATTAACGTATTTAATTTTATTGAAAACTCATAAAGTAGACTCTGTTACTAATCTATTGCATAGATATGGAAGATAAATTTCAAAAAGTATTTTTTGTTTTATTTTATGAAATAGAAGAATTGAATGGTCATGCTTCCAAAATAGGTATGATGCCTTTGGATTGACTTTATATTGCTTTTTAAAACGAGTTTGATTTGCTGTAATTGAATGACAATATTTACACTGTATATGTTTTGATCTGAATTATGCAATTTGTGAATTTATTTATATTTGCATATAACCTAAATTATTTGAATACTTTGTAATTCATCGAGATTCTCTCCTCAACACCCCATTATTCCCCAACTTCAATCTGGCAATATCTACCAATGTTTATGGAATAAATTCCGTTAATTTATCAATGTTTACACCGGGTTTCGGCAAGATTCATCATTCTCTCCTTTGTAATTCCACGCCATTCAGGAAGTCTGTAGTCTTTGGTGGATTTCCATAGCTCAAAACTAATATCATTAACCAAGTCTTCATTTGTATCAACTAATTACTCTAAGCAATTTTTCCTCCAAAGCTTTTCTCCTGTATTTCCCTATGCCCTATGTGACATAACTAAAGATGTTTTCTTAAAATACCAAGACAAAGTATATGTCCTTTCTCTGAGTTATCTTGGCTTCTCAGAGTATGCTTTCTAAATTGTACAAATCAGAGCTTGATACATTTTATCGTAGGGATCATAGCCATTTATCCATGATCCAATGAAGGTCATTTTACCATAGTAGTCTCCATTGTGTTCCCTTCCAACCATTCTAAACTTCTTTCCAAATTAACCATTATCCCAACTTCTCTTATAGAGTTGATTTTGCCTATTTTTCAAATTTATTTCAAGAGACTCATACTTAATATACCATTTTATTTCTGGCTTCTTTTGCTTCCTCTTCTTTCACAGGATGACAAGTTATTGTTATTATTCTTTCTTAATTCTATCACATATCAAAGGCTCCCAAACTATCTGAAACCTTTGTTATAGCAAATATTTGAGTTTTGCAGTCCAAGTTAATATGTATCACTCTTGCAATCTCTGCCAAAATTTTTTATTTGCCTCTATCTTGCACTTCATGATTTTTGGTGTAGCATGGGAAGTACTTTACTTTTCTTATTTTATTCCTTCTAAAACTTGCACTGTACCCAGTTAGCTGTAAAAGAAAGTTAAATTATGCCAATCTCTGTTGAAAAGCAAGATTCTATTCTTACTTATTTTTTTTTGTGGGTACTAGGGGTCGACTTCAGGACCTCACACGCCAGGCAGGCGCTTACGCCGCTGAGCCATCTCACCGGCCCTATTCTTACTTATTAAAACATTAAATATATATCCCCCTTTCCTGTGCACTGTAATTCCTATTTTATAATTTGAGACTAATTTTTATATAAGCAAACTATTGTAATGATAATTTTAAAGGTTTCAAAAATGTATCTAGTATATACCTTATATTCTCTCTGAGATCAGTGATGTATTTCAATTCATTTATACCTTGCTTTTTTTTTTTTTTTTTTTTTAATATGCGGGTACCAGGAGTCAAACTCGGGACATCACGCTTGCCAGGCAGGCGCTTATGCCGCTGAGCTATATCACCAGCCCGTACCTTGCTCTTTTCTTAGCCGCCCACTAGCAGATTCTCACAGCCCCTGTGTCAGTTTTCCCCACTCCAGTCCTCTGTGAACCACCACAGCCACTGCTCCACAGGGTCTCCTTGCACTTTTTCCTTGGCAACACTTGACCTAAAGCAAGTATCCATTTTTTTCTGTGCCAAAAATGTCTTTTTCATTTTAGGCACCTCACAAGTCATCTCTGATTGTCTGAGATAGATATCTTAAAATAATTACAGAGGATACTTAGCAGTCAAGCCAACAGAAAATGCAGTATAGAAGCCAGTTCCAAACGCTAGGTATTATAGAGGGCTTGTAAGAGTTCTCAAGTGTTCTCGACCTTGGTGTATTTCCACCTTCAGAACAAGGACAGTATGCTTTCTTGGACTGAAGCTGCAGACTGAGATGATCAATAGAAATCTTCATTTTTTTTTTTAACAATGCTGTTGCTTAGGAACAATATCAAAGTAGCGCTTAAATGAGATGGGCTGGCTCAGGTGACCACCGCATGACAGTGAGTACTTCTTTTAGGGTTAGATGAGCTCTGATTCTAAACTTTTCATTGCTCCATGTAACACTATTCTCCCGTCATTGGCTCAAAGCCTCACCTGGGTATGAGCTACACATTCAAAATTCCAAACACTTCCTGCACTCATGGGCCAATATAACTACCCAGAGAACCCAGAAAGCTTCTCAGTGTGTTTGACACCCCTGGGTTTCACAGAAGTGCCCCTTACTTCACTAGGGAAATTGGTTTCCTTTTTTTTTTTTTCCCTACTCCTAGTGGCTACTCAAAATTCTAAAATTTGTTTTTAGACCTCATTCCACTTTTGTCATAAAGAAGTTTCTAGGGGTCCCCAATCCCTGAGTCACTAAGCTATTGTTCATGGCCTGTTAGGGGCTAGCATGGCAAGAGATGAACACCAGCTGGTGAGGAAAACTTCATCCATATTTCCAGCTGGTTACCACTGAACTCCACCTCCTATCTAATAGTCATTTTCTCTCAGGAGCCCAAACCCTACTGTGAAGGACACGTGGAAGGGATCTAAATTGTGCACTCCTTATGAGAATCTAATCCTTAACCACTGACTCCAACATCCATGGAAAAATAGTCTTCCACAAAACTGGTCCCTAGCATCAACAGCGTTGGAGATCTCTACTATAGGCCAGTGACAACTATAGCTTAAATATCTGGCTGAATCCAGTTAGCTATCATTCTCTACATAATCAGTATTAAGTCCTTTCTAACTCACCACCAAAAAACATGGCAAGCAAGTTTGTTCATATTTTTATGTGAACATGTCTACAAGAGTATTTTCTTTATTCTGTCTTTGTAAACTTAAATGCCATTGTTGAAAATTTTTGCATCATTTACATTATGTTTTATGTTTCCTTGCACTCTGTTTAAAAGTCTTAATTTTCTGCAAGGTCATAAGTAGCTGATAGTTTATTTTCTTGATAACAGGGTAAATTTTTCTTTTTCACAATTAGGTTTCTTTTAAATTTTGCTCTTCATTATTTTGTCTTTACCCGTAGATGTGGAAAAAAAGAGGGCACTTTGGAGTTTGAAAAGATACAGACATTATTTTAAGTATTCAATTTATTTTTAAAATCCTAATTATAATTTACATCATTTATTGCCTAGTTCCCCATTCTAATTTTCTTGCAGTCATTGAATGTTAGATGCCCTCGACCATTTTTTGATGAGGAGTTGGAAAATTAGGGACAGCTGACCTGAATAATAGAAGGTACTTCTGTTCCAGAAAGACAAACACTTCATGATCTTCTCCAGGTGAGGAATCTGAAAGAGCTAAGGGTAGAGAAGTCAGAATACAATGGTGGTTATCAGAGCCTGGAAGAGGTGGTGGGGACAGAGATTTGAGAAATGTTGGTCAAAGAATACAAAATTACAGTTAAGGAGAATAAATTCCAGACATGTATTGTGCAACATGATGATTACAGTTAATACCAATGTCTTTTCTAGAAAATCATTCAGAGTAGATTTTTAAGTGTTCTAGTCACAAAAAGTGATAAGTACGTAAGACAATACGGGAGTTACTTCACTAAATTGAGCCAGTCTATCTTGTAAACATGTTTCAAAACATCATTTTATGCACAGTAAACACAGACAATTTTTGTCAATTTAAAACAAAAATTAATTTTTAAAAAGGATGTTCTAGGTTGCTACACAACAAAAAAGAACTAAGAAAGAACACTAGAACTAATTGCATCTACCCAAATTTTGTATGCTGAAATCCTAACCCCCAGTGTGGTAGTATTGGGAGGTGGATGGAGCCTTTGGGAGGAAAATAGGTCATGAGGGAAGAAGCCTTATGAACAGATTAGCACCCTTAGTAAAAGAAACGGGTTAGCTTTATTCTGTGGTTACCATGTGGGCATCCAACGGGAAGCTCTCAGTGCACAGCCTTAGAGAGAGTGGAGAGCGCGCTCGCCAGGCAGAAGTGAGACTTCCGGCACCCACCACTGTGAGAAGGAGGATGCTGTTCTTTATATGTCCCCAGATCCACGGATTCTACTACAGCAGCCCAAACTGACGAAGACAAAAATGGAAGCGTGATCTGGTGGAAGAGAACCTAGTACGGGTAGTAGAGAAATTAAAAGTAAAATGCTATCATCAAACCAATACAAATATGAAAAAAAGTAACAAGAAAGTGTTGGCAAAAGTATAAAACTTTTTATATCAGTGAATCATAAATAATGTAATACTAGAAATTACTATATGCTGTTAACATTTGAATCTAAAAATGTGCAGTCTAAAAAATAGTCAAAAATTAATAAAAATTTTAAAATCTGATTCCTCTTCAGATAATTATGAAATATAAAAGGACTTTTCCCAAAAAATACCTTATAGTTTTACATGAAATAATTCTTTCACACATGAAATTAAATAAAGAAGTAAGCTAATATTCTCTAATAAATATATCTAGGAATAAGGTTAAAAGGTGAAATGCTCAATAACTACTTTAATGGTATTAGTACAGCCTCAAAACAGACTGAAAAAGACAAAAAAAGGATAAATTATAGAAAAAAATTTACTCATAAATACTTCTGCAAAAATCTTAAAATACTGACATTTTTAATATTTAAGTGTTTTATTATAAATATTATATGAACCAAATGCAATGTATTTGTTTTAAATGTTTTGTCTGAATGAATTCTTTACCAACTTATTATTTTCATTCAGTGTTATGATTCAGTATTTATTGCTGTTGGAATACGTATTTGTTCATTTTTATTGCTACATTTTAGTTAGTCGCATTAGTAAACTGAGTATGTGTGACCTTTAATAGTAATTGTCAATTTGACTAAATTATGAATACCCAGCCGTGTGTGGTGACGCACGCCTGTAATCCAGCCCTCAGGAAGCTGAAGCAGGAGGATTTCTGCTGATAAGAGGCCATCCTGTTATATACAGTGATTTCAAGGCAGCCTGAACTACATAGCAAGACCCTGTCCCAAATACAAAAACAAACAAACAAACAAACAAAAAGAATTGCCTAATGTATTAGTAAAACACACTTCTGGGTATGTCTGTGAAATGTTTCCAAAGATGATTGGCATGGAGGTCAGCAAACTGAGAACAAAAGACCCACCCTGATTGTGGGGGATGCCATCTAATAGGCTTGAAATTATGAATGAAAAATTCCTTAGGTAGGGAAGAGAACAAGAAAAATCATTATAGTTTTGAAAGAAAGAAAAATTGTGTACTCTTTCTGCAGGAAAGAAGCACCAATATAATATCTCATTATTCCTATTCAATATTACAGTGTAACATGTAGCTGATATATTACAGCAAGATAAGGAAATATAAGGTAAACATATTGAAGACAAATAAAAAATTGTTTTATTCACAAATAATGCTACTTCAGATACTTACAAACATCACAGGATACTAAAACTCCTTCACAAATATAGAAAGACTGTGGGATACAAGGTTAAAACACAATAAAATAGCCAATTATTTTTATATAAGAACTGCAAACAATGCTATTTTAAATTAAAAAATCATTTATAATATTACCAAAAATTACCTAATTAGATATAAATCTAAGAAATATTAACCCTCTAGAAAAATAAATCAAAGAAAAGCCAAATAAATGAAGAAATGAAATAGTGCGTGCCCATAGATTGGAAGTATCAATATTGTTAAGACATCAAATATTCCCAAAATGACTTCCAGATTCAATGCAACACCAATCAGAATCCCAGTAAGCAATATTGTAAATAACAACAAAAAACAAACAAACAAAAAAACCCCAAAATCAAACAAAACAATTTTTTACAAAAAGGTAAAAGACCTAAAATAGCTCCCAAAATGCTCAAAAAGAATAACAAACTAGGAAGACTAAAAGACCTCAATTTTAACATTAAATACAAAGCTACAGTAATCATGACACTCATATTTACAAAAGAATAGACACACATAACAATGGAACATAATAAAGGATCTAAAATAGGCACAAACAAATTTAGTCAACTGATCACTGAAAAAGGACCAAAGGAAATCCAGAGGAGTAGGGATAGTCTCTTTTACACATGGTACTAGAACAATTTGACTCCACGTGCAAAAAGCTGGACCTAAACACAGATTTTAAACCTCTCACAAATGTTATTTCAAAAAGAATTACAGATTTAAATGTAAAGAGTAAAACTAAAAAGTTTCAGAAGAAAACTTGGAAGAAAATCCATATGAAATTGAGTTGCGTGATGAGTTTTTAGACATACCACTAAAAGCATGAAAGAAAATATATATATGTGGGTTTATTAAATTTAAAACTTCTGCTCTGTCAAAAGTTCTGTGAAGAAAACAAAAAGAACTCCAGAGAATGGCAGAAAGTATTTGCAATGCATACATGTATCCAAAATATTTATAGAATGCATACAACTAATTCAAAATAAGGAAACAAGCCAATCAAAATGGATGAAACACCTCAGTAGATATATCATCGAAAAAGATAGATAACAAATAAGTACACATAAAGATGCTAAACATCATGCGTCATTATAGAATGGCCAGTTAAAGTATCTGTTATGGCTTGTGTCTAGATGTCCCCTCAAAGCCTCATGCAGTCATAGGTGGGGCTTTTTCAGAGGTGGCTGGATTTAGAGTGTGTGATTGATGCATGGTGCAAAACTAAGATTAATGGTGCTAAGATTAAGGGTGGGTAATTACTAAATCAGTCCACTGATTGCTTCGGCACCACCCTAATCCCAGTAGCCTGGATACAATATAAGGGACACAAAGAGGCTTGTCTTGCCCCTTTGCTTGCTTTGCTACCTTCTGCCTACCAGGAACTGTTTCTCCTCTGTGATGCTTCTCTGCCATGTGCCGCCGTACCTTGGAGCCAGCCAATTATGGACTGAAACCTCTACAAACTGTGAGCCAAATAAACCTTTCCTCCCTTAACTTTGGGTGTCGGGTATTTTGTCTCAGCAACAAGAAAAGTAACTAAGACAGTATGAATGAAATTTAATAAGGAAACAAACATAAATTAAATACTATTATATAGCTATTAAATTACCCAAAATCCCAAACAATTACAATAATATGTGGATTTCCGAGGGCTATAATGAAGTGCAACAAACTCAGTACCTTCAAACAACAAATTTATTCTCTGCTACTTCTAGAGGCAAGATTTCCTAAGTCAAGAAAGCAGTATCATGTTTTTTACGAAGTCTCTAGAAAAGGATTCTTTGTGCTCTCTTCCTATTTTTGGATGGTTTCTGTAAATGTCTGACATTCTCTGACATCATCCAATCTCTACCTCCACTCCTTTACAGCATTCTCCCTGTGCATCTCTGTGTATGACTTTCCATCCATTTTTGGAAAGGTCTCTCCCTAGTCCCATTTGGCCTTCTGTTCACTTGATTATATAAACCATGATCCTCGTTCCCACTAAGGTGCCATTGATAGGTACTAGGGTTGGCACATGAACATGATTTGGAGTCAGGTTTGGAGGTTAAAGAAAATCACAAGAAAGAAGGTAGAGTGACCCATGTGATAATGGATTAGAGTTGATGGTAGCAGTTATCATTTGATATTTAGCTTAATATTGATACATACTTTTACATATAGACATATCTGTAGATATATGCATACATGCACACATATCTAAATAGATGCTAGATAGATAGATAGATAGAGTTTAGAGAGCTTAAAAGCAACAGTACTACAATATAATGTGCACAGCTAACACCTAGAACCCAGATCTTATTTATGTACCAGGCTTCAATAAAAGGAACAAGGACTCCTTGGAGTAATTGGTGATTCTAAGACAAGGGCAGAAAACATGGCCAGGGATATAGCTCAGTGGCTCAGCACCCGCCTGGCAAGTGCAAGGTCCTGAGTTTGATTCCCTGTACCACAAAAAATAGATAAATAAATAAAAAATAAAAAAAGACTCTGGAGAGTCTACCACTAAAGGGTGGGTAATATACAAGAGGAATTTTAAACTTGCATGTCCAGAAAATGACAAATTTATTAGAGAAGGCAAAGCACACACTGTAAAATTCACAATCATGAGGATAAGTCAAAGGACATAGAAGCCAGCAAAAAAAGCTCATACTTTGATTTTAATAAATGAGTATTGGATTATAATTTTGTGTATAAAATAAATACTAGGGAGTCCATCTTATATAAGTTAATGACTGAAGAAATGTGTACATCAGATAGAAGAGACAACTTTTCCATGAGAAGAAATTCTGAATTATTTGTGTAGGTGTTTCATCTTCTAGGAAGTAGAATAAACTCTCCATTCCTTTAGTATGGACTGCATATAATGACCGTCTTCCCAAGAGTATATTATGAAAGGGGAGAGAAAAGTGCTACTTTACGGTAGAGAAACCTAAGGATCATGTGATCAAGGTTAATATCCATACTGATAAGTCAGGTTGCTAATATTTAACTTTGATACAGCAAAAAACAAATGGAACTAAATCTCTATGGTCTTCCTCTCAGAAATCTATTATTTAACTGCAATCATTAGAAACTCACAAGACAAACCCACTTAAGGAAACTTTCAATATGCCCAGCTACCAGTCCAAACTACCTGACAAAAATACCAAGGTCATCAAAAACAAAGAAAATCATTGGTGAGTCTCGCTGTCGGGGTAACCTACAGTGATATGACTAGTAAATGCCATGTGGCATCCTGAATGTGGTCCTGAAAGACATAAAGCATATTTGAAACTAAGGAAACTTGAATGATTTTGATTCATTAATTCTAACAAATGTGACATTCTATTAAAAATAGGCAGAACTAGTGTGGAATATGTCAACTCCTTGTACTAACTTCACATTTTCTTCTGTAAATGTAAAATATCTCTAAACTAAAAACGATAAATATTGGCATATATATGTATAGCTACTGTTACGATCATAAAATCTCCAAGAGAAACTCAGTTGTTTCTGTAATTGTCCCATTAGTCTCACCAAGAAATTTATTTTTTGCAGAAAGCTAGCAACTATCTTCTTTGTGAGATATGGCTATTCTAAATTCCAGAAGAAAGCACAATCTCATAATGGTCACTTTGTTGGACATGACAGATTGTTGCTAACAGTACATATTAGAAGATGGTTCAAATGGTAAATCTCTTGAAAATGTTTTATTCTAATCTCTATATTGTACAGACCGTATCAGGAAGAGAAATAGTGAGGACAAGAAGAGCTATTTGTGGTTAGGCTTCCTATATAATTCTCAATCCAATGGAAGTTACACTGTTCAGAAGACAATAAATTCTAGATTCTCCCAAGCATTGGTTTCTTTTGCAAAGCTGTTCCAATGAATATAGCACTGAAAACGGCACTGAGTTCTATCTATATTGTTTGTTAACCACACCAACTCTTTCAGATCCATGGGAAATGCAGTAGACCAGCAAAGCCCTGAAGCTCTTAGAAACAAAATGACTCCAGAAAACATAATGTATTAATCAGCTTTCTGTTAGTGTAACAAATACCTGCGATAATCAACTTATAAATAATATATAGCAGAAAGTAACTAATTTGTGAAAAAGCCTCATTAGTGAAAAGGAAAATGCACACTAAGACAGTAATTAGCTACCTCTAATTGCATCCTCAAATGTCAAAAATTAAGAGTCGACAATACCAAGCGATGTTAAGAAGCAATGCAGGGGGAACTCTCTTGCAATACTAATAGGAGGACACATTGTTATATATAAAATATTTTGGCAAAAGCTTTGGCAGTATTTTTAATAGTTAAATCATGTGCATACAAAATATACTCAGCAACGTTTCTTCTAAGCTTATACAAAAAATATTTATGCACAACTGCAGGTAACATGCATAAGAATTTCAGAGAAGCATATTTCTAAAAGCTGAACACTGGAAACCATCAAAGTAGTCACGAACAGTACAATGGATCAATAAGTTGAGATTTTTCCATACACTGAAAAGTACCCAGTATTGAGAATAGATATAACTGTGGATCCAAGTAGCAGTTT
This sequence comes from Erethizon dorsatum, assembly GCA_028451465.1. Lineage (NCBI taxonomy): Eukaryota > Metazoa > Chordata > Mammalia > Rodentia > Erethizontidae > Erethizon > Erethizon dorsatum. Next base: position 13,196,384 of record CM051828.1, on the reverse strand, counting down.
GGACATTGTACAACAAAGCTGTACAAAAGAAGATTCATTCAGCCATCCACAATGCATACATATTTCAATGTTACATGTTGTACATTGTAAAGACATATTGTATTTGTCATTCAAAAGATTAATAAATAGGTGTGCATACTCTATCCAACCACAGTGGAAAACACAATGCAGATCCAGCTCACACGGCTTCTCCTAACCCCAGGAAATAGTGCAAAGAATATTAATCCACAGTGCCGTGTGCATGTGACTAGAGAAAGACCGATCTTCAGCAGAATTTCTGAAATTATTAAGACTCTACCTTTTAAGATAACTAAAGACTATGTCTATATTTATAAACTCTTAATTCTATTCATTACCTGATATATCAGACTATTTGTATTCTGCAAACGACATCAAAAGGTAAGCTTCCATTTTTCAACATTTTTAATAAAAATTTAGGAATAGGGGCCGGGGATATAGCTCAGCGGTGCAGCGTCTCCCTGGCAAGCACAAGGTTGCGAGTCCGATTCCCAGTGCCAAAAAAAAGAAAAAATAAGAATAAAACAGTACTTATACTAAAAGACTGTAATAATCGTTGATACCTACACTGTAAGTATTCATATATCTTTGCTTCACAGATGATATGAAAGATAAAATTATGGAATATTCACATTCTGTTGCTCACAATGTTATGATTAACAAAATCACTGTTGTAAGTTCAGTATACAAAATAACTCACACCAAATAAACTGAAGGCTTATGTTTTCAGTGTGCAAGGATCACATACAAAAATGAAAAGGTCAGGAAAATAGAAGAAAAGTACATGAAGACTCAAAGTAAGAAATTCACAACAGGAGAAGGCTGACCAGCAAGGATATAAGGAGAAGTGCAAAATCTCTGGTAATCAAGGAAATTAAAGTTAAAGCCACAATGAGTCCACATTAAAACCATCAATTTGGAGGAAATGAGAAAGTCAAGTTATTACTGTATCAAGTATATAGGTAATAGGACCCCAGCAGTCTTCATCTATTGCTGAAGGAAGTATAACTGCAAAAAGCCATTTAGAGGGCCAGTGAGATGGCTCAGCGGCATAAGCGCCTGCCTGGCAAGCGCGAGGGCCCGAGTTCGACTCCCGGAACCCACATACGAAAAAGGGGCCGGTGATATCGCTCAGCGGCACGGGCGCCTGCTGGCACGCGAGGTCCTGAGGTCGACCCCCGGTACCCACAAAAAAAAAAAAAAAAAAGCCATTTAGAGAGGGATCAAAATGTATTTAGTGAAATTAAATGTGCACACCTTATGAAAAACACTTCTCTAAGTATATAAAACCTTAGGAATGCTGGCATATTTTCATTAGAAAATGTGTGTAACATTTTTCCTTGCAGATTTCTATGGGCCTGAAGCAGAGGGGAAATTATTTTTCTGGCATGAACTAGCACACGCAGTTACTGTGGACTTTCCTGCCTCCACTACTATGTGAGCCAAATTCTTAAATACATTTCTTAAAATAAATCTCTGCCTTTACCTCTGACCCCGCCTCCTCTCCGGCTGTCTGTACAATATCCACAGAGCAAGCTGGCAGGTTGGAGACCCAGGAAAGATTGCTGCAGCTTGAGGCTGGGAGCAGATTCCAGGAGAGTACAATTCACTCTCCTTCCAGGACCTCAGACTGTGCACTTTTAAAACCTTCAACTGACTGGGTGAGGCCCACCCAGACTGTGGAAGCCAATCTGCTGATGTAAATGTTAATCTCATCTTAAAACTGATTTCACAGGAAAATTTAGACTAGTATTTGATCGAATATCTGGGCCCTATGGCCTGCCCAAATTGACACATAAAATTAAGCATCTTGGGGATGTAATAAGAAAATGCGTGTGTTGTTAGCCTGAAAACCATCAGTGGTGAGACTCCAGGAAGTACCTTTCAAATTCCTATTTTTCAGTATTGTTCACACCTGAATACTGACACACAGTTGTGAAATTGTCATTCCTGCTACTCCAAGTTTAAAGGAGATAACTAATCGTAACCCACAATTTGCATTCCAATGCAAATATATCAAAATACATTATTCCGAATTTCACATATCCATGTTTGACAATCCATAAATTCTCCTCAATTTCTGCTTCAAGTATTTTTATTCACTTGACTTCTACACCTCACTTTTGCACTTATTTCAGTGTGCATTTTCTTGCATTTTTGCATTGTTCTTACTGATAAAAATGATTCCAAACTCCTCAGCCCAAGTATAAGTTTTCTATCACCATATATTACCCACTGGGTATTGCATATTCTATTTTTCTTCTCAATTACTAGAATACTGTTCTCTGCACTCTTCATCTTCCTGCCACGACTCCCCATCCTTCCTCACTGGACTATAAAAATTTGGCTGCTGTCCTTATTCCTCCTTCCAGTGAATCAGCTCCGGCAGAGTTCATGAAAATATCTCAGTTACCAAATTTACTGTTCTCTGGTGGAGCCATTTACATTGTACCTCAAGAAAATAAAATCTTTTCGTCAGAAATAGAAATGGCTTCAGACCATCACTACAACTTTCATAGATATAAAATGGATGTTCAGATATACTCAGATCCTGATACCATGAATTTCATTCCCGTGACTCATTAAATATGAAGAGTTTGAAGCTGGAGTGAAGGCATATTACAGATTTAGTTCAAGTTTCCAAAAGTACTGATTATGTTTTAGTCAGGGAAGAAAATATCCAGTAAAGGATCAGAGTAAATCAGAGGTAGCAGCAGAGAGGAAAGTGCACTAAATTATTTCTACTTTCTTTGACCTCCCAAATTCAACTCTAGTCCACTTATTGGTCAGCAAGGGACTCCTGTGTAAGTATAAGAAATAGAAAGGAAGCAGAAAGTTTGAAGTAAATTGAATCATTTGTGCTTTCTGAATATTACTTCATTTTTATGAAAGATAGATTATTGGGAGATATGCTTATCTGTTTATCTGTCTTTTCAGTATTTTTAATTAATTAAGTTTATTGGTGCAACTTAGGTATATAAAATGATCACACTCATCATAGGGAATTTGGAACCTCTACGTGATATACCTTCATTTGTCTTTTTTTCCTTCCTGTCCCCCTCTCCTCCTTTCAACCCCTCTTCCCTTCCTCATTTACAAAACTTTGTTTTCATGTTATCCTTCTTTTCTCATTTTTTCTTTTCTCTTCCTTCCTTTCTGCCTCTCCCTTCCCTAGTTCCCCTTTCCTTCTTTTCACTATTTTAAAGTTTCTAATTTTTATATTTTACTTTCCAAGAGAAAATTCAGAATGATTTTTAAAAGGACATTTTAGTATTTTTATTTCTTTTGTTTGCTATTGAACCACAATTTCCCTCACTTTATATACTGTATTCCATCGTTTTCCAGTTGTATTCCAATATCACAAGCATCCTGTGCTCAAGAAGTTGTTTGGCATTACTTGATATTCAGGAAAATGAACTATTTTGAAATGTAAAATTATGATTGTTTTCAAACTCAACTTGCAAATCCAAACTATACCCCCCAAAATATTTAAAATTATAGAAATGCTGAATTAAGGAACTCAGTCATTTTAAATGAGAATTTTTCTTAAAAAGTGTTGTTCCAGTTATTCTTAATTGACAAATTGATGGATTAAGAGGTTCATATAGATGATTGGAGGACAGGGGCCCCCGCTCATCCATGGATTAATCCACTTGTGTTCAATGCTGTTAGCATGCCAACCCCTATTGGAGGCTGCCTTTGGAGGGTGTAGCTCTCACTGGGTTCTTCCCCTGTGCTCTGCCTCCTGCCGCTGTGAAGTAAGAAGCTATGCTCCATCATGCCCTTCTCACATTGTGTTCTGCTTCACATCAGGCCCACAGCAATGCAAACAGCCAACCATGGACTGCAACCTCTGAAACTGTGAGCCCAACAAGATATTTCTTTGCTAAGGTGTCTGTGTCACTGTCTAACAATGGAAGGCTGACTAATACAATTATATTTATATATCCTTCTTTAGAGCAGAGTAGTATGCCATTGTGTATAAATACCACATTTTCTTTATCCATTTCTGAGAAAATTTGGTTCAAGATATTAGTTGCTAACATCATGTCCCTTATTTTTCTGTCCTTATTTTTTTTTCTTTTCCTTATTCTAAGCAGAAGTAGGATTCTCTGATCAACATTAAGGCCTAAAGATGCTCCCCATTGCTTGGTATATATAGGATTTTAAGATTCTAACCTAATTATCTAGAGCTCAGAAATGGTGCCCTTCCCCCTGAAAATTTTACCACATGTTCCATCCCAGAGTCACTTTGGATGGATTGATAAGATGTGTGAAAGCACAATGGACCGTGTTCTCCTCCTGCAGCTTGAAACATTCAGATGTGCGCCCATAGCCCTCCATCTTCAGCATTGATATCCGGCACATAGTACTGCCCCAAAAATCCTGATTCCTTGGAAAAACAGGAGTTCCTAGGAAATGAGTAACACTTAAGAGAAAAGTATAGGCATATCTCCTATATTACCATGAGCTATTAGTCACCAAACGCAGGCATAGTTTTGCGAAAAACTTGTTATCTTTACTTAGTGGTAATGATTAAGATCTCACAGCATTTGCTGATTTGTCAGTAGTGTAATCCGGCAGTTTCAGGTGAAACTTGAATTCTGCTCCTTTAGAACAGTGGTGGCGAACCCGTGGCACGTGTGCCACAGAGGACTGCTATTGAAAGCTCTAAAATGTTCACTGTGACTGCTTTAGAAGAACAATATACATAATTCCAATAAAGTAACATTGTTCAATCAAGTTCAAATTCTACTCTCAAACATAGATCCTTATTAGTCTCAGCTGAAAAACTGCAATAGAAAACCATGCCTGGACCCTACCCTGAACTAATGAAATGAGAATTAGGCCAATCTACATACTTCTAGAAGCTCCTCCATTGTAATGTACCGTCTGGTCAGGGAACTATTAATTTATCTGCATTGTGGCAAAAGGAGAGATGTCTGCAATTTGCTGATCAATGTCCACCGGAATGCAAACTTCCAACGTGAATTTCTCCCTTTTGCACCCCATAAATTCCAGGTTAGGATAGTGGCACATTATTTCTGATCCTGAGGCCCAGCCTACGTACCTGCTCCCTAACCAAGGCAAGAGAAAACCTGAGTTTTCAAGTTGACCCACAAGCATTTGTTTAGTCTCTCCCTTCCTTTTTCAGACAAGTGATCTTTTGACCCAACATCACCAACTCAAAGATTTCTCTTCTAACATGGGTGATATAAGTTACACCAGTGGTACACGTGGAATCTGAACTTTCAAGTGCCTTTTAGAAGTGGTACCTATCTCTTTTTGAGACTGCTGTGTTCGTAAAGTTTGGACGATTTTATTTTTTTATTTTGATAGAAACTTCAATATTATAATTTAATTATCACACTTTGATTTCTTCCACTCAATGATCTCTTTAAATAAAATTTAGATCGTGAAGCACTCTGAAAAGGTAGTTATTTTTCTGGGTCTAAAAACTGTAGCCAGAGATTATAAAGCAGAGAAGAGCTAGTGGATAGGCGGGGAGAGCGCTCCTCTCAGAGGAAAATGGATACCGCAGAATCTCTCTGTCCTTCCTGTGCTGTGTCCACCATGAAGCCCCTGCGCGGTGTGAAGAGCTGGGTATCTAAATGCACTGGGGCTGGACTGAATCTGCCAACCCACTTCTAACCTTTATGATCTAAGATGACACTTAGTACATCAAAAATGAGTTACTATTACTCCCCTGAAAAAATAGTTTGGAGAATTATTCAGAATATGTCACTCATCTCCCCTTTCCGAGAGACTACTCCAGTTCACATAATCTGGAAGACATTTACCGGGGAAGCCATGCTCAGCATCTTTCTTCCTGTAGCACATACTCTTGCTTTCCATGACACCTGTTTGTGAAGAACCTAATTTAAATTTACATGTAACTTCTGTTCTTTCTACTTAGCACTCATTGACAAAGTGACAAAGTAGCCAAATTGTTAAACATCTCTCCTTTCTAAAATATAACAGCTATAAGGACAGACCCCATACTTGACGCCTGTACTCTGTCTCTACCATGCCTAGCACGGTGTCTGGTAGGGATGTGATATGTATATGTTAAGTAATTAAAATCAGATCCCAGAGTTTGCTTTGCAGAGCTTACAACTTTTGTGGGGAAAGATAAAAGAAAGAAAATGTAACAAGGGCTTTAACAGAAATGCATACAGTTGAGTTTTGAATTCCAGATACTTCCTGGGGAATTTAAGCCATGGGTAAGTTCTATAATGAAGCAGATTTAGCCAGGAAATAAAAGTTTGAAAAGTTGTTAGAAGGCTGAAGCCTGCATAGAGGGGATAATTCTATGTAAAGTCCAGGCTTAAGAATATGACTTTGTCTTTTAGACTCTAGAAATCCGCTGAAAAAGGCAGTTGAGACACTCATCTGTCTATTTAATAGCAAATGTTCAAAGTTAATAGATTCCCTAGATTTATTTAATATTACATAGCTACAGTATTTAAGGGTAAACAGTAATTTTCTAATTTGAATTTTGGGATGAGACAGTTTGATGAGAAAAACTTCATACAGTGAATGACATGCAAGAGACATAAAATTAGAGAGCATCACTATATCTGGAAATTATTATAAATAAAATTTCAATAAATACAATCTAAGCATTTTGGAAAGTAACACGTTTTAATGAGAAAAGGTAAAGGTCTCCGTGGAGTATGTTTGAAAGGCAAATATACCCTGTATTTCTACACATACTTGTCTAGAATTTAATCAGGCACAATGAGTCTGGAGAAACATACACTGTTTATTAGCAGAGATAATTTATCAGGCTTTTCCACAGATTAGTTGAACATTCTTAATGACCTTGCAACTCACCTTACCAAATTCCACCCCTATGGAGCAGTCTTCTAATTATTACTCAAGGTCCCCGGGGCTCTCTCCACCAGGGTCAAGAGCACGGTATGGCATACCCCTTGGCATTATCTGGTTGCTGGAACAAGTTTCCCCTTACTCTACTGTTTCTTAGCAGCAAACAGAGCTTCCTGGAAAGTTAGGGCATCTCCTATGCACTCTGGCTCATAGATATTTTGTATGAGTCTTGCTGGTGAGTGTGTGTGTTTGCCTTATTACATCACCAATATCGAGGGAAGTCTCTCGAAGACACCAAGGTAAACGACAGCACTGATTCTCATAACAAGATTTAATTCAGTGTCTTAGGATTTGAAATCTACAGCTCTGCCTTATAACAGACTGCCCTAAGTCTGTGCAACTAAGAAGATTCTCACTGATTAAGCTATTAATTAATAATATGTGCATCAATACCCACATGGGTATATGATGTATACATGTGTGTATTCACACCTATACACCTATATCTATACACATTATATTCATACATACACGCATACATTAGGAAAATGCATGTGCAGTTTTAAACACACAGAATCTACCCACATTTCTTGCTAATAAGTAACACTTTTCATATTATAAAACATTGTATTATATACACAGAGACAATTTTTATGAATGATATCATTTTTAATACTTTTTGTAACTTGTTCTTTTATTCCCAGAATGTTACAGATAAAATTTATACCAGTAGATTGATATTTCATTCACTAATTTTTTAATTGAAGTTTAGGTACTATTGCATAGATAATCATGATGTATTTAATCTCTTGGTGAAACAATTAATTTTTTATACTTTCAAATATTAAAACCAACTAACAGATAATAGTGTATGTAGCTATTTGTGGTATTAAGAGAGTTTATGTATAGGAAACTTCACTAGGAATAGAATTAATGGGTTAAAATACATTCAATTATGACAGATGTAGTCAAACTTATGAAGGAAATCTTTTAGCAAGTTACATAATTTCCTTTATTTTATTGGAGCATCTGTTTCTCAACACTCAATGTATCAATTGACATTGGCTGTTTATGAGTGAACTCCAAACAGAATGGCTTTTTAAAAATCCCATTCATTAAGCCTACAGTTCTATTGATTGACATGTTGAGCCTGGCTCCCCTGGGCTGGTTTTCTGGCAAGCTGCAATTCATAAGGTCTTTACCAATCTCTGTATATAACATCGTGTTCGCTACTATCCCATTGACCAAACACAGGGTACAGGATCAAGTCCAGAGTCAACAAGGAGAGAAGCAGTCTCTATCTTGTAATGGAAGAATCTGAAAATTCACGGACTCCTACTTTTGATAGGAAAAACTGCAAATTAACATTGGGAATGGCTATACAGACATGGATAAGTAAATGAGAATCTAAATGAGAATCATTATGTATGGATTTTGCTTTCGAAAGTTACAATCCTTGTAAGAGAGTGACTGAACATTATCCATTTGAGGGTAGAGTAACTGAGGCAACTAGAGCATAAGCAACCATGGGCAAGGTAAGTATGTTTGTCCCAGGTCATATAACCTACACACTCAATTTTGCTATACAATGACTTCTTATTTTAGGAATTTTTATTTTGTGTATATTTGAACTGTATGAATCCCAGTATTTTCTTTCTAATATTTTTCTATTATTTATGTTTTGATCTTTTATTCAAACATTTCAACTTTGACTACCATCTTCAAAACCCCTACAATCTGTTAAATTCTATTCATACTTTAAAAAACATTTCAATTATCAAGTCTTCTCAAAAGCATACCCTGACATTCCTTAGTCCATCCTCATCATGCTATTTCTGTACCTTGAGTATATATGTATATATGTGTATTTGCATGTATATATACATGTATTTGTATTTTTGTGTATATATATGTATGTGTATTTGTGTATATATATATATATATATATGTAGATGTATGTATATATTGATAGATGTGGATGTCCTTACTCTTATTTTTGTATTAGCTATTTTATGGTTGTAAATCATATTTTGCGTATTTTTTCTCTATTAAACTGTGTCTTCCTGAAGGCTTTCCCAGGTTTGGGAAACACAATGAGCACTGAATGCTTTTTTTCTTTTTGTTTAATGGAATAAAATACTTGCCCTTGCGTGGCTCATTAACTACTTGCAATAACTGATATGCAAACATTTGTCAGTGTGTACCTTTTGTTCTAAGTCCCATTACTTCCTTATTAATTTTCTGGAACGTGTCTTAGATTAATCTCTTCTTTCCAGGTGCTCCCAGAGGATATTATTAAAACAATTATTATAATACTTATTTCCTTTGAACATCTCTCTAGAACTCTAGTTTTCTAGTGCAATGTAAACTATAAAAGAGAACCAAATCAGACTATTTTCCTTTACTAAATCACTTTTTAACTTTTCCCTAGGGCATTATGTGTTTATTACTATAAAAAAACTATGTATTTTTAATACTATATAAAGTTTTAAAATAAAATATCAAAAGTGGTGCTGTTTTTCTGTATTGAACCCTTCTGCACATGGACACAATTTTAATTATTCAAAATACATATTACTCTTTTCTTATTTTATAATGTCAGAAATCAGCATTTCTCACTTCTCTTTGGCCATTTTCCTTTTCATAGGATGCCTAATTTTGTATGGATTCCAACCATTATAGATTTTTTTTATTATTACTTTGACTTGACATACAGTAATTGTATAAATGCAGTATAATGCAGTATTTCAAAATACATGTGGAATGTATGATTATCAGATCAGGGTAATTGGCATAGCCATCACCTCAGATATTTCAAGGATTAATAAGCATTGCCTGCTTGATACTTTGTTTATTGAAGCAGACAATACTTACCTTATATTTCTCTGAAAACTTACCTTATATTTCTGAGAATATTTTAAAACAAGACACAGTAGGAAAGGCAAAATGGATTCCAAATATAAACTTGTGAACTGCCATTCAGTGTTTCAGGGTTACATCATGATTTTTCATTTTAGACATTCTGTTTATTTGAAAATGAGCTAAGATCTAAAGAGCAAAAACAGACACATCACCTCACAGAATCCTGAGTTCCCTGATTTTCCCTAAATATTGCTTTTTGTTATTATTTTTTATTGTTTGTTTATTAGTTTGTTTTTTTTGAGACAGGGTCTTGCTATGTAGCTCAGGCTGGTCTTGAACTCACTATATAGCCTAAGTTGGCCTCAAACTCACAGCAATCCTCCTGCCTCAGCCTCCTGAGTGCTGGGATTAGAGGCATGCACCACCACACCCAGCTAATTTTCCCTAAATATCATAGGCAGGATGAAACAAGACAAGTGACCAGGAGGGCTGGTTCAAGTGGCAATTTCCTTGTCCAGGTTCAGTAGGAGATAGGTACTCTGAGTAGATTTTAAGCCTCACCCACATTTGTGATCCTGGGGTTTTCTGTCTTCTTTCCCCAGAACTAGCTTTCCTTCTGCTCTTCTCTAAGTAGCTGGAAATTGCCATACTGTACAAGACAAAATTAAGCTTCTGAGGACTGGTTATTAGGGAGCCGTAGCACAGTTTGGCTTCTGTGTTCTAAGAAATTGGCAGAAGCTTCCAAGGAAACTGGAGTTTTCTGTCAGCTGCTGATACAGTTATATGGAGTGAGTTCAATGATCACAAAGCTAATGGAAGTGCTTTATCCAATATGTAGAAAATAAAATCACAAGCATAAACAAAAACTGAAAAATACAAAGAATTACTATATGCAGAGGAATACCCGTTTAAACAAAGATGGCTTTAGCAATGGCTCAATAGACTAATGTGCCCATGGTTAATTAAAAAGCCACACTGTTTCATGGATTATAGTTTTATTAGGTAAAGTATTTTACAGATCAATGTGTCACTTCAACATTACGAGAAATTTTATACTTCCAAAAGGTTTAAATTCAAGATGAATGGGTGGGATACTGAAGAACAGAAGAAAGATTAGAATACAAAGTTTAAGAAAAGATGTATTAACTAGGACTTATACTCCAGGATGGAGTCAGCACTGAGGAGGAAGGAAGCTTGATGTTTGAACGTTCTGGATGGGGATGGTGGAGAAGAAAAGATTCAAGTTCTATTTTTCCCTGAAATATTACATTTTTATGAAGATTCTGAAAGATCAAGGGTATAATTGTGTATGAAAAAGAGCACCCACAGCTATTTTTGTACTGTTCAATGCTGAATTCTTTAAATTTATATCTTCTTGAACAACACTTTGAAAGCCAATTTTTCTTGAGCACTGAAACTCTGCATACCAATTTAATTAATAAAAATCCCTTCAAATATTTTAAACTGCAATTATAAATTAAAATATCTAATAGGATAGTGAATGGTAGTTTCTGTGTTGTCCCTGAATTATAGTGAAGGGCTTATGACTAAAAATAATGGACCCTCTAGCCAGGCGTGGTGGTGCATGCCTGTAATCCCAGCACTCGGGAGGCTGAGGCAGGAGGATTCCTGGGAGTTCAAGGCCAGCCTGGGCTACATAGTGAATTGAGGACCAGCCTGAACTGCATAGCAAGACCCTGTCTCAAAAAGCAAACAAAAAAAAAAAAAGAAGAAGAAGAAGAAAGGGGGGGGCTCAACACCTCCATACACTTAAGACAGCTACTAAGAAAGAGAACACAGCAGATGTCACATTAGTGACAAGAAGTGGCTGAACAATGGTACCATTCATTACTCTCCCTAAGTTTTCTCTAAGGAAAATGGTAATTTAAGAAGAAATCTTGGAAACAATGAGTTATCTTCTTAAATGAAACTTGTTTGACATTTTTCTTCCCTTCCTTAAGGTGTAGCAGTTACAGGGGCATTGTGTCTCCCACTGTCCTGGCCATAAAGCAAGAAAGTAGCTTTCAAATGATCACAGTTGATAAAGTTGGATTCCTGAAATGAGAGATGCCATAGCCATTTGGGCTTCTATAGTAAAATATATTAGATTGAGTACTTTGTACATAGCAGAAATTGCTTATAGTTCTGGAGGCTGAGAAATCCAGGACCAAGATTCCCGTAGGATTCCTTGTCTAGCAGCTGTCTGCTTCTAAGATGGCGGTATGCTGCCACATGCTAGGGATGAGAGGGGTTCTGTGTCCACGCATGGCAGAAAAGACAGAGTACAGGGAGTGCTCCCTTAAAGCCTGAGCCCTTTTATTAGAGTGCTAATTCCATTCATGGGGGGCAGGGGCATTTTCATAACTTAATCAACTACTTAGGGCCATTTCTCTTACTATTGTAACATTGGGGATTAAGTTTCAGTGTTAACTTTTGAGGCCACACTATTATTCATACTATAGGAGAGACAATGGATATTGCCTCATTTAGTAGTCTTTTTGGCTAACTTTTGTATAAATCTGAGTCATAGGTAAAGGGACTTAGAAATGCCAGGGTTGAGGTGTAGGAAAACAGGGTCACCACAAGCTCTTTATGTACATAAAGTCGATATTTTTAGAAAAGGCCAGGTTTGATCTCTCTTTTTTTTTTTTTTAACCCTACACAAGGAAAGAAATGATAAGCCAGGTAGAAGCAATGTGATATATCACAGGTACTCAGAGCTGAGAGACAATTGTAGGAGATGAGACTGGAGTACATTTCACTACCTGCGGAGGTGATAGTCAAAAGCTGGAGAGCATGTCTTCGAAATGCTGCAGAAGAGATAGGCATATGAACAAAACGGAAGAAGATTCTTTTCTTTGAACCAGTCAAGATAAGAAAATAAATTTCAGCTTATGTGATACATATTACAATGAAATCGGGCATAAGGGAGCAGTTCCTGTTCAAGCACATGAACCTTTTAAGGATTCAAAACCTGAGGTTCAATTTATTTGTAGAGTAAATTTAGCTTGGAAAGAATGGTTGAAATAGAGTTGTTAATTTGCCTAGGCTAGACTCAAGCTTGCAATTCTCCTGCCTCTACCTCCCTGAGTGTTGGAATTTACAGGATTGTGACACCATGCCAGGATGGTTTGCTTGTCTTGTACCGTTTATGAGAAGCTTAAAATCTAAGTTATTCTCACATTAATGGAAAACGTGGAGTAGTACTCTATTTCACAGTTAAGCCCAATATCCATCATCTTCCTTTAAACTTTACCCTATAAATAAGTGGGCACAAACCATTTAAAAACTGATCTTTTTTCTCTCATACTTATTCATTGGTCATCAAATGTTCTACACTTGTTTATGCTTTGTCTCAAATTTGGAGTGTCTTAACCATTTCTGGAGGAGATCGGGCATGTAAAGGGTGGTATAGCTGTACACTCTTAGCCATGTTCAAACAGTCCATGTGTTCTTTCACAATAATCTTGGCAACATTGCACACCTGTAAACATGTCTACACCAGCTCCTGAACAATTTTTCACAACCACCCAACCTTGGAGTTTGTTTAGGTATTTTTGGTTAGTTGGTTTCATTGTTTGTAGGATTCTGTATGTTTTTTCCTGATCTAACATTAAGTCATTTCTAATAGATTTGAAAAGCATATCTCTTTATCCAGAGAATGTGTTGAGGGTAGACTGGAAATTTGTTCCACAAGTGTATACTCTTGAATTTTTCAGGGAAATTTTTCAGTAGCTCATTGTCCTGATCCCAGAGAGGGACTTCATTTTTCATGTAGTCAGTACCGATCTCTTTTCCTTGAAGAAGAGCCGGGGACTGGATGTCCAGTGAAAAATGTTAGAGGACATTTTTTTGTTCAGTGCTGGGGACTGAATGCAGGACCTCTAACACGCCAGTCAGGTGCTCTATCACCAAGCTGTATCCCATTCTTTCTTCAACACACTACTTTACTAATTTCTTTATATATGTTTATGAATAAGCTCAAATATTTCCCAAAATGAAATATATTTTCTCCTTGTATGTTCCTTTATTTATTTATTTTTATGCAGGTACCGGAAGTCGAACTCAGGACCTCACGCTTTCCAGGCAGGCGCTTATGCCCCTGAGCCATATCACTGGCCCTGTTCCTTTATTTATTAACCCAGCTGTGTGATTTCCTTCTTAGCTAAGTTCTCCAAATGGGTCAATCCTCACTATATTTAGATTATCTATATTCATTGCATGCATTGTTCATTTACTTCAGTATGTGTGACCTGTCAACACCATCATTAGTTTATATCTATTTCCTTTCACCTATTTTATATATAGTATTCACATTTCATTTTTTTCTTCAAAATATTAGCTAAAGTTAAATTTGTCTGAAAATCTTGATTCTCTCTTAAGTATCATTGAATAATACTATAATATTAAATATCTTTTTACTTGTTATCTTTATGAGATAGAAATATATGCAATGGTGATTCTCGTAAGAATTATTCAATCTAAACACTCTTATTCCTGAGAAAAATTCATCAAAACATTTTCCAAAGGGCTTTAAATGACTATCCAGCAAGCAATTTGGCTTGTAATCTATGCATTGAAAAATAATATCATCTTTTAAATGTGAAATATGTTTCATATTTTTGCTCCTTCTGAGCTAATTATATATTTAAGTTAGATTTAGATAATTGTTTGCAAAGTGTAATGCCAACTATTTGAAATAATTAGACTATTAAAAATAATCACAAAGCAAGAGCTCTTTCCTGGGGCCTTTTACTGTTGTTGTGATCAGATATTTTAAAGTAAATAGAGATATTTAACTCCAAGTGAGAAAACTCTTGAAATATCCAAATAGAAATTGTCATAGGATAGAATGAGACTATCAGTGGCAATGTCTTACATCTTTAAAATATCAAAAAATTGTCACATACATCCCTGCATTTGATTATTCTATCTTTAGAACTATAAAATAGTATCTCTATTTCCTGTATGATGTATAAAGTATTTAAAATATGATTTTCCAGGTTTTGTAATTAAAAACCAGCTGAGCTACTTCCAAAGCCAAGGTCCCTGTGTCACAGCTGCAACATAGAGGCCACCAGAAAGACAGGGGACAGGAAAAATCCTGGGCCCTACCCTTCTATACTCACTGAAAGTTATTTTGTGTTTTCTTCTGGGATGGTCACGGACTTAAAAGCCATTTTTGCTAGAAACCATGATACCTCATGGGCCTACAAGTGCCCAATATGTAACTGAAAGCTAGACGCTCATTTTGTATCCTTTGTTATTTTAAAACCTTGGGTCAAATTCTTTCTCAGCTCTACATACATTTGTGGTAATCACTTAATGTGTATTATTTATAAGTTTACAAAGCAAGCTTGATTAGTTCCAAATTTACATGATTTCATCCCCCTTACAGAATGAGAATACTGAAATAAGAGATTTGTGGCAAAATTCAACTATACCCCATTTCCATCCATTTACCTAAACCTGTGGTCACCTGGATTCCAGGAAATTGGAGCCCCTCATGACTTCACCCACTGCAGACAGAGACAATCCTACGTTTCAGAACTATGACACCATCACTGAGATCTGACCAGCCAGTACACTAGCTAAGCCTTGAAGGTTGGCCTGTTCCATTTTTAAGTGGGCCAGTTGGAACTCCTGTATCAGCGTGTGCCCCTTCCAGCTACTTAAATTGGAATATTTTGCTGGCTTCCCTCTAGCTTTCCAATTAAATTATTTTTTTCCTGTACATTTGTGCTTTACTTTGAATTTCCATTTCTACTAAAGCAATGAGCCATGCTAGCCGGTGCCAAAAAAAAAAAAGGGTACAAAAGGACTATCAAGGTTTGTTCTGCTTTTTGTTAACTATTAGACATTTGTAGGCCCAAAAGGAGTGTCATGATTCATAGCAAAAATGGCTTTGAAATTCTTGACTGTCCAGAAGAAAATACAAATCATGGTTTTAATGAGTAGGAGGCTAAGGCCCCAGAATTCTGCCTGCCATCCCTATGGTGGCCTCCCACTGTGCCATGACTGTGTCCCTTCTATAATGTCAACATTTTTAGATACCAAATTTGATGAGATCAAGCACTATTTGTCTTGTGTCTGACTTATTTCACTTAAAATAATGTCCTCCAGCATGATTTTGCAAATGACAGAATTTTCACTTTTTTAGGATATGATTATTTCTTTATCCCTTCATGTTGTTACTGTGGGTGATGGAGTCTCGGATGGGTTCCTATGTTCTTGTGTGTGACAAAGAATTGAACGTGGCAAGCAACCATAAGGAAACAGCAGCAAAGTTTAATAAAGTAGCTCTGTTCTTGGAGTGAGGGTTCATGCTGTGGAAAGGAAAATGGTGCAAACACTAAGGGAATTGGGTGTTGGATCAGGTCTAGGATGCCTCCACTGACTCTTCCAGAGCATGACTGATAACGTGCTTGATGGGGTCCTGAGTCGGATCAGCTGTGTATAGCACACGTCTTTTCCTGTAATTCACCCCATTATAATTGGATGTATGAGATGCAGTCTATATGCATGAACCTTCAATGTGTTCCAGGTGAAGGAATGTTACTGCAGGTCATGCAGGAAGCTCTGGCATGCATGTGTCTTGGTTTAGCATTTCGGGATTTTCCAAGGGTCTTTGTTTTTTCTTCTCTTTCCCTCCTGGTAGTAAGCCTTAGGAAAAAGGTTGGCTGGAAGTTTGGCACTGGGGCTTTGTCCAAGATCAGGGGAGTGGAGGAGAAGGAATCCACAGCCCCAACTGTACTGTCCATATTAATCTGTTGATGGACACTTAAATTGACTCCATATCTGGGTTTCAGTGACTAGTGTTGCAATAAATATGGAAATGGAAGTATTTCTTCTACTTATAGATTTAATTTCCTTTGAGTATATGCCTGTCTCCAAATAGGGTCTAAGGAGGTTCCCAAAGCAGAGATGGAGAAGCTAAACCCACCATGCCTGTGCAGTAAGTTGCAGGTTTGCTGATTCCCATCGCAGGAAAAGAATTTTCAGGATGTGCATCAGTAAGAAGCATAAAGGAAAAAGTTTAAAAGTACACACTTAAAGGAATCGAGTGCAGGCTCTTAAGAAAGAGAGGAACATTATTTTCTGGAGCTAGGAACATTTATGTTTCCCTTGAAAGAGTGGAAACATATGAAATTTGTGAGTCAATAGAGATTTCTTTTTGTATTTTGTTCTGGAAAAAAGATGGTCCACCTGCAGAAAGATAAAGGTGCATTCATAGGGAAAGGCATATTTACAGGTAAAAAGAGGTGGTACCATATATTCACAGGGGAATAAGACCCATTTATAGGTAAAAGGGGAATGGCTGAATTCATTTGCAGGTAGAAGGGAATTCCCCAGTCTTATGTTTCTTGGGAAATAAGGAAATAAGGGGAAACGATTTTAACAGGGTTCGTGTTCAGAAGCTGCATTTCTTTCAGTTATGATTTTTCGTGTCTCCATTTTGTCATCTTTATTTCTTCTATCTTACTTAATGCCCAGTAGTGGCATTGCTTGGTCATATGTTTTTTCTACTTTTAAGGCTTTTGAAAAACTTTTCTACAGTTTTCCATGAAAAGCTCTTCTTAAAATAAATGTTACAGTCAGAGAGCAAGCAAAATGCACACAGTGAAATCGACTCAGTTACACACTGGGTTGTATAGAGGCCTTCTCAAAACAGATGTGATTTGAACAAAAATCTCCACAAAATGGGGGGTGGTCAATGGAAAACCTGAATCTAGAATATTTCAGAAAGAGAACCTTGGAATGGCAAAGTCTTTAAAGATGTATAAAATGCAGAATATTCTATGAGTAACAATGAGCCCAGTCATATGACAGTAGAAAAAAGTGTACCTTGTTGAGAACTTTATGTATTAAAAGAAATCGTTGAACAGCTTTGAAAAAGAAAAATCACATTTATGTTTATAAGATCACCTTGGCTACCATATGTAAAAAGACTATTGGAGGGCAAAATAGAAGCAAAAGAGTCATTACGTGATAACTTAAGGTTATAGGTAAGTCATGATGTTTACATTGCATGAACATGAATGTGATAGTGGGGCAAATAATAAACTTTTGTGAAGGCATCACCATTGTTATTTGCTGATAAATTATAAATGAAGAACTGAGGAAGGGCAAAAGAGAAGTCAAGGGTGAAGGCAGGCTGTTGGGCTGAAGAGCTACTGCATAAGAATGGAATACCATGGGCCGGTGAGATGGCTCAGCGGCGTAAGCGCCTGCCTGGCAAGCGCGAGGGCCTGAGTTTGACTCCCGGATCCCACATACGAAAAAAGGGGCCGGTGATATCGCTCAGTGGCACGGGCGCCTGCTGGCACGCGAGGTCCTGAGGTCGACCCCCGGTACCCACAAAAAAAAAAAAAGAATGGAATACCAGCCACTGATATGAAACCCCCAGATGGGAGATGACTGAAGGAAGCATATCATGTACTTGATTTATTATTCTGCTTTAGCAATGGCTGTTACTTGTCTAAATTCCTACACCTTAAGAAAACACAATAGCCTGGGCCCATGCCTTTTTTTTTTTTTCCTTAAAATAGGTCCTTCACCTATAAATGGGCCTTTTACCTATCAATTTAACTTTTTTCCCTTTATTATAGATTCACAAATCCTACAGATCTTTACCCTCCAAAAACACACGTAAGTATATACAGCGCCAGACCAGATGTACTTCTCGCTTGAGCTCCTACACTCTATTTTCTGAGTGTATAGTTCTTTAATCATGCCTAATAAACATTTCTATGACTCTCACTGACTAGTCCTAGAATTCTTTTTCTGTGATAGGAGTCCCTGAACCTCTTCTGTGGGTATATGAGTTGAGTTCCCCATCTCTTTGTTGGGGGACCCTCCTCAGACCCCAGATAGTGACCATACAGTGACCCATACAGTGTCATGGGCACAGTTGAGATGAGAAAGGTGAGACTCTACCTACAGGCATTTCTCTTTGGGAAAACTTTACTCTTCAGGGAAGCAGAGAAATGTAGTGGCAATTGTTTTGGAACCATAGAAACATATTTTTTATTGTTTGTTTTCTTTTTGCTATGAGATAAATATTTCAACATGTTTGTTTATGAATGGGAATGATTCTGTTAGAGAAAAAACTGAAGAATTAGAAGAAAAAGGGAACAAACATAGAAATAGTTGAAATCTATAAGAGTGGAAGAAAACTGTCATTTATTTATTATAGGCCTCAATTTTTACCCCACTTCTTCAAATATTACATCTTTTTTTCTTAGTATATATTTGCAGTACCTAATCATCACATTCATCATGAGGAATTTGTACATGTAATAACACATATTCATTCTTTTTTATATCCTCTTCCCCTCCTCTCCCTCCAACCCTTCTTCCGCTTCTCATATGAGGAAACTCTATTTTTATTTTTTTCCTTTAATTCTTTTTTTATTTAAATCCCCTTTCCCTCCCTTCCCTCCCCCTCCTCAGATCTCTTATGTTTTAGTCTCCTCTATTAAAGGGAAAATTCTTTTAAATTTGTTTGACCACAGAACTTGGTTCAATTTGTAAAAGAAGAGAGACTTATAAATTGCCTACTAGCTTTTCTGAGAGTCTGCTGTCATGACAAGACAAAATGCCCCTAGGCAGGCTACATCTTCAGCCTTGATCTCAAGTGCATGCAAAATGAGCCCAAATCTGGACAAAGGCCAAATTCAGATGTACTTGTTTGAAGCACAGCTGAGATCAGTCAGACTGCAGCTGACATGCAGAGGCCTGAGTGATAATGGTAATGCTGTTGTTTTAGCTGTTACATTCCGAATATTTTATTACATGAGAAAAGCTGATAGGATATATCATACAAGAGGAGGCATTGGCTTCAAAAAAGAGTATGAATATTTAATCCATGGTAACAGGAAAAAGATGGGCTGTATGCTGAAATTACTCTGGTAAGGTAGCCAATGGGAGTTTATAAAAACTGTATTCTGAAGGCATGAATTTTTTCGGTGATATAAAAAGCAAGAGTGAGGGAGAGAAGCTAGTTTTGGAGAAATATGAGAGAGAATGAAGTATCCAAGAACAGAACAATAAATTGACTAGAGAAATGTATTCACATTTTCAAGAAGCACTGAGGGTATAATTAAAGTTTCTGGCTATCAATTTAAAGTAAGCATGGTTTTGTTTTTCTTCTTTCACTTTGAGCTACCCTGACACAGCACAGAAAAGAATGAAGATTTTTCCATTTACTACTTTACACAGAGAGAGTAAAACTAGGTCAATCACCTGTCCAGGAGAAAACTTGCAGACCATGGAAACTAAGCCACGTAATCAGGGAACTGAAGGCGAGAGAGTGAGGCTAGACACAGCAGATGATGTATTTAGTGTACTGGAGTCACTTCTGGGGTCCAACAGTAGCCTCAAAGCGCTAAAGCAAATACATTTCAGTTATAAGAAGTGATAACCAGATATTGGAAACTTAAAAAAAGAAGTTTTGGACAGAATTCAATTATTAGTAAGGACAAGATACTGGGTGTAATCAAGAGGATTGATAGTAGAGAACAGAGAGCAGAGTCATTAAATGTGCAAAGACAGCAAGAATTCAAGAGACGGGGAAAGAGAGAGTGGAGCCAAATGTCAAAATCCTTTAATGAATGGTGAAAAGCGACCAGGTTTTAAATTGATTGTGACAATGATAAATAGCTGGTCGTATAAACTAAGAGCTGTGCTTCAAACGTGTCAAGGATCAGACAAAAAGGAAAGAATGATGGGTGGGCAGTAGCCAGGAGGAACAAGAAATACACCTAAACTCCATCGACAGTCTTGTTCGCCATTGAGTGATGGAGAACCAGAGTACCATGTCAGAGAT
This sequence comes from Erethizon dorsatum, assembly GCA_028451465.1. Taxonomy (NCBI): domain Eukaryota; kingdom Metazoa; phylum Chordata; class Mammalia; order Rodentia; family Erethizontidae; genus Erethizon; species Erethizon dorsatum. The sequence continues at coordinate 13,175,845 of CM051828.1, read as the reverse complement.
GACAAGGACAACATCACCCCCGTGAGATTCCCATAGTTCATATAGCACAAGAATCCAAAGGAAAGTCAGAGTCATAAACTATGCAAAAATTTTTGATGACAAAAATAAAATTCCAAAGGGTATTGAAAGTTTGAGGGGAATGTGGTGGGACAAAGGACGGCCAGATTGGATCAGAGGAGACATTCAGAGCTGAAGGAAGTTAAAACCGCAGATGAAGGACACTTGGGGCTACTGCTAGAAGATGCAGAAAACAAGGAAATAGGCATGGTAAGTTAGTCCTAAATTATGTTAAGGACTTGCCTTTAATATCCTACCCGTGTAGGTGGCCTTCAGGCCCCCATCAATACGACAAAATTCCTGGACTCTATTTAGGGAAAAAAGATAAAAGAATGAAATATTTATTTCAACATTATAGTTTCATAAAACAGTGAGAAATTCCCCTTATTGCTATAACTTCATAGTGATATAACAACCTTTCTATTTTGTTTAAAAAATAATTGTTTTTGCCTATGCTTAAAAAATAAGGCACGGGCTGGGGATATATTTCAGGGGCACAAAAGCAAGGTCCTGAGTTCGATTCCTGGTACTACCCCCCCAAAAAATAAGGCAGTATTCAGATAAGATTTAAAACAGCAAGTTTCAGAGTAAAATATCACTAAACATTTCTGCGATTGAACATATGTTCACACTGATGTGCTGAGTTTCTAAATAATTTTAATAAATTTGGAGTTTATAAGCCTATGTTTCTATGAAAACCTAACTTTAACCTTAAATTATACTACTATATACTTTAAAATTTAAGATGCATAATTGGATTTCATATCCACTTGCAAAGTGCCCATCAAAATTTTAATACAAAAACAATACTAATAAAGGGCCATAGGGCTTAATAGTAGAAATTATTTCCTTTTAGAAGCAGTTTTCTTATTTATATCACTCAGAGGCATTTAATTATTACTTATAATGCAATACAGGAAATATATATTACTTGTAAAGAATTCCAAAGATCCTTTTTAAAACTAAGAAAAGTCATAATGGAAACTAATTAATGATCTTTTGAGATACTTTTGCTAAGCAAATAAAATTAAACAAAATAAATGATAATTGATCTGAGAATTTTCAGTAGCAATGAGCAAAGCTTCAAATGTACGTAAATAAGCAGTGCTTTTATAAATTGACTTTTATTTTCTCCCTTCTGAATCAATAAATGCAGACAATAAGCTGCAAAAATAGGAAAATAATCGTATTGCAGAAGGATTCTCCATTTAAAAAGTCATAATTTAAGTAGCATCTTTTCATTCTGCTTTATAATACCTGAATTTGTTTTCATCTAATATTCACAAGTTTTGTAGTGTTTCAACTTCAGAGAGGTATGTATCCCCACATTAAGGAAACAAATGGAATGGCAAAATGTCTGAATAATTTTATAGTATTTTTAGGTTAGGTAGTCAATAAATATTTTCTAATTAAGTTAATGAAGCATGGAATTAAAGTCTCCTTAAATCAAAAAAATATAATTAGTTGATCTTTGGAAAAAAATGTTAAAACGATCAGAGGTTGAACAGTGTAAGAAAACAAATTTGCAATAGGGCAGATCTTGGCTCAAATCCTGGCTCTGTCATTTGCCAATATTTTGTTTTTAGGCAATTTAATTCATTATACACATTTTCTTCATTAAAAAGGGTCAGGACCTTCTCTTTCAGTGTTGCAGTGAACCATAATGGGAAATGTTTTCATTGCGCATACCGGTAATTGTGGCATCTAAGGTCACTCAACAAATAATAAAATACAGGTTAGCTTGTTGAATCAGGGAAATGTTTGTTGATAAAATGTACTTACAGTAGGAGGGATGGTGTATTAGTCAGTGGTCTCCAGAGGATCAGACCAAATAGGATGTGTATTTCATAGTACAAGATTTATTATAAGAAAGTGGCTCATGTTAACGCAAACACTGGAAAGTCCAGTATGTCATGTGAAGCAGCACCCTCAGGATTCGGGAGAATGATGGTGAACTTCCAGTGCAAAGATTAAGAGCTCAGCTATCCAGGAGAACAATGGGTGCAGGTGAAGTAGAAAGTGTGCTGTAAGTGTTTTTCTCTTGCTCGGGGAAAGGAAGACCGTTTTATTCTGTCTAGGCCTCCAACAGACTGGTTGAAGGCCAACACATTAAGGAAGACAGTCTGCTTTATTCTACCAATTCAAAATGTTAACTGCTTCCAAAAACACTCTCACGTAAATATCTAGAATTATTTTTTTTACCAAATATCTAAGCCTCCTGTACATAAGTCAAGTCAACACATCAAATTCATCATCACAGATGGCACAGAACACATTAAAAAATTGATAAGACACATTAGGGTCCCTATGAGTAATTTGAAGCCTAAATAAGGAGAAAGAAAAGAAATCTAAAGCTTGAGGCATCAAACAACAAGTAAACTAAAAGGCTACATGACATGGTGCAGTCTTTGGTAATCATTCCATTCTTCAACCTGTAATTTAAAAATCTAATCTTGAGTTCATCGATTCATTGTCAATCTATTATTACAACAAATGTTTTGTCAGTCTCCATTATATGTGTCAGTCTCCATTATATGTAAGGTACAACTTTAGACACTTGGCATGCAGTACTGAGTAATCCAGAAAAACATTCCTCCCATCTTTAATATTATAGTGGGAGAAAAAAATTAAAAATGAATATATGCATATATTATGCAAATGCCATACAGAACAATGAGGTACAAATGGATAGAAATTCTAGCAGAGCAAAATGAAAAGCATAATAAAAGTCATGCTATGGAGGAACTAAAAGACAGTCCCTTACAGTACTGTTCAACTATAGGAAAAAGGTGAAAGAAATCAAAGAAGGTCTGGGATCATGAGACAAATGATTAAAGGGGTAAACTCACAATTAATGGTCAAAAACCCTATTGCTAAAATGAAGGCAAAGGACATTATTGTTCAGTTTTGCAGGATAAGCTGCTAAATATTTAAAACACAAAGATAATCCCTCCTTAAATTTCACATGACATAAATAATGCAATGTCATCTGGTGTTTGTACAGAAAGGAATAATTCCTATCTGTTTTTATGAATGATTTTTAAAACCTGGGTCATAATAATTTTGTTATTTGATATAGGATGGAAAGCTCAAATATTTTTAGCATATTTCTCAAAACAGCACAGTTGTATAGAAATTTATTTATACTATTTATATAAATTATTTATAGAAATTCTATCATTTTTTATTCCTAATAATTTGAAATGTAAAAAAAGAAACATTTCTTTTTTGCAGAATCTGCAATAATGTTGATTTTCTATATCTCTATTACAACTAACCTTTATATAAATGTACGTAGGTCAATTAGTCAGTAGAAACTGAGATTACTTAAATGGCAGTAACTGGAGTGTTCCTCGACCTTGGAATATGCTGGCTCTTTTCTTCATACCTTATTATACACCTGTGAATCAATAGCTGTCTACTCACTACGGAAAAGTAGACCATTTCATTCTCTAGCTTCGCTTTACATGTGACAGCTTAGTTGCCTACAGGATTTCATTCATCTAGGTATTACCTGCTAAGAATTTTTGTTTCTAGTTCATTGTTTTTGTCTTTAAGCCACAAAAAAAATATAAGAAAATAAAAGGTAAGAAGTGGAAACGCAAATTATAAGGTAACCTACATATTTCTTTTGATGGCAGGTATGTTTGCTTTTATTTTTTGGTATCAAATACTGGGAAGTAAATTCAGTCTCACTTTCAATATAAGGACAGTTCCTACTTGTCAGGTCACTTAAGTGCATCTTTGTTTTAAGAAAGATGTAAAAATTTCTGGATATGTTATTTGCATTGATATTATCACTAACATCAATACCTTTCTGAATATTTAGAAATATGGAATATAGCAGAGGCATACACAAACTTCTCCCAGTATATAATTGTGGACCTTTCAAGGTAGAGTACTTCCATTTTTGGAATCTCTTTACTAATTTGAAATGAAAGTACTAATGAAAACTTTATAAATCTTTCTATTAAGAAAACAAAATAATTGAAACTTTAATTTTAAAATATTTGTCATAAGTGTACCAGTAAAATATTTTATTTGTGGTCTATCAGTGAAATTATAAGGAGTTTGTTCAATAAAGGAATTATTAAAATTAACTGATAATATCATAAATCCGTTAACATACTATGAAAAGGATACATTGTTAAATTGGAGGTAGAAACACTGACAAAATGCTTTTCATTTTGAGTAAAATAATTTCTACTTTTCCATGCAACAAATATATTTAATTCAATAATTGAAGGAAAATAAATTTGATATACATATAATTTAATTTATTAAAAATTCTATCAAACATAGGAGCCTATAAACAGTGGTTTCTAGGCTTTTGTAGAAAGACATTCAATGTTATGACATTTACAAAGTATAATATGTTATATAAATGGAAGTATATACTTACAAATATTTAATTAACTTCATTAAAATAAATAAATACATGCTATGTGAACATATGATTAAGGAACATTAATTACAATTAATTAACATATTTCCTGTAACAGTTCATTTTAACAAAAGTTTAATATTTTTGATAAAGCAAGCTATACACAAACACAACAAACAAAACATTTGTCAGCAATGGATAATAGAAATATTGTAATTTAAAGACAGCTCACTGTATGATTGCATTGATAATGCCGGAAGGCCTTAATTTCATTACATAATCAAATTTATATGATTTTGCTGCTGCTCAGTTTGAGTTTTTTTAAGAAGTGGAAATACAAATAAGAGAGAGAGAAAAATTTTATTGATCAGAAAAATATAAGACTTCCAGGTTTTAAATTTTAATATGTTAGACTTAGTCATTGTTATTATTGATAAAAGATAATAAATGAAGCCATTAGAGCTCTCTCTTCAAAAATGGGATTGCTCAATGCACCTACCTTTCCGCTCTCCTGTCTGGCTTCATGTGAAGGTAATGGAGCCGTTTCCATAACTGGTTCTGAATCTTCATGATCTCTGACAGATCCACAGCCTCAACTTCAAAAACGTATGCTAAAGAGATACCTGTTTCACAAATTGTTTAATTCTGCACCAAATGTCTCTTCAAGCAATACCTCATGTTTCTTGGTATAAACAATTTTATACTAATAGCCAGCAAGGAAGACTGTCCTGATGACAATAATGATAAACCCGAGCAACACCACAATCGGTTTCATTGATTTCACTTAAATATTCACTTTTTTAAATGACAGGTCAAAACCAGTTAAAATGACTTTATCAAGGTTTCTAAAGTTTTTGTAGTAATAACAGTGTAGAGGTCAGCTATTCGATGTTCACAGCCTCAGTTTCCTCAACAATAGAACGGTGCTCATGATTCCTCTTTGGCAAAATTAGTGCGGTCAGTTAAGCACCCCATGAAAAACAGGCACTATGCTTGGCATATAACAGACAATCAGCACATGATATTTTTTTTCTAAAGGGCATCTTTTCATAATCACCTTCACAACTAGAAAATAGAAAACAATAATATCTATCTGGTGTTACTGTCCTGAAAATCATGTGGACTATTTGTTATTCTCAGAAAAAAAGTTACATCTAAGAAAATTGGCATATAATTAAATACCACTCATTTATTATAAATAATTTTATACATAATGTCTTTGGAACATCTGAAAGCAGGAAAAGCATTAACAAAACCTTTTCTCATGCTGTATAAGAAAATGAACTTTGTTCCTGTTCCCCTGGAAACCTAATATATGTAAAAATGCAAACTAAATTGCTGTGATTTGAAAATGACCTCTAATTTTGGTTTCATCTGGCCTAGGAAAGCTAGAAAATCTTGCTAGATGCAATTTTATTCATTCCTAAGTGCAATGACCATTGTAACAGTTCATGTCTCTTGTGAAACCCCAAAAGCCATGCTTATAGAGATGTTACAAAAGATCTTCACATGCGTGGGACACTGTATTAGTGTACTGTGCAGACACCAGAAAGAAAGGAAGGAAGAAAGAAGAAAGAAAGACAGACAGACAGAAAGAAAGAAAGACAGAAGGAAAGAAAGACAGACAGACAGAAAGTCTTGCTGTGTTTCTGTCCTGAATTATTCTGATTAGACTAATGTGAACCTTAGCCTTTGTTTCTGAGTCAAACCTGAAAAAGCAAAATACTTCATGGCGAACATTACAGACAACAACTCAAAAGTCATCCAAGGGCCGGTGATATACCTCAGCGGCATAAGCGCCTGCCTGGCAAGCGCGAGGTCCCGAGTTCGACTTGTGGTATCCGCATTAAAAAAAGAAAAAGTCATCCTAAAATACACCAAAAATAATACATTTAGACTTAAATTTGTTGAAGCATATTTAGGAGTATAATTTTTTTAAACTCTTGTTTTTTGTCGTTGTTGTTATTTAGCCTAAAAGTTCTTCCTACATATTACATTTATTTCTATTCTAGAAGGATCAAAAGATTTCATGTTAAATGTAAGATTCAATCTAGCATAGGATAGTTTTCCATCAAATGTGGATTTAAAAAAAAGACAAACTATTACTGATGATGTATCAAAAATAACAATAATTCTATTATGTATGTATTAAATATTTAAAGAATAAAGTAGCTTACAGATGTATCACTTTCAAGATAATAAGCAAATGAATATGTTGACCTTAGTGTAACTTGCATAGCATGTTTTTTTTTTTAAATATTCTGTTATCAAAAAAAGAATTATGACCACCTGTTCTTCAGTATTAAAAGGTTAGGGGTGTTCAACAGACTTGCAATTAATATATCCTAAAAGTAGCATGTCGATAAATAAATATGTAACCGTGCTTTTTTGTGTTCCCATCCCACTTCGACTCTAAGCTCAGAGGCGATTGTTTTGTCGATGGAACGCTGCAGCGTGGTGGAAGCAGACACCTGACAAATCCTCCTGCACTGGGCCCTGCCCTGTTAGACCTCTGCTGCCACCAAGTGATGCAATCTGTCCTGACAACTTTCAGAGCGAAAGACTATGTACAGTCAGAGGTCTGCGGGAAGCTATTACTTCCATGCTACCACTCTTTCTAAGGAGAAACAATCAACTATCTGGTCTGGGGTCATCGCAGAACAAGAGGCTAAGCCATCAGTACAAAGTAGACCCAGAACGCAGGGGAGGAACGCAATCCAGCAGGCAGTCGACATTGCCTCGTCATCTGAGTATGAAAAGAGCTTCAGAGAGTAATGACCAGCTGAGAGTCCACATGCCAGGTCTTGTGTAGCTTTCCCTTTAATACAAAAGCATTACAAGTGATACTGGGAAATATATTTCCTGTTTAACCGTATTATCTAACTAGTTGCACATCAGAGTCCATATAAATATGGTGTCCATATGCATCTCTTTCACAGTGTGTAACTTCCACATAAATTATGAGTAAATCCATGCTTCCACCTGACAAGATAGAACTTCTACTGCTGGAAACACATTAAACCTCTTTCCAAGAGTAGACACAGCAACCCACAAAATCCTTAATTTATCTTGGAGTGCTATATAGCTCACACTGTACGATATCTGTGAATGAAATTCAGAGGTGTAAGCTTAACCAGAACTAAAACATCTGTGTAGGAAGATTAAAGACTGTAGAAAAGAGAAAAAAATTGTGTTTTTACCAATATATAGAATAGTAAACTGCTATTCTCATCTTAATTTTTCATAGAACTGAAAAATCATGCATAACTATTATAATCTCCATTTAGGTTCAGTCAGGAGAACATGGGATAGCAATAAAATATATTAATTATATCTTTTATATTGTTGGAATAGCTGATAAAGGTCTATACATTGGAAATGATGGATTAGAAGGTGACTCTCTAAACAGTCATTCATAGAATCCAAGTCTTCCAATTTCCAAAGAGGGAATAAGAAATGGTGTGACACAGAACGGTCTATGAGAAAGTGTTGTCTCACTTTGGATTGGCAAAAAACATGCAGAAATGTACCAGAGATTTCTACAGTCCAAAAGACGTAAAAACTTAGCACAACATCAAGAAGAGTGAGTACACCTACTGGAACTCAGTACATCTGCAGAGGCCTAATTGTACACTTTTGGTGAAGCCACAAACTCTACCCAGATTCTTCTTCAGAACAGATCCCTCTGGCCGTAGGAGTACTATTGACTGACAGCCCACAGCTGTCACAATTCTCTATGCATTTTCCAAAGCTGAAGAGAGTCACCTTGCCAAAAGTCACACTCTGATTTCAGGGACAACTTTCACTCAATGCCTGTCCATGATCCTTTTATTGAAATTTAAAATGACTCTGAAAAGCCTAGCTTCAAACATCTCAAGAGATTGGCTGAGCACTTTGAAGGCATGTGATACTCCACCTGTTTTTTCCTTTGCATACTCTTACTTCCCTACATACTAACCACCATCCTAGAGTCTGCTTCCAGGGTTTTGAATTAGTACGAGAAGCTGGATTACCTCTTAATATGCTGATAATTAAAAACTCACCTCTAGGAAAGATGAAGGCTGAGAGACTTGGCACAGTGTGGCAGGTGACCTATTAAAAGTTATGCACATTTGAAATGGTATGTATGATAAACCACAAGAATCGTATGCCCCTGTGTCAGGCGTTAGCGAACTATAGCCCACCAGTTCTATAAAAACTGTTTTATGGAAATGTAAGTACAGTGTGTGTAACTGCTTTCATGCCACCACTGTGCATTGAGGTAGTTACTACAGAAACTATTGATCAGAGTCTAAACTATTCTCTGTCTAGCTTGTCCCAGAACAACTGGTGAGTGAGATTTATCAGGCCTTTGAGAAATATGGAAGAAATAATAATTATAAGGATAATAAAATGGAGAGCTTTTCGCTGGGGTTAATTGATGCTTAAAAGACAGAGAGGTAATGTGTAACTAATCAATTAAAAGCTATGTGTGAAAGCCAGGGACTTTTTGGCAGCATACAAAGAATATCAATCCCTTGTCGATGGAGAACTGAATAAGCTCAGGATGAGGACCAAACTGGAATTATAAAGTGTAGCACAATGCCAGAGAGAATTAAATTCTTACTAAAAAGGTTGACTTTGCTAAGATCAGGGCCTTCATTTGGAAATAATGAAGCTGTCAAAGCTATAGAGATTTCTAGGTTTATGTACTTTAAAAAATCTACAATTCCTCTATGTCTCCAAACCCTCTAAGCCCACACAAGGGTTTCCTTTTCCCTCTAAGGCACTTTTAAGATGATGTATTCATCTTCATTGTACAAGACAGCACATCCCTATTCTACCAGAATCTTCTATCATCTACCTTTACACTACTATATTAGTAATTAAAAATAAATCAGAGCAATATCTAATGACAAATGATAAAGCCCTATAAGTAAGATAAGTGGTAATTGTTACTTCCCAAAGAAACTATAGCACTTATTTGACATATATGTTCCAGAGAGTCTCCAAAGTACATATAATACTGTACTCTGAGTGTGCAGTGTGCTAGATCACAATATGTGGAACACAAAGTTATATACCATGGTGTATTGTTATTTTTCTCATTGCTAGGACAAAATACCCAACACCCACATGTTAAAGGAGGAAAAGATCATTTTACCTCACGGTTTGTAGAGGTTTCAGTCCATAGTCATTTGGCTCCAAGTGAGGGTTACGTGACAGGGGAGAAACAGTCCATGGCAAAGCAAACAGGAGGCAGTAAAGCAGTGAGCCTGCCTTATTTCTGTCACTTTATATTTTACCCAGAGTATAAGCCTCTTGAGTTGTGCCACTCACACCCAGGGTGGGGTTTCCATTATCCACACTCAGAACTATGCTAAAACAATTTAGTTATGACAGACTCTTAATCCATGTTCACACTCCCTACATCCAGCCACCTCTGAAAAGCCCTACATGGAAGCGCATGGGGGATATCTAGATACAAGCCATAACAAAGGAGAAGAGTTTACTGCTATGAAAGTATTCTCAGAATCCAATATTTTGGCGGGGACCCTGGGATTTGTGCAAAAACAGAAAAAGGAATTCTCTTAGAAACTTGAAGAAACCAATTATTTGAAGTAGACATTCCAGAGATTGGGCAAACTTGAGCAAATATCTTATTTAAATCCAGAAAGCCATCAGATGACTATTTCTGTGAAGATGCCAGAAGAGGTTATATCTCCAAAGGGGGAAAAAATCAAAAAGAAAAGAAAAATGAAGAAATTTGCTATTGAGAATGATAGTGGATTACTTAAAATCTTGGGGTTCACACCTCTTTTTGCTCACAGTTGAAAGGAGGAGATGCTTGAGTCACCGACAGCAAAGGGGTAATAAGATTCCCCAACATGACAGACGGTGGCAATGCTCAAACATCACAGAAAGAGGCACAGTAACCTTACACAAAGCAAGGCTGAAGGGGCAGCTGGCCCACGCGGCATGCTGAAGGTAGTTAATGGCACCTAACATCTCTGGAAGAGAGTTAACTGAGCAGCTAACAAACTATGCTCTGTCTATAAATCTAAGAGAAACTAGGGGTTATAATTGCCCCATTTTCAATCACTGGAACCCAGTGATTGAAAGAAAGCCAGGTTTCCAGGAGGAGGCAACTTTCAGAACCATGCCAAGGTAAAGAATCCCCACCTTAGGGCTGGGGATATAGCTCAGAGGCACAGCGCCTGCCTGGCAAGCACGAGGTTGTGAATTCGATTCCTGGCACCAAAAAAAAAAAAAATGCCCATCTTTCTTCTTCCAGGTGAACCTATGAAAATTTATTTGAATATACACAGGAAAAAGAGGATATTCAAATATTTCTTAGGACTTGGGGATACAAGGATCAAACTTGTTCAATGCATTCTCATTACAATTGTGAGCGTTCTGTTCTCTGGAAGATGGAAACTGAGCTTGCACAAGCTCCAGAAGGCTATGGTATAATCCTTGATACCTAGAGGACAGTCCTAACCAGGGTAGTGTGTAATCCTTCTGTTGGCATATTTTCCTGGAAGGGCACAAAGATGAATAACCCACAGGGTCCCCAGAGCCAAAGTCCAGTGCTGTCCTCCTCTAAGCATAGCACTTCCGGAGAGAAGAAACACAGACACTGAAGTAGCTTTGCCACAGCCTATGTCCATTGGCTCTGGAGCAATAAAAAATACTTCCTACAGAATGTAGCACTGAACATAATTTATATCTCCCATTGTGAGTTTACATAGAAAATTGTACCCTTCATGTAGTACAAAGGGAAACGTTAGTAGAACAATTTGACAATATCAAAATATTTGAGTTTGACTAATTTAGATAACTCATAGAAACAGAGGTTAGAGAGGAGGTTGCCAAGTGCTGAAGGAGGAGAAAAAAGGGAATTGCTATTCAATAAGCATGAAGTTTCAGTCATGCAAGATGAATAAATTCTAGAAATCTACTGTATCACATGGCTATAGTTAACACCACTACATTGTGCAGTTAACATTGTGAGAAGATAGATTTCATGCAAACGTTTCTTGCCATGATAAAAAGCTAATTGAGAATTAATTTTTAAAAAGTTGGAGATATGACATCCTACCCAAGATTTTTAGCAAAAATTCACAAGAGTCAGGTAAGAGGACTTTCTAGTAAAGTATTGAAAGCTATTTAGTTGTACATAAACAAAAAACTATTGTGATTTGTACACAAAGTATTTTCCAGTGAAAAGTTAATTAACAAACTGGATTTATATGTATCAGTATAAAGTTATGTTAAAAACAAATATTGGAAAGAGAATATTTGCCAACGATATATTTAACAAAGAATTATATCTAGTATATGTAACAAACTCTCAAAAATTAACAGTAAAAATCAGACTTGAAAATGGAGTCTATAAGCTCTACTTCCACACACCATTACATTGAGGGCTAGGTTCCACCATTTGAATTGGGGGTAATTACAATATTCAGCTTACAGAGAGGTTGATACATAAGCATGTACTTGGATAAACAACAGTGCAATTTACTTGATACTTATCCTGTTTCAAATGCAACATATGTTATATCAAAAATTGAGCAGATTTGCTAAATAATACTCTTTTAGTTTTAAAATCTTATTTTTCTAGGTTTCAATGTATTCCAATATCTTCAATACTTCTGGTTAATAAGCCTTCCAGTTTGCACATAATGGTCCTAATTTACACCTGTTGTTCCAACATCCCATCTGGTTGAGCATTTGTCTCTGAATTAAAGTGTCTTCGATTGGACAATATATTATATTGTAAACTTATCCAAAATCAGGAAATATCTCACAGAGAACTTTTAAACATAATTCAAATTAGTTAAGAGATTTAGCCTAATGATTTAGGGTTATGATTTAAACCCTCAAAAAACCTTGACTGTAACATATAGAATTCACTTTGGCAAGAAAATGAAATATAACACTTACAAATATTTGTGCCAGAAATAGTGTTATATTAATGCTAGATGCTGTATGAAACTTATGTGAAGGCAGTAGTGTAGGACTTTAACTCTTGAGATTAATAAGAATTAATATAAATCACTTTTGCACTGTTTATATTGATAATGAGATCAAGTTATACATCTGGGACTGTATAATAAATTCTCACAATGTGTGAAGTAGTCACATCTAAGAAAATATTACTCTGCAGGCTCTTGAAGAATGCATCAAAAGCTGTCTAGAGCATATTATTTTTAACTGTTTACATAAAAATTTCTTCCCTCCTCCCAGAATCTTCTGCTATTTGTTAAATAAGGACTTTTACCTCTTCTATAGTGCAAAAACAGCATTCCTTTCCAACTTTTACCTTAGTAGAAGAAGTCTGTCATGGTTCATATCTAGTTTTCCCTCTGCAGCCTCATGGGATTCTAGGGTTGACCTTTGGGAGGCAATTGGTTCATGAGGGCTTAGAGCTGACGTGCTGCTTGGAGGTAGAGAATGGTTGGAAGAGGCAGCCACTATGCACACAGCCAGGAAGTGCTTATCTCAATCTCCAGCTCCCCCCTTCCAGTCCTCTGCTTCCCAGTCACTGTGCCTTGAGCAGCTTTCCTCCACCCAGGCCCTCCCACCAGGCCTTTCTGCCTTGGAGCCTACACACTGTGGACTGAAACCTCTTATGCTGTGAGCTAAAATTAACCTCTCGTCCATTCATTTGCAGGTGTGGGTATTGTGTCTCAGCAGTGAGAATAGTAACGAAGACAAAGTCCACTCAAAGCTCCCAGGCCTGCAGTGTACCTATCATTAAAGTGAAGGCTTTGATTGAGGAAGAATTAGATACTGAAAGTTGGAATAGAGATGTGGGAAAACAGTGATGGACCTGGTAATATAAATTTTGATGAGTCTTTTTTTTTTTTTTTTTTTTGCCAGCATAAGCAGCTTCTCTACTTTCCTGTGAGGGAATTAACCTCATATTGCTTGAACAAACTGTAATGGCCTCTAAGTCAGTTGCCTTCAAGACAATGCTGGTAATCCTCAAGACTCACCTTCCCCCAACCCTCTTTGTATCCTGACCCACACCTTAGCTCTAAGGTAAGGTACAAAGCATGATGATTAAGAAGGCCTAGAACACTCCAAAAGAACTATAAAGACTTTTCTAGTTCACACAGACAGAAGTAATAAGTAGCATGTGTAGGAATGGATATTAAAAGTACCTACAGGACAGTGATGTAAAAGGCGTAAACTTGGATCAAATAAAATGTATTGACATGAGCTCATTAGCATAGATTCTGCATTTAATGTCGCATTTCAGTAAGTTACAAACTGGTTGGTTGGCTAAAACATAAGGAAAAAATGTAGTCTATTGTGAGTAAAGTGTAAATGTTGGACTTGCCTTGGCTTGGTAAAAAAGAAGGGATTAAAAGTAGTTTCAGTTTCCCAGAACTGAAAAATTTTTTTAAAATGCAATAGCAAAATAAACACATTTGTTGTATAATCTATAAATTTTAAACTTTGCTGTAAGCAGTGGAATTGACACAAACACTATAGTGAAAACATTACTGTATTTAGTGGAGAAATATAGGTACCGCAGACACTAAAGGAACACAGCTGGGTAGTTCCTCAGCATCAGAATCAAAGACTTTTGGTTTATGCTACAACTCTTATCCTAGCAAAGAACTTGTACTCGAAGTACAACTGAGAACTAAGACAGAAACAGTGCAGAAGACAGGTATTCAGAAATATTCAACGGTACCACATACCAGACATAAGCCAGAAACAGTGCTCTGAGATCGCAAGTGGGGATTAAGGACTCTAGTACTCTGCTTATGTTGATCAGAATTGGTTAAGAAATTTGTAGGAAAAAGGTCTTTGTATACTGAGGAAACCTTAATGCTTTGAACAAGATAAGGATGGGGAAATGTCTGGTCAACTGCTCCTACTCATAGATAAAAGGAGAAAAAAATATCTGTTTTCTGAAAACCTCTCCAGACAAATGACAAACTCTAAATGACTAGAATATTTGCTTATATGACTCAAGAAAGCACTGGATGTAGACAGGACACGTCTGGTATGACAGACTGAAAACTGTACTTCATAACACCATCAAGAGATGGCACGTGTTATCTCCACGTTTGAACCTGTCCTGGTACTATGACCTGTATTAAGCAACAGAACGTGGAAGAACTACTTTGAACATAATGATCATATGCACAGCACTGAAGCTACTTCTCTTTCCCTGGACTGCTTCTCTGGGTGATGTGCAAAGAAAGTTGATCTCATCTATTGGAGTAGAAGATGCCACATAAAGCAGAAGCAAGGGTCTCCTGCTGACTGCCAGCAGGATTGCTGGACATGGGAGTAAAGACACTTGGGCCTTCCTGAGTTCATCTTTATGAACGAGTCCCAGCAAAGCCAAAGAGGTGCCCCCAACCTAACCCATGGAACTGTGAAAAATAATAAATCATATCATTTTAAATCAATTAGTTTTTGGGTGATTGGTTTATAGCAATTAGTGTTGAATATAGTATTATTAGTTAAAAAATTCAGAAATAAGATTCAAATATACTAGAAAATTTTGAAGAGGGCATGGGAGTTGATGGCAATAATGTTTAAATCCTTCAGCTTTGTGATTCTTTGACTTTGTAATACTTCTTTTGCAACCATAAGATCTAGAAAGTTGAACAGTTATATAATGTCAAAAAGTAGGGCGGAAGCCTTTCTTTTTAATTGTTGCCTAATAAATACCATACTAGTCCTATTCAGCAAAGTAACTTGTTATTAATATTGCAATGCTATAACCAACAAAATTAAAGGTAATAAAATATATGTATTTTAATAAAACATAGTGTCACAGTCATACTAGTAACTGAAATAAAATTACTTGAATTACTGCATTAATATTTATTTGCAGTGTGATAAGTTTAGCACTTTAATGATGTAGGTTTCAAAGTACTTAAAACCCAGAAACCTCCCATATGGGTATCATATGGCCATTATACACTTAGCAGTTTTATGTGCTATCATTTTTTTTTTTTACAAAATACTAGGTCCAGGAAATTAAATTAATTAATAGACAACTAATAAAAATAACCCTTTTTTGTTTTACTATGAATATTAGCACATATGGAAGTGAGATTTACATTTATTAAATTAATTGGGGAGATTTTAAAAATCAAGAGTAATTAAGGTACATTCTAGGCCTCATCGACATGTTAGTTTTATAGGAAAGTAAAGTTACAGTTGTAGAAAGAAAATTATCGATTCATGCCAAAAAAGGTAAATGTAATGCAGTACTTCAGTGTTCCTTTTTCACTATTCTTCCCAGGTCCAGCCGATACAAAAATTACTCTTCTGTTTTCATTCAGTCAAATTCTAAAGCAAGTTCCTTTCAGACTTCACCAACTCATTACACTGTCATGCCTGTACTTTGAGTTTTGAGTTAGAAAAAGAAAAGGCTTATTGCTGAGTTTGGAATACAAAAGTGCTATTTTTGCTTTCAAGGCTTTCAAATCATGATAGGTTTTGAGAGGAACTGAGATTGCACAGGAAAAGTAATATAACCCTAAAAATTACTGCCATCTGAATGAAGATCATGGGTCCATGTTTTTGAGCATGGTTGGCCATCAGGTGGACTCTGGCTGGTTACTCCATTATCAGTGCAAAGTGAAACCCCACATGTGTGACTTGCATTCATTCATCTGCTCATAGGCCAAGAGAAAATAAAACATGGCTTAAGTCACCTCAGACATACTCTACTATTATTTTAAGATCCTAAAAGCAAAATGAGCCACTCCGATGCCCAACTACAGAAAATTTCACCTGCAGGTGACCAAAAATAGTGAGGCTGACAAAAATGCAGCAAATGGATAGCTGCAGTTTATGCTGCAAAGCCAGTAACACTCTTCAGACAAGAAATGTCAAATTCATTTTTATTCTTATTTCTATACTTGGCAATTATACTGCTGTATTAGCCTGCTTTCCTATTGCTGGCACACAATACCAGGCATACTCAATTTAAAGGAGATGGGATGTAATTTACTTCATGTTTTCAGCGGATTCAGTCCATGGTTGACTGGCTCCAAGGCAGAAACATCATAGGAAAAGGGCATGGCAGAGCAAAGTCTCTTAGTTCATGGAGATGGGGAAGCAGAGTAGAAAAACAGTGCCATAGAGGAAGGGGTCAGGGATGTTATATATTAGCCAAGGTCACATTCTTGTGACCTACCTAGACACACACAGAAGTGTGCTTTACTAAACTCCTAGGCACTTCTTTGTCTAGTCAAATTGACATATCACAATTAACCTTCATAAATACTTTGTGCTCAGAAAAATATTTGACAAAAAACCTTCTGGACTTAAAATTCCACCACCCTAATAAAAATAACCTGAGTTAATAGAGGTAAATATTCACAATATAGATCCTGAACATATTTTAGATTAATATCCCATTGCCCCTAACACTTCAAAAACCTACTTGTGTATTTAAGTAAGTCTGTAATGGATAAAATGGGATATCATTCAGTTTATTTTAATGTCAAGGCCACAAGATGATAATGTGAGTATTGGGTAGATGTAACATAAATGATCCACAAAAGTTAAGTACTACAGTGATTTTTAATGTTATCCTTAATCATAATGTTTCCTGAAAAAAGGCCTTGTGTTCACACCCTTCAAGCCTGACAGTCTGATCAAGTCATTATCTATTTTTTACCTGTGCCTGGAGAATATCAATAGAGTGAGGAATATCAATAGAGTTAGGATGACTTTTCTAGCACAGACAGTAATACCTTTTCCTGAAAAAGACACTTAGAGATTGTCTGTTGTATTACGGATTAGAATTAAATTGAAAAATGCCCATATTTCCATTTAACTTTAAAATAATCTCAAAATACAAGAAATGACAACATAAGCCTGATAATCAATAAAATACACACATATATTCAACACCGAATTTCTAGGAAATGCTATTCAAGCTTATGACAAAGCATTAAAAACTCCATACTATTATGTATGCATTAGATTGCATTTCAAATGTTTGTCTAAACTTTACAACATTAATATACTTCATTTTGATCATACAATGATAAAGAATTTTGTTTTATAGTGAAGTAGTAATATGTTTATATAAAAATAAACATGGGATTAATTTATAACACAAATATAACAATAACACTCAATCTAACAAAAATTTTCCTATGAAATTTTGTAGACAATATAGATGTTGTGAATATATAGTACAAATATTGCTGGCCATCTCTTATTTAGTAGACATTACATTGGTTTCTTTATGCACACTTTGCTATTAAGTAGGTACACAATATCGAGGTAGTTATTAGTACCCTCATGTTTTAGATGAGAAAATTTAAATTGAGAAGAACTTAGTAACGTATATAGTTGTACCTAGTGAGTTTTGAATTCAGGGCCTAAATTCAAGCCGGATTGAATCCAAAACAAGTGACCGTTCCACCGCTCCACACTGCAGGGAACCATTTTTCATACATACATACATAAAAGTGTGCAGCATTACTTGTGGACACTCTACACATACACACTGCTGGGCAGTACACCACAAGCTGCATAACTACTCAAAATGTATTATGTATTCCCTATTACCTGTACAAGCAGTTCAATGGGGTCAAAAATTCACAATTTTTAGCAAACTTATGATAGTCACAATCAAGGATTTTTGTGATTCATTCAAAGGAAAACTATTATAGAGAAATTTGAAGCTGAATGAATCCCTATACAGTCCTTAAATCCATCCAATTTTCTCTGATATAGAAGATAGCCACAGTGTCATACAATGACAAAGAATTTTGTTTTATAATTAAACAGCAATATGTTTATATAAAAATAAACATGGGATTAATTTATAACATAAATATAATAACACTCAATCTAACAAAAGTTTTCCTATGAAATTTTGTAGAAGATATAAATGTTGTGAATATATAGTGCAAATATTGCTGGCCATCTCTTATTTAGTCGATATTACATTGGTTTCTTTATGCACACTTTGCTTTATGCACACTTTTTACAGACGTTGAAAATTTATAATAACATATTTATCTTTCCCATATCTGATAGTACCTGAAGTATGGACTGAAAGAATCTTCCTGAAACCAGAATAAGAATAAATGAAGACATATTGCACAGTCACACATATTGTGTTGTATTTGAAGAAATACGGCCTTGGCGATAGTACAGATTTTGAAGACTCCCTGCTGTTCATAGTATCAGGTGGCTTCTTTATATTCAAGGAAGAGTATAAACATCCAACTGTCAGTTATCTTTCTGTCATGCCTCATGGTGAAGTTGGATTCATGGAAGAGAGATATGCAAGATATCTTGAATATTAGCTTTGTATGACATGAGGCTGCCTATACGGCATATCGTATTTCAAGCATGCAATTATTCCTAGTAAACTGAGAAAGCCCTTATAGGATTTCTAGGAACACCAGCTTCAATGGATTCAGCCTAGATTTTGCAACAGTCTAGGAAAAAGGCAAAGGTGAAATGATTTTTCAGCTAATTGGCTGATTCAGTTATGACAAGAACCAACTAAACATTTACCTCTTTCTGAAAAGATTTGTTACTGAAGAAGTTAAAGAAAGTTAGGACTGCATGAACTGACAGTAAAAATAAGCATAATCCAGATTGGTCTGATGATCTTGATCCAGCTAAGTGTCTCAACAATGGAAGGGTCCATACTCTGTGTAGTAGGGTGAGAAACGGCCATACGTTCCTAAAGTCCTGTGTGCAGAAAGAACAGACACAATTGGGCTAAGCATCTTGAGGGGGAGATTATTCTGGATTATTTGGGTAAACACTAAGTGCAATCACAAAAGACAGCCAGAGAGACAAATGATACAGGCAGAAGCAAAGTAAAAGATGTAACCATGAAAGCAGAGCTTGGAGTGATAGAACCTTTAGCCAAGGAACCTGGCATCTTCCAGTAGCTGGAAAGCCAAGGAAAATTAATTTATGTCTTCAGCTCCCAGAGGGCCCAAGGGTCCTGCAGCACATTGATTTCATCCCAGGGATACTGATAATGGACTTCTGGCCTCCAGTGCCATGAGAAGTGTTTTTCTACGGTGTAAACTATGAAATTTGTGGCAATTTGTTACAGCAGCCACAGGAAATTAATCCACTGTGTTTCTCAGTCATTATGGGCTCTTAGAATCCCATGAGCTGAGGGGATTATAAAGAAAAAAACAGCAATATATTTCTCACATTTTGGAAAGTTGGGAAGTCCAGGATCAAAGCACTAGCAGTTTCCACGTCTGGGGAAGTTCTGCTTCCAATTTACAGTTGGCGCTTTTCTAGTTCTGTCCCCTTCGTTTTTTTTTTGTTTTTTTTTTTTTTTTTTTTGTGGGTACCGGGGGTTCAACCTCAGGACCTCGTGCTCCAGCAGGCGCCCGTGCTGCTGAGCGATATCACCGGCCCTTTTTTCGTATGTGGGTTCCGGGAATCGAACTTGAGCCCTCACGCTTGCCAGGCAGGCGCTTACACCGCTGAGCCATCTCACCAGCCCATCCCCTTCGCTTTTGCAAAAGGGGAATTGAGTTTTCAACCTATGAATTTTTTAAGGACATGAACATTCAGTGTACAGCATCATGTTTAATATTGATGTGAACATAAAGGATGAATAAAACATACTTAGCAACCTCAAATTTAGGCTTTTGAACATAGATGTTTAAGGATTTGCTGAGATAAGATATTGCTAAAATTTATCAGATAACATCTAGAAAGGGCCGTGTGCTCCACATGGAGGAAAGTGTGAACCCAGGAACTAACCGCTAAAACACTGGGTAGACTGCACAGGGCAGGCAGAATGACTGTGACACTGAAATTACTTAAGGATGCAAAAATGCATTCACTTCTTTTCTGCATTTGCTTTTCTCCCTGACTCTGAAGAGTTGGCCTGTGTGGTGCAACTGATAAAAGGTGAGAAGGGAATGTTATGTTGAAATTCAGTAATCATGGAAATGAAAATACTTACATTTTCGCTAAGAAATAAAAACAGGAAGTTTAGACACTGTTAGACTTTCAACTTTGGCAATCAGTTGTGCTCATCTGGAAGAAACCAGGTGCAGTGCACTAGAAAGATCAGGCCATGTTGCTCATAACCTGTAAGGAGCTACCACAGTTCCGATTCTGAAGCTATTCTCTCCTAGTTGTCACTAGAGAGCTTATATGACCACCCTCACTTGGCGTTCCCTTCCAGGGAAGGACAGGGAATTATCATTGGCAAATGAAGATTTCTTTCAACTCTGAGAAGAAGAAATGACACTCCTGATTGATAAAACTTGGAAGGTGACCCAGGCACATAGTCTTCTCTAGTTTGTCACAGAGGCGGCCTGCTTGAAAAAGCAATTGTTCTTTATCCAGTGCTGCCAGTGCCTGATAAATAAGTCTGACACATCCTGTACATCAGATACATGGCCCATTTGACTTTTACACTAAACTGCCTCCTTCACCTTTGCTTCCTAAGTTTTATAGGTGGTATTTTGCTTTCTGTGCTTCTTGTTTTTTAGTTCACAACTTTTTAAGATTTCAAATGGCCAATTGGTGGTGGTGATATCTGTTCAAGGCTCTAGGAACCCCGAATGGTACAATAAATATTTCAAGCATGAGAATCCCATTATGGGGGGAGTCTATAGGCCTAATGAAATACAGTCTTTGCTTAAGTTTTTTAAAATAAATTTTATGGCACATATTCAAGGTATAAGATGTGATGTTATGGGACACATATACATAGTAAAATGGTTCCATAAAAATTGCTTAAATGTTAACAAGATCATTTGACTTATTCTTCAGTTTGATCTCGAAAAACACCTAATTCTGATACTGGGATCTCTAAAGTTTCAATCAGGCAATCACTTAGTGTAACACCACCACTAATTGCACAAGTATAATAACATGGTTCAAATAATTTTTAGGACGGCTGGCTCTGTATTTAAGTTCTCCAATATAAATCTAGCATTTTAACTGAAATTGTGTCTCTCAGGAGGAATTGTGTGGAGTCTAAATTCGGTAGTTCTCTTTTTGCCTCGTAACTACAAGATTAATTGTCACAAATTGGATTTAAAAATCCATATCCTGATAACATAATTTTCTGTTGCCATGGTGAAAGTCATGGAGTGATTCCGCTGCAGCATCAAGGACCTGTTGTTGAGGGCACCATGGGAACCAGGGAGCTATTCCCATGCTCGTGGGGGAGTTGGAAGGAAGCTGGAGCCCGGGAGGTGCAGGCTTTGTCTCCTCAACAATTATACACATGACATCCAATTCCAGTGAGCACATGAGCTTGAGGAAAATTTGATTAAGCAGAGGCATCAAAGGGCTGGCAAGGAGTTGATAGTGTTCTATTTGTCAACCTGTGTGCCAGACATAGCAATGTTAAATTAATAAATCTTAAATTTTATTCTCCATTTTCTAAAGTTACATTAAGATGCACAGATACTAAGTATACAACTCTTCGAGTTTTGACAAAATATAGGTACCCATGTGTTCAGTGCGACAACTAAGATATATTTCCCCCGTCCTCCATGATTTACTTACTTACATCCCACTTCACAGATTCCTGGCCCTCTTCAGCAATCACTGTTTTGTTTCCTGTAATTCTAATTTTTTTTTTGTACTTCAACTTCATTTTTAATTTGCTTTTGTTTTTGGCTTTTATTTTACTCAATATATACATTTTTAATATTCATCCATGTTGTTGCATGTATAGACAGTTTATTCTTTTTCTGTTTTAGATGAACCCCAGAGTTAAATTTATATGCAATAAAATTTAACCAATTTTAACTAGACTATTACATGGATTTGGGGAAATATGGACAGTTGTATAACCAACACATAATCAACACATAATGTTTTTTCTCAAATTCAATAAAGTTCAGTCTAAGATTATACCAAAATGACCAAGGAAGTGAAAAAGAAAATGACCAGTAGAGTGATTTTATAAAGTGTAAGTCATTGATGGATCTCAACTAGTAATTTGCCTACATTTAAATTTTATTTATTTATTTATTTTTGTGTGTGTATGTGTGTGTGGGTACCCGGGGTCAAACTCAGGGCCTCACGTGCCAGCAGGCGCCCGTGCCGCTGAGCGATATCACTGGCCCTTTCTTCGTATGTGGGTACGGGGAGTCAAACTCAGAACCTCGCTCTTGCCAGGCAGGCGCTTATGCCACTGAGCTATCTCACCAGCCCTAAATTTTAGAATACAAATGTTCAAACAAAGAACAACAAAGCTATGCTGATTGCTTCCATTTTTGTTTTCTGTTAGTTATAATTTTTAAATCTAAAACAATATTAGTGAAGAAAAAATAAAAATATAACCACATCGAATTACATGATAACATTTTGTGTCAAAAGTTGTCAGCATTTATTTGAAAGAAAACTTCTAGTTGAGGAAGTACAAGAATGAAGAGTTTGAAAATCAAAAACAATAAAAAACAGGTCATACTGCTAAATTGTAATATTTTCAGGGTCAAGCACAGGAAGCCTGAATTGATCGAGATTATTTATATTCATTTTGTGGTATATGTTCATAAAGCATTGAAATTATATTTAAGAAATCAATATGAGCTCTTGCCATGTGATATGGAGGTCCAATTTATATGCCTTTTTCTCACCTACATGTGATTCAGAAAGAAACTTAGAAAACTTATTGAAAAGCTCAGTAATTAAAAGTATAGAAAACCAACATGCGCTCTTTGTAAATTTTGCATAAATTCACTTTTTGTCTGTGTAAGGCACACCAGTATCTGGAATACTGCACTCAAATCAATAATGAAAAGTCCCAACCATACTGACACCATTTCTGAGTTTTTATTTCAACAACAGCCAACATCTACAAACAGCGATTCTATCACAGTGTAAGAAAAACAGGCCTAGAGATGAGGATGGATGGACAGAAACAGGTGCGGTACTTCTGAGGAATACAGGAATGTATTTATAATGTAAGCCTTATATTCTTATTAATATTGAATAACAACCTTACAAACAGTCTAAGATTTTTAAAATATTTTGAAAAATGTTTGAAAATCACTAGTTACACTAACTCATCAGCAAACATTGAAGACAGAGAATACGGAAGGAGAAAACAGTGAGATCAAACACCTAAACTACCTGGTAGAATTTTATCAGAATTGCATGACTAGGGATTTTCCACCTTGACTGAAATAAGTTCAGGGATTCTTTGTTACCTACTCATAGAAAACAGCTTCAAGGAAACTGATGTGAAATTGCCATGTACTTCAATGAAGTTAGTAAGCCTTTACCTTTTCCTGAGCTTTTTAACAAACACAAAGACATGGACACATAAAAGGAAGGAAGGAAAGAAGAAAAACAGTCATAATGGGTCATAAGGATTGAAGCACTACTCAGCAAAGTGAAGATGTTTTCAATTTGTTATCTGCTACAAATTTCACCCCAACTGGAATATAAGCACTTGAGCCTAAGAAACAATACGATGGTAATACAAGAAACCTAACGTCTTTCTTCCTTGTTTTCAGTAAAGTAAGTGAAAGTAAGAGTGAAATCAAAACCAAAATGACTTTAGTATAGCATCAGTTCAATGCATGGTTATTAATCCCTTTTGCTGTGGAAATGTAGTTTAAAACAAAATCTCCTCCCACAAAAGTAGTAACAATAATAAACTTGTAATATTAAATAAACATCAAGCAAGTGTGCCTGGTGGGGTAAGACAGGCGATTCTACTAAGGCTCTGCCAAGACAGGAAAATAACCCACCTTGGTACATAGCCAACCAGATAGCATTTATCACACGCGTGTTGTCAGGGAAACAATAACTAGACCTCAAGTAATCAGACTTGACGGCACCCCTGCTCACATGTAGCTCCCCCTAAGTACACCTGGTCATTGTGGAGACCATCTGCATTAACCAACTGGTTGTACCTCAAATAAACCAAACTCTATTTCTTTTGACAGCAGGATGTTTCCCAGCCTTGAGCAAGTTAGGCTTCCACCTTCCCCAAGGAAGAGGATATTCCTCCTTAGGCGCTGACGTTTCTAGAGGAAAGTGTTTGTTTTTTAAAGGTGGCAAAAGAAGGCCCTCCTAGTTTTCAAAGGTAGAAAGAAAATACGTATATATTCATTTATTTATTTAAAAATATGTATAGATTCGTATAAAAATATATATGGAGAGGTATGATGCTATCAATATCTAATGGGTAGAGGTCAAGAATACTGCTAAATATTCTAGGATAATAGGTTATCAGCCCATTACAATAAAAATATGTTGTCTAACATAAATAGTGCTGCTCTTAAGTAAAACTGAGATATTATGTAAATTTTGTAAGAGTTGCTAATAGTGTAAGTCATCTTTTTTTTTAACATATTGAGATGTTTAACATAGTACTGATCAAGATTGTGAGTCTACATTAAATCATAGTTGGTATCAATTTGCATCGAAGCACCAGTCTTATAAACGTATGAATGGATCACTATCCTAACCCTGGAGAGGCTAAACAATTATATTCCATTATGGAATAAGATGGCACAAATTACTTGAAGTACACAAGATGATAAAGCAACATTTATAGTACACTGGCAAAAGCCTTAAGTCTTCTATTTTGACAGTTTATCTTGAAATTATTTTATTTTATTTTATTTTATTTTATTTTATTTTATTTTTTATTTATTTTTTTTGGTACTGGGAATCAAATTTGTGACCTCATGTTTGCCAGGCAGGCATTATGCTGCTGAGCTATATCCCTGGCCCTTGAAATGATTTTGTATCACAAAAAGAACACGTCAAAAAATGTATCCCTTTCCCCAGGTTAGGAAGACTAAGTTTGATATGAGCAGTATTTTAAATTGTAGCCCAACAATGTACTTAAATTAAATCACTGTAATAACTGAGCTACTAGGGGAAAAAATGGAAAATGGCAAAACTTTGAAAACAGAAAATTAAATCCTCTAAAGTTTCAAATTTTAAACATAATAATGATTCAAACACATAAATGTCAGACTTTCCTTAAAGCATTACCTGGAAAAAATATATGAGGGGATTGTGTTTCATACAATGAAGATTAATATCACATGAAAATAGGTATTTCTTAACACACGTATTTTTACTCAAAAATGTATTTCTTTAAACAGAAGAGACAATTGTCTTTATGGGTCAATTAGGTACTAGTTTAACTATCCCAAATGTATTTCCAAAATTTAACATTCATTACCAGTAATAGAATGAGGTTTACATACTCGATTAAAACAAAAAGCTGTACACTCATGGTTTGAATGGTAAGGATATGGAATTCTGACCATAATTATTTGATTATAATTAAGGAGAGTATTTAAAAACCTCACCTATTTATATAAAATTCATCTTTTCTGCTTAAAATTTTCTATTCTCATAAAACTGGTAAAGCTATTCATGAAATTACTTTATATACAGAAACCTTGATGCCCTTTGCTGAGACTACATTCTTTCAAAATCCATTACTTCCACACGACCATGTCTGAAACAATTTGGTATGATTGTATTGTATCAAAACCTGTATCGCTTATTCACCAAATAATACAATTTTTTAAAATTTTCTTGGCACTAGACAGAAGCATCTTTACTTTCATTATACTTGAATAAGTCTAAGTAGTCTGCTTTTCTTTCACACAACTTTTTTTTTGTATTTGCATGTCCAGGATTCAGTGCTATTTGCACACTTTAAGTCCTATTCTGAATAAATAAACAGAAAATACTCATTATAAGGAAGCATCAAATCATAACAAATAGAATAAAAAGAAAAATGCTTTGTGATATAGTCAAATTTTTGTGCCTATGATATTCAAAAAACTTCAAAAAGTATAAACCCATGTTTTAAGACAAAACAGAAAGTAGAAAACAATATTGAAGAGAAAAACTAAATATGTAAGAGCTGACCTGGCAACAGGTTGGGGAAAATATTTACCTAGCATTTCATAGCTGAAATACACTTTATGTGAACTTTAAACTAACATATCTTTTCCCTTCTGTGAGATGTAGGTCCAAAAGCAAAAACTTGAGTATTTGGAATTTCACCAACATAACAGTGTAAAACTTCAGTTAGAGTCAGGCAGTTCAGAAAGCTTTAAATGATAGTAAATTTAATTAAATACATACACAAGCATTCTTCCCTCCCTCTCTCATTTCCTGTCTTCTTTAATTTCCCCCCTTTTTTCTTTCACCAAGTGAGAGGGGACTTACATCTAAATGGCTTTTCTTAATGATGCTGATAATGTAATATCTCTGTTACATTTATGTTGCTTTGTAACAGATTTCCACAACTTTTAGTGACTCAAAACACATCTTGATTACCTCAGACTTTCAATTGATCAGAAGTATTAACATTACCTAACTGGATTTTCTGTTGAAGGTGTAACTCTGGAGGTGGGAATCAAGGAGCTGGGTAAACGGTGATATCGTCTATTGACTAGACTGGGGAAGGATTTGATTCCTAGTTCACCTCTATCATGTTAGAAGGATTAATTTTCTCGCTGGGTGCTAGAAAATGGGTTTCAGTGCCTTCCTGGCTTTTGGCCAGAGCCGCTCTATTCCTTGGATGGGGGCCTCCCCATAGGCCAGTTTATAACATCGCAGCTGCTTTCATCAAAGCTCGCTTTGCTACTATAAATTAAAATATGTTAAGTTGAGGGCCGGTGAGATAGCTCAGCGGCATAAGCGCCTGCCTGGCAAGCATGAGGTTCTGAGTTCGACTCCCGGAACCCACGTACAAAAAAAGGGCCGGTGATATCGCTCAGCGACATGGGTGCCTGCTGGCACACAAGGTCCTGAGGTTGACCCTCAGTACCCACAAAAAATAAAAAAATAAATAAATAAAATAAAGTAGGTTAAGTTGAATAAAATTAAATAGTGAATTAACAAATTCCTTAATAAAAATAAAAACTAAATTAAATAAAACTAAACCTTAACATTATCAGTTTTATTTACATATTAGCTTTTCCAGTTCATTTAAGTATTAATTTAGCCCTTTATACCAACATAAATTGTCCTCTCTGAAGTGATCTTTATTGTTTTTATATTTCCAAACAGGAGCAAAAATGTTCACCTACATACACCATGTGCATGCACACACACACACACATATACACCAAGAACACTT